>CAMGYJ010000005.1:84212680-85609295 GCA_946122785.1 Linum tenue
TGTGGCACCAAATTGCACGGGCAAGCCACACTGGCCGTGTAGGGGACCCATTGTGGCCGTGTGAAGGCTCGGTGATTTCCACACGGGCAGCCTGGAAATCCACACGGCCGTGTGGCCCTGGCCGTGCGGCATGCCTGGAAGCCCACTAATCGAAACGCCGCGTTTGGACACTAACACGACCGTGTGGCCTGGCCGTGTGATCGGGAATTTCTGGTTTTAACCCAATTTCCAGCCAAAGGAGAAGGGTTCCGAATTTTAGAGAGAAAAAGTGTGACCTAGAGAGAGAAGGTGACGAACCTAATTCTGCAAGTGTCCTTGATCGATCTCCATCACCATTGGAGCCCGGCTTGAGCTTGGAGAAGATCTGATTGAGTGCCAGAAGCAGATTATCATCCTTCACAGTATGGTTTCCGCATCTGAGCTAGATTTCCCATCTCTCTCTATGGAGTAACTTTCTTATTCACCTGGGTATGAAGAACCCTAGATTTGTATGTTAGGTCTGATTGTATGAACCCAAGTACATATTCTATGATTTGATTATATTCAATTGAGGTTTGAATTGTTGAATGGCATGAATCCTGATCAAATTCCTGTTATTTCTGCTTTGACCTAGAATGAGAATATCTGCCTAGGTTGATAGAGCATCCTTGATTGAAGGTAGTGAATTGATGACTTTAGCCGAGGAGTCAATTCACTATTTTGTACTGGATTTACTTCGGTAGTGGAGGTTTGGTTCGTTAGGGCCTCAATCTGTTTACTCCGGTGGAGGTTAGTCGCCCGCTGGGGACTCAGATTGAGAGGGTCTGGAGACCTTTAGTCGAGACTTCAGACTGTTTAAGAACCTCCCGCAATATAACTATCATTGAAATTGAACTTGGTAAATTACAATCCGGCTTAACTGCAGTCTAGGGGGAACCATATCCGGGTGACCTCTCTTGACTTGAAAATAACCTTTTTACTTGCTTTGCTTGTTTTCTTGTTTGGACCTTCACTAAAGTTTCACCGCTAAATAACAAGAACTCACGGAGTAGTCATCACACTTAGGACCCGGGTTGACATTAAAACCCAAACCCGCTATACTACGCTTTAGGAGGTGGTTACACTTGGCCATTTTCTAGAGTGACTGTAGGAGCGAGTCAAGTTTTTGGCTTCGTTGCCGGGGACGGCTAGGTTGTTGAAGAAACATGATTTCTGTTAATTTAGCTTTTCTTTTTTAGCATTGTTTGCTTTGTCACACTTGTGCCTTCACGGTTTTGCTGCTTAACTGTGTGCAGGTAGTGCATGACCCGTAGCCAGTCAGGAGGTTTACTGTCGTTGGATCCGGAGCTTGAACGCACCTGTCGCCAACTTAGGAGACAAAAGCGAGCTAGACTGGCTACGGAGAAGCGCATTGACGGCCACTTGAGCAGCGATTCTGAGGAAGAGTACGAGATGGAATGTGAACACAACCCACCCCAGGGGATACCTCTCCAGGTTCCCACGGTGAACCAGATCTTGGGGAACAACCCCATACCCCAGGCAGATGGGGTTCAACATCCACCACCGCCTCCGGGTCCCACCTTGGAGTACTACTACACTCCGCGGGTCACCGATATCTGCCCTGTCATCCTCTCTCCGCCCATTCCAGCGAATAACTTCGAGATCAAGCCATGCTGGATTCAACTCATTACATCCTCTATCCAGTTTCATGGCTTGAAGGATGAGGAGGCAAGGGTGCATCTTTCCCGTTTCCTGCAGCTAACGAACGGGTTCAAGATGAACGGTGTCCCTGATGATGCAATCCGCCTTCACCTCTTCCCCCATTCTCTGGCGGGGCATGCTAAGAGGTGGTTGGAGACCCAGCCCCCATTGTCCATCACTTCTTGGGACGATCTGACCAACAAGTTCGTGCACAGGTACTATCCGGCATCGAAAACCACAGAGATCCAGCGGGAGATCACTCACTTCCGCCAAGAGCCAGATGAGTCACTTCGTGATGCATGGGAGCGGTACATGGGATTTTTCTGGCAGTGTCCCCATCATGGCTTCAGTGATGCATTCACCGCGTGGAACTTCCACAGTGCTCTCTCTCTGGAAAGCCAGAGGGTGATTGAGTCTCTATGCCTAGGAGGGGATATTCTTACTAAGACTCCACCCGAACTGAACCAGATGATCAGTACCTTGGCTGCCAGAGATCATTCCTAGGGACAGAGCACCAGAGGCATGAATTCCCGAGATCGAGGTGTGCACACCATGGAGTCCAGGTCTGGGCTAGAGCGGGAGGTGGCTGAGTTAGTGTAGACATTGAAGCAGCCCAACAGTCTTATTCCTGGCAGAGGTTCGGCTGTACCTCCCGTAGCTCAATGTTAGTGGTGTGAGAGCCCGAATCATCTGGTGGAAGACTGCCAGGCTATACGGGAATCTTCTACTCCACAAGAGCAGGTGGACTTCATCGCCAACGCTCGGCGCCTTGACCCATACAACAATACATATAATGAGGGGTGGCGCCAGCATCCCAACTTTGCTTGGAATAGCAACACCAATAAACCACCTGGTTTCCCAGCATCGGCAGGTGGTTTTTCAGAAGAGGCAGCCCTTCCAAGCTAGACAGGGGCCAGTTCCACAGCAGCAGCCTTACCAGCCTAGGCAGGGGCAGCCATTCCAGCAGCCCCAGCGTCAGTATGCCCAGCCTCCAGCAGCTGCAGCTCCAGATAATCAGATGACGAAGCTGAAAAATATTTTGCAGGCATTCATGACCACCAGCAAGACGAATTTCACGAGGATTGGTGCCATTTTGCAAGATCTACAGAATCAGATTGGTGGCATAGCTCGCCAAAATACTACCAGGGCACCGGGGACTCTACCTGCCACCACCATTCCGAACCCTCGTGAGCCTCACCAGCACCAGCAGCTGGATGCCATCACTACCAGGAGTGGCAAGACCACATCTGCTGCTCCTACCCTGCCCAGGCAGGACGAGCCACTACCTGCTTCAACACTTCCAGCTAGCAATGCAGAAGTGGGGACGGATAAAGAAGCACCTGCTCCCAAGCCACAACCAGTGGTTAAGGAGGATGTACCCCAGCTTCCTTTCCCCACTCGCCTACATAAAGACAAGCTGGAGACCGAGTTTGCCAAGTTCATGGCAATGTTGAAGCAGGTCAACATCAGCATGCCGTTCGTGGAGGCACTGTCGAAGATGCCCAAGTACGCCAAGTTCATGAAGGACCTCCTCACCAACAAGAAGAAACTTGGGGATCTTTCGATAGTGATGATGAGCGAGGAGTGTTCTGCTATCCTGCAGAACAAGCTGCCCGAGAAGCGTAAAGACCCAGGGAGTTTCACTATCCCTCTTGTTATTGGCAGCATGCATGTAGGAAAGTCCTTGGCGGACCTAGGCGCTAGCATAAATGTCATGCCCTACAAATTGTTTAAAAAGCAAGACCTAGGTGAACCTAGAGCTACTAGGATGAGCATTCAGTTAGATGACCGTTCCATTGTGCATCCTAGGGGTATCATTGAGGATCTGCTTGTTAATGTACGTGCATTCACATATCCTGTTGACTTTGTTATTTTGGATATAAATGAGGATGTGGATGTACCTTTGATTTTGGGTAGACCGTTTCCCGCCACCGCCAAGGCGCTTATTGATGTGCATAGTGGTAAATTGATCCTTCGTGCTGGTGATGAATAGGCTACTTTTTTTGTGTCTGAGAATGGGAAACACTCCCATTTGCATGATGACGTAGATTACTGTGATGTGCTTGCTGATTTTGAGACCGCACTCGCTATAACGAGTGTGGGTACTGACGATGCTCTTGAGCATCGTATTTTGCTAGGTGAGCAGGCATCGCAGGAGCCGCAGCTGGCGGAGCATTTGGCCGCACTGGAGAGTGGCCCATTCCTGGAGGGCGATAGGCTGTTCAAACCGATCTCATCCTCACCCCGCATCACTACCTCGTTGGAGGAACCACCAGAGCTGGAGCTAAAGCCCCTCCCTCCTCATTTGGAGTATGCATTTCTCCGGGAGGGGAATAAGTTGTCATTCATCATCAGCTCGACCCTCACACCCGAGCAGAAGGACAGACTGGTGGCCTTGCTGAAGCTGCACGAGCGAGCCCTAGCATGGAAGATCAAAGATATCCGGGGGATCAGCCCCTCCTTCTGCTCCCACCGGATACTGTTGGAGGATGAGATGCGGCCAGTGAGACAGCCACAAAGAAGACTGACCCCGAACCTGGAGGTTGTGGTTCGGGCGGAGATCGTGAAACTGATGGACGCGAGGATCATCTTCGCCATTTCCGACAGCGAGTGGGTCAGTCCCACCCAGGTGGTACCCAAAAAGGGTGGGATGACCGTGGTGCCTAACGAGAAGAATGAGCCCATCCCGATGCGCACGGTGACAGGGTACCGTGTCTGCATTGATTATAGGCGTCTCAACGACGCCACTCGGAAAGACCAATTCCCGCTGCCATTCATTGATCAGATGCTGGAGATACTGGCGGGGCACGAGTTCTACTGTTTCCTGGATGGGATGTTCGGGTATTTCCAGATCCCCATTGCACCAGAGGACCAGGCGAAGACCACCTTCATCTGCCCCTTTGGCACATTTGCCTACCGGAGGATCCCATTCGGGCTGTGCAATGCCCCGACCACTTTTCAGCGATGCATGCTCGCCATCTTTGGCCGTTTGGTCGGCGAGATTATGGAGGTGTTTATGGATGATTTCTCGGTTTATGGAGACTCATTCTCTCACTGTCTCCATAACCTGGAGCTTGTCCTTAAACGGTGTGAAGAAACGAACCTGGCACTGAGTTGGGAGAAGTGCCACTTCATGGTTCGCGAAGGCATAGTTCTGGGGCATAAGATCTCCAAGATGGGGATTGAGGTGGACCGAGCAAAGATTGAGACTATCAGCAAGCTGCCTCCTCCTACATCTATTAAGGGGATCTGGAGTTTTTTAGGCCATGCAGGGTTCTACAGGCGGTTCATCAAGGATTCACTACAACAAAATATGTCTGATATGACAAACTAAATATTTGTCATTGCTATTTTCGTCACAATATATACTATAATGTGACAAAAGTCAGTATATGTCATAACTGCCATGTTTAATGTGACAAAAAGGTTTATCGTCGCAATATTTTGTCACATTAGCCTCATATTATGACAAAGGTTATGTTGTCACAATAAATTTATCACATTAGATTCATATTATGACAAAATTTATGTTTTCACAATTATTTTGTCATATCATTTCGTGGTAAAGCGTTAGCTTACATTAAAAATTGTGACGAAAGTGTTTGTCAGAAAAACGATCGTCATATAAAGTTGAGTCAAAGTTTAATATGACAAATGGTTTTGTCATAATAGGTTTCGGTACGAATGAAAAGGAGCTAATATGACGCAATATTAATTATCACAACTTAGGTTGTCACAACATCAGTACTTTTAAATGTTACGACAAATAAGTTTGTCACATGAACTATAAAATATGTTAATTATTTCGATGGAGGGAAAACTTCCCGTGATATGTTTTCATAACTCAAAGGAAATTATTTCCTTTTCCTATTCCCACATAAAAAAACCCAATCCCCTTTCACGACTCCTACTCTCCCCCAGACCTCGATCCGTTCCCTTTCTCTGCCATTCACCCAAAAAAACCCTAATATACACCGCCATTCCCAGGACGATTCCTCCAATCCCTTTATCTGCCATTCTCGTGGTCGAATCCGGCGACCAGAAGAACACTCCATCGAGGTACGACTTTGATTTTCGATCTTGCATGTCGCCTTCGTTTATTTTGAATTCTCGGGTCGAAGATGCTCTCGCTTGGTAAATCCTTTCTGATTGCTGTCAAAGAATATCATCCTCTACCTTATGATCAATTATGTATTGTTGTACTCAGTCTCCTCTGCCGATTATGACTGTTTATCGCCGTTTTTGGAGTTTTTTGTTCCATGTCAATGCTGTGATGTTCAAGTGCGAAAACCTTTGATTTCTGGAGTCTCAGTCATTACTTGAGTCTGTTTGATTTCTATATTCCTGAATTCTCTTTCATTACTTTGATGTCCAGTAAGAGGCTCATGAATCTGAGTTCATCCTTCGTTTCAACCGAAATAGGTTTTAGATGAATGGCCTTGAATTTCATCAGTTGGTTCCGTGATGAAGATTATGTTAGTTTCTGTTAAATTTGGACCCCTGTTTGCTTAGCTCGATTCTGATAATTTGTTCTTATTAAGTGTTTAACATTTACAGTTCATCCTTTGTTTTAACCGAAGTCTAGGTTTCATATTGATGGCTTTCAATTGACCATATGGTGTTAATACTTTTTGCAGAGACGTGTCTTTTGGAGCTGGACTAATCTTGGCTGTTGGTCGAAAAGGCTACAAGTCAAGGTTAGTTTAATTTTATGCAGTCACCATGGACAAACAATGGATGAAATTGAAAGACAAATTTTGTTCAGAATATGTTAATGGGGTTAGAAACTTTTTGCAATTGGCCACTAATTCTGCTGATGCACTTGGTAGAATTAGATGCCCTTGCAAAAAGTGCAATAATACTTGCTTCAAAAAGATCCAAGCTGTGAAAAATGATATCTTCTTGTATGGATTCCTTCCTGATTATACAGTTTGGCTACATCATGGTGAGAATTTTGAAGTTGGGCAGAGTAGTAATGTTGGCATTAATCGGGATTCTTATGTCGACAATTCTGCTAATGATATTGAACCTGGGTTGCATGAAATGTTAGATGATATCCATAGAGCTGGAGGGGATATGGAGTGTGGTTTTGAGGGGACTGACACTGTTTGTGATGAAGGCAGGGACAGGGGGGACAAAGTGGACAGATTAGGTAGATTACTTAGTGATGCTCGAGAGCCTTTATTTCCTGGGTGCTCTAAGTATTCTAAACTATCTTTTCTAGTCAAAATGCTTAACAATAAAGTACTCACTAATTCTACCAACAAACTTTTTAACCTAAACTTGGAATTGTTCAAGGATGCTTTGCCAGTTGGTGAGACTCTTCCGTATTCCTATTATGATGTTAAGAAGTATATGAAAGATCTAGGGTTTGGTTATAACATTATAGAAGCCTGCCCTAACCACTGTGTCCTATATAGAGGGAGTTATAAGGATGCAGAGACGTGTCCAAAGTGTCGAGAGCCTAGGTATAAGAGTAGCAAAGGGAAAGGGAAGAGGGTGGCCATACATAAGGTTAGGTACTTCCCTTTGAAGGATAGGCTTCAGAGGTTATTTACAAATAAGGAAATTGCTAAGGATATGAGGTGGCACAAGGAGAAGCGTGTTGACGATGAGGTGCTTAGACACCCGGGTGATGCAGAAACATGGAAAAAATTCGACAGTGACTATGCTTGGTTTGCTGCTGACCCTAGAATGAGACGGACAAGGTGAAAGCTCGGGAGAATCCAATAGAGGAAGTGAACATTGATGACTGGAAGCTACTCTGCGACCATTTTGATAGTGTGCAATTCAAGGTAATCTTAAAACAACCTACCTGGATACATTGAATATTAGGATTCAATTTCCTAAATACAGAATGATATCCTCATAATGCAGAAGCGAAGTGACATAAATGTAGACAATAGAAGCCAAGTATTGTATCCTCATACAACAGGTGCTAAGTCACTTAGTCAAAGGATTTTTGAACTGGTAAGCGAAAACATATGTTTGTGGTTGTTTCACTGGATATACCATTTTGTAAATCTTATGAGATTATTTTCTAACATTAGAATGAGAAGGAGAAGACGGCAAATAGTGAGCAAACTAATGATGGAGTGGAGCCGAGTAACGGTGAGCAGCAGAATGACTCAGCAGAGCAGCAGAACCCTACTGTGCCGCCTCCAGAGGTGGTTGTGTATGCTGACACTCATAAGAGGCGTGATGGAAGCTGGGTTCATCCAGATACTGAGAAAAATTATGTATGCCTCTATGTGTGTGAATACTTTCATGTGTGAATGCACGTGTATGGATGTTGATTACTGAGTGAGTTGTTGTTTCTTTCCTTGTAGGCCAATATGACTGCCTTGAGCAGTCAGTCAGGTAATAATGTTCCAGGTTCTGAGATTGTTGACAAGGTGCTGAAGAAAAAGCCAAGGATATCTAGAAAGGAAGCACGACGATCGGCTAGAGAGATTCAGCTGGAGAGAGAATTGCAAGCCGAAAGGCTAGAAAGGCAGGCAGAAAGGGAGACTTTTGAAAGGCGGACCAAGCAATTTGAGGAGCAAATTGAAATTCAGCAGTCGAAACTACAAACTCAAGACACAAAGTTTGAGGAGATGGAAGCATCGCAGCACCGTCTTGAAGCTACTGTTCGTGACTTGGCTGCTAGAATGGCTGGAAATAACAACTGAAGGAGGTAATCTACTAACTCCTTCGAGAGATAACAACAGAACTAATGCAACAGTCTGAATGTGGGGTGATGAACTAATGCATGTTATCTACAGGTGAGATGATGCATGTGAGGAGGGCATGTGAGGAGGGCTGGACAGAGGTTGCTGATTTTGGGATTCAAGTAGTTGGCTTGAGTTGCTGCATGATTTTGGGGTACTAAACTATTAGGAACGTTAATATTTATCAGGTGTAAGTGTCGGATAATGTTTATAAGTGTAAGTGTCGGATAATGGTGTTTAGTAATGCTTGTTATGTAGCAGCAGATTTTTGGCAAACAACAGATATTAGCCATTTTGTGGTTTGAATGAAGAAGCTTGTTTTTATGTCCAACAGCTCCTTGGGTACCTCTCAAATGATGAATCTATTTTTGTCACTATTTGTTCTGTCAATCCTAATTTAGACTAACAAAATATGAAAAACCATTTGTCACATCAAACCTACCCAAATTGTGACAGATGTGATTTGTCATAATAAATTAACAAAATATCAAATACGACAAACATTGTGACAAAAAATATCGTCATAACAAACATTTTCGTCACAATAAGTACCAGAGAATAATGTTTTACGTGACAAAATCGTGTTTTGTTGTGACAAAATATCAAGTTATTGCTACAAGATATTTCGTCACATTAAATACTTATTATGACACCTTATGTTTGTCACAATACGGGATAAGTTGTTGTGACAAGATGAAAAATATTTTGTCACAATATACCTATTACGACGGGGTTCTTGCAACGAAACTTTGTGACAAACATATTTGTCACAATAAACCTAATGTGACGAAGAAGGTACTTAATGTGACGAAATCCATCCGTCATAATATACCAAAAATGTTGTAGTGATTTTTCGAAGATCGCCCTGCCCCTGACTAAGCTTCTTGAGAAGGATGCCCCCTTCCAGTTCACTGATGCATGCATAACGGCCTTCACAACCTTGAAGGAGAAGCTCACCCAAGCTCCTATCATGGTTGTTCCTGACTGGTCCCTACCCTTTGAGCTGATGTGCGATGCCAGTGACTTTGCTGTTGGAGCTGTCTTGGGGCAGAGGCGAGACCAGCACTTCCGACCAATCTACTACGCCTCAAAGACCCTAAATGATGCCCAGGAGAACTACACCACCACGGAAAAGGAGTTGCTGGCAGTAGTGACTCACTCCTACTGTCACTCTAGAAAATGGCCAAGTGTAACCACTTCCTAAAGCGTAGTATAGCGGGTTTGGGTTTTATTGTCAACCCGGGTCCTAGATGTGATGACTACTCAGTGAATTCGTATTATCTAGCAATGAAACTTTAGTGAAGATCTAAACTAACAAGCAAGCAAAGCAACTAAACGGTTGTTTTTCAGGTTAAGAGAGGTCACCCGGATATGGTTCCCCCTAGACTGCAGTTAAGCCGGATTGTAATTACCAAGTTCAATTTCTATGATAGTTATACTGCGGAAGGTTCTCAAACAGTCTGAAGTCTCGACTAAAGGTCTTCATACCCTCTCAATCTGAGTCTCTAGCGGGCGACTAACCTCCACCGGAATAAACAGATTGAGGCCCTAACGAACCAAACCTCCACTACCGAATGGGATTCGGTACAGAATAGCGAATTGGCTCCTCGACTAAAGTCACCAATTCGCCACCTTCGATTAAGGATACTCTATCAACCTAGGCAGATATTCTCATTCTAGGTTAAAGCAGAAACAACAGGAATTTGATCAGGATTCAAGTCATTCAATCATTCAAACCTCAATCGAATATAATCAATTCAAAAACTCTGTACTTGGGTTCATACAATCAGACCTAGCATACAAATCTAGGGTTCCCCATACCCAGATGAATGGGGGAACTACTCCATAGAGAAAGAAGCAAAAGCAGAATCAGACGCGGAAATCATATTGTGAAGATGGATTTCTGCTCCTGGACGTTGAATCGGCACTTCTCCAAGCTCAAGCCAAGCTCCAATGGTGATGAAGATCAAGCTAGGGCACTTGGAGACTCTTGTTCGTCGCTTTCTCTCTCTATGAACCGCTCTGTCTCTCTAAAACTCGAATCCCCCTCTGTTTTGGCTGAAATCTCCTTAAAAACCAGAATTTCCCGACTCACACGAGCAGGCCACACGGCCGTGTGGCTCACCATTTTGCCCGTGCGAGCCGAAACGCAGCGTATGGATTAGTTCGGTCTTCAGCCACCTCACACGGCCAGGGTTGCACGGCCGTGTGAGAATTCCAGTCTGCCCGTGTTTGACCTCGGCAAAAATCACACGGCCACCTTGCTCTCGTGCACGGCCGTGTGAAAATCACTTGTGCCCGTGTTTGCTCTCGCACAATCCCACATGGCCTGGGTTGTCAGTTGCACGGCCGTGTGGTCTTTATGTGTGCCCGTGCAGCTTCCTCAGAACCTCGCCATGCGTCCGATCCTCGTCCAATCGACCCCAAACTCGCTCCCAAGCCTCCATTCACGTACTAGGACCTGAAATATCATAAACAAGCACAACCTAGCGTGAAATCGGCCTAAAACACGAGAATCAACACCTCAAACGGAGTAAGAGCAGGGGTAAGAACATGTGTAAATAACGGTCTATCAAACTCCCCCACACTTAACCATTTGCTTGTCCCCAAGCAAACCTAACTCAAACCAATGCAACTCTCCAGACCTCTATAGCAACAAACAACCTCGATCGTAGGTAGAGGACTTCCTAGATCATTTAGCAGCTTACGAGGTCAACCGACGCACAAGTCATCTCATAGCTTCTTCGGCGAGAGCACTAGTCTCGAGTCGGCATCATGGTAAATAGTGAACAGAGGACAAATGAATCGTGGATGACGAGACTCTCAAGAACAAAGGATCATGGACTCACATTTTTTCAAGGTGCTCGATTCCCTTCTTGAAGATGGTTGGAACCCCTTTCTTTCTTCTTTTTGCTTGTTTTTCTGTTTTTTTTTTTTTCAAGGGTTCCAACCTGTTTTTTTTCAGAAAACGGGGGCTCCCACCTAGCAAAGGTTTTGCGGGAGCCCGGCTCTTACCGGCCATGCCAGGAGCGGTTGTCTCGAGCCTCGTGCGGGGGAAAGACATGTAAGGAGGCACGACGATCGGCTAGAGAGATTCAGCTGGAGAGAGAATTGCAAGCCGAAAGGCTAGAAAGGCAGGCAGAAAGGGAGACTTTTGAAAGGCGGACCAAGAAATTTGAGGAGCAAATTGAAATTCAGCAGTCGAAACTACAAACTCAAGACACAAAGTTTGAGGAGATGGAAGCATCGCAGCACCGTCTTGAAGCTACTGTTCGTGACTTGGCTGCTAGAATGGCTGGAAATAACAACTGAAGGAGGTAATCTACTAACTCCTTCGAGAGATAACAACAGAACTAATGCAACAGTCTGAATGTGGGGTGATGAACTAATGCATGTTATCTACAGGTGAGATGATGCATGTGAGGAGGGCATGTGAGGAGGGCTGGACAGAGGTTGCTGATTTTGGGATTCAAGTAGTTGGCTTGAGTTGCTGCATGATTTTGGGGTACTAAACTATTAGGAACGTTAATATTTATCAGGTGTAAGTGTCGGATAATGTTTATAAGTGTAAGTGTCGGATAATGGTGTTTAGTAATGCTTGTTATGTAGCAGCAGATTTTTGGCAAACAACAGATATTAGCCATTTTGTGGTTTGAATGAAGAAGCTTGTTTTTATGTCCAACAGCTCCTTGGGTACCTCTCAAATGATGAATCTATTTTTGTCACTATTTGTTCTGTCAATCCTAATTTAGACTAACAAAATATGAAAAACCATTTGTCACATCAAACCTACCCAAATTGTGACAGATGTGATTTGTCATAATAAATTAACAAAATATCAAATACGACAAACATTGTGACAAAAAATATCGTCATAACAAACATTTTCGTCACAATAAGTACCAGAGAATAATGTTTTACGTGACAAAATCGTGTTTTGTTGTGACAAAATATCAAGTTATTGCTACAAGATATTTCGTCACATTAAATACTTATTATGACACCTTATGTTTGTCACAATACGGGATAAGTTGTTGTGACAAGATGAAAAATATTTTGTCACAATATACCTATTACGACGGGGTTCTTGCAACGAAACTTTGTGACAAACATATTTGTCACAATAAACCTAATGTGACGAAGAAGGTACTTAATGTGACGAAATCCATCCGTCATAATATACCAAAAATGTTGTAGTGATTTTTCGAAGATCGCCCTGCCCCTGACTAAGCTTCTTGAGAAGGATGCCCCCTTCCAGTTCACTGATGCATGCATAACGGCCTTCACAACCTTGAAGGAGAAGCTCACCCAAGCTCCTATCATGGTTGTTCCTGACTGGTCCCTACCCTTTGAGCTGATGTGCGATGCCAGTGACTTTGCTGTTGGAGCTGTCTTGGGGCAGAGGCAAGACCAGCACTTCCGACCAATCTACTACGCCTCAAAGACCCTAAATGATGCCCAGGAGAACTACACCACCACGGAAAAGGAGATGCTGGCAGTAGTGACTCACTCCTACTGTCACTCTAGAAAATGGCCAAGTGTAACCACTTCCTAAAGCGTAGTATAGCGGGTTTGGGTTTTATTGTCAACCCGGGTCCTAGATGTGATGACTACTCAGTGAATTCGTATTATCTAGCAATGAAACTTTAGTGAAGATCTAAACTAACAAGCAAGCAAAGCAACTAAACGGTTGTTTTTCAGGTTAAGAGAGGTCACCCGGATATGGTTCCCCCTAGACTGCAGTTAAGCCGGATTGTAATTACCAAGTTCAATTTCTATGATAGTTATACTGCGGAAGGTTCTCAAACAGTCTGAAGTCTCGACTAAAGGTCTTCATACCCTCTCAATCTGAGTCTCTAGCGGGCGACTAACCTCCACCGGAATAAACAGATTGAGGCCCTAACGAACCAAACCTCCACTACCGAATGGGATTCGGTACAGAATAGCGAATTGGCTCCTCGACTAAAGTCACCAATTCGCCACCTTCGATTAAGGATACTCTATCAACCTAGGCAGATATTCTCATTCTAGGTTAAAGCAGAAACAACAGGAATTTGATCAGGATTCAAGTCATTCAATCATTCAAACCTCAATCGAATATAATCAATTCAAAAACTCTGTACTTGGGTTCATACAATCAGACCTAGCATACAAATCTAGGGTTCCCCATACCCAGATGAATGGGGGAACTACTCCATAGAGAAAGAAGCAAAAGCAGAATCAGACGCGGAAATCATATTGTGAAGATGGATTTCTGCTCCTGGACGTTGAATCGGCACTTCTCCAAGCTCAAGCCAAGCTCCAATGGTGATGAAGATCAAGCTAGGGCACTTGGAGACTCTTGTTCGTCGCTTTCTCTCTCTATGAACCGCTCTGTCTCTCTAAAACTCGAATCCCCCTCTGTTTTGGCTGAAATCTCCTTAAAAACCAGAATTTCCCGACTCACACGAGCAGGCCACACGGCCGTGTGGCTCACCATTTTGCCCGTGCGAGCCGAAACGCAGCGTATGGATTAGTTCGGTCTTCAGCCACCTCACACGGCCAGGGTTGCACGGCCGTGTGAGAATTCCAGTCTGCCCGTGTTTGACCTCGGCAAAAATCACACGGCCACCTTGCTCTCGTGCACGGCCGTGTGAAAATCACTTGTGCCCGTGTTTGCTCTCGCACAATCCCACACGGCCTGGGTTGTCAGTTGCACGGCCGTGTGGTCTTTATGTGTGCCCGTGCAGCTTCCTCAGAACCTCGCCATGCGTCCGATCCTCGTCCAATCGACCCCAAACTCGCTCCCAAGCCTCCATTCACGTACTAGGACCTGAAATATCATAAACAAGCACAACCTAGCGTGAAATCGGCCTAAAACACGAGAATCAACACCTCAAACGGAGTAAGAGCAGGGGTAAGAACATGTGTAAATAACGGTCTATCAAACTCCCCCACACTTAACCATTTGCTTGTCCCCAAGCAAACCTAACTCAAACCAATGCAACTCTCCAGACCTCTATAGCAACAAACAACCTCGATCGTAGGTAGAGGACTTCCTAGATCATTTAGCAGCTTACGAGGTCAACCGACGCACAAGTCATCTCATAGCTTCTTCGGCGAGAGCACTAGTCTCGAGTCGGCATCATGGTAAATAGTGAACAGAGGACAAATGAATCGTGGATGACGAGACTCTCAAGAACAAAGGATCATGGACTCACATTTTTTCAAGGTGCTCGATTCCCTTCTTGAAGATGGTTGGAACCCCTTTCTTTCTTCTTTTTGCTTGTTTTTCTGTTTTTTTTTTTCAAGGGTTCCAACCTGTTTTTTTTCAGAAAACGGGGGCTCCCACCTAGCAAAGGTTTTGCGGGAGCCCGGCTCTTACCGGCCATGCCAGGAGCGGTTGTCTCGAGCCTCGTGCGGGGGAAAGACATGTAAGGAGGCTGGAGGTAGTAGGTGGAAATTGGGAACGGATTCCCGTCTCCCCTTACACACTTTCGCCCTATTCGCACGGGAGACGTTATTTTAAAGCACATTTTTGAGCACCTATTATTTCCAAAACATGATACAAGAGTCCATGATAGGTAGAGAGTCCACAACACCACACAATTCAAGGGTCCTAAGATCACTAATTCACTCAATCAACCAACACAGTATGAAGAAGAAATGAGACGTCTTAAATGCATCAACATCCTCCATAGTGCTACACTACCTCCCTAGGTTGCAAATCACTACAGAGACTGTCAATTCAAAGCATACTGAGCAGGCAATTGCAAGGAACACGTACTTGGAGCCCTCAAATTTAAAAGTTTGGACAGCGGACTAGGCTCCAAGCACACAAACAGATCTAATGCAGTCAAAAGATAAACATCCCCCCACACTTAAGATCGACATTGCCCTCAATGGAGAAGAGGGAAGGAAAGGGGAACGATGTTACCGGTGTGTCGGGGTGGGCATTCGGTCGGTTCGGTTCAAACCGAACCGAACTAATGATTACCGGGTCCCCGAAATAGCTCATGGAACCAACCGAATTCGAACCGAAATATATTTCGGTTCGGTTCATCCGAACCGAAATATATCTCGGTTCGGCTCGGTTTTGAGGCCAAAACCGAAATTTCATACAATAACTCTCTGACTCTCTCCCCACCACTAACCCTCTCCCCATTTTCCACCTACGCAGACCCTCTCTCTCCCCACTTACTCTCTTTCACCGACCTGTCCTATCACCCCACCTACCAAAAGAAAACACAGAACCAATTCTCACTCTTTCTTCTTCTCTCACTCTTTCTTCTTTTTCTCTCTCAATTCTCAGCGCACAAAGCAGCGGGCAGTGGTGATTTCTCCTCCCGACTCCCGTCTCTGGCGATTGATGGAGAAAAGAACTCAGGGACTGGTGGCGATTGCGATTGACGGAGAGAACAACCTAGCGGCGACGGCGACGGCGACGGTGATTGACGGAGAGAACAACCCAGCGGCGATGGCGACGGCGATTGACATCGCTGATTGTGACGACTCCGGCAATGAAGGTTAGAGGTTATTAAGGTTCAATATCTAAGTATGCATGAACTTTTTGTTTGTTTTTCTCCTTCGCCTCTACTCCTCATCGATTTTGCGCTGCATGTTTGTAGTTGGTTGAAGCTTCGAAGGAAGCGATGGCATGAAGCAGATCTTGGTTTGGGGGCGATGGTGTCGAAGTTGGCAGATCTTGAACTCCGCCGGTGGGGGCTCGGGTGGGGGAAGGAGCAGAGCTGAGAGATTTTTTTGGTAGGAGGGTCGGGTGTGGGAGAGAATGAAGAAGGAATCAGGGCCTTGAAGCTGGCGCAGATCTTGAAGTTCCGCCGCCAAGACTTCATTCGTCAATTGTTTTGAGTAACAGGGCCTAGGGTTTTAGAGAAATGGGAAAATAAATGTAGTGGGCTTGGGTTGTTTGGGCTTGGGGATTGTGGGCTTTGGTTGTGAGTGTAAATTCGGTTGGTCGGTTCGGAAATCGGAAATCGGGTTCGGTTGAGCAGACCCTGATTTCCGAAATAGTGGGTTATGCCTTCCGATTTCCGAACCGAATAAGGATGTTTCGGTTTCGGTTCGGTACATTTCGGTTTCGGTCCGGTTCGGTTCGGGTTTACCGAACCGGATGCCCACCCCTACCGGTGTGCACAGATTGTAGGAGACTGGAAATGGATCAGTCGGCATGAAACGGACTAGAGAGGGACCAGTCTGGAACAAAGCACAGCTAAAGGGAAACAGAAGAGCTCAAACACAATATGTTAGGTCCAATGTCAGCCCAATAAGACATCATCCAAAACAAAGGAAAACAAACCAAAACCAAACTGGTTTACAATCCGACTCAAAACACAAGAAAGAAAGTCAAATTGTGGTGGGGTTGCCTCCCCACAAGAGCTTCTTTGCCGTCTTTTAGCTGGACGCCCATGGTGGATACTCAGGGAGGTGCTGGAACAGGTACCCCCAAGAGCGGATCCAAGTCGCTCTTGAGGTACAGCTTCAGGTTGTGGCCATGCACCCGACGGGTGCAACCACCAGCATTGGTCAGCTAGACCTGGCCATCCGGCAGGATGCAAGTGAGTGAGTACTCGGATGGCCAGGGTGGTCGTGGTGCAGGGGGCGGGACCAGCTCGTAGTGGTCTCCACCCTTCTTCCGTGCAGGCTGAGCAACCTGCTGCTTCGGCCGCCACTCCTCCTTGAGCTTTTTGTTCGGAGGCGAGGCTGGATGGAGTGGCGGCGAAGGAGTGAGAGGAGGGTCCTGCAAAATGGGAGGTGCAGAAAGATACACGACAGACTCGTGTACCTGATCAGAAATGGCATGCACAGGTGTGACAGCAATCATAGCACAGTGATCGAAATCAGTCACAGAAAAAGTAGCCTGTTCATTCCCAGCACTCAGGATCAGTTTACCATCATGCACATCAATAAGTGCCTTGGCGGTGGCAAGAAATGGTCTCCCTAAAATCAAAGGCACATCCACATCATCATTTATATCCAGAATAACAAAATACAGGATATGTGAATGCACCCACTTTAACAAGCAGATCCTCTATGATACCCCTAGGATGCACAACGGAACGGTCAGCTAGCTGAATGCTCATCCTAGTAGGGCTAAGTTCACCTAGGTCTAGCTTCTTGAACAATTTGTATGGCATGACATTAATGCTAGCGCCTAGGTCCGCCAAGGACTTTCCTATATGCATGCTGCCAATAGTAAGAGGGATAGTAAAACTCCCTGGATCCTTGCGCTTCTCGGGCAGCTTGTTCTGCAGGACAGCAGAACACTCCTCGCTCAGCAGCACTGTCGAGAGATCCCCAAGTTTCTTCTTGTTGGTGCAGAGATCTTTCATGAACTTTGCGTACTTGGGCATCTTCGACAGTGCCTCCACAAAAGGTACGCTGATGTTGAGCTGCTTCAGCATTGCCATAAACTTGGCAAACTCAGTCTCCAGCTTGTCTTTGTGTAGGCGAGTGGGGAAGGGAAGCTGGGGTACATGCTCCTTAACCACTGATTGTGGCTTGGGAGCAGGGGCTTCCTTCTCCACCCGCACTTCTGCATCGTCGGCTGGAAGTGCTGAAGCAGGTAGTGGCTCCTCCTGCCTGGTCGGGGCAGGATCAGCCGATGTGGGCCTGCCACTCCTGGTGAAGATGGCATCCAGCTGCTCGGGCGGCTCCCGTGGATTGGGGATGGTGGTGGCAGGTAGAGTCCCCGGGGCCCGGGCAGTAAGTTGGCGCGCTAGGGCACCGACTTGGTGCTGTAGATCTTGCAGAATAGCACCCTGGTTCCTCTGACCTGCCTCCAGAGAGGCTATGCTCTGGTCCACCCTCATGAAATTCGCCTGGCTAGTGGTCATGAATGCCGCCAAAATATTCTTCAGATCGGTCATTTGGTTATCGGGAGCTGGGGCTGCTGCTGGCTCAGCATACTGTCGTTGGGGCTGCTGAAATGGCTGCCCCTGCCTAGGCTGGTAGGGTTGCTGTGGTGGTGGCCCTTGCCTAGCCTGGAAGGGCTGCCTCTGCTGAAAACCACCCGCTGGTGCTGGGAAACCAGGGGGTTTGGTGTTGTTGCTGCCCCAGGAGAAGTTGGGATGCTGGCGCCATCCTTCATTGTAGGTGTTGCTGTATGGGTCCAGGCGCCGAGCATTGGCGATGAAGTCCACCTGTTCTTGGGGATTAGAGGACTCCCTCATAGCTTGACAGTCCTCCACCCGGTGATTCGGGCTCTCACACCACTGACACTGAGCTACTGGAGGCGTAACTACACCTCGTCCCGGAAGGAGGCTGTTAGGCTGCTTTAATGTCTGCACCAACTCAGCCACCTGCTGCTCTAACCTGGATCTGGCCTCCATAGCATGCACACCACGGTCCCGGGACTGTCTGCCTCTGCTGCTCTGCCCCCAGGAGTGATCTCGGGCAGCCAAGGTACTGATCATCTGGTTCAGCTCGGGTGGAGTCTTAGTGAGAATATCCCCTCCTGGGCATAGAGACTCGATCACCCTCTGGCTGTCGGGTGTGAGGGCACTGTAGAAGTTCCCCACTGTGAATGCATCACTGAAGCCATGATGGGGACACTTCTAGAAATATCCCATGTACCGCTCCCATGCATCACGAAGGGACTCATCTGGCTCTTGGCGGAAGTGAGTGATCTCCCGCTGAATCTCTGTGGTCTTCGATGCCGGATAGTACCTGTGCACGAACTTGTCAGCCAGATCGTCCCAAGAGGTGATGGACAGTGGGGGCTGGGTCTCCAACCACCTCTTAGCATTCCCCGCCAGAGAATGGGGGAAGAGGTGAAGGCGGATTGCGTCATCCGGAACACCGTTCAGCTTGAACCCGTTTGTCAGCTGCAGAAAACGGGAAAGATGTGCCCGGGCCTCCTCATCCTTCAAGCCATGAAACTGGATAGAGGAAGTAATGAGTTGAATCCAGCATGGCTTGATCTCGAAGTTGTTTGCTGGAATTGGCGGATAGAGGATGACCGGGCGGATGTCAGCAATCCGCGGAGTGTAGTAGAACTCCAAGGTGGGACCCGGTGGTGGTGGATGATGATGGACCCCAGCTGCCTGGGGATTGGGGTCGTTCCCCAGGAACTGGTTCTCCGGAGGTGGGTTGTGATCGCCTTCCATCTCGTAGTCGTCCTCGGACTCGCTGCTCAATTGGCCGTTTCTGCGCTCTTCCGTAGCCAGTCTAGCTCGCTGTTGTCTCCTAAGCTGGCGACTGGTGCGTTCAATCTCTGGATCCAACGGCAGTAAACCTCCTGACTGGCTACGGGTCATGCACTATCTGCACACAATCAAGCAATGCAAACCCGTGAAGGCACAAGTGGGAAAGAAGAAACACTCAATGCGAAAATGAAAATACTAAAGTAACAGAAATCACTTTTCTTCAACAACCTAGCCGTCCCCGGCAACGGCGCCAAAAACTTGAATCACTCCTACTGTCACTCTAGAAAATGGCCAAGTGTAACCACTTCCTAAAGCGTAGTATAGCGGGTTTGGGTTTTATTGTCAACCCGGGTCCTAGATGTGATGACTACTCAGTGAATTCGTATTATCTAGCAATGAAACTTTAGTGAAGATCTAAACTAACAAGCAAGCAAAGCAATTAAACGGTTGTTTTCAGGTTAAGAGAGGTCACCCGGATATGGTTCCCCCTAGACTGCAGTTAAGCCGGATTGTAATTACCAAGTTCAATTTCTATGATAGTTATACTGCGGAAGGTTCCCAAACAGTCTGAAGTCTCGACTAAAGGTCTTCAGACCCTCTCAATCTGAGTCTCTAGCGGGCGACTAACCTCCACCGGAATAAACAGATTGAGGCCCTAACGAACCAAACCTCCACTACCGAATGGGATTCGGTACAGAATAGCGAATTGGCTCCTCGACTAAAGTCACCAATTCGCCACCTTCGATTAAGGATACTCTATCAACCTAGGCAGATATTCTCATTCTAGGTTAAAGCAGAAACAACAGGAATTTGATCAGGATTCAAGTCATTCAATCATTCAAACTTCAATCGAATATAATCAATTCACAAACTCTGTACTTGGGTTCATACAATCAGACCTAGCATACAAATCTAGGGTTCCCCATACCCAGATGAATGGGGGAACTACTCCATAGAGAAAGAAGCAAAAGCAGAATCAGACGCGGAAATCATACTGTGAAGATGGATTTCTGCTCCTGGACGTTGAATCGGCACTTCTCCAAGCTCAAGCCAAGCTCCAATGGTGATGAAGATCAAGCTAGGGCACTTGGAGACTCTTGTTCGTCGCTTTCTCTCTCTAGGAACCGCTCTGTCTCTCTAAAACTCGAATCCCCCTCTGTTTTGGCTGAAATCTCCTTAAAAACCAGAATTTCCCGACTCACACGGGCAGGCCACACGGCCGTGTGGCTCACCATTTTGCCCGTGCGAGCCGAAACGCAGCGTATGGATTAGTTCGGTCTTCAGCCACCTCACACGGCCAGGGTTGCACGGCCGTGTGAGAATTCCAGTCTGCCCGTGTTTGACCTCGGCAAAAATCACACGGCCACCTTGCTCTCGTGCACGGCCGTGTGAAAATCACTTGTGCCCGTGTTTGCTCTCGCACAATCCCACACGGCCTGGGTTGTCAGTTGCACGGCCGTGTGGTCTTTATGTGTGCCCGTGCAGCTTCCTCAGAACCTCGCCATGCGTCCGATCCTCGTCCAATCGACCCCAAACTCGCTCCCAAGCCTCTATTCACGTACTAGGACCTGAAATATCATAAACAAGCACAACCTAGCGTGAAATCGGCCTAAAACACGAGAATCAACACCTCAAACGGAGTAAGAGCAGGGGTAAAAACATGTGTAAATAACGGTCTATCAAGTAGTGTTTTCCTTCGACAAATTTCGTCTCTATATGGTCTTATCCCATGTGACCGTGTACACAGATCGCTCCACGATTCGATACCTGATGAGCAAGGCCAATGCCAAGCCTAGGCTCATACGATGGATCTTACTATTGCAGGAGTTCGACATTGAGATTTAGGACAAGAAGGGAGCGGAGAATGTTGCAGCCGATCACCTCTCCCGGTTGGACGCACCCCCTGCGGACAACCTCGAGGAGGAGATCAACGACTCCTTCCCAGATGAGAGACTGATGATGATGTGCCTGGTGGAGAGTGTCACCCCTTGGTATTCCGATTTTGGGAACTATCTGGTGGGCCAGCAGCTGCCCAAGGAGATGACAACTCACACCAAGAGGAAATTCTTCTCCGACCTGAAGCATTACTTCTGGATGACCCTCATCTCTTTAGGATTGGAGCCGACGGGATCATCCGTCGCTGTGTTATGGAGAGTGAGATGGAGGGCATTCTATCTCACTGTCATGAAGGACCTACTGCGGTCACCACGGAGAAAACCGCACGGCGAGGAAGGTGCTCCAATCGGGATTTTACTGGCCCACGCTCTTCAAGGACGTAGATGCCTTCGCACGCAGGTGCGACCGATGCCAGAGGTCAGGCAACATCTCTGCCCATGATGAGATGCCCCAGAATGTGTTTATAACCTGTGAAATTTTTGATGTCTGGGGTATCGACTTCATGGGCCCCTTCCCTCCATCTTTTGGCAATACCTATATCCTGGTTGCTGTTAACTACGTCTCTAGGTGGGCTGAGGCGCAAGCTTTGCCCACTAATGATGCTAGACGTGTTTGTGGTTTTCTGAAGTTGTTATTCTCCCGGTTCGGGACACCTAGAGCCATCATAAGCGATTGAGGCACCCATTTCCAGGGCCAGTTTGATAAGCTCCTGTCTCGCTATGGTGTGACTTATAAGGTGTCTGTGGCCTACCACCCTCAAACAAGTGGCCAGGCCGAACTGACGAACCGGGAGCTCAAGCGTATCCTGGAAAAGATGGTGGATCAGTCCCACAAGGATTGGTCCACCAAGCTCGATGATGCTCTCTGGGCATACCGCACTGCCTACAAGACTCCCATTGGTACTTCACCGTACCGGCTTGTCTATGGAAAGGCATGCCATTTGCCCGTGGAGCTAGAGCACAAGGCCTTTTGGGCCCTTAAGCTGCTCAACTTGGATGTTAGTGTTGCAGGTGTTGAGCGCAAAATGCAGATGCTGGAGCTGGAAGAATGGCATTATCACGCCTATGAGAACACCAAGTTGGACAAGGAGCGCACTAAGCGCCTGCACGATGCCCGGTTGCGGGGTCCGAAAGAGTTCCAGGTCGGTGATCGAGTTCTCCTTTATAACTCTCGCCTGAAGCTCTTTCCCGGAAAACTCCGTTCCCGGTGGTATGGACCGTTCACGGTCACACAGGTGTTCCCGTATGGCATGATTGAAATTGCCAACCCGCAAACTGAGCCGTTTAAAGTGAATGGCCATCGTCTCAAGCTCTACCTGGGAGATGAGGTCGAACGTGCGGAGTTGGTAGTGGAACTCGCGGACCCTTAGTTCCGCCATGGGCGTCCAGCTAAAAGACGGTAAAGAAGCCCTTGTGGGGAGGCAACCCCACCACGGTTTTCATTTATTTCTTTTGTTTTGGGTCGGATTGCAAACTGATTTGGTTTTGGTTTGTTTTCTTTTGTTTTGGATGATGTAATATTGGGCTGACCATTGGACCTAACGTATTGTGTTTGAGTTCTTATGTTCCCTTTAGCTGTGCCTGTGTCTCTGACTGGTCCCCTCTCCAGTCCTTTTCACTCAGACTGGTCCCCTTCCAGTCTCCTGCAGTCCGTGCACACCGGTAACATCGTTTCCCTTATCCTTTCCTCTTCTCCATTGAGGGCAATGTCGAACTTAAGTGTGGGGGGGGGGGGGGGGGGGGATGTTTCTCTATTGACTGCATTAGATCTGTTTGTGTGCTTGGAGCCTAGTCCACTGTCCGAATTTTTAGATTTGAGGGCTCCAAGTACGTGTTTCCTTGCAAATTGCCTGCTCAGTATGCTTTGAATTGACAGTCTCTATAGTAATGTGCAACCTAGGGGGTAGTGTAGCACTGTGGAGGATGTTGAAGTATAAGATTTTTCCTATCTAGCTCTCTGCTGTGCCGGTTGATTTTGTGAATTAGTGGAGTTAAGACCGTTGAATTCATGTGGTAATGGTGACTCTGTTTTAATTATGTTGTGGACTCGTGCATCGAATAGGGTGCTCATGTGGGAAATGAAAAGCAGTTGGTCCTCCATGTCGAAATCATTGAAATCTTAAACATGGGGTAAGCCTAACGTGTGTGGCACCATTCATTGCACAAAATTGGGGTTTGGAGGAGATTTTAGTGATCCTTAGTGGGGTACTCCTACAAGGTGAAGCTAACCTGTCTCTAGTACAAGTAAAACTTCCACCCGTTGAACGGTTTGCCTACTCGAGGATGTGTTTTTAAGGGCACGGATAGAGCTTCCGACCCCCCTTAATTTCATTGACCCTCCACACGAGTTGAGGAAAAAGAGTTAAAAGAAGTACTCTAGCGAGCGCCAGATATACAGAAATTGCTCTTGCTCGACTAATAAGGGTCGACCGTGCAAAAGACTGCAGTTGGAACCCCTGCTAAGTGAAAGGGAAGAAAAAAACAAGAGAAATGTAAATGAAAGTGCAAAAAGGGGTTCCAATGGTGAAATGAAGTGAAAGAGCATCCCGGTACCACAAGTCCTTGGTTGTGAATGGTGTGAGTCCCTTTATCCATGAACTGACTGTCTTACTTCTACTTCTTCTCATGATCCTGGCTTGAGTCTAGCACTCGCATTGAGAGAGATAGGGGACGTCTTAGAAGATCAGTTGACCTCGTAAGCTGCTTTATGATCTAGAAAATCCTCTACCGACGATCGGGGTTGTTTGTTGCTATAGAGGTCTAGAGAGCTGCATTGGTTTGAGTTAGGTTTGCTTGGGGACAACCAAACGGTGAAGTGTGGGGGAATTTGATAGACCATTGATTGCACATGTTTTTACCCCTATTCTTGAGCCGTTTGAGATGTCGATTCCCGCATTTTAGGCCGATTTCACACTAGGTTGTTCTTGTTTGTGATATTTCAGGTCCTAGCATGTGGATGAAGGCCTGGGAACGAGTTCGGGGTCGATTGGACGTTTGGCGAGAAGCTGAGGAAGCCACAAGGGCACGCCTAAAATCCCACACGGCCGTGTGACCTGGCCGTGTGGCACCAAATTGCACGGGCAAGCCACACTGGCCGTGTAGGGGACCCATTGTGGCCGTGTGAAGGCTCGGTGATTTCCACACGGGCAGCCTGGAAATCCACACGGCTGTGTGGCCCTGGTCGTGCGGCATGCCTGGAAGCCCACTAATCGAAATGCCGCGTTTGGACACTCACACGGGCAGCTGGGAAAGTCACACGACCGTGTGGCCTGGCCGTGTGATCAGGAATTTCTGGTTTGAACCCAATTTCCAGCCAAAGGAGAAGGGTTCCGAGTTTTAGAGAGAAAAAGTGCGACCTAGAGAGAGAAGGTGACGAACCTAATTCTGCAAGTGTCCTTGATCGATCTCCATCACCATTGGAGCCCGGCTTGAGCTTGGAGAAGATCTGATTGAGTGCCACAAGCAGATTATCATCCTTCACAGTATGGTTTCCGCATCTGAGCTAGATTTCCCATCTCTCTCTATGGAGTAACTTTCTTATTCATCTGGGTATGAAGAACCCTAGATTTGTATGTTAGGTCTGATTGTATGAACCCAAGTACAGATTCTATGATTTGATTATATTCAATTGAGGTTTGAATTGTTGAATGGCATGAATCCTGATCAAATTCCTGTTATTTCTGCTTTGACCTAGAATGAGAATATCTGCCTAGGTTGATAGAGCATCCTTGATTGAAGGTAGTGAATTGATGACTTTAGTCGAGGAGTCAATTCACTATTATGTACTGGATTTACTTCGGTAGTGGAGGTTTGGTTCGTTAGGGCCTCAATCTGTTTACTCCGGTGGAGGTTAGTCGCCCATTGGGGACTCAGATTGAGAGGGTCTGGAGACCTTTAGTCGAGACTTCAGACTGTTTAAGAACCTCCCGCAGTATAACTATCATTGAAATTGAACTTGGTAAATTACAATCCGGCTTAACTGCAGTCTAGGGGGAACCATATCCGGGTGACCTCTCTTGACTTGAAAATAACCTTTTTACTTGCTTTGCTTGTTTTCTTGTTTGGACATTCACTAAAGTTTCACCGCTAAATAACAAGAACTCACGGAGTAGTCATCACACTTAGGACGCGGGTTGACATTAAAACCCAAACCCGCTATACTACGCTTTAGGAGGTGGTTACACTTCGCCATTTTCTAGAGTGACTGTAGGAGCGAGTCAGTTTCATGTGTGGAGTGGTAAACTTTCGTGCCCCCCCCCCTTGTTGGGATCTAGGTGGTTTGAGTCCATTAGAATCCGCTCCTTGCCTACTCACTATGGGTGGGCAAGCAGAAGGTGGTACTTGGTCTAATTTCAATGAAATGCCACCACCTACGTCATCGACAGGGGTCCTAGATGGTCTTATATCTAGAATTGCCGGTTGAACTCAACTAAGTACCCCATCGTGGTTCTTGAACGTGAAGGCCAAATTTTGGCCACAACTCCCATGTTGAGAAGGTAGTTGGCTTGTCACCGATGTGGGCGAGGTTCCTTGCCATGGCCGACCATTTTGACAAACAGCGGAATGAACATTCTTACGCCATGTAACACTGTTTAGTGGTGGATCTTTGTTATTTATTGGCAAAATCCTTGATTGAACCACATATGTGTTCAAGACATGTCTAGACTCATAAAAATGGCTTTGAGTCTTGCTCAAGTTGCCAAACCAATTATATAGACATGTATTAATCCATGAAATGAGAGAAACATGGCGTTCAATGAGAGAATAATAACATTCAATAAGAGACTTGTGGCGTTTAATGTAAGATGTTAAACGTAGGTTTACCTGTTGGGGTTCAACCACACCCTTCTCCATGGATTGATGGAGTGATGTGATGGCCATTGCTTCATCCAGACTTGTCGTCGGTGGTGGAAGAGCCCCCATCCCACCATTTTTCCGGCAATAACATCCATTCGTCCAACATTAAAGCTGGTCAGTTGATCCTTTTCCACAAACACTTGTAGAAGATCGTCTTCTTGTTGTCTAAGTCGTGGAGTCATCAAATCAAACACAATATCCCACCAGGTGTGTCAATTTCGTTTTCCAACGAGAAAACCTGCTTTGAATTGAGATTGATTGCACCTTTGACTATTTTGGACAACAATTTCTAAACACGGTTCAAACCTCTTCAAACATAGTTCGAACGAGGGTGTTTGATAGATGGTTTTTGGGAGAAAAACTAAATTAAATTACTTATACTCCTATGGAGGTTCGGTGAGAGCTCCAAACTAAAAACTACGTCTATGGCTACATGATAGAGAAACGAAAAAGATAAACTTGACATGTATGTCAGAGTGCTGGTTTTTGTGAACCGCTCTCTCTGTCGACCCTTCCTCCTATTTATAGCAATGGAGAGATAATTGTCGCAGAAAACCGCCTCTTGGGAAACTCCCAAAAGAACCGCTCCCTGCTTCCTCGGAGTGGTGGTTACTCTTTCAACCGCTTAGGTGCTTCTCTTGGAACCACCGTGGGTCTTGGAGTGTAGCTTGCCTAGCCTGGTTTTGTTCCAAATCTTGTGCCATGCTAGTCTATTGATAAGCATGTGATGTCTCACAAAGGGGGTTGTGGTCCTCTTGCTAGGTGGTCGTGGACTTCTTACTCATGTCCATGGTCCTCTTCTGACTTAGTCATTAGTGATATAATGCTCAACCACCACGGCCTTCACATTCATGTCCATGGTTGACTCGCTATGACACAACACCTAACAATGGCCAAGTGTAACCAATGAAAGGGACTGCAGTATAGTGGCTCAAGTAATAAATATCGAATCCACGGGTCTCTAGAGTTACTATTACTCAGCTTCAGTTCATTATCTAGCAAACCAGATTAAGATGAAAGAACTAAAACTACTCTAGCAAACTACAGTTAAAGTTAATCTAATTACAGGTTGGGAACTCACTTAGGTATGATTCCCCCTAGCCACTAGCCGGATTAATGATTGATGATCTCTAACTTGTTTCACTTTCATTCACAATGCGGAGAATCCTTGACTAGACCTTGAGTCTCGACTAAAGGAACAAGGCCCTCTTGAGTCAATTGCCTAGAGGGACGTATCCTTCTCTAGAACAACCGATCAAGGTGTTCTGAACTAGACTCCCTCTATCGAAAGAGGTTCTCAATCGATACAAAGCAGTGAATCAACCCTCGACTAAAGCAATCGATCCAATACTATCAATCTATGGTGCTCTATTGACCTAATCAGGTATTCGCTCTCATAGGATCAAAGCAGAATCAATAATCTCGACTAAAGCATAATTGAATCATGAAAACATGCATAGATTGAATATGAACTCAAGATTATCAAGTCAGAGTGCTCATACAATCATCCAATCAAACAAACATAGCTAGGGTTCCTCAAAACCTAAGTGAAGGGAAGTTACTCCATAGAGAAGAGAGAGACTGTAGTAAGAATCTTCAGATAATCAATCTTCAAGTCCGGGCTTGTTCCTCGAGCTTCCAAGGCAAAGAAATCCTCCAATTCCACTCTTAGAATGCCCTCAAATCGCCCTCTCTTTCTTTGGTTCGTCCCTTGGGTGTTTGGGATCCAAAACCCAGCTCTCCCTTGCAAAAACACACAAAACAGGCTTTTAACAGCCTGCGTTCGCGATCCCCGGTCAAAATCCCCTGTCGGGTATTTTAGGTCACGACCGGGGATTTTTGGGAAAATCCCCTATCAAGGCCAAAAATCCCCTACCGGGGATTTTAGCGTCACGATAGGGCCCCCTTCTGTTTCTCGGAGAAGCCCGAAACCAATTTTCCCCTATCTTTGATTCTTCGTTTCTCCCTCGTTCGGAATCCAAATCAGGTGCCGTTTGATCTCAGACGCTCGTAGTCTCGTCCTCTTTCTTCTCACTACAAGATTACATGATTATATGGTCACAAACTGAGGTAGAAATCCATTCTTCTTCAAGTCATACCCGAGTTTCTTCCCCCGAGTCGCCAATTGATCTCCGATTGACTTGAAACTTGCGCCTACGCTTCACTTTATGTGCTAGAACCTGAAATGTGACAAAAGAACACAACCTAGCATAAAATAGGCCAAAGAAGCGATAATGCAAGCTTAAATGATCAAGAAACAAAGGAGAAAACATGTGCAAATATCGAGTCATCAATGGTCCCTCTCGTGAGGCGGCACGCCGTTCGACTCAAAACATAGCAGTTGGCATCGATCGACAGCTCTCTCAAGGAAGACAACAACGACATTTCGCTCGTCGATTCGTATAGCCAAAACAACTCCCCGTCTTCGTCTTCCGCATCTCACCTCGACCTCTCGCCTCTTATCTTCATCTTCCTTGCTAACCTAGAAAATCATAAGCAAAGAAATGAAACCGGTGATGCAGTCCCCCTTGGTTGTTTGCTTTTTGTCTATTGACACAACTAATGTGAGAGAGGGGGGGAAATAGATTATCGTAGACCTTCTGTGTAATAAAGGAGGGATCACCAAAATATGTTTGTGAGTTCGGCGATTTTAGAGGAGTAATGCCTCTCTTCAGTCGGATCTCGAGTCTTCTTCCGTTCATTTTCAGAGAAGGGAACGTCGACCTTTACCGATGATTCATTCCCTGAAATAAAGGACAGAGAGACATGAAAGAGGAGAGGTCATCCCATTATTTAAAATCTCTAAATGACAGGTTTTTTAAATTCATAATGACCAAAATAGATAGAGTTTTGTATCCTTTCCATTTTCCAAGCACATAAATATACTAAATTCTGGCTTGAGATAGGGTCAGTAACCACACGGGAGCCGTAGATCTGGGGGATGGAGCAATCGTGTGGTTGGCTGGACGCGAGGCTGGGGAGGGGCATTTTTGTCTTTTTTATTTATTTATTCCGCATTTCAATGGCTGGCTTTTCAATGAAAGAGAGAGAATGACCTACTCTCTGCAACTCTACTTTCTTCCTTCTCTCTTCCTTTTTCCCAATATCTTTCCAGATCCTTTCTCTTTCTCTATTCCTTCTTTCTCACTTTTTCTCTCACAATCTCCTTTTCAAATCTAGATCTGCTCTCTTCCATCTTCATTTTTTTTTCTCTAGCAATCGACGAATAAAAATTGAAGTCACCCTCTTTAATTGCCTTTCTTCTCTTCATCAACTCATTGGCTTTAATTTCGATCTTTCTCCTTTTTTGGCGTTTGGTGTTCTTTGGTTGCGGATGAAATGAGATGAGACAGAAGACAAGTTTTTGTTCACTCCCTCCTTTTGTTTTTCCCCCTTTCTTTTAGGTAATATATATTGGTATTACGTGGTAATACCAATATATATTACCTAAAAGAAAGGGCACGTAATACCAATATATATTACCTAAAAGAAAGGGGGGAAAACAAAAGGAGGGAGTGAACAAAAACTTGTCTTCTGTCTCATCTCATTTCATCCGCAACCAAAGAACACCAAACGCCAAAAAAGTATTATGTGGTAACGAAATATATATTGGTATTACCACTCTATACCATATGGTATTATGTGGTAACGAAATATATATTGGTATTACCACTCTATACGATATGGTATTGGGTGGTAACGAAATATATATTGATATTACCACAATATACCATATGGTATTGGGTGGTAACGAAATATATATTGGTATTACCACTATATACCATATGATATTACCACTCTATACCATATGGTATTTGGTGGTAACGAAATATATATTGATATTACCAGACTATACCATATGGTATTGGGTGGTAACGAAATATATATTGATATTACCACACTATACCATATGGTATTGGGTGGTAACGAAATATATATTGATATTACCACACTATACCATATGGTATTGGGTGGTAACGAAATATATATTGATATTACCACACTATACCATATGGTATTGGGTGGTAACGAAATATATATTCATGTAGCAAAAAATTTCATACCATATGGTATGCTCTTATTTAATACCAGTCAATACCATATGGTATAGACTGGTAATAATTGACAAATTTTTTTGTGCCCAAAAAATATCAAAGTGGATATCATTTTGAAGAGCACAATTAATCTGATCTAACTGTGCAAAAAAAAAAAATTCGACTTCAAACGAGCGAGAAATCGTCCGTTAAAGATTAAGAGAAGGAAAATTAAATGTTTTGCGAGGAGAGAGAATGAGGCGCTGATGTGGTCCGGTCAAAAGTCAGCATCACCAATAAATAGGAGTAAGTGCAATTTTACCGCACTGTCCTTTTCACATTTAATTTAAATAGAAAAGTGACTGACACGTGGGGACCAGGGAAGGGGTTACTAATGGGTTACTGACCCATCAGCAGTGTTGTCACGCCGGCCGGCGTGCCACTGGTTGAACCTGGTTCAACCTGTACCGGTCATAAAACCGGTATGACACCACCGGTATGACCGGCATGATCGATATACGAATCTCCAAGTAAAATGATCTTATCTTCGTGAATTTAATTGATAAAAAGTAATTTATTATTTATTTTATGTGTTAAAAAGTTAAATGTTGATGTTATTTGTTGGATTCAAGTACAAATATTTAGGTATTGACGTTAAATGTCATGTTTAAATATGAGTATTCGTAAATTATTTGTAATATTAACCGGCATGAACCGGCACAAACCGGTATGTACCACTGGTCGAACCATTTCACTTGCTAAACCGATATACTGGCACAAATCAGTTTGACAACCTTGCCCATCAGTTACTCACCCGATCTGGACCCCTAAATTCTGGGTAGTACAAGAATTGTCCAAAATTAATCCCCAAATTTCCTAATCCAAACCACCAATCTAGTGTTGGCTCCTAGTTAATACGGAGAACCATAGCGTGTGGTTGTTTTTTTTTCCCGTCCAAGACATGTCAAAAAAGGGTGAGCATGTGGACTGTGGTTGTTGATATTCACCAAAACATGAAGAAGCGCTAAACAATTTTAAAGGACAATATTTTCTTTTGCTCAATTTATCAAAATAAACATTTAAAGCAAAATAATCAATATTATCTGCATCGCTTTCTTAGTTATTAATTTTTCCTCCCACCACGTAATCAGTAATCCGACGAAACACAAAATCTCAATAAAGAAACTGATTAATTGAAATGGAAATTAAAAAAAAACACCTTAATTATTTATTAATTAACACTAAAATTTTCGATGCTCCCTTTTCATGTCCGACACTCTGTCGGTGAACGTCAACTGACTACCAAATACACCCCATCTTCCTCACTCCTTCCCTCCCTCCTCTCTCTCTCCCCCTCTCTCTCTCTCTCTCTCCACCGCCATTCAATCCCCGGCGAAGAATTTACAGGAATGTTAGGTTCTACCGGCCAGGTACTGCTATTTCTTCCTCCCTTCTCTTCCTCCGGCGCCTCCGCCTTCGTCTCGTCTTTTCCCCGCACAAACGCTGTCTGTTTTTCGGCTTCTTTCATTTTCAAGTCAGTAGCAGTTCTTTTTACCTTTTTTCTCTGAATCGTTTTGTTCAATCTTTTGAACTATACAGCCGGCTTCTCCTTCTTCCCTCTTTTGCCCCTGCTCTCTACTTTCGGCTTCTGCTTTCTCTTCGGATCTCTTCCCCCCATTTTTTGCCCCACTTTTGGCTTACTTTTTCGCCTCTTTTGGAACCACTGGTCTTTGTGTCCTCTTTCACTCGGAATCTAATTTTCGCTCAGTGGATTCGGGCTTTCTGTTGCGATGCAATTGCCGCAGACATTTTCCCCTGCTGAAGTTTCTACTTTTCTCCAACCCCTTACCTTTTTGGCTTTTTGTTGCGTAATAGCGTTAGTTGCCAGTCTCTCGGTTCTCTCTCTCCCCGTTACAGCTCAAGATGCTCCTTCACTGTTTTTTGTAGAAATTTTTTTGATCTAATTGAGTTGGGGCGTGGGTTTCAATCAGGGCCAGCACTGAACAGCGACGGATGATGTGAAATGTTATCGAGAGAATATTGTCGATTACTGGGTTGTGAAGTAGTAAGTATCGTCTCCATTAATTCTCCCTTTCTGCATTCCTTTCTTTATCCATGGACGAAAGGTCTTTGTTCTGATTTTGACTATGCTGTTTTCCTTACAAAAAGCTACCCATCCTTTCTCTCTAGCTACTCGCTCCCGACCTGTCTCTCCGCTAGTTCGGCCAGATTTCACTCGAAATCCGCAACGTTCACCTATCTAATTGGTGGGTTTTACTTAGAAAATCAGTTCAGAATGGCTAACACTCGGACTTCGGTTGCTCAATTGATTTGAAGCCTATGTGCAGTTTGACAGCGTTGCCTTCTTCTTGCATTTCTTCTCTGTTTACCTTGCCATCGTTGCTGGTGCTGGTTTTATGCTGTGGGTTAGATGAGAAAGCATGGAGTAATTAATCGTCTTGACTTGTTCCAAAACAGGTGCTGAGATGAATCGGGTACAGAATACCAAGACACACTCCTTAGAGAAGCATTTCCCTGGATGCTTGGGCAGAATGGTGAATCTTTTTGATCTAGCCAATAATGTGAGTGGGAACAGGCTGCTGACCAGTAAACCGCACAATGGTGGGTGATTACATATTTCTCACCTCATCTGTGAGATTCTTAGAGATACAACGATTTTCTTGTTACTACACCCTGTGGTTTACTGAATTCTTGGAAAGATTGAAATTTCCTTCAATGTTTTGGCATCTTGGCTACCACTTTCCTACCGCATAATTGGTTGGTTTTGCTGTTTGATATCGTGCTTCTGATGCTGGTTCAAGTATCTGTAATGGAGTTGTGTTATATTAGATTTATCGTATGAAGCCAGCTGTTGCTGACACGGGGGTAATGGTTGGGCAGGTTCTTCACTGTCGAGGAGTCAGTCAGACGTAGTGAGGATGATGGGTGCACCCTTTGGAGATCAGATCGAGGACAAAATGGTAAGTAAGGAAGATTCTTTGTTTATTGGTGATTCTGGCTACAGATCAGTGTGCACCTTGTTTTGCAGGCATTGTCTCTAATCTGCACACTCAAACACCTCTCCATTATTATATACCTTGTTTCTTGTCTTGATCTGCCTTGCTCTTTGTACCGGACATGCAGATAGTGTCGGAGTTTCAGAGAAGCTCCTCAAATAAAAAGGCAAGTGGAACACCGATGAAAACCCTTATAGCTCAAGAGTTGTCCAGAGAAGTAGATAGCAATCAAAAGCCACCAAATCTGGTTGCTAAGTTGATGGGCCTTGATGCCCTTCCACATCAGCAGCCTGACTCAGGAGCACTAACAAGTCACACAAAGGGTTACTCGAGACGGTCATTGAGTCACTCGGGAATTCTACTGGAATGTTGGGAGTCAGATCAGAATTTTTCGGACAAGGAAATGCAATGTTCGGTCCACCATTGTCCTGAACAGAATGAGTGCAAAGATACTACATATGAAGTGTGGCAGCAGTGTCTGACCAAAAAACTCAGAGATGGCTCACCCCAGAAGAGAAGGCCAGATGGAAATATGAATGACAGAAAGATGGCTCTCATTCGGCAGAAATTCATGGAACTCAAATTTCTGGCTACTGATGAAAAGGGCCGTAAGTCCAAAGAATTTCAAGAAGCATTGGACATCTTAAGCTCCAACAGAGATTTATTACTGAAGTTTTTCCAGGAACCAAATTCAATTTTCTCTCAACATCTCTATGATATGCTGTCTGTTCCTCCACCTCCTGAGACAAAGCGCATAACTGTTCTTAGACCGTCTTCCAAGGTGGCTGCAAGTGATAAAATGGCAGGGTTAGAAAAGAAGGTTGATAAGCAGACCACAGAACCTGCACAGATGAATCAGGCCACTGCTGCTTGGGACAATAATAACTTTGGATGCTCTCCCACACTTTCAAATGATGAATATTCTTCTGTGCAACCAACCAGGATAGTAGTACTGAAGCCTAGTCCAGCAAGGACTTACGATATTAAAGCCGTAATTTCACCACCATTGCCAACACCAAGGGGAGAAGAGCTTAATGGTGAAGCTGAAGATCACGAGGCACAAGAATCTAGAGATGTTGCAAGTGAAATCGCAATGCAGATGTGCAAAGATCTGGTGGGTCGTCAGAGGGATGAAACACTCTTGTCGTCTGATGTATTCTCAAATGGTTACATTGGCGATGACAGTTCATTCGACAAATCGGAAATTGAGGACCCAACTGGAAATCTTAGCGATTCAGAAATAGCTTCCCCTATTTCAAGACATTCATGGGACTATGTAAATAGGTTTGGTAGCCCATACTCTTCCTCATCATTCAGTCGTGCATCTTGCACTCCAGAGTCATCTGTGTGCAGGGAAGCAAAGAAGCGGCTGTCTGAAAGATGGGCCCTAATGTCCTCAAATATGAGTTTACAGCAGGAGAACAACGCACGAAGAAGCTCAAGTACTTTGGGTGAGATGCTTGCTCTCTCTGATACAAAAAAGCCAGTGGTGTCTAAGGAAGAGCCTGATAAAAATGAACAAGAGCTCGAGGCATCAACTTCCTCTTTAGCTTGTAACCAGACTAGGGAAGATGGCATCGACCAGTCTCCTAGAAGTCTTCTGAGGTCTAAATCTCTTCCTGTCTCGTCTTCAATATATGGCGTCCGGCTCAATGTTGAAATTTCTGATTCTGAGGCCGTCAAAGTTGAACTCCCCAAGGAGTTGACCAGGACAAAGAGTATGAAATCATCCTTAAAAGGAAAAGTTTCCAGCTTATTTTTCTCGAAGAACAAGAAACCAAAAGATCAAAACAGTGCATCTCAATCTGTCACCACAGAAGTGCCATTGCCTCGTCCTGGACAAACTGGCAGCCATCGATCTTCATGCATTCACAAAACTGGCATGGAACAGTGTTGCTCTCCCAGTTTAGATGGATCATGTGAGAGTTTGAAACAAGGCGTTGCTTCTCATGAGGTAATAACAATCTGCTTTCTATTTACTTGTTGTGCTGTTTGGTTTGGTGCTCATTGTACCCCCAAATAGCCAAATTAATTTGCTGGGGGTGCTCCTTGGAAGTTTTTTTTGTCACATCTGAAACTCCTAGCAAGTCTACTCAATTGAATTCATCATTGGTTAAATCGCTTCCCTAATAAGCTTTGCTTTTGTGTTCTTCACATAGTTACAAAGGCTATTGCCTTGGACGAATCTTATTGCTGCAAATGCTAAATTCTTCGAAATTCAGCATTCTCTTTAACATGTGAAATTAATGAATCTTGACGTAACATTTAATGAATCTTGACGTAACATTTAACCGTGGAATTGCAGGGAGTCTTGACAGTTGCTAAGCCAGAAATCGCACGGAGTACGAGCGAGAACCAAGATCAGCCCAGCCCAATCTCAGTATTGGAAGCACAATTCGACGAGGATGACCTCAACATTCCAGAGCTTTGTGCTAGCATAAAGCTAGACCGGCGCGGTAAATTCTCTCAAATCTTAATACTGTACCAGGCTCCCCCCCTTTTGTCCTTCCAGCTGAAACCCGTTGCACCATTTTGGGAATGTGGCAGGACCAGAACTTCTCTCCAAGTCTAACTTGATCGACAAGTCACCACCCATCGAATCGATCGCTCGGACGCTCTCCTGGGATGACTCCTCCTGTGCAGAGACTACTGCGTCATCATCCTCCTCCTACTCGCTAAAACCCTCAAGCGCGGAGGAAGAAGAGAGGGATTTGCTTTCCTTCATGGACACGCTACTGTCGGTAGCTGGCTTGGGCGGGCAGTCTCAGATGGAAATGGAGGACTCGAATTTCCCAAGATGGCATTCGCCGCAGAGCCCACTGGACCCATCGCTGAGAGACAAGCTTGCCAGCGAGACGGACAAGGAAGTTGCAGTCGTGCACGAAGCAAAGAGGAGACAGATAAGATCAAGCAGGAAACTTGTGTTTGACTGTCTCAACTTGGCACTCAGTGACATTATTATCACGAGTCATGGGCCCACTGTTGCTGGGCGTGAGTCACTACCGGCCATGGAGGCGGTGGAGAATGTGTTGTGCCGGTTGAGGGAGTGGGTCGGGAGGAGGGATGATGAGGAGGAAGGCGACAGCGGGAGCAGTGTGGTGGAGAGGGTGGTAAGGAAGGAGGTGGCGGGGAAAGGGTGGATTGATGGGCTGGCGACGGAGGTGGAGAGTGTAGGGAAGGAAATAGAAGGGAAGTTGCTGGAAGAGCTGGTGGAGGAGGTGGTGGTTGATCTGGCAAGCAGTTAGCGATGGTGGGACTGATAATGAGGTTTCTTCTTCTGCTTCTTATTATTCCTCCTCTCTGTAGTGGGGCTATTGATTTCTTTTAACATATATATATGTGCGCCTGTTCTCTCTGTGACTGGCTGTCGCATACTTCTACTACTACCCCTATTTGTTTAAATTGTTGGGGGAAGAAATTGGTGTGGTAGTGTTTCCGATTGATAATTGGGTAGCCATTGTATGGTTTTATATGTATTACTGGAATTATTATTGGTAGGTGAGATATTAAATTCTGATGGTAGCTTGTACTAAGTACTAACCCTCTGTGGACATTTTGCTTGTTTTCATCACAACCTGGTTAACAAAGGATGAAGGAAACCTCTTTGTATATAGGGTGGCATTGGCAATGAGGAAAATAATTGTTTGCTAGACCCGTGAATATGTTTGGATTGTTGGAACTGACGTACGAAGTGTATTATATATAAATGAGTTGGCAGTGTGAAATATTTGTTGTGGTTTGAAATCGGAAGGTATTGTATAGTAAATGGGTATTTGGTCCGGTAAATTCGAATCAAATCGAAATGGTCACTTTCTCGGGTTGGAATTCATCAAATCAGAGATATAGTTGTAAGTTGAGGATCTGTTCAAAACATATCAAACTGATAAAAAAATTGATAAAAAAATTGGCCGAAATGGGAAAGTTTGACTTACTTGGAGTGAGTGCTTCAAACTTACTTTACGCTCATCTGACCACCTGGATATTCAGGCAATCCGTCTTGATTATTTTGTTTCATTATTCTGTATATTATAATACGACACTTCACTTTAAAAGATTTTGTGCATTTCGCGATTCATTGGTAAATAGACTTTGACTCTCTATCAACCACTAACGTGGCACCATTTCATTAACATGGTTAAAACTAAACCGTTTGAAATCCAGACGCAGCAAGAACAAGGTGCTGTACTCTTTCTACTAATATATTAATTATATTAATACATAAATGGGGTGTCATATTGCTTGGAAACCTTAAACTTCAACCTATAAGCTAGAAGAAAGCTTTGACTTCGAACTCGTTGTGCCAGCAGCCGCGATAATACAGAGGATGCAAGCGTTATCCGAAATGATTGGGCGTAAAGCGTCTATAGGTGCATGAATACCCAGGCCGGTCGCTCCTCCATTAATCCGACCGGGGGTGTGGATAACGAGGCCACCTTCACAACCTTCTCCCTTCTGTCCCTATGTTGTAGTAAGGTAGGAATTTTAGACAAAGCTTCATATAAACTTTGATTTTCAGTTAATCCGACACCAACTCTTCTATATATTTCTTGTTGAAAATATCCTTGATCCCATTGATAACGAGTGGGGCTATGTCCTAAATGGTGGTGATCATCTTTTCTTTGCCACTTGTGTGTTTCTAATTCTGAAGCTGATAGAATAGTTCTCTATAAGTAATCCTATATTCCTATTGCACTACGCGTACACAAGGCTTTTGTGAATTTGGAGTGGCTGGATAAGCTCCCACGTTGCAAAAAGGAGGCCTACTCTCGACGCCAATTTTGTGGAACTGGCCTTGTGCTGTTTCCCTGAGGTCTAACAAGGTTTTTTCTTTTTTTTTTTAGGGTAAATACAATTTAATATCCAAACCTTTCATTTTAAACAATATAATAGCCAAACCTTTTCGAAAACAATCTAATATCCAAATCGTCAACTTTCCGTTCGTTTGACCGTTAGTTGACACTTCAAAAAAGCTTTGTTTAGGGGAAATTGTCACAATACAACTTTGTTTCTTGTTTTGGCATTGCAGATGACTGAATATTTAGATATTCTATACCATCATGGTGGAGTCATGGACTTCTCGGGTTTGGAACTACGATATGTTGGTGGTTTTTCAGAGAAGATATTGATAAAGTGTCGTACTTCGAACTTTTTTGAAGTGTTAACTAACAGTCAAACAGACAGAAAGTTGACGATTTGGATATCAGATTGCTTTCGAAAAGGTTTGGCTATTATATTGTTTAAAATAAAAGGTTTGGATATTAAATTGTATTTATCCTTTTTTTTTACGTTGGATTACAGTCGTTCCTATTTCGATATTTATCGTCAATGTCTATTGGGGGTAAGAAACGGGTATACCAAATGGAGAAGCTACTGCTCCATCTTCTCATTCGCGCAAAGCGAATCAACTATTTATGAACTAAACCGTCTACTCAATACTATAATTTGATGGTTGCAGCTTCGGGACAATTAACTCAAGACTGCAAAGACAAATAACTAGCAAATCACAAAGAACTGAAGGAAAACAAAACGAATGCAAATTATTGATACAGACTCACACCCACACACATCAGAGTAATATATGTAGAGAATGTCGCCACTCGAATTATCGACTGCCTTACCCACAGATACATTCGTAGACAAACAAAGAAACGATCAACTTCTGCAATTTACAGCAGAAACAAACACCCAATCAGCAGACAGCAAAACTAGTCAGACAAGATCCTAAAATCTTCCATCCGTTTATATACAACACACAACTTACTCCGCCACACAAAGGCAAACATATACCTTACTCGCAGAGAGACTCGACAAACTCACAAATCATAGCAACAGTCACTTCCTTTGGCCTGCAGGATCGAGACAGCTTTCCTCACTTGGATTTCATGCTCATTGACGTATTTAAACCAGGTTTGTCGTTGCTGTTCAGTCCATACTGCAAGTACAAAGGGAGAAGCACGAGTTTAAAACATGGAATGGAAGATCAAAGACCTTAGAACTAACAAGAACAAGACGCAAATAAATGTTCGCATGCGGCATGATAGAAACCACAGAACTCGCAATAAGTAAAATAATCCTAAATGGTTCATCTTTCCAACACTCTATGGATGATTTCCGGAGGAATGAACACTAATTCTTCGTCTTCAATCAAGAATACCAACCAAGATTACCACCGGTTTTTTACAGTCAATAATATTTCTTGAGTAGGACAAAGTCGCAATGTAGGCTGGTAAAATCACCGAGATGGACAACAAACTATAAGTGCACAAATACCCATATGCCAAGGTTCTGAATTCCATAGGCACCTTAATAGGGAAGTAAAAACCCTTTCAAAACTTAGCCTGGAATTGCGGAAGTTAAGCATGGCTCGTATCTTAACCAGCTTTCGGAGTTGAATGTCAAATAAGTTTAATTTACATCCGTTTATTTACATTCAGATGTCACCATATATTCTAATTTGGGACATGTTTAATCTCTGCAGATCATGCATTCTCTGACCATTTCAGGATACTATTAGTTGATTCAAGAGGGTATTCTAATTTTTTCAATCTGTTCCCACCATAAAGAGAGACCTAAACTTATCAGTACTGGAATTTTTCTTGGCACAAGTTAGGCAGTGTCCTTCAACATACCTTTTCCCTCATTCTCGAGCTCCAAATGTCTGATCCGTTCCCTGATCCAGATGTTTGACCTGGTTGACCCAAGAGTGGTTCCCACCTTCTACTTCTACCACTCTCGTAATCATCCTCACCATCAATATCGCTCTTTGGAGTGGAAACCAAACCACGCAGAACCATGGCAAGCAGTAGAGACACAGCCTGAAAGTAGTGAAACAAAGACCAATAAGATAGAGGTCCAAGATGACTGGTTTATGTTAATCTAAGCACTGCTTCACAAAATCATTCACAATTCTGGAATTGACAAAAGCCAAATCGAGATGTCATCTAGCAAGATCTCATGATGCCTTGTTCTTTCATATTTTTACAAAAGAGTCAGTTATATAGATGAATTTTCAGTAAAAGTGGCCGGAAGGAAATTACAAAATAACTGGAGAAAGATTAGAGTTTATGGCTTCCTGCAGACTTTCTTACAACAAGTGGTCACAACTTTATCGCTTCACAGTGGAAAAGAGAAGTAACATGTTCCAAAATTTCCATATCTCAGTCAACAAAAACCTTGTTAACTATAAGAATCCATTAAAGTTGAGGTCATCTGATACCTGAATTACAAGGACTGCTATGCCAACCCATTTACATATCTCAATGTTGTCCTCAATAAAAGCTCGCATGCTTTGAACTTCTCCAGTTGGATCAAATGGAATATCCTGTCAAGAATAGATACAGTTTTTTTAGTTCAAAGAAAACCTCAGATAAAACATGAAGGCCAAAGCAAACACTCGAAATCATCACAAGAGCAGTGAAGTAACTAGTACTACCTTTTCCCAATGACGATCAATTGCAATGAAAGCAATCAAAGCTGCTTCCACCAGAATGAGTACAACTTTGAGCACAGTATACTAATGGTATTACGTTAAGGATACTTTGTACAGAAACAGCTGTTAAAGAAACATATAATTTAAGTGTCATCAATTTGCTGCAGATAAGAGATAAAAATTTGATGCCCCCCTGTGGCCGAGGGATGGATTTACCACCAGATAAGAGATCGCAATTTACAAATTAGATCCTATGCTTCATTCATTAGATATTATAAGCCGCAAACGAGAAGAAGAAGGCAAAAAAAAAAAACAGATAAAGCCTCATGTAGCTAGGATACAAAGCATAGGCAACAACCGTTGATGGCTTCAGCTGCAATGCAACCGATGAAAGTGATGCAACATAAAATGGCGCCGACTCCCATAAAAGAGTAGATGAACCTGCAATTCGAAACCACTTCACTTTTTAATGCACTATGGAGTACCACAAGTTCTTGTAACTTGAAAGCCCCATAATCACAAATATTCAACAAGAAACTGAAGGCATGGAAGAAAAGAAAAACTCTATCACGCGATTATACAAAAAAAAATTAATTTAGGAATCCATGGAGTCCCAGGCCATCAACCAAACCAAAACAAGGACAAGAACCGTGACCCCAACTCAAAGATCAGAGCAATTAATGAAGGGAAAATATAAGAATTCAACTTTGAACTACTACCCATCACCGATAGAAACATGCAAATCACTGTGATTATGAAATTTTCGTTTTCTCTCCTCCCTCTCTTGAAAAGGAAGTGTATTTCCAATCTCGGAAAAAAGCAGAAGATATCGGAAGCGTTCAATCACGACCTTTTACCATCAAAAGTCATATTTTCATGGACAATTAACTATATTGAAGCAAGTAATTAATTTGCAGGTCAACCCGTAATTAGACTGGAAGAAGAGAAGACGAGGGATGGGGCGAAAAATTCAATTACCAAGGGGCAGGGAGGTCGACGGAATTCAAGTAAAACCCGAGGCCGGCGTCCATCTGAGAGGCCACATCGGTGGCGAGATTAAGAGTACTAACTGAATGAGATCGGGAATAGACGATAGAAGAAGCCGAGGAGGAGGAGGAGGGAGCAGGGAACGGCGGCGGGGAGGCGGGAAGGTGATGGTTCCATTGATCGAGCATCCAGGCGGAATAGAGAATGATGGAGATGCCGATGAAGGCAAGGAGGAAATTGAAGAACTTGAGCAGAAATGCAATGGATACATGACAGCAATTGGGCCGCATCTCTTCCGGTGAATCAAAAAACTGAAACTGAAAACCCTAGCAGAAGATTGGAAATTAGGCAGAGAATGATTTGATTGTTATCAATTGTAGTGAAGATCAGCTGGAGACTCACCCTTTTCGTTTCACTTCTTTCTCCCTTTTCAATTTTGTTTTCTATTTTCTTTGTCCAACTTTTTCCCTTTTCAGGATTAATGTCTAGAAGTTTGGTACCAGTATTTGGATATACCGTACTGAATTTGTCTATATTTGGTATTACCGAATACATGTATTATTTTTTGGATTAGGATTGTGATTGAATTTCAATTGTTATTAGGTATTAGAGATTACGGGATTGGGATTGGGATTGGGATCGGTATATACAGAAATACCGATCAATACCGAAATATAAGCTAATGTATATTTTATCCTCTCAACTAGACTCTCTCATTCACTACTACACGAACCTAAACCACCAATAGTGACATTTAATTATACATAGATCATTCTATCACTATTAATAATCGTCTCTCAACCTCCAATTCGTCAAATTAACGATTACCAATGACAAGAACTTGAGATGTCTTCTCTCCTCCATTCTCCTTAATAATATCCTAATTGAAGACACCTTACTTAGGCTTTTCCCCCTAAATTAAACAATAAAATCTAATTTATATATTTAATTATTAATTATAAAGGTAATTAATTTTGTATTCGATGATACCGATTGAGATACCAAAATATTTAGGGATTGGGATTGGGATACCGAAATTATTTAAAGATTAGGATTGGGATTGACTTTAGAGTCTAATTCGGTATTCGAGATTTCGGTATTTGGTATTGGGATACCGATACCATACCGATTTCCACCCCTAGTCATGGTTGTCAAGTCGATGACATATTGAGCGGTACATCCAATAGTACTAGTATTGATTACAAAATAAGCTAGAATGCACTAATATAAACTACATGATCAAATTTTCAATTCTTAACAAGATGATGTTGTTTTGGTGATTTTAATTAATAAAAAAATTTGATTTTTTATAATTCGAATATAAATTTGTAGATATTTATGTTATTTGATGGATTTGATTATAAACGCTTGGATGTTGGCATTAAATGTTATATTTAAATATGAGAATTTTCTTAATTTGTTTGAAAAGTTGTATTTTATTTAAATTTGGATGTAGTTTTTAGAGAAATTGTCTTCATTTGGGGTTGAGGTTTAGGGTATAGTAAAAAAAAATCTCTAATCCTCTCTTCTTTCTCTATCGGTGATGTTTAAATTTGCATGCCGGCGAAGAAAACACCAGGACAGGGGAAGAATTGCCTCATCGAACAGTTAATCAGGCTGATTCCAAAGGTTATAGTCTTCACCAATGGGCGACTGCTCTTTAGGGTCATGATTGTGTAGTTAGGGCTCTCCAGGTTTGATCCGAGACTCCTAGTTTTTCACTTTCCCTCTACTTCTACTAGCATATGGGTTTTTCAATCTGCTCCTTGGCACTATCAAGGAAATCATATTTTCTTTCATAAGTGAGCGCGGGGGATTCAACTGGTTGCCCCCAATAGTTGAAACCCTTCCTATTTGGGTGAGGATTTGGGGGTATACCTATGGAGTATCACTCTTTCGAAGGTTTGGAGTGGCTCATAAGTATGTTGGGGCCTCCGTTATGGATGGATAATTCGATAAAAGTTGGTGCTTGGCTCGGGTATGCTAAGGTCTATGTAGACCAAGCTGCAGATTGTGGGTTTCTATCTCAAGTTAGGTTATACCCAGATGATGACCCTTGTTTTTTGGTAGATATGTTAAATACCTAAATAAACCTTTTACATGTCCTGCTTGTAAGGTTTATGGGCACAATTCCGAGAGGCTGGCAGAAAATGGGAGAGACTGGAAGTCTAAACCAAAAGCAAGGCAAATTCTAATATTGTTAGTGATACAAATTGTTATAAACGCGCTGCTACGGATCGGGAAATTGCCGGAATCGATAAAGCAAGAATACGAGAGCGAGAATCGAAAGAACACAGACACACGATTTACGTGGTTCACTAACACGATGTGTGTTAGCTAGTCCACGGGCGAGAGAGAGCCAGTTTCACTATATCGAGGAGATTACAGATTACAGAGGAGTATGAGAAGTATTTATAGTACTTATCCATGTGGGTCTAAACCTAATCCAATCTAGCAAAGGAAACGGTTACAGCCCGGTTACCAGTCGTAGCGGCTGATAGTCCGATTCAAGTCATATCAACACAAATGCTAGTGCTATTGAGGGTGAGAAGTTATGGGGCTTGCTATTTGCCGCCAAACAAATTGCTATTTGCCGCCAACTAAAAAAAAAAAAAAAAAAAAAAAAGAAGAAAGTATATATGTACATCTTTGGTTAAGTTTTTTCACAATCTACAACATTTTCAAGTTTCAGAAAACGTATTGAATCAGAAAAAATCGACGCTCGCCGGAAAAGTCGCCGGAAAACCATCGGGAAAGCCCATCCTCGACGTAAACTGCGGTCACGCATCCATGAATCATCACTAAGCAGGTGCGTCAACTTTTTTTTAGTTTCGAACAATTTTTCCGACGATTTTTAACGAACAGAGGGTGGGCCGAAATTTTCCGGCGGCCGGAACCTGGCCGGGCCGAAAATTTTCGGCGGCCGGAACCTGGCCGGGCCGACGGAAAAAGGTGGCCGGAGCCTGGCCGACACTCAAACAGATGTACAACAGAAATTACAAGAACAGATTGGATGAGATGGGTGAAATGGATGCGATACAGTTTGCGCTTCATGGAGCTGAACAACGTGGGTACCATATCTGTTTGCAAAAGGACTCTAATAATGTGCTCACTAATCTGTTTTTTGCGCACCCGACGTCCATTCAGATGTTGCATGCATGGCCGTACGTCATCATCATTGACTCGACCTACAAGACGAATAGGTATGGCTGGCCATGGGTTGAGATTATTGGGGTTACTCCAGTCAAGAAGAATTTCAACATTGCATGTGCACTTATTAAGCAGGAAACAAAGGAAACATATGAGTGGGTGCTGCGATGTATTAAAGGGTTGCTCGGTGATACGGTTCCGAATGTCATTGTGACAGACAAAGAAGGTGGTCTGCTTGCTTCTATGCCCCTGGTCTTCCCTCTCCCACATACTGTCCACCTACTATGTTTATGGCACGTCAACAACTGTGTGAAGCAAAAGTTTGAGCAATTACTGGGTGGAATTTCAAGAAGAGAGGTAGCAGAAGCGGTATGGAAGAAATATTTCGACAAAGCTGCATGGAGTTGGACTCAGGAGGGTTTTCTTCAAAAGATTAATCAGTTTGAGAGGGTCTGGACACAGAAGAACATAAAAATGGTTGACTACGTGCGAGGTGAGTGGTTGCCTTGTCAGACAATGTGGGCAAAGTGCTACACGAACCATGTGTTTCATCTTGGTAACACGAGCTCGAATAGAGTTGAGTCATCTCACTCTTCATTCAAGAGTTTCCTTGTGTCTGGTAAAGGAGCGATTGACACTTGTTTTGCGAAGAACCACAACTACATGGAACATCAGTTTCTAGAAGTGGTGAATGAGCTGCACAAGTCACTTAACCGCAATCTGAGTAGGGCAATTGAGCCTCCGTGCACGTTTTTGAGGAGGGTCGTTAGTTGTGAGGCGATCAAACTGATGTTAGATGGGGCGGCGGAGTTGAAGGACCGTTGTGCGTGTCATTTTCAGATGACACATGGGCTCAAGTGTGCTTGCCAGGTTGTTCAAGCTAAGGAAGAAGGACGTCAATTCTATGCTCAAGAGTTGCATGTATTTTGGCGGACTTTGGATTATAAAAACCCCCCACGTCAACAACAAGTCAATGATGAAATTGAGCTTCAACGAGAACACTTTAGGCGTCTTACTGTTGAGGTGGAAGAAAGAGGTCCTGAAGCAGTGAGACAAGCAAGAGATGCCCTATTCTATGGGCTTCACCCAGCAGAGGACAATGTGAGGGAACCGGAAGTGAATGAGAATCCGAGAGGACGGCCTCGAACAAGCACCAGTCGCATTCGTTCATATTATGAGCGGTCTCGTTCGAGGAGTACTGGGCCTGGATCGAGTGGAGGCAGGGGGCGATCGAGTGGAGGTAGATCCCGATCGAGTGGAGGCAGATCCCGATCGAGTGGAGGCAGATCCAGATCGAGTGGAGGTAGATCCCGTTCGAGTGGAGGTGAATCCGACGAGCATGATACAGGTGAGTAATTGGTTAAATATTGTAGTCCATCTAGTAGTAATTGGTTTATGTTTGTAAATTTTGTCCAAGTAATTTTGACTGTTTGGTATATTTTTTGTAGATTACTCATCCCAGAGCCCCCCAGGGCAATATTCTTACCCTTACATCGATGAGCTTTTTCCAGAGTTTGTTCGACCTTTGCTGGTAGGCGATTTCAACCCTAGTCCAGACGGCCATTGTGGTTTTAGGGCACTTTCTCATTGTATTTATGGGGATGATAGTCACTATCTGCTCATGAGATCGGCGATTGTCCAAGAAATCCAACAACATTTCTGGAAGTACGAGAACTTGTATCATGGTGGTCCACTAGCTCACATTGACCGCATCAATTGGCTCGAGGCGGGTTCCGCACCAATGGGGCGATGGATGGATTCTGAGGACTTGTTCGTGTTTGCCACCATCTACAACATCGCAGTCATGGTCTTCACATACCAGATGTTTGATGTCAATAATGGAAACCGTCCACTACCCAACCGCTACGATGATGCCTATGTGGTATTGCCTATTGATGCGGACCAAGGTACTTTGCCACCAACCATGTTCTTATCACTGCACTATGTGAACAACCACTACATTCGATTGTACTTCAACCAGGATCAGTTTCCCATACCCCCTCTGCATCCACTTTGGCATGGGATAAGAAGTCCTAACGTGGCGGGATGGGAAGCTATTCTCGAGGGTGGACAAAATTTGTATGCGAGTCTTGGTGGTCGGCAGCGAGCCAGGCAGAGAGACCCCCGAAGAGCTAGGGGAAGGGGTAGGGGTAGGAGCAATGCATAGTGTTGCGATGCTCTATTTATATGTTGTTGTTTTTCTAGTTGTATTTTAAATGGCTCTAGTGTCATCATGAACTTATGGATTTCATTATGGATTTCATTATCATCATGAACTTATGGATTTCATTATCTACCCTCGATGTTTTAATCATGAGTGTGCAAACATCATATCCAAACATAAGTAGTCAAACATAAACATCTGATCCAAACATAAGTAGTCAAACATAAGTAGTCAAACATCCGATCCAAACATAAGTAGTCAAACATAAACATCTGATCCAAACATACATAAATATGCAAACATGCAGTCTAAACATAAACATCCGATCTAAACATCAAAACAACTAAAAATCCCCTGGAGGGGGGAGTCCCTGGGAGGCCCAGTACTCAGTCCACACATCCTGCACTCTGTGCAGTGCCCTGTAGGCTCGTCGAGAATGCTCAAGAAACTCATCCTCGGTCCCTGCTGCTGCTCGAACTGCAGGTGCAAACGTGTACAAAAGGTCTCGAGCACGCTGCACAAAAAAAAAACAATAACAATTGTTAGTTTCACGCTAAGTATATTTATAATAGAGTAACGGTCTAGTGGTCAAATCTTACCGCTGCGGAGTCAACTAGTCGATCTGCATCTCCATCATCCCGTAGGACTCTACAATGAGAGTGTGCCACGAACCAGTCAAGATAGTCGGCCGTAGTCTCATATGGATACGTCCTCCAGGGCTGAGAGTACATGTCTATATGAACCATGTGGGATAGCAGAGCATCCCATGCAGCATCAAAACTCTCAGGAATCCGAATGACATATCCACCAGGTGCCTCTGGTCGGTCTGCTCGCTGAGGACGCGAAGGGGGAGGCGGTATCATCTGTCGGTATCCAAACTGTCGGAGGCAACGGGCTGGATCATAGAACTCGCCTATATCAGCGAACCGAATCACTCCAGTGTACAAAGAGCGACGCACCTCAAGATGAGGCCTCTGATGGAAAGGTGTCCAAAACACATCAGCAGGGGTCAAGCTGTCAAGAGCTCGACGGTAGAACGCCAACCTCACACTGGGATCAGCCACAGAACCAGTCGCCGGCTGCCCAATCCATCGTGAAGCCCAAGCCTCATCAGGTCCAACGACAGGTGGCTCAAAGTGAGATGGCCTGAAACCCGGAAAGTACTCGTAGATCCAACACTGCAGAAGTGTGAGACAACCAGCCACCCCCCTAGCACCAGCACGAGACGCCTGACCAAGGCATCTGTACAACCAAGCAAGTGTACCGGACGCCCAACTGTACTGATCTATCTCCTCCAACTCGTCCAAAAATAGGTTCACCACCGGCCGAACCCTGTCTCTACTCTTGTCCACAAACAAAGTGGACCCCAACATCAACAACAAGTACGACTGCGCCTCTGTCACATGTGTCCCGTTCACCTGCAAGTACCTGGACGCCATGTCCGCAAGAAAACCACCCTTGTCGTACCACTTACCCTTACTACCAAATCCAGGGACCTCCGAACGACCACTCAACTGCTCCGAGTTCATCCCAAGAAGCGCACACAAACCCACCTCCGGATGGTCAAGCTGCTCAGAAGTCCTACTCATCAGTCGTCCCTCAACAGGAATCTGCAGTAAGTACTGAACATCGTGGAGGAGGATCGTCATCTCTCCAAAAGGCAAGTGGAAAGTGTTCGTGTCTGGCTGCCACCTCTCCACAAAAGCTGAGATCAAAGCCTCGTCAATCGCTATCCTGCGGAACATAGAGTAGATCAGGTGCTGGAGACCTGACTGCTGAACCAGATCCTCCGCCTCAACATGACTAAACACGTAGTTCCCAAGATAGTCAACCGCCCCTGTACGGGTGTAGCAACTGATGACCCCTCGATCTCCAAGCCCCGTCCAAAGTGCGTAGGAAGCGTGGCCACGGAAGCTCCTAATGAGGCTAGGATCCGTAGGTCCACCAGGACACTCACCAACAAGCTCCCACGGTGGAGGACCACTCGAACGTCCTCCCCTACTCCGTCCAGTCCCCGAGCTCTCTGTCTCCTGACGAGCAGGTGGTACGAATCGCCCAGCTCGGTCCCTATACATAGCAGGACGTGATGTTGCCGTACGATCCTGCACTCGTCCATGTCCATGCGTAGGTGGAGGGACATCGACATCCTCATCATTATCGTCCTCATCTCTATCGTCCTCATCAAACTCAGCAGAGACCACTCTCGATGCAGCACCCTGGTTCCCCCCATGGGAACCAGACGCCCGTGATGACGAACGAGCAACTATAGTAGGAGCCTCTGACTGATGTCCAATATCTCGAGTGCGCTTCTTCTCCTTATTCTTCTGAGGCACCTTCCTTCGTGTTGATGCATCAACAACCCTACCATTGAATCTACCCAACTCACTCCCACCCGCATCATCCATATCTAATTATCTACAAATTTACACAATATCATACTTAGATGCGCACTAATTAATTAAATTTCGATTAACTAATTAATTGTTAATTAATCACTAATTAATCAATATCATACATAGATGCGCACTAATTAATTAAATTTCTATTAACTAATGTACTATTAACATTAATTGTTAATTAATCACTAATTAACTGCAAGTCTATTAACTAATGTACTATTAACATTAATTGTTAAACCAATTCTTAATTATTTAATTTTCTATTAACTAATCTAAGTAATTAAAAAAATATTTAATTAAGTAGTTAATCGAAATTAACTAATTAAGTAACTTTTATTGACTAATTAATTAACATATTAAATTAAATTAAATTAAAAAAATATGCCGGGCCGAAAAAAAAATAGCGGCCGGCGCGCCGCCGGGCCGAAAAAAAATTGCGGCCGGCGCGTCGCCGGGCCGAAAAGATTCTGCGGCCGGGACGTGGCCGGGCCGAAATATTTTTGCGGCCGGGACGTGGCCGGGCCGAAACATTTTTTTGGCCGGCGCGACGCTCAGCCGAAAAAATATTTCGGCCCGGCCACGTCCCGGCCGCAAATTTTTTTCGGCTGGGCGTCGCGCCGGCCGAAATTTTTTTTCGGCCCGGCCACGTTCCGGCCGCCAAATTCTTTCGGTCCACCGTGTTTTTCGCCGGAAAACTGGAAAAATCGCCGGAAAAACAGAAAAAATTGTCGGAAAAAGTAAACTTACTTGTTTCCGACGATTGATGACGACGGGAAGTTGGCCGGCGACGGAGGAACTGTGCCGGCGACGGAGGCACTGGGCTCGTCGACAAAAGTGTTTTGTTGGAATGAGGTAATGTTATGATATTCAAATTTATAGGAAGGGAAGGAAGGGGAGAACTCAAAATTTGAATTCAAAATTTTTTTTTTTTTTTTTTTTTTTGGTTGGCGGCAAATAGCAATTTGGTTGGCGGCAAATAGCCGTTCACGAAGTTATCCTCTAAAGTGTTTGCCCCCGAATCTTCTGAGGGGCGTTGGATGAAAGTTTTGTGTGAGTGTTTTGGGCACAATTCCTCACAGTGAGAGATTTTAACCAAAATAACTCATTTTGGAATCTTTTTTTACAAGAGATTTTAAACATTAAGGATTTCATACACCCACATTTGTAGGATTGGGAACCATTTGTAAGATCGAAATCCCACAATATTTTATCAATTTGTTCAATATATGCCCCTACTCCTTTTATGTTAATCTAAGTTTGCCCTCTCTTTCTATTAACCCAAGTTAGCTCCTATGGAGCAAGGGGAGGAAATTAATGATAAATGTAAGTCTCAAATTGTTTATACGGCTACTCTTGAGAGGGGGGGGGGGTCAAACAAATCAGGGTGATGGTGCAGCTACTGTTAGTTTTGCTCAAGTGGTTAGGGGGTCACCAACAATTGTCGGGAGACCTCAACCTACTAAGAAATTGACTGCCTCAGCTAGTTTATCAGTTTTGTCTAGAAAGATACCTGATCAGTCAACTGCAGTAATGAATTCGAGCAACAACCAACATATGAAGGGTATTTGGGTGAAGAGAAAAACTTAGACCCCTTTCTTAGTTCCTAAGGTGAAAGGGGTGGTCGTGGTGGTAAAAAGAAATGAAGGTCCTTGTATGGAATACAAGGGGATTCAAAGCCCCAAAAAAGAATAAAGCTATAAAGAAGTTACTCAATGAATTTAATGTAGATATCATTGCTATATTAGAGCTAAGAGTTAGAGCAGGGAAGGCAAAGAAGCTAATAAATGACAAGTTTTCAGATTGGGAGCATAAAATTGCTAACAATGAAAATAAGTTGGGGAAGAATTGGTTAATTTGGAGAAAAGACATTCAGTTTAGAGTTCTGCATCAGTCAGATCAGGTTTTGACATGTATCCCTTTCTTCAGCACTCTGAACTATGCATCAAATGAAGAGGCTAGTAGAAGAAAATTATATGTTGATTTTGAAGGTATTAAACTGGTAAATTAGCCATGGATTTTACTAGGAGATTTTAATGCAATTGCTCACACTAGTGAAGCCTCGAACTCTCCTGCTTCCTCATCTAGTATGATGATTTCTTGCAATGGCAGCATAACCTAGAAATTGAGGAACATAAGACTACTAGTCCTTTGTTCACATGGATCAGTAAGCAGGAAGGCAACCCCATGCAAGGAGGCTTGATAGGGCCTTTGCTAATATAGGTTAGTTGGAAAGTTTTGGCTCTAGCAAAGTTGATTTACTGGATCCTTCGGTCTTTGACAACTGCCCCATAATGTTGGAAACAAATAGCTCTATCAAGTATCTCCCAAAGACTTTTTAAGTTTTTAAAGTTTTGGATGGGTCATCTTTAGTTTATGGATCTTGTTCAAACTCCTTGATCTAGGGAAGTTGATGGGTATCCACTTGCGAGAGTTGCAAGAAGCTTAAAATCGTTAAGGGATTATAGAAGAAGCTCGGTAGAGAAGAGTACTCAGATTACAGAGGGAGAGTCAGGTCAAAGGAAGATGACTTGGTGTTGTCTCAAGCAAAAACTTTATCTTATCCTTAAGAAGTTTCTTTTGAAAAAGAGAAGATGGTCTTCATCGAGTTAAAGGAGTTAAGGGAGGTAGAAGAGCCTTTTATGAGGCAAAATTTTAGGGAGATATGGTTGAAGGAGGGTGATGCAAATACTGCATATTTCCATAGGAGATAAAATATTTTAGAACAATTTCATTTTTTGCATGTTGATGCTTATCCCGGTGAGGACCTATGTTGTCCATTTGTTTGTTCCTTAGACTTGAACTCTGAGCATGGTTAGTTGTGGTTGGTGAGTAGTCCCGTCGAGACTTGTATTGATTTGTGAACAGGATGAGAACTTTTTGTTTGCATGTTCTTAATGTATTCGAATGTCGTTTGTGGTGGATGTCGATATTGCCTGTAATAGTTCATGTGTTGATGCCCAATAGCCATTGGGATTCACCCTCTCTGAGCCCTTTGATATGTCCCCAAGTTATCTTGTTAGGTTGACATATTACCTTGTTTGGAATTGATTATTGGGGACAAGCAAACGTCTAAGTGTAGAGGAGTGATTCGGGTCTAATTGTACACTTTTTATCCGGTTTTCCTTAGATGTTTGAGGCACTTTAACTCTGTAAGGTTCAGTTTTACGCTAGGTTGTGGTTGTTTTTAGTACGTTTCAAATCCTAGCAGGTGAAATCAACCCCTGGAACGAAGGTTGGACGAAAAGGGGGGAAAACCAGTCAAAAGGGAACAAACAATTGTTCTCAGGGGAGGCCAGCAGATCACGATCAGCCAGACTGTGAAGAAGGGGCGCAGACTGCTAAGCGCATGGAGTCTAGGATAGTTTTGCACACCTCGCGGGCGTTCAGCATTTCACGACCAGCCGACTGTGAAAAACCGCTCTAGACCGTGAAGCACCTAAGTGAAACGACGTGCTTTTGCTTGACATCACGGTCCAAGCCCTATGTTCACGGCCGTGAACTGGGACCGGGGAATTTCGTCAATCTGGGTATATAAGGAGGGTTGAGCTTAAAGAGAAAAGGGAGAGAACCTAGTGAGAGAGACTTCTTCTTCTTCTTCTTCTTCAGATTTCTAGAGTGAGAAAGTGACGAACAAGAGAAGGAGGAGAAGTTAGGGTTTCATCCAAGAGAAAAGTTTTGGGAATTTCTTCCTCCAAGGTTGATCTCCACACCACAAGGAAGAAGGCAAACATCATCAAGATGGTTTTCACTCTTCTCCTTTGTGTATTCCCTCTACTTAGAATAGAGTAGTCCTTTTTTTCACTTGGGAATTTGTAAACCCTAACTATAATTATGTGAATGTTTGTATGGATTTAATGACTTGTGTGTGCTTGTGTTTTAGTACAAGTTATGAGGTATTTTCATGAACGTTGTGTTGTGTTTTTGCATTTCCAACTCTTATGTCATTTTGACCTAGGTAGAGGAAAATCCCCTTCTTGATAAGATGCTTGTTAAAGCTGGAATTCCTTTGCCAAATTGTGTTACCTGCTTAGGTTGAATTAGGGGGAACCTCTCAATACGTATTAGCACCTTGGGTAGGTTTTGTTTTGGTCGTCCGGACTACGGTTCGAGGGAGAAGGCCAAGCAACCCTTAGTCGATTGGCCAAGAGAGCTACCTTGGTAGCTTGATTCCAAATCCCTTGGCCTAGTGACCGAGAGAGTGACACTTGTTCACTTGTTGCACTTTCCTACGATTTACAACCGCCTTTACCACACATTTGTATTTGATCCGACAACGGCGACAAGTCATGATTACTAGCTAGGGGGAGCAACACCCGAGTGAAGCCTTCTCAATTAGTGTTCAAACCATTTACTTTTTCAATTGCTTTAGCTTTAAACCATAGTTTTAACTAAAAACCATTTGCTAGATAATCTTTCAAACAATTGAAGTAGTGGTACATGGACCGACCTGGGTTTGACTTTTAAAACATACTTGGCCTATATTGCACCCGGTTAAGGTTTATACTTGGGCCTTAATCGGGATTTTTATTGTGATATTCGGGATGATTCATTCATCAATATACATACTGATGGAGCCTTACAAACTAGATGGAAGAGTATCAACTATTTATGTGGAAAGTGAAATGTGTCTTGGATGAGGGAAAATGTTGTACCAACAAGCGGTTCTACCATACTTAACATGGTTAGTCGACTTTTTATATGTATTCAACAAAATGATTACGTAAGTGTCATATTTACGGATTTTTAATTAAAATATTCAATACATAATCAATTACTTAACATCATCAATTACTAAGACATAGACAGTATAGTGTCATATTGTTCCTAGACCCATTTTATGTTAGGTTGTGCTTCTTTTGTCATGTTTCAGGTCTTAGTGCACACTACACTATCCGAGGGAGTGAAAATAACACCTAAACCATGAAATGTACACTTCATTGCTGTGAAATCAACCCAAGGGTGTGATCCTTGCACTGCTACGTACGGGTATATATTGACAGCAAGGATTTTGAGCAAGAAGAGCTGGGTTTTTTACCCTAAAACACCCAAGGGGGTAATTCTAGAGAGAGAGAGAGTGGCCTAGAGGGTTCATGGTGCTACTTTGGGGGTGCAAATCACCTTATATTGTTCTCTCTCTCTTCTTCTCTATGAGTTAGCTTCCTTCACTTAGGTTGATTAATTCTAGTTTTAGATTTTGGTTTCATTATATTTTTTATATATGTGACAAATCCTATTATCTATTTGATTGATGTTTATGAGGAATTGCATGAGTCTTGATCCCATTACATGTCAATTGAGCTTTTGACCTAGGAGAGAGAATATCGTTCTAGGTTGAATAGAGCACCTTCAATCATTCACTATGGGTCTTTGAATGAGTGTGATAGGATCCACAGTTTCGTATTCGTTTTTTGTCCAATCGTGGGAATTGGTTATGAACACCTCAATCGCCTATGTCGGTTGTATGGTATGCCTCGCCGGGTAAAACAATTGAGCGGGAGTCCAACCTAATCTAGAATTATTGGCAGTAGAAGTACCGAGTCAATCAATCTATGATAGTACACACCATCGGTCCAAATGACAGAATTAGGGGGATTCATGCCTATGTGAGCTCCCAACCTTGTAATTAGTTAGGGTAGTTGTTAGATTATTTAGCTAGCTTAGTCTTAATTAATCACTATTATTGTTTGGCTAGATAATATACTAAAGTTGAAGTAACATTACATCTAGAGACTCGTGGATCGATAATTGTATTACTTTGCTCACCCTATGCTACACTCGGTCGTCAGTTATGTTTGACCCTCGATGGATTGGGAATAGGTAGTTAGTGCGAGTAAGATAACTCTAGAATTAACTTCAATTTTTAACAATGTTATAGTGATAATATTATAATTAATATGACAATGATATAATGTCATCAAATTATTTTTCCAAACATAAGACTTTATACCAACATCATATCACTATCATATTGTGATATGGTAATGGTAATTTGATGGCCTGAAAAATTTTTGTTCAAAAAAATATCAAAATCGATATCATCTTGTAGAACACAAAAAATATTGATTTTTCTACGTAAAAAAATTTTGAATTCCGAAATAAAACGAATAAGATAAGTTTTGCTAATTTTTTTTTGTGCGATTTGAAAAATATTTTACCAGCAATCTGGAAATTTGTGTCCGCCTAAAAATCTGGTCAACTACCCAAGAAATCTGGTCGCTTCTCTTGTCTCCACAAACTCCTACTTTTCCTCTTTACTTCTCTACAAAGACGACCATTAGATCACATTTTCTCCAATCTCAACCCTCTACGGTATTATGATTTTTTTATACCAGAAAATAAGAGGTTTTTTTTCTCCAAAACCAAGGCAAACTTTTGAAATAAATGCAGGCATGTAGCTTTGTAAAAGTAACCGCAAAAAAGATTGCATGTAACCGAAGTGGAAGAAGAAAAAGTTAATATATGTGCATGGGAGTAATTAACTGGTGATGGTAGAACCTTCTTAAATAAGCACCTCTGTCTTTTTCCTCCAAGTTAGATAGCCACATTTATTAGTGCTTCAACCAATTGCTAACACACTTTAGGGAAAGTTTTTTTTACCCAAACAGATGCTCACCCGTTCTCTTTATAAACAAGCAAAATCCCACAACCAGAAGAACAACACATCAAGCCGTGATAAAAAAAAAAGTTGCCAATTCTACACCATCGTGCGCAAACCATATAATGCTCTTCTCGCCTCCTATGAGGAATATCTCTGCGACGGCCACTTCGCTTCTGGCTGCCGTGGCGGTACTAGTATTAGCCGCACGGGTTTCGACGGCAACACCGGCACCGGCACCAGCAACGGCTGCAGCGCCGGCGCCGGCTCCGGGCCCGTCTTCTCAGGAGTCCGTGCCAGCCAGAGCGTTTCTAGTGTTTGGGGACTCCCTGGTTGACAGTGGGAATAATAACTACTTAATGACGACGGCACGTGCGGATTCGCCGCCCAACGGCATAGACTATCCCCACCAGCAACCCACGGGCCGCTTCTCCAATGGCCTCAACTTCCCTGACCTCATTGGTATGTATATATGTCGTTGCGGCTCGCGTGACGTACTCGTAAAATTTTATGTTGTAATTTTGGGTGTTTCTTCCCTCTCATTGGACGTTGTGATCACGCGCGTCACATGCACGTAGCGGAGGCGCTTGGGTTGGAGTCACCGCTTCCGTTCTTAAATCCGGATCTTAAGGGAAAGAAACTACTGGCTGGCGCCAACTTTGCCTCTGCTGGGATCGGAGTCCTCAATGACACCGGCTTTCAGTTCGTAAGTTGCCAGATCCAATTGCCTTGACTGATTTTTCGGACATGATACTATACTCTAATTCTTAAAGATCAAAATCTAGGTCTTAATTCTCTAAATCTTATACCCAAAATCAATTTAATTAGAAACAATAATCGACGGTTATGATTCGTCTAAATATAGGCAAAAAAAAAAAAAGAATGTAACATCTTAGAGTTTATAGTTTATAATTTAGATAATTAGGACCTAGGGTTCACTCATTAAAGTTTGGTGGGAGAGGCTGCCGCAGGTTACGGTGTTGAAGATGTACGAGCAACTGGGGATGTTCCTGGAGTACAAGCACCGGCTGGCGGCGCTGATGGGCCCGGCCAAGGCCCAAGAGGTGGTGAGCAACGCCGTGATCCTCATAACCTGCGGCGGGAACGACTTCGTGAACAACTACTTCCTTACCCCGGTGGCTCCCCGGCGGGAGCAGTACACCCTCCCGGATTTCTGCGGCTACGTGATGTCGGAGTACAAGAAGCACCTCCTGGCGCTCTACGGGCTGGGCGCCAGGAGGATCGTGGTGACGGGAACGGGCCCGCTGGGCTGCATACCGGCCGAGCTCGCCTTCTACGGGAGCATGAACGGCGAGTGCGCCGACGAGCCCCAGGAGGCGGCCAAGATGTTCAACCCCAAGCTGTTCGACCTGGTGGACGAGCTCAACAGGGATATCGGCGAGGACGTCTTCATCTCCGCCAACGCCTTCTCCTTGAAGATGGACATGATCGAAAAGCCGGAGCAATACGGTGCGCACGGCACACGTGTGTGTGTGTAAAAGTTGTTACCATTTTTTTTTTTTTAATTTTTGCTGTACTTATGGTTCTTCTTAATTTTTTAATTAATTGATTACGAATGCAGGTTTTAAGACGTCGAAGGTAGCTTGCTGCGGGCAGGGGATGTACAACGGGCTGGGGATGTGCACAGAGATGTCGAACCTGTGCAGCAATAGGGACGAGTACGTTTTCTGGGACCCGTACCACCCCACGGAGAAGGCGCTGCGGATCATGGTGAAGAAGCTGATGGATGCTTCGACAGACCACATCCGACCCATGAACCTGAGCACCATGATGGCTGTTGATGCTGTTGCAGCTGCTGATAGAGCCATTTATTAATTAATTAATTATCAACTGGTCGCTATAGCTGGTTAAGGACATTAATTATGTTGGTATTGCATGAATTGCTTTCCTGCTTTTGGTAACTGACGTGGACCTTGAGCTCCAGTTTGGTTATGTGGTGGTGTTGTTATGAAGAAGGAGAAGACTATAATCCAGTCTAATTATATATGTTTTTGACATTGGCTTTCATTTTTCCTGCGAATAATTCGTAGACTTTCGACGTTAATTTTGACCGAATGCGCGTCTTTAATATGCTCGGCGTCAAAATATGTTGTAAGTTGTACTTCAGATCTGCACTTGTTTTGCATGCCCGATAGCCCGTTGAGGACCAGCATTTGACTTTTTTGGTTGTGGCGTGTCAGAAGAATCTTTCCCTTTCCCTGGGGTAAAAATAGATCACAAAAAATATGGCAGGCCGCAGGGGTATAGGATGGCAGCGCGGGTTGGTCTATAGCCGCTTTTTATATACAAGTATACATCATTCCCAACCACGATTTTAAATTGGTAATTTTTTTCGAAAGTAAAGTTAAGCAGAGATGTAAAATTGCATTATCAAAATTTATTCGTGTTTGGTTTGAGAAAATTCATCTGCACCATCTTGAATAATTATGTATAATTTTTTCTATATAAAGTGATAATTTTCTTAAAATGTCGATGTTGCTTTAAGTTTTGTTAAGATATTGTTTATGAAAGTGAGAGAAAGTGAGTAAGAGTTTTCTACGAGATAATTATAATACTTGCATGATATGAATGACCGAAGTACTAAATCTAGTGAGTCTAACCCATAGTTGTGGCACATATTGAGGTGAGTTTAGTGTGGATACTTAAAATACCATACTCAGTACCCTCTTTATCGGATTCAGTAGAAAATCCACAACAAAATAATTTATGTTATTTTCTCCAACCAAATCGATTCATGGTAAAAGGGCTCAAGTTAGGGTGAGTAACCTTAAGGTGGTTAACAATCAAATCTGGAGCCTTTTTTTTTAAGTGGGCTGCAAATCTAAGTGTTGGGGATTAAATGGGTTTTTTTTAATTTTTTATAGTTTTTTTAATCGACTCTTATCTTCTTCGTTCTAGCTTGGATTTCAATTTTTTTTGCAGAGGTGGAACGAGTTGGTTGTGCTCTACAAAATAAGATCTATTTTCAATATTTTTTTAGAAAAAGAATTTCATACCTCTCGTTACCAACTTCATACCATATGGTATCTCCTTCGTTTTTAAGTCGTTTTCGAAATTTTTTGCACAGGAGTAACAAGTTAATTATGATCTATTGGATCTAAAAAATTATGGATGAAAAAAATACAGGACCAAAAAATATCATACTATACCACCTTGGTATGTGGGGTGGTATCATGTGGTACACAATGTTGAAAATCATAAATGTCAGTTAGTATACTCCTACTATCATGTATTCAACCATCCTACAATCTTGGTATGTTCATACCACCATGGTACCCTTTCATACCATATGGTATGCTCTTATTTTAATACTAATTGAAGAGCACAATTAATCTTATTTATTTGTGCAAAAAAATTTAAATTTCGACTTAAAACGAGAGAGAAATCATTCGTTAAAGATTAAAAAAGGAAAAGATTAAATACTTTCATGGAGAGAGAGTGTGTGCTGATGTGTCAGCTGATGGTTGGGTTATGCACAGTTACTGATCTATGGGTTACTGTCATATTTTTGCAGTCCCGTAAATAGATAGCAAAAATATGGTAGATTTATAGGATGGCAGCGGGTTGGTGTATAGTCGCTTTTTCTATACATCATTCCCAACCAAGATTTTGAATTGGTACTTTATTCGAAATTAAAGTTAGGCAAGATGTAAAATTGCATTATCAAAATCTACTCATGTTTGGTTCGAGAAAACCCATCTTCACCACCCCGAATAATTATACATAATCTTTTTTATATAAAGTGAAAATTTTCTTAAAATGCCAATGTTACTTTACATTTTGTTACAATATTGTTTATGAAAGCGAGTGAAATTGAGTTGTAATTTTCTATGATATAATTATAATACTTGGATGATAGAAGCACAATCAACATAAACAAAGAATAACCAAACCTATTCCACGAGTAGGGAACAGAGCCAAGTATACAATATTGTCGGGTTCCTTTTTGCTGAATCGATTCCATGATCAAGAAAGAATTAGTTCCAAAAGAATTAGTTCAGCCTCTTATATAGGTTACATAAGTATAGGCTCAAAATAACATAGAAAAACCGTCTCTTAAGTCTCAAGAACCTAATCCGAAAAGTAAAGGAAAAACATATAAGCGGAAGCAGCCCCGATCCCTGCTCGACCTCTCAATTCCCAGGTCGGGGTTTTAGTCTTCAGCTTAGGAGTGACTCGTCCCGAATATCACAATAAAAATTCTGATTAACGCTTAAGTATAAACCTTAACCGGGTGCAATATAGGACAAGTATGTTTTAAAAGTCAAACCTGGGTCGGCCCATGTACCCCTACTTCAATTGTTTGAAACATTATCTAGCAATTGATTTTTGGTTAAAACTATGGTTTATAACTAAAGCGATTGGAAAAGTAAATAGTTTGAACACTAATTGCGAACTCCTCCTAGAGTTCCTTAGACTCGAATGTCGGTCCTGCATCATACGTGTTGCTTGATCCTTGTGATATATACTCCTATCTTGTGTCATGGCACTCACCGACGTCATGACCCTACAGGTTTCTCTCTTGAGGTGTCATGCAGGTCAACCGATTGTAAATCGATCGTATAGAACGACCATATCCAGTCTTCACCCTATGAGACTAGGATACCAAAGCATACATCTTGAAGGGATGCATGCTTCTTGAAGCTCTCAATCAAAATTGACAATAGATAACACAAAAGAAACTAGCACAAGATAAAAGAATCAAAACATCATATATATGCCAAAATTGAACGTTACAAAGTCTAAAACCTCTAGGGTTCACCCACCTATGAAACTAAAGGAACTAGCCGACATGGGGACGAGATCCAAGGGATACATATATCAAAACGAGATTCCTTTGGAGCTTACCAAATTGGCTCCCGGAACAGAGGTTTTGGGGCTCAGACTGCCAATTCTCGCACTGATTTGGCTTTGGTAACCGGTGTTGCTCTAAGTTGGGTGATTCACTATGTCAGCTGAGCAACAACCCTTTTAATGCCTCATATCACTTGCTATCGATCTCCTACCTCCTTGAAGTATGTTGATAGACTTTCTATTAGGAGTTTGGGGGAGAGAGGACGGTTATCTAACACATCGTCGAGTCCCGATCAACATCTTCCAGCTTGGCCACAACAAACAACATATTCCTTGAAGATTCCTCTGACTTCTAGATGATCCTCAAAATGGCAACCCGAGCGCCATTTTGGTGATTAGGCTACCGATTCCGGAGTCATTTTTGTCCTCTCTGCATTCCCTGATTCTGGCTCCTAATAGTTGTTGAGATGGTAAGAAGCAAGTTAGTAGATTGCCAGATCATCAATCAAGGGGGAGCAGATCAATCAATTACGAATCAAGGGCCAGCTGATCAATCAACCACGAATCAAGGGCCATTTGCTCAAGTTACCCTTTCTGCATAAATTCAAACATCAACGACTCCTACAACGACTACTTAAAGGAGCAGCAAGGGAAGGCATTTGTACTGAAGCAAACAGGAATTCCTTTGTGGCAAAGGGCAAGGGATTGAGTTTGGGAATCAGTGGCTTTGAATCAAGCTGAGGAATAGGTTCAGCTTGATCAAAGGGTGTAAAGAATTCTTGCGTGAATTCTGGTCTAGCTTTGTGACATTTTGGTTTTCTCACCAGAGTCTGTACTTTCTTTGTTTTGGTTGTTCGTTGCTTGAGTCATATAAAGAAAATCAAAGTGTCTCTCAGGATAGTGGTACTATCCTGGGACGAGGAGTAGCCCTGTGGCGAACCTCGTTAAAAACTCCCTGTGCAATTTACTTTCTGCTCTCTCTTCCTTCTCCCTACACTCTATTCTGCATTCCTCTGTTTTCGACAGAACCTGAATCAATCTAAATGATTCTTGGGCCTGGTTTAGTGAAGCCCACTCGATCGAAGTCCTGTCCACTAAATAAAGCGTGTTGGGGTTCTAACCGATAGGTTCCAACCGGTTTGATTGCGAATATTGACTCTCAAGTCAAAATCCCTAACTGCCTGTTCATTTCCTCCATTCGACATTTTCGTTTATCTCTTTCACCATTTCATTCTCTGATTACAATAGTCGAGTTTTGATGTCCGCTACCATGTCCAAATTGTTCCACCAGGTTGCTATGCCTTGAAGACACACGAAATAGTATCGAGAAGGCATCAAATTAATAAAAGCAAGTCTAGTGCTACTAGTATGCACTTTGATTGATCACGTAGCAAATCAAGGATATTATGATGCCAAAAGTATGAAAATCATGAAGTTATGATAAAACCTTACTCACAGTCGTACAACTCACTTGATCTTCACGATGAGAAGTGACTTTCGATCGTAGGAAGAGAACTAAGTAGCATACAAAGTCAACCCTCGCACTTAGAGACTATACTATCTGTGAAGCGCATGTCATGTAAGGAAATCTTGGCTTATCCTTACCAATCGTAAGTTCCCTTCTCCTTCGAGTGTGTCAAGATTTTTAGGGCAAAACTTTGTATATCCGAAAGCAGAATTGGGGAAGGGAATCAAATTTCACCTTGGCTATAAAGCTACCTTTGGAAGGATCCACATGGGCGACAGAGACTTCATCGGAAGAGGGTTTTGGATATCAAGAGTAACCTTTGCCCTGATGTAGAGGCCACCGGAGGTGACAGATCTGTGTATGGTTGAAGGATCCACTAGGCCCATGGCCGCGCCCCAAGCAAAGATCCCAACTTCTCCGTGCAACACTAGTACGACACCTCCCGGATTTTGCGCCACGAGCGGAACTCGAATTAGTTCTGCCGCCAACTCCACCATCGGGGTCTTCCATTTTCGCACTTGGATGAGAAACTTTTCAAAGATCCATGGAGAGCCGGTGAGAAGGCGTCGGGCAGTTTCCGGATCGGGGAGAACGAATTGGAGAAGACCTCACTCCACCATCGCGATTGAGAAATCACACTTCCAGACTCTGTCGACAATCGATCGCAGCGTGGGTAAAGGTGGTAGCGGGCCACAGAGTCGACCAATCAAAGTCGGATCAACCCTTTGGGAACCCACAACAGCATCAACATCGTTGAATTGAACGGCCGCCATTCGGACTTGCAGAGGAAGTTACGATTGGAACCTTATGTACGTGGGGGAAAACAATTTCAGCAAGTCAGGTATGGGAAGAACCGAGCGGGCGAAGGCTGGTCTTGCTTTTATCCATGTCCCGATTGGAAAGTGTCGGACTCGGAAGACCACGAAGACAAAGACAGTTATCGGCATCGTCGCACGAAGGTGAAAAAGCCCTACTACCCACTCACCCGTCGTGGGAGAGAGGAGGGAGGATTTGCCCTTTTTTTCCAACCAATCGTCTGCTTTTCCTTTTGGTCAATGTTGTCAGAATTGAACCGGAGCATGACCCGGTGATGCGAACGGCTAGTACATTAGTGGTCCAACCGACATTAGACCGTTTAAAAACAGTTAGAGAACCGGTACCTAATAAACGTTATCAGTATAAATAGTAGACATTTCTTAATCAGAGCTCGCCTCTTTCCTTCGAAATTGTGAAATGGAAATAAGGATTCAGTTTGAGAGCCCGACGTTTTTGGTTTATTTCAATTTTCAAATTTTTGCAATTTTTTTTAATTTAATTTAAGGGCTGAATGGCAAAAACCGGACAAGCGGCTTGAGCAGTTAACCGCCTCGGCCGCTCGTCAACCGTTACATAAAACCGGAGCGACTTTTAAACTATTCCGAATCGATTTTGTGACCGGGTGGCGGTTAAACCGATCGGGCCGAGCTTGAAACAGAGCGGACAATATCTTGATAACCTCTATGTATTTTGTCTGTTTTTGGTGGGTGACCACGTGTCTATTAGAAAAATGTGGCGGGGAGATTGATAACCCCCCTCCGTTCCCCGTAAACCCTAGTCCCAGCATTTCCTGCCTTCCATTCCATTATTGTATCAGCCCGCCACCTACTGTCAATCCTATTTCCCCACAATGGCTGCCACAGCCGCCTCGTCTGCCGCCGCTCTCACTCCGTCCGTTTCGTCGCCGTCCTCTTCCCTAAAACCCAAGGCGCCGGTGTCAAGCTCCCTCGGGTTCCTATCCTCTTCATCTCGGTCGCTGAAACCCCTAATCTCTCGGATTGCCGCCCAGCCATGCCCCAATGCAAGATCGCCGCTTTCGGTCGCCATGGTGTCGGCTCCTGCCGTCGCTCCCACGACATCTCTTGATTTCCAGACATCTGTTTTCAAGAAGGAGAAGGTCACCCTCGCCGGCCATGACGAGGTGAGCAGTATCCTCCGTTCGATTTTTTGGAGATTTTTCTATTGTCCCCTGTCCATATTTTGTCACTGAAGTTGTTCTATTTTATCATATCTTTTTGCAGTACATTGTGAGAGGAGGGAGAGATTTGTTTCCCCTGTTGCCCGATGCTTTCAAGGGTATCAAGCAGATTGGAGTTATTGGATGGGGATCTCAGGTTCTCATGGGTTATATGCTGGCTTATTAACTTCCCTGTTTTTCTTTTCTTTTTGTGGCGTTTCGACTAAAGTGAAATGATCGTCTCAGGCCCCTGCGCAAGCTCAGAACCTGGAGGATTCTCTTGCAGAGGCCAAATCTGATATTGTTGTGAAGGTCGGTGTTGTCTTTTCATTGCTTTAACTGTTCTCTGAGCCTCGCAGCTGTTGCTTTCGCTTGAAGTGCGTTTCTGCCTCCATTTGCAGATTGGTCTGAGGAAGGGTTCCCGCTCTTTTGCCGAGGCTCGTGCTGCTGGGTTCTCTGAAGAGGATGGAACTCTAGGAGACATGTGGGAAACCATCTCTGGAAGCGATCTTGTCATGCTACTGATTTCAGATTCGGCGCAGGTTCGTTAGTTCTCCATGGGCCCTCTAATGTTTATACGTTAATGTTCATGCAAGTTAAGCGAGAGCGATGGCAGACACTCTTGTAACTTTTTTTTGTTGCAGGCTGATAACTTTGAGAAGATCTTCTCTCATATGAAGCCAAACAGCATCCTTGGTCTTTCCCATGGGTTTCTCTTGGGGCATCTGCAGAGCTTAGGTATTGATTTCCCTAAGAATATTAGTGTTATTGCCGTTTGCCCCAAAGGAATGGGCCCTTCTGTGAGGAGACTCTACGTGCAGGGGAAAGACATAAATGGAGCCGGTATCAACTCCAGTTTTGCTGTTCACCAGGTGTCTTTACATCTTCATGATGGCTTATGTTTAAATCTATTTCTCCTAGTGTTTTCAGTTGTTGAACAGTCGCTGATTGTTCTTATGTCTCCCACAGGATGTTGATGGTAGAGCAACAGATGTGGCCTTGGGTTGGTCCGTTGCTCTTGGCTCTCCTTTCACATTCGCCACCACATTGGAGCAGGAGTATAAGAGTGATATTTTTGGGGAGCGTGGTAAGTTTCTCGCTTCAATTGATTGCATCAATCTGCTGCTAGAAAGTTTGCTGCTAAGTGTCTCATTGCCTCTTGCTTCCTTGCAGGTATACTGCTTGGTGCTGTTCATGGTGCTGTTGAATGCTTGTTTAGAAGATACACAGAAAATGGTATGGATGAGGATTCGGCTTACAAGAACACTGTTGAGTGCATAACTGGTATTGTGTCAAAGACCATCTCAACGAAGGTTGGTATCACTCTTTAATCTCTCTAATTTGACCAGACATGCTTGAACTGTCTCTTTCTGTGCTAATGTACTACAATACTTCTTTTTGGTTTTCATTTTGTTGTGGTGTATTTGTTTGGCAGGGCATGTTGTCAGTTTACAACTCCTTATCCGAAGACGAGAAGAGAGAGTTTGAGCTTGCTTATAGCTCCTCTTACTATCCTTGCATGGATATATTGTACGAGTGCTATGAGGATGTGGCTAGTGGCAGTGAAATCCGTAGCGTTGTTCTGGCTGGGCGTCGATTCTATGTAAAGCTCTGCTAAATTTTCATCTTGATATCTAAGATCGCTCTGTTGTGAACTTCATCTTTCCCCTTGTCCTACTGTTTAACAGGAAAAGGAAGGCCTCCCAGCTTTCCCAATGGGCAAGATCGATCAAACCCGGATGTGGAAGGTGGGGGAGCGTGTGCGTTCAACACGGCCAAGGGGAGACTTGGGACCAATGCATCCTTTCACTGCTGGTGTTTTTGTGGCATTGATGATGGCTCAGGTACGTCCATCAATGTTGTTATTGTGAAATCAGGCATTTTGTTTGCTTCCTGAAAGCACCTACAAATGCATTCCTGAAGGCCCTTTTTTTATCTAACATTTGTCTGTTGAAATTTCCAGATTGAGGTGTTGAGGAAGAAGGGCCATTCTTATTCTGAGATCATTAATGAAAGTCTGATTGAGGCTGTAGATTCACTGAACCCTTTCATGCACGCTCGAGGAGTTTCCTTCATGGTGGACAACTGCTCCACCACGGCACGTTTGGGATCAAGAAAATGGGCCCCTCGATTTGATTACATCCTTACACAGCAGGCCTTTGTAGCTGTGGATGCTGCTGGGGCTTCTGTGAACAGGGATCTCATCAGCAACTTCCTCTCTGACCCGGTCCATGCAGCTGTTGAAGTGTGTGCCCAGCTAAGACCAACCGTAGACATTTCTGTGACTGCAGATGCAGACTTCGTCCGCCCCGAGTTGCGTCAGTAGCTATCCAGTTCCCAGTGGATGTTTTGCTGTGATGGAATAATTTTTAGGAGCCTCCGAGTTTCGTTTTTGCGATGTTTCTGTTGTCGAACTCATAATTTCTATATGCCGAGTCTCTGTTCCCCTGTTTTTAGCAACTCTTCCCGTCGCTTCTATGGTGTAGTAACTCGTGAGTTCTATAGATGAGAGCTTCTTCAGTCTTGGTGTCCACCTGCGCATTCTGTCTCAGTTTTGGTGTCCAGTGGATGTAATTTTTTTTGGTAGAAAGACGACGTCAAGCGTCTAATTCGTATTACAAATTAACCGATCATGGGAAATTCCCATGATATCATGGTACAACCATTGCCCGAGGCCCGGGTCGCACACATTGAAGTGATGTGTGCCAAAATTAACATAATGTCCCCTATCCGCTAAGTAATCCGCGGCAAAATTAGCCTCCCTAAACACATGAGAAATGACAACTTCCCATTCAAGATTGAGCAGGTTGCGAAACTGTTGGGCAACATGACCATGGCGGTGTTCATCGTCCTCATGGTTCTTGATAATAGCAATTGCAGTGGATGAGTCCAAGTTCAAGTGGACTCTTCTATAGCCTTTCCTCCAAGCAATTCTCAGCCCTTCAACTGCGCCTTTTAGTTCTGCACTAGTAATAGAGCAGATCCCCAAATTGCACACAAAGGCTTCTTTACATCTTCCTTCGCAGTCTCTGATCAGCCCTCCAGCTGCAGCATGTCCTGCTGGAGCAAGTACTGATCCGTCAGTCTGGAGTTGCACCCATCCTTCCGGAGGGGGAGTCCATCCCACTTGTTGGTTTCTTTTGAGAGAGACAGTACCAGGCCTTATCTTCTCTTCACGTTTCCTGGCCTGTTCCACAATGTTAAGCCAGACATTGATCTTGCATTGCAGTCCTTGCTCGGAGAAGGGTGCTCCTTCCATGACTTCGACATTCCGTTGTTTCCACAGCATCCAGCAGATGATCCCAAGGTCCACCCCTGATTTCTCGCTTTTGAGGTTTAACACAAGCCAGTCCAGAAAAGGGATGTTGTGGTCCTTCACTTCGATTTTCTCCTTGAAGCGACCCCAGACAGTCCTAGCCTTGACACAGCCCCTCAAGATGTGGTCAACTGATTCCTCCTCGTCTCTACAATGATTGCAGCTGCTAGTTGTTGCAATCTTACGTCTTGTTCTCTCCTTGTTTGTTAGCAGTCTCTCGTGTCTCGCCAGCCAGAGGAAGTGCGTAACTCTGTTGGGCCCCTTCCATTGCCAGATCACCTTCCAGCTTGAGGACTCTTCCTCAATGTCAATGTTCGCCGCCAGGTTGTAAGCTGATTTGAGCCGGAATCTCCCATCTTTCTCAAGTCCCCATAGCATCTTGTCCTCACCAAGCTCCGGGTTGGGTGTGCTGGTACCTGCAATCATCAGGAGGATGTCATCAGGCAGGAGTTCCTTTAACCTTCCCCACCTCCACTCACCTTCTGCAGTGACCCAGTCAGCCACAGTCGAGTTGCTCTCTTCCTCATTGATGTCCTGCATCAGGTGGTCACTCAGCAGAATTCCACAGTCAAGCCATGGCTGGTTCCAAAAACTTGTATCCCTTCCATTACGAATGCTCCAGCAGGTAGCCTCTTTCATAAGGGGTAGAGCCTTCACAATGGCTCTCCAGAGGTTGGAATGGTTGGACTTCTTCATTGAAACGATCTCTCCATGCTTGTGGTTGAAGTATTTCCCCTGCAAAACCTTAACCCAAAGCTCGTTCTCCTTGTTAAAAATACACCAAGCCAGCTTAATCATAAAGGACATGTTAAGGCAGCGGGCAGACTTCAGACCAAGTCCTCCTTGTGCTTTGGGTTTACAGATTGTGTCCCATCCCACAAGGTGGGCCTTTCTTTTCCCTTCTTGTGACCCCCAGACAAACCCCCTAATCTTTCTATCAATCAGGTCACACACAGATAAGGGGATGAAAGTGGTTTGCATCGCATAGGAAGGAATGGCATTCAACACAGCACTAGCCAAAGTAACTCTGCCTGCTAGCGACAGGGTTCTGGCTTTCCAGGTTGTTAATTTCTGATCCATCCTATCAAGAATATATTTGTAAGTAAATCTGGTCAACCTACCATGCAAGACAGGTACCCCAAGGTACTTCCCAAGATCATAGGTTTCCTGTATTCCGAGTCTGCCACATATTTCCTGCCTAGTGGAGTTCTTAACATTTTTGGAAAAAAACACCCTAGACTTCTCCCTACTGACCAGTTCCCCAGAAGCACAACAAAACGATTCCAAGCATTTCATAACCACATCAGCATGTAAAGGGTTAGCTTCAGCAAACAGGACTAAATCGTCCGCAAAAAACAAGTGGGACAGAGGGGGGCCTCCAGGAGAGAGCTTCATTGGCTTCCATCTCCCTTCCTTGACCTCATGCATGATACTATGACTAAGTCGTTCGACGCATAAAGTAAACAAGTAAGGGGATAAAGGACATCCCTGTCTAAGCCCTTGTGTTGGAAAGAACCTTTCAGTTTCACCACCATTCCAAAGCACCTGGAAACTTGTGGTAGACACGCAGGCCATGACCACTCTGATGAAGTTAGCTGGGAGACTCGCAGCCACCAAAGTTTCCTCAAGGAACCTCCAGCTAACTCTATCATAGGCCTTAGCTAGGTCCACTTTCAACAGCATGCTTCCTTTCCTTCCTGTTTTCCTTCCCATTGAGTGCACAGCCTCCTGCAAAATAATAATGTTATCAGTAATGTGACGTTTAGGAACGAAACTGGACTGGTTGGGGTGGACAAGATGGGGCATTAGCCGTTTCAGGTTGATAGCAAGGCTTTTTGCCACCACTTTATACCCCACGTTGCAAAGGCTTATAGGCCTGAAGTGGTTCATTGACACTGGTGCTTCCACTTTGGGGATCAAGACCAGAAGGGTTTCATTCACTCCACTAATATTGCCTGGATCACTGAAACAAGAAGCAACAAAGCGGGAAAAGTTATTCCCAATAAGGTTCCAGCACTTTTGGTAGAACAGTGCGTGGAATCCGTCCTTCCCAGGTGCTTTAAGGCCATTCATCTCCATGATGATGCCCTTGATATCTGCACTGCTTGGAGGGTTTCCCAGGTTTCTCGTCCAGTCCTCATCCAAGTGTGGGAAGTCGGCAGGGATTGAGGTGATTTCTGTGTTCTCCGTCCTGGTAAACAGGTTGGCATAGTAGCTTCTTGACATCTCTTGGAGGACATCAGGGTTGGTTACCCACTCTCCCTCATCGTTCCTCAGCCCCAGGATTTTGTTTCTCTTTCTTCTACTCAGGGTACTGTTGTGAAAGTATCTCGTATTCATGTCTCCACGCACGACCCAATTCGACCTTGATTTCTGGATCCAGAGCAGCTCTTCTTGCCATAGGGTGTCTTCAAGATCCTCCCTTGCCTCTTGTTCTTTAGATAGTGAGCTGCTTGAGGGATTCCTCTCGTTGATCACTTCCAAAGACTTGAGGCAGTTCAGTAGCTTTCTCTTACGTTGGAAAATATTACCAAACACATCCTTATTCCAGGTCCTGAGGGCTTCAGCCAAGCTGTTGAGGGCAGGAAGGAATTCCAATCCAGATCTCCAAGAGCTTTCAACAAAGGGGAGGAAGTCCTCGTGGTCAAGCCACGGAGCAAGAAACTGGAACCTTCTAGCCACTTTTTGTGTTCCTTTTTCCTGTGTAGTACAGGTAAGGATAGGTCTGTGGTCAGATTTGAGTTTAGGCAGGTGCAACACATTAGTTTATGGGAACTGTTGATGCCACTCCAAGTTGCAGAGGCTTCTGTCAAGCCTTTCCTTGATGCCTCTGTTGCTTGTAAACCAAGTGAACTTGGGTCCCACGAAACCCAAGTCAATGAGCCCATTCTCTTCAATACACTCATTAAAAGCTTTCACCTTCGCAAAGCTAAATGGTGCTCCACCTTGTTTCTCCGAAGCTTTGGTAATCGAGTTGAAATCACCCGTAATCAGCCAAGGAGTGGTGATTGTCTTTTCCATGGCATCCACCTCTCTCCAGAGATCATGTCTATCATGCTCGTTGGGACTGGCATACACCACCAGCAGGTGGTACCTCGGCCTCCCTCCAACCATGCATTTCAAGTGAACGAACTGTTTGTGTGTGTCAACTTCCTCTAGACTGAGATTGCTGTGGTTCCAGAGGACCCAGATTCCCCCACTAAAACCATGAGCATCAGAGACAGCCCAGGTATCAAACCCCAGACTCTTGATAACAGTTTCTGCCTCCTTTCCACTAATTCTAGGTTCAAGGATACAGAGAACATCAGGTCTATAAGTGACCCTATAAAACTCACAAGTAGCATGAAACTTACGGTGCTTGGCACCCCTGCAATTCCAGGAAAGGATTTTAACCATGGAAAGAATGTTAAAACCTGCCCCAGATCGACCTTAAGTCGAAAACCATCATCCATCGACGGCCATTGCCGTCCCCTGCTCCTCAGGATTGTTCCCATTGGTCGAATCCATTGGTGCAATAGCATTCTCTGGCTGCAGCTTGTTTTCTTCCAAGCTATCTTCAAAATCAATCTTTTTTGGTTTCCCAATTTCATCCCCCTGGTGTGCTTTGGCAGTCTTCCTATTGTCCCTGTTATCCTTGCTTTGGCTCGCATATTTCATCTTGGGTTGGTGGCCTGCCTTAGCTTCAGCTGTCTGGCATTTGATGCTGCCCTCCCTGCTTGACTCAGTGGTCACTGCTGTCTGGTGTCCCTTCTGCCTGACCTGCTTCATAGAGGTCATTGGTGAAAGGGGACCATTGGGGGGCTTCACACTCCTATTCGGGGAGCCATCATTCGTCTTCGTGGCGATGCCAGCAGAACTAGTACCCTTACTCAGGTCCGGGGTTGCCTTCTGATTCTCCTTTCTGTTGATTGATTTCGTCTTCTGGTCCTGCTGTTTGTTTGCTTTCTTTTCGATCTTCTCCTTGCCCTTCTTCTCTTGTTTCTTATTTTCAATCGTGGTTTCTCTGGTTAGTTGCTCTTGCTGAATCCCTTGCTGGTTGTCAGTTTTCTTTCCAGGAGTAACGTGGTTCTCTTGTTGATTAGCTTCTTTTTGTGGATCTTCTTCCATATCATTGTTCACTTCCTCAACTTCCTCTCCGAGAGGATTGAATCTAGAGCCAGTGGGTGTTGTTTCAGTCGCCATCTTCCCCTCCCCCTCTTTCTCAATCCCCTTGCGAGCCTTCTGAACGTTACCTCTTCTTCTTGGTCTGGTTGCCAGCATCCATGGCCCGAAGTCTTCCAAGATTTCGGGTCTAATATCCTGCTTATCCTGTTGCCTGTCGGCATCTTTTGTTCCATTCTCCACCATCTTTTCCCCACCTGTCTGAGCCATGGAACAATTTTCCTCGACATGGCCATAACAGCCACATGAGAAGCACACAGTATGCAATCCCTCGTATTCAACCCTTCTAACTCTCCTCTTGATCCTGTACTTCGACACCAATCTCTTTCTCAGGTCAATTTCCACACAGATTCGAGCATAGTTCCCTCGGAATCCATTGGCGGTATTGTAATCGATCTTCTCAACCCTCCCCAGTTTATTCCCAATATCCATCAAGATATCCTCATCGAAATAAGCAAGGGGAAGGCGGGGAAGTCTCACCCATACAGCCGTTCTGTTGATCGTGTCGAAGTCCGGATCAAAATCCAAACGCCAGGGCTCTGAGGCGATGTAATGGTCGTCGATAGTCCACGGCCCGCCATAGAGAGCTCTGTCGTGGTCAAGTTGTGAGTCGAATGTTGCTTGGAAATACCCGTTTCCGATGTCCCCGACTTTCAAACCTCCTGTCTTTGCCCACATCTTCTGAACTCTCCCACGAACAAAGGCAAAGGGGAGGATCTTACCTAGAACCCTGAAAGTAATCGCCCTCTGCCAGCGGATGTAATTGTTGGTTCCACAAATAAAATTTGTACGATGTGGAGGATGTTTTTGTTTTCATGTTAGATATTGTCAGGGTACGACAAAAAAAAAAAAACTAATGTTATTGCAAGAACCGCGTATTAGAAATTGTAAATCAAGTAACACAATTTAAGCAACTAGAGGTGGCAATTCTTAATCCAATCCATCAACTCATTAAAAATATCCACATAATCCAATCCATTTGATCCAAATCCAATTGGATTGGTTCATGGATTGATCCATAGATCCAAATGGCAAATTATAGTTTGGTATCTATATTTTTTATATTTTACATTTTGGTATTCAAAATATAATTTTTTATACGAAAAATATCATTGAAAAATTACGTTTTGGTACCTAAAAATTTTCATTATGACATTTTAGTACCTAAACTTTTCATATTTTACATATTGGTCCTTGGTTGAGGATGTCATTTTGATTGATGGATAATCCACCAATCCATTGGATCCAATTCATTTGATCCATGGATCCACCAATTAATGGATCAATCGATTTTTTTTTTCCAAGAAATGTCAAGAGAGAAAAAAAACTATACAATCTATCCCAAAACCCTCCCAAACCAATACATCAGCGAAGCCACCCTACAAATACGAAGGAACCAATCTCAAGAGGAGAAGAAACAGGGCTTACTGCGCCACTCTATGGGCAGCCCCGTAAGCAGTTCTAGGAACTGCCCTAAACTCTAAGGAAACAGAAACTGAAGACAGGAGCCGGAAGCAATCACGTAGCACCGGACCTCCGAGGGAACCTGAAGAACTGCCCTGGCGAAGCTGACGAATCACCACTTCCGAGTCACCTTCGATGAAGACACAAGGGACTTGGAGACCAAGAGGGAGATAGCGTCTCGAGCAGCAAGAAGTTCTGCGAGGTAGGGGTCAACAATGCCTGGGTGCTGGAACCCTACTGCCAACGCCAAATGCCCATCTGTTCCACGAACCACTAGTCCAGACGAACAACCGGAAGCACGAACCGCAGCACCAAAGAGATATTCAGATAGCCAACAGGAGGAGGGATCCAGGAGGTGAGGCGGGAGCTTGAGGGCTGAAGGGGAGGGACGGGTACCGGAGGGTGAGAGGAAGAGACTACACAGACTTTGAAAAAGCATTGACGAGCTAGAGACTGGGCATGAGGCTGATAATGCTAAAAACCACCTTATTTCGAGACTTCCAGATTCTCCACAATACGCAAACGTATAGGAGAACGTGGGTTTGGGGGTGCTCAGAAAGCATAACATGTCGCCACCAGAGACAGAAATTCACAGTCGGGGCCGAGGTTTTATTAGCTGCGAGCTCTGTCCCACAAGCTTCAGCGAGCTGAGATTTATCATTTAAGAGCTCACTAGAAATAGGTTGTTAATATTCCTCTCATCCCAAAACTGGGGAGGCTATTAAAAACCCTACAGGCCACTCAAAAGACGCTTCAATGTTCCTTTTGTTCACCATGCTTAGGCTTAGGACGTCATTAATGGGAAAATAGGTTACAAGCTTAATAATTGGCTTCTTAAACTCCTCTCCCACATTGAATTTGATCCATGACATTATGACATTTTAGTATTCTTTTCATCTAAAACATGAGATGTAAACCGACCATTAATGATTGTAAAGCATCATAATGAGATATTTTTTCATCCCAAAATGAGAATTTAAACCGACTATTTAAAGTCGTAAAGTGTCATAAAGAGGTCGCTTTAATGACTCATTTGTATCGTCTCATCGAAAACTTCCTGTCGACGAGGCCAATTTCCAGTAAGGGAGGCCTACTGGTTTTAGCGACAAGGACATGATTAATTGTAAATAAACTCATGAATGAGGATCAGCAAAAATCACCCGGTGAATATACATCTTCACTAGAGAAACTCGGAAAGTCCTCCCTCTCCGAATTAAGTGTCATGAACGTGAATAATGGCTCACTAAAGGACTCATTAGTATAATTACAAAATTTAATAATGTTTTTAATTTATTTAGGATAAATAAATGCCTTTAAACACCAAATAATGGCAGATCATCCCGCAATTAATCACTTGTAACGGTTCATCGGAGAGCAAAACTTGTCGTCGCCGTGGCCGCCGGAATTGGGGTTCCCCGTCAATTGTTCGAACAACCGCAGAGGAGACCAAGTTAGCTTAATCCATCATTTTCCATATTCCTTCCCTTCGGCAGATTGTCAAGAGCAGGAATGTGAATTTCCCTCTTAAAGTTCCAATTTGCACTATTTCGAACCCAAGCTATGTAAGCAGGGGAAAATGACAAGATAAACTTGTATTCAAACCACTCTCCAGAGTAGTATAGCTTCAAAAAGGGAAGCTTATCCGATCAAAGAAGGATCAGAATCACCGGCCACAGGCCGTATCGACAAGAAATGTCGTTCTTATTATGTTTACTCACCTTTTCAGGTGCGAAAACAATCTGTTCAATCTGCACACAATAAACTCAATTTGCCATCAGGGTAATAGAAGCAATCGCCACTGAGGCGAATCCTCGATCTTAGAAGACAGATCCCCAATAAACTCTATTAACTTCAGCAAACAGAATATGCTCAAATGAAAAATTGAAGGAATATTAACTCGGAAAAGGACAACCGAATTGACTATCGACCAATAAACCCTAGGCCACGAGCAGCCCCATCAATCACTTTCATCGCCACCAAGGAAAAACCAGAAGCTTAGATGAAAAGGGGAAAATCAAAATCACATTAACAGTAAACATATATCCATGGAGCTGAAGGAACGATCAAATAAGCACGGGAAAAACAGAGAGAGAAAGAGAAGAGAGTTAGAAAAGGGAGCAGGAAAGTGATGCACTCGGTGACGATGACAGGCAGACATCATGACTGATCGGAGAAATGAAAGAGGAGAATTGCTCCGGCGATGGGGAAATTGGAAGGGGGAGAAGATACATGGATCAATCGATTTGCCACCTATAAACCCATCTCATAAATCCAAGAGGATGGAAGCTGGCTTTCAATGTATTTCGCACCTGCCACATGATCTCTCTGAGGATGGAGGACGCAATTGGATGGGTCTCCCAGTTTTAATAGTCACTAGAATCAATATCCATTGGTACTCAGCGGGGACTAAGCTTTTTTTTTACAAAAGATAATTATATATTGATTCAAACCATAAGAAAGTTACACCCTGGAATTCAGCCAGGTCTGAAAATCAAAGAAACGACTCATAGTCGGGTACAAAGAAAGAGCCTTTCTAGCTATCAAATGGGCTACCCTATTGCTACGCCGACCTACAAACCGAACAACAAACTCGAATTGGGGACCAAAATACTCCACAATTTCTTCAAGAACATCCCCCGTATGGTTGTCTCTGGTACTGCCCAATTGATTTTATCAATTATCACCTTGGCATCCCCTTCAAATATGACGTTCGTAAATCCAAGCTCCAGACACCAAAGAATCGCTGCCTGGTGCACGAGTAATTCCACCACCATTGGGTCCTCAATCACCGGGAAGTGGACACCTTTGACCAGGAGGATCTCCCTCAAAGGCGTCAAGAGAACAATCTCCCCGTCGAGTGGGAACCACTCTTAGTGGCGCCATCCCACATACAAACAATCCTATCACCTCCCACCGGATCCAGATGCTGTGTTCCCGAGGGGCAAATAACGGGAGGAGGGCCAGCCGGCGGCAACAGCGGGGACTAAGCTTGCAGCAAAATCTCCTATAGTAACTACAGTAGCGAGGAAGTGGTCACCACTCTAAAAACCACTATGAACTTGTATATATGTTAGTGTTGGTAACTTGGTATGTTTAAAAAAAAAAAGCTAACCGAGAGGTGGCTCGTCGTGGATACACCGCGATTTAGATCCCGACTAGAGCTCAAGCACAAACTCTAGCTGGGTGCAGTATAGGGCAAATATGTTTTAATTATCAAATTCGAGCCGGTCCATGTACCACTAATTCAATTGCTTAGATTGTTATCTAGCAAATGGTTTTGGATTTAAAAGCTAAGAAAACTACAAAACGAAAACAAGCAAGAAACTAAATCGAGGTTGTCCCAATGAGAGAAGAATTCACCCGGGTATTGCTCCCCCTAGCCTCGTATCAAGATCGACCAAATCAAATACAAATGTGTGAAGGTGTGTTCATACACCGTTAGGAGGGCACAACAAGTGAAGAAAACCTCACTCTCTTAATCAATCGGTTAAGGAAAACAATTAAGCTAGGAACCTTAGCTCTCTCAATCAATGGATTAAGGATTGCTACAATAAACTAGGAAGTCTAGCTCTCTTAACCTTTCGGCTAAGGATTGCAACAATTAGCTAGGAGTCCTAGCTCTCTTAATCAATAAAACTAAGGGTTGCAAGAACTGATCCCTCAGAACTTAATCCAGACGGCAAAGTAACACCCAAGTTAAAGTGCTAAATCGAAGTTTGAGATTTGCCCTAATTTTCCCTAGGCAGGTGACTCAATTGGCCAAGGAATCCAGCTTATCAAAGCCTTCTCACAAAAAGGGGAATTCCCTCTACGTAGGTCAAATTGGCATAGTAATGAGAAATGAAGAACACAACCCAAACATTATGAAAATACCTCAAACTTAGCATTAAACACAAGCCCACACACAAAGCATTCAACTAATACAATCTATCACATATTTCAAGTTAAGGTTCACAACACCCAAGTGAGTAGGTAGACTATTTCATAGCTAGGTAAAGGAAAACAAGAAATAGGAAGAAAGAACCATGAAGAGATGACAATCTTCCTTCCTCCTTGCTTGAATCTCCCTTGAGAGGTAAGAATCTTCACTCCTATAGCTTAGAGCAAGCCCAATCTCCTTTTTCCTCCTTTGAATGACACTTTCTCTCTCTAGAATAGGAAGAGGAAACCCTAATCTCTCACTATCACTATAAACCCTCATTATTTTGAAGACTAAAATCCTAGAAAAAGCTATGTCATTCTCCTTAAGCTCACTTCCCCATTTATACCCAGATCGATGCCTGTTCACGGTCCCAGTCACGGCGGTGAACATTCGTCCTGGACCGCGAAGTCGAGTAGATTCGCACCATTTCACTAAGTCACTTCACGGTCTGGGGCTGGAGTTCACAGTCTTACGACCGTGAACTGACTGGGTTCTCGCGAGGTGTGCAAACTGTTCTGGAGCTTTGGCGCTTCACGGTCATGATGCAATTGTCACGGTTTTTCTTCACTTTTTTGCACTTTTCGACCTCCAATCGACTCGAAGCTCGTCCTCGACCTTCCCACATGTGCTAGGACCTGAAATGTAACAAAACAAGCACAACCTAGCGTAAAATAGGTCGAGAGACGATGAAATGCGAAGTCAAACTATCAAGAAATGAGAGGTAAAATGTGAACAATTGGACCCGAATCACACCCCCACACTTGAACGTTTGCTTGTCCCCAAACAAACCAATCTCAAATAAGGTAATATTTCAACCTAACAACAACTTGGGGACATTATCAAAGGGCACAAAATGGATGAATCTTAATGTTTATTTGGCAACGATACATGGACAATTCACAAGCAATACTGGCAATCCACCACAAACAACATTCGAATCCATTAAGAACGTGCAAACGAAAAGTTCTCACCTTGTTCACAAATCAATACAAGTATCGACTGGACTACTCACCAACCACAACTAACCATGCATAGAACTCAAGTCCAAGGAACAAACGAAAGGGCGACAAAGGTCCTCACCAGGATAAGATGTGAACATGCAAACTGTGAATGAATCACTCACTCTCGACCAGTGGGGTCGGGACCTTTTGGTGCAAAAGATGTGCACAATCATCAACACTCAACCCTATCGTCTCTCCAACATGGTAGCAACCTCTAAATGCTAGAGTTCACGGGATGGTTGTCGTCGCTAGCTTGTCCAGAGGTCTTAGACACGGGTTCAAATGACTGGTAAGGGTCTTGGACATGGGGAAAAGACCTTTTGAGTGGTGGCAAGCAAAGCATGAGGTTCTACATCTTCAACCTAAAACCGAAGGTTCAAAGGTTTCGACTAGAACCTTTCATACAAACAAAGGCCAGTAGCATCGGCAAAAAACCACACTTCCCTTCTTCCATATCACTACCAATCGCGAACTATATTCAAGCACACTTCTTCGGCCTATCTTTCTACTTCTGCACAATTATGTTCTTCAATCTCTAGTCCCAAATTCTATTCTATCTTCTCAATCGTTAATCCTCTCTTGAAATCCTTAAATACCTTTTTTCGCATCTTGTCACGAGAATTGCCCGTGCTCGAACAAGTGTGTTGCTTACACCTAGGGACTATTCGATCGACCTTTCAAATACAATCACAAGATTCATTATCTTTACAACACTCTCCATGACATAGGTAGGCTTGAGCTATGATGATTAGCTCTAACTAGTCCGCCTTTCCATGGTGCGATTGACAAATTTATTTCTAAACATCGACAATTTTATCGTCATATCAACCACAACATATACGCTGTCTACTGTCCATTTGTAATGGTTGGGTCTCATTATTAATGTATCATTTGATCGAGCACTTAGACCATTTTGTACAAATAAAGCCACCATGTTCCATATACAAACGTTTCGCTTAACAGATAGACCAAAGCCGTAGAGTAAAATTCGACTTGAAAAATGGGCAAAAAACAAAAGAAAAGGCGCAATAAAATGTAAGCTAAGCAAAATTTGACGGTAGGGAAGGGCAAACAATGGGCAGCCACAAATTTACAGAATCTACCCTGAAAAGAAAAGGAGAGCTATGTACACTACCAACCAAGTAGCACACTCGAGCTCGGAAGCTTCTATTTTGAATGGCTGTTGAGCTTACTTGGTCCCCATATCCGAACTGTACCATCATCACTCGCAGATGCCAACATTCGATGCCTTCTCGGGTTCCAGCTCACGCAATTCACTGTCATCAGATGGCCGCTTAAGATCTCAATCGGCTTTGGATCTCTTCGATTCCATATGTAAACCTGTTATTAGTTTCAGCATAGCGTAAGAGGTTTCTCATTTCCTACAACCTCAGGACTTAACAGCAAACAAACTAAGGGGATAAATGCTGCCGAGGGGGGCAGGGGGCCGGCCAATACAACAACATTGTGCATGCTACAGGGTACATATATAGAAGAAGAGAGGTGAATCTAGAAGAGACGAACCTGGGAATCTTCGCTGCCACTTGCGATGAATGAGCTATTCAACCCACCAAAGCAGGAGCGTATGACATACTTGTCTTGCTTGTGGCCCACGAACCTAAGTGGCTTATCCCATTTGCAGGCAACATCCCATAGATGGATCTCCTGGCTGTTGAGATTGACGATGAAGTAGTCGCCATTGGTGGACACTGAAAGGGATGTGATTGAATGTGCCTCCAAGATCAATTGTTCAGTACTTGTCTCCACATTAAACTTGCGGATTTCTTTATCAGAGACAACTATAAGATGCTCCCCATCCGGTGTCACGGCAAGATCTGAAACCTTTGGCATCCTTCTTCCCTTCCATGATTTTATTTCTTTTCCATCACAGTCCCACACGTAGATGCCCTTCCCAGGCTCCGAACTGCCACACACGAGTTGCTTTGAGTCCGGAAACCAAGCACATGAGCTGACAATGAAGCCATGACCTCCAAATGTACTCAAGCATGTACCTGTTTCCACATCCCACAGCTTGAGGACTTCTCCATTCCCACATGTCAGCAATCTGGTATCATCAGGACTCCAGGCCACTAAGGATACCGGTTTGTGGTGACTGCTTAACACGTGTTTAAATGCCAATTGCCCATCTTCCATTACCTACTAAGATCATTACGAAATCAGAACAATAAGAAGTAACATATTTCCGTTCAATGCTGAATAAATTTCAGATCCAGATGCCAAGCAAAAGTTCCGAGGATCACTTGCATCAATTTAGGTATAATTAGATCTGGAAAACCCAGCATATATATAGAGTCAAATGACAGGATTTGCTGCATTGAAGAGACATAAATAAGAAACTCCACAGTCCTAAAAAACAAATAAATAAAACCCACTGTCCTACAAACAATTGACCATGGAAAGTTATCCTAATACAGTACCAAAAACAAAAAAGTAGAGCAAAGGCAGACGGATTCAAAATATTAGCTTAAAGGCCTCAGCTCACCAAATTAAAATCATTACATTTCTTGACAACTTTTTTGGAGAACCATCTACCAGCTTCAATACTAATAAGAAATGAATTTGTTCGGCCTTAAGAGATCCAATGGAGTCAATGTTACCATTTGCAGAAAATGCAACAGAAATTTGGACTCAAATTCTCTAACCAACCTCTCATATATCATTCCTAACAAGTTGGAACCGAGCTTTTTATAAGGAAAAAGGAACAGTTTGGTGTTCCCTAAGCAATTGCATAAGTTACATCTCGATCAAGTACCTTCCACACAATTGCTGTACAGTCACTTGAAGACGAGGCCAAATACTCTCCATTATTTGAGAACTGTACAAACCAAACTTCATTCTTGTGCTCTGTTAAAATCTGTAAAAATAACAGACATCAGAATGGATTTTCTATCAGGAACAAACTCACCAGTTTGTATTTAAGAATTAACTAACAGCAAGAAGATAATGTTATTAAGAAAAAAGTATATTAACTATTAGAATGAGCGAGTGGTTGAGGAAAAGCTCAAAATTGACTCTACAAAACCCAACTTAGGGATTTCCTGGACTATAAAATACAATTCCAGTGAGTTGGCTGCCTTTAAATGTGATTATTCTTCGGTTCTCACATGGCTTTTAAGTATCTTCCATTTAACCCATTGACTTTCATCCTAAATGCACTACTTTTCTACCTTAAAAAAGAAGAGACTATCTAAGAAGAATGAGAGACCATTGAAACATGTTTGATTAGGATATGAGAGCATAACACCTTGTGCACAATTAATAATCTGTGCTCAAAGCAACTGTCTAACAAACATCTTCTTTACCTAGCCAGGATATTTGCTCAGTTCTAACAAACAAACTCTATAACAAACTACACCAATACTCTAAACATACACGCTAGAGCTGCAGGCTTCGGGGACAAAATTGATATATAATGAACTAAATTCTTACAAGGATGAAAAATATTTAATTACCAGCTAATAGTTCCAATGAGCAAGATTCTCTATCTTGCTTCCCAGTTCCCTACTTTTGTTTCAGTAAAAATATAAGCAGCAGCAATGAAATTTCAGACAAGATTATCATTATGAAGATATCTCATGAAAGACATCTCAGACTCATTCAACTTGAGCAATCAAAGTATGCAAGAATGACCACCACATAGAAGGTTTACAAAGCTTGCACAAACAAAGAATTACTTGCCAAAGACAGTAGCAAAAGATTGATAGAACGCAATAAACAGGTTAAAAACTGAGAGTGATAACTGTATTATCAGGTCATAAAATTTTCAACTGTCAAACAAAATAAAAGCCAAAAAATGAAACCAAGTAGTGGAGCGTGTGATGCAGTGCTATTCTCACTTACACCAGAATGCACACCTGAAAGGTCTCTGTGGGTATCTGATCTCTGGAACAGCAGTGATCCTGATAAAGAGAAACTCCCGCATCTGTATTGTGATACTTGCAACAATCAATTTGGGCAATGACAGCATTTTCAACCAGATATACCAGCCTTCCTTCAGCCAGAAGAATAGGAGGAGGAAGCAATTTTTCCATCTCACATAAGCAGCTTTTTCGCAGATCGTGGATTTCTTCTTTGTTTCTGTAACCTATCTCCTTTAAGGAAAATATACCACGAGCAAGATTGCACACTTTCTCTCTAACCAGTAAGGCGGGAACCTGATTCCGTAAAATATGCAGTGCCAACGAGATGTTGCCACAATTCAAACATTCTGACAAAAACTGTTTAAAGAGAAGAAACAATGCTGAAGATCGTGCTTCCTCCACCAAATCCTCCATCGAGTTAATGATGCCTATGCAGGCATCCCAATTACCCTGAAGAATCTGGGACTCTAGCAACTCAAGCTGTGAAGATTTCCCAGAAATACTGGATTCTGATTCCAAAGTCAAAGCGGACTTTCTGTAACCCAATGAATAGAGGCTTTGGATAATCAGCCTGACGAATTCGTGCCTCATTATCAGACCCTTCGGACCAATTGTTGTACATAAATTATCCATGGCATCAGGTCAAAGTCCAGCAAGAATTTCTGAGCTTTCTCAGGGTTCCTGTGATCTCAATTATTGCAGTCTCCTAGTACCTAGCTATAAAATCACGCCAATGGACCAACTGTTTTTCCAGCCAATTGTCAGCAGAATGACTCCCCGCTTGCAACTTCACAAGAATGCCAAAACATATTTCAAGTACCTGAATTCAAAATATCAAAGGGGCCAGAAGGAACATTAGCAAAGGAGGAGGGGAAGACAAGAAAGGAAAATCCATCAAAGCGCGATCTTTGAACCGCTCAATAGTGTGATCATTTCCATGCGAAGAGGAAGGAACAACGTCACAGAACTGAATATAGCGTTGAAGTAACTGTTCTGAGCACACAGCTGAAAGGAGGGAAAATTCAAAATAGCAACAAAGTAAAAAAATACAGAAAACAAAAGGAAGAGCTGGCTCCACGATGCATAAGCCGAAACAAAAGTGACTTCCCAGAAGCTGTGGAACTCGATAGAGTTGTCGCAAAAACTAAAACCACGTACACAGACGGGGAAGGAATCAAGAAGCTATTGGGAACTAGGAGAATCATTTTCCCCACCAATGAGCAACTGAATTGAAAGTGATGACAGCAAATTGTAAGGGGAAAGGGAGAGAGAAAGGAACTGACCAGAAACGGGAAATCACCCTGGCGGAGGGGAAGATTTTCGCGGCGGTGGGACGGAAAACTTCGGCAGCCTGATTCGCCCGTCTAGGGTGTCGAAATGGAATCAGTCCGTACAGAGGATATCGGAATAGATGGGAGAGGGGGAGAGGGGGAGAGGAGGAGAGGGAGGTGTTTCGGCGTCGGGCGATGATTTTATTTGATTCCAAGTTTTGTAAATTTACTAAGAATAGTAGGAGGAGGTGCAATAAAATCTTTCAGGGGATCGACAAGGTGCAAGGTTACTGCACTACTATAGTCTCCACTCTCCACTGTTGCAAGGTTAGTAAAATCTTACTAAAAACTGTACCAAATAAGTCATGTGTTGGATAATAGATAGGTTAGGTGTTATGAGCTTTAATATCACCGTCAATAACAACACTAGCAGCCCGAGCTCAAACCAAGTAAAAAGACAATGTATCCTAGATTGCTTTCTCGCGATTACCTGGCTGAAAGACGAAGACTCTAGCTGTTATACCTTTTGTCTTCTTAGTCAGTTGCCTCTCCAAGATCACGACCGGGGGATCTGAGATATTGGTTGTGATCTCCTGCGTAACCCGTGATCTAGTTTGCGGTCTAGGAGTTTATTGTCTTTTTTTAGCGTTTACATGTGAACTCAAATTAACCTCTTTTTTTTTTTTTGGGTAAGAAGACGGATGCAAAGCATCCCAACCTTAAAACATCACGTTCTTGGGAGGTCTCCCTTACATCATAATTAAGCCAATACATGAGGTTCGGATCGCACGTATCAAGGTGATGCGTGCCAAAAGGAACCTCGTGACCCTTGCAAGCCAAGATATCAGCTGCATAATTACACTCTCTATAAACATGATTAATTTTCACAATCCAATCGCGTCTCAAAAGCTCTTTCGCTTGGAGGATGAGAATGTCGTGTCTATTGTTGGGATCGCCTTCTCCTTTCAAAATGCTCACCGCGGTTGTAGAATCCAGGTTGACTTCTACCTTCCTGAAGCCCATTCCCTATGCGATCTTTAAACCCTCAACTGCTCCTTTAAGCTCTGCCCTAGTAATGGTGCAGGCTCCCAGGTTGCACATAAACGCTGCCAAGCACTTGCCTCCTGCAACAACATTGTTGTTAGAGCTCTGAAAGCTTCCACCACTTTGACGTTGGATCCAATCTTCTGGTGGTGACTTTCAAGATATGCACCTCCTTTCTCTAATGGTTCTTGTTCCTTGTTCAATAGAGGCAACATTCGCCACAACATTGGTGTTAATGGAAAAGCAAGACTCAATTCTTTTGATCAAGCCCACTCCGGAGAAAGTTTTCTCGTCCATTGCTTCCTCATTCCGCTGTTTCCATATACACCAACATATGATACCGAACTCCGTTCCTTTACTCTCATCTTTCATGTTGTTGACCAGCCAGGTCTTGAAGTCATGGATGGGGGTATGGTCCGAAACTCGATCTTTGAAGTGTCTCAGGACACCTTTGATCTTCTTGCATTTTTGGAGAATATGCTCCACAGTTTCCTCAATATTGCTGCAGTGAGGGCAGCTGCTGTTGGTGGTGAGCCCTCTCTTTGATCTTTCCTTGTTAGTCATCAGTCTGTTGTGTGTCACCAGCCACATGAAGTGTTTAATCTTGCTAGGGCCTTTTCATTTCTAGATGCCTTTCCAGATAACATCTTCCTCCCTCCCCAAAGCATCCGAGGCAAGGTTGTAGGCAGATTTAAGTCTGAACTTCCCATCCTTTTCCACTCCCCAGATGTGCTTGTCCTCCCCCGATCCAGGAACAGGAACATTTGTACCTGCAATCAGCGACAATATCTCATCAGGTAGTAGATGATTGAGTCTACTCCAGTCCCAGTTACCTTCCTCCGTGGTCCAGTCCGCAACAATAGAGCTCCTCTCTTCCTCACTAATATCCTGTTGCAGGAAGTCAGCAAGGATGATGTCGTGATCAATCCATGGGTGGGTCTAGAAACCAGTGGAAGTTCCATCACAAACACTCCATGTTGTGGCACTCTTCATTAGTGGCATTGCTTTAAGGACAACTTTCCACAGACTTGAGTGATTGCTCTTCTTCATCGACACAATCATTCCATCTTTATGGTTAAAATACTTCCGCTATAAGACCTGCACCAAAGAGCTTTTTCATCATTGAAAATGAGCCACGCAATCTTAATCATTTAAGACACATTGAGACATCTAGCATATTTAAGGCCGAGGTCACCCTAGCTTTTAGGTTTGCAGATAGTATCCCACGACACGAGGTGAAATTTTCTCCTCCCTTCCTGGGACACCACACAAACCACCTAACCTTTCTATCAATTGCATCACAAACAGAAACATGGAGGGTTGCAGTTTGCATGACATATGTAGGTATAACATTCAAAACAGAGAGAGCAAGGGTAACTCTCCCTGCAAGGGAAAGCGTTTTTGCTTTCCAAGCAGTCAGTATTTTATCAATCTCATCCAGGACATACCTATAAGTGTTCCTAGTAATCCTACCATGTAGAACTGGAACCCCAAAATAACCTATTTTCCTACACTCGACTTCATCGTTCTTCATCATAAGTGTTCGAAGCTCACGATGCCATCTAATATTTCACAACCTGATGCAAGAAAGCAATCTAGGATACATCATAAGTGTTCGTCGAAGCTCACGATGCCAACTAAACATGATTTTTATTCTCAATTTCCATAATTTTAAGATAACACCAAAAAACATAAACAACCAACCATACTAAACCGAAACTCAGAGTGAATACGAGGTCGTTTGGCTGTGGTAATTTAACGCAATAATTGGACACAAATCCCACGAAATGCATATATTTGGTGGTTCTCCGATGAGAGCGGCTCTTCCTCATCCGTCCCATCTTCTCCACCGCTGCCTCCAAATCCCCTTTTTGTGTCGCCCAGCAACTCCAATCACCAACTCACTATTTTTATTTGCCGCTATCGCAATCCCATTATCTCTTTCATCTTCGTTCTGAGCTTCGATTAACGGATGTCAGCTTCGAAGGGGTTCGATTAGTAGTTACCACTGTAATTGAAATTAAATTTAGCATCCCTAGTTAGAAGGGGGTTCATTGCTTACAAGCTCTGTGCATGAGAGATTAATCAGTTGACTCGTGATCTCCTATTGTTTGAACCTAGAATATACTAGGCGGTTATGAGGCTCTGATCTGGACTCCCTCGTCTGATCTCCTCGGGAGTGGAAGAACCTGTGAGGCGGGGGGCGGCCCCCGGGATCTACGCTCCGACACCCAAGTTAGTACGATATAGGAAACTGTTTACGGTATCTAGAGAGAGAGAGTTTAGAGAGAGACCTTAAGGTAAGAGTGTGGGAAGGAAAGAGATGATCCTTTGGCTTCGAGGCTTTGGCCTTCTTATATAGAGCTTGGGCCTTCTTAAGTGGGCTTGGGCCCGGGACGCCTTGAGGTGGGTTATGGCCCGTTTATAGTAGTCGTGTAGGCAGATTAATCCATATCCCAACAATTGCCCCTTTACTTCTTGTATTCTGTAAGAATGGAAGGAGTAACATAATGCGTTAATCGTGTATTAATTTGCCTTACTTACGAATCCGGATGATGCGGTTTGTCCCTTGTGCGAGTTGCGTGATCATTTCCTTTGCCCCTTGCTTGGCTTTCGATGTCTTGAACCAAAGCTCTCAAATCGTTAAGAGTTCCTTCGCTAGTCCATTGTTTTTAGCGCTAGTAGACCATAATTGCGACCTAGGTAGGGTGGCGCCCACGGCTTGAGAGTTGTAACTCAAGACGCTTCTTTGGAAGTGCATTGCTCCCTCGGCTTCCTGAGAAGCGCGTCGCTCCTCAGCTTCCTGGGAAGCGCGTCACTCCTTCGGCTTCCTGATAAGCGCATCGCTCCTCGACTTCCTGGGAAGTGCATTGCTCCCTCGGCTTCCTGAGAAGCGCGTCGCTCTTCGGCTCCCTGGGGAGCGCGTCGCTCCTCGGCTCCCTGGGAAGCACATCACTCCTTCGCTTCCTGGGAAGCGCGTTGCTACCTTGGCTTCCTGAGAAGCGCATCGCTCCTCAGCTTCCTGGGAAGCGCCTCGCGCCTTCGGCTTCCTGAGAAGCGCATTGCTCCCTCGGCTTCCTGAGAAGCGCGTCGCTCCTCAGCTTCCTGGGAAGCGCATCGCTCCTTCGCTTCCTGGTAATTCATTGCTCCTTCGCTTCCTGGGAAGCGCATTGCTCCTCGGCTTCCTGAAGTGCATCGCTCCTTGGCTTCCTGGGAAGCTCCTCGCGCCTTCGGCTTCCTGAGAAGTGCATTGCTCCTTTGCTTCCTGGGAAGCGTGTTGCTCTCTTGGATTCCTGAGAAGCGCATCGCTCCTTGGCTTCTTGGGAAGCTCCTCGCGCCTTCGGCTTCCTAAGAAGCGCATTGCTCCTTCGCTTCCTGGGAAGCGTGTTGCTCCCTTGGCTTCCCGAGAAGCGCATCGCTCCTCAGCTTCCTGGGAAGCGCATTGCTCCCTCGGCTTCCTGAGAAGCGCGTCGCTCCTCGGCTTTCTAAGAAGCGCGTCGCTCCTCCCATAATGGGAAGCGCATTGTCTTTCATCCTGTGAGAGGCGCTCCGCCTTCTTGCCTGATTAGAGGCACTCCGTTTCTAGCCCGCTGAGTGATGTTCCTTCTTGTTCTTAATTGGCAAGCGCTTCTTCTTCCAGCCTGTTGAGAGGCGTGCGTCTTCAAGCCTAACCCGGAGGTAATAGATATGTATTTGAGCCAACGTCCGGATGTGATAGGTGTTCCTTTTCAAGCCTAGCCCGTAGGCGGGAGGTGTGAGTCGTTTCCCGAGAGGGAGCATGGCTCGGAGGTGGAAGCATTCCTCGCAGGGAGCATCGCTCAGAATTGGTGCTCGAGCCTTGCCCGGAGGTGGAAGGCGTGAATCATTCCCCGGAGGGAGGACCGCTAGAAGGCGGGCATTTCCGAAGGGAGCATCGCTCGGAGGTGGGAGGCATTCCAGAGAGGGAGCATCGCTCGGAGGCGATTTTCGAGCCTTGCCCGAAGGCGGAAAGCGTGAATCATTCCCCGGAGGCGGGGAGCGTTCCCCGGAGGGAGCATCGCTCGGTGGCGGAAAGCATTCCCGAGAGGGATCATCGCTCTGAGGCGGTTTTCGAGCCTTGCCCGAAGGCGGAAGGCGTGAATCATTCCCCGGAGGCGGGGAGCGTTCCCCGGAGGGAGCATCGCTCAGAGGCGGGATCATCGCTCTGAGGCAGGAGTCTTCGAGCCTAACTCGGAGGTCGGAGGCGTGAGTCTTCAAGTATCCGATAAAGAAGCAAGTGGCTAGTGCCAAATATATTTAGAGAATAAATGCGAGCATAGAACTTTACGGAGAATATCCTAACATGGTGATGATGCCTCTTCATGGCGTGGATCCGAATATATATTATTGAAGAAATTACTTAGCTTGGTAGGAGAGGCAGCAAGTGAATAAGTAAAAGCTGTGCGGCTTTATTTGTAGCAGCAAAGGTGTCTTGTAGCCTACTAGTCGAAGCTACTGATTATTTTTAGGCGGTCCTGTGTTCAATTCACGGCGGCCACTGGTCTCCTTTCTTTTTAATTGGAGCCAGGATTGGGCTCTCTGAAGTCGGGCCACGTAAGCCAGGCGGTCAGATTGAGCTTGATGTGTAGGATATGGAGCGGATCGGGCTTTACCAGGCGGTCTGCGTCTTTGATGGGTCGTTGGAATATCTTTGTAAGAGAGGTGGTCTGGCGGTTCGCATTGCCTGGGCGGTTGAGGCGATTGCAAAATACTGGCTGGGCCGCTCAGCTGTTCTGAATGCGGGGCGGGCTTGGATGGTGGGCTCGGAGTTGTAGCGGTCCATGAGTGGGAAGCAGGAACACTGTGGAACATGGAGCGCACATGGGGTGGAGGTTTGTCGGGTCTTTGGCGGGCCGTGTTGGACACGAAGTGGGCCGCGTAACCTAGTGGGAGGCGGTCAGACTGAAGGCAGTCCTGGGCTTAGACGACCTGACATGGAGGTGAAGCAGGCTGTGTGATCTTGAATGGCGAGATGGGCCTGAAGATTTGGTTACGAGCGACCCAAATGGTGACGTGGGGAAGCCTGTGCGTAGAATGGAAGTTGGATGGGCCGCTTGTGGACTTGGACGCACACAAATCAACCTAGCTAGTATGGAAGTTAAGCTTACGCGCCTCCTTCCTTAATTCTCATCTTCAGTTTGTTCTTCGAGCTGCATTCCTCTTTCCTATTTGAGAGTTGGGCATTCTTTTCTTCATCTTCTTCAATTCAGAATTTCCTTTTCAGCTTTTCATTAGACGCTTCCTTGGGAACTGCACCAGCTCCTTGGGAAACTCGTTCGTCAGACGAACATGGGGGAGAGAGTGACTGAGATAAAGTAATCTGCTTTTTCTTGATGTGACTCTATTGTAGGAGAATAATCTGCTTTTTTCATAGTAGGTCATAGGTGACGATGGTGATGTAGGCTGCAGTACTTTGCTATTGGCCTCGTCTGAGCTCCGGCGTTTGGCGTTGGCGTTGGTGAAGATGAACACCCGGGACGTCGACGAGCTCTGCTGGTGGGGATGAGTGACTGGGTGCTCTGGCTGACGGTGAGTCGAGATGGCGGATGACAAGTGGTGACGGCGGCAAGCTGTTCTAGTGGAAGAGAGTAACTGGTGGACTGATTTTTATTGTCCGCCGCTGCTGCTTGTAGCCGGAGGGAGAGGCGAACTGTGTGGACGGCGGATATGCTTTTCCTTCGTCGAGCTTTTCTTTTCTTTTTTCTGTTGTGGTGACCGAGTGCTTGTCGGCGAAGATGAACGGGTCTCCTTAGCTCTTTGTTTTCTTCGTTTGTTGCCTTTGCTCCGGCGAGCCTTGGCGTGCTTGCCGGTCGGTAGAGGAAGAACAGATTTTCTTCCCTCCTTTTAGAGATCAAACATCAGAATATCCATATCACAGCCCCACGGTGGGCGCCAATTGTTTGAACCTAGAATATACTAGGCGGTTATGAGGCTCTGATCCGGACTCCCTCGTCTGATCTCCTCGGGAGTGGAAGAACCTGTGAGGCGGGGGGCGGCCCCCGGGATCTACGCTCCGACGCCCAAGTTAGTACGATATAGGAAACGGTTTACAGTATCTAGAGAGAGAGAGTTTAGAGAGAGACCTTAAGGTAAGAGTGTGGGAAGGGAAGAGGGGATCCTTTGGCTTGGAGGCTTTGGCCTCCTTATATAGAGCTTGGGCCTCCTTAAGTGGGCTTGGGCCCGGGACGCCTTGAGGTGGGTTATGGCCCGTTTATAGTAGTCGTGTAGGCATATTAATCCATATCCCAACACCTATATTGCTGAATTTTGTTGTTGTGTTGTTGCTTCTGCTTTTGCTATACTATTGAATTGTCGTTGCTATTGGATCCCTTCCCTATGTTATTTGTACCCTGATCAATATGTTTGGTTTCTTTGAATAATATGATCTCCTTTAATAAGATCCTAAAGCTATTGTGCATGGCTAGTGTTTAAGTCAGTGTGGTGCAAGTTTTCTATTTGGTGGCAGCAAAAGCAATGGCAACCAGAACAACTAGCAACAAAATCAGTTACTAGCAGAAGCAACAAGGAGTGATTAAATTCTTTCATTAGAGAGTAATTGTATTTGTCACTAGTAGTCACATACTTCACATACACAGTATAGTGGTTAGATTGTTGCTACGGTTTTATTCAATAGTTCAAAAGTTAAAGGATTGAGAACAATGCATTGTGAGATGAGTGAAGAAATGCTTTAAAGAGAGTACAAAAACACTTAACATGGAAAGGGGTTAATATGATCCTAAATGGCTCAATCTATGAATCAGAATTTCTTCGCAAAGAGGCAATTTCAACTAGCATGAAGAACATCGAAAATTGGCTAAGTGTTGAGATTGTTTCAAGGGACCAACTTTGCAGGCTTGGTTCTCATAAATGGCTCGATGAAAATTCAAGATTAGGGGTTTGTTTTGAAGTTGGAGTGCTCCTCTACAAGCTGGGATGCGTGGGAGCTCGAGGAGAGTTAGGAAGGTAATTTTCGAAGCTGCTCAAAAACAAGTCTAGAAACGTGATTGTGAAGCCTACTTTGGAGCTCCATTCGAGGAAGAGGATTGAAAATCGAGTAAGGAGCTTCATACCACATGAAAGTACGTATGTTAATCTACAAAGACACGACATTGGATGATCGATTTGATACCTAGAAGGCTTTGAACGAAAGAGGGCAATATCATCTGGAGCCTGCCGAAACTGTCTTGCTTACCAAGGAATCCAAATCCTTCTCGGATTAGGATTACTTTACCTTTTCTGTTTTGCACTTTGATTCCTAGTTTGTTTGTGTTTAAAACTTCTCGTGTTAGTTTTTTTACCTAGCCTAGCTCTATTTAAGCCTTTCAATTGCATTTTAATAGATAGATTTTGTTCAATTGAATACAAACGTCAAGTTTTGGTTCATAAGCTTTCGTCTTGTGAGTTGATTAAATTGCTTGGTGGAGTCAGAGTGATTCGTGTGCTTGTATCAAACAAGTTTTGAGAGATTGCACGAAATTGACCATCCAAAACACACCAAACATTGCCCTGTTGTTCGTGTGTTCTTGTCCGAGGTTCAATTCAATCCCATTGAATTGATCAAGCTGCTCACTCTGATCGAAAGAGACCCACCTAGGGCTCATCAAGTGGCATCAAGAGCCTGGTTCAACATAGTGGCAACAACGAAGAAGTAAGACTTACCCATCACTGCAAGAACGAGGCACAAAGATCCAATTGCCCTATGAAAACTAGAAGAGTCAGAGTATGACGACGAGACTCAATTGAAACAACAAACAATGGGAGAATCGTCTCTTAGTGCGACCGAGCAGGACCACCGTGATGGAGCGCATTCACAATCTGGAACGAAGGGTGATCACGACGGAGCACGACCACCGTGAATGCCATCACGACGATCGAAAGAGACCCACCTAGGACTCATCAGGGGCAAATTGATATTCTAACCAAATCTCACACCATCTATTTCCATATTCTTGATCTCAATCCAAACATGGGATTTTAGTCAATTTTCATTTAGCAATTCCCAGATTTTGTATAACATGGAAATTAAGGTATCGTTTGCTGTGGGATTTGGTTGAAAGCTCTTTATTGAGTGAGTTATGCTTAACGCCCCATAGATTTGTTCCATAATCAAACAATGAATATGTGTCAATTCCATGATACTTGGGATTTGGTTGATGAATTTGGCAGCCAAATCCCAAGTATCATGGAATTGACACATATTCATTGTTTGATTATGGAACAAATCTATGGGGCCCACGAATTTGAACAATTTTTTAGATTCAAATCTATGGACCTCACGGATTTGCAAATCTCACGTTTTATTTGGGATTTGATAATGGAAGACAAAAATGTGAGACAAATCCATCATAAATCTATAATAATAATTAACTAAACAAACAATATACTCTTTCAAATTCATAATACAAAAATTTATCATAAATCCAAATATTTTTAAATTTTAAAACTCTCATTTTCAAATCTAACAAGCAAACCAACCCTAAAATCAATTCTCACATTTCCATATTAACACCGCCAAACGACCCCTACAATCTACATGTGACATCGGACAATTGCAAATTACTGGTCTAACCTTAGCGCGTCATTACACGCATTCCCATTATTACGGTCTAGGCGCGTGGAGCAGACAGTCATCATCATCGTTTCCCGCAAACAGCGTAATGCTGTAGCAAATGCACCCTCCTCCACTGTACTATACTGCTCTCTCTCCGTAACGCCTCCGCAATAAAAGCTTCCCTTTCCCTTTCCCTCTTTCACTTTTGCTTCAACTAACTCTTCTTCAATCTACTCCGCTCGCAACAAATATACGCTGCCATCACCTACCTCTTTCAGCTGGAAATTCCGGCGTCCATTCACCCGCTCGTGGCCGTCTCGTCTTCCCCTTCTCCGGCGGAGCTTCTGAACGACGGCGACGACTTGTCCCCCTAGATTTTCGGGACCGCATTTCATGGATCTGCAGCTCGGCACACGGGCATTGTGTCCTACTCTCTCTTCTCTGCCTTGAAGCATCAGTTGTTCGTGCGGGCTGTTTGAGCCTCTCTTTTGCTTTTTTTTTTTCCCACTTGAGCTATGCGGTCAGCTGCTTTGGTGGCCGCGGAGTTTGAGGCAGTGGATTGTTGGTGGCGGAGAAGGAACCCTAGGGATATTTTTACTGCTCATTCACTTGGATCTTGGGCGGAGACGCTGTTGAGCTTGACGGTGTTCTGTAGTTTTTGAGCAATGGTGTTTGGTTTGGCTTCCTGAGAAGAAGATGCGAACCTTGGTGCTGCTGCTGCTTTGCTTGCTTCGCCTTGTTTTTACTTGTTCAGGTAAGTTGACGAGTTGCACTCTTTCCGCCTTTTATTTTGAATGGCGGCTTCCTCTGGATTTCCCGCTATGAGGTATTGTTGGGATGAATAGCTTTGAAAAGACAGGGTTTGAGATAGTAGAATAAGGAATTTGTACCAAAACTTCACTTGCTGCTTGCCACTGATTATTCCGTCCTCTTCTATCACAGGCGCCTTTAGGAATGGATTATGGGAGGACGAAATTAGTTAGATTTATAATCTTCAGGTTTCTAATGCCCAATTTACTGCGGGGAGAGTTTTTAGGATTAGGGAAGACTTCCCCAGTATCTGCAGTCTGCGTCCCTCTTCTTCAGGTTCATGCCCTGAATCATGGCGGCTATGCCTACATTTCTAGTTAGAAGCTTGTGGTGCAATCTTCCATGGGTGCCGACTCTGTGTGCATGCTTGTGTAGGAGACCTGGTTGCCATGAGCCGTTACTGAATGTAGAGAACTTCTAAGTTGGATAACATCTATCAAATTGGTTTCCTGCTAGATTTTGATTTGACTCATGCAAACATCTTCTGTTTTTTTGTCTCTGGGATAAAGGTACTTAAATCCTTCATTATTTCAATATGTTCATGTATCTACTTTGCTCTTGCAGGGAACTCATTATATCACATGTTTTTAACTCCTGAACAAACTACTCAGCGTGTACCTACAAGCGAAATTTCGGTGAAACAAGGTAGGCAATCGAGCAATTTAAGTTATTTCTTGTGGTATAGTTGCTGCCAATGGATTCATGATTACATGTTTCCTTTATTGCTTGCAGAAAAGAAATCTTCGAAGGATGCTCCATTTGGTGATTCGCAGCCACCTCAGAAGCATCTGTTTAGACCTGCTCATAACCCATCTTCTGCACCTGCCCCTGCCCCTATCCCACTGAATAAGGGTATTACAAGTAAATGCAATCTGGCAATGGTTCCAATTGCTTTTAACAATCTTTTGGTATTATCTTACTAATACTAATAACCTCTGTTTTACCAGTCTCCTCTAGTCCTAGAATTGCTCCCATACCAAGACGTCATGGCCATCATCGAAATCACCATCCAAAAGCAGCTGTAGTCCCTCCACCCCCTTCAGAAACAACGAGTAATACTTGGATCTGAAATTCTTATCTTCCTCATATTTGTACTAGTATGGGCTTTCTGATAGAGGCGTCTTTGGCAGGCTGTGACCAAACTTGTGTGGATCCACTTACGGCTACTCCATTCGGTTCACCTTGTGGCTGTGTTTTCCCTATGAAAGTCAGACTTCTTCTGACTGTGGCTCCTTACACCGTTTTTCCAGTGATGAATGAACTAGAGGTTGAGGTCGCAACAGGGACTTATTTGGAACAGAACCAGGTAAAGATAATGGGTGCTACTGCTGATAGTGAAAATCAGGGAGAAACGGTGGTGGACATTAACTTGGTTCCACTGGGAGACAAATTTGATAATACCACGGCTAGTCTTATTAATCAAAGATTCTGGCATAAGAAAGTGCATCTAAATACGACTATCTTTGGTAGTTATGAAGTGGTGTATATTGTTTATCCAGGTAATTATTTCAGTCATACCAGATGTTTTGCTATCTCTTGTTATTTTCTTATCTTCGAGATGACCATCGAGTTTCCATCAGGCGTTCCTTCTTCGCCACCATATCCAAGTTATACTGCCGGCGGTCCATCGGGTAGTGGTGGAGGTCTACCAATCACAGCCAATCCAGTGAAGAAGGACAAAGGGATCAACTTTAGGACCTTAATAATCATCGCCTTATCAGCATTGGTGCTCTTGTTGGTCTTAATTGGGGCAGTCTCCATTTTCATAAAATGGAAAAAGTTTGGGAAACAGTCAAATGCTGTTGGTCCTGCATTCCCACAATCTATCAATAAAAGATCTGGTATGAGCTTATATGATTTCAGTTTTTTTTTTATTATGCACTGCTTGGGAATGTGCCCCCATACATTTTACCGGGGTTATGTTCTGTAATCCTTTTAGGCCAGGCAGCATTATCTTTGCATACTTTTTGTCTTTTCATTTTACTTAATCTGAGCACTGGTTTCTCCGAAGGGTTGACACTACTACTTTCTGTCATGCAATCCCAGCATTGATGTTTCCACTTCTCCTCTTGTACATTTTCTATAATGGCTCATTTTGTTCCAACTTAGATTGTCACTATCTAAAATAGCTTCTTGAACAATTTCATGCTCCTGAATCCTTCTGTCCCGTGGAATATATTGGTTGATTGAATTTGTCAAACATGACAACTACAAAATATGAACTTAATAGACGATGGTTCTGTTTTACTACTTACGCTGAATTTTTCTGAGCTAGGATGTGTAATTGCAGGTTTTGGATCCTTCTTAACAAATAGTATTGGGAGCTCAACATCAGTATCCCTCATTTTTAACATGGCTCCTTGCATGTTATCTGTGAAAGCATTTAGTTATCTGGAGCTTGAGAGGGCTACAGACAAGTTCAGTTCAAAGAGGATCCTGGGGGAAGGAGGGTTTGGACGTGTTTATCATGGTCTAATGGAGGACAGGACTGAAGTTGCAGTGAAGATGCTTACTAGGGCCAATCAGAATGGAGACCGTGAGTTTATTGCAGAAGTGGAGATGCTGAGTCGTTTGCATCACCGTAATCTCGTCAAACTGATTGGTATATGCATTGAAGGGCGTACACGCTGTTTGGTTTATGAACTTGTTCATAATGGCAGTGTTGAATCTCATTTGCATGGTATGTGCCATCATCATATTTATCGTTCAAAGCTATATGCTATTTGTCTCAGACAGTACTTCCTTGATTGTATATTCTTCTAGTGAAAATGAGACTGCCTATACTGTTGAACTCATGAGTAAAAGTCCCTTCTTCAGTATGGAACTCTGTCCGGCGGAAACACTGGTTGGAGTATATACAATTCAGTTTAGCATATTTAGCTGTGTTTCAGGTGTTGATAAACAAGGATACCTTGACTGGGATGCACGGTTGAAGATTGCTCTTGGAGCAGCTAGAGGACTTGCCTATCTACATGAAGATTCTAATCCTCGCGTGATTCATCGAGATTTCAAAGCTAGTAATGTTTTGCTGGAAGATGATTTCACTCCTAAGGTATCTGATTTTGGCTTGGCAAGGGAAGCAACTGAAGGGAGCCAACATATCTCTACAAGGGTCATGGGAACCTTCGGGTAATCATTCATGTCCTTTTCTTCTAATTTCATCATCTTGCATAACACTGAACTGTCTGTACACCATTCCCGAGGGCTGTGATATTACTGGTCTTGTGGTGACACAAGTCTGACACTCAGGAATGATTACGAAACCTGCTTCAATTGGCTGTCTAACGTCCACCAATTCCTGATTTGGCAGGTATGTAGCCCCTGAATATGCAATGACAGGGCATCTGCTTGTCAAAAGTGATGTCTACAGCTACGGGGTTGTGTTACTCGAGCTTCTGTCAGGGAGAAAACCTGTGGATATGTCCCAACCTCCAGGACAAGAAAACTTGGTAACTTGGGCACGTCCGCTTCTGACAACCAGAGAAGGGTTGGAGCAGCTAGTTGATCCTTCCTTGGCTGGAAGCTACGACTTTGATGACATGGCCAAGGTGGCAGCCATCGCCTCGATGTGTGTCCACCCGGAAGTAGCTAACAGACCTTTTATGGGAGAAGTTGTGCAGGCTCTCAAACTGATCTACAATGACACTGATGAGGCGTGTGCGGAGGACAACTACAGCCAAAAGGAGTCTTCTGTCCTGGATGACTCGGACTTGAAAGGTGATTTTGTTCCATCAGAAAGTAGTTGGTGGAATGCAGGTGCAGTCTCCCCTCGCATAACGTATGGGCAAGCCTCATCTTTCATTACAATGGAGTACAGTTCAGGCACACTCGAAGAGTTGGAAAACCGACCACTCTCAGCCTCGAGTTTGCTTGGAGAACGATTGTCATCACCAATCAGGCATGGCAATAGGTCTGGTCCTTTGAGAACGGTGAGAAGTAAGCCATCCTGTTACAGATTGAGAGGGAGTATGAGTGATCATGGCAACCTCCCGGTGAGACGAACCGGGAATGATGAATATTGGGCATAAGGTGGGTTTGGTCACGTGTACAGTCTTCTACAAAGGACTACCTGTAAGCTTTTTGAATTGTTATTTATGGGTCTATAGGAGAGGTTTTCGGTTCTCAAATGTCTGGGGCAGAGGGTCTGGAGAACCCAGTTTCATTGCTTATGAATCCTCAGCTTCTGATTTGGAGATCCTCAGATTCATTTAACTATACAAGGTTTCACAATGAAAGATGTATACCTGAAATGGTGTACGTACTTTTGTCTTTGTTTTATAGCTTTAATCTTGCCAACTTTTTCCCCTTGTTCTATTCCTGAGTTTTGACAGCATGACTCTTTCATCGTCTCCGAGAAAGGGGATAAGAAAAGAAATCGTCAATTTTCGGTGATGTTCGTAGATGTCGGACGTGAAAGTTTTCTACTCAAGCAGTTACACCAAAGAAGGATAGAAAAAAGAAGAGTTCCCACTTTCAAAACGGAAACTCGAATTAGATATTTTCCCCATCGAAAATACCATTAACCGATGTATGTTAAAATAAATTGAACCGAAACAAAGTGTGCTTAAATAGATACTTCCACATGAATTCTATAATCGTGGATGGCCGGCAAGTGTGGATTGAGGGTTATAGTTGAACTAATATTGTTTTATTCCATTCCCTTCATAGCTACTACATTAGAGAGCATTCAAGCAGTAGTAGCTTACAGTGAGAGAGTTGTTGTTTCTTGTTTAGAATTTTGGTGCAAACATGATTAATACAACTTGATAAGTCTGCAAAGTCTTCAGCTTAGGAATCCAAAACTTAAATGGCCAATTCGACTTTTTCGATTTCGAAATTTATTTGTTAGTTTTGTCCGAACCGAAATCGATATGGTCCATTCAGTTTCAGCTTGATAGCACCCAAAAAAAAAAACCGAATTGGCAGGCCTAATCTTATCCCATTCTATTCTGATACACCCTGCCTTTTCATCTGTTATCACCAGAATGAATCTAAGGATCAGAACCAGATTGAATCATATCCAATCTAATTCAGTTTAAAACAAAATTATCGATCGATCCAATTTCGGTACCAAATCGTTCCCGCCCTAATTGTTATCTAGTTTCCGGAAACCTCTATATTACACCGAAATACCTAGCCCCAAACGATCAATAATTCCATATATAGTCTCGTGTTGTTGGACCTATTGCAAAGAATTAAATCTATTTTCTGTGTATGTACAGATCAAGTTTAGACTGAATAAAGAAAATCCAATCAAACAGCCGCCTGACTAAAGACACCTTCGATACAAATCTCTCGTTCTCTAAACATTACTTTTACTTCCAGGTACGCAGTCACGCAGACAAGCCAAGGCCAAAAGGAGGACACGGGAAACGTGGAAATTGAGTTGGGGACGAACTTTTTGCTTTTCCCAAGTAAAACTCTTATTAGTTGAGAATAATACACTGAAAATCTTATCTTCCTCCTCAAATATTGGGAGGTTGCCAACTTCATTCCTTCAGAGGATACCACAAGCAAGTAAGGGCAAAAGAAAAAAGACACAGAAACTGAGAAAGGGAGATGCAGAGGACGAGGAACGGAGATAGAAGGTTAACTATAAACAAAGAGAGAAAAAAAAGGGGAGCAACATACAGGACTTGTAGGAACTTGGTATTACACCAGAGTTAGTGCAAACTATTTTACATTCCGGGCTCTGTCCATACGCATACATTCTTCCTTGGTTAACACTGTTTCCATTCTCAGCAACAGAGTGTTTTCTTCCTTCGACAACGGAATGTATTCGCCAGCAGCAACCATTAAAAGTAGGACCCAGTTAGTCACATTGAAGATTCCTGCCATCGTTCATACAGAGTAAACCACTTAATAAACTTGACCAAAAACAAAAGCAGATTGCACAAGGGAAAGAGAAGCAGAAGACACAAGGTATTCTAATTTGAACGGTGTGCAGTCGCCAAAAGCATGCGTTTAAAGTAGAGGTTTCGACATTATACCATCCAGAGAGACTTGCACTGCACTGATCACACAGTTACTACGCAGGTCATGGGTGGATTCCTAACCTTCTAGAGCATACGTCCCAACCTTCAACCAACAAGCGCAGAGAAACAACAAATAAACGTAGAGACAGGAATTAATGGTTCTTCGCAACAGTGATACTGAAAGACTTGAATGTGTACCTAGTAAAGCCTATCATCTGATAAAAAGGATGTGGAACTTAAAAGTTTAAACCATTTCAGAGTTACAAATGTCAGAATGAACAAACAGATGAACATTACAGAGTAATCCGACATCTAAGCGCCCTAACATAACAACCCGACTAGTTTTTACAAACTAAAACACCATACATAAAAAGGCAACTCATTCACCCATTTGTTCTTTTATGGAACGTAAGAGTGACAAAGTAAGAAGTTCAGTCCAAATGAGTTTAGAATAAAAGGAATGAAGATAGATCATTGGCACAAACATTTTTCAGATGTTGTATTGTTCCCACCGCATTGTTTAATCATTTGTAAACGAGGGGATGCAAAAACTATGGAACAGGAATCTGGCAGTGGTATATAAATGGAAGAAACAGTTCTAACAAGGAAAACAAATACAAGTAGAAACGGATAACCTTTGCATTAGTCTACCTCAGCCAAGTTCTCAGCGACATAGTTCAGTGTTGAGCAATTTGACCCATGAGCACTGTCATACTGCAAGACCCTAAGTCGTCCCTCCTACATTTTACAGAAAGCAGTTATTAGTTCAGAAGACAGAGCCCCCTTACATATGAAAAAGAAAAATCATGGACCAAAAGCAAGTGATTTGTCTAAGACATGCACACACCTTGGTTCCATAGACTAGACCTCCCCCGGCAGATGGATGAAAGCAAGCAACATTAACCTCGTCCTCTGCACTAGGAAGTACTCTGACAAGTTCCATATCTGAAACTCGGTAGACCTATATGGCAAAATTATCATATCATTGTAGTAATTTTGTAGTTAATTAGAAACAGCAGATGCACTAGGAAGTACTCCGGCAAATTCCATTAAAGATAATCAACAAAATGCTGCCACCATTTATTAAATTGTGCAGATTTCCCCTTAGCGAGAAACGAATTTTCTCGTGGAATATGAGGCACCAAACATAAGTATTCTTGGACTTCAATATGTCGATCAAAATGAGGACTATCTTCCTAAAATTTCAGAGGAAAAAATCCTGTATCCTAATTAACACAGTAGTACAACATGGAATCCAAAATACAACAGTAGGCAAACTAGAAAATTCACCTCTAAAACTGTGTAAATGAGTGATGTTGTCTCCCCATCAATAACAACGCTCTTAAGAAGAGACCCATGACGTCGCCCATAAGCCAGTAATATGTGCTCAGACGTCGGAGAGAACTGCATATAGCAGCATAATTGGAATCCAGATAAACATGAAAGAACAGCCAAACGAACTACAGGCATCAAACTGAACTAAATCAAAACAAGCGAGAACATGTATCTGACCTGTTTTAAACACATACGAGGAGAAATTAACAGACTCATATTTTTGGAGAATCAATTACCCTTTCACTCCCAATATGAACTATATAAAAAACAGCGAGAACATGAATTTGGGCTACGGATTTACACAAGTTCGAGGAGAAATTAACAGATACTAATATTTTTGGAAAATGGAAAATCAATCATCAATTTCACCCCCAACATAATTCAGAATCCCCCCCCCCCCCCCCCCCCCCCCCAAAAAAAATGTAGACGAACATAAGACTTTCACACAATTATAGCTCGGCCTGTGTGCTATGGAAATGACAGTCGTGATATTCAAAGTAGTCAAAAGGCAGCAGTTCTCTACAGGTAACAAGCTACAAGAAAACCTAGAATAGAACACCTGGAATGCATTCAATTAGCATCATTTAACCTCCAATCATCAAATGTGAATCCATCATTATTAAAGCAACATAACAGTAGAAAAACGGCACATCACCATGGAGGACACAGAAATTATCAGTTGGTCCATGACAGCTTGTTCATCCCCCTTATCTAATCACATTTGGTATAATGTGGGAACAACACAACACCCACTATATCCCAAGGAAGATTAAATACTAGTAAGGAAAAGCTGCCAACCTGTATAGAAGTCAAACAGTGTGCAGCTCTAATTGCACGGGAAACAAGCACTGAGCCAAAGCTGCACACACAAAGGCCATTGATGGATCACAATATATTACCAGACTAGAAGCAAATGAAAGTAATGCATAAACAAAGAGAACTTACGTTGCTTCCTCCAAGGAATATATACGAAGCTCATACATAACTTGATGTGCAGAGATTGGGTGTCTAGTAGGAGACGTTGCAACCCCAGCATCATGATGCACTAATGCTTGTAATCCAGGATCAGCTTCCATTTGTGGAAGGGTGCATGCAACACAGGCAGCTAAATATCTTCCACAAGGCGAAAAGTGCGCACCCATTTCACTGCAGAAGAAAAGCTCACAGTGATGCAACAAGACCTTAAATGACCTGTATGCTAGACATATACAATTTCAGCACCAAGGTTTAAGACAACAAATAGTCTCAGAAATCACAAACTGCATACCTACAAAGAACAGCATGTGGTATGGTTAAGCGGCATGTTTCAGCATTTAATTGTGAACATGGATTTTGTATATCATGTGACCACACTCTCAGCCTCACTGTACAAGGTAGTTCTGCAGCAGCTGCAGCTGTTGTTGCCAGTTCAGACTGAATTCTGTTTATAAGTGGCTGAGCATCAATATCATTTTGCGTATTGAGAAGACCCACAACTTCACCAGATTCGGGTTCTAAGAAGCGAGAGCGTGAAATGTGATACCGCAGACCAGATCTCCCAGAACCCCCAGATAAAAAGGAACTACCAGACAGTGCCAAAGATGCTACCGCAGCCTCCGCACTGGAACTAGAGAAATGAGGTGCCACAGAGGGAAGACCTGAAAGCTGAACATTGTGTTCACTGCCAACACCATTTAGCGGAAGTATCGAAGGAAGACCAGCTTGGCTTTGACCCATTAACCATCCTTGCAAAAAGGGTACCTCCCACCAAACCGGATCTCGTGGTGGCAATAGCTGGTGAACTTGGCCAAACTCTGTCGACTGCTGCCGAATTGAGCCATGCCTAGGGCCTCCATCAGCTGTACTATTACCTTCACTGAAAGCATTTATTTCTTGATGGTTTGGCCTCATATGTGGTGGTTCATCTGTGTCCATGGCATCTTCAGTTATGCCAGGAGTACGAGCTCCAGTATGAAAATAGTTACTGGATGCGCTGCTTATGGCTGGGCATGAGCCTGCAACAATGTCCGAATGTGTCTCCATAGGTGCAGTTGTTTCCGTTTGTATCTGCATACGCATAGAAGACTCCACTTGCATTGAGCTTGAACTTGAACTAACATCTCTATTATCATTTACTCTAGTATCATCTACAGGGATTGAAGGCATGACTAGTAAAGGTAGGGACATCAAAGGTAGTTCAGCAGCAACATTTACACGCTCACTGGACTGAACATTTGCCACAAAAACAGCAGGAGGTGGATATCTCAGATAGCCTGGAGATGTTGCCCGTGACATTGTAGAATCTGAGGAGTCGAGATCATTGACCTGCATATCAGTCCAACAATGTAATCCATACAGTAGCATTGAGATAATAACCAATTGAACATTCTTAGAAGTACTAACCTCTGCCGTCAAGAGAAACGGGGCAGCGTGAGGGTGAAAATGCACTGCACGAAGAGAACGTTTTGTCCTCAAAACAACGGTAGGTGAAGACGCCTCCCCTCTCTTATTGTAATGCCATATGTACAACTGCGTCATGAAACCAAATGTCAATACTGCTCAGATATGTTATTAGTGCCCCCATACTACTTGAAAGCAGAGAAAACTGAAAATTTAAGCAACGCTACACCACATATAAAGTAAGGGATTCTACACCTTGTGCCCTGATGCAACAGCCAGCAATTGACCCTCAGCATGGAAAGCAATGGAAGCAATAGGGCGATCTGCACAAGTTGGGAAAGGCACAAGGATAAACTGAGCAAAAATCCCACCAACCTTGCATACAACCATGTGCAGAAAGAATGAAATTTCTAACAATAACTAAAAGGTGCGCACAGTCAACTTACTAAAATCACGAGATCCAACACATTCTGCAGTATTAGCATCCCACAAACGTACTTCATAATCCAAGCTACCACTGGCAAGAATCTCCGGGTGGAGGGGATGAAACCTAACCTGAAGAGGTTAACTTCAATAAATAAATAAAACAGCTAGTCCAGCAATTGGAAAAACAGATGGGCGCAATGCAACAGTTCCAAGTGATGAAACACTGAACATCACATAACTTCATCCAAAGAACCATAGGCGGCCTTTCAATGAGATTAAGAAACAAATGGTTTGGAAAAGGACTGCTCAGCACTGAATATTCTGAATGATAGCAACCACAAGAAACTAAAATATCTTAATCCCAGGAACCCTAACACATGATTTCATCCAAAGAACCATAGCAAGCCACACAACCTTGCCATGAGGTATATGACACAAATGGTTTGAAAAAGAACAACTACACACAAAACATTCTGAATGATAGGAACCACAAGAAAATAGAATAACTACCACTAAGATAAAGACATTCCATTATTGCAGTCACAACTACAACAAAGACAACTGGTACTACCTAGCAACTGTAAAGCCAAGCAATCGTTTCATAACAGTGCTTGTACAAGTTACACATCAAGTAGACCAGTTGACTGATAAACAAACACTCATTGATTTCTCGGGAGCTCGAATAAACAACATCCTATATATGAACAGTGCACACAATGCAAATAAATATACCACGTCACAAACTTCCGGGGGCGGGGGGGGGGGGGGGGGGGGGGGGGGGGACCAATTACAAAGATAATAAGTAAAGTAGTTTAATACAGCCAAACAGGGTTTAATTCCATAGAATGTTGCATGGATTCTATAGTAACCAATAAGATCAAAATTTCATCCGTTTCTGAAAAGTGAAAAATCAGATCACCAAACTTCCCTCTCTCAGTAGAAAGATCAGGTAACAATCGCAAACCTGAGACTTTCAACCAGTACCTAAGAAGATTTCTGGCAGCTAAAGCAATAATAGCAGTAAACAGGAAGCAGTGCACATAAAAGCATAGAAAAGGATAAAACAGCAACATATATGCATTGAAAACTAATTCTCTGCCAAACAACTAGTTGAAAATACTCCTTGGCCCCACAAAAACAGGAGCAGCTTATAAGAAACAATCAGATTTGAATGCAGATATCCAAAAGTGTATAAATGAGTGAGCCATTTACTGCACATAGATGGAAATGGATAACATCCTAATTCCAACTCACCACCCAAGGAGTTCTCCGATGACCACTCAATACCTTCAAGCACTTCCCAGTTTGGCAATCAATAATCTTGACAGTGTGGTCACCGCTGAGTACAAAAAACAGACCTCAAAGTGAAATAAGAGATTGATTCACAACTAAAAGACAAAAGCGTGCAGTAAACTTACTGCGTGGAAGCAAGTGTTTTCCCATCCGGACTAAATGCAGCGGCAATGGTCGACCTTGGAGGTGGCATCAGGGGACAATATTTGGCCGATAGATGTCGAAGTGATTCTGCCTCAACCCTAAAGTGGGAACAAATGCATATATGATCGAATGAACCAAAACAAGAATACGATGCAACATGATAACTTAATCCAAAGTATTTCCATACCATGAAATAAGACCTCGTTTGGGATCTCTTGCTGGTTCACTTTTAGCCTCAGAAGGTGAATTGACATTCACATGAGAAGCCTCTCCCCATCCCTTCTTGGGAACATGCTTCCCTCTGGGGCATATCTCCCTCTGCACTAACAGCCGAAGAGCGTTTTTTCTGCTACTGAAATCAAGAAGAGGAAGAAACCAAACAATTAACATAATCGAAACAAAGAGTTGTAATCTATATCAAATCAGTTTCCAACAAGACTGGGGAAACCCAAAACCATAATTAAATCAGAATTGCGTCCCCAATAGAGTAGCGAATCAATTTACAGTCAGAGATTTGACTGCTGCCCCCCACCCAGAGCAACAAAATTGAAAGAACTAAACAAGACTATCTACATTTACCAATTAAAGGCCATTAAGCAGTTGACCAGAATTCAAACGACAAACAAGCGGCGCAATAACCAGCGGAAACCCTTCACATTCAAGAAAGAAAAATGCTTCAAGCATAGGCATGGGTCAGGGTAATCAATCTTACCTTTGGGCAGAATTACTGGACTGAGCAGATTGGAGGGAATTCTGATCTGGCGGCGGTAGACGGGCGGACATATCCTTGGTAGAGCGATTAAGGCTCATGGGGGAGGGCTTCTATAGCCGAATCCCAGTCAATTGAGGGGAGAAAATCAATAGGAAGAATTAGAATCTCCGAAACCCTAGTTCTTAGATTTCAATCTCGCTGCCCGGCGGTGGTGGATATGGCTCCTCTAGCAGCCCATCACAATCCGATGGACGGACGGATGCGATCAAGTCGGCAGAAGAGGAACGGGTCGGCGGATCGGAGCGTTTCGGCGTTTGTTTGATGAGAGAGAAATCGTTCTGATTCTAAAATGGCGACCACACCTAAAAAAACAGGAGCTGAGGCTAGAGACACAGAGAGAGAGAGAGAGAGAGATCGAACAGAAACGGTAATTATTTTAAGGGTAAATACTTTTTTTTGGTGAGAATCCTTTCATTAAAAAAAAAAAAAGAACCTTTCATTAAAAAAAAAAAGGTGTGTATTGGCCGGTGCCGGTAATTTAGGGTTTCCCGATGACCTGGTACTCTATTTCAAGGGCGATTTGCTGCCTTGTGTCTTTGTTGACTTGTTGGCTCTTTGGTCGGGATTCTCCTAGTAGGGACCTTTGTTTGCTCATTTTGCAGGTGAAGATTCAATTGCACAATAATCGATCGGGGCCCTTTGTCTTTGTCAAATTTCATGTGGATTCACAACAATTGATACGGCGGGATGGTGGGAGGCGACTTGGCGCATGATCAGGGTGGAGCTCTACTGGAGGATACTCGGAGCTTAGCTTCTCATTTCAGTTGGATTTCTTACTGTTTTGTTTCTCGTTGACTAAATAGGGCTGCCCATCATGTGGCACAAAAGGCCCTCTCATCGGGAGTTCGACTATTGGTCGACTCCCGCGTTTTTCTTTCTTCCTCCTTGTGACTAGCTTTTCAACACTGACTTTGAGAAAAAAAAAAAAAATACTTTTTTTTGGTGAGAATTTTAAGGGTAAATACTAAATATTCAAATAAACAACTTTGTTTTACAGTATAATAAACAACCTTTTTTTACAGTATAATAATTAATAAACAACCTTGTTCCCAACTTTTCCGATAATAGACAACTTTTTTCTAGTTTTTGAGTTGATAGTCGACACTAACTTAGTAAGATAGTTTGAAAAAACAAAGGCAATGTCTATTTTTTATCTAAATCTTTTTGGATTCTTTTTTATTAGTCAAATCTATCAAAATATTAAGAATTAAAAAAAAAACTTAGGTAAGAATTCATGGTTGTCAAACCGGTCTCATGCCGGCCGGTTCAACCGGGTACAACCGGTATGGTCACCAAACCGGCTGGAAAGAGGCTGGTATTTAACTATGGTCAATGCCGGTCAGAACCGGTCAATTCCGGAAATTCTGGCTGGTTAGACCAGAAACCAGAATTCAATGTTACACATATTTTATCCAAAAATAAACACCCTCCTTAGGATTTGAACCAAGTACCTCATGTTCATTTTAGACTCTCTTATACACAAGTAGGCTACAAACAACTTTGTTGTATATATTAACCTTATATATTATATATCTAACTCTAAATTCTACACAAATCATTATAAACATTAATAAAATTTATTTTAAATACTTTTATTTTTAAGCATCTAATTGTTTAGTATTAGTTACCAATTCTTAGCTATAAATTATTTTGTGTGAAATAATTTTTCTAATTGCTTTTTGATGACTAATTTATTTGGAATTGAGGATTTCCATTTGTCTCATATATTTTATTAAAACCGGCACAACCGATGTGAACACTGGTTGTACCACGGCCGGACCATTCCACTTTCAAAACCGGCACACCGACATAAACCGGTTTGACAACCTTGGGTAAGATAGTCTAACGATAAAACTGTCGCGACAATAAATGTTTGGGAGTTGCAGATCTCAGGTTCAAATCTAAACGAGACTCTTTGATGTTCCCAGAGGTATAAGACTGCTGGGGGCAAAATCGCGTTTGTGTCGAATTGATTCCCTACAGATTTGCAAATCCCACATTTTATTTGGGATTTGACAATTGAAGGAAAAAAATGTGAGACAAATTCATCTTAAATCCATCATTCATGATAAGAAATCAAATATCAAATAATGTACTATTCCAAATCCATCATAAATCCAAAGGTTTTAAAAACTCAAAACCCCATTTCAATCCATCAAGCAAGATTTCTAAATAATATAAAGATTTTAACTCTACGGATAGTTGAAAAAAGATTTTAAAATATTTGTTGGCTTGGTAACTATGATTGTTAATATTCAATGAAAAATAAAAATTCTAATATTTTTTTTTATCAAATTACATGTTTACCCTCAACCAAGTGAATATGAGTGACTCGAGAAATATTAAAAATTTGTTCGGATATTCTGTGAGATAAATAATGAAAAATAAAGAGATCAAATAGAATAAAAAATCTTAAAAATCAAGATGTAAAAGCTCTCTAATTAGAAGAGATTTGATATATTTAGATTTTAGAGATTTTTTTTAAGTTAAAATCCATTATACAAAAGAACCAAAAAAAAAATATAACTCTCTACTAAACCTAAGAATTCAATGAATCCATGACCCACATTTTTTTATCAAAAGGCCAACTCATTTAACCTCTAATGACTCAACATAATTTGATGATGTGGTTGTCATGTATTTTCCATGTCCCCAAATAATGTGCCCATATATTTTTTTAATAAAAAAATTTATTTTTCTGGGGATTTTTCAAATTAAAAAAATCAAATACAATTTTATGTGTGATATGGCAGCCACATCATCAAATTATGTTAAGTTTCTGAAGAATTAGTAAGTTAATCGTTAGAGCTGACGCTCAAGTCAAAGCACTGATTCATGGATGTTCTAATTAGGCCAACCACGTTGGAAAATAAAAAACAATGATCTATTTTTTTCTCAATTTATTTATTTTTGTTTGTTTTATTATTTTATTTTTTATTCGGTTGCTAATTATAATTGCAAGTAAATTGACTTGATATAGATGCAATGAAATTAACATTAGTGTAATCACAGTAATTGTTGAGGTAACAGTAGGCTCCATGTATGAAATTGTTTTTACAATTGCATTGATGTGAATGACCTATTGATAAAATTTTGGATCATTTGTAGTATTATTGAAAGCTAGGGATAAATCTTTATATTTGTACAATGTAAGCGAGCTGACTTTGCGGTCGCAGCCCATGAGTCGCGGCCGCGATCTTCCTCGCAGTCAAATAATGTTGTGGCCCTGATACAACTGGGAAAAGTCTCTGTTTCTCCCTGAGTCCTTCCTCGCGAAGTTTGCGTCCTGAGCCCTCCAATTCGCAGTCGCGATCTGGGGCTTCTGGGCCGCGATCTTCAGCTTTAGTTCGCGGTCTATGTTCCCCGATGTGATCTTTAGCTTCCAGGCCACGATCTTTAGCTTCCTGCCCCCTTGCTACACTTGTGACCTTGTTTTGTACCTAATTCGCACATATCGTCTAATACACCCTAAAATCACATAGAATTCACATAGGAACGAAGGATGGATGCAATCGACGGTGTTCAAGCAAATATGCACATGAATTGGCACTAAACACACCTTAATATGAGGGTTAAATAACGCTAATTTAGGTGTTATCAATTGTAAACTTTCCCCGGCAATGGCGCCAAAATTGTTGACTCGTTCCTAACTACACAAATAAAATCTCGACTAGAGCCCAAGTATAAACTCTATTAGGGTGTAGTATAGTGCAAGTGTTTTAAAATGTCAACCTGAGTCGGTCCATGTACTCCTACTTCAACTGTTTAAAACGTTATCTAGCTATCGGTTTTGAGTGAAAACTAACAGGTAGAATTTAAAGCAAGCAAGAAATTAAATTGTTGTGGATTCTATATGAGAAAACTTCACCACAATGTTGCTCCCCTCACGTAGCAATAATTGGAACTCTAGTGCGAAACAGTGTGTTCTTATACCACGAGATTGGCGCAACTAGTGGAAGATTCCTACTCTCTTACGCAACTTATTATGGAAAAGCAATTAAGCTAGGAAACCTAGCTCTCTTAATCAATCGGCTAAGGATTGCTAACCAATCCCTCACATGTTAATTTGAAACGGAGACAAAGCAATAAAACACAATTAAATTGTTACGCTTAAGCGATGCTTGGGGTGTGTCCCTAATTACCCTAGAAGGGGTTACCCAATTTGCCAAGAAGTGGGCAAGGATGAAATTTCCTCCTTCTAGTTCAATTTGACCCAAGTGAGATATGGAACCCAACACTCACAATCATGAAAATACCTCAAACATTATATTAAAACACACAATCAACACACATAGAGTTCAAATCCAACTACCTATCACATTTCTAGGCTAGGGTTCACAATACCCAAGTGAAAAATAGAACTACACCATAGCTAAAATAGGGATTGCAACAAAGAGGAGAGGAAGAACCATGATGTGGTGTTTGACTTCCTTCCTTGTGGTTGCAATCACCCTTGGGAATTGAAAATCTTCAATCCTCTTGCTAGGAGCAAACCCTAGGCCTCTTATTCTCTCCTTGTTCGTCAGTTTCTCTCTCTAAAATTAGAAGTTGAAGAAGAAGAAGAAGACAATCTCTTATTTGGATCCCCCTTTCAAGTTTCAACTCCCTTCTCCTTTTATACTCTAGTCGCACGCTCATCACGGTCAATTATCACGGGCGTGATCTCAATGCCTCGCCCGTGATCTCGGGCAAAATGCACTGTTTCATTTAAGGCCTTCACGAACTAGATGGCACTATCACAGTCTGGTGACCGTGATAACTTTTAGGACCATGAGGTGTACCTAACTTTCTGGATGTTGATGCTCTTCACTGTCTAGACCTCTTCTTCACGGTCGGATAACCGTGATAAAGTTGCTCCAATTGTGATCATCGCCTTTTTTCCTTTTTCGATCCGCTTTCGCCCTTTTTTGTTCAGCTTTCGCTTCCAAGGCCAATTTCACCTGTTAGAACCTAAAACATGATGGAAAGATGCACAATCTAGCGTAAAATCAAGCCTTAAGCGATGTAAACGCTCCAAACACCACAAGAATACAGGGTGACATGTGCAATTATACCCGAATCAATTATCCCAACCGAAAACTACATTTTGCAAAGAGAGATGATGTTGAATACGAGGATGAAACTTAAGTGAATGCCTACATATTTAGGAGGCTTGAGCTGGACAAGGAAGAGACCACATGTTATGATATGATCTCAAATTGGGAGACACGAGCAGAAAGACGATAAAGAAGTGCTTGTGACCTAATCAAAGCACGGGCGGACAAGGGCAGAACATGGTCGTGTTCCTATCCGTGTTTCGACCAATGTCGGGTTAACACTACAAAAAAGGGAGACAGTTGTGACGAAAACTTACTAACGACTCAGAAATTGCATCGAACAAGATCCCTAATTCTGAAGACAAATTTTTTTTGTCAGTAATAATTTAATTATTACTGACAAAGGTGAATTTTCGTCAATAATTGTATTTTTTTGTCAGTAAAATGTATTTTGGACCAGTTTCAATTTCCCACATTCATTATTTTTTACGATTTCATTTTTCGCTTTAGAAATAATCATCATTACCGACCAATACAAAATAGTACTCAGAAAAAATGATTATTAGTGACGAAAAATATTGAGTGTAATTTTTTTATTAATTTTGATGAAATAAACAGTTCGTCGGCACTAATTGATCAGAAAAAAAAGATTTTTGACACCATAAAAGTTCATCAGTACTAATTGGCCAGGAAAAAAGTATTTTTGACGACATAAAATGTTGTCACTACTATTTGGTCAGGAAAAAATTTTTTTGTACACCATAAAAATTTCGTCAGTACTGTTTGGTCAGGAAGAAATAAATTTTTTACGCCATAAACATTTCGTCACCATTAAATGGTCAGAAGAATTGTTTCTGACACAATTAAAAGTTCGTATGTATAATCATTGTAACATCTCGAACCTTCCCCGAGCAAGATATTGTCCGCTTTGGGCCTCGACCTCACGGATTTTGACTTGGGGTGCAATTTAAGGTGACTTCCCATAAGGTCGTCCATCCTTGTTGTACTCCACACTGAGCACATTTAACTTTGGAGTTCTCACAAGAACTACTCCATTTCACCCCAAAACGCGTCTTGTAAGTTAAGGTCGGTTTCTTACATATATGAACCATGGATCTCTCCCGTGCTTTGTTGATGTGGGATTTGCCTAAGGTGTTACAATTATGGTCAGAACAAATCATTTTTACGCCATACACAATTCTTCGGTACTGTTTGGTTACAAAACTGAAACCTTTGTTACAAAATTAATTACCGTACGCATTTTTTTCTTCAGAAGAAATTATAGGGAGGCAGTTATGAAAATCGGACGAGCATGACATTTTCTAGAAATGATTATTCAATCGATAAAAAAACACATCTTCTTTAAGTAATTATAATAAACACTGTTCTATAAATAATAGAAATTAGGTAACATATATCCCGATCTACAAAGACCAAATTAGTCCTACTTTATCTTCGAATCCTGCTATAGTTGAGTTTATGAGATCATCTCCCGCAGTTTGGAGTACCCCAGGATAGGGTGGGCATACGGTTCGGTAAAATCGAACCTAACCGAACCGAACCGAATTCAAACCGAACCGAAACCGAATAACATTAATTCGGTTCGGAATTCGGAAGAGAAAAAGGTATATTTCGGAAACCAAGGTCCTTTCGACCGAACCGAATTTCCGAATTCCGAACCGAATTTCTGAATTACTATAATTGCAAGTTCCAAATGGTGGATTTTTATGTTTGTATTTATTATGAGACTTAAATATTTGAATTATGTTAGTGTTTTATGACTTATATGCTGAAATGTTTGATTTTATGATTGATAATGCATTTAATTGCATATTTATTGTTTACATTAGGGGTGAAAAATAATTTAAAAGAGAAAAAATACAAGCTAACCTCACAAGTTCGGTTTTTCATATAAAACCGAATCGAATCGAACCGAATTATAATTCAGTTTGAACCGACCTAACCGAATTATAATTCGGTTCGAATTCGGTTTGAGGTTTAATGGAACTCGGAAATCCGGTATACATTATTTCGGTTCGGTTTGAACCGAACCGACCGAATGCCCACCCCTACCCCAGGATCATCAATTAAAATATTATCTTCTTGATAGGCTTCTTCTAATGTTGCTTCTCCTTCCGTATTAGAAGGCATCGCGAACAAATTTCTTCGTCGCATTTCAACCACAATTTTTCAATTTGAATCTCTCAAAGATTGCACATAATAAACTTGAATTGCTTGACTAGCCAAAACAAATGGCTCATCTGTTCTAATCCTTCGCGTTGTGTTGACTGTAATAACCTTTCCAAGAACACATGACAATCATGAGTTTTCATCCCGTATATCTTTCGATCATCAACATTGACACAACGTGCCAAGCTTGCGGAGTAAGCATTTGGTACCTTCACTTTTGCTAGAAACTGGCACAAAGATTTCTTCTCTGTCGCCGTCAAGCTATATGCAGCTCTAGGTAACTCTGGTTTCCCATTTCTCTCAACAGGATGAAGTTCTTTTCTTATACCCATCTCCTCCAAATCACGATGGGCACTTAGACCATCCTTTGGTTTGCCCTCAATATTCATAATGGTACTAAGAATACTATCACATACGTTTTTCTCTATATGCATGACATCCAAATTGTGGTGTACTAAGAGCGATGACCAATATGGCAATTCAAAGAAAATAGACTTCTTTTTCCAATTATGAGTTTTGCCAACCCATTGATTTTTGTGCCTTTCCCCTTATTGCCGAAAGGTATTGTTTCTAATGAGAGAAGTTGATTTTTTTACCTCTTGAGATGATAATCGCTCTGGTGTACGTCTTTTTTCTACTGTCTCATTAAATTCCTTCTTCTGCTTGAACCATTTATGATCCGATGGCAAAAAACGGTGATGATCCATGTAATATTCCTTATATCCATTATTCAACCTCAAATGTGAGGTGTTGCCTGCGCAGGAAGGGCATGCCAATTTTCCTTTTGTACTCCAAACATAAAGGAGACCATATGCTGGAAAATCATTGATAGTCCACAACACTGCAGCTTTCATGTTGAAATTCACTTGCTTGAATGCATCATAATTCATCATTCCATCACTCCACAACGACTTCAGATCATCGTTGAGGGGTCGCAGGTAGACATCAATATTGTTTCCTGGACTTTTCGGACTAGGAATGAGCAATGTAGTCAAAAGCGAGTTTCTACGTAGAAACGTTTTGGTGATCTAGAAGCGTAAAATCGTAAGTTTTTAAGTTTTAAAGCGGAATTTTTAACTACATAAGTTGTAAAAACTGAGATTTTGCGTAGAAGCGTTTTAGTGACCTAGAAACGTAAAGTCGTAAGTTTTTAAGTTTTAAAGCGTGATTTTGACTACATTGGGAATGAGTAATGTCAATAACAGATATGGACTCTTCATGCATAACCACGGTAGAAGATTATACGAGAACATAATCATCGACCATGTACTATGCATGTTATTCATGTTGCCAAATAGATTGAATCTATCTGTTGCTAATCCCGATCGGACGTTGCAAGATTCAAAACCAAAAGAAGCATCACACTGGTTCAAAACTCACCAAGCTTCACTGACAGCAGGATGCCTTAATTTGCCATCTCTGACACATTGTTCGGCATGCCACACCATATCTTCAGCAGTTTTCCACGACATGAATAATCATTGTAATCTTGGCTTTATGGGAAAATATCTTAGTATCTTGTAGGGCACCTTTGTCACTCTCCACCTTCTATCCTTACTGATTTTTTTGTACCTTGGTTTCTGGCAGGAAGGGCATGATGTTGCTTCTTTGAGCTCCCTGTAGTAGATGACACGGTCATTTTACAAGCATCTATTTCTTCATAGTTGAGCCCAAGGCCACTCAACATCTTCTTTGCTTGATAGTAATTCTTTGGCATTGAAGACTGTGCCATAGGGAAAGCAGATCGAAGAAACTTCAACAACTGCGTAAAAGAGGTATTACTCCAAGAATCGAACCACTTCAAATGCATTATCTTCACCAATCATGAAAGGCTAGATAGCTTTTCATCACACCCTTCGTACAATGGCATCTGAGCTTCTCTGACTAGTTTGAAAAACTTCTCTGCTTCTACATTGGGATTCTCGGGCTCAAGATCCAAATGCAGTCTCAAATCATTTAGTAACCACGACATGTCATCTACATCCATCTCGTTATCATCATCTCCTGTATCCTCGTCTTCAGAATAATCATCATCTTTCTCTCCTTGGTAAATCCATTTAGTGTAATCACGCGACATTCCTCGTCGTAGAAGATGTAGCTCAACTTCTAGTTTCTCCCGTCTTACAACAGTACGATAGTCCACACAATGACACCATATTTTGTTGTCTTCGTTTTGAATATTGTTAAATGCAAACGTGCCAAAATTTTGAACGCCATTCGCACACTCCATAGTTGATCTATTACGAAGTTGCGTCCATGATTTATCAACACCTGCCATAACCTACAAACAATGTACCATAAAATTTTAATTATCACATTTCAATTAAATGAAAAATAAAACTATATATATATGTAGCCCATTAACCGTATTAGATTTTTCTTAGCAACTAAATTGAAAATACATCTTATGTAAAAAGTAATTGAAATGAAAAACTTACTAACCAACAATTAAATCGTATCATGCCCTTCTTCTTAATATTATACTTTTTTTTATCAATTAAGCTCATCATCACTCCATCTTCTCTCACAAAAAAGGAACACATCACTCTATCTTCTCTCGTCTTCTCGCATGCGCTCTGGTTAAACCCCTACCCGAGTTCAATTTTGTTCACTTACCCAGAAATTGAGGCGATTTCTTAGTCTGTCGATTGTTGTCGATGATGGAAGCTTGGGGGGCACATAGGAGACGACAATGGTGCTTCCGATTGCTGCGGCGGTTGGAGAACAAGGGGGCGGGAAGGAGACGTCACACCTGTCGCCGGTTGCTCCGATGGGCCGGCGATCTGAGTAGCATGGACGAGGCGACGCGACGGCAACCCAATACTCTGGTGGGTTTGGTTTTCGGAGCGAATGGAGTATCGAGAGAGAAGAATGACGCCAGAGAGGCGATCTTTAGTCGCCGGAATCTGGGTTTGTTTTCCTTTCTTTCGATTTGATTTGTAGACGGATTTCAATTCATATGCCTAGCCTTTAAAAGGATGCGCTTTGATTTCTCCAATTGCAGGTCTAAATCAAACATGCATGCACCCACAAATCAGCTTTGAACTCTCTGAGATTGGGTATGAATCGGAATTCCATGTAATTACGATTTGTTCTTTGCACATTCATGCACAAAATGGGGGTCTGTTCGGGTGCCTGAATATCCTTCACTTTGATTTGGTGCCTAAAGGTCAATTACTATGTTATGGTGCAATTTTTGTGGACCAATTTTGCCTCTGATGCATCATTGGTTCATTCTTGCTGCTTTTTCTGAATCGACCATTCATGTATGCAATCTGTTCATTCCCCCTGCTCTGTTAATTGTCATGTCTAGTGTCATTAGGTCGTTTAATTGCGTAGAATTACCCAATTCTCTAAACTAATCCTTAATTTAAAAAAAAAAGTTTTAGGAGATTAATATGAAAAGAGGGATCTTCGGTCGTATAATACCAACAAGATTTACTAAAAAAAGAACCAAAAACCTCTTTGTATCATGATTTCTCTTCGTTTGGCTAAAATTAATGCGGGATTGTTTTTATCCGTTTCCCACCACAATAACTACACAACCACTGCTCATTATTAAACCTACTTTCTATTATCACGCTTCAGTAGAGGCAGAGGCAAAGTAACCCAAAAGACTAGTCATTTCTTCTCTGCCATTGTTTTTCTTCTCTGCCATTCTTCTCCCCCCATTCACAAAATCTACTTTCACTAGATGAAAAAGCAAAAGAAACGCCCCTGATCTCAGAGCTAGAGGGAAGATTCTACACCACGTGACCCTGAGTAGAGCAACTCTCCACCTCTTGTTCCAGAGATTCAGGAAGAAGGACAAGAAGGCAGGAGCACCAATCCTGTTCCTGTTACTGAAACTCAAAGAACGGAGGAAAGGACCCATGTTCCTCAATTGGAAGAAGAACCAGAGTAGGTTGATTCCAATGCTCATCAATCATCTGCGGATCTTTCGTCGGATCTATGGTTGTTTTTGTTTAGTTTGATTTACAAAGTTTGAGTATTAGCTGACTTTTGTTAACTTATGATAAGTACCACCAAAAAAAGAAAAGGAAGAGGTCCAGGAAAGTAGGGGTGAGCATTGGGTGGTTGAACCCATAAATCCACCCAAATCTACCCACGATTGACCCACCCATTATTATGTGGGTGGTTCCTATGGTTGGGTGTGGGTTGTAAAATAGGTGATCCACAAAAGATTGGGTGGGTTTGGGTGGACTTTGGTTGGCCCACGACCCACCCAACTTGTTAACCTCAAATCATCAAAGCTCTAACATATAGCTTTACCAGAAATGATAGCCTCAAAATCACTAAAATTCCTGTTAATTTCAATCAAAGGATTGTGTTGTGAGGTGTGTTATGACAATTGGAGGTACACTTAAGCATAACTAGTAGACAAATGGCAGAAAAAGACAATTGTCTTTCCCAAAATGACATCATCTCAAACTACCACCTATTCATTCTTCATTCATTGATTTCCTTCCATCAATTTGTAATTTTAATTTGTGACTATGGGTTAAAAAGCTATATTTACGACCCCAACGCTTAGGCGAATGAGATGCTAGGCAAGACCAAAATGTTTGCTTTATGTCTAGTGCCTTCTTGAACCTTGGTCTTATCAGGCTTAGACCATATTTATCAGTCGGATATTTTATCAATATTGGACAATTACCATAACCAATGTTGTATAATAAATGATTCAATTTTCATTTTAAGTTTGAAAATATTGAAATTATGTAATCATATGGAATATATGTTGTAAACCCACCAAATCCACCCATCATCTGCAATCACCCAACCCATCCACATGTAATGTTTGGGTGGGTGTGGGTCATGTTCTTCTTCACCCACAACATAGTGGGTGGTTCCAAACCCACCCAAATCCGCATGAACTCACCCATTGCTCACCCCTACAGGAAAGGGAGTCAAACTTGGGCACAACCTATCCCTGGAATTTCACGACAACAGGTCAGTAAACCCTATACGACACTACTACTGCCTACTTATTTATTTAGGTTGTAATCAAAATCTGTAAGTCACTTAATCATTTTTCATGCTTCTTTATATGGCTTGTGCAAGATAATCACCACTCAAGTAGGCCGCGAGATTTCAACCATATTCAAAAAGAGCATCACTGGGCCTTGGATTACATTCTCAGAGTATCCGACATCAGAGCTGCAGACTCTGATAGCTCGTTTCAAGGAGTAAAGATTCACTTACACTGGTTCAGAAGAGACGTTTAACAAATGGTCAAACAACACATGAAGAGAAACTATCCCCAGTGGATGCATGGCATCCGAGACCCGATATTCACGAAGTAAAAAGATCTTAATGATAGAATGAACCATCCACCACCCCAGATAACTCCATCAATCTGGAGGGAAATGGTTCAGAAATGGGCTAACCTGAATTGGTTGGTAAGTTCTTGTATGCAATATTTTGTTCTTTCTTAGTAATCTGTTTTGCAAAGTGAGTTGAATGTTGTTTTATTTCACTGTGCAGGAAATAAGTGATAAGAACAAAAAGAATCGGGAGAAGAGTGAGCTTGCAACCACTAGTGGTTCAGCACCTTTGACCAAGTACAGATATGAGGAGGTAAGCGGTTGCACTTGTAAATGTTTATGTTATGCTTCAATTATAATCACTTTACATGTTTTGAACCCAATGTTTTGGAGTTAATTGTTTGGTAGATAAAAAAACTGGAAAAGAACCTGATCCGATCGAAATGTTCAGACGTTTCCATATGAAGGACAAAAATTGGGCTAGCTCAAAAGGCAAAAGACGTGCATGTAAGTTCAATACTGTTGGCTTCTTTTTGCAACACTACATGCTGTCTTTTTTATATCGATGTTAGATGTATATACCAAATCATTAGGCTGCTATTTGTACTAGTTTTTGCTGTCTTTTTTTTATATCGATATTAATGTTATTTACCATATGATTAGGATGGTATGATAGAAGCAGATGCTACAAAGGTATCACAAGGGGAAGAACCAAATAGATTTTCCATCTATCAAGAAGTGATAGGACCACAACGTCACAAGTGTGTTTTAGGGATGGGCCATGGGATGAACTCGGTTGATGTCTTCGGTCCCCCATCGAGTCAGGGTTGCGACAAGCTTTGTCAGGAGGATCGAATCAAAGAAAGGGAAAAAGTGATGACAAAATGAAGAAGTTGGAGAATGAGATCGTAGATGTGAGGAATGCAGCCCCTCACATCGTTAAATCTGTGTTGTAGACACTTGGAGTGCGGCTGCCAGAGTCATTCGACATGGTAACTACTTTGCTGCCATGTTTTCTTTTTGTACTCCTAACATAATTTTCGAAGCTATGAAATATGGGCATTTAAGTTAATGTACTTGTTATATTATCTGTAGGATATCAATAGTGAAGCCAATGGGTAACATGGTCGAGTTGGCGAAACTCAGGATAACGATGAGTCTGACGAGGAGAATGCCGACGAGATTGCTCCTGCATGAATTTCTTTTAATGGTATCATAGGATTCTAATTATGGCTTGGATTTTGGGTTATTTTGTGTCATTTTCTGAGGATATTAAGTCTTTTGAATTTTGGATGTTTGGTCGTAGCTGATGGCTACTTATAAGACAGTTAATCTAAGTCAATTTCGGAATATGATCATCTATGCATAACTTCGTTTGGATGAATTTTTTTGTGTGATCATCACAATTAGTGTAATGGCGTCACAAATGAAATTTGGTCACGCTATTTGCTACAAATGTATCATCGTCAGTAGATATAATTTCACTATTGACAATAAGTAAGCGTCATTAGTAAATATAATTTCTCCGACGACACGTTGGAAAAGCTTATTTTTGACGATAAATAGTTGTTCTCAGTAAATATAATTTCTCCGACGACACGTTGGAAAAGTTCCTTTTTGACGATGAACATTTGTCCTCGGAAATAATAATTTCTCCGACGACAAGTTGATTTTTTTTTGTTTTAATGAAAACTTGTTGGCATCAATAAAAATAATATTTCTGACTATCCGTTGAAAATACTAACATTATTGACGCACAAACAAACTCACAAATGTATGTACAACGTATAAAAAAGTCGGCCTCAAATATTAGTCCAAAATATTTATTTTCGACAATTTGTGGATGTTAGTATAACTAATATTTATGACGGCTAGTCAGAACTTCTAGTTTACTTACAAAGATAAATCATAAAAAATAAATAAATTTGGCATCGAAAAAAAACTCCGTAAAATTCATTTGTCATGAGTGATTTCATTTGTGACGTCACCTATTTTATTACTAACAAATTTATGTTGTCGATAATATTTTATTTTGGGACGACTGGTCAGTAATATTTTATTAGCGACGGGATAATTTCTGACGACTTCCGACGACTGTATGTCGTTGGAAAAGGTATTTTTCGATGCAAATTTATTAAATTTGACTTAAAACGTGTTGTTGGTAATGACTGTCTTTTTTGTAGTGTAAACTGGTGGATTCAAGCCAAAGGAGGGGGATTCGACTTTTTGGAGCAAAAACAAAGTTCTAGAGAGAGAAAGTGACGAAAAACAAACCCTAGGAGCTATTTGGAGTGTATTAGTGAAGATTGAAGCCGAGATTGCATCTTCAGGAGTGAAGATTGACATCCTAGAGCAGATTATTCCTATCTTTATGAGTATGACTGCTTTGATTTCTGTTTTCCTCTATCTCTATGGAGTAGAGCTTTCTCTCACTTGGGTATGAAGAATCAGATGAAATCCCATAATACACATGTTTTTTAAAAAAATTCCCAAAATACACACATTATAAAAAAATTCCCAAAATACACATGTTTGGGCATCACCGCTGTTGTCAACCGCAATGAATGCATTCACCGTGGCAGACCAAAGCGGTGAATGCATCACCGCGGTTGACGGCCGCGATGAATGCCTGACGTAACACTAAAACTTCAAACAAACATAACTTTGCGCTCGGCTATCCGATTGTAGCGAATTTTTTTTATTCCATATAACTTTTCAAGATATTTCAATCTGCAACAAGACTTAATCTAAAAAAAATGTCGTTTGTTACCTCGAACGAGCAATTTTTCAATTTTGCCAAACTTTGGAAGGCCATAACTTTTTGCTCCTCAATCCAAACGTCGTAAAGTTTATTTTGATTGCGCATAACTTCTTGAGAACTGCAACTTTTACTAGGAAATAATTTTTTAAAAAAGAAATATTTTTGGGTATACGGGATTTTGGCAATAACTTTGCCTTTACTTTTCACAAATCCACATACTTTCCAAAATTATGGTTATAATCAAAGTTGTAGTCCTTCAAATGTTATGCGAAATCAAAAAAATTTCATGACATTCGGATTGTGGAGCACAAAGTTATGGTCTTCCATAGTTTGTCAAAATCGAAAAATTGCTCGTTCGAGGTAGCAAACGAATTTTTTTGGGATGAAGGCTTGTTGCAGATTGAAAGATCTTGAAATGTTATGTGGAATCAAAAAATATTTCGCTACAATCGGATAACCGAGCGCAAAGTTACGTTTGTTTGATGTTTCAGTGTTACGTCAGGCATTCACTGCGGCCGTCAACCGCGGTGATGCATTCACTGCTTTGGTCTGCCGCGGTGAATGCATTCACTGAGGTTGACAACAACGGTGATGCCCAAACATGTGTATTTTGGGAATTTTTTTATAACGGTGTATTTTGGGAATTTTTTTAAAACATGTGTATTTTACGATTTTTTTTCCATGAAGAATCCTAGTTCCATGTGTTAGGGATCTTGCTTGTAATGAATTTTAGGATGATATGCTGATTGGTTTTAATCGATTGAAGGGTGTTTATTGCGTCAATTGAATCCTGATCAACTTCTCTTGATTTATTCTTCAACCTGTGATAGATAGAATCTGATCACGTTGTTAGAGCTTCTTCAATCGATAAGAGTGAATTGACTGTACGAGAGTCAGTCAATTCACTGCTTTGTACTGGAATCCATTTCCACTAGTGGAATCTGTGTGAATTGTCTTAGCATTCTATCCTGGTGAAGACTAGTCGTCTGCCGGATAGTCTGTCTAAGAGGGCTTGGTCAACTTAAGTGATTCCAAGCTACTTTCTAATCTTCGACAGTTTAATCAATAGTGAATCAACCAAAGGTAATAACAACTTGAACCTAATTAAGGAGCTAGGGGGACTCATTCCCGAGTGACTCTTCTCTTGCTTCAGAAACCAAACAGTTTACTGCTTTCTTTTTGCTTTAGTTTAAACTCATTCTCACTCAACTTTCCCCGCTAGATAATAGATAATCACGGAGTAGGCAGTACATCTAGGCTCTGACTTGACTTTTATTACTTGATCCCACTATACTGCATTTTCATTATACGATTACACTTGGTCACTGTTTGGTGTTGTGTCATAGCGAGTCACCTACACCTGTGTACCTTCACCAACCCACATCCAGAACATATGGTAACCCTCACGATCTTCTCTTATAAAACTCCCACATTGAGGACAATGTGTTGCTGAAGTGTGGGGGGATGTGTATGAATGTTTGAATGCATATCATGATTGGTTGAACCATATATTGCTAGAATCCTCCCTTGTTTACAAATGTAAGACATTGATGAATACTTATGGGAGTGTGTGCTAGTGATTGTGTTTGTGTTGTGGTGATCAATGGTCAAATGATAGTGTTTTGGAACCTTGAATATATACTATTACCCAAATTTTTTCAAATCGGAGGATTCCAAAACACCTTGTTCCTTGCAACTCCCTACTCAATATGTTTTGATTTGTTAGATGATTGATGTGGTGTGTTCGCTAGGTGATAGTTGCATGATTAGAGTACCGGTGTGTGGGTAATTTTACTATCTTCTTCCTCTTTTGTGAGTCGATAATAAGTGCTATTTTAGGAAGAACATGTGTGCGAGATTCTCTTTTGTGTCTAGTGAACTCAAAACTTTTACAAGTTTGTGCGTATTAGAAAAGATAGAAAAGAGTGAAGCATCTTTTAAAATTGAGGCTCACGTGGGAGGCAACCAATCCTCACGGATTTGGAGTCCCTTTGAGGATATGCTTGGATATTGGATAGCTTTACCACGTCTTGACCATATTTCACTACTTACCATCCCCCAAGTATCTTTCTTCTTTACGGAATCGTATGCCAAGGTACAAAATACCTTTTAGTGATTCATGAGACATTGTAGCTCTCGTTTGTACCCGACATGTGTGGCAACCCAATGTGGAGTGCAGGCTGGGAGTGGTGCTCGGGCTAGGACGAATCAGCCCATCAACTTCCCCACATGTGACCTTGAAAGGGAAGATTATCATTCATCCGCTCTTGGTCATGAGGGAGAGATGCTTGTTTGCAAAAGAATTGCAAAAGCTTGGTGCAATGTGCGTCAATGTCAGAAAAAATGAGACCAATAAACGACAACTTCTAAATCTAAAGAGAATAAAGAGCACCTTCAAGAGTTCTAGTTCGTGTTTGTTGTCTGAAAAATCCCCGGACAACACCTTGAATATTCGGCCTAAGGTAGTAGGTATGGTCCTCACCCGAGATTTTGTGTTTGCACAGTAAGAAGATAGTAACGTTCATTCATCTCCGTCTACTCTCTTTTATGCAATGAAGAACTAGAGTGCATTCCCATTGATTTGTCTATCATGTTGCATTAGGTTTGAGTAGGTTTATTTGGGGACAAGCAAACGCCTAAGTGTGGGGAGTTTGATAACACCTAAATTAGTGGTTTGATACTTGCAAACGCCTAAGTGTCGGAGAGTTCTAACTCTCCTGTGGACTAGTCCCGATCTCAAGAGAAACCACGTAAAACGCGTGTCTCATTTTCTTCTTTGTTTTCATATACGTTGGTTGAGAGTGTTTTGATACTTGCTAACAGCTTCGTGTTTCTTTTGATTCACAAGCATACAAACTCCTTCCCACAAAGTGTTCGGAAATGAAAACAATCAGCAAAGACATGTAACATGTTTCCTGATGCGTGCGTGCATACATCAACTTACATCTAGATAAAGAATGGCAATAAACATATGTAAACAATCACGAGACTATACAGGAGCTTCGAAATGTCTGAGTCTGATGTTTCTTGTCATAAGTTTTGTCTAGAAGTAACATGCATTCCGCCTTGTGATGGAACTTGGGCCGAATAATGCTGGACACAACCCGGAAGTAAGAGCTTAGCCCCACTCTTACCACTATCGGCAACCCTCTCCCTGACTCCATCAAATCCTGCATGTTTCTTCCAGCTCCATACATTGGTTTGTTCCTCGTCCCAACATAAAGTCGAAAGGACGTCGAATCATGGTTTTCAGCGTAAAATTTGGAGCCCTGGTGAAAATTAATAATGTGGTGTATGCAGTAGAGATTGATGAGTAAATCAATAACAATAAGGCTGCAGGTTAATAAATATGGTTATACTTACTCTACAAGAAATTAAATCACGATAATAATAGGGTATATAATCATTGAATTTCATGCTAATAAGGTGGTTAATCAACCCTTTAATTGATTTCTTACGCGAGACATGGCGACGAGGAGATGTCCAAATGACAATTCAAGGATCGGGGGATGAACATGAAGACCAAAGAGTTTGGACTTGTTCTTTATTAATACATCCAGCGAACAATTGCAGGTGAGGATCTTAGTCGTCACACCAGTTGAGTCCACTCCTTCTGCTAGCTGAAATTCACTCATTCCTGCTACCTATAATCACAATATCACCCACACCTTAGCGAAAGTATAAGAAGTAACGGCGCAGTGGTAAATTCAGAATTTTTTAAGAGGTGTATCAAATAAATAAAAAATAAATATTATGATTAAAAAAAAAGACAATTCCGTTCTAAAAGGGTTGGAAAATGCAAGACGACGTTTTGTTACTGGAAATGGGCAGTTTTTAATATAAAAAGAAGAAGAATGTATGAATAACTAATTACCAGATATTTTATAAAAAGTTAAATAATATGGCACAGGCTAACGTACGTCTGGTGAGTTTTGCTATTTAGATAATGATTAACCAGAGTTTGGGGCATGATACCATACCCTAACTTCTAATGCATGAATCCCAGTTCCCAATTCACTAACCCAAAGCATGAGATTCGTTTAATCTTGAAATGAACATTAACGATTTTGATTCATCGAAATTATCAATGATTTTCATTTTAAGATTAAACGGATCTCATGGTTTGGGTTAGAAAATTAGGGACTGGGGTTCACCCATTATAGGTTAGGGTATAGTATCATGCCCCAAACCCAGGTTAATTCATGATCTAAATAGCAAAACTCAACGGGGCGTACGGTAGATTGGCGTATGCTGGCCTGAACCAATATATATAGTGGTGTATTCAATGCATCCACTTTTTTGGGTGTATTCAATGCACTCGCCTTATAATCGTCAAAATGGTATTAATCGTCGTTTATGATGTTATGAACAAGGAACACATGATTTTGCAAAAACCTCATTTGGGATTTATTTGAATTTGAAGGATATAGGATTTAGGGTTTAGGTTTATAATTTACGGTTTTGGGTTGGTATTCAAAATTGAAAGTTAAGGGTTTAGGGTAATAGATTGATTAGTTGTGAGTTTATGTTTTATCATCATATTAGACTAATACTACCAATTAAAGTTCAAAATTCGATGTACTATGACCACTTTAAGAGTCAATGCACCCAAAAAAATTTGGTGTACCAACACAACCACCTATATATATTAGATATGTCACTTATAACTTTTACCACTCTAATAAATTACGATACCAAAATGAAAAAGGGTTGCTCTTGTCGTAATAGCATTAGCATTGAACCTGAAGGTTAGGGGCAGAGCTAGGTTAGAGCTGAGGGGCCCCCGGCCCTGTGAGAATTTTGAAAGTTGCGTAGGAATTTGTCGTTAATTGTCGTAATTACGAATAAACTAAAAGTATGTATAAATGGGCGAATGTGAAACATAGTATCATGACTTTGCCGTAGTTTAGCGGTCATAACCTCTGCTCCTTGCAAAGACGGTATGGGTTCCATTCCCCGACCCTAGATTTCCTATAAATTTTAAGTTACCTTTTGGGTCGTTTGGATTAAGAATTTAGCTAATGAGGAATTTGGATCACAATCATTCAATTAAAAACCTGGTATTTTAAACCCAGAATTTGGGTTCAATATATTGTTTGTTTAAGGATTGGAGATTTATTAGTTAGGGAAATTAATTCTGAAGCAATTGCCTAAATCACAATTATGTCCTATGGAGCCAACATCCGATTCTTGCCTGCCACTTACCTCGACTTCGCCGGATTCTTCCCCGTCGTTGCGTCCTTCGAATCCATGGGTTTCGAGACCCACCACCGAGAGACGGCGGTGGGAACTCGAGACGGCGCATAAGTTTGAAAAACCCCCAAAACCGACACTTGAAATTTCAGGAGGCGCTCCTGAAATTACCTTCCGCAGCCACGCAAGAACCCTCCGCTGGAGACTCTCAACACAATTTCCCGGCTTCTCCGCCGGTAATTCGTCGGAGGAGTATCCTTCCGATTTTGATTTAGGCTTCTCCTTCGCATCAACCATCAGGCGATAGAAGAGATCCAACAAATGCTTTGGGAACCGTCTTTCAGATCCGGGTCGAGTAATCCCAATTCCAGAGGGGAGACCCGCCTGCAGAAATCAACCGACACGAAAATCAAATCCCTACCCGTCGGAGCAATCATCCCGTCAACATTGCCGTTGAACTTCCCCGAAACCTCCGTCAACAGCAGCATCAGGATGATTCTCTAGCAACAGGACGTCTCTCGCGAGACCCTCCTCCGTCAAATCTCCAACAAAGTAGAGAAAATCGAGGAGGAATAGCCCGTCGACTTTCATGATCCATCGCCATGCTCGGTTCCAACCCAACCTAGGCCGCCAACGCCGCCGTCGCGGGATTTTTCATGGAGCGCGCACCTGCAATTGCGGTGGTACGGCCGACGCTCGATCCCGTGGTCGACGGCCGACAGCGAGCCTTCGAAGACCCAGTTCCAGAAGAACCCATCCACCACGGCCGATCCTGTAGCCATTGACGTGAAGCTGCTCTATTGTTGCTTCCTTCTTAATTCCTTCTTTATTTATCCTCCTTTCCGAATCGGAGAAAGGGATATCGACGATCGAAAACAGAGGAAAACACAGGAAGACGGCGAGGAGGATTTGGATCGGGGCTGAGGGTCTCGGGTTAGGACAAGGGCAGAGGATCTGGATTCGAAGACGACGATGAGGAATACGAGAGGTTTGGGGTTGTAGAGGGAGGAGTACGACGAAGAATGGTCGAGAAGAGGGATCTGGAGTAGGGTGATAGCAGGGGTACGTTTGGCAGAAACAAAAATTTTAGGGCCGGATTTTAAAATACTTGGGGGTTGGCAGATATTTCTAATTTCTGGGTGGGCCGAGTTTAAAATTTCCGGAGGTCCAAATCATGCATTTTTTTAGAGTTATCCAAACAAAGGAATGTGTTAAATTTCTGAACGGGCCAGGAATTGTGCCAAATCCATGCCCAATTTCCCTGATCCAAACGACCCCTTTGAGTTTTGACCCTTTTTCATTTCCTTTCCCGTTACTAATTAATTTGGCTGAAAAGTATTTTAGATAATAGTTTGTGTGGTTTGTATTTATTTATATTGTGACCTAACACATGGTAAACAAATTATTTTAGATAATAGTTTGCATCATTGTATATATTTATGAGATAGTTATAGTACTAAGAAAACTAATGTGTTTACTTTCTTTTATTATTTTGTTTTACAATAAATCTCGGCCCCCCTCCTCCATTCGTTGCCGCCCCTGCTGGAAGTCCCAGATTCGAATACGTATTTTACAAGATATATCTTAAATTATACCTAATTAACAAAAACTAAACCTATATCTTCATTATAAAAAACGCAAGTTACAATAGCCAAGCCCCACGTATAACGGTTATCTAACTCTAAATTAATATGAATTTGTTGTTTGGATATCATAAAGGGGTTCAAAGTAAAGAAGTGAGTTATTTATCAGGCAAACATTCTTCTTATGTCTAGATCCATCTCTATGTCCCTGTGGAAATGAAAACATTCTCCTTCTTCCCTTCGCTCTCATGTATGATAAACCTTTCGAGAAGAGAAAAGTGAACCACACAGTCTTTAATTTTTTTTTTTTAAACCCAAACTTCAGAATCGATTAAATGAAAAATAATATATTAGTGATGATTTTGATTTCTCCAAAAATATCTAACCAACATATCACAAAAACCTTGGGAGAGAATTAAGCATATTCATAGAAACTTACTCTGACAGAAACCTTGGGAGGAGGTGGCTTGGTAGCAATGTAGAACACAAGGAGAGCCAGCCCGAAACTAACCAAAAACCTCCATAATAACTGCACCGTAATCCATGAACAGGAAGACCTCCTACTGAAGGAAAAACACCTCCGCCAAACGCCGCCGCCTTGGTCGGAAGATGGTCTCATCTTTTCATAGTAATACTCCTCTCCACCACCGGCACCATCACCATCATGTTCATCTTCCTCGTCGGAAGCTTTGACGGCGACGTCGTCGTCGAGGGTCGATGATAATGGACTCTGGACGTAGTAAGGACATGATTGCATTGATGAGGAGTAGCCATCGCCGGCTGCGATAGAGTGGTGATGCAAAATCCAAGCCGTCCCTAGTCGTTGTTGCTCTACTTCCCGATCTGCACTCGTGCTGCTGCTGTCCATCCTTTGAAATGATTTAAGTGTGCATATACGATGTTCAGGCTATAGCTCTCTCTCTATATAAGCACGCAGCAACCTGACGTGCCCCGATGACAGATATGATTAGCTTTATTAGAGTATTGTTATCTCTTATCTCTGTAGCTCTTTATCATTTTCTGGGTGGAGTTGTAATTATTATATATATTAGATGTGCAGTAACTGCGGTGGCGTAATTCATCCGTTAAGCTTTCTTTTTTGCTAATGTTTCCTTCACTTGGTTTGTGTAGCCTAATGATGTTGTATATATAGCCTATGATGATGGTGTATCTATATAGCATAATATGATTGTGGCTTTATTATAATTCTGTCGATTACCAGGAACCGATTCTCTTTCTTATTATTCACAATTATTATGCTACCCAGGTAGATAAAGCAATGCATTTGTTTCGGGCTTTTTGTTACTTTTACAACACTCCAAATTAAAAGCAATCTTGATTATTCTATAAAAACATATAGATTAAAGGGTTAATACCCTAATTTGGCCCAAAGTTTAGCGTTAGTGACAGTTTTGGCCCGAATTTTTCAATAAGACATTTATGGCCTACTTTTCAAACTATTGGACAAATTTGGCCTATGAGACGGTTTGACCGTCAGAATTAACGGTCAACAATTTTTTCTGTCAATGACTCAGCATTCGCTGCTGACTAGACTCGTCCACATAATTTCATAATTAAAAAAAATTAAAACTTAAAAAATTAAAAAAAAAATGAAAAGGGGAGTCGAACGGTGGCAATGAGATGCTCTCCCCTTGTTTCCTCTTCCTCCCTGGCTTCTCTGTATCATCTCCCACAAATCCATAAAAGATTCTCAAAATTCCAAACCCATCACCAAAACGTCGATCCACCGCAGCAGCACTAAAAATTAACCGCCGAATTGACTTCAATCTCTTCAAGCCATCCCTAATCTTCTTCTGTCGTCGGCAAAGAAGCAGCCAGAGGTAAGCCGGCCCGAATCCGACGACGACCACCCCCAATGGCCGCTGCAGTGGCGGATTCGAAAGGGACGAGGAAGGGTCGCTAGATCTGGATTTCCGTCTCGTAACCCTAAATTTGAACAACGGGGAGGCAGCAGGGGAGCTTTGTGCGGTCGGCGGTGTAGCGGAGGAGGCAATATTCGATGCTTACTTCCCTAGTCGTTTGGCGGCTCCGCTCCGCAAGGGAACACTTTGGAGGTTTCGATCTGGTGGTACGGAGGGAGGGCGACGCACGCCGATGACCCTTCAGCTGCTTGGAGAGCTGTCGACTTAGCCGCCGCAATTGATTTTCCTTTCTTCTAAGTTCTAATCGAAAACAGAAGGGAAATGAGAAGGGCCAAAGGCGAGGAGGAAGAATGGAGATTTTCGTTTTGGTGAGGGAAACAAAGAAAATGGATCGAGAAGGCAGAAGGTGAGGAGGAAGAAGGTGGAGTCATTAGAGAGCGGCGGGAGGAGTCAGGAATGTGAATTAGGGATTTCATCCCTCTGCCTTTATCATTTTGTTATTTATTTTTTATTTTTAAGTTTTATTTAGAAATTTTAACATAAATAATTTTACGAAATTTTTTTAATATAAATAAATTATGTGGAAATGATGTGGACGACAAGTCGTTGCCACCTCAACACTAAATGCTGAGTCACTGACGGAATAAATATTTGACCGTCAGTTTTAACGGTCAACCCAAATGTCGGGCCAAATTTGTCCAATAATTTTGAAAGTAGGCCATAAATGTCTTATTTGAAAAATGGAGCCAGAACTGTCACTAACGCTAAACTTCGGGCCAAACTAGGGTATTAACCCTAGATTAAAGCAAGCTTATAAACCCCGGTTTCTGCGGTTAGTTTGACTGTGCGAGTGAGTTAAGGGTTAGTGGTTACACTAAATTAGTTTTCCGGGATACCGCATACCTTGAGTATGAAAACGCTATCTATACCTCGAATTAACAGGATTTTTGGGCATGATACTACACCCTTAATGAGTGAACTCTAGGTCCTAATTATTGAAATCATAAACTATAAACCCTAAGATGGTGCATTGATTTTTTTGCCTATATGTGGACGAATCATAACCGTCGATTATTGTTTCTAATTAAATTGATCTTGGGGTATAAGATTTAGAGAATTAAGACCTAGATTTTGATCTTTAAGGGTTAGAGTATAGTATCATGTCTGAAAGATCAGTCAATTCAAGTTATGGATAGCGTTTTTCTTACTCAAGGCATGCGGTACTCCTGATTTCACCCTGGGTACTGTAGAAATCATATATATATGCACAATTAACTCATGCAACAAGCTTTCAGATACCAAATCTCACAAATAAGATAAGCCAGGGTTGAATGTTTGATATAAGTCGAGGCTCTAACTACTGGGCTTAAACAATCAGAAACTCAACAAAGATCAATTAGAAGCACAACGATCAACAAACGGATAATAACCTAAACCAAATCCACACGTCGGGAAGAGGGTCAGGTTTACGAATGACTATTTGGCTAGGATGATGAGCTAGCAGAAAACATCATCTTCTTCTTGATGAACCGATTCCACGATCTAGAAAGAAGAAGAAGAAGAAGAAGAAGAGAAGTTGGTGTTTGAACAACCAATTCGAGGGTTTGATTTCAGAATAAAATTGTTGATTACCCTCTCAAAGACTTAGTTCATCCCTTCATATAGGCTACAAAGATTTTGGGCCAAAAATAACAGAGAAATCCGAGTTTTGGTGTAAAAATCACATAATCCGCAAAGTAGACAAAAAACTCGCCGATAGCAGCCGACCCAAAATACCCAACCTCCCCTCTCAAATACCCAGTCGGATATTTAAGCTTCTCGGTCGGGGGGCCTCCTAGACACAATCCCCAATCTCCCCTTCAATTACCCGATCGGGTTTTACACCTCCATGGCCGGTGATTGGTCTGAAGCAGCCTCAACTTCAATGATTATCACTTCTCGTCCCACGAACAACTCGGCCTCCATATTTGTGAAATTTTGGGCCAAATAAGCTTGAAGTCGACCCTTGAATGCATTAGCTTGACTTCTAGTGACCAGACCACATCCCTCTCGCACAAGAGTTGGACTTGAGATTGCCTTGGTGTTGATGCCCTCACCAACCCCCTCTCCTTGAAAATGATCTCCCCTGAAATCTGAGTCGTCTTCAAGGAAAGGATCTAAGTCAGCAACATTCAACGTAGCACTTACACCATACTCGCTCGGCAGATCAATGTTGTAGGCATTGTCATTGATGCGGGCAAGGACTTGAAATTGACCATTGCCACGAGGCAGAAACTTATAACGTCGTTGATGGGGAAAACGTTCCTTCCTCATGTGTACCCAAACCCAATCTCCAGACTCAAATCGTTGAGGACGCCGATGCTTGTTCACGTTCTTCAGAACCTGCTCTGTCTGTCTCTCTATGTTCATCTGCGCCTTCTCATGGAAACCTTGAACATATTATGCTTTCTTCGCACCATGTAAATTCACACGCGACAAATCCAAAGGGGTTAAAGGATTAAATCCATACACAATTTCAAATAGTGAAAACTTAGTGGTAGAATGAACAACCCTATTTTATGAAAACTCTATATGAGGTAGCATTCTTCCCAAGACTTGATATTACTCTTAATGACAACACCAAGCATTTGAGACGAAGTCCTATTAACTACTTTAGTTTGACCATCTGTTTGAGGGTGTCAAGTAGTAGAACAACAACTTAGTACCAAGCTTACTCCATAGAGTTTTCCAAAAGTAACTCAAGAACTTGACATCACGATACGACTTGATGGGTTCATCCCAGTGGTAGTTGGCACCATTGCAAGGCTGCTAGGGGTTTATGTGTAGGATTGAGTTGAACTTTCTCCAACAAACTTCTCGTGGGCTTTTATGAGGATGTCATGAAGTCTTCCCCTCTATTTGGCTTCGTTTAATGGATGAATCACCTTGATCTTCTAGCAATTGTCTCTTTTGAACCTCCAACTTAATGCAATTGTTGATCCAAATCATCCTACAACGTGTTTGACGTTGGATGGCACAAACTGATAGCAAAAAAAAGTTCCAACGTGAAAGAGGGGGCTTATAGGTCTTCCCCTCCTAAGACGCGGCAAAAAGCATCCTGGTACCACTGGGACTAGGATTCTTTACTCGAGGATGAAGTAAAGCATATTTTAGAAGATTCCACATGCTTGGGCCAACGATGGTCACCACCATCGAAGGTTTTCCTCCGGATTTGATTGTTTGGCACACAAGTAACTCCTCCCTTGAAATCCAATACAATTTGATGGGTTCAGCCCAGTGGCGGTTGGCACCATTGCAAGGCCGCTATGGTATTGTGTGTAGGCTTGAATTGAAATTTCTCCAACATACTTCTCTTGGGCTTTTATGAGGATGTCATGAAGCCTTCCCCTCCATATGGCTTCATTTAATGGATGAATCACCTTGATCTTCCCGTAATTGTCTCTTTTAAACCTCCAACTTAATCCAATTGTTGATCCAAATCATCCTACAACGTGTTTGACCTTGGAGTGCACAAAATAATAGCAAAAAAGCCTAAAATGATATTAAAAACACATCCTAGGTATATTATGGGCACATTAATTGCATGGTTATGATTTTCACTTAAATATAATAAAATATAATAAAGATGCATTGATAAATGTGAAAAATGTGACCCTAATTGAAACATACAATACAAATATCATTACTAACCGCAACTTGGATATGAGCCTACAACAACCCATATCCAAGTCTGAACAAAACGACCCTGAACCCTAAACTCTGAACCCTAAACCCTCCACTTCCCTGTGATAGGATGTGCGTTCCACCCTTATGCTCCTCCAGTGTTTCCTACAATTAACAAAAAAATTCAACTTTTCACTCCCATTGTACTTAGGGAATTATAGTTGGGCTAGTTTGGGCCTAAATAACCCTCTCCTCTCCTCTCCTAGACTGAACCCACTCGGCCCTTCTCTTTCATGAAGCCCAGCAACTTTTTTCTCCCTAGATAATCAAGGCCATTTCTTCCACTAATCCAGGAGTCAACCCATTTCTTCCACCTAGCATCGGCCATGGCCCTAGCTCTAGTCTCACGCTCCGGTCAGCCCTACGCTAAAGCGCATGGGCCACTTACCAATTATCTTTAGTTCTCTCTTCCACTTACTCTTCTAAACGAAAGTTCCGCAACAAGATGCACACCAGAAGACAATTTTTTTTTTTTTTTTTGTGAAAACTACAAATACGTGCAATAGTAAAGCTAGCAATTTAAGAGGCATTTTAGTATGCTATATAGTACCCATGCTTTAATATACTTAGAGCCATTAGATCTTGTTATAAAATATCAGCCATTGGATTGAAATTATTTAATTATTATTATTTTCACTTGTGGACTGGTAACCTGTTGCACCGGTTCATTACACAATCATTTTAAAAAAAATTGAAATCCAGGCGATCGAGCTCTGCATCAAAACAGAAACCCTTCACTGCATCAAAAAAAAAAAAGGCGATCGAGCTCGTCGAAATTCAGAGCTTCTCTTCCGAGGTGGAATTTCAGAGCGTCTCTTCCGCGGCGACGGCGAACCTGCATTTGAAATAGTGCGACGGCGACGGCGAACCTGCATCTAGGGCGACAGCGACGTTGTGAGAAGAAAGAAATTGGGGGGAACCCTTTCGCGATTGTGAACTGTGCTCTTCCGCGGTGGGTCTCTTCGTCGATATTGAAGGGCTTGAGCATCGGCGACGGAAACGGTGAGATTGTGCGGTGGGTCTGATCGTTTTTCAACTTTCCTCTCCTGGGATTGTGTTTTGCGGTGGGTCTGATCGTTTTTCAACTTTCCTCTCCTGGGATTGTGTTTCGCGGTGGGTCTGTTCGTAGATAGTAAAGGGGGTGAGCAGTGGCGACGACAAAGAGGACTTGAATTCTGAAGGTGGCAGAGACTCTTTTACTGGAGGAAGACTCAGAAGGAATCAAAGACTCGAAAAGCCCAATCGACAACGACGAGTCAACTAGCGCCGGGTAGGAGAACTCCTGCAATAGCGAGAATTGGGTGATAAAGCATTCGATTTCCGATTTGAAACGACGACTCAGTCATTCATTCGATGTAAGTGGCTGAAATTCTTATCTCCCTTTGATAAACATTCAATTTCTAGCTTCTAGAGCATTTGTTGGAGCAGCTTCGAGTACAATAATGGTGTCTTTGAATGTCTTACTTATTTCTCTGGAAATGTCAAGTTGTCTACTAAGGATCGGTTGCCAAATCATAGGATTGAAATTCCATGCTCGTTTTACCAAATTGAACTATGGAAGTAGAAGAGAGAATTTCTCAATTCTGTGTAACCATTTGGGATTGAAATTGAAGCTTCTCCACTGCTTTCTTCATGTGCATTCTCAATTGGATATGGTGATATAAGATGCAATATTCCTTTCCCTCTCTCGGTTTTATCAGTTGTGTGAAGTGGGAATTCTGATGTGCTCCATCTTTTCCAGTGTCTTCTTCTGTGATTTGGTTTGTCTATCTCTTTAGCTTTAACGTCTTGTGCAATGAGTATTGAAGCTCTCTCAAGTGTAGTTCTTGATTGTGCTGTATTTTGTCACGACCGAGTTTGATTGAGATGGGGGCATCTTTAGTCATTCCGTGATTGATGAAGCTTCAGAAAGTCTGCACTTTTTTGTGCAAATAGTTGTGGCCATCCACCATATAACTTCATTCCTCACACAGATCGTTGATGTGACCTAGGAGGTATTTGTGAATGGAGGATTCAGTGTCAACTAGGAAGCTGTCTTGGTTTATATAATCCCATAAACTGTGCTGGGGTTGTTCATTTCGTTGTTGCCTTTGCTTTCAAACTGAAGAGAATAACTGTGCTGGGGTTGTTCTGCTTGCTTCTTTAGTTCTTTGGTCTTGATTGGGTTTTATGGATGTAAGGAATGGGTTTTTGATTGGAGAGACTTGATTTGTGTTTTATGGAGGCAAATCGAATAGGAAAGTTCATACTCAGTTTGATTATTTTCAGTTTGTAGTGTCGTTACCGTTGCTTGTTGATTACATTTTGGACTGTTAATTGAAGGGTCTTGCTTGGCTGCATGAAAGGTGCAATTGAGTGTGTTAGTCAAGAACTATTTCATGAAATCAGGGTGACTTCAGTTTTAGCCAGTTTGGATGGAAATAGAGCGAGTGTTTATGGTGGTGTCATGGGTTATGGAAAGCTTAGTGGCTATGCTCGTGGTCATGTTATTTAGCTCTCAAAAGTTGTAAGTTGTGTGTGGTTTCTGGAAATATCACGGCTGTGAGAGAGACCGTGGATGTAATTCTGGAAATATCACGGCTGTGAGATAGGCCGTGAGAGAGACCGTGTATGTAAAAACACACTTCTCAGTTTCCCAGAGGTTTTCACGGGTTGCCTTCGACAGTGTCACGGCCGTGAGATGAGCCGTGTTTTTGGATATGGATGATGGGCATCTCACGGCCCCTTTGTAAATTCTCACGGGCCCCTTTGTAAATTCTCACGGGCCCCTTTGTAAATTATCACGGGCCCCTTTGTAAATTATCACGGGCCCCTTTGTAAATTCTCACGGGCCCCTTTGTAAATTCTCACGGCCCCTTTGTAAATTATCACGGGCCCCTTTGTAAATTCTCACGGCCCCTTTGTAAATTCTCACGGCCGTGAGAATAAGCCGTGTGATTGTCTGGAGATATGCAAACTTCTCTTTGCTTCTCACGGGTCATGTCACGGCCGTGAGATTTTGCATTTTGGGTGAAATTTAATGAAAGCTGGGTGTTTTCATGGTTAATTAGTGTACTCAGGTGTTGATGTAGGGGGTTTTCAGTTCTTCTGGTAGTTAGAACTTGTATTTTGTTTGTACTCTTCGGCATGCTTATAATTCGTGTTTCAAGGCATGCTTATAATTTTTCTGTTGTTTTAATTTTGCAGTTTGCTAAAATTGTTCTATAATGAAGACGAAGAGGCATCAAATTTTCAGCACGCGATGTTCTCCTAGGAAAGTATTCTCAGTAGTCTCAAATTTAGAGGCTTGTCAATCAGAGGCCATTAGGAGATGTGGCTTTGGTCGTATTCTTGATGTCAAAGCAAGAAAGCTACAACGTGAGTTGTTGGAGAAACTTGTGAAGAGCTTTAATCTGGAAGAAAGCACAATTAAGGCGTATGGGTTGGAAGTGCATATTTCGGCCAAAGATTTCGAGCGAATTATGGGTGTGCCTGAGGGAGGTACTGATATCATCTTGAATGGTGAAGAAGTGGAGGGAAGATCAGAGGAACTGGAACCATTTAGAGTGTTTTCGACACGTGAATGTGGCCGACAGGCGATTTCCACAAGCTTAATGAAGAAGGAGTTGTCGAAGATGAAAGATAGCGACGATCTATTTCTTCAAATGTTTATTTTGTACGTAATGGGGGTGCTATTAGTACCAACTAGAAGAGAGGACATTTCCTTGTCTTCGGTATACGCTGTCACCGATGTTGCAGACATTCCGAAGAAGAATTGGGCATCCTTTTGCTTCAATGAATTGGTCAAATGCATCTGCGACCATAATGCTTCTAAAAGAGAGTATATACCGGGTTGCTTGCTGTTTTTGGAGGTAAATAATTGTTAATCCCGACTTTCTACATATTTGTAATGATTAATCATCATGTTGATTATAGTATTTTTTTTTTGTAGTTAATATTCTTGGAGCATGCAAATGGTATTTTCCAAACCGTTGATGGGAGTTTGGATTTGATGAGTTGGGGGAGTGGAGACGTGGAGTTATTGTTAACAAAAGTGGTAAGATTGATAGTATATTTGATTCTTTTGACAAGTTGGAGCATGCTAATGGTACATTTGGTTCCCTTTTTAATTAATTTATAGGTTTCCAGCAGTTCGGGGAAAAGATCAGCTGAGGATGCCGGTTTGAAATCACCTCCAAGGAAACGGGGAGAAGTAGATGGGAAACGGCACAAACCCGACGGGGATGAGCTACTTCTCTATGAGCGTATTGATGCTCGGTTTAGTACCATGGAGGGTAGAATTGACAACTTTGGTCAAGAATTTAGAGTGGCAATGGGTGATGCTGCTTCTAGAGATAATGAGCTAATGAGCCGGGTTGTGAAAATGGAGAACGAATTTCGGGCTTTTAGAGACGAAATCGGTACTGCAGTGAAGTCCCTTATAGAGGCAGTGAAAGCAACTGTAGGTGATCCGTTGTCAAGGGAGCAGCCTAGGGAACCCATTTCTCCTACAGCTGAGTTGAAAAAGAACGATCAGAAGGGTGAGGTTGAAAAACCTAGGGAACCCATTTCTCCTACCTTGGAATGTGTCAAGACTGCCAAAGTTGAGAATTCGGGAGAAGCTGAGGGGGAAATTGGAGATGAGAGATGTTCTGAATCTCCTTCTGTGAAAGTTGTGAAAAAGTCTCCTTGCAAGCAGCCTAAAGCGTCGCAAGTTGAGAAATTCATATTGTTGAGTGATGAAAGTGTTGCTGCTAATGATGGTTGTTCCAAGGCTGTGAAGGTATTTCACTTGATTAATTTTTCTAATTATTGGTTCTTATGGTGTGGTTACTAATGAACTGGTTTTGTTTTTTTATGTTTTTGAACAAGAAAGGGGCGAAAGGGAGGTGCACTACGTAGTGTGTCTAAATTGAAGCCTAGTTTGTATGTGCTCTCTCCATTCGAACGGGCAAATCCCAGAGCTAAGAAAGCACAACCTTTGTACCGTGCTCCTCCCTTTGTTGTTGAGACACCATTGACTCTGGAGGCAGTAAAGATGCTTCAATTTGCTTTTAGTAGTGAGTTTCCCGAAAGGTACCTCCCGAAATCATTACAAGTAAAATTGGATCATATTTGTAGGATGTTTTTGGTATTTGCTTATTCTAATGTTGTGTTGTTTGAACTTGGTATTGTATAACAGTGACACATTGGTTAGTGTTGGTGGCGGGGTTCTTTCCTTGTCACGTGAAGATTTTGTCGAGCTTTTGCCAAGGACCAAAATTTCAACAAGGGTAAGTTCATTTATGTGTGTAATTTAGTAGATTGAACGTGTATTGCTGACTTTGGTATATGTGATGATGATGCATTAGATTATAGAAATGGCGTGTCTGTGCAAGACACTAGAAGAACGGAGTTGTGGTCGCACTGGTGGCTTGTCTTGGTTCTTTCCACCTTCAGTTTCGGTACAGTTGTCTGCTTTGTCTATTCTTGTCATGAAATTAATCTATTTTTTGTTGCATGTAGCTTGTGTGGGTGACTGTGTTTTATTTTTCTAGGAGCGTGCGAGTCATTGCAACGAGGAGCAATTTATGGCTAAGATGCGTTCATATAAGATACATGAGCGATACTGTATTGGTGAGCTACTTTACTGCAGTAAGGTATGTTGTAATGTTGTTTTCTAAAAGGAATGGCTTCACCCTCCTATGTTAAATTGATAATTATTGTTTGTTTGTCCATTATTTCAGATTCATGTCCCAATTTTCAACCTCACGTTGAAGCACTTCTATCTGGCGGTCTTTAACATGGAAGCCAAAGAAATCGAAATTTGGGACTCATTACGAGGAACTCATAATGAAGAATATGATGCAAGGATGCAGAAACTGGTTTGCTTCTTGTTCTTCAAGTTTTCAAGCTTTACTTATTGCTTAGTTGTTAGTTGTTTTTCATTTGCCGACTTTGTCGTTATATATCGATGAGGTGGATGTTTTCATTTGCAGAAATTGGGTCTAGATTGGTTGCTTAAGGATGATATCTGTGGGGCGTTTTCATTTGTGGACTTCGTGGTTAGATATCGCCAGGATGTTGCTTGCCAACCAAATGGGTACCCTTTGTTGTTGTTCAATCGTGCACTGTTCTAATTAAGTTCGATAATTATTTGTTCGCATCATGACCATGATAATTATTTGTTATATTACAGATTTGATTGTGGACTATTTGTCAGCAATTACTTGCTGGATCCAGATCGATATTCCAAGAAGCTTGACCAGTTCCATAGTGACTATGAGCGGGCACAACTTACAATGTACTTGCTCACTACGGATCTGAATGAGGTGAAAGCTACAGTTAAGACACAATCCGATGAATATTTTGAGAGACATGCAAGACCTGCCCAAATTGAGACCGAGAAGGTGAATTTCAAGACAAACTTACTCAATCGAGGAAGAAAGCCGTTGCATGCGCATGGGGAGAAAAAGGGTAGAAAGTCTAAGAAGCATTGAGACTTGTGATGTTAATGTAGAGTTTAGTTAATGTGGATGTTGATTGACATTTAGGATAATGTAGATGTTGAATGAATTTTAGTGAATGTAGATGTTGAATGAAGTTTAGGAAACTGTTGAAATTACAATGAAGTAATGAATGAAGCATTATTCAGTGATGTTATTTTTTCTCTATATTATGTTTAATGTGTCGACAAGGGAAAAATTATGCATGATCATATACCGAAAAATGGTTGAAAATGGACCTGAAAGCAGGCGTGTTTTTGGATTTGTAATTCTGGAAATATCACGGCTGTGAGATAGGCCGTGAGAGAGGCCGTGAGATTTTTCCATACAAAGGTGGAGTTCCAGACAGTTTCACGGGTTGTCTGAGACAGTATCACGGCCGTGAGATGGAGCGTGTTTTGGATATGAATGATGGACATCTCACGGCCACTATGTAAATTCTCATGGGCGTGAGACTCGGCCGGTGAGATGGGATTTTATAACGGCTTAATGATGGTAATTTTACGCCCGTGAGACTGGGCCTTGAGATTCAAAAAACCTGAATCTCACGGTCTTGAAAGGACCATCTCACACCCGTGAGATTCCAGACAGTTTCACGGGTTGCCTTCGACAGTATAACGGCCGTGAGATGAGCCGTGTTTTGGATATGTATGATGGATATCTCACGGCCACTTTGTAAATTCTCATGGGCGTGAGACTTGGCCTTGAGATTCAAAAAATCATTACCCTATTATCGGTTTTGGGTTGAACCCCATGTAATTGTGAACCGATGTGAGATTGAGGTATGTATATGGTTGAATGAGCGTTTGATTATCGGTTTTGGGTTGAACCCCATGTTATTGTGAACCGATGTGAGATTGAGGTTATGTATATGGTTTAGCGAGCGTGTGATTATCGGTTTTGGGTTGAACCCCATGTAATTGTGAACCGATGTGAGATTGAGGTTATCTATATGGTTTAGTGAGCGTTTTTATTATCGGTTTTGGGTTGAACCCCATGTAATTGTGAACCGATGTGAGATTGAGGTTATGTATATGGTTTAGTGAGCGTTTTATTATCGGTTTTGGGTTGAACCCCATGTAATTGTGAACCGATGTGAGATTGAGGTTATGTATATGGTTGAATGAGCGTTTTATTATCGGTTTTGGGTTGAACCCCATGTAATTGTGAACCGATGTGAGATTGAGGTTATGTATATGGTTTAGTGAGCGTGTGATTATCGGTTTTGGGTTGAACCCCATGTAATTGTGAACCGATGTGAGATTGAGGTTATGTATAGTTTAGTGAGCGTGTGATTATCGGTTTTGGGTTGAACCCCATGTAATTGTGAACCGATGTGAGATTGAGGTTATGTACATGGTTGAATGAGCGTGTGATTATCGGTTTTGGGTTGAACCCCATGTAATTGTGAACCGATGTGAGATTGAGGTTATGTACATGGTTGAATGAGCGTGTGATTATCGGTTTTGGGTTGAACCCCATGTAATTGTGAACCGATGTGAGATTGAGGTTATGTATATGGTTGAATGAGCGTTTGATTATCGGTGTTGGGTTGAACCCCATGTAATTGTGAACCGATGTGAGATTGATGTTATGTATATGGTTGAGTGAGCGTTTGATTATCGGATTTGGGTTGAACCCCATGTAATTGTGAACCGATGTGAGATTGAGGTTAAGTATATGGTTGAATGAGCGTGTGATTATCGGTTTTGGGTGTAATTGTGAACCGATGTGAGATTGAGGTTATCTATATGGTTTAGTGAGCGTTTTATTATCGGTTTTGGGTAGAACCCCATGTAATTGTGAACCGATGTGAGATTGAGGTTATGTATATGGTTGAATGAGCGTGTGATTATCGGTTTTGGGTGTAATTGTGAACCGATGTGAGATTGAGGTTATCTATATGGTTTAGTGAGCGTTTTATTATCGGTTTTGGGTAGAACCCCATGTAATTGTGAACCGATGTGAGATTGAGGTTATGTATATGGTTGAATGAGCGTGTGATTATCGGTTTTGGGTTGAACCCCATGTAATTGTGAACCGATGTAGATTGAGGTAATTGATATATGGGTTGATTTTCGTTTGATTATGGTTTTGGGTTAACCCATCTAATTATAACCGATGATTTTTTTGGGTTGGTCATAATGAAGAAATTCCTAGATCCTAAACCCTCACCGTCGTAAGTCAGTCGTAACAGTGATGCCGTTTCTTCCTTCTCGTCCTCCGTCGGCGCCAGAGGACTGATCCTCGGTTCCTCCCTGTCGGCTTCTTCCTTCCAGCTTCCCTCTCTCCCAGCCTCAGATCTTCCTTCGTCTTCCCTTCTCTACCCATCCTTCGCGACGAAACCAGATTCTTCCTTCGTCGGTTCCTCCCTGTCGGATTATTCGCCCATCCTTCGCCACCCATCCTTCGCGACGGAAGAGGCTTAATCTAGCAATCTTCCTTCGTCGTTTGTTGCTGACCTTCCACCGCCACCGCCAATCATCTCCGTTCAGCTCCCTGACTACGCTCCCTGCCTTATTGTTTCAGGTACCCGCCGGCTCCCTCTTCTTTCATCTCGGATGATTAATTCTTCTGTTCTGTTTCGGTTCTGCTCCGTTTGTGATTGTGGCGCTGTCGTTGTCCAATGGCGTTCTGGAGGCCGTGGATCTTGGCGCGCCTCTGTTTGTTTATCACCGTTTCTCGAGCTTGCGGATAGCGGTTTCCAGGCTCATTTAGTTTTTCGTTCATCCGGTTGAGGGAATTAGCTATGGTTTTGTGTTCCTCGTTTGATTTCTGTCCAGTAATCCGTCCGTCTACGATCTTGTTCATTCTGGGTTTCCAGGTGAAATGAGATTGCCCCTGGGTTATTTCGTTCATTCTGTTTGGGGGGACTTGATATTGTGTTTGTCTATTCGATCATGGTGGCTTGATTGGTGTCTTGTGAGGGTGATTGGGGGGTTTCAGAGAGAAAACTACTGTTTCCTGTAGGGAATTTGTTCATAGTTTTGTTCTTTCTGGTCGTTTGTCGCGGAAGTGAAGGGGAAACTATCGAGTTGATATGTGGATTACAGTTACCAGCCAGCCCTTCATTTCAATTGTCTCGTGTTTGCCTCGTGTTTGTTAATTGATTAGTGAAGTGTTCGATTTGGTTGGCTGTGGGTGGTGAATATGTCGATTTCAATTGTCTCTAAACTTCATTTTGTTGCTTGTTTTCAGTTGATCAACTATGGAAGGGTTGATGGATGATATGAGCACAGGCAAGGACACGGGAAATGACTTGAATGTTGGTTTAGATTGGGGAATGAATTATGGAGATGATACCGGTGGTGTTAGAGATAGTGACGATATGAAGGACAATGTCGACACCAGCGATAGTGATTCTGAGGATGATAATAACACTAACATTGGTGATGATGATAAAGAGAACATCTCAGATGAGCATTTGCACAGCTTCGAAACACAGCCACACAGCTCAGAGAACATCAAAGATGCTGCAAATCCAGCCATGGTTCCACCGTACTCGAGTATGTATGACTGGACTTTGCTTGATAAAGTCGGGAATGGTAAGCCTTATTCTAAATGGGAGTCGGATGATGTTGTGGGTTATGAGTTTGAAACCCTTGAGGAGGCTGGCAAGTTCTATTCAACTTATGGTTGTGCCATGGGGTTCAGCGTACGAAAGAACACTCACACATATTCAAAATATGGAGTTAAAAATATGCAGCGATGGGTTTGCTCACGCGAGGGGGAGCGTCTTCCAGTCCACAATGACAAGGAGAACAGAAAGCGTGAACCTAGGCCTGTAACAAGGCTCCATTGTCCGGCTGCTTTCAAAGTCAGTTTTGTTGAGGCAACTAACCGATTCAAGGTGAAGCAGTTTGTACCAACACATTTTCATCCCTTAGCTGGAGCACATGAAGTGCATTTTTGAGTTCTCATCGCAAGGTAGATGACGCAAGTAAGGCTCAGATTCGATCACTTAGGGCTGCTGGTATTCGCACCAATCAAATCATGGATTATCTAGTGAATTGTGCAGGAAGCTTTCAGAACTTGGGTTTCACTAAGACCGATGTCTACAATTTTGTTAGTGCGGATCGGAGGTCGGAGATCTTGGATAGTGACAGTGAAGCTGCACTTGCCTACTTACAAGCACGGGCAACTACCGATCCTCGTTTTTATTGTAGATATACAGTAAGTGACGGTGGTGAACTAGGCAATATGTTATGGGCTGACTCTCCTTCACAATTGGATTATAGTCTCTTTGGAGATGTTCTTGTTTTTGACTCGACGTACAAGACTAATGCATATAATCTTCCATTTCTTCTATTCATTGGTGTGAATAATCACAATGCAAGCACTGTTTTTGCATGTGCTTTACTTGCGGATGAAACGGCGGAGAACTACGTATGGATTCTAAATGCTTTTTTACATTGCATGGGTGGTAAGAAGCCAACCGCAGTTATAACAGACGGTTGTTCTTCAATGAGGAAAGCTATCAAGTCGGTTCTCCCTGGATCCCGACATCGGTTATGTTCTTGGCACTTGGGCAATAACGCAGAAGCGCGTGGCCATGCGGAAGGCTTCCGGGAGGATTTCAAACGATGCATGCTAAACTGCAGTTCTATTCCACAATTTGAAGCTACGTGGAAGGAAATTTTGTCCAAGTATGACCTGGAGCACAATGCGTGGATGAAGAAGATGTATAGGCGACGAGCTCTATGGGCCACAACTTACTTGAAAGGTATTTTCTTTGCTGGGATGACTACCTCACAACGTTGTGAAAGCATGAACTCTTATCTAGACAAATTCTTGCAAAGTAAGATGAAGTTGTTTGAGTTTGTCAAGCAGTTTGACATGGCACTTTTGTATAGGAGACAAACTGAGTTACATGACCAGTTTAAGACAATACATACTGATGTTGTTTTGATGACACATTTACATGAAATTGAAAGACATGCCTCTATAGTATATACAAGAAATGTGTTCAGGAGCGTTCGAGCAGAAATAGCGAGAGAAGTTCATTACTATATTACAGGCAAGTGTGTGTTGACCAATAAAACAGTTTACACATTGTCACGATTCAAATACCCTGACTCAAAGTGCACCGTGGTCTTTTACACGAGTGGACATGATGTGCATTGTTCTTGTGGCATCTTTGAGTTCTGCGGAATTCCATGTCGGCATATATTCTGTATATTGAAAGCAGAAAATCAAATGCAAATTCCAAAGTCACTCATTTTGAAGCGTTGGACTAAAGATGCAAAAGAGTTCGATCCCTCGAGTATGGGAAGCTGTCCTACCCAGCAAAATATTAGCAGGTATTATAAATTTAAGGTGTTCATTTAGTTCTTTGTTTACTTCTATTGTGCTTGGAACCAACTACAAAAGTGCTTGTTTATTTGGACAGGTTTGGATTCTTGGTTGGTCAATGTAGTAGAATGTGCCATTATGCTGTGAGTTCGGATGAAGCATTTCATACTGCCAAAGGGTTGATTGAAGACTTGACATTGCGAGTGAAGACAATAAGTGAAGAAACAACCAACAAAACAAATAATGCTACTACGGATGTTGGAGTGAACTCCTCTCAGTTTATTAAGGACCCCCATCCAGTTCGAAGTAAAGGGAATGTGAAGCAACCTCAAGTGAAAACACGGTTGTGCAAGTATTGTAGGCGTCCTAAACATACAATCAGAAATTGTCCGCTGAAAAGAATGGCTGAAGCAGGTGGAGGTGATAGTCATTTCACGCAACAAGAATACAACTTCGAGTCCATAGGAGCAGGTGAAAGCAGCTTTCATGTGGAGACTCAAGAATCTGTTCTACTTCCCAAACGATCCAAGCACAACCTGTAATGCTGGTGTTCGACTTCAAACTACATTATGTTTCATCTTGTAATGTTTGTTTTGTGCAAGTTAGTATCTAGTGACATTGAATGGATCTATGTAATGCTCGTGTCAAGCTTCAAAGAACATTATGACTCAGCTTTTCATAAGCTTGTAGTTTTCAAAATTAGTATATTATGTTACTTACGCCATTATAATAAGTACAGGGGTTAGTTCTACAGGTAAATGTCTGTGCAGACTATTTCTGGAAATCTCACGGCCAATTCTGGAAATCCCACGGCCGTGAAAGAAGACGTGGGTTTGGATATGTAATTCTGGAATATCACGGCCGTGAGATAGGCCGTGGATTTGTAATTCTGGGCATCTCACGGCCCTCTGTAAATTCTCACGGGGCGTGAGACTAAGACGTGAGATAATCCCAGCTGAAATCCAAAATCACGCCTCATAAATGAAATCTCACGGCCGGGAGATGTACCGTGAGATTGTTTCCATAAAAAGGGGGAGTTCCAGAGAGTTTCACGGGTTGGCGTCGTCATTACCACGGCCGTGAGATAAGCCGTGTTTTGGATATGAATTCTGGGCATCTCACGGCCCTCTGTAAATTCTCACGGGGCGTGAGACTAAGACGTGAGATTAACCCTAGAATTGGAAACACCCTATTTAAAGCTTCCTCTTTTCTACTTGAACCCGACCCCCAACCCTATTTAAAACCCTCGCCGTCGCACTTCGACCCCCAACCCTCTACCCAGTTCGAACAAGCTCCCACCACCACAGGCGAAGCTCTCTCCCAGTCCCTTGCCCCCAAATCCTCCCTGCTCCGACTCCGTTTCGCCGGCCGCCATGATCAAACTTTCCAAGTTCGATACAATCCTTGGACAAGAATGCAGCAAAGAGATGGAGATTGCAAAACCCTTGACCAAGGTTGTATCTAGCTTGGAAAGTTTGATCTTTCCGGTTCAGAATCTAGACTCGCGCGACTCCTTGATCGTGGAGCGCTTGATCCATCGCCTGAGTAATGTAAGTTCTTCCTTATCTCTCGTTTCTGACTTACCCAACATTTAAGCAGTGCAGATAGTGTTGGAGCTTCTGTTCATTGCTGTGACACCGAGTAATTTAGCTTTTGAAACAACTGTGATTTTCATATGATAAACTGTAGGTTTTGGGTTCGCATGACGATTTGGCTAGGCATAAACCGTTTGAAGTTGTTCCTCTGTGTGTTTATGGGTAGTGGATTATAGATGATAGAGGATCCAGTGGCCATAGGGGTTGAAATCAACCGATTCGTTAACGAATTTCATGATGGCTTGCAATGAGTTGCTTAACGTTTTCATTTTGGTTGAAGAAATCTTATAAACATAATACAGTTTGTTCTATCACGCATTTACCCTCATGACACCCATTATATCTATCCGATGTTTCGTTTGACTCCCTCTTTGTTTCCATATTTGCCTCACCAGGGATTACCTATCCGACCAGAAGCTTCGTGTGGTATCTGACTGATCATGATGGTGTAGACATGATTGAAATGCTCCAGGGATCATCTACCTTGACGTCACTTTGAGTATTCCACCTCATCGATCTCTAAGGAAGGATGCAAGGACAACAAACTTTCCAAGCTGGATACAATCCTTGGACAAGGAATGCAGCAAAGAGATGGAGATTGCAAAACCCTTGACCAAGGTTGTATCTAGCTTGGAAAGTTTTGATCTTTCCGGTATCACCCCAGCTCCAAGGGGAGTTACAAAAGTGGAGATTGAAGAGGATGGAATACTCAAAGAGACGTCAAGGGAGAAGTCTGTGGATTCATGGAGGGGGATGGGCATGGATGTTCGACAAAAGTTTGTTCTTGTTTTTGTGATGTTGTGGTGTGCTTGTAAGCAAGAAGGTAGTATGTATTGAAGAAGTAGAGTTTTTGTATATCTAACTATTGTTGTGTTTAAGAAGAGGGAAGTGCAGGGAGAAGAAGAAAAGGAAGTGGATCCTCGTGGGTGAGAAGAAGATGATCAATCTGGTTTCCCTCTTGGTGGAGAAGGGAAGGAGAAGAAGAAATTATAGAAGCACGTTTAGAGGAGGGAAGGAAGTATCAGGAAGAAGTCTTTGTTTTGAGGGAGCATAGGAATCTGGAAGAGGAAGAAGAAGAATTTCCCCTGTCTCTCCCCATCTCTGTTTTTTTTTTGCAGAAATTCATCTGTGTAAAGAAGAAGAGAGGAAGAAGGAGCTCTCCTTTCCTCTGCTTTTTTCGTTTGGATGAAGTAGGACAGGCGATGTTGTGGAAGAACAAGGGAAATGGATAGGCCTCCTTCCCATGAATTTGTGTTATATATGTATGTTCAATTTCTTTCCTACAAATCAATTGCAATGTACTCCATAACTCTAATGATCAAATATTGATCTTCTCTTCGATTGTGGGTGGCTAGATGGATATATCTCGTTATTGTTGTTTTTTGTTCTTAGATGGAAACCTCACTGCTTGTAATTAAATTGTCACGGGCGAGAGAATAGGCCATGATATGGAAATCACTCCCAATTTCACGGCCGTGCGAGAAACCGTGAGATGGAAATATCACGGCCGGGATAAGAAGACGTGAGATGGAAATCTCACTCCCAATTTCACGGCCGTGCGAGAGGACCGTGAGATGGAAATATCACGGCCGGGATAAGGAGACGTGAGATGGAATATCACTCCCAATTTCACGGCCGTGCGAGAGACCGTGAGATGGAAATATCACGGCCGGGATAAGGAGATGTGAGATGGAAATATCACTCCCAATTCACGGCCGTGAGACTAAGACGTGAGATGTTCACAGCTGAAATCCAAAAACACGCCTCATTACTGGAATCTCACGGCCGGGAGATGTACCGTGAGATTGTTTCCATAAAAGGGGGGAGTTCCAGAGAGTTTCACGGGTTGGCGTCGATATTATCACGTCCGTGAAATGGGCCGTGAGATTGGAAGTTTAAAAACTAACCTATGCATATTAGAATTTGAAACCCCCCCGCCCCCATATTTTGTTCGAACCCTATTTTCCTCTGTTCTACTTCGACCCCCAACCCTCTACTCCCTCTGTTCTACTTCGACCCCCTCGCCCTCGCCATTGCTCGTTCGCCCTCGCACTTGCTGGCTCGCCCTCGCCCTCGCCCTCGCCCTCGCCCTCGCCCTCGCTCGCCCTCGCCCTCGCCCTCGCCCTTGCTCGCTCGCCCTCGCCCTTGCTGCCTCGCCCTCGCCCTCGCCCTCGCTCGCCCGCGAAGATTCTTCAAGGTTCAGCGGCGACGGCGACCATTTCCGGACGAGTCTCTGCCCTCTGTTCCACTTCGATCCCGACAAGGCCTCTGGTGAGTTCTTCTTAACCACAGCGGCACTCTTCTCTGGTTTCTTGCATTTTTTAGGGTTTAGTTGCCCAATTGTGGTTGGTTTGAATTAGGGTTTTGAATGGTTTCATGTTGTCCATTAAGAAAAGAGGGGAAGAATTGAAATCATGTTTTGGTTGTTGTTATTATAATTTGAATGTTGTGATGGAATCCTGGGAGAGAGCTATGCACTTATGGGGTAGTGCACTTGCTCTTCTTGCCCATCTACTAATTCTGGTGTCTTGCCTCTTTTGAGGTGCTTTGTTAATATGGGGTACTAGAAGGAAACTATGGCATGCCAATGATCCTAGGAAGTTATTACATGTCTTGGTTGCTCTTCTACCTTTGTATAACATACTGGTTAATGCTCATCACCGTTTATAGCTGATGGGTAGTCTCAATTACTCTTCTGCTTCATTTATTATGTTGGTGGATAGAGATCTCTGAGGTACCTGGTGAACTAGATGATCAAGAGGTTGCATAAGATTAAGTACATTAACCGAAAACTGAAACTACCCACAACTGATGCTCTTACTATTTGCTGGTGGCTATAGCAGTACTCGCTTTTTCCCTTTTGCAGTCGGTCTAAGTTTTGCGGGAGAATTGCATTACTGATTTTGTACTTAGCTTGATTATAATTCTTTTCCCTCTCATTCACTAAAGACTAAATGTGCTTAGTTGGTTTTTGTAGGAATGGGGAAAGCTAAACCAAAAACCCGGCAACCAGCAGCCTCACCTGCTAAAAGGAAGGCTCCTTCTTCTCGTCGCCGCCAAACCCAAGAACGAGACACTCCCCCCAAACGACAACGCAAAAACAACCAAGGACGGGCACGCCAACCATCTCCACCACCACCACAAGCGGAGGCTCAACTTGGAGGAGGGAGACTTCACGGCTTCCTCCAATTACCCGTCGAACATAGGAAGGCTTTGGAGCGCTTCCTTCCCCTCCCATTTGGGCAGCAAAGATGCTTTGATTGGGATCTCCTAGAGCGCCTCGGAGCAGCGGAACCCGTTCGCACATGCCTCCGTCTCCCGGCATGGTGTGAGGTTCTCTCCATCAATGAGGTCATCTACCGAGAGCTTACCATTGAGTTCCTCAGCACTCTCTCCATCAAGAGAATGTCCGAGTTTAACCTCGACAAGCCCGAAGACAAGCAAGCAACCACATGTGTGGAAAAAGAAACATGTTCGTGGATATGGATGAATCAGTGAAAGGAAATTTCGTATTTATTGGAGATTCCTCGAAGGTTCCTATCAAAGGCAGAGGAACTATACTCATCCGGCTGAAGAATGGCTCACAACAATTTATCAGTGATGTGTACTATGTCCCAGACATGACTAGTAACATCCTGAGTTTGGGTCAATTGATGGAGAAGAATTATGAAGTCCACATGGTGAATCGTCAATTGGAGCTGCTAAATGAGAAGAGGCAGTTGTTGGCCAGAGTCCCAATGTCGAAAAACAGAATGTTCACACTGAACATTCAGACAGAAATGGCAAAGTGCTTGAAAGCGTGTGTGAAGGAAAATACATGGCTATGGCATCTGAGGTATGGCCATCTAAATTTTGGAGGTCTGAAATTGCTCGGTCAGAAGAAGATGGTGCATGGTCTGCCAGTGATCAATCATCCAGACCAATTGTGTGAAGGTTGCTTAGTTGGGAAGCAATTCAGGGCAAGTTTCCCGAAGGAGTCCCTGACAAGAGCTAAAGCACCACTTGAGCTTGTCCATGCAGATCTCTGTGGTCCGATCACTCCAACATTATTTGGTAAGAACAAATACTTCCTATTGTTCATTGATGACTACAGTAGAAAGACATGGGTGTACTTCTTAAAGCAAAAGTCAGACACATTTGAAGCTTTCAAGAAGTTTAAGATGCTCGTGGAGAATGAAAGTGGCCGCTACATCAAAGCAATGAGATCTGATAGAGGGGGAGAATTTATGCTGAAGAAGTTCAGAAAGTTCTGTGAATATCAAGGAATTCGTAGATTTCTCTCACTCCCAAGATCCCCACGACAAAATGGAGTTGTTGAGAGGAAGAACAGAACTGTCCTCAACATGGCGAGAAGCATGATGAAGAGCAAGAATCTGCCAAAGGAGCTATTGGCTGAAGCTGTTGATTGTGCAGTCTACCTGCTGAACAGGTCACCAACAAAGAGTGTTAGGAATCAAACACCCCAAGAAGCATGGAGCAGAAGGAAACCCACAATCTCTCACCTCCGAGTCTTCGGAAGTGTTGGATATGTGCATGTGCCGGATCAAGAAAGGAAGAAGTTGGATGACAAAAGCAAGAAGTACACATTCCTGGGATACTCAGAACACTCAAAAAGTTACAAAATGTTTGATCCCATGGAAGAGAAACTGATCATCAGTAGAGACGTGGTAGTTGATGAAGAAGCAACATGGGACTGGACTACTGAAGCAAAGAAGAGTTATACTTTTTATCCATTCACTATGGATGAAAGTGATGATGAACCAGATACAACTACACCTGTGACAAGTCCACCCAGTCACAGAGAGCCTACCAGCCCAGAAGGAGAATCTAGTGAAAGTCCCTGAGAAAGGCCACAGAAGTATATGATACTTGAAGAAATTTATGAGGAAACGACAACCATTGAAGGTGATGAATTGACACTCTACTGTCATTTCATTGATAGTGAACCAGTGGATGTTGAAGAAGCCATGAAGGATGAAAAATGGAAGAAATCTATGGATGAAGAAATTGGAGCAATTGAGAAGAACAAGACTTGGGAGCTTGTGTCACTTCCTGAGATTAGAAGCCCATCGGTGTGAAGTGGGTATTTAAAGCTAAGAAGAACGCAAAAGGAGAAGTTGTCAGGCACAAAGCAAGATTAGTGGCTAAAGGATATAGTCAGAGACCCGTCATTGACTATAATGAAGTTTTTGCTCCCGTGGCGAGAATGGAGAGTATTAGGATGGTGATATCTCTCGCTGCTCAAAATGGATGGAAGATACATCAGATGGATGTGAAGTCAGCTTTTCTGAATGGATATCTCGAGGAAGATATCTATATTGAGTAACCCCCTGGATATATCGTTGAAGGTCAAGAAGATAAGGTGTTGAAGCTGAAGAAAGCATTGTATGGTCTGAAACAAGCACCTAGAGCTTGGAATAGCAGAATTGACAAGTATTTTCAGCAAAATGGGTTCAGCAAATGCCCACATGAGCATGCACTATACTGCAAGTTGCAAGGGGGAGCAATCTTGATGGTTTGCTTATATGTAGATGATCTTGTCTTCTCTGTTGACATTATCGTACTTCAAATCTTTATAAAGAGCAGAGCTCGCACTTTCACTCATGCTTCTCTAACTAGATACCAAATAGCGATATAATAGTTGGTATATATAACAACAAAGAAGAGGCGTAACATTACCCATGAATGAAAACAAATCATATTCCATGTTTGTGATATATTATACCTCAATGTGACGCAAGATACAATAAAAACAAATGTCAAAACTAGACTCCAAATCGGGTATAAATATCTATACTACTACTCAGAGGGCTATTTGTCCAAACAAAGATAGTTTAGCTCATACTACGAACTTTTAGCAACACAATCACGATTCTTAGTTACTTACATTCACATTATTCTTAGTTTAGTTTCATTCACCTAGAAATAGGAAATGATAAACTTCTAGTGAATGCAACCATATATATACGTCATGTGCACCATAGTGCATATACTTTCACTCATACTTATCTAGACTCACAGTAAGGTATAGCATACGTCGGGCATATGCTATATGGATTTGGGGTTGTTCATGGTCTAAATAGTAAAACTCGACAAGCGTACAGTATTGTGAACATAGGCGTACAACGTACGCTTGTCGTACGCTAGCCTGAACTTATATATATGTGTGTGTGGTGACTTCTATCGTACACCAGACATATATTGGGGTATGTCGTACACTAGCAATCTTCACCGTCCACATCCATCTCAACGGCTAGCATTAATGCACGTTCTTTTTTGTGGGATTAAAAAATAAATTGGCTCATTTATGTTGGCCGTTGAGATGAACGCGGACGACGGATATTGATGGTGTACAACATACACCAGGATTTGCCTGGTGTACGATAGAACCACTCATATATGTATATATGGGTCAGACTCGTATGCTCCCGGAGCATAGTATGCTACAAGTACTCCTAGTGAGATATATCCGTCTATATCATGGATTAAACTGAGTTTAGGGCATAATACTGTATCCTAACCTGATGCAAACCCAATTCCCAAAACCTGAACCAAAAGCGAGGACAAGAGGCAAGGGGCGGCAGCCGGCCGAGTTTGGCTGAAGGGGAATTCCCCTACCGGGGAAATGAGGAAGAGACCGGGGATTGCTGGCTGTGATTTTCCCAGGCCTAAGACCCAAAATACCCGACCGGGTAATTTTCCCGGGTACCGGGTCTAACTGACGGGATTTTTGTGTTTTAAGTTATTTTTTTATTATTTTTAATTGCCCAGACCTATATAAAGGTTGGAACTCGGGTTTTAGAGTTTGTTTTTAGCAGAATATTGATGTTTACTTTGGTTTTGAGCTTGTGGCTTGAACTTTTCTCTATATCGATTAAGTTTTTCCCCTTGATTGTGGTCGAGTATCTATTTATATTGATTGAGCCTTCTCCAGGCTTGTGTTGAGATTGCACTTTCAATTCTACCCTATCCTTACAAACAAAAACCCCTAAACAACCTTTCTACTGTTCGTTCTTGAAGCTGCGTACTTTGATAACTACGAGTACAGGTTTCGTGCTCGTATCAGGTGGTATCAGAGCCCCGTTCAACACAGTGCGGGATCGAAAGCGAGAGGACCTATTGCTTGTCGAATGAGGTCAAAATATATAATTGAAGAACAAGGCCATGGGGAATGGATTCGGTTCTGATGTTGATTTTGAAGATGATGATGTGGATGAGCACATCAAGGCCGAGAAACCTCCAACAGGTAAACTTCATGGGGTCTACCATCGAGCTTTATCTATTGAAGCTTACACAAAGACAAAGCAGAGGGATAATCTCTTCCACTCTCGTTGCCTGGTCGACGGGAAGGTGTTGTCTGTGGTCATCGATGGTGGTAGCTGCACCAATGTGATTAGTCTGGATGCAGTCAAGAAGCTGGAAGTGAGCACCATCAAGCATCCTCAATCATACACTCTACACGGACTAAACGACTATGGGAACATCAAAGTCAAAAAGAAGGCCAAGTTTGTTTTCAAATCGGTGATTATGAAGATGAGATTTGGTGTGATGTTGCTCCAATGCAGGCTGCTCATCTCCTATTGGGTCGTCCATGGAAATATGATCGAGAGGTCATTCATGATGGAAAGCACAATAGCTATAGGTTCAAGAAGGGAAATTGGAAGTTTATGCTAAATCCACTATCACCAGCTGAAGTCCGAGCTGATCAACAATAGCTGGCCATGAACTGGGCTAAGGAGAAAGGAAGTGCTAGTGGTTCGAAGTCGGAGGGGGTAAGTGGAGTGCATATGAAGGCTCGAAGAAACATGTTGACTACATTGAGGAGAGGTTCATTTGGAAATGTTGCTGAGACCCAAAATACCCGACCGGACATTTTGCCCAGGTATCGGGTCTAACTGACGGGATTTTTGTGTTTTAAGTTGTTTTTTGTTATTTTTAATTGCCCAGACCTTTATAAAGGCTGGAACTCGGGTTTTAGGGTTCGTTTTTGAAGCTGCGTACTTTGATAACTATGGGTATAGGTTTCGTGCTCGTATCATAACCTCTAACAGATAAGCCCTAAGCCCTGATTCTCTAAACCCAAACTCGAATTTAAATTTAAGAGAAAACAACAATTGATCGTTGAGATTGGTCGGAGCTCATCGAAGTACATCTGGTGCATACCATGCTTTAGGCCTTTGCACCATTGATCAAATCTAATAGTCATTATAAATTATGATAAATTAATAATAATTATTATTACTTTCACCCCTTGAATAAATATACGTGCTATAAAGCCCCCTATAATAATTACCGTTTCTGTTTTCTCTATGATACCTTATTTCGTATAGATTTTTTATTGAACACCCAAAAATTATATAATTGATAAAACAAAGTTCCATTAAAATTGGCCCCGATTCGACCATCCTAAAAGGCCATCATCATCCATTCATCAAAACTACCCCAATAACAAACCTTTAGTTGTACCATCATCATCAGACCCCAACAACCATCAAAATCCAAACTCTTAATTGATAAAACAAAGTTCCTTCATATTTTGGGTTTTCTAATTATGCAGAGTTGTTTTGGCTCTCATAGTCTAACCCAAGAATGGAGCTCATTATCTGGTTTAGACCAACATCAACTCCAACGCATCTTCGTCCCTGCTTCCGACCTTCATCGACTTCAGCTCATCGTCTGCTTTTTAGATCGCAGAAGACTGCTACCCCTTCGCGACGACACATTATTAAGTATGGGCCTCTTTGAGCCATAATTGATGGTTTATAGCATCGATGATCTAAGAATGAAGCACTGATACTACTCAAGGTACCAATGGTTTGGTAACTCCAATTATACTCAAATAGCACCAATGGGGTATCACTAGAGGGTAATTTCTTAACAATCTAGGTGATACTAAGCACGATGATATAGTGGCATACAAAAGGGTAGGGCGGACCCATACATGCTTTAGGGTTGTCAATTGACAAACCTTAATTAAAAATCGGGACCCAATTAGTGTGTTAAAATTTCAAATTTAACTTTGCAAACCTATTTAAGCACCCGAAGTAATTTCTAAACCATATTAATTTTATCAAATCCAAGCATCTTAATTAATTCTTCTTTAGCACGTTGGAGGATAAAAACTCTTTGACTAACTCCCAAATTCCTGTTACAGTTTATCGAGAGTGAAAACATCTCAATTTATGTGTGCAATACTGTTGGTTGCGTCGAGCGCGAGACTTTATACCTGTTTCGGCTACAAATCAAACTCAGAATAAAAGATTAGCACAAAATAATCTCAAACCAGATTCTAATAGTTAATAGTTATCCCAACTATCTTTGACCCTTCCACCTTAAGCCTAGGAGAATATCACTCAACGAGCTGGACTGATTAAAGTATCAATCCCAACTAAGCCCGCTTAACTAAATTAAGCTCTTCACTCGACTGGGCTTCTTAGCCCAATAACTTCAGTTAAACAGATGTGAAATGTTAACCCGAAAAAAAACAGCCCAAGTTGTTATCTCGTCCCAACCCTGCTTTCTAAGAGACAACCACAAAACGACAGAGTTTCGACTTAAACCGAAACTTCCTTTCCAGCACCTGTGTATTCGATCAAAACCAATCATGTTTCTGGACGAAGAAAGAACAGAAGAAGAACGGTAATATTGCAGCAATATAAACCCAGACACTAATGGAAACAATATACTCCAACCCAAGAACAGTGAGATCCTCGTTGCTGTCCACGCAGGTCGTCTTTCCGGGCGACTCTTGAGCTGAGTTCCCCTGCAACTTCACACACAAACAGAATACAAACAGAAGGACACAGTGACTGAAAAATGAAAAGCAGAAAACCAAACCCAGCACACGATTTTTACGTGGTTTCCAGTATTGGGAGAATGAGGATCCCAATACTGACTACTCCACGGTCAGAGAATCACGATTGTGTGATCTCCGACGATTCACTATGATTTTGCGTTGAAGTTCGTCGTTACAAGCTATCTACCCAAGACCCCTTTGATCAATCTCAACCCGATTGATCAAATACTCTTTTCTCAAACCCGAATTGCTTCCCTAGCAACTCGTTACCAGTGTTTCCCCAACACTAACCCTCAAAGCAATCCTCCCCGAACCCTTTGAGAAAACCCCTTTCCTATCAACCTTGCTACTCTCACAAAATCCCCTTTTGTCTTAGCTAGCTTTGTTGATCACTTGAAAGGTTACTTTTGCTCTTCCTTCAAATCGCCTTTTATAGGCTGCAATGTAGCTGTTGGGAATTCAAATTCCCTTGAGATCTTCATGTATGGTAAGTTCTTATTCTTTCTTCCTTAGGCTTGAGAACTTGTCTTAACTGTTTTTGGGCAGCCACCTCATTTCCATCTGTGATTTGAATCTTTGCCTTGGCCTTCAAGCTGCTCCTGCAGTTAACATTCTCCCCCTCAACTTGTCAATGGCCAAGCTTCTCCCCCTAAACAGGATGTCCCAGAACTTGTCAAAGTTCATCATTTAAGCTGCTCACAATCAGATCCTGCACACTTAAACAAAGCATTGGTGCAGCCTGTCCATTTCTTTTATCATGGCAGCAAGTAAAGAAACAAATAGGAGTCCATTTTTATTCAACAAAAAACAGAAACATACATCACCAAACACTTGACAGAAGACTTCAACAAATAAAGGATAGCACTAACCGAACTTCTAATAACCTCTGAGACAAGACTCAACAACCAGACCAGACTTGTTAATAAAGAAAAACATTCATGGAACTCCCCCTAAGCCTAGCAGTAGTACGATTCCTAGTAGGTGTACTATGGAGATGACGCATACTCGGATGGATCGACTTCCTCATCCTCCGAAGTAACGAATAAGACCCTGCTGACTTTCTTGCCTGAGGAGCTGGCCTCATTTCCCTTTAGTGACAAGGCAAAGTCACGGAGGAGGCTTTTTCCTTCATTTTCCAGCCTTACCCCCTCCTGAATATGCTCCAAGGTCAACGTCTTCTTGCGCTTTCCTGAAGATTCTGCATTTCCCTTTCCCTTGTCAAGTCTGGAAATTCCATCAGCTGTGTATTCTGACTCACAGTTTGCAGCTTTGTCTCCCCCTTGAACTTTGGCAAGTTTACGGTGTCCAAGCCCCGAGAGAGTGCGATGCAGAACATGCTGGGCTTGGAGGTCAGAATGGACCTCCCGGTTGATGATTTTCCCACGCAGATCGACCCCTAAGATTGCTAGCAGATGGGTGATTTGCAAGCCAAAAGGCAGCTTCCCGCTGCACTCTTTTGCTCGATATTTAATCATGTGATTAAACATCAGCGAGGCATAGCTGATCGGGCAACTTGTCTTCGCGTTAAACAGAATCCAGAGATCAGACTCGTCCAGAATGGTGGCCTGTGCAGCAGCTCGAGGAAGGAACATGTGACTGATGTAGAACTGCAGGGCTTTCAGATCATCCGGCAGCCGCTCCACGGAGAACCTCGAGAGCTGGTGACTCCCGTAATCACTAGCCAAGTAAGACATCGTGTCAATGGGGTGGAACCCATAGCTGTCAAAGTCTTCTGCAGTTCCGGCTTGATACCCATCATGAGGAAGATGCAACAGAGTTGCAAGCATATCAGCAGTAACCGTCACACTGAAATTGTAGACGGTGGTGATGAAGTACGACGGATAACGCCCAGGGCCACACTGCATACTCGCGTAGAACATTCTCACAGCTTCAGGAAACTGATCAAGGAGTCGATTCTGGAACAGGGAACTCCACCCAAGATCATTGATATACCCATTAACCCTCAGTCTATACCGATTGAAGGTGGTAGGGGGGATGATGAACGAAGGGTGGAGCGGACGATCCTGGAAGCATTGGAGATACCTAGAGTATGCCTCCGGGTTTTTGAAGCCTCGATTGGTAAATATGGCAGCAGAAGCAAGAATTTGCTTCATCTCTTGCTTTTCGATTTCCTTCTCCATCTCGTTATGACGCATCTCCTGTTGCTTTTCGTTCTGAATCTTACTCTCCATCTCGTTCCTCATCTTACTCTCCATCTCCTGTTGCTTGCCAAAGATCCTACTTCTACAATTGGTAGGTATATACATATACTGTCACCCTTATAGAGAAACAAATTTTTTCATTTATTCATTCATTCATTCATAAGATCAGGGTACATATACTGTCACCCTTATAGAGAAATTTTTTTTTTCATTCATTCATTCATTCATAAGATCAGGGTACATATATTGTCACCCTTATAGGGGGGGTATATACATATACTGTCACCCTTATAGAGAAATTTTTTTTTTCATTCATTCATTCATTCATAAGATCAGGGTACTACCCTGTACGTACTCTATGTCTGGATGAACTGTTGTTCATTGGAGCGCCGGAGTGCTGAAGTTGTTTCCATCATTGAAGTCAGAGTGTGGGACTGATACTTCCGAATGATAAAGACAAATAAGTGCATAGTTGGAAAAACCGACATCAGGTTTTGCCAAGCCTGTTCAGATGGTACCTAATCCAATCATAGAGATCTATGTTAAGTAATTCTAGCAGACTGGTGTGAATTCAGATCTCGTCTGTTCGGCTGAGTGGGGTTTGACAATGGATTTGAGTCAATGATTGGAAAACTTCCTTTTCTCGATCTTGATTCGCATAGAAATTAAGGAATTTCCCTAAACCCTAAACCCTAAACCCTATATACATATACTGTAACCAGCCTTCCTTAGGTGCAGAGCTTCCATTCACGATGGGAAGTAGGTAGATCGTCTTTCTCTATAAGGGTGACAGTATATGTACCCTGATCTTATGAATGAATGAATGAAAAAAAAAAAATTCTCTATAAGGGTGACAGTATATGTATATACCTGGTAGCCTTGAAGGCTATCCCCTTTTTCCCTTTATCATTATTTCCCTTGTTGAGCTTGTCTTCATGAGTTGCTAATGACCCGATGAGTTCATCTATAGCTAACTTCTCTAGGTCTTTAGCTTCCTCTATTGCAGTTACCTTTGGAGTCCATTGCTCTGGGAGACTCCATAAGATTTTTCTAACCAGATCTCCACTTTCATATGATTTACCAAGATTCTCCAGACTGTTCACAATGTTTGTGAAACGCTCGTACATCTGCCGGATCGTTTCTCCTTCTTCCATTTTGAACAACTCGAATTGCTGTTTTAAGGAATTAATTCGAGATGTTTTGACTTGAGAGGTACCTTCATAAGTAACCTGGATTTTATCCCAAATTTCCTTAGCAGTCTTGCAACCGGCAACTTTGTGATATTCTTCTGGACCGAGTGCACAATACATGAGATTAGTTGCCTTGCAGTTTTGCTGAAATTTCTCAAAGTCATCGTCTGTCCATTTTTCTTGATCCTCCTTGAGCTCATACGGACCCTTGATGACTCTAGCCCAGAGTTTTGGATCTGTAGATCCAACAAATAATTCCATGCGGTTTTCCCAATAACCATAATTAACTCCTTCAAATCTGTGAGGCAGATTTTGAGAGAATCCGTCAGCCAAATAGAGTGGAGCATTATTCTTGGAACCCGACGCCATTTCGATTAGCACCGGAGGTCGTTGAACCTTGTTCTACGGTGACCGTGCTCTGATACCACGTGTTGGTTGCGTCGAGCGCGAGACTTTATACCTGTTTCGGCTACAAATCAAACTCAGAATAAAAGATTAGCACAAAATAATCTCAAACCAGATTCTAATAGTTAATAGTTATCCCAACTATCTTTGACCCTTCCACCTTAAGCCTAGGAGAATATCACTCAACGAGCTGGACTGATTAAAGTATCAATCCCAACTAAGCCCGCTTAACTAAATTAAGCTCTTCACTCGACTGGGCTTCTTAGCCCAATAACTTCAGTTAAACAGATGTGAAATGTTAACCCGAAAAAAAACAGCCCAAGCTGTTATCTCGTCCCAACCTTGCTTTCTAAGAGACAACCACAAAACGACAGAGTTTCGACTTAAACCGAAACTTCCTTTCCAGCACCTGTGTATTCGATCAAAACCAATCCTGTTTCTGGACGAAGAAAGAACAGAAGAAGAAAGGTAATATTGCAGCAATATAAACCCAGACACTAATGGAAACAATATACTCCAACCCGGGATCAGTGAGATCCTCGTTGCTGTCCACGCAGGTCGTCTTTCCGGGCGACTCTTGAGCTGAGTGCCCCTGCAACTTCACACACAAACAGAATACAAACAGAAGGACACAGTGACTGAAAAATGAAAAGCAGAAAACCAAACCCAGCACACGATTTTTACGTGGTTTCCAGTATTGGGAGAATGAGGATCCCAATACTGACTACTCCACGGTCAGAGAATCACGATTGTGTGATCTCCGACGATTCACTATGATTTTGCGTTGAAGTTCGTCGTTACAAGCTATCTACCCAAGACCCCTTTGATCAATCTCAACCCGATTGATCAAATACTCTCTTCTCAAACCCGAATTGCTTCCCCAGCAACTCGAAACCAGTGTTTCCCCAACACTAACCCTCAAAGCAATTCTCCCCGAACCCTTTGAGAAAACCCCTTTCCTATCAACCTTGCTACTCTCACAAAATTCCCTTTTGTCTTAGCTAGCTATGTTGATCACTTGAAAGGTTACTTTTGCTCTTTCTTCAAATCGCCTTTTATAGGCTGCAATGTAGTTGTTGGGAATTCAAATTCCCTTGAGATCTTCATGTATGGTAAGTTCTTATTCTTTCTTCCTTAGGCTTGAGAACTTGCCTTAACTGTTTTTGGGAAGCCACCTCATTTCCAGCTGTGATTTGAATCTTTGCCTTGGCCTTCAAGCTGCTCCTGCAGTTAACAAATACTTCCTTCCTTCCTTGGCTTCTTCTCTCGCCAGCCATAGCATTGTTGAGAGGTCTATTTCAGCAATTAAATTAATTAAAAACCATTATCGAAATAATATGTGATACCAATTTGTGAATAATTGCTTGGTAACTTTAATTTAAAAAGGTTTGAGTTGCAACATAAGTGATGAATAAGCTTTAAAACTTCTTAGAATATGAAAACACGTCGTGGTTTACTGTGAAACGTTCAATCTATATAGTTTATGAATAAAATTTATTTTTTAGGTTTATTTTTATTTTTCATTGAATACCCTTGGTGAAATTTCTGGTCCACCACTGCAAAAAGGGGTCTCACGCCTGGAATACTAAAGCAAACAATGACATTAGTATCGAAACTCTCAAGCAATAGATGACACAAGAATATATCAACTAAATCATCAATGGTACATTGAACACAATAGGCATCTCATATAATCATAGAAAGTAGTACATAAAACATCATAGTCACATCCTTAAACAATTTCGAGCTAGCTATGCATAGGAGCAATGCAGTCAAAAGCGTGATTCTACCTAGAAACGGAAGATGGGTAAAATCGTAAAGCGTAGAATCAAAACGTAAAAACGTAAGTTATTTATGCATCATGTAGAATAGCTAAAAATCTGTTAAGTCCGACATGTACTATGCAAAATGTAAGTGTACAGATTTTAGATAAATGAATAAATACATGTAATTCATGTTTAAAGTAGAGCAAACTCACAATAGCTTAACACTAAGTTCTTAAATATAGATCATAACTCACAAACAACCATTCATATTTGCCAAACAGTGCTTATATCCTACCATTCATACTTGCCAAACATACCATGATTTCTGACAAGTGACAATAAATCACTTCTAATTAAAACCAACCCAACAGATCAAGAGAACACATATACAATGGCAATTAACCAGACACACAATGACAATGAAGGCTGCAACGTGTCTGCAAGTGAAGGCCCTGATGCAATTGCAATTGTGAACAGCTTCCTTCATCCTTTTCATCTTCTTCAGGGGATTTCTTGCCTTCTTCTTCCTAAGATTGAGTTATAAACTCATCGTTTTCTTCATTGGCCTCGTGATGATCCTCCTCTCCATGGTCCACGATCTCTCCATCTTCTTCCTCGTCTAATGGGTTGGCTTTGAGATGATCTTCCTTCCCTCCATTGTTCGTGAATTCTTCATGATCCACAAGCCCTTCATGCTCTTTTGTCTCTTCAAAACCTTCATGCATCTCATTGGAATGTCCTTAATCGACTTCGAGATGCTCCTCAATGATTTAAAAACTTCTAGAAGTCGCTTTGGTCCTTCATAATTGGTGATACATTCGAAGCTCCTAAGAGGTTCTGACTTGATATGGCATCTTGCATTGATAGCTTTGATAGATTGCTTCATCTCCTCTAAAGTTGGACGAAATCCGAATTTCTTCTATATTCTCAAGTCTTCTAGATCTTTTTCTTTGATCATCGATTCATCATTAATCCTTTGATCATAGGAATGTGGTGGAGGAGGATTAATGTTGCTCACCTCGACCTTCAGTGCTTTTGGCCTAGTCCACTCGAATAGAGATATGAAACCCATCATTCTTCAAGTGATTCTTCAACTATTCTCGTCCTTGTATGCTTCATTTATGCTTGATTATGCTTGGGTAAGTCACCATACGCTTCCCTAGTATCCTTCAACTAAGCCATCACTAGGGCTGAGTTTTAGGGTTAGACTGGGTAGTGCCATCTCGAAGATTAAGAGTTTATGAATGTTTTTAGGGTCTTGTAGTGGACAAGACATTCATACCCTTGCTACAAGAACGCCTTCCTAGGCGATGCTCTAGAGGTTTGCAAGCGCACATATCCGACTCTTTAGTGTGCACGATAGGTAGAACCTAATGAAATGATCTAAATTCGTAATGCCCCATATACATGAGCTTTGACTAAAGTGACAATGGGTCTTGAGGGGACATAATTGGAGACATGGGATAACGACGAAGGACCATAAGATTAGAGAGCTAACGCACTGTATCCTATAAACCCAACATAGCAACTACAGCTAGGGGAATTCAATCCTAGGCAAACATCTCATTTCTAACTGTCTCCTAACCACTTGGTTGGTTATTTGTTTTTGTTTAGTTAGGTTAGTGATAACACTACATTCGAACATGGTTTTTCCATCATTTCTTGATCGTTTGAGCTTGTATTCTCGCTATCGTGTCCCATTTTACGCTAGGTTGCGTTGTTTTATGATGCTTCAGGTCCTAGTACGTGAATGAGTGCGAAGGAGTGGGTTTTGGGACAATTTGGAGCAAACGGGCAGAGAGGTGGGTGAAGTTACGACCCAACCTTAGAAGTTACGGTCATGACCGTGACTCGTCCCGAATACCACATTTAATTCCTGCCTGAGGTCCAGGTATAAACCTTAGTCGGGTGCAGTACAGGGCAAGCTAAGTATGTTTAAATATCGACTCGGGCCGGTCAGTATACCCCTACTTCGGTCATTTGAATCATTATCTAGCGACTCGGTTTTGGTTGAAAAGTTTGCTAACTTAAGTAAAGCAAGGTAAAAGTAAATGGTTTTGAAAGCTCTTTTGTGAGAATATCACTCGGGTGTCGCTTCCCCCTAACTACTACCATGGTATATGAATCGAAATGATTGATATGGGCAAAGTGACCGAGAACCGCTAGGGGACACAAATATGGTCGTAAACTACTCTCGATAGCTAAACCTAGGGATACATTATAGGATGTCACTCGGACCTCTCAGTTTAGGCAATCGATGGTTGACTTACTCCCTCACTCAACACAATGGTTGGTCGGCTTAATCGCGCTTAACCAAATTGCTTAATCCAACATTGAGGTTTGCCCTAAATTAACCTAGATAGGTGACTTAACAAAAACCATAGGAATACCAACTCAATTGAGCCTCCCTTGAAAGGGGGTTTTCCCTCTCTAGTCTAGGTTAAATTGGCCAATTAGATTGCTAAGCACAAACATGCACAATCAACATGAATAATACCTCAATCATTGAATTAAACAACACCATACACAATCATTCAATTCACATAACAAAAACTACATGGTAGATAGTTAGGGTTTCACAACACCCAAGTGAAAAAGAAATCTACTCCATGCTATAAATGGGAGAAACACAAGGGGAAGAGGTAGAAACCATCATGGAGAGGCTTCCAATCTTCTTTGCACTTGTGATGAACTTCTCTTGGGGAGAATCTTCTCAAATCCACTCTTGGAGCAAAACCCTAGCCTCATTCTCCTTTGGTTCGTCTTTCTCTCTTTAAAAATCTGAAGAAAAAGAAGACTTTCTCACTCTTTGGGCTCTCCCTCTCTCTTCCTTTCAGCTCTTCTTTTAAACAGGGATCGTGGTCAGTTCATGGTCGTGAACTCTGAAACGCGTTCGTGAACTCAAGATGGGCGTCGAAACGCACCACTTTGCTTGTACTGGTCACGGGCAACAACTCCAGTTCACGGTCTTAGTGACCCGTAACCCAATTGGCGTCAGTAACTTGATGTTCACGGGCAACAGCTTCTCTTCACGGTCTAAGCAGACCGTGAACATCCAAGGAAAGCCGTGAACTGCCATCTTTTCACCTCTTCTCCCAGTTTTCGCTCCTTTTCATCCAACTTTCGACTCCGGGGGTGGTTTCACCTGTTGGATCCTGAAACATTCTAAAACACAAGAAACCTCGCGTTAAACCACCCTTTTAGGAGCATAATTGCCACAAACGCCTAAGGAAAACGGGGTTAAAAATGTACAATTAGGCCTGAATCAGACCGTAACTTTCCCCAAGAGCTCGTAACTTCTCGGAGGAAAAGGGCTAAAGTTCCAGGCGATTCTTTAAAGTTACGGCCAGACCTTAAGAGTTACGGTGGACCGTAACTGTCCCTTAGAACCCGTAACTCTTGGGAAGGGATGAAACAAGGTTCCCAGAGATTCTTTTGAGTTACGGCCTCCCCTCTCAGGTTATAGTCGTGACCGTAACTCCTCTAACGGAGTTGTAACTCTTGGTTTATGGAGCATAGCGATGACATCGTTTTGAGGAGGAGTTACGGGGTGGGAGAGGGAGTTACGGCCGTAACTCGCGAACCTCTAGCTTATAGAAGGACAACTCGGGAAAAGGGCAAGATGATCTAGATTTTTTTAGTTCTAAAGGCATAGAGAGAACCCTAGAGAGAAAAAGTGACAAAGAACAACTCTTGGGCAAGGATTGGAGCAATGTGAAGACCTCAAAGCTCAATTCCTCACTCCTGGAGTACTGATTAGCCGCCTGGAGCATATTTTCATTGTCCACACGATGATTTCCCTTCCTAGCATGATGTTTCCTCCACTCTCCATGGAGTAACTCCCTTCTCATATAGGTATAAAGAACCCTAGTTTTGTATGCTAGGAATGTTTTTATGAACCCCGCTTGTGAATGATTAATTTGATATATTCAATTGAGGCATTAATCATAATTGCATGAGTCTTGATCAAACTTTCGTGACACCTGCTTTAACCTAGAACGATAGTCTCTGCATAGGTTGATAGAGCAACCTTAAATTGGAAGCGGTGAATCCACGGCTTTAGTCGAGAAGTGGATTCACTGCTCTGTATTGGAATTAAATCCAGTAGTGGAAGTTTGGTGTGTTATTGCCTTGGTAGTCTATGCCGGTGGAGTTTAGTCGCTCGTCGGGTATTCGAACAAGAGGGTCTGGTCTTCTTTAGTCGAGATTCCAGACTTGTCAAGAACTTTCCGCAGTGTATCTTTCAATTTGAACAAATTGGGAACATATAATCTGAATTAGCTGCATACTAGGGGGAACCATACCCGGATGACCTTTGACATACTTGAAAAACCAGAAAATTTCTTGCTTTCTGTTTACTTTGCGATCGAACAACTCACTACAATTAGTTTGCGGAGTAGGCACTAGATCTAGACCCTGAGTTACTTCACCACTATTCTGCATTTCCATTCTACGATTATACTTGGTCGTATTTTGGTGTTGTGTTTTAGCGTGTCAGTTAGATTAGTGAATTCACCCAACCTTCAGATTTGATTAGATAGTAGTTTGGAGCGAAGTAATAGTAAGTTCAGGGTTCCCTTGGAATACGTCCGAGCCACTTTATTACATCCCTAGTGTGGTTATACTTGGCTAGTTAGGAGTGACTAGTGAGTGTGCATTGACTTATAAATTTAAAGCTCGATCATAGCTGCGATCAGTTGATACCCCACACTTTGTTAAAGTCATAAAGGCCCATGTTTCAACAACTACAATCATTCAAACACAAAATAAAGGTTCAAACAAACATAAACCACCATTCGGGAGAAGAGTGGTGTAACAATACACAAATTAGACACAATACAAGAACTACAAAGACAAAGAACAAACACAAATACGACTACTATAATTGGAACACAAAACATAAGACTAAACTAGTAATTCTAAACATTTCATAATAACCTAGATATCACCGGCAAGGCGCAAAAAACTTTGATGATGTTGGCATCAAGATTTTCAATTTATAGATCGATTCGTCAACTATACTAACTACTCCAATCTTGGATAATTTCACCCTAGGATTGACGAAGTGGTATAGTGGTGAGCAATGACGTATTCCTCGGGAGCTCAAAATTGGCGCCAACTTTTCAATCTTTTTTCTTTTTCCCCATGCCAATTGCCAGCTACTCCTCTACTGATCTAAAGAGAACGGGGAAGAAGAATCGGGGAGATTGGGAAGAATTTCGTTGGAAAAATAGCGGGGAAAAGCGGGTTAGATCAGGTCCTTAAGGCCTCTTTCTTAAGGAAGATCTTAAACCCTCTTCAACCAATAGGAGAAGGAGAGAGAGAATGATTAGTAATGATTGAGTAACTACCTACCTAATACGTTAAAGGATAAGACAGGAATATAGAAAATATTTAAATGATATTATTACTTAAAATCAAAATGGAAGAAACCAAGCATGCGTTGAATTATTTTGGGTTTCGAGAATCAGTCTCCTCCCAACCCTAAAACCGTTCATCCTACAAAAATCGACGTCGTGTCGCGCAGCCGCCGGGGCTCTTGCTTTCCGGTGTTTGGTTTCGTTGAACTGCCGTTGCGTTTTCGTCCACCATCGCGCCCCGAGTTGGTGACCCATCATTTCTGTCCACCGTTGCGCCTCGTCTCTCTTGTTTGTCGTCGTCGCGCCTAGTGCCGTCTCATTTTTCGTCGTCTCTTTCGTCTGTCATTGCTAGACTACCGATTACATGGAATCGCCAAGACCCTTTATGTTGGTAAGTTTTTGTATTTCGTTTGGCTAATGTATATTTGGTTCCGTTGTTTGACGAGGTGTTATAATAGCTCGGGAAGGGATGTTTAATAAAACAGGCAACAGTAGTTAACAATTTAAGGTAATAACTCGATCGGGATAATTAATAATGCATGTGTTAGTTGTTAATAATTAAAGTGTTTAAGTTAATAATGAACTTTGCATGTAAACCTTCAATGGCGTTTTAGATTATTAATTAAAAAAGACATGAATAATAAGAAATGAATTTTTTATTAATAATTGAAGGTGTTAATAAATAAAAGTCATTACTCGAAGATGGATGATTAATAAATCCTGAGTTAGTTGTTAATAATTAAAGTGTTAAGGTTAATAATAAACCTTGCATGTAAAATTTAATTGTCGTTTTAGGTTAATAATCCAAGAAGGGAAGATTAGTAATGACGTGGATGGTTGTTAATAATTAAAGTGTTTAAGTTAATAATGAACTTTGCATGTAAACGTTCAATGTCATTTTAGAATAGTAATTAAAAAAGAGATGATTAATAACGACGGAATTTTTTATTAATAATTGAATGTGTTAATAAGTAGATGTCATTACTCGGAGAGGGATGATTAATAATTCCTGCGTTAGTTTTTAATAATTAAAGTGTTTAGGTTAATAATAAACTTTGCATGTAAAATGTCATTGTCGTTTTAGGTTAATAAACCAAGAAGGGAAGATTAGCAATGACGTGGATAGTTGTTATTAATTAAAGGACTAATACCACTAGGAAACCCGAACTATTAACTTTGTATCATTTGTGTCCTAAAGTATTCGATATGACAATTGTGTCCTAAACTATTTCTCCCTTAGAGTTGACCGGCGTTGACCGTTAGTTTTTAACAGAAAATCCAGTAAGCACTGATGTGGCAACTAAAGTGGAATTTATAATATTAATTTATAATTATTTTTCATATAAAAAAAGAAAATTACAAAATTACAAAAATAAAAACTAAAACAGATATGATTTGTGGATTATTTTTTGGGACACAGAATTGACAATCCCTTCCTCTTCTCCTTCTTCTTCCTCTTCCTTCTTAGGGATTGAAAAAACCAGGGGAACGGAAAACCCCTTCCGAAACCAAGGCACTTGCATAATCGCCGGAATCGTAATCCTGCTCGACGGATCCGCCACCAGAAGCTTCGAGATCGACCTCCTCGCCTCCACCGAAACCAACGGCGGACACTCGAACTCCGCCTTGAAAACCTTGTTGTACATCCTCGTCAAGTTTTGATGTTGAAAGGGGAGAAACCCCGAGACGAGAGCAAACAAAATCACGCCTCGCAATCCCTAACTCTGCTCTCCTGCACGCAATTCTCGTTCGCGCTCTCGTCGCCGAACTCAATCCGGAGAGAGTTATTCGACTACGGCCACAACCTCCACCCTCCCGGCGGGGAGCTCCGCTCCCGGGAGGCCAAATGCCGGAAGGTCAGGGTTCGGAAAGGTCGGCCTCCTCGTGATTTGTGATGGCGACAAACTCGGTGATGCTCATTGTCGCTATCACCACCGTCTCCGTTGTTTCCGTTTTCTACTTGAAGGTAGATCTACCTTCCGAACTCGGTGATGACTTCCAGATTCGTCTTCTTCCGACGTCGGCATCTGGTCACTTACCCTTAGGTTGGATTGATTCGTCTTCTTCTCGATTTCAGATCTCAGTCAATCCCATATCCCCAATTGCAGAAGGACATGGTGGGTGTGGGAGCGGAAGCGACGGAGCGGGGTCCAGGACTTGGTGTTTGCGATGGTTGGTATTTTTGTGATTTGGGTTTGTAATTGGATGAAGGAGAGGCGGCAGTGGAGAAGCTGAAGAGAAGAGGGAGTAGGATGCGGTGGTGGGGAGTTTCCCTTTACTTGTTTTTTTATTATAATTTTTAGAAACAATATTAATTAATTGAGTTTATATTTTTATAATTTTTATAACAATATATAATTTTTTTATTTAATTTTTAATTAAAAATATGAGGTGTCATTGATGTGGCATCTACGTGGCTGCCACGTCAACAAAGTCAATGTTATTGTTGACTTCCGTTTGGTCAACCGTTATCTATAACGGTCAACGAAATTGTCAGGACATAAATGACTCACAACTATCATACGTTGTGACACAAATGTCATATCGGATACTTTAGGACACAAATGGCACAAAGTTAATAGTTCGGGTTTCCCAGTGGTATTAGCCCTTAATTAAATGTAATCGTTTTTTATTTCTTCAACATTGCAGATCTGAATGAAGTACCATGTGATGTCATCTTGGAAGGTGAAGATATGCCCAAGAACGATGACTTACGCGAAGATGAGATTACAGTAGAAAATGTATATGTAGAAGGTGAAGGTGAGTTGATCGATCTTGTATATACGTGGATTGATAAAAACTCGTGTATGATGTGGAGACACCGGAGCAATTTGATTTCATTTGGGAAGAAATGATGGCGGCAGTCTCACAGGGAAAGTCAAAGAAGCAGACTAGATGGTTGAATCGTATGTTTAAGGTGAAGGAGAAATGGTCATTTGCATGGGTGAACAAGCCATTCACTGCTGGAATGCGGAGTTCACAGCTGAGTGAGGCATGCAGCTCTGTCCTCCGAGAGTTTTTGAACACCAATCAAAACGTACAGCAGCTGCAGCAAATTGTGGTACGTTATTAAATTTCCAGCTATATTGGACTCTGTTAATAATTGTCCATAAAATCATTAATATTGTAAGTTGACTTTTGTGTGTTAATAATTGGCCATAAAATCATATGTTAATAAGATAAGTGAAAAGATTAATAATCTTGTTGTTGATATTGTTTGTTAATAATCCAAATGATTTAGTTAATAATAATAGTCATGCTAATAGTCAAGATGACATGGTGGCATATGATGTGTGGAAATGAGGAATATGCTAATAATAATAGTCATGCTAATAATAATAATAGTCATGCTAATAATAATAGTCCAGGAGGAATATGCTAATAGTCATGCCTTCCATATCGGTATAAATGAGGAAAAGCATCAAGATGACATGGTGGCATATGATGTGTGGAAAATCGAATTCGCCAATTATGAGTTGGGCGCTTTAACCATGGAGACGGTACATTCATAGAGGTTTCCTCGCTTTTTTTTGGGGGCGTATATGATACCTGGGCTCCTGGGGGGGGGAAAGGATGGATCGAAGTTGGACGAGAGGGTTGTCTTGGTTGATGTTGAACAGTGCATTCTCAAGTGCTCGTGCATGAAATTTGAGAGTTGTGGTTGGTTGTGCCGGCACATACTAAGGTTCATGGAACTACTGGGGTATGCACAATATCCATAACTATCAACAATTCCGTGAAGCTACCTATTAGACCGATTGTCACGTGCGGTGAAATAATTGACTTACGCGTTGTATTCTTTGTACGTGCCATATTGTGGACCATAGTAAAAAATTAAAAATTAAAAATTGCATATAAAAATATTAATAACCCATTCTATAATAACGATCAATACAAACAGAAAATGTCAATAACGAACATAACTTAATATTTTTTATAATGGCGGATCAGAAAGGTACAAATATAGAAAAATAAACATTACCATTTTCTACGGAATTTTGATAAAAAACCATAACACGAAATAATTGACAACGGTGTTAAAAAATTTGTCATGTGAGCAATGAACATTACAAAAAATTACCAATGCAATTAAATAATTGACTTGCACGACAGATTGATTAATAATAGAAAACAAAAGGTTGAGAACGAGCACATATGGATTAACAATGGAGACAAAAAAACAGTTTGTAAACGGCCACGGAATGATTAATAAGAGATACCAAAAGGTTGAGAATGAGCACATATTGATTAACAATGGACACAAAAAAGTCTGCGAACGTCCACGAAATGATTAATAATAGACACCAAAAAATTTAAAAATAAATACTATTGTGCAGCGACAATGAAAAAAAACTACTCCCATGCAACGCCAAAACCCTAATCACATGCAGCGACGAAAAACCCCACAAATACAAAATAAATATTGGAGACGAAAAAACACATTAAACGCCGCCGACGAGAGATAAGGGTTTAACGACGGGGTAGACTGGGAGTGGAAACGTTATCACGGACAGGGTTCGACGACGGTGGCGATGGAATCGACGATGGTGGACTGGGACGACGACGTGAACGGGAGCTGGCAGCGACGGCGACGGTGTAGAACAGAAGCGGGAGCAGAATCACCTGCCGGAGATCTCAGCGGGAGGGAAGCTGGACCGACGACGACAACGACAGCTGTGTTTGCGTTGGTGGACATGAACGACGACTGCAGCGGGAGCTAGCTGCCTTCGGTGGAGAACTCTTACTGAGAATCGCCGGCCGGAGAAGGGACAACCGGGAGAGACGGTTCGCCTGCTTGCGGGAAGAAGAAGAAACAGACAGCGGGACGGCTCGGATGTTTGGGGGAGGGAAAAGAAGAGACGTGGGTTAGGGTTGTGGTTTTTAATTTAATTGTAGTACTTAATACCCCTACCAACTATTTAACTAATAACTCCCCACTAACTACCTAAAATTGAGTCAACCAATCACAACGCTTTAAAATCCCCATTAAAAAAGAGGCCTTAAAGACCTGAACTTAGGCGGGGATAAGGAAGCAACGAGAAGATTGGGAAGAAGGGTTGGAATAAGTTCTGGGAAGAAGAATGGGGAAAAGAATCATACAAGAAAAAGAAGAAAAAAAATGAGAAATTTCAAAATAATCAGGGTGGTTGATTATTTTGAAATCTTTCAAGTGAAAGTTTTAGAAAATTGATAGAGTTCAAATTTCTCATTTTTTATCCTCTTGCCAAACAATCTTACAGAATGAGGAATTTGCTCAATATTTCGCTTCCAAATACCTATCCAAACGACCCATTATAAACCAGGGTTTATTAGGGTCAGTAAGTACATAAAGAATGAAACTAGGCATGAAACCTCGACCTTCCCTAAGGGGTAAAATGGTGGATTGGGCCTTAGCTTATTGGATTGTAAGGGCTGTAGATAGCTCTAGTTGTTTGTTATGGCTGCCTAATGCATGTTCATGTTGGAGTTAGTCTAGCCCAGCCCATTCTTTACAAATGAAATGAAAGGTACGAGCTGGCGCACTGTGCACGCGCACACCCTTCCAAGCGGCGTAGGTGTCGTTTTCTCCATTTGCCTTGGAATTAGGTGGCACAGTGACGCGCAGTGCGAGCCGGTCAGCTCCTTCCTCCGGCAACTTCTTCCCCGTCGACGCACACGCAAAGATCTGCCTTCGCTCCTTCATCCCGTCGTCGAGCTTACCGCTAGTCTGTTGGTGTAGCCAGGTCCACAAGTGCTCCAAATAGGTCTGTGGATATCGGAGATTAGGTTCGCGAGTCGGTGGTTTGAAATTCTCTCGATGTTGATTCGATCGGAAAAGAATTATAGGCTTTCGGCTCTAATCTTTACCTCTTCGATTCTCCTGCTCTGCTGCTTTCCCGGTAAAGAAGCGGAAACGTGTGTGGTTCAATAAATTATCAGGCTACTAAATTTATGCAGCATTGGGGATTGAGTTGTGCTGGTTTCTTTGCAGATTTGACGCTTTCCGCTGTCGTTACGCTGGATTCCATGGAAATTTATAAAACTCACGAGTGGCTAAAGAGTTGGAAACCGACGGTGTACTTCCGCTGCAATGGGGAGAACGAAACTGAGTTGCCTGATGTCAAAGAAGTCAATGTCACGTACAGCTTCAATGGCGATGAATCTTGGCAGGTAAGGAATCTGAATCAGCTCCTTTTTGTTGAACTGAAATCAACCGCATCCTTGGCTGTAGAATTTAAGGCAACGCATTAAACAGTTTATGATGCTTTCCTTGTTTTGTATTTTAGCCATTGACAGAGCTTACCTCCAAGAAATGCAAGCGTTGTGGGTTCTATGAAAAGGATAGCTTTAAATCCGACGATGTCTTTGACGAATGGGAGTTCTGTCCTTCGAACTTTTTGGATTCTGATGGCAAGTATCGGCGGGTCAAGGAGCACGAATTCGATGCAAGCTTTTTGTGCAAACATTGCGTGCCTCTGGCAACTGGTCAGTGCTTTCCTTGCTTATACCATCTGCATCCTCTAGGGGTCATTTGCATGAACTCTTCGATGCTAGCATCTAAGCCTTATCATATGTAAGAGAATGAATGGTATCAGATCGATTATTCAACCTGTTCCAATAACTTAAGTTAATTACAAAGTGGGTTTAGTTTTTTCCTTGTGCACTAGGCAGTTTTCAGCAGTCTGGCTGCGTTAAATGAATAAATGATGGTTTGTTCTACCAGTGGAACTGAAATCTAATTTATCTGCTTGGGAGCATTCTGGTTATAGTTCAGAAAGGAAAGTTCACATCTTTACTTCAATTTTAATTCGGATCCAAAGATTGATCTGTTTCTGCTCTGGTGGCGTTGTGAGGGCCAAATAATTAGGCTTTATGCTCTTGTTTGCCTGTCATTGATTTGGGAATTCTGTGCTTGTGTGTGACACATTGCTGAGCTTGCTTAATTCATTTCCTACTTTTCAATCGTTGTCTGGTGACAATTGTTCCTCCACAGATTCGAGTGGAGACTCTAATAGCTCACCTCCCAAGGGGAAAGGAAAGCATGTTGCTGTGATTGTACTGATCTGCGCCCTAGTTTCCGCTATGTTGATTCTGGGGTCAGTTGCAGCATACAAGTACTGGCTAAGGAAGAAGAGGGAACAGGAACAAGCTCGATTTCTGAAACTTTTCGAAGACGGTGATGATGTTGAGGACGATTTGGATATGGATACATTATAGATGAATACTCAGTAGCTTTCTTACTTTCCTGTACAGATAACGTTGCATTTTACGTGAACTGGACGCTAACAGAGCATTGATTATTCAAGCATAAATCTTCATTTCTTCAGTGACTGGTTGAAGTTATCTAGTTATTTTGAATCGAAACCGTAGACCGCCTTGATCTTTCTCTACAAGAGCTGCAAGCCTCTTTATTGAATTTCTTATTATCGATGCCGTACTAAGACTCAAACACATCTATTTCGACTCGACAAAAGTATGGCCGATTTGGGAAAGAGAACGAAAAATATATGTATATGGGTTAATATGTTATTTGCTCGAAGTATATATGCATATAATGGTCATGATTTCAGAAATTGTTATCTTGAACTCAACTATTAATGATATAGACTAAATTGATACGACGCATGGTTTGACCGTTTATTTGAACCATCTAATTGTCATGTCAGTACCAAACATAAAAAATTTATGAATTTCTTTTATTATTTCCTTTTATCTAATTAATAAATAATGGAAAAAAATCCAAAATTAATTTCGGCCACCCATAACGAGCTTATCCCCTCGCCTCTTCCTAAATAGACCAAAACCAAAGAACCCTAACCATTCTTCTTCTCCCTTCTTCCTGACGAGTGGCATTCTCTCCAATTCAAATGCAACGGCGGCCGGTCGTTTAAAAATGCGCATTCGTCGCTGCTTGCAAGATCTACTCCTTACCCAGAACCCTCACCTGTTGTTGTCACCCGCTCCTCTCGCTTGCCTCTTTTCTATGTTCTATCATCGACGGGGAAGAAAATTAGGGCATTATCTCCTCTTCTCCACCCAACGCTCTCTGCCCATTTTTTTTCTAGACCAAGCCATCCCCACCCATCGCTCTCTGCCAATTATTTCCAGACCAGCCATTCCCCACCCATCACTCTCTACTGTAAAAGGCGAGTAAAGTGAACTTCGAGGGACCACTTCGACAAAACCGTGTTTGCTATTCAGCTGAGGTAAGAAATCACTATTTCTCTTAATAATCATCAGAATACATCCAAGAAACAGGATTTAGCCATATGTGGAATGATGTGCAGTGGAGATTAAACAATAATAGTTCATTTGTCTTTATCGGCTCAGTGAAACGAGCTTAGAAAGATGTGTTTCTGGATTTGTTTATCTGCAGGATGGAAGACCAAATTGAGCTCATTTTATGCCATGGATGTTTTATGGATTTGTAAGGGGTTGTTCCAAAGTATGTTGGAGGTGATGAAGTTGTGGTGAATCTGCTTGTTGATGTATTATCATATTTTGAGATCAAGAAGACATTAATTGAAGATTTGGAGTATGTTTTTGTGGAAAGGATTTAGTACTTGACCCCAGGGGAAAGTATGACCTATAGATTGCAGGAAATACATTCAGACGTGGAGATGATGAATGGATTACTTCAAGATGCAGCTAAAAGAGATGTGAGGCTCTACGTTTAAGCAACCAAAGACATTGGTGATGATGGATTTATGGGTGACAAATATGGACATGATCGTGATGGATCAGATGAGGAGGGTGAAAACTCAGTTGTACCTGAATTTCTGTGAGTAGATGAAGAGGGTGATGCCCAAACATCTGATGAAGAGTAAAATGAAATCAGAGAAAAGGTTTGAAAGAGGAGGTAGAATTTTAGAGCACAGATTGAGGTATGGGGAATGAGGTGGATCAAGTGGTCTATGAAGACGAGGAGCAGAATTTGAATACTAATAATCCGAGGCAGAATGAAAAGAGTACAAGTGGGGGATGCAATGAGCCATCTAAAGCTGGAGAAATGATGCAGATAGTGGAGTATCGACGGAAACTTAGTATATGGGATCAGAGGAGTCTGCTCATGTTAGAGGCGACATTGGCGAACAATAAAATGGTAACCAAGATTGACAAGAGCCTGCTTTATGATCCAAAGTGCGATCATAAAGAATTGAGGTTCGTCACTTGTATGCGCTTTAGCACCCCTAAACAGTCTAAGAAAGATGTAATGAGGCACTAAATTGAGATTGGTGCTGATATCATATGGGTAAGGAGCAGTGCAGTTAGGAAAGAATTGTGTGTGCGCAAAAAAAAAAAAAAAAAGATTACTCATGTGGCTGAAGGGTAAATGCAAGTTGGTTTCGCAAGCATGAAGCCATTGTGGTGAACCGAGTTGGACTAGCTCACACTTGCCCGCGTTCACTTCGAATTCGTGCAGCCAGTCAGAAGTGGATAGCAGAAGAATATCTCGAGACTTTTAGGGTAAATCAAGGGTGGGATGGTGGCCTAATAGAGGCGGAAGTGAAATGCAAGTTCAACTTGGTTGTGTCAAACCAAACTTGCTACTGAGCCAGGCTGGAAGCTCGTTGCATCGCATGCTATATGGCTCACTTGAAGAAGATTTTAACCAGATTAGATCATATATAGGTTATCTAGTGAAAGTTGACCTGCAAGGATACTTTCTTCTCGAGGTGGATTTAGATCCGAGTTGTGACAAAGTCTTCTTCAAAAGACTTTATATTGGCTTCTCCTATTTGTGCAAAGGGATCCTAGCAGGTTGTAGACCATTCTTCTGCCTCGATGGTTGTTTCCCAATGGGGGAGGTCCAAGGAATGCTTTTGTCAGCTATTGAGAAGGATGGGAACAACCACATGTTCCCAATCGCGTGGGAAATAGTGGAGTCCGAGAATAAATCCTCTTGGATTTGGTTTGTTCGTGCGTTGCAAGACCAACTTGGGACAACTGATGATAGTGGGTGGACGATAGTCTCAAACAAACAGAAGGTAAATACTTCACTTGCTATCCTTATGGTATTAAATACTTCACTATTATTTTCATACTGCCACTTATACTCACTGTTTTTGCTTTTGATAATGTTGTCCATGTAACACGAGGGCTTGTAAAGGCTCTCCACACTTGCTTGCCAAATGCGGGACACCGAAAATGTGCGTAGCATGTTCACTCCCACTTTCGAGAGAAGCACAAGACGACTATATCTCTTGACCTTTTCTGGGAAGCTGTGTACTCTCTCAATGAGCCGAATTGGAGGGATGGGATGGTTCACATGAAAGGTCTTGGTAGGACTGAGTATGCATATTTTATGGCTCAGGAGCCGAAGCACTTTTGTCTATTGTTCATGAAGACATTCTCCAAGAGTGAATCGCTGGAGAGAAACATATGCGAATCATTCAACAACTGGATACTGCGATTCAAGTCTCTCAGACAGATTGCAATGTTGGAGGGGATTCGAGTGTTTGTTATGATTCGACTAGTGAAGAACAAAAGGATGATGAATTGGCGGAAGGATGTTTTCCCTGCGGTGGTCTGAAGCAAACTGGAGAAGGCAAATCATGAAGCAAGATTGTGTACTAGATGTCCCTCATCGGATACGATGCATGAGGTATTTGTCGATGGCAAGGGCTTTTTGGTTGAATTGAACAGTCAGACATGTACATGCGGTTGGTGGGAACTCAACGGTATCCCTTGGTGCCATGCTTTTGCATCCATCACATACATGGGAAGTAAGCCAGATAGCTATGTCGATGATTACTTCAAGCTGGAATTCATCAAATCAACATACAAGTATCCCTTTCCACCATCAGAAGGGTGGTAAGCATGGATGCCCACATTTTGGAACAAGGTTTACCCACCTAGGATTAGGCTCATACCTGGTCGTCCGAAGACAAAATGAGGAAGGGAGGCTTGGGAGATCTAGAGTATACCAGCTAATAATGGAATTGGGAAGGTTTCTAGTCGAGAGAACCTCACAGTTCATTATGGAAAATGTGGTGGAGAAGGCCACAAAGCGAGGACATGTATGAATGAGCCTATGGCTCCGAAGACGGCAACACCTACAAGGAAGAAGCAAGCACGATTGAATCAGCAATCACTCGTTCCTCAATCAAATCAGAAAGCCCGAAGGGAGAATCGGGTAACTCGAAAAGTCCTTCCCAAGCACCAAATCAGCACAAAATGTATTGACTATATCATGCTGCTCTTGTGCCAATAGTCCCTTGTTTACCATCCAGAGATGTGAAGAGCAGGACTTCATAATTAAATTTATGCAAGTCTCAATGATGTCTATCAAATTACACAAGTGTTCATGAATTCTCAATTACATAGCATAGAGTCAGTCTTTAAACAGATGATTCGGCTAGAAAGGCATATGAAGTGAGTTGGTACAATCTGCTCTAGTATTCTCACCCCAACAGTTTGGATTTTTAATAATGGAGCAACATACCACATAATCTATGACATAAGTTCTTTCATTAAATATAATTCAATTACACAAGTGTTTGTGAATCTCCCAAATGGATAATAAATATCTTCTATTCACATTGTAATTGTTACTTTTCCTTGTGGATTTTTCCTCACTCAAGTCTGTTTTGTTCCTTCCTTTACTTACACTTTGGTTTCTGTAAGTAAGTTAACCCAAAATCATCCAATTTCTTTATTTTAAATCAAACTTTTGTCTCATTTAAGACCTTATTACTCGGAGGAGGATTGGTTTAGCCCAAGTGGATAGAGGTCTTTACCTGTTTTCAAACTCCAAGAGTCAGGTTTTGATGTACATATGAATTCCTTGAATTTAGCATAAGCAGTTTTCAACTTTTGGAGAAAATATTTCAACATCTAGCATGCCAAATTAGGTCACCCTTCTGTATTTAGAATGAGAGATGTGAAGTATCACTATCCTTATGTAACTCTACCTACTGTTAAATGTTGTGAAGTTTGTCGTTTGTCTAAGAAAAAGAGGTTGCTCTTTCCCGTTAGCACCTCAACCAGCACACACATGTTTCTCTTGTTCATGTTGAAATTTGGGGGCTCAGGAAACAGTTTCTAGTGATGGTTTTTCCTATTTCCTTAACGTTGTTGATGTGAAGCAAGGTCCACCTTGCAATCTTTTTGTCTGGTGGTACAAACTCAATTCAATGTACCTGTCCAAACTATTAGATCAGATCAAGGGGCTGAGTTCCATATGCCAAATTTTTATTCTGCTTATGGAATTGTACATGAAATGAGTTGTCCCTGCACAGCCCAACAAAATGGGAGAGTTGAGCGTAAACACCAGCACTTACTCAATGTTGTAAGGTCCCTCAAGTTTCAATCTGGTTTACCATTGTGCTATTGGAGTAATTTTGTTCTCCATGTAGCCTACCTTATCAGTAGAACACCAACACCACTTTTGAATCATAAAACCCATTTAAAAAATGTTGCATAAAGTTCCCTGTGATTACATGACTCTTAGATTCTTTGGTTGTCTAGCCTATGCCACAATTTTTGAGGGTTAAAACACAAATGTGATCCTTCAGCTAGGAAGTGTGTTTTTCTAGGTGTACCTGTAGGAATAAAAGGATACAGGTTACTTGACTTTGAAACATAACGAGTCTTTATTAGCAGAGATGTTTTCTTCCATGAAGACATCCTGCCCTTTCTCACTTCCTCTTATGCAGATGAAAATCAACATGATTTACATCTGGTCCTTTGTCTTCTTCTAGTCCTGAGGAATCTTTTGTCCCAGAAGCTCAACCCTTTTTTGAGTCTGAAGTAGTAGTCTATTCTTCTCCTCTTACTGCACACTCACCCTATACACCCCCACATGTCATTCCTGCTGCTACTACTGAGTCTTGTAGAAATTCTCCTACCACTTCTTCATCCTCATCCACTAATCTTTCATCTGAGCCCTCTTCTTCACCAGGGTCCCCACCTGTTGTTCCCCTTCGTAAATCCACAAGACAAAGTGCCTTTCCTGCTAAGTACAATGACTTTTATGTTGGCTTCAATCAAATCAATTTCCCTGTTAGTGCCAACAGTATTCCTTCAGATCTTTCTCATCTCACACCACTTGACTATATTACTAGAGAAGATAGTAGAACCAAGTAATTATGTTGAAGCTGCAAATGATCCAAGATGGAATGCTGCAATGATGGAATATCTTGCAGCTATTTATGCTAATCATACCTGGGAGATCACTGACTTGCCAAAGGGGCTGAAACCTGTTGGTAATCTATGGGTTTGTGAAGTGAAATTATTTCCAGATGGAACTCTTGAAAGGTTCAAGGCAAGATTGGTTGCCAAAGGCTATGCACAAGTGAATGGTATAGATTATTATGTTGTTTCCCATTACTTATATTCAAAATTGGCATCTACATCAAATGGATGTTAATAATGCCTTTTTATATGGAGATTTGGAAGAAGACATTTATATGGAATTGCCAAACGGTTTGAGGGAGAAGCCAGATTACAAATGCAAGGTTTGCAAGCTTAAAAAAATCACTTTATCGGCTTAAGCAAGTCAACAGAATGTTGTATGCAAAGTTGACTGAGTCTCTGTTGGCTAATGGTTTCACACAATCCAAATCAGATTATTACATTTATCTCTCTAAGGTTGAAGGTTCTCTAGTGGTTTTGATTGTATATGTTGATGACATTGTTATAGGAAGTGCAAATCTGGAAGCAGTTAACACTGTGAAGAAGCTATTGAAATCCCTATTCAAAATGAAAAACCTGGGCAACATGCAGTATTTTCTAGGGTTACAAGAAAACAAAACTGAGACTGGAATCCATGTTTCCCAAAATAGGTATTATTTGGAGCTCTTGAAAGAAGCAAGTTTTGATGAGTGCAAACTTTTCAAATTCCTTCAAGTTTCAAGCAACTGCTTTCAGCAAGTGATGGTTATCCATATCTGGATATTGGCAAGTTCAAGCTCCTATTAAGACAACTTCAATACCTTAATAGCACAAGGCCATATATCACTTTTGTAGTCCAACAACTATGAGTTTCAGGATTCACCTACCACTATGGATTTTAAAGCATTGTAGAGGGTTTTTAGGTACCTTGGGGGTTCACCTGCATAGGGAATCTTATATTCTAAGGATTCATCAATGCAATTAATAGGGTACATCAGATTGGGCGACATGTCCAGATCCTAGGAGGTCTTTAACTAGTTTTTGTGTTTTCCTGGGCAGAGGATTGATAAGCTGGAAAGCCAAGAAACAGAGTATAGTCACCAGATCTTCCTCCGAAGCTGAGTATAAAGCCCTAGATTTGAAGAGTTGTCAATACAGTGGTTGGTTAGGTTGTTGTCTGACTTTGGCATTAATCATTCTCAACCAACAATTGTGTTTTGTGATAGTCAATCAGCCATTCACATAGCCAAGAACCCTGTGTTTCAAGAACGTACGAAACACATTGAAGTCGATTATCATGTGGTAAGGGAAAGGTTGCAAATTGGATTAATCAACCTACATCATGTATCTACTACACACCAATTTGCAGACATTTTCTTATGAGCAAGCTGGGAGTTTACAATATTCTGGAATACAAAATGTGGGGGAGCTAGTTTCCTCCCCATGGTTTTCTTATTGACAATGCCTTCGTTTATGGTGCATGTCCTTTGGTATTTTTGCAGGATGGTTGATTCAACACATGAGTATAATCACTATTTGGTGAATTACCCATCTTATGGAGACGAGTTTGAGACATGGCACAACATACCTCCGCTGTCAGGCTGCAATCTAAGCTTTTGTCCTTCATCCCTAGTGGTGCATCCTACTGAGCACCGATGAGCCCATCTTTTTGGAGCTTTGTGTGTAGTTCTACTCCGCATTTCGTCATGACCAGCTGAAGGGTCGGCGCCAGCAGCCTTTCGTGGAGTTTACGCTAGGAGGGCGCCACCACAACATCGGCTATGACACTCTAGCCGGGGCTTTGGGACTTCATACCAGCATCATGACGTTGGCTGAGAGGGAGTACACGCTGGAGGTCGATCCGCAGAGGGCGTACCAGGAAATCTGCCTTCCGACAAAGTCAGCGCTAGTTCAAAACCTCCACACTCGGGCTATTCACTTCCGAGCCCAATGGAGGATCCTGCACATGCTCCTCACCAGATTGGTGATCTCGAGTCTCCAGGTTGTTGGCAGGTTACTCTCAGAGGGTTGGTGGAACTTCACACTTTGAGCCAGCCCACAACGTCACTTCACCTCAGCTCAGCAGTAGCTACCTCCTTCTCCAAGATCCTAGGACAGCACCAAGTCCCCATCATGAACATGGGCCCATTATCACCTGGCTAGCCCGGTACTTTGGAGTGGACATTAGGATCTGCATGGAGGTGGACAGACAAAGGTCTTGCTAGTGGAGACTCTGAACAATATGAGATTTCTCTAGATGGAGCGAAGCATTCAGTTCATTCACGGCTTCTGACTCGCGACCTTGTTTCACCCTGTGGTGGGACATGCACCTGAGCCAGACCAGCACAGGAGGCACCACCACCACAGGCACTACAAAGGCGTCGTAGTGTTTACCGTAGTTCTTCTTCATCATCAGCTTGAGTCGGACCCTCGTCCTCGGGTAACCTTGATGCCCGACTGACAGGCCTAGAGCAACAATTTCAAGGGGTGTCCTCCCAGCTCACGCGAGAGCTGGATACTAGAAGATACTCCCATGTCTTGTTAGAGGAACTTGCTCAGGACCGAGGCATATTGGTACAGGGCGATTGGCCGGTCTCCTTACCTCTTCGCCAAGACTTGCTTGCCTTGTTAGCACTATCGTACTATTATCTTTCTTTCTCTCCACCTTTGACTCTATACATTGTGTTATGTCTTTTATGTTTTGAGCTCGTACTTGTGTGGTTTATTTTTAGTTTTATTGTTGATATGATCCAAGTTTACCCCTTCTACAAGCAACTGTTGATTGTGGAACAAGCAAGTTCATTTGTCCATAAGAATCACCAAATTTGGCTAAGTGTTTGTTCGTGTGCAGGGTGCTCACTTTGAAAGGGTGATTCTCTCTCGTGCCTCGGTGGAAATGAACAAATGGAAGCTTGTATTGAATCTTGAAAGCTACTCTACAAAATGGAGTGCCAGGGATCTCGAGGGAAGGCCAGAAAGATCGTGTCACAAGCCTCTCAACTTCCTATGATGATCAAAAGGATTCAAACGAAAGCTTCAAATATCGGCTCGAAGCTGTTTTTCCTGCCTTCTTCTAGTCTGTTTTGAGTTCTAATTCATTTTCCGAGTTTGTTTTGGTTAATTCGAGTTGTATTGCGTCAATGACTTCCTTATGAGTTGTTAGGATTAGCTTGAGTCTATTTAAGTTCAATTATTTGTTGTAACTTTCAGTTTTCGTTTATTGAATACAAAGTAGAGCTTTGATTCATCTCGCAAGTTTGCTTGAAGAATTGAGTTGGATTGTTTGGAGGATTCCAAGAAATTGTGAGCTTGTATCGATCAGTTCACCAACCTGATTGTGGCCAAGCATCGACCTAAATTTCTCGAGACTCTTTCCCCTCATGAAAGTTGCACAAAACTCACCATCCAACCCTCAAAATCGACCCCTGTTTTTTGATTTCTTGTTCGAATAGAAGTGATCCGAGGTTCTAGACCTCTTAACTACGAGACTTTGATCTTAAACCCTATCTTGGGGTTTATCAATTGTGATGTTGGATATTGTGTTATGAAATAACCTCCAATTGTGCGAGAATGTGTTGTGTTTTTGTGTTTGTTCCCATGTGAAGCTCTCTTTCGCCTCTCAAAACTGGCCCAGTTCTGTTTTGACTTTCACACACCACATCTAGTAACATCGTTCTACCTCTTTCTTTTACGCCATTCAGGGCAATGTCGAGTTTAAGTGTGTGTGTGTGTGTGTGTGTGTGTGTGTGTGTGTGTGTGTGTGTGTGTGTGTGTGTGTGTGTGTGTGTGTGTGTGTGTGTGTGTGTGTGTGTGTGTGTGTGTGTGTGTGTGTGAATGAGAGGTGTGATTGAGTGCTTGGAGCCTTGTTGTATACCCAAATTTTTAAAATTTTACAGCTCCAAGCTTATCAACTTCTTCATTTGCATGATCATTGTTGCCGGTTGAGGAGGATCTCATGATTATTATCTTCAATTTATGGATGGTTTTCTTGTGATTGAGAGCAATCTACGATGATGATTGAGATATCCATTAGATATGTGCAAGTGTTCAGTTCTTATGTGTTTACGAACCAATTGATGTTTAGGATTGATTACTCATCGATCATAATTGCCAAGCATCCAAATTTTTTAAATTGGAATGAATGATTGAGCATCCAGGTAGCCATATGAGGTTTGTGCAGCTCGTTTTATTCATTGTGTGATAGATCCCTCTTACCATGATGAGTGTCATTCATGTTAACGCTAGTGAGGAAGATGGAGGCATAGGTTTAGTTTACGACCCAAAATTTGACTTGTCCCAATTGAATTATCACCTAATTAGCCCTTTTGAGCCGTGAGTCTAAGGGTCGCTCTCGTATCAGGTAGCTCTCGCTACTTGAGCTTGATTGAGATTAGTAAGAGCGGCGCTACTTTCTTCACATCTACACCATTTTTTAGTCACCCTAGTGTTTGGAAGCTCCCATCATATCATTTGAGCTTAATTGAGGTTCCACATGAGTGATTTGTGCATGGTTTTGCTAAGAATGAAAAAGTGAGTGTTGGAGTAAGTTCTTATAAGTGAGCATTGTTCATTAAGTTCAAGAATGTGGCATGTTTAGCTCTCCACTAGCCCTCAAGAAAAAAGAGAAAAAATAGAAAGACATAAAGAGGGCTAGGAGGAAAGGAAAGCCACCACAAAAAGTCGTGCATGGTCTTAAAATGTGTTTCTTAGCAATCAAGCTTAGGAACACGCACATGATTGTTTACCTCTTTCAATTGTGCTTGAAAAGTTTGTTAGCAAGTGTAGGAAAGAAAGTTTGTTGTGAATGGTTTGGCCGATGCTAGTGACCATTGCTTGTAGGAGAAGGTTCTAGTCGAAACCTTAGAACTTTGTGTTGGTTTTAGGTTGCAGATGTGGAACCTCATTCTATGTTTTCCAGCATTCAAAAAGCCTTTTCCCGTGTCCTAGACCCTAGCCAGTCATCTGAATTCTGGTTTAAGACCTCCGTACAAACTAGTGATGACAACCATCTTGTGAGCTCTAGCATTTAGAGCTTTTGTCATGGTGAAGAGACAATAAGGATGAGGATTGAGCATGCACGTCCTTTGCATCAAATGTTCCTTGCCCCACCGATCGAGAGTGAGTGATTCATTCATTTGCCATGTTTATATCATATTCAGGTGAGGACCTAGTTTGCTCCATCATTTCTTCCTATGGCTTGATCTTTATACATGGATAACTATTATTGGTGATTCTCTTGACGGGTCATGTTTAGGTTTGAGGGCAATGTGACAACTTTTCATTTGCATATCTTTAACGCATTCGAGTATCATTTGTGGTGGTTGCTAGGATTTCTTGCTATTGTCCATATGTCGATGCCAAAAAAAATTTGAGATCCATCTGCTTTATGCCTTTTGATTTGTCCCGTGTTGTTTTCTTTAGGTTGACCACCATGTGTGTGATTGGTTTACTTGGGGACAAGCAAACGTTCAAGTGTGAGGGAGTGAGTCAGGCCTAATTCACTACAACAAATTTGGCCTATTATGACAGGTCACCATTGTCATATTAGATACCCAACTTGTCATATTATATTTAATATGACAAAGGTTGTCATCACAAAGGTTTGTCATTTTATCGCCGTCAGGATAGGTCAAATGTGACAAAAATTTATAAAATGTTTGACACATTTGCTTTCAGTATAGAAAAGTAGGGCTGGGATTCGGTTTTCTAGTTAACGATTTAACCGGTAACCGCGGTTACCAGTTAAACCGTTAACCGGACGTACACGCTTGTCGGATGTGAAATTGGGATGGCGGTAATACCGGAACCCGGCTGCCAGGTAACCGACGCACACCCGGTTGTACGATACGGAATTTGCTGGGAGACGACGCTGTATAATTCTATTAAATAGTGGCCCTCTATTTCTATTAGGAAAAGAAATTATAGTTTATAGACTAATTAATTATGATTTAATCCTGCTCTCTCCCCTCTCGCTATCTGCCTGATTAACCTAAGCTAACCCAGCCCTCAAGTCACGAGTCTCGCCGCCGGCCGCACAATTGGAACCCCAACCACCAATCCCTCTCCGACGCTGGCGCACTCAGACTGACGATAATGACGTCGCAACTCAGCAGCTCGACTACTCTGAGTCTCTGTCGACCCCTGCGCGCTAGACCTAATCGCCGGTGCAGCTTCCTGATTGCTTCCCCGACCCAGTAGCCACCGTAAGATCATTCATTTTCAGCCTTCAGATCTGTCCAGGCGTCCAGCTTCCCGCCTTCCCGCGCCGCAGCAGCTATTGTAGTTCTCAATTTTCAATTCTTATCGTTTGTGGGAAATGGGATTATTAGTGGGTTTTTGGCTTATAGCCTTGTAGGCAGCAGTGGCATTGGTGGCGCATTGCAACGCATCATCAATCATCATTATGCATTTGTTTTGTGGTGGCCGGTGGGTTTTTTGTCAACAGGTGAGTGAGGAAGAGGTGACACACACCACGCACACGTTGAAAGCAACACTGGGTCAGGCAGCATGCATTCGGTAAACGGTGTACCGAACAAAATACCGTGAAAAACCAATTCGGTAACCGGTGTATTGTGTAGAACTCGGTATCGGCAAACGGGCGGCGCATATGTGGTTCCGGTATACCGTTAACCGGTCAAACGGTAACCGGTTTAACTGGTTACCGACCGATTACCACCCCTATAGATAAGGCTCTAGGTAGTCTATTGTGACAAACAGATATGTTATGACGACATATTTTTTCATTATCATTGTCATAATCTGGTAGTTTTGGGAGAATTGTTCGTCATATTAGATGATTATATTTTGTCATAACTGTATATTGTGACGATTATATTTTTTCAGGCAAGGTTCCTTATTTGTCACATGTCTAATATATCAAGAGCTGAGTTTGTCAGGCAATGTATATAATGTGACAAACGTAAATTTTAATTCAACATATTTTGTCATTAATTTTGTCACAATTTGGTTATTTTGACAGAATAGTTTGTCATACTACCGGGCTTTTATTGTAACATCACATTATTGTGACGAATTTATTTTGTCATAATGCTTGTTGTGACGAATATCCTTTGTCATTACTGCTTTGTATGACGAATATATTTTGTCATTTCAGTATATTAGGACGTAGGCATTTTGTCATAACTGATAATTGTGACGAATATATTTGGTACTAACTGCATATTATGATGAGTATAACTCGTCAGGGAAGGTGGTTTATTTGTCTCGTGTTTAATATGACAAAGTGACAATTTTTCAAACACTTTACATAATGTGAGCACATTCCATTGTTGTCACATTTGACTTGCTTCACAAATTCCATAATTCAAATTGCAACCTGATCATGGAAATAGTACCAAACATTCAAAACAGTACATCCATTTCCATTCCCATAGCAGTCTAACTCCTTGTTCAACATAAACAAACATTCTAAGTTGTCCACCATGATAGAAAACATGAATCTACTTGTTCACCATGCCACAATTAAACCATGATAACTTTGTTCACAAAACAAACAAAAAAATCATACGTATAACACCAACAAATGGCCTCCAGTCTCTTATGTCTCTGCTCTGCTTTGTTTATGTCTATGCCCTCGAATCAGTTCCAGTTTAAACGATCTCCGTTATGTTTAAGTCTCTGTTTCCTTAGATGCTCTGCTGATTTTTGCATAGTGCGAGTAGTAGTTTTGGGATTAGAGTTTAGCTTTGAAGTCGTCGTTGCCTCATCAGTCGTGTCTCTCTTTGATGTCCTAGTCGCCGGCGTTGGATTGCCCCTTCTTCGTTTTTTGGTGCCTCTGCTAAGCCCACTTTTTATTTGTTGCTAATTAAAACTTATACGAAGGATTATCTTAACAAGGTTGCATGCAAAGAATGATAAATTTCATAGCTTTCCTTTGTGCTTATAGTCATTTTCATTTTCTTCTATCTCAGTTCATTGCCTGATTCGTCAAACTCTTAGCTTTATTCCGTTTTTAGACTTAAGCTCCTCCTCATGTTGTCTGAGTCATTTTGTAACTTTTTGGTGTAGGTATGCCGCCACTGAAGAAGAAGAAGGTTGCTGCTCACAAGGGAGTGCCTATCCCGGATCTTTATTGGGCAACAAGATCAGGGAGGGTGCGCCTAGGGCTTGCTTGGTCCATTGAATCTGTAAGTGAGGGGATTGGAATTTACATAATGGAGAATGGGCAGTCATTCGTAGGCCCAAATGAGAGCTTGATGAAGACAAAGTTGGGCGTCGTAACACGCCTGATGGCCCCGATAAGGAAATACTATTTGCCAAGTTGACCGAGGCAGACAAGCACCCCTTATTCAAGAAGCTAGAGGTAATCTCCGAGTACTGCTAGTTTGATTTGAAGTAGGCAAATCTTAGCAGGCGTTGGTTGCTGCTGTTTGTTTTCTTTGCTACTTTATTTTCGTTTAGAGCTGATTTGACCATAAGATTGCTTGTTCAATATGTGTGTGTCCAATTGGGAATTTGTGAAATATAATAATACATGTGAGATTTCAAGAAGATGTCGAGGAATAAGATGCCTCCTTTGTTACATATTTGTTGGAGGAATGCTTTTTTGTTTACTTGGTTTGGCTCCACTGTTTTCTCGTTTGCTATTTCCGGGACCAACTATGTTCTTTTGTGTAAGCTGTAAAGTATGCATACCTATAGGTGGCTTGCTATCTAATTAGTATTAGATTATTTACTTACTGTGGTTTCTATCTCATTTACGTTGATGAGTAGCTCATGAAATTCAAAGTTGTATTTCTTTTTTGATTAACTTGGGAAAAAACAATGTTGCTTTGAAAGGATTTGGTTAGAAATGTGTGATAATATGTTTGTAAATGAACTATGTCACTTTTTCCATGGTAACTCATCTGTTGTATGATCACTTTGAGAGTGAAAAGTTTCGAGTAAGTAACTCGAACTGTTTCATCATCAATTTCCGGTGTTACCTTGTCTTACAATCAACGGTTGCTTATCAATTATATTTTTCGTATGCAGAAGCGAAGTGAAATAAATAAAGTCAACAAGAGTAAGCAAGTGTATGCACACACTTCGGGTGCAAAATCTCTTGATCAAAGAATATATGAGTTGGTAAGTTTTCTAGAATTCCATGGAACATTTATACATTCATACAGTTGCGTTCTTTGATTTAAATCTGCCTCATTGTGGCACCTTCTTGATGTGGGGGTGGGAATTAAGTAAAAGGGAATCGATACTTGCTCCCCAATAGACTGATGGTTCAGTATGACTGATGTTTTTTGTAATAATCAACAACTTAAAATTACATATTTGGTATTCAATGTCTTTGCTTTGTGTAGGAGAAGAAGAAACAGAAGCAACAGCAGCAGGAGGAGCAACCTACTAAAGAGGAGCGGCCAACAGAAATGGAGGACGGTGATACCATAGAGGAGGAGCCAGTAGATCTGCTTCTGTATGCAAAGAGGTATCAGAGGGCTGGCGGTAGTTGGGTATCGGAGGAAGCTATAAAAAACTATGTGAGTTCATTGTGATGAATTGCCTTGTTTCATTATGATTAGTTCATAGCAAACCATGTGACCCATTTCGTTAAACATTTTTCATTCAATGTCTAGCTGGAGATGCAGTCCATTTGGATAGAAGCAAAGGTAGAGGGGAAGCCTGTATCAGGTCGCGAGATTGTTCAGACGGTCCTGAAGAAAAAGCTGAAGTATGGAACCAAGGAGAACCCAATATCAGCAAAGGAGCAACAACTCCAAGGTGAATTAGAGGCAGCAAGAGCTGAAGCGGAGAAAAAGGCCAAGGAGTTTGAGGAGAAGATACAAAGTCAGGAAGAGCAGCTAAAAAGTCAGGCTGAGAAGATGCAACTCCAGGAAGAAAAGTTACAGAGTCAGGAGGAGAGATTCGACACTCAAACAGAGGAGATGAACTAGAAGAAAGCTGCCCAGGAAAACTTACAACATCAAGTGCTAGTGATTGCTCGCCAACTACCCCGCAAATGAACTATCAAGTCCAAGGTAACCACACTGCCTCAGTCTGAAGATCGGAGAACCTGAATGGCGATTCGGAAGCAACGCCTATGTGTGGAATGGTGACCTAAACAAGAGCGATGAGTAGACTATGGAGTTGTGAACTGTCGGAATTTCTAGGAAGAACTGTCGGTAGCGACAGATAAGGGTTTGTAGAAGAGGAAATTAGGGATTGTTGATGGCAGATACGAAGGACTGAAGTCCTTTCCATGGCTTACCTATTTTAATACGGATCCATGAGGGACTTAGTTAATGTTGTGGGCGTTGATCCTTTAAATCTTGTGGGCTCAGAACCACACACACACTCATTTAACCAATCATCTAACGAAACCCATTGTCCCTCCTACACAAACACTACGATCCAAAATCTAGCATCAAAATACATTTCGAAGGCATAAACTGGGTTTATATTTTGGTTGGGTTTATATTAGTACCACGGAAACGAAAACATAAAGCCCAATATCAGAGAATTAAGATAGATGTTACCAGACTCCATTCACATCATCAAGCAGCAAGTTAAAAGCCACATACAACACTACCCATCGATCAAACATTCAGATAAGTTCACAGGAGTCATCTAATTTACCCAAAATCTGTAAAAATGAAACTAAGGCCCCCAAGAATCTGTACACATCTAATTACCCAAAAAATCTGCAAACATCTAAAGCCCGCCACCAATAATTTGCTAATGTGTAAAAATGATTATATCTTTAATAATCTACTGTTAGGCTTCTTCCTCGTCACTGAAGGATGGATCAATCCCATCTTAGCAGAGGAGGAAGGGACAACGCATACCTGGTTCTGCCAGAACATTGATTTTGCTACGGGAAATGAGGGACCGAGATAGATTCTGCTACGAGAACAATTTTCTACAACAATTTTGCTACACAAATTGAGCTTGCTGAGATTGAGGAACTGTGAACTGCAGCCGTGAGTGGGGGTCAGGCCGATTGGTGGAACGGATTTGACGAAACACCCGGCGGTGAGTGGTAGGGCCGATTGGTGGAATGACATGTAAAGGATCAAGCGTTTTGGATTTTTGGTGGTGACTTTTTCTTGGGTTCTTCCATATTTTGAACGACTGTTGAATTTGGAGAGACAGTGACGGAGGATAATGTTTCAATTTTATGGAATTTCTTATTATTTTGTGATTTATTTTCCCGAGGAAAGAGATTTAAGTCTAACACGAGCAAATCTGACGAAATGCCTTTCTCACAACATGAAACCACTATATTATGTCGAACATGTCCTTTTGTCAGCTCGTTGTGGGATTATTATTCTATTGTGAGTTTGTGACAAAATAATTTTTCATTTAAACAATTTAGGAAGACATAATATGACAAAAGCTACTTTGACGATATAATTTGTCACTTTATGTATCTTACATCCCGATATGGGTTACCTATTTTGACAAACAATATTGTGACACACAACTTTTGTCACATTAATCACTTTAACTGATAACATATTCTGACAAAATTATTTTTTGTCACATTAGGCATACCAAATAGGACATATACCATTTTTGTCATATCACAGTACCTATTGTGACAAACAATGAATGACCAAAATTTTTTTTACGTAAAAGGCCGAATTTGTTATAGTGATTACACATATTTTATCCCTCGGTTCTTGATCGTTTGACGTGGTAGATGATGTCCCTTGCCCTATTTTACTCTAGATTGTGCTTATTTTGATGTATTTCAGGTCCTAGAATGTGTAGGAAGGTCGAGGACGAGTTTCAAGATGAATGGAGGTCGGAAAGCGCCAAAGTATGAATAAAGTGTCAAGATCACGGGCTGGGAGAAATTGTCACGCTCTTCCAGCCCATGAAGATTGATAGCTGGTCGTGACAATTGATGAGGAACAGAAGGATTTGCATGCCTCGTGGGCAGGAGGAGTTATCAGTTATCACGGTCACTAGATTGTGATCTTTCACAGACCGTGAATATGAATCAAAATGACAGCAATTGCTTGCGTCTTTGGTCGAGATCCCATGCAGGCTGATGTGAATCTAGCATCGACTGAAATTACTGAATTCCTCGTGGATTTGCAACTGTCGAGTTAATTTAGCTGTATTAGGAGTGTAATTTGTGTTTATTTCTTTATTAAAGTAGTCTTATGTTTCCTACCCAATTTGAAACTTGTTTTCTTATTTTTAGAAGGTTTATTTTAGGTTTTGTGACCTCTATAAATAAAGGATGTAATACCTCTGAATCTCAAAAGATTTTGACGAATTGAAACCCTTTTGTTCACAGAGCGTGTGCTTGTTAATTTTGCTCTCATTGTTGGTGGACTCCAATCGTGTTGAGTGTGTCTCTATATCAATCAAGCATCCATATTGATTTGTGGTTGGCTTCTACCCTTATATTGATAGAGCATTCTCTCATATGTGAGATTGCACTTTCAATTCTGCCATGTCCTCTAGTTTTTTGTGTTGTTGAGAAAATATCAGAAAACCCTAAACAAATTGTGGTTGTGTTACTTTGATAACTACGAGCATCAGATTCGTGCTTATATCACACGCGTTCAATGTCAAGGCAGTGACATCCAGACCGTGATGTTGGCACTGAGGCAGAATAAATAGAAGGCAGCTGGGAGAGAGAAAGGAGAGCTTCACTAGGTTTCGCATTTCTAGGTACCCTTCTAGAGTTCCAGTCCAAAACCCCAAAGTGGGATTTCTAGATTGAAAGATATCTAGAGGGTCTTTGGAGCTTGCTCGAAGATCAACCCCTAGAAGATGAAGATGGAAGATTTTTTGTTTTGTATTGTAATGTCTCTCCAATAGATTCCATTTCCGATTCTCGATCCCTTGGTTCCTCTTTTTCAATGATCTTCTCTAGCACGACAAAAGAGGTGAACAATAGTTCTAAAGTGTCTAAAACCACCTTGTTCTCTGCCTTCAACAAGTTCATATGTGTGATAGATGCTTGCACGAAATGATCAAAATCATTCATCCTTTGATGGAAAATGGAGCTCCAATCAACCACTCTATCTTCTAACCGCTAAAATCGACGCTTCAAATCCTGACAAGATCAGCAAGGTTCCCTAACGGAGTGCAAATGAGGATTTTCTTGAGGTGGAGGAGAGGGGCTAGAATGAGTAAGCAGCAATGTGTTAAGTGCGAAAGCTTGTTCCAAGCGTGCTTGTTCTTGATCAACTTCTTTCTAAAAAATTTCAGTAAGCTTCCTTCTAGTTTCATCGATCTGAAGTTGAAGTTCCAACTCCCGTGCAAGCCTAGTTTCCTCTTCATCTATTTGATCGCATAACTCCTCAGCTCATTCTACATCATAATAATTAAGATCATTGGGGAAACATCTCTTGATGATGGTATTATACTTCTTTTGGAGTTGTAAAAACTCTCATTGAGAGGTCATTTCTATGTCCATGATTCGGACTTTGTCGTATCATAGTATTGAACCTTTCCCAAGCTTGTTGAAAACTTTCGTCGACTCCTTGTTGAAAAGTGGTGATATTTTTTTTGAATGATGGTGTTAGCTAGGGGAGCTCCTTCCAAAGTGTACGCGAAGAAGAAAATATTAAGTTTTTGGCCACTTCCTGATATCCTCATGGTGTTAGCGAAGCTAACGAAATTCTCCATGTGGGTGATACCGCTATGATCTTCCCTTCCTTAAGGACGTTGGCGGAGTGCGATGATTGTCCCTTATCAATCCTTTCCCGTTCGCTTTTCTCCATTTTGGATTTTCTACAATCAACAACCCATGACGTACAACTTTGGATAACAAAACTAAATACGATAATACCACCAATACTATTATATATAAGCAAGAAAATGAAGGTTAAACTAACAACTCGGCGGTATTCTACTAGATATCAAGGTTACCTGGCAACAACGCTGGTCGAACCCCTGTGCGGATTCTATTTCTTTAAACAAATGTACGACATATCTAAAGACCCCATTCCGAGACAAGTATAACTTGAAACGGCATTGCTAATATAGTACTGACCAAGTTCGTATTCCATGGGTTTTTATATCCTAGCCTACTTACCACTCTATTGCTATCTAACCGATCGATATTTGGGTTTTTTTTAGGTTAATTGAGATTCCTAGTGGAGAGAAATAAAGATAAAAAGTCGGTACTTCGGGGTAACTCCTTTGACCTAGTTTAGGTCTTTCATGTAAATGACTACATGTGTTGGGTTTTATAGGATACGGTGCGTGAGCTCTCTAATCTCATGGGCCTTCGTCGTTATCCCACACCTCCGAGTACGTCTCCTCAAGACCCATTGTCACCTCGATCAAGGCTCTCCTATCCGGGGCATTAGACATTTAGCTCATTTCAATAGGTTCTACCTATCATGTACACTAAAGAGATAGATCAACATATTTGTATTCCCATAAAGCATCATTCTAGGAAGGCGTTCCTGTAGCAGGGGTATGACCTCCTCGTCCACTACAAGACCCTAAGATAATTCATCTACCCTTAATATGCTAGCTGGCGCTAACCAGTCTAACCCTAAAACTCCGGCCTAGCGTTTGGTTCAGCTGCAAGCTAATAGGAAAGAGTAGGGCGACTTACCCAAACATAATTAAGCATACATGAAGCATAAAATCACTAGAACAAACATATCCATTCATAAATCCTAACATAAATCATTCATATACATTATAAACCTAATATAGGGTTTGGGAATTTTAACCCCTAGTAGTTTAGAGAACTACTCCATAAAGGAGGAAAGAAGCAACATAGAAGAAAATGAAGAAGACTTGATGGGGGAGATAGCTCCCTTCCTCCTAGCTCCTCCTTTCTTCAGCTTCTCTCTCTTCTTTATCTCTCAAAAACTATAAATTCTTAACCAGACATCTACGGATGATCCTTTCTAAACAAAGTACTTTATGGACAACTTGGTTTAAGTAATATCGGCTCAGGAATCTAAGTGTTTGAGAAGAAAGTACCCCGAGATCCCTAGCATGGAACAAAATATTGAAGATCAAAGGATTTGTGCAAGAGCTTTTAAAGAAAACACCTGAGTGAGTGGAATGAGATGGGAAACTTATGGTAAGATATACAGTGAAGACATTGTAGATAATACTAAGGCCAAGAAAAGATAGAGTTCAATGGTATCAGTTGCTCTGGACACAATATACTATACCAAATAACTCTTTGCTCACTTGGTTAGCATTGTTGGATCAAATCAATACTTTTGATAAGATCCATAACGAAACCAAAACTTAATAAATGATGTCCTTTATGTCAGGCTTGTTGACAATCCAACGGTCATGTGCATTTTCCATAGTCTTATGTGCAGCAGGTAATACAAAAGGTGTTCCAAGTTAGTTGGGGATATGTTACAGTTGGAGGGTGGGAAGAAGGGCTAATAGAAGTTATTTGTTGTTTTCGATGTTGCAAAATAGATAGGCTTGTTTGGAATATGGTCTAAGTGAGATATGGAGAGAAAGATGTCGGAGATTATATGGGAAAAAGGTTTTGACAGCTGAAGAATTGGTTTGCAAGATGCAAGGACAATTAGGGATGACATTCAAACCCATGATCGTGGGTGTCCTACCGCCCCCGACCCATTCAACACGGGGAATTCCTACATTGACTTGGTATGGGATGGGTATGGGCAAAACCCACAAAACATTTGATGGGTTTAGCCTTCCCCGCCCCATACCCGCCCAACCAAAAGCATTTCTTCACATATAAAAAATACATGGATCAAATCGTAACCTATCAATGATAGTGAAGATAACTCAAGAGATTAAAGAGTAGAAATGCAATTTAGTGACCACCCATATCCAATTCTAATTCCTTTTCCTCACCTCTCCCTTCACTCTTTAACTTTTTCTCTCGTGTTAACAAGATTATGTTAGTTAGTTATTACTTTGTAGATGTCTCATAGTTAGAGAATAATTATTATTAAGAAAAATGAATACTAAAAATATTATTATTAATATATATTAATATTATTATATAATAATAATATATAATAGATATTAATTCAATTAATAAAATGATTTGGATTACATTGTACTCTATCTTATGAATTAATGGATGTTTTATGATAAGTTGCTTTGAACTGTATTAAGAATGGTTGTCTCTTTGTCAATTTCATCATATAGTAGGTGTGTTTACTGTTTAGTGTTATAAATGAAAATTTACATGGCAATTGAAGGTATCATAATGTTGGATGTACAGGGCGGGTATTACCCAAGGGTACCCGAAATCCACGGGTATGGGTATGGGTTTGCAAAACCTTCCCCGCATCGGTATGGAGCGGGTATGAGTTTGAATATTGAAACCGGGGATGAGAATAGTTTAGGCAAAATCGCTCCAAACCCAACACCATTCCCATCCCTAAGGACAATGCAGCTTACAAAAGCTGGGTGTATGGAAGTGGCAGCGGCCATTAGAAGTTTATTAGATTTTGTTTTCTATAGCTTAGTTTGATTGACCTGTTAGATGATTTAGGTTTATGTTGTCGATTGTATAACTTGGAAGACATCGGTATTATTAACCAAAAATGGCGTCTGCAAAAACTAGGGATTTAGAAATGTGGAAGGAAGGAATTGGGAAAGATCGGGACGAAAGGAAAGCAAAGACAAGATTTTGTCTTTTCTAATATTTGAGTCTCGTCTTTATGAATTGGGCTAAAACCCGAAAAGCCCACACAGAGTGAAGTTAAAATAAACAATCATAACACTGAAAAAGCCCACATAAGTGTTCGGTCCACACACAGCCTGCCTTAGATGATCATCTTCTTCCTCAGAAGATTGACGAGAAGGACAGAGTGCAAAGATCAAAACACGGGAAGCATAAAAACAGAGCAGAAATAAAATGCACAAGAACACACACCAATTTTAACGAGGTTCCCCAAACTACTGGGTCAGTCCTCGCCCTAGATTCAGTACTTCACTGAATCTAGGAGACTCTGTTTTTATTGATTTTTCCTATCAAGCAAGAGAAGAAAGAAAGTGCAGACTCAAGGACACAAAACTGAAGAACAAACTCCCCGGATCCCAATCCCAGACCCGTTACACCGTTAATCCGACAGATCCTATACCTCTGTCCTGATTAACCCACTCAAGCAAATAGCCCTATACCGCTTTTTACAAGAAGTACTTTCCCAAGCAGCTGGAAGAGGATATATATAGCGATCAACCCAGATGACCGTTGCCTTTGAAAAGGTGTGGAAAGGTAAGCTCAGGATTCTTCTTTGATTTCGCCAATTACGCCAATTGCTCCAAGATTTCCGACTTTCCATCTTTCAACAATCTCCCCCTAAGTCGAAAATCGCAAGTTGCTGATGACTCCTGCAAAAGAAAACAGACAAACGATTTTCCAAACAAGAATATGCAGCAACCAGCAAATATTCGACCAGAAAATTGATAATCCAGAAGAAATATTCAGGACACTCTAAGACCACAGCCTGGTCAGGCAAACCGACACACCAAAGCAAGCAAGTTCACGATATCCATAATCCAAGACCACAGCCTGGTCAGGCAAACCAACTCAGCGAACTAAAAAGAACAAACTGCTCATCTCTAAGAAGAAAAGAACTCCTCCAAACAGCTGCTCCCCCTAAGATTAAGCTCCCTCGTCAGAGTTCGATCCATAAAGAGCTTGGAGAGCTGCTGCAAACGGTTCTAGCACTGGAGCATCGTCATCATCACTAGATGCAGAATCGTCACCAGAATCCGAGTCACTACTGATGATCAGGACGTCATCATTGTCTCCATTCTCCCCCGCAACTGCTATTTCCAGGAGATCCATAACGCCATCAGCGGTGAGGAAAACAGAGGGTGTCACCACGCGGAAAGGATTAAGATTGACATGAAGACGGGACAGCAGGGTGGTGATGAGAGGACCAAACGGAAGAGGAGAGGTGATATTCACATCACAAAACGATAAGGCTGAGCCGAAAAAGAGATTAGCAAAGCTGAGCGGTATCCCGTGAGCAGCATGCACGAGAATCCAGAGTTCTACTGGGGTGATCAAATGCAAATTTCCAGAACGAGGTAGGAACACCCTAGAGATAAAAAAAATGAAGAGCTCGAAGAGATGGCAAAAGAGCCGAAACAGGCATGGACATATTTGGACCAGGAAGACGACCTGAGAGCTGAAGAAACTCCTCAGAAATATCAAAGTTGAAAAGCGCAAGCTCAGATTCGTCAGCAAGGTTTTCCCCTATGGGAGGAATATTCAGAATATGCTCTATTTCAGCTACAGGAATAGTGAGCAGCTGACCAAAAACCAGGGTAGTGAGAAAACGAGAGCTCAATTGAGTAAACCGAAGGTTGGAATAGAAAAACCGAACAGCATCAGGACAAATGACAGTGGAAAACGGATGGTTCAGTAAAAAAGTCCAACCAAGATTTTGAATAAAGGGGCGCACGTCGAGTCCCACTTCAACCAGTTCAGCAAGCTGAACGTGATAGGAAGGAAGCACCTGACGGTTTGCAAAGAACAGCTCATGACGATGAGCATTGGCCGGGATAGGATCTAGGAACAAAGTGCCAGTGAAGGTACGCAGGAAGGGAAGAGCCATAACTTCTAACACAGAAGAAAGAAAATCAACGGAAAGATGAAAAGACAGGAAGGAAAAGCTCACCTATAAATAGCAACAGAAGTAAACCTAAACGAAGCAACTAAAAACTTACCCAAAACAATGACGCAAATCAAGACAAATCAGACATAAAGACACAACTAATTAGGAAGACAAAAATAAGGAAGCTAGACTAGAAAAGGCAAACGGAATCGCAAACAAAAGTAAAGAAAATAAAGAAAATTAAGGATCAAAATCCTTAACAGTATCAGATAAGGTAGACAAAGATCGCAGTCCAATTTCATAACTTAGAAAATGAAAGCGATCAGCAGATAACGGCTTGGTAAACAAGTCAGCAAGTTGGTACTCAGTAGGAATATGCGACAAAGTGATGGTTCCTGCTTGCACTAAGTCTCTAATGAAATGAAATTTGATGTCTATATGCTTAGTACGTGAGTGTTGAACAGGATTTTTGCTCATGCATATAGCACTGGTATGTCACATAATAGAGGTATTGAAGACAGACATAGACCATAGTCAGAGAGCTGAGTTTTGAGCCATATTAACTGAGCACAAGAGCTGCCAGCAGCAAGGTACTCTGCCTCAGCGGTGGATAAAGCTACAGCTCCCTGTTTTTTACAAAACCATGACACAAGAGATGTACCAACAAACTGACAACTTCCAGAAGTACTTTTGCGATCTGTTAGACTACCAGCAAAGTCAGCATCTGTGTATCCAATTAAATCAAAATGATCTTGTTTGGCATACCAGAGGCCCACATCTAAAGTACCTTTAAGATACCGGAATATACGCTTAACTGCTGTTAGATGACTTTGCTTAGGTTGAGACTGGAAACGAGCACATAAACAGACATCAAACTGAATATTTGGACGACTGGCTGTAAGGTACAGCAATGATCCGATCATGCCACGGTACAAGGATTCATCGACTGGTAATCCAGTCTCATCTTTGTCCAACTTAACATTTGTCGCCATAGGAGTAGGACTGGTGTTAACAGCACTCATTTCGAACTTGCTAAGCATATTAGACACATATTTGGATTGATGAATGAACGTACCAGAGGATGTTTGCTTAATTTGCAAACCAAGAAAGAACTTCAGTTCACCCATTAAACTCATCTCAAAAACGTTTTGCATAGAATTAAAAAATGATGAGCAGAGACTAGTATTAGTAGACCCGAACACAATGTCATCGACATAAATTTGAACAATAAGAAAGTCTGATGACACATGCTTTATAAAAAGAGTCTTGTCAACTGATCCTTGAACAAAACCCTGATCACGAAGAAAAGCAGTAAGACGATCATACCAAGCTCGAGGAGCTTGTTTGAGCCCATATAGAGCTTTATTAAGCTTAAATACGTGATCAGGATATTTTGGATCGACAAAACCAGGAGGTTGAGCAACATAAACATCTTCCTCTATGACACCGTTTAAAAAGGCGCTCTTAACATCCATTTGAAAAAAGAGGAAAACCCATGTAAGCAGCATAAGCACATAAAAGTCTAACTGACTCGAGACGTGCCACAGGGGCAAACGTTTCGTCATAGTCAATCCCTTCTTCTTGGGAATAACCCTGTGCAACTAACCTAGCCTTATTACGAATAATAATGCCTACCTCATCAGTTTTATTCCTAAACACCCATTTAGTGCCAATAACAGTGATGTTTAAAGGCCTAGGGACCAAGTCCCAGACATGCAAATACTCAAACTGAGTAAGTTCCTCAACCATAGCTAATGACCAAGCATCATCTTCCAAAGCAATTTTATAAGATTTAGGTTCAACTTGTGAGACATAAGCGTATTGACCAGGTATATACTTACCTCGAGTCTTGAGACCATCATTAATATTACCTATAACTTGATCAACAGGATGGCGCTTCTGAATATGCAGAGGAGCTGAAGAAACGATCGGTGAGAAGTCTGTTCTAGCAGAATCATCCTGCAAAGAAGTAGATGACGTGGCAGAGGTGTTTTTCATATTCTCTGGCGGCTCCTGATCTGAAGACTCATTAAAGCTAGGAGATAACTCAGACAGATCAAACGTTAAAGGACAAGTCGATATATCTTCAGGAGAAACTTCATTAAACCGAACATTTACAGATTCTTCCACTTTGTAAGTACGAGTGTTATAGACTCGAAATGCTTGTCCTTTGACAGAATAACCAAGAAAAATACCTTTGTCAGATTTAGAATCAAATTTCCCTAACTGATCTCGAGTATTTAAGATATAACAAGGACATCCAAAAGGATGAAAATACGAGATAGAGGGAGACTTGTTCTTAAAGAGCTCATAAGGAGTCTTATTCAAGGTTTTACGAACCAGAACTCTATTTATCACATAGCAAGCTGTACTCACAGCTTCAGCCCAAAAGTACTTAGGCAAATTGTATTCTAATAGCAAAGTGCGGTCACATTCGATCAACGTTCTGTTCTTGCGCTCAACTACTCCATTTTGTTGAGGAGTCCGAGGAGCTGAAAAGATATGAGAGATCCCAGAATCATTGCAGAAGGTTTCAAACTCTTCTACAATAAACTCACCCCCATTATCACTCTTAACAGACTTGATTTGACCAGAATGTAATAAGGCAAAAGATTTAAATTTAGCAAAAGTTTCAGCTTTGTGTGCAAGAAAGAATACCCAAGTATACCTAGTATAGTCATCGAAAATAACAAAAACGTAGTTTTTCCCACCAAGACTAGTGACATTACATGGACCAAATAGGTCCATATGTAGCAGCTCAAATACTGCTGTTGTGGTAATGTCTGGTTTGGTTTTGAAAGACTTACGAGTTTGTTTGCCAGAAACACAGGTTTCACAAAAGAAATTGGCCTTTTCTTTAAGCAAAGGAAGACCACGCACTAAGTTTAATTTTGACAGCAATGCTAATTTGGACAAACTAATATGCCCAAGCTTCCTGTGCCAAAGTAACTCTTGTTGAAAGGAGGCAACAAAACAGTACTCATTGAAAGCATTCAGATCATGAAGATTAATGATGTACATGTTGTTTTTCCTAGAACCAACAAAAATAATTGCACCATCACTAATTCGTTCAACTAGACAGCGAGATGTTTCAAAAATGACTCTATTACCATTGCTACACAACTGACTTATAGAGAGAAGATTATGCTTAAGACCATCTACCAGAAGAACATCACGAATCATTGGCAAAGGTAGTTTACCTATGGTTCCTTTTCCAACAATTCTGCCGGAACTATCATCACCAAAAACCACTTTGCCTCCTCTTTGAAATTGAAGAGTAGAGAAAATGTCTTGCTTACCAGTCATATGATGCGAACAACCGCTATCAAGATAACAAAGATGATTACTTTGATCAAGATTACCTTGACTACTGGGAGAAGAAGATAATAACACCTGTTCACTGTCTGATTCGGGAACAAAAGCCATCAGGGCTTCTTCATCCACCTGATCAGCCTCATCCTCTGAATCATAATCGCTCCAGGATGCTTTCATAGCACGTTCCTTGGCCTTGATTGTCAGTGGACAATTTGCTCGAATGTGGCCTTTTTTTCCACATTTGTAACATGCTTGTGCTTCACGTTCACCTGTTCCTGTATCTACAACTCTGGTCTGCGTATTAGGTAGCCTATCATGGGAAGAAACTTTGAAACGATCATTAGATAAAAACTTAGAATCATCACCACGCCGCTTTTGATCATTTTTATATTTTAACATCCGATGAAAGCGTTTGCTGACCAAAGCAAACTCTTTATCAAAATCCCTCCCCAACTCAGTGTCTGAATCATAGTCGACAGTCCTAGATTGAAAAGCTAGGGTTTTCTTACGTTTATCATCATCCATAGAAACCTGCTTAATAACATTTTCATGACTCAACAAAGAACCTATCAGTTCATTTATAGGTAAAGTAGTTAGGTTTCGGGCTTCCTCTATAGCAGTGCGTTTAGGCAGCCACTCCCTAGGAAGAGATCGAAGAATTTTTCGATTTAGATCCTTAAGAAGAAAAGTACGACCCAACCCTTTAAGTTTATTGATAAGAACAGTGAATCTCGAGTACATTTCATGTATTGATTCATTTCCCAGCATAGTAAATGCCTCATATTCATGGACGAGTAAATCGATTCTAGATTCACGAATATTGGATGTACCTTCATATGTACTCTGAAGGGCAAGCCAAATCTCTTGAGCTGTCTCGCAGTTTTCAACTTGATCGGCTTCATCAGAGTTTATCGCCGACTGGAGAACATGCATCGCGCGCTGATTAAGTTGCGCACTCTTTTTCTGCGCGGCAGACCAAAGATGCTGCTCGGCGAGATTCATGTCGATGGGGCCATCTTGAACGATCAGCCATAACTCCTCATCGATACCCCACATGAATTGCTTAATCCGCTTCTTCCATGCTGTATAATTCGCGCCCGTGAAAATTGGCGGATGATTGAGCGTTGCTTGACCAAAAGAACTGGACGCCATCGGATCGGAACCTTGGCAGTAGCAAACTTCTTCAAGGCACCGCTCTGATACCACTTATTAACCAAAAATGGCGTCTGCAAAAACTAGGGATTTAGAAATGTGGAAGGAAGGAATTGGGAAAGATCGGGACGAAAGGAAAGCAAAGACAAGATTTTGTCTTTTCTAATATTTGAGTCTCGTCTTTATGAATTGGGCTAAAACCCGAAAAGCCCACACAGAGTGAAGTTAAAATAAACAATCATAACACTGAAAAAGCCCACATAAGTGTTCGGTCCACACACAGCCTGCCTTAGATGATCATCTTCTTCCTCAGAAGATTGACGAGAAGGACAGAGTGCAAAGATCAAAACACGGGAAGCATAAAAACAGAGCAGAAATAAAATGCACAAGAACACACACCAATTTTAACGAGGTTCCCCAAACTACTGGGTCAGTCCTCGTCCTAGATTCAGTACTTCACTGAACCTAGGAGACTCTGTTTTTATTGATTTTTCCTATCAAGCAAGAGAAGAAAGAAAGTGCAGACTCAAGGACACAAAACTGAAGAACAAACTCCCCGGATCCCAATCCCAGACCCGTTACACCGTTAATCCGACAGATCCTATACCTCTGTCCTGATTAACCCACTCAAGCAAATAGCCCTATACCGCTTTTTACAAGAAGTACTTTCCCAAGCAGCTGGAAGAGGATATATATAGCGATCAACCCAGATGACCGTTGCCTTTGAAAAGGTGTAGAAAGGTAAGCTCAGGATTCTTCTTTGATTTCGCCAATTACGCCAATTGCTCCAAGATTTCCAACTTTCCATCTTTCAACAGGTATGAGGTTGTAAGGTTGACAGTGGATGACATAAAAACACGATTTTTCATTAATTAATTAAAAGCAAAATCCGTCAAAAATCGTGTTACTGTTCCTTAAGTAAAAATTGGAGGTTACTGTTTACAATTGGATTGGGAGAATACCCTCCAGGCGGATTTACCTGAGCCTGAGTTCCCTTCTTTCGGGTGGCTAATTAGTAATAATGACCATTAGAACCATTATTAGTTCCCTCGCAAGTCCGAATTCACGTATAATCATGCGTACCTGACTTGCTCATTTCTTCTCTTTTTGTGTTTTTTGCGACCCCTCATCGCCTTTCTCCTCTTTCCGTTCAACCCCTCTAGACTTCAATCCAATCGTGAAGAATATATTGCAGATAATCTCCTTGCTAATCCTCCAATAACTGAAATCTCTTCCTGATGGGATTATAACAACCCTACATGACCTAATTGGATTCCAAATTATATCTCTACATGGACCATGGGTCAATAGACAAATTAGGAGGTTTAAAGAGAGTTTAGGAGCATTCAAGATGGGTGAAAATGGGTCTACAAACAAGACTTACCGGTTAATGGAGAATTGAGGATTTCTTACAACTATCCTTGTCTAACAAGGATTTGGAGGAGATGCTTAATTGTTGTCCATGTTGGTTTAAGAGTCTTTTATTATGTTAGCTTTATTTTATTTATTAAGTATGAATGTTATTTGTTTCCTAGTAGTAGAGTTATTACTTTTCAGTTTCCTAGGTGTAGAAGGAAGTCTTTCTGTTGGGTTAGCCTCTCTATAAATAGAAGGCTTGTAGTTCAGTTTTATTCAATTCAGTATTCAGATTTCAATAAGAGTTTTCAAGAGTTGCAAGAAATATTTCCTTGTGATTTCTTAGGCTTATCAACCCCTGTTTGTGGCGCCTTGCCCCGAACCTTATCACCGACTGGTGTGGCGGTTCTTCATCCATCTAACCTACCAAAAACCCAAAATTTCCCAATTCCTTTCAATTTCCAGCAACCCTAGCTATTTTATTGTCAATTAGAGCAGTTTAGGCACATCAGTTTGGTATCAGAGTTCCGGTTTTTGTTAGATTTTAGTTGATTTTCGTCAAAAAAAACTAAAAAAACTTTTTTTTTTGTTAGAGTAAGATTGCCCTTAAGAGAAGGAAGGATGAGTGTAGAAATAAAGTCGAGCCAACCTTGCAATCTCTTCAAGAATCTCTGCTTCAGCTTACTACAACTGTTCAACAGTTGGTGCAAAACCAACAACCTGATAGAGGCAGGAGTCAACCTAGGAGGGTTGTTCGAGGTGCTCGCATTAACAACGAAGACGAAGAAGGAGACCGAAGGAGAGCTACTCAAGGAGATATCAAGATTAAAATATCTCCATTTTCCGGAAAGAGTGATCCTGAAGAATTTTTGGATTGGGTGGACAAAGTTGATTATGCTTTTGAGTGTCAAGACTATCACGAATTCATCAAGGTTCGTTTCGTTGCAGCTAAACTGTCTGGCTATGCTAGTTTATGGTGGCGGAAAACTAAAGCTCAAACAAGGCACCCTATAGAGGATTGGAAAACAATGAAGACGTTGATGAATGATAGATTTGTGCCAACCTATTACAAGCAAGATCCATATTGCAAATTTCAGAATGAAGAGCAAGAGATTGAGAAGGCAAGATTCATTTATATTGATCAGACTGATGCTTCTTCAAGCTCAATTCGTGGCGAGACTGACAAAAGGAGTGTCAAAGTCGACAAACATATACCTTCGAATGAAGCTTCTTTGCCTTTTTCTCAACCAGAATTCGAAGAAAAGGTTCTTGATGTTGAACTTGCTACTTGTGGAGAGGATGCTCAAGCTTTAATGCCTTTAAAAGAAGAACCAGAACTTGAGATAGAAGGGAAGCCGTTGCCTATCACCAACATGATAATGGCTTTTGACAGGGTAAGTTTAATGGATGTTCCAAAAGAGTTGCCACTTATTCAAGATTCTACAAATCATGTTGACTCGACCACCGAAGATGGGATTCTACCCAAGCCTGTGTATTACAATGAAGATATAGAGATAAAGGAAAATGTGCTCCGAGTTCACGAAAAAGAAGTTGGGAAAAGAGAAGTGCATTTCAGCTGCTCTAATGAAGAGGAAAAGAATGACTTGTTGGGTTGCGCTATATTCTTGCCAAGAGGAGTCCAAGACAAGTCATCAACTATTGGAGTAGATTTGGTCATTAAAGATGGGCGATTATGCTACGATTTCAACTCAACTCAAATGGGTGATTATGATGTGATTAATGAACACATGGAGTTTGTTATTGGAGATGAAGTGTCGTACAAGGAAATTCATAGTAGGGAAAGACGAAGACTTCAAGAGTTTGTGGTTAAACTTAATATTCAAGGAGTACACTCATGTTGGGAAATGATCGAGTCATGGGAACACATTCCTATGTCACAAGAAGATTTGAGGGCAAATCTTTTCCAAGAGGGAGAGAATGACGGGATTATACCAACCCTACATGACCTAATTCGATTCCAAATTATATCTCAACATGGACGATGGGTCAATAGACAAATTAGGAGGTTTAAAGAGAGTTTAGGAGCATTCAAGATGGGTGAAAATGGGTCTACAAACAAGACCTACGGGTTAATGGAGAATTGAGGATTTCTTACAACTATCCTTGTTCAACAAGGATTTGGAGGAGATGCTTAATTGTTGTCCATGTTGGTTTAAGAGTCTTTTATTATGTTAGCTTTATTTTATTTCTTAAGTATGAGTGTTATTTGTTTCCTAGTAGTAGAGTTATTACTTTTCAGTTTCCTAGGTGTAGAAGGAAGTCTTTCTGTTGGGTTAGCCTCTCTATAAATAGAAGGCTTGTAGTTCAGTTTTATTCAATTCAGTATTCAGATTTCAATAAGAGTTTTCAAGAGTTGCAAGAAATATTTCCTTGTGATTTCTTAGGCTTATCAACCCCTGGTTGTGGCGCCTTGCCCCGAACCTTATCATCGACTGGTGTGGCGTTTCTTCCTCCATCTAACCTACCAAAAACCCTAAATTTCCCAATTCCTTTCAATTTCCAGCAACCCTGGCTATTTTATTGTCAATTAGAGCAGTTTAGGCACATCACTTCCTCTCATTTCTCCTATGCTCATATAAAAAGCATAGAAATCAATTGTTGAAGAACACCGGCATGAAACGGCAAGTGGCAACGCCGCCGGACAACATGCCCTACCCATCTTCAAATCTTTATCGCTTTCTTCGTATGAGATATATCGCTCAATATCCAAGACTTCGTTCGTAGTTCAATTCCCCATTTAAAATTCCCAATGGCAATTGATGGAGGTAGTAGTTCTACGTTGTCGATTGAGCGCTCAAGAATTAGAAGTTCTACGTTGATGGTGGTAGTAGATTACTTTTTTTGGGTGAAATGTCACTTTTACCCTTTGTTTTTAATATAAAAAAGCAACACACATAAAAAGGTAGGGACATATTTGGAAGAAGAAGAAGAAAACACAACAATCTCCATCAAACAATCTCAACGAAAACTTGAGATTTAACTATCACTCATTTTGAGTGATAGTTTGTGTCAAATCAAGCAAACAATGCATGTATTGTTTGCACAGAAAATAAAATAAAAACGTTGTATTGTGGACATTACATGCATTGTAACTATCCCAACCAAACTATCAGCAAAACCAAACGACCCCAAAATCGTACTTTTCCGTTTCCCTTATGAAATGTATATCGGTCTCACCATAATCTTAAAAAACAACTATGTAGTTTCAATGTCTAATTTTGTTAGTTTAAACTATATAAAAAGAGTTAGTTTACATTATAACATATACATTAATCGTGGTAGGTTTGATTCATGATCTACCTCTCTTTGAACTCTCACAACGATGAAATTCACTATACATGTACAATATGAACCACAAATCATAAATTTTTTTAGGATAAAAGACTTTCATAATGTCTAATTGATCAACTACTTTGCAAAACTACTAGGTTCGACTATGAAGTGTTGGCTAATAGCAACCGGTTCATTTAGTCACCAGTCACCCATTGCGAAGCGCGCACCAAATAGCTAGTAAAAATAGTTAAAGGTCAAGTCGTCAAGGAAGCCGGGCACGTCGGAACAGAACGAACAAGGAAGTTGACGACTATCCTTGGTCATCTGCTTGTAGGAACAACCTCAAGCAGGAAAATTACAAAATTTGGATCGATCGATTACCCAATACCACCACGAGATATTACCAAGAAGCAACAAGAATGCTAGACTTCAAGTTCCTTCATGCCTCTGATACTTACAAGGCGACACCAACAAGATGAACAATCAACAACCTCACGCAGGAAAATTACAAAATTTGGATTGATCGATTACCCAATACCACCACGAGATATTACCAAGAAGCAACAAGAATGCTAGACTTCAAGTTCCTTCATGCCTCTGATACTTACAAGGCGATACCAACAAGATGAACAATCGACAACCCCTAACGACAAGAGGATTAAGCATACATATCCTCAAGTCGACAGTTTGAGAGCCGAAAAATATCGAAAACCGAGGAGTTACTTTTTAAGTATTTCCCACAATTAAATGAATCCTGGCTGGCAGAGCCAGCAGATCGGTTGGATTATGGATCTTGATACATTGCAATGATCATGAGAACAAAATGAGCCCAAAAATGGGCTCCTGGGTGTAACTCTGTATAAGGGAAGGAAAACTATCTTCATCATCCGGATTATCACATGACAAGTAGATTAAGCACAATTTTACAGAACTACATGATGAATGAATGAATGTAGGCGTTCTTATAACAACAAAACAATAAAGCAAACTAGAAACAAGTTAGAAAGAGTACCAACTTGTACGCAGTCGTTATCAGGAAACTGTCGCTGCAAGTTTGAGCAGAGAGCAGAAGTGTTCTTTCCTAATCAGAGCTCAAATTCTTCATCCTTCAAGGCCATCTCAGCTGCCTCTTCTTCTTCTTCATCAATCACAAAGTACTCATTCTTCTCTAACGGCCTAAACATATAGAACATCACTGCATAAAACAGCAAACTTGCTGCTTCCTCCGCAGCATTGCTCACCCATTGATACTTATATGCTGCAATGGTCTTCAGTGCAAACACTACGATTCTAGTGAAGTACAAGTAGCCGATAACGAGGATGTAAAACTGCCTAAACAACTGCAATTTTGCTAGATTCCTTGCTGCTTTCCCGTCAGTCTTGGACGTTTCCCTCAACGAACGAATCGACCAGACAATGGGGAAGATTATGGCACAGCAGCAGATTATGTCAACCAACAAGAACACCTGATTCCAGGTGACCCAATCTCTAATGAATGGCCCTGTCTCGCCAATCACCACAGAAGCCACATTTGCCAATACTTGCAAAGGGATCACAATCATCAGCACCTTCTTCTCCTTCTCTTGCAAAAAGGGCTTCAAGAAGGACCACCCAGTACCAATCAACACTATGACAGTGAAGAGCAACACGACACGAAGAAACTGGAAGAAATAAAACAGCACATCCCACCCATGAGGGGTACCAGTGACCTTCACGTAGTGCTTGTCCTCCGCAGCACAGATCAAGTTAAGAGCTTTCATCAGAAGCAATCCAGCCATCAACAGATGGATCCGATGCACAGACCTCTTGTTGGTGAGGCAGAGGTAGATCCAGAAACCCATGAACACGAGGTAAGCAATGGAGCAGACGGTATACAGAGAAGGCAATTGCGTCTGCCCAGCGGAGAGGAAATCCTTGGACCCATCGCCATCGACGTTATAAACATCAGTGCGGACATGCATGGAGACCTTGGTCTCCGGGGCGCAGTTGGCGAAGAAGAGAGAGTACTCATTGGGATGGGGGATAGGGTAGGATTGGTTAAAGGAAGAGAGCGGGGGCGGTGAAAGGTCGCGAAAGCTGAATAGATTGAGGACGTACTTGGATCCGAGGACGCAGAAATTGGGGTTTTGCTGGATCTCGAGCAGGATCTGCAGCAGAGACTCTTCGGAGAGGAGGAAGAAACCCAAACCTGAAGGGTCCGGATTGGGAGCGTTGATGGAGGAAGAGACGGAGACGCTGGAGACTGAGATCGTGACGTGGCCGGTGTGTGTGAATCCGAACTTCTCGAAGAGAATCATCGGCCTGGGGTCGTTGGAAATCGTTAGGGTTTTGATCTCGGCGGAGACGATGGCGATGAGGGAGACGGCGGCCAAGGCGAGGAGAGACGCCGGAGGCTTCGTCATTTTCGCTACGGCCGGGGAGCGGTGGAAGAGATCTACCGGTGGCGAGGAAAGGATTGTGGAGTGGAATCAAAGTTTCGTAGTGAAACGATTTGCCTTGCGAGTTGCTACCCCCCATGGAAATGGAAATTGAGTGACATCGTGGGGGGTTGAACATTGAAGTGACGTCGCATCAGGTTGCATTTGCGATTTGTGCACATTTTTTGTGCCGAGACGGCAGTCAAGGTGGGCCAGTGATGGCCCAAATATGCGGGTCGCCCACACACGAAGCCCAGTCCGGATTTCAAAGCAAGGGCCCGATCCGAAGTTAGTTGGAGCCTTAAGCTCTTAACCTTGATCTCTACTAGGGATGGCAATGGGTCGGGTTGGGTCGGGTTTTGCCAAACCCAAACCCAAATCCATGGGTTTATCCGTGAAAAAAACCCGGGGTAAAACCCATTGGGTTTGAAAAACTCAAACCCAACCCAACCCAACCCGCTGGGTATCCGCGGGTTCATGGGTACCCACGGGTTTTGTCGTAAAAAATTCACAATAACAAATTCCTATCAAAATTAAAGTCAAATATCAATTTCCCAATACAAATTATCCACATATAAAACACCACTCTAGAAAATTCAAGCAAATCACAAATTAACTATACGAATTGTTCAACACCAATCTAGAAAACTCAAAAAAATTGAAGCAAATCACAAATTATCCATAAATAACATGATTAATTGAAAGCTTCTTCCTTTCAATTAAGTTTTTCACTATCCACTCGATAACATCAACTTCATACTAGATAACTAGAAAGAAAAAATTAGACATGTCTCCACAAACATAAATAAGATTAGTTGTTTAGAATATTAAATATGCCGAGAAAATTAATTAAATGGGTGTGGGCGGGTACCCACGGGTCGGGTTTACCTAAACCCAAACCCAACCCAACCCGGTGAATAGTGAACGGGTTTAAACCCAAACCCGGCCTAAAACCCGTCAACACGGATTTTACCCGCGTTGACCGGATTGGGTCGGGTGGGTACCCGTGGGTTCGGGTTTTGTTGCCATCCCTAATCTCTACGTGTCGTTTTGATGGATCAATTCAAAAACGAGACAATTAGGTCATTGTCTCATTTTATAAATGAGTCATTTAAAACTAGTCAATTCGAATAGTCTGCTCCTCCTTAGACAATTGTAAATTGTAATTGCCTCAAAATGAGTCAATTTAAAATTCCTCAGACCGAAATGCTTTATCTAAATTTTGTGTCGCCAAACTGATCAATTTGGCCAAATTGACTCAAAATGAGACAATCTGGCCAAATTGATCCATTAGAATTTCTCATCCAAACGACCCCTAAAATAAAGCCCTGCTTCAAAGAACGATGGCCTAGTTCTCGAAGTAGTAAAAATTATCTTCTTACATCTTAATGTATTAGGGATTAGTTGTTAAGCGTCGGGAAGCAGTGTGGTTTGGACCAGATCGGATCATACATAGGTCTATGGTCCAAATCGAGAAGTTGGATTATAGGTTATGGACCAGGCCAAATATTATAGGGTCCTGACTAGATCTTACATGTGCGGTCTTGACCATGCAAATCACATTGAGCAAAAAAATGAAAAATTTGTTTGGTGAACAACGTGAAAAAATCAAACCAAATATCGAAAAAGAATTATATTTTCCCTTAAAACATAAATGTCAACACGAGTGCATAGTTTTGATACCATAACTCCAAGTAAATTTAAAATACACAAAATTATAGGAACTCAACTTTTACTATAATGTCATTAAGAATAATATAATATCATACAGAGACACAATTGTCTCTATTTGTGGCAGAGTGCGGTTTATGAATTAAGGAAAGGACAAGATACATAAAATTAAGGTTGAGCTTAGGCCTCGTTGATGAGTTGGGAGAGAGGTCAAGTGCTTCTAACACAAATTGAAAAGTGGGTTGGGTCCACGGTTGTGATGACACGTGAAAAGTACTCTCCTTTTAGACCTCATATTATGACCAGAACTTCATGGATTCATACATTTATCGTCATAACATCTTGAAATTGCTACATGATCACTCAAAGTGCATTCTAGCAGCATTAGGCTTGGTTTTATCAATTTGATGCACTCTTTATAGTGTTTCATATGTTTCAAGGCATAGCAACATATTTGACCACTTTGTATGTGTTGGGGAACATCAAGAATCGACTACTAGCTGCCCGAAGTGGGAATTAGGAGAGGACAAAAAACTTATCGAATTCAGTAGCCAAATTATCAAAATGGCGCTTGGCTCTGCATTTTGTGACTCGTCCAGAAAATACCGATCCTTCAGAGAATATGCTTTTCGTTGTGGCCAAGTTGGAGGAGGTTGATTGGGACTCCGTGATGCATTATATGACCATTCTTTCTCATATACCTTAAAAGAAAGTCTATAAATGGACTTATTAGGGAGGAGTTATGTAGTTAGTGATATGAGGCATTAGAGAATCATTTCTCTGCCAACAGAGTGACTCGTCTGACTTAGAGAAAAATCGAATACTAGAAGCAAATCAGCATTGATGACACTCAAATTATAGTGTTATCACTCCTTATTAAACTCCTATGTTCCTGATGACACATAAAATATGCGTTTTCATGGCATGTTTTCCACATTTTTACATGGATTTAGTCATATTGACTTGGATTTGTCTGGTAATTGCTTAAAGATGTTTTTTTAGTAGCCTCTAGAGATGTTTTATACTTTTGACACCTTTTTGGGTAGTCTTCTATTCCTTTTTAGGGGATAACACCATAATGGACCACCTTGTACGAGCCGGAGATGATATGATCCCGTCGTAGATGAAATACCCGACCATAATGGGCAAATATCCGACCAGGTATTTTAGAGTCAAGATCGGGTATTTTGGCGAGAGACAGGTAATTGAAGCAGAAGCACCCCCGGCCGGTGAAGCTAAATACCCGACCGGGTACTCTGATCGGGTTTTTAGTCCTGGCGATTTTTGTTACCTTTTTCGTGTAGAATTCTTTTTATTTTTGGTGTTTTCATTAGGTTTATTTTCCATACCTATTTAAAAGGTTGTAAGACTATTCAGATTATACAGACTTTGATAATGGGAAAAACTTTTTAGGTTCATTGAGTTTTTACTCGTGGATTTTTCCTTGTTTGTTGGTGAATCTCCAGCATTCGAGCGAGCTCTGTATCAATCAGGTATTCCCCTTGATTGTGGTTGAGTTGCTACCTTTATATTGTTCGAGTCTCTTCCCGCTTTGTGTTGAAGTTGCACGAAAAATTCCGTCCTATCCTTTATTTTTCGAGTTGTTGAGAGAAAATTTTAGAAAAACCCTAAACAGATCGAAGCTGCACGATTTGACAAAAGAACCTAGGCTTTCACGAACCCGGATTATTATCAAGTGGTATCAGAGCCAGTTCAAAATCAGTGTCGATTTGAGGTATTTTTATTTCGTTTTTAATGTTCACGGTACTGTTCATAAAAAAAGAGTTGAAAAAAAAATTGTTCATCAGCCACAAAGCTGAACGTGGGTTAAAAATAATAAAAAAAAATATATATATATATATTATCTTGGATTTTGGTTTGTGTATTTGTGGTTCAAACCATGGAGCCAAACATTGACGATGCTATGAGAGAGCTATTAGCACAGATGGCTCAGGTGGGAGCTATGCTTCAAATCATGGCAGAACAGAGATCGAGTTCCAATTCTCCGGTGTAATAGAGTTTGAGTTATGAGGAGGAGCAACTGAATCTGGAAGCAGCAAAATCATCGATATACTGCCCAGAACTGCAGAAGGAAGTTGGAGATTCCTGCGAGCTGGTTGCGGTGGTTTATCGCGATCCTTTTTATGATGATCTTTCTTGCAGAATTCCACAAGCATTGAGGACTTTCGCTGCGAAACAAGGCACGAGGACTGCCGAGCTAGCAGAAGGGGTTCGAGGCTTTTATGGAGAAGAGTAGAGACTTAACGTTCATCTTTCTGTGGATGACTGTCTTTACTATCACTGGAGGTACAGGAAGAAGAGACAAGAAGACGGTGAACCTGGCTGGAGGACTCTAGAGAATATCATTTGGAAGCCAGGATGCAAAGCTTTGAGGGCAAAACTTCTTCAACAGGGAGGGACAAATATGATCATGTCGTAGAGGAAATACCCGACCATAATGGGCAAATACCCGACCGAGTATTTTAGAGTCGAGACCAGGTATTTTGGCGAGAGACTGGTAGTTGAAGCAGAAGCACCCCCGGCCGGTGCAGCTATAATTCCTGACCGGGTATTCTGATCGGGTTTTTGGTCCTGCGGATTTTTGTTACCTTTTTCGTGGATCTTCTTTTCCCTTTTGGTGTTTTCATTAGGTTTATTTTCCATACCTATTTAAAGGGTTGTAAGACTATTCAGATTATACAGACTTTGATAATGGAAAAAGCTTTTTCGGTTCATTGATTTTTAACTCGTGGATTTTGTCCTTGTTTGTTGGTGGATTTTCTGTATCAATCAGGTATTCGGCTTGATTGTGGTCGAGTTGCTACCTTTATATTGTTCGAGCCTCTTCCCGCTCTGTGTTGAAGTTGCACGAAAATTCCGCCCTATACAAGAACTCACGAAGGTGTTTTTTATTCTTTCTTATGGTTATGAGTTTTTGTTTACGGGTCTCCTTTTTCAACGTTGACACGTATTGCACCAAGCATTTTTAATTATTTTGCAAACAAGCATCTCTCCCTCATGACCAAGAGCGGATGAATCATAGCCCTATCGAGGTCACATGTGGGGGAGTTGATGGGCGGATTCGTTTTATCCTGAGCACCACTTCTTAGCCTTCACTCCACATTGGGTTTTCACACATGTCGGGTACAAACGAGAGCTTTGAGGTCTCATAAATTGCTGAAAAGTACTTTGTACATTGGTATACGATTCCGTGAGGAGGAAAGATACTTGGGCGATGGTAAGTAGTAAAGATGGTCGGGATGCGGTAAAGCTATATGATCCCCAAGTATATCCTCAAAGGGCACTCCGAATCCATGAGGATTGGTTTCCTCTCACGTGAGCCTCAATTTAAAAATATTTTTCTCACTTTTCTTTCTTTTCTAATGCGCTCAAATCTTTTAAAATCTTCGAGTTCAAAAATCAAACAAAACAAGAGAATCCCGCACTTATGTTCTTCCTAAAATAGCATATATTATCGACTCACAAAAGAGGAAGAAGATAGTAAAATTACCCACACACCGGTACTCTAATCATGCAACTATCACCTAGTGAGCACAACACATCAATCATATAACAAATCATGATTTGCTTGATGGTGCATACCCGTATAACCCTATAACTCCTTACCTAGCGTAGAAGCATAAAGTAGGATAATAGAGAAGATTAGGGCGCCCTACCCCAAACACAATCAATGATAGAATAGCAATAAAACCAACTAGATAAACACATTCATTCATTCAAACCCTTAAATATCCATATATACATAATAAACCCTAAAACTAGGGTTTGGGGTTTAGAACCACTATTACCTTAGAGGACTACTCCATAAAGGAGGGAAGAAGAAACATAGAAGAAATTGAAGAAGACTTGGGTTGAGGAAGATGCTCCCTCTCTTCTAGCTCCTTCTCCTTCCTTCAGCTTCACTCTCTTCTCTTTCTCTAAATCCGGGGACGGCGAAGTTCGCGTTCAGAAGCATTGTGATCGCGGTCTTGATCTTTGGGGGAGAGACCACGATCTTGAAACGCCATCTTCATGGCCTTTGGAATTAAGTAGATCCTAGGGTGACTTCGCGGTCGCTATCCATGAGTCGCGGCCGTAATCTTCCTCGCGGTCTGATAATGTTGTGGTCGTGATTTGACTGGGAAAAGTCTATGTTTCTCCTTGGCTCCTTCCTTGCGAAGTTCGCTACCTGAGCCTTCTAATTCGTGGTCATGATCTTGGGCTTTTAGGCCACGATCTTCAGCTTTAGTTCGCGGGCTATGTTCCCGGCCATGATCTTCAACTTCCATGCCACGATCTTTAGCTTCATGTCCCTTTGCTAGACTTGTGACCTTGTTTTGTACCTAATTTGCATGTATTGTCTAATACACCCTAAAATCACATCAAATTCAAATAGGAATGGAATAGGAATGCAATTGACGATGTTTAAGAATTTATGCACATGAATTGGCATGAAACAAACCTTAATATTAATGGTAAATTGCACCAATTTAGGTTTTATCATATATACCTTGTGAAGAATTTGTTGCATAGATTATCCCATGAGGTGATGGAGTGATGTGGTTGATTATTCAACCATTTCTTTGTCGCGCTAATCAAGATAAACGGAAATAATCTTAATCGAGTGGCATGTTGGGGAACTTCATTCACCGTGATTCCATCCGTCAATTCGTAAAATGACTTGACATGTGCATGCGCATCTTCACTCATCATCCCATTGAATTGAACCGCACTTTGAATAATTGAAATCGTCCCCGGGTTTATCTCATAATCGTTGTTGGGCATCGTCAGATGAAGAATAGGTGATTGCACATTATCTACACATGGCCATGAGTAAGAAACCATTTTTCTTAGCCTCGATGGAACTTGAGCTTGTTGATCCGCAATTGGTGGAGGTTGAGTTCTTGAAACTCTTCTCAAATTCCGAAGGGTTCTCTCGATTTATGTATCAAGAGGTAATATTTCCGAAGAATCCCTTCTTCGCATACAAAGGTACTACAAAACACAACCTCAAAAACCCGTGACATACGAAGTTGGATAAAAAAATATACAATGAAACACACACGAAAATAAGAAAAACACGAAGTTGTCAATGGTTATCACGTGTCAACGACTACCCCATCCTAAGCCAAGTTTAATCTAAGATGTCATTGTCCTATAATGGTAATCAAGGTTGTATTTCACTCGGGTCTTGGTACCCCAGCCTACTTCCCACCTTGTTTCTAATTAGTTAACCAATTTTTGAGGTTTGAGTGGAGGACTTGAGGAGATAACTAGACTACAGATTGATGAAAGCTAAAATCAGGTACTTTGGGGAACTAATACTCCCCCTAGCTTAGGGTTACTACAAATGTATAGATACTTAGGGTTATCGAATATGGTGAATGAGCTCTTTTCCGTGGGCTTTCGTGGTTATCCACACACCTCCGAGTACGCCTCCCCAAACCCATGTATAGTCAACTCAATCTAGGCTATCGTATATGGGGCATTAAGCTTATGGCTCATTTCAATGGACACTATCCACCGTCCACACCAATGTTTTATCTCGGGTTCTATCTAGGAAGGGTAACCTACGAAACGGGTTTGGCCGCCTCGACTACCATAGGTCCCTATTTGACTCGCACGAAACTACACCGCGAATTCATCCGGACTAGAGCCCAAGATTTTAAACTCTAGCCTGGTGCAATATATGGTGCAATATAGGGAAAGTATTTAATTTTAAACTCTAGCGTGAAGAACGTGCTCATACACCGTGAGGTGGGCGCAACTAGCTATGGACAAACTCCCTTAGTCGATCAATGAAGGAAAGTCAACAAATATACGCTAGGGGAACTAGCTCTCTTAACCGTTAGGTGAAGGATTGTGATTCATAGCTAGAAAGCCTAACCCTCTTTACCGATCAACCAAGGATATCTCTAACTCTCTTAGTTAGCTAATTGAGAATTGTTGCAACAATTTACAAAGCTAACTCACTTAACCTTTCGGCTAAGGGTGACAACGATAGGCTAGGAAACCTAACCGTCTCAACTAGCCGACTAAGGATAGCAAACCAAACCCTCGGAACTTAATTCGGTCGGCTGAGAGACCAATCCCGATGGAATCATGGCCCTACTCCGATACTTGAGATTTTGGTCTTAAATGGACCTAAAGGATGTTACCCAAGTGGCTAAGAAGTCTAGCTTCCTATTGGACCAAAAGGGGATTTCCACCCTCTAGGTCGATTTTACCCAATATTGAGTTAAAGCTAGCACACTCAATTATTCATGAATAATACCTCAAATATCATATAAAACATTCAATCAACACAATAAGTTCTTGTTCTTACATCCTAACACATAGAGAGACTGGGCTTCACAATACCCAATGAGTAGGTAGGCTATTCCATAGCTAGACAAGAGAAAACAACAAAAGGGGAAGAAAGAACCATGAAGTGATGCCAATTTCTCCTCCTTGTTGCTTGAGACACCCTCGAGATGAAGAAATCTTGAATCCTCTAGCTAGGAACAAGCCCAAAGCTCCTTCTTCCTCCTTTGATTTGCACTATCTCACTCTAGAAGAAATCCTAAACTCTAACTAGAATCCTCTTTATTCTGAAAAATGAAAACCTAACCTAAAAAATGAAGCTCTCCTAATTCTTCAGCTCAAAGCCCTTTTTATACCCAGATCGGGCTCAGTTCACGTCCTCTGTTCACGACCGTGAACTTCTCAATGCGTCCGTGAACTCGGTGTATTGCGTCAAAACGCACCACTTCACTCACTTGAGTTCACGGTCTTGGTGACCGTGAACTCATGCGACGTCAGTAAACTCAGAAATCGCCCTGGAGGCTTCGCGGTTCACGGTTTATGGCTTTAGGTCACGGCCTTAGGAGACCGTGAACTCCAATTAGAAACCTTGGACATGGCCTGAAACCTGGACGCCTGCACTTCACTGTTACAGGGCAATTGTCATGGGACTTTGGACTTTTCTTCGGTTTTTTGCGCTTTTTGACCTCCAATCGTTCTGAAACGCGTCCTCGACCCTTCCACACGTGCTAGGACCTGGAATGTATCAAAAAAAGCACAACCTAGCGTGAAATATGTTGGGAGATGATAAAATGCAAAGCCAAACTATCAAGAAATGAGAGGTAAAATGTGTACAAGTGGACCCGAATCACTCCCCCACACTTGAACGTTTGCTTGTCCCCAAGCAAACCAAGTACAAACCAGGTAAGCTTGTAACACTACAAAAAAGTCTGGCAGAAGTGACCAGAACCTTCTGACGACACAGTTTTTTCATTAGAAATAACTGTTTTTGTGACAAACTTTTATTTTGCTCATAAATCCTTATGTTATTTCCGACTAACAGTTAAATTCATTAGAAATGTCTCAATCGTTCCTCATTAAAGGTAAATTTCACATATATGAGGAAGGTTGTGCCTTTTTTTCCGACGATATTTTAATTGTCGTCAGTAATGAATAACATTACTCACTAACTTACAAAAACTGTCGGAAAAAATTATTGTTTGTGACGCCCAAAAACGATTCTATAATTCAGAATGTTTTTTGTGACGCCAAATGATCTCCTCGGAAAAGTACAGTTTGGAATAATTATATCTGTGAGGATTTTATTTACTCATCAGAAAAACTATATTTTTTTCGAGAATGATACTTATATCTGCGAGGATTTTATTTATCCTTCAAAAAAAAAAAAAAAAAAATTTTCGACGATGATAATAGGTCGTCAATAAAAAATGGTTAGAACAAATGCACATTACATGTAGCTACCTACCTTGTATTAATGACTACATATCTGTTAGTAATGAACAAATGGTTTGAAAAACTTAAAGAATAAAAACAATATTAGTGAGCAAACTTGTGTTCGTCAAAACTAGTAAAATAAATCGTCAAAAACAGAACACTACTGACGAATTATGATGTGGTAAGAATTGTTTTTTTAAATATTCCTTTTTTACCCTTCAGATCATTTTTTTCAATTGTTGATATGCATTCGTTGGAAATAATTAGTCACAAATGCTGATTTCACATACAGTAGATGATTGCATTGGTGTCACAAAAAAACCTTTAAAAAAATTTAAGTCTATGATGCAACTCGAACCTAGGACCTCTTGTTCATAAATAAGAGTACACACCAGTTACGTTATATGCAATTTGTGTATCTTTGTTATTTTTGTTTCTAATTATTGTGTAATAGAAATATATCTGCAGAGAACTCCCCATCTTCTGCAGATCAATTCAACACTGGTTCTTCCCCTGCAGAACAATAAACGAATCTCAGGCGCTGTTCTTCCCCTGCCGACCAATTAATTCCATAATACAATAAATGGTAACGATACAAATGAATCAAAACTGTTCAACGCATCTAAACTGTCGTTCGTTCACATCATCCTCTTAATTGCGGCTAAAGGGAGAAAGGGGGAAGAACAAATCAATCAACAAACTCTTTATAAAAAACCTCTGCAGACCAAAGAACAAATAACAAATCAATCGAACAAATGAACTCTGAAAAAGCAAATTGAGAAGACTGCACCGCCGATTCCCCACCGCCAGACTGCAGCGCCAGAGTTGCCGTTTCCCCGCCGGCAGACTGCTCCGCCGGAGTTACCGATTCCCCACCGCCGGAATACACCGCCGAAGTTACCGATTCCCCACCGCCGGAATACACCGCCGCAGTTACCGTTTCCCCACCTCCGGAGTGCACCGCCGATTGAGAAGACGACTGGAACTCTGGAAGTCTGGAACGACGCCTTTGCGAACTCTGGAAGTCTGGAACTCTGGAAGTCGACGCCTTTGAGAACTCTGGAAGCTCGCGAAGAAAGGTTTTTTTGGGACGCGAAGAAAGGAAAGGTAAGGGGTTTTTTTTTGGAGTCGATCTAGTCCATACAATATGTTTTATTTTGTAATTTATTATTTTATTGAATATGATTAGGTAGCTTAAAGTGGAAGTATTTAAGTTTCCTAGTTGGTATTCAATTAAAATTATATTGAATGTGATTAACTATTTGTTTGTAATTTACAATTATTTTAAAACGTAAATTAGTTAGTTTTACTTTGTTTGTAATATTTTCTAACAACGTAAATTTTCTACATCTGTAGGTATGGAACCTATAGACAAAGCTTGGATACAATTGAAGAATCGAGCATGTACACAGTACATTGCGGGAGTGGAAAAATTCACGAAGTACGCAACAGACCATGTTAAAGACGATGATGGTCTAATAAGGTGTCCTTGCGTGGAATGTGGTAATGTGCGTAGAATGACAGTGAAACAGGTAGAATTACATCTTCTTTATAAGGGAATGAGAAGCGACTACACTAAATGGATTTACCATGGTGAGGTCGATGAAGATGAAGAAGATGATGATGATGAAGGTCCAGAATTGGGTGATGATAACATGGAAGAAGAAAATAGATCAGATGGTGACGATATGGGTGAAGATAACGATATGGGCGAAGATGATATGCTTGGTGTTCTGAACGACCTCATGGCTCCATTAGCGAATCCGGAAGAGCCTAATGCCCAAGCTCAAAATTTCTACAAACTTTTTGGAGAGGCCCAATCACCGTTGTACGAGGGATGTGCTTCGAATGTGTCAAGATTGTCATTCGTCACAAAGCTTATGAAAATCAAGTGGGAGAATAACTGGAGTAACAATTCATTTACCCAGTTGGTCAAGTATATTCGGGCTGTATTTCCTATGGCTAAATCACTTCCGAAGAATTACTATGAAGCAAAGCAGCTTATGAAAGCCCTTGGGCTACACTACGAAGAAATAGATGCATGTGAGGACGATTGCGTCCTATACTACGCCGAGCTGGCAGATGCGACATCTTGCCCCACATGCAAAAAATCAAGGTGGAAGAAAGTTTATAAGGATAAGAAGGGCAGAGATAAGAAAATTCCGTGCAAAATTATACGGTATTTTCCTATCAAACCACGACTACAGAGATTATTCATGTCTTCCAAAAATGCTGAAGATATGGTATGGCATGCTCTAAACCGCTCGAAAGATGGGATCTTGAGGCATCCATGTGACGGAGAGGGTTGGAAGGCTTTGGACGAGTTTGACCCATCTTTTGGTTCTGAACCCCGCAACGTTCGTTTGGGACTAGCGACTGATGGTTTCAACCCATTCGGCAATATGAACAACAAGCACAGCACGTGGCCAGTCCTTCTATTCCCGTATAATCTCCCTCCTTGGAAGTGCATGAAGAATCCTTTCACCTTCCTGACATTGCTCATTCCTGGCCCAAAAGCTCCGGGTAATAGTATTGATGTTTTTTTGAGACCTGCTATCGATGATTTGAAGGCTTTGTGGAATGAAGGCTTGTTAACTTATGATGCATTCAAGAAGGAGAACTTCATCATGCGAGCTGCATTGTTGTGGACCATCAACGATTTTCCGGCTTACGCTAATCTTTCTGGATGGAGTACAAAAGGTAAATTAGCTTGTCCATCGTGTGCTGGGGAAACAGCGCATTTGAGGTTGACGAATGGGCATAAGGAGTGCTATATGGATCATCGTCGATTTTTGCCATTGGATCATAAGTGGCGCAAACAAAAGAAGCAATTTAACGGTAGAGTAGAGAAGAGGCCCAGACCAAGGCAATTGTCATCACTCGAGGTATCAAATCAGATCCACTCATTCAATCAAATTGTGTTTGGGATCAAAGGAAAGGGTAAAAAGATCGATGGATTTGGTAAAGAACATAATTGGAAAAATATATCCATTTTCTTTGAATTGCCGTATTGGAGTTCACTTATGTTACGCCACAATTTAGATGTCATGCATATTGAGAAGAACGTGTGTGACAGTGTTTTGGGTACAATGATGAGTATTGAAGGCAAAACCAAGGATAGTCTAAATGCCCGCAAAGATTTGCAGGAGATGGGATTGAGAAATGAATTACATCCTATAGAGAGGAACGGGAGAACAGTGTTACCTCGAGATTTATATAGCTTGCTGCCAGCGCAGAGAAGGGAATTTTGCGAGTGGATATCAAACTTAAAGGTTCCAGATGGTTATTCTTCCTATTTGAGGAATTGTGTGAATGTTCAGGAAGGGAAGATTTCAGGAATGAAAACTCATGATTGCCATATCATGTTGGAAAGATTAATTCCTCTTGCAGCTAGGGACTTCTTTCCGAAGGCTATAGCGGACCCCTTAATTGAGTTTGGCAATTTCTTCAAGAATATATGTTCGAAGGAGCTAAGTTTGAAAGTGTTATCAGCCATGGATTCTGAAATCGCCATAACCCTCTGTAAGTTGGAACGTGTATTTCCCCCAGCATTCTTCGATATCATGATTCATTTGGCCATCCATCTACCTTGGGAAGCAAAAATTGCTGGACCCGTCCAATATCGTTGTGATATAATCAAAGTTGCGCAGGGTCAAGCTTCTCGAACCAAACAGAACCAGATAGGATGGAAATCGATCGGACAGTACTCACCCGTGAATAAGGGCAATCGATTTATGAATCGATCGGACAGATTCAACTCGGAATAAAGGGCAATCGATATGGGTAGCTCGCCACAACCAGGGTGATTACCTAGCTGATAAGAGTCGCTCTAGCACTCTGGAGATTCTCGACAGAGTAATTAGGGCAAATTCCGCGTAGGGAACTCGGGTTTAGCCTCTGAAATTCAATAATAATCGTCTCAGGGAAAAACCAACGTGTTCAGCCCTTTAAATAGGCAAAATACAACCGAAATCCGACTCCAACATGGAAAAAACAATCATAAACCGACTTTAAAACATGGAAACTCGGAAATAGCCCAACAAACCCGTTAAGCCCAACCCGTTAAGCCTGGACCCGTTAAGTAAACCCATTAAGGCTGCTTCTTGCAATCTGCCTTCTCTTCAGCACTTCCTCCTTCTTCCTCCACTTGAATCATCATATATGGCTTCCCTCGAAACGGCTCCACATCCATGGCTCCAAAGTAGCTATCCAAATATGTCGCAAGCTTCTCCTTCAACGTCCTTGCCTTAGCACGTGTGACTGGCCCATTGATGTCCTCATCAGCCCCTCCTTCTTCAAAAGGATTTGCCCTCAAATCCGAATTGCCATCCAAATAAGGGGCAAGGTCAGAAACATTAAACGTTGCACTTACTCCATACTCTCCCGGCAAGTCGATCTTGTAGGCATTGCTTCCAATCTTCGAAACCACCTGGAAAGGACCATCACATCGGGGCATTAACTTTGATTTCCTTTGCTGGGGAAACCTCTCCTTCCTCAAATGCACCCACACCCAGTCGCCAACTTCAAAGTGCCTCGGTTTTCTGTTTTTGTTCACATTGCGCATGATCTGCTTCGTCCTTCTCTCAATGTTCAATCTCGCCTTCTCATGTAAACTCTTCACGAACTCAGCTTTCTTGGCTCCATCGAGATTGACCTGCTCATTCAAAGGTAATGGCATCAAATCCAAAGGAGTGAGTGGATTGAAACCATACACGAGCTCGAACGGAGTGAACTTCGTCGTCGAGTGCACCGTCCTGTTGTAGGCAAACTCTACATGGGGAAGGCAGTCCTCCCAAACCTTGATGTTGCTCTTGATCACAGCTCGAAGCATCTGGGATAATGTTCGATTGACCACCTCTGTTTGCCCATCGGTTTGAGGGTGACATGTAGTAGAGAACAACAGCTTCGTCCCCAGTTTGCTCCACAACGTCTTCCAGAAGAAACTCAGAAACTTAGTATCTCGATCGGATACTATGGAACGCGGCATCCCATGCAATCGCACCACTTCCCTGAAAAACAAAGCAGCCACGTTAACCGCATCGTCAGTCTTATGGCATGGGATAAAGTGTGCCATCTTCGAGAATCGATCCACCACCACGAAAATCGAATCTCTTCCCTTCCTTGTCCGCGGCAAACCAAGCACAAAATCCATAGAGATATCGATCCATGGAGCATATGGAATCGGTAGCGGTGTGTACAATCCAGATGATTGCACCTTCGACTTGGCCTGCTTGCACTCCACACACCTCGCACACAAATTCTCCACGTCTCCCTTCATGTGCGGCCAATAGAAGTGCTCTTGTAGACAACTCAGCGTCTTGTCTACACCGAAATGTGCCATTAAGCCTCCTCCATGAGCCTCTTTCAACAACAACTCTCGAAGTGATGATCGGGGAATACACAACTGGTTAGTTCGAAACAAGTAGCCATCACTTCGATAGAACTTCCCATCGCCATGCTGCTCACAAGCTCTATAGATCTCCCCAAAGTCAGCATCATCAGAATAGAGCTCCTTGATATGCTCGAAACCCAAATACTTCACCCCCATTGTCGTGATCAACGAATGTCTTCGAGATAGGGCATCAACAACTACATTTTCCTTGCCCTGCTTGTACTTGATCACATATGGAAAGGACTCAATGAACTCAACCCATCGAGCATGTCTCTTGTTTAGCTTGTGTTGAGCTTTCAAATACTTCAACGACTCGTGATCAGTGTGAATCACGAACTCCTTCGGCCAAAGATAGTGCTGCCATGTCTCTAAGGCTCGAACTAGAGCATAAAGCTCCTTGTCGTACGTCGGATAGTTGAGGGCAGCCCCACTCAACTTCTCACTGAAGTAAGCAATCGGCTTCTTCTCTTGCATCAACACTGCTCCAATTCCCAAACCAGAAGCATCACACTCCACCTCGAATGTCTTATTGAAATCCGGCAACATCAGAATAGGTGAATGCGTGAGCTTGTGCTTGAGCAGCTCGAATGCTCTGGTCTGCTCCTCTCCCCAATAGAACGTCACGTTCTTCTTGATGATGGATGTCAATGGTGCGGCAATGGTGCTGAAGTTGGGCACAAATCGACGATAAAATCCAGCAAGCCCATGAAAGCTCTGCACCTCATTCACGTTGGTTGGAATAGGCCAATCGCGAATTGCTTTCACTTTCTCTTCATCCACCTTGACTCCATCTGCACTCACTACAAAACCAAGAAAAATAACACTAGAAGTGCAAAACGAGCACTTCTTGAGGTTAGCATACAATTTCTCCTTTCTCAACATCGCCAACACCTCTCTCAAGTGATTGAGATGATCCTCCATGCACTTTGAGTAGATCAGAATGTCGTCAAAGTATACGACCACGAACTTGCCAATGAATGGCCTCAAAACATGGTTCATCAGCCTCATGAAAGTGCTAGGAGCATTGGTTAAACCAAAGGGCATCACCATCCATTCGTATAGACCCTGCTTGGTCTTAAACGCAGTCTTCCACTCGTCTCCCTCCTTCATACGAATTTGGTGGTAACCTGATCTCAAATCAATCTTGGAAAACACCGTAGAGCCATGTAATTCATCAAGCATATCATCTAATCGTGGAATTGGATGACGATACTTAACTGTAATTTGATTGATGGCTCTGCAGTCTACACACATCCGCCAGGTGTGATCCTTCTTTGGCACGAGAATCACCGGAACTGCACACGGGCTCAAACTTTCTCGAACATGCCCCTTCTCCATGAGCTCGTCAATCTGCCTTTGCAGCTCTTTGGTCTCTTCCGGGTTAGCTCGATATGCTGCCTTGTTTGGAATTTGAGCTCCCGGCACGAAATCAATTTGGTGCTCAATTCCTCGAATAGGAGGCAGCCCCTTCGGTGCTTCCTCTGGAAACACATCCTCGAACTCATCCAACACCACTCTTGCTTCGGCTGGAACTTCTTGGACTAGCTCTTGGTTGAGCAGCACGTCCTTGTACATGAGCACAATCAAAGGTTCTCGTGCACAGGCAGCTTGCTTCAAATCTCCATTGCGTGATAGCATCACTGCCTTCGAATCCACAATTCCAGCTCCCTCTTCTCCTTTCTTGGCCGAGGCATTACTTGCCTTTTCTTGCTCTCGACGTTGCTGCATTTGGAGTTGATCTCGATATACTTCACTTGGAGACAGAGGCTTCAACACGAACTTCTTTCTTCCATGTTGCAACTTGTACTTATTTGTCACTCCATCATGCTGTGCTTGTCGATCAAATTGCCATGGCCTGCCAAAAAGCACATGTGCAGCTTGCATAGGCACTATATCACACAAAATCTCATCTTTGTAATCTCCAATCTCGAACTTCATTAGTGCCTGCTTTGTGACTTTGATGGATCCGTGATCGTTAAGCCATTGCAGCGTGTATGGCTTTGGATGCTTCAACGTAGGCAGCCCTAGCCTCTTCACCGCACACGCGCTCACAACGTTCGTGCAACTTCCTCCATCGATCACTAGAGACAGCAACTTCCCATCAACTACACATCTCGTATGGAAGATATTTTCTCTCTGTTCACTCTCCTCCTTAGGCTGCACAGACAATACTCTCCGTGCTACAAACAAGCTGCCTGGAGGTGGTTCCATTTCCATAGACTCATCGACATCAGAATCGGTGGTCTCTTCCTCTTCCTCCGATACATACTCACCATTATCAAGCAAGATCAGGGTCTTCTTATTGGCACACTGGCTTGCAATGTGTCCTCTTCCATGGCATTTGAAACAACGAATTTCCCCCGACGATCCACCTTGCTTCATAACTGGATTTGAACCATCTGCCCTTGCCGCGGGTCTAGGAGCTTCTTTCACGGGCAGTTGCGGCTTAGGGTTGGTTGCAACTCCTTGGCTCGAACGTGTGGAATTCATGGAGGGTTGAAACCTCCTATTTCGAAGCTGTCGTTCCACTTTACTTGCCATATCCACCAAATCTTCAAGTTCAAGGAACGGTTGTATCTCCACCACGTTCTTGATCTCTCGATTGAGACCATACAGAAAACGAGCTATGGTAGCCTCGCGGTCCTCTCTCACATCAGCACGTATCATCAACACTTCCAACTCCTTGTGATAATCTTCAACGCTTTTAGTTCCTTGCCGGAGAAGCTGGAGGTTTTGATACATATCTCGCAAATGGGAACTCGGTACAAACCGATCCCTCATAATTCCTTTCATCTCATCCCACGTCTCAATAGGACGCTGTCTGTTTCTCCTTCGTTTCGTTCCCAACTGATCCCACCAAACAAGTGCATAATCCGAGAACTCTAGGGCAGCCAATGTCACTTTCTTCTTCTCGGAGTAGTTATGACAATCAAACACTAGTTCCATCTTTCGCTCCCAATCCAAATAAGCATTAGGATTCGTGGTACCGCGAAAAGGTGGAATCGTGACCTTGAGGTTTCGCAAATCATCATCCTCCTCAAAGCCCTCTTCTTCCTCGTCATTAAACTCCTCTTCATGATGTTGCTGCCGCCCTCTTCTTTCAGCTCGAGGCATTCCAAGGCGTCTATGCTGGCGCATATGACGCTGTACTTCGTGAACCAAGGGTGGAGGAGCTCGGTTTTCCCTTCCCCTTTCTTCTTGTCGAGGTCCAGGGTTAGGGTTTGCATCGACCACAATCGGCTGCTGGAGCCTTGTCTCGACAGCCTCCATCCTCGTGGTTTGCTCGGCAAGCCTTGCGGTTTGCTCTTCTTGAGCCCGAGCAATGTTCTCCAATTGATTTCTGATCGCTTCAAGTGCTGCTTCCATGTTTGCGATGCAAGAAAACTCCAAGAACACAAGAACTCGCACAACCTGCTTCTTGCCTTGCAAGAAACACCAAGAACTCCCAAGAACAAACAACCTCCTGTCTTGCGGCTCAAGAACACGCCAAGACCTTCAAGAACTCGCACAAAACCACCAAGAACACAAACAAGGACGCACAAGATCTTCAAAAAAAAAAAAAAAACTTCAAGAACACGCCACTGATTTGAACCGGGCTCTGATACCACTTGATATAATCAAAGTTGCGCAGGGTCAAGCTTCTCGAACCAAACAGAACCAGATAGGATGGAAATCGATCGGACAGTACTCACCCGTGAATAAGGGCAATCGATTTATGAATCGATCGGACAGATTCAACTCGGAATAAAGGGCAATCGATATGGGTAGCTCGCCACAACCAGGGTGATTACCTAGCTGATAAGAGTCGCTCTAGCACTCTAGAGATTCTCGACAGAGTAATTAGGGCAAATTCCGCGTAGGGAACTCGGGTTTAGCCTCTGAAATTCAATAATAATTGTCTCAGGGAAAAACCAACGTGTTCAGCCCTTTAAATAGGCAAAATACAACCCAAATCCGACTCCAACATGGAAAAAACAATCATAAACCGACTTTAAAACATGGAAACTCGGAAATAGCCCAGCAAACCCGTTAAGCCTGGACCCGTTAAGTAAACCCATTAAGGCTGCTTCTTGCAATCTGCCTTCTCTTCAGCACTTCCTCCTTCTTCCTCCACTTGAATCATCATATATGGCTTCCCTCGAAACGGCTCCACATCCATGGCTCCAAAGTAGCTATCCAAATATGTCGCAAGCTTCTCCTTCAACGTCCTTGCCTTAGCACGTGTGACTGGCCCATTGATGTCCTCATCACGTTGGATGTATCCTGTGGAAAGGTATGAATTTCATTTTCTTTAATTTATTGTTTTTCGTTTTTACTAATTCTTGAAACATGTCCTAAAATTTATTGTTTTTCGTTTTTTAATAATTCTTGAAACATGTCAAAAAATTTATTATTTTTTTACTAATTCTTGAAACATGTCCAAAAATTTATTGTTTTTCGTTTTTTAATAATTCTTGAAACATGTCCAAAAATTTATTGTTTTTTTACTAGTTCTTGAAACATGTCCTAAAATTTATTGTTTTTGTTTTTTTTACCAATGAATAGGATTAACTATTAATCTTTCCTACTTTTTTTACTAGGTATCTGAAGAAATTGAAAGGTTGGGTTCGTAACAAGGCAAGACCAGAAGGATCTATTGCTGAAGCATACGTGATTGATGAGTGCGTTACATTTTGCTCGCAATACATGACGGATGTGGAAACTCGATTTAATCGTCCAGAAAGAAATGATGATAGTATTGCGGAGGGAACCGTTCACCCACATAATTTGTCCATTCTGCCACGTGTCGGTCGTTTCATTGGTACATTCATCATGAAGGACTTTAATGATGATTTGTTCAAGGCTGCAACGTTTTATGTCTTGCAAAACTGTGACGAAGTCGAAGAATTTAGGCGGTACGTACGATTTATACTTCTTCAATACTGTTAGTATTGCTACATTAATAATCACTATTTTAAGAATTTGCATATGTACGTATACTATATATATAGACAACACAAGGATTTTTTGGCTGGACGCGGTGTGAGAATGGTTGAGAGAGTGCATAGGGAAGAATTCCAAAAGTGGTTCGCTATTCAGGTAACTATTCTGACACGAAATTTTTTGAAGTGTTGTCTTATTATGATATTTGTGTAGAAGAAATAAAAAAAACTGCTCGATGATGCAGGTGGCCAAAATGATTGATGACAATGTTGCAACTTTGCATCCATCTATGTTGACTTTATCTCGAGAGCCGGACAAACGAGTGTTGCACTACTCGGGATATTGCATCAATGGATTTAGATTCCACATGCAAGATCACGAAGATTAGAAAAACAAGTCAAAATAGTGGAGTCATGGTGCGAGGTGAGGAAGGTGTGGGGATTCCTTACTATGGCGTAATTGAAGATATCATAGAGTTGCGATATACTGAAGGGCTTCGTGTAGTGTTATTCCAATGTGAATGGTATGACACCACGCGAGAAGGCGTAGGCTATAGGAGGGATGGTCACGGTGTTATTAGCCTCCATAGAAGACGAAGGCGATCAACGGACGAACCTTTCGTTTTGGCAAGTCAAGTAACCCAAGTGTATATTATGTGCAGTGTGCCAGAGATCCGGAATGGGACATGGTGGTTGAGACAAGGCCGAGGAATTTTTATAATGTGGCGGATGTCGAAGAAATTTTAGAAGAACAAGCATACCAAGAAGATGGTATGACTAATGGGGGTCGAGTTATCGAGGATGAGGACGACGATGTTAACTTAAATCTGCGTGGCATGGGTTATGAAGAATTTCATTAATCATGTAATATGACTTTTAAATTTTGCTTTCCTACATTATGAAATTGTTACTTTTACTATTACTATCAATTTTGATTTAGTTAAACATATACATTATAGTATTGTTTTGTTAGAAAATTGAAATCTTAAATAACTATATTCATAAAAAAATATATTAGGTATATATAGATAATGTTTACTACTATATTTAAATGACTTATATAAAAGTATATTAGCATAAATGAATTATTATATTATACCTAATGTTATAATGTTATATAGAATAATTGTTAAATCACTTACATTTAAAGCACTTATAATGTTAAGGCACTTATATATATATTTTTTTTCAAATTCAGTTAAGGCACTTATATTTGCGACTGTCAAAAAAAAAAAATTATATTTGCTGAAACGCCGTCGCCGCACTGAAACGCCAGACGTTTCAATTCTAAAACGCTGTTGTCGATAGAATGTGGCCATGGAAGAGGGGAAATTCCCCTCCGCCTCTTTTGCCTCTTCATTTTCCTACGAATCCCTAGATTTCTGCTTCGTCGATCGAGAGCTCGCGCGTCTTCCCTTGAATCGAAATTGCCGAGGGCAGTGTCACAAATCACAATTCGAGTGAAAGGTTTAATGAAGCAAAGCATCGTTCTGGAATCTCTAAACGCTTTAAGTCGCAATGAAGGAGACAGCGGAGAATCCACCATCGGATGGAGAGGCGCGAGACATGCAACGCGAGAAGGCGATCCATCGGAATTGATTGCAGAGTTTCTGGGAGGTATGAAGCGTCTGGATTAATAACTTTGCATTTAACTTGCGCAATTAATTCTAAGTTTCCCGTTTGATGATTCATCCGATCGAGTCTTTAGCTTTCAATTTCTTACCTTATTCCTAGAAACAACTCGTCGACGATTCAACTCATAAACATCATCTGTTTCCAATTCTTTACCCCAATTATCTACCGTAGTCTTTATCCCAAACATCATATATATATCCCTCTTCTTTTATAACGGCAGACCTCACAACCTAGATAGAACCCCTCTCCTCAGGCAAACAAAAAACCACAGACGAAAAGCTTAAGTCTGATTGCACAAAGTAATTAATTTTCTCTTGGTTCCTTTCCTTTTCATGTATTATTTGTGCCTAAATTGTCCCTGTAACAATGTCAATGTTGTTTCTTCTAGATGGGAAGGCCAAAAAAGGCTGGGAAGACAAAGCCTTCCAAAAGGCCAGTGGAGGAACCAGAAAGGTCAGCCCCTGTAGAGAATGTCGAAGTGGTTACTCAGGAAAGTGAAACCATGCCAGAAACTCAGCAGGTAGAAAGGGAGGGTGAACAACAAGTGAATGAGCTTGAGAATGAAGAAGTTCATATCCCGAATGATGACATAGCTTTTGAAGAGGATGCGAACCTAAGCCAGGGGTCTCATTCTACTGGGGGATGTTCTTCGGCTCACAAGAAGAAAGGCAGAGGTCCTGGAATAGGGGTGAAGCCGGGTCATGGCATTCACCTTGAGATACATGACAACAGGTATATATATAATTTCAAGCCCTTTGTGTGTAGAACCTAATAATTTCCATTGATTCGATTAATGTTTATGCACTTTCTCTTGTATTTGTAGGATCGTCACACCACAGGCTGCCCATGAACTCACTGCCATCTTCAAAAGGAGCATCACTGGACCATGGATAAGGTTCTCAGAATACCCTGCTTCTGCTTTGCAGACCGTGATTGCTCGTTTCAAGGAATCTGGGTTCACATGCTCTCTGCCAGAGGAAGAACTCAATGTTCATCTCAAGGAACATATCAAGAGGAACTTTTCCCAGTGGATGTATGGGTTCCGTAACCGAGTATTCTCTGAACATGCTACCCTTGCTGAAAGGCTTAACAATCCACCTACTGAAATCCCTGCTCATATTTGGAGGGATATGGTTAACAAGTGGAGTGACCCAAACTGGAAGGTAATTACTGCTGTCTAATTAAGCTTGTGTATTATGATTATTTGTGTTTGTATCTAATTTCTATTGTCTGTACACTCCGCCAGAGCACCAGTGATAAGAACAAAGCCAATCGTGAGAAGTCTGAGATCACTGCTACTGGCGGATCTGTTCCCATGGCAAAGTTTAGGCTTGATCAGGTAAAACACGATCTGTTCTCTTGTATTTAATAAGAACGAAGCTAATTATGAGAAGTGTGAGCTCACTGCTCCTGTTTTTTTCTTGTGTTTGCAGATCAAGAAGACTGGAAAAGAACCAGATCCTATAGAGACATTCAAGAAGTTCCATGTTAAGAAGTCCAATGGTGAATTCACCACCCCAAAAGCTCAGACTATACATGTAAGTACATTGCTTGTTAAGTAATTTTAGCTTTCTTCTGCGTTTTTAAAATCATTTAAACTCAGCGTATTAGTTATTAAATACTATGTGTGTAGGCTGAATTGAAGAATAAGGAAGCTGAGAAGTTGACTCAAGGGGAAGAGGTGAACCAGTTTGCGATTTATGGTGAGGTTGTAGGAAAACAGTCTAGGAAACGTGTGCTGGGAATGGGTTATGGTGTAAGTGGTGTGGATGTGTTTGGCCCTACCTCCGGTCAGGGCTGCAGCAAAAGGTGCGAAGAGGACCGAAGGCAAGAGAAGGTGAAGAATGATGATATGATAAGCATGCTGAAAGAAGAGCTAGTGCAGGTGAAGAATGGAATTCCTCAGATTGTCGAGGACACCTTGAAGAGGCTAGGAGTTACTTTGGTTGAGTCCTCAATGGTAATTGTTTGTTGCTGTTTTTTAGTTGGTTGAACATGATTAATTGTATGAACCTTAGTTTTCATATCTATTTAACTTTGTAATTTAGGCTGGAGACAAGGCGGTGAATGATTAAGATGAAGATGGAGACGAGGAAGTGAATGATGAAGATGCGGACGATATTGACGATGAGAACAGCTCCCCCTGATGATGATGATTACTAAGTTTGCAGCGCTAGGAAGAAGGCAACCGTAGGAACTTTGCAAGTTCCAATTTTCAATCGGATTATGCAGCTAGGAAGCAGTCAGTCTTAGGAACTTTGCAAGTTCCATTTTTCAATCGGATTATGTCTATGTTATGTTTTATTCTGTTAAGTGTTTGGTTGTTTTGCTATATGTTTGAACAAGTGTTGAAGGTGGTCTCTGTTTAAGACATGTTTGGTGGTTATGCCACCTAATTTTATGGAGAAGTTTCCTTTTTTGCTAATATATTGCATTGGTTAATTTCTTTTATGCTTTTTATAAATTACCTGCAAAATAAATTTTTTTATTATTATTTATCAGTTTTCATCACTAATAATATGTAGTAAAAATATTTACAATATCGGACAAAATTGTAGTTTTAACGATATAAATTGGTTACAGTAACACGAAATTCGGTTAGAATTGTCGAGTTGCTTCCCACGATTATTTTTTGTTTCAAATATTCTATTTGTAATGCAACAAAATGGTTAGCTTTAGTAAGTCATTACCGATGAATATTTTGGGTTACAAATATTCTTTTTTAACACAACAATTTGGTTAGATTTAATATATTTCTTTCGACGAATATTATATGTTAAAAATATTTTTTTAACACACCGATTTGGTTAGATTTAATATGTTTCTTCCGACGAATATTTTGTGTGACAAATATCCTATTTTTAACGCAACAATCTGGTTACATGAACACAAAATTTGGTCTAAATTGATTAGTTAACATAATTAACCCTCGCAAAAAATATTCTTTTACGACAAACAACTGTGGTCAAAACGTACAAAGGGTATTTTCGGAAAAAAATGTCATTTTTTTATTAATGAATGTTTTATTTACTAACAAACACATTTTCCTCAATTATAGTTTATCTAACAAAGTGTACTCCTCACAAAAAATAGTGTACCCCTTAAAAATATATTTGGTCAAACAATTTCGTTAAGTACATTTCTTTTCTGATCACGATATTTTGCATAATGACAAAAAATAATTGTCACAAATGTATGATTTTCTGACGCAAGTACATTTAAACTATTAGCGAGGGACCTTTACCCCACGACCCACCAACGACCGTATTTCGTCAAAATAACCCTATTGTGACGAGAAAAGGCCTTTTGTGACGCCAATCGTCTGGTAACATCTGCCAGTCTTTTTTGTAGTGTAACTTCTCTTTTTCAAAATAATTTTTGAGGCATTTCATAGGGCACAAGACGAATGAATCACAATGGTTATTTGACACCGAGCTATGGCAAAAACAAAGTAATCATTGCAACCACCACAAACAACATTCAACTGTATTAAGATTGTGAAAAAGAAGAGTTCTCACATTATTCATAACCAACACACAACATGCCTCGACGAATCACCAATCACAATTACTCATGCATGCACAATCGAGCAACCTAGGTCCTCACCAGGGTATAAGAAATGGACAAAACATGATGAATGAATCACTCACTCTCGACCAGTGGGGTCAGGACCATTTGATGAAAAATATGTGCATATTCACGCTCAATACTAACCTCCCTTTACCATGATGGTAACCTCTAAATGTTAGAGTTCACAAGATGGGTGTCGTTGCTAGCTTGTCTGGAGGTATTAGACACGTGTTCAAATGACTGCTATGGTCTAGGACATGAGGAAAAAGGTTGTTTGGGTGGTGGCAAACACAACATGAGGTTCCACATCTTCAACCTAAAACCAACAAACGGTTCTATGGTTTCAACTAAGAACCTTTCCTAACCTAAGAGCATGTTCGACATTTATTAGATTTTTGGTGGCCACTCTCTTTTCTTCTTTGCCCTCTTATTGATCTCTTTTTTTCTTTTTGTTTTCTCTTTTCTTTGGGGGCTATAGAGAGCTATGTACACATGCCACATTTCTTTAACTTAAGGAACAATACCCACTTTTAAGACCTACCTCCACACTCACTTCACATTCTTAGCAAAAACATACACAAATCACACATGTGGAACCTCATCTAAACTCAAACACTATGAATGGAGCTTCCAAACACAAGGGTGACTCGATAACGGTGTAGACACAAAGAAAGCAAAGGGTCGTTCTATCTAAATCAATCAAGCTCAAGTAGCATGAGATACCTAACACGAGAATGACCCTTAGACATATGGCTCAAAAGGGTTGACTAAGGAATAAGATGATCGGGTCGGTCAACTTTTGGGTCGTGGGCTAATCCTGTGCCTCCATCTTTCTTGCTAGAAACAACGTGAATGCTACACATCATGTAAAGGGGGATCTATCGCACAAGAACAAAACGAACGACACAAGTCTCACATGGCTACCTAGGTGCTCAATGATTCGTTCTAATTCCCTAAACTCGATGCATAGGCAACTGTGAAAAGCAAGTAATCGATTCAAAACATCTATCGGTTCACAATCACATGAGAAATGAACCTATGCACAAACTTAATACAAGTATCAATCATCATAATAGGATGCACATAATAACAAGCAAATCATCCATAGACAATGCTAATAACCACGAGATTCAAAACAAATCACCAAAGGTGACACTATGATCATGCAAATGTAGAAGTTTCTATGCTTGGAGCCCTCAAAATTTTCAAATTTGGGCATACAACTAGGCTCCAAGCATTCAAAATCACACCAAACATTCACACATGCATGCATAGTGGACTACCCCCCCCCTTAAGCTCGACATTGCCCTCAATGGTGTAAAAGAAGGAGGTAGAACGATGTTACCGGAGAGGGGTGAATGTTGGTGTTCAGGAGCGGAGGGCGGGTGAGATCCGGAAGAGCAAGGAGGCGGCAAAACAAAAGGTCGAATTATTGAAGCCAAAAGGAAACAAACCGATGGTGGTTGGGTTGCCTCCCACTAAGTACTTCTTTAACGTCGTGAGCCAAATGGTTGCTCCTCAAGTTTCGATCCACCCAAGAACCTCCTTGAAATTGAGGTTCTCGTTGGTGAGGTGGTATCTCAAGTCACGAGCTTTGGACGAATCCATGATTGAGGGCTTGTGAACTTGAGTTGTCATGAGGCTCCACCCACAAGACCTCTCCTTCTTTCTTCTTCCTTCTCTTTGCCTCGTACCATATAGTGCAAACTCGATTGGCTTCCATCGCATCCACCAAGAGGGATCACCGATGGTTTGGCTTTGGATTGTCAAAGAGCCGCAAATGGGTCCTTCTCCAAAAGTGCATCGAGGTCGGGTGGAAAGCTTTCATCGCACTTGTAACTTGTCGATGCTTCATCCACCCCGACCTCGTCCTCATCTTGGAAACCACTTGCTCCTTCAACTTCATCTTCAACCTCCCCTCCTTCTTCTTCCATTCGTTCCTCCCCTTGGGAAAAATCAAGATCTTCCCCTTCTTCAATGCTCACTTCCTCCTCTTCAACCTCTTTTCCGACCTTCACGTTCATGTCTTCAAGCACGGTTTGGAGGGCAAGATGCCATGCAAGATCATAGAAAGGATTATCTTGCTCCTCCACACTCGTGAATCGGTCTTCAAAGTTGCTCTCGGGAAGGGGAAAGTGATGAAAATCGTCAAAGCAACCTTCTTGTTCATCCTCACCACGGGAGCTCTCTGGTGTGAGTTCGTCTAGCTCCACACAGTTGTCATTGATCGACCCTTCAACCTCCTCTTTCTCCTTCAATGATGAAAGGCGATAGCTTGCACAAGCTTGTGCCACCTTCTCTTCTAGTGTCAAGCCGGGAGGAGGGAGGGGCGGGAAATCCATGTCGGAGCTCGTTCTTCCAAAATTCTCATGGCTCGCCTCTTTGACTTCTTCTCTTTCTTCCAATGGTAGGAGGCGATTGTGAGCAAGTTGTGCACATGCTTGCTCTACAAGCCCTCCTAGCCTCTCCGTGAGTTGAAGGAGATCCTCCGATTCCTGAAGAAAGGTTGAGTCGAGAGGGTTGGCAATTGGGAGGTCCATGCTAGAGCACCCTTCATTGGTGCCCCGGGCAAATCGCTCCACCATGAGCTATAATTTGCTCTTTGGCTCCAGTTGTGGAGTGGCACATGGTTTTGAGGTTTGTCCCATGAAAGCTTCCATGGCCAACTCCAACTTGGATTTCACCTCGAGTTGTGGAGGGAAACCTTCTTGGTATCCCCATGAGCATGGTTGCTCTTCTTGGAAGGGAGGTTGGTAGTAGAATCTGGATTCTTGACTCCCCCAATTTTAATCGTCTCATGAAGCTCCGGGGTAATCAATCTCGGGTGGTGGTGGATACCCCCACACTTGGGTGAAATCATAAGGATCCATGATCCAATACCTACAAACACAAAACACTAAAACGGAAAATCAAACACACACCAACGACCCTTCAAGACAAAGAGTGGTAAACAAAACACACACGAAACACAAAACACAAACTAAAAGGCAAGTTAGTAAATGCTAGAGTAATACTAAGCAACCTTTTCAAAATAATGGACCGTGGTTCCCCGACAACGGCGTCAAAAACTTGACTCGCACGAAACTACACTGTGAATTAATCCTGACAAGAGCCCAAGTTTTTAAACTCTAGTCGGGTGCAGTATAGGGCAAGTATTTAATTGTCAAACCCCAGCAGGTCCATGTACCCCTACTTCAATCGCTTAACTTGTTATCTAGCAAAACAGTTTTGGATTTAAAACTAAGAAAACTACAAACTAACAAGGAAAGTAAATGGAGGAGAATTCTACTTGAGGCGACTTCACCTGGGTAGTGCTCTCCCTAGTCTCATGCTAAGAAGCGACAAACAAAGATCTAGCTTGAAGGACGTGCTCATACACCGCGAGGTGGGCACAACTAGCTAGGGACAAACTCCCTTAGTCGATCAATGAAGGAAAGCCAACAAATATAAGCTAGGAGAACTAGCTCTCTTAACCGTTAGGTGAAGGATTATGATTCATAGCTAGAGAGCCTAGCCCTCTTTACCGATCAACCAAGGAGATCCCTAACTCTCTTAGTTAGCTAATTGAGAATCATTGCAACAATTTAGAAAGCTAACTCACTTAACCTTTCGGCTAAGGGTGACAACGATAGGCTAGGAAAGCTAACCCTCTCAACTAGCCGACTAAGGATTGCAAACCAAACCCTCGGAACTTAATTCGGTCGACGGAGAGACCAATCTCGATGGAATCACGGACCTACTCCGATACTTGAGATTTTGGTCTTACATGGACCTAAAGGAGGTTACCCAAGTGGCTAAGAAGTCTAGCTTCGTATTGGACCAAAAGGGGATTTTCACCCTCTAGGTCAATTTAACCCAATATTGAGTTAAAACTACCACACTCAATCATTCATGAATAATATCTAAAATATCATATAAAACACTCAATCAACACAATAAGTTCTCGTTCTTACATCCTAACACATAGAGAGACTGGGCTTCACAATACCCAAGTGAGTAGGTAGGCTATTCCATAGCTAGACAAGAGAAAACAACAAAAGGGGAAGAAAGAACCATGAAGTGATGTCAATCTCTCCTCCTTGTTGCTTGAGACACCCTCGAGATGAACAAATCTTCAATCCTCTAGCTAGGAACAATCCCAAAGCTCCTTCTTCCTCCTTTGATTTGCACTATCTCACTCTAGAAGAAATCCTAACCTCTAACTAGAATCCTCTTTACTCTGAAAAATGAGAACCTAACCTAAAAAATGAAGCTCTCCTAATTCTTCGGCTCAAAGCCCTTTTTATACCCAGATCGGGCTCATTCACATCCTCTGTTCATGGCCGTGAACTCCTCAACGCGTTGGTGAACTCGGTGCGTTGCGTCGAAACACACTGCTTCATTCACTTGAGTTCACGATTTGCACTTAAAGTTCACGGTCAAGGTGACTGTGAACTCACGCGGCGTCAGTAAACTCAGAAATCGCCCTGGTTGCTTCGCGGTTCACGGTTTATGGCTTCAGTTCACGGCCTTAGGAGACCGTGAAATCCAATGAGAAATCGTGACATGGCATGAAACCTGGTCGCCTGCACTTCACTGTTACGGGACAATAGTCACGGGACTTTGGGCTTTTCTTTGGTTTTTACGCTTTTTGACCTCCAATCGTCCCGAAACTCGTCCTCGACCCTGCCACACGTGCTAGGACCTGAAATGTATCAAAAAAAGCACAACCTACCATGAAATATGTGGAGGGGCGATGAAATGCAAAGCCAAACTATCAAGAAATGAGGGGTGAAATGTGTACAATTGCACCCGAATCACTATTCAACATCTATCACAATTTGCTTGATGGTGCATACCCATCTAAACCTAGAACTCCATACCCAACATAGAAGCATAAATAGGCTAATAGAGAATATTAGGGTGACTTACCCAACCACAATCAATGATAGAACAACAATAGAATTAACTAGATAAACACATTCATTCATTCAAACCCTAATATATCTGTACATACATAATAAACCCTAAAACTAGGGTTTGGGGTTTACCATAGAGGACTACTTCATAAAGTAGGGAAGAAAAAACATAGAAGAAATTGAAGAAGACTTGGGTTGTGGAAGATGCTCCCTTTCTTCTAACTCCTTCTCCTTCTTCTCCTTCCTTCAGCTTCTTTCTCTTCTCTCTCTCTCTAAAACCAAAAATTTCTCTCAAAATCAACTCATCTCAAAGGGGGAAAAGGGTTCTTATATTTATAGGTATTCTAGGGACGGAGAAGTTCGTGGCCAGAGGCAAAGATCGCGTTCGTGATCTTCATCAGTGAGGCCGCGATCTTGAAACGTTGTTGTCATGGCCTTTGGAAATGAGGAGATCGCGGACTGACTTCGCGGTTGTGATCAATGAGTCGCAGCCCGCGATCTTCCTCGTGGTCTAAGAATGTTGTGGTCGTGATTTGACTGGATAAACTCTCTGTTTCTCTTTGGCTCCTTCCTCGCGAAGTTCGCGCCCTGAGCCCTCCAATTCACGGTCGCGATCTTCAGCTACCAGGCCACGATCCTCAATCTTCTTCCCCTTTGCTACACTTGTGACTTTGTTTTGTACCTAGTTCGCATATATCATCTAATACACCCTAAAATCACATTGAATTCAAATAGGAACAAAATAGGGATGCAATTGACGATGTTTAAACATTTACATACATGAATTGGCATGAAACAAACCTTAATATGAAGGGTAACTAAATCCAATTTAAGTGTTATCAATGATGCTGGTGATTTTCACATGTATTGCAACTCTACTACAATGACTGAGCTCCTAACCCAAGTGAGCAGTAGGAGATGAAGTGATAGCATATAGCTTAACATATATGTATTTTATGATTGAGTAGTGGGTAATAATGGTATAGGCTGAAAGAAAAGTCTAAAGTTCAAAAGCAAACTGCGGAATCTTCTGGAAATAGCTATGATTACTAATCATTGCCCTATTAAATTGGTGAATATAAAATTTTTAGTAAGAAAATCATGATTTGATTTTCGTTCATTACAAACCAAGGTTGTCAACCCACTTTGACCCTAAACCTGGTGAGAAAAACGGACCGCACACACCCGTCGGGTCGACCGCTATAAGGTACCGGGTTGAAGGTCAAATTGTGTCATTTTATTTTGGTTTACGAAATGCGCATATTTTCCGATTTTTCTTTTCGCCTAACTCAATCTTTGGAATCCTAAGTTGAATATTTGAATATTGATGTATATAAGTATGTGTAAATTTTCACTTTATGCTAGATCTAAGTATGATATGTTATTTTGGTGTAATATTATATGTTATAACTCATATGTTAGATAAGATTTGATATAATTTATAAGGATAAGTACAATATAATGACTCTTTCCATATTTCCAGGCCAAACCGGGCTAAAACGGTTGACCCATTAACCCTTGACCCACTAGCTCGACCGAGTTCGGGTCAACCCGCGGGTTGACAACCTTGTTACAAACCAACTAAAATGATTACTATAAGCTCTTTTCATATCACAATCAGCTTTATATTGTCTACATTTGGCAATCCATGTCATTATTTGGTGATGGCAATATAGGTATCAATCATCATTTTAAATTTTGTTTATTCGGGAGTGCACTATTGCCTAACAAGATTGAAGAAACATACATTTGGGCATTAAATATATTCAAGGAAATGTTGGGTGCAAAGCCACTACTTACAGTTGGCACATATGAGGATAAAGCCATGAGGAATGTCATTGCTAATGTGTTGCCAAATGCAACACATCGACTATGTGCATGTCATTGGTCCAAAAATATCACTAGCAGGGTGAAGAATTGACCAGACTTTGAACCCTGAGGGAGCCACTTTGTAACAACTAATTATGAGCCAGATGAATTTGAGGATAAATGGAATGCATTGGTAGAACAATGCGACCTAACAACCAATTGGTGTCCAAAATACTGTTTGGGAGACTCAATGAATGGGCAAACAGGTACTTACGCTCTCACTTCTTTCTTTGATGGGTTGACAACTACATCAAGATGTGAAAGTATGAATGCACTTATCGCTAGGTATGGACATGAGAGGATAAGTTAGAGGGTTGACTTTTTCACTCGTTACGATCAGTGGATCAGGGACATGAGGGAAACATAGGCTAGATTAGATTTCGAGTATAATTAAAGTGTAGTTATAGTAAAGAATACCATCATAATGCCCCTCGAACAAAGTGAAGCTAAGTTATTCTCAAGAGCTGCATTTCTAAAATTCAAAAGTGAGCAAGAGCACGTTATTGGATGCAGCAAGAACAAGCAAACTAAAGAGGGGAACTTACACAACCACACTTTAACCATGTTCAACAAAGAGAAGGCGTGGAGGTGAAATACAACATTGAAACTAAGAATTTGGAATGCAATTGTGAAAATTTTAAGAGTACTGCAATACCCTGTGCTCATATGATCTTTGTTCTGAAAGAAAAAAGGTAAAGAGATTCTTGAAAAACTGGTACTCAGAAGTTGTTCAAAGAACTCTCGGTCATTACACACTCAGTGAGAACCAGGTATATTGGGGGATGGCATCAGTTTCACCACTAGGTACATGACACTCCAATTATTGACTAAGTGATTCTACTTAGTGAGCGACAAGTTGGAGATGATGAAGAAAACCCCAGCCAAGAGAGAAAATATTGTCATACTTAACAAGGTCAAAGGAGTACGAAAGGAAAAGGGTTGTACGAAAAGAAAAGGGAAAAAACAGTTGAGGTTTAAGGGTTGCACGAAAGGAAAAGGGGAAAAAAAGTTGAAGAAAAAAATAAGGAAGTGTGGGAATCATGTCTCTGCTAGTCCATAAAACAATATTGAACCCCCAACATCCTAGGTAATTAAGCCGCCAAAGTCCATAAAACAAGTAATAGTGAATAACGAGGAAGTTAGAAAAACTATAACAAGATCGAATTCTTTTGGGAATCATGTGTATGCTAGTCCCTGACATGGATCAGCATTTGACGACAGCTTATATAAAGAAGTATCACTAAGTATCATTAGAAGTGTTGATTTCAAATTCATCAATCGGAACTCTAATTTATTGATTTCTTCTAATGAAAAGTCAAGAGGATAATACTCCCTTGCAACCCTACATATACTACAACTGTCGAAGGTTTTATACCTATCTTTAGGAACAAAACATGTACAACTCGGGCAATTCAAGTTAGTAATTTTTATCGGGTTAATTGCATGATTGATCACTGAGATTACAAAAAACGTTCAAGTTTGGTCACTCGAAATATTTAAATTCATTGGTGGTACTTCAGTTTACTGAAACCGTCCACATTTGGTCACTCTCCGTCCAATTCCGTTAACTTTTGCTTATGTGGCGGTCAACTCTAAAAATTAACCGTTAAATGTGTGACGTGGCAATTTAAAAATAATAAATTAATTTTTTTAAAATTTCCATCTCATTTCTAACTATTAAAAATATTAAAATTAAGAACACAAGAAAACCTTCTGCAGCAGAGCTGGAACATCGACGTCGGCATTGACGGGAGCGTAGCAGAGGGTGAAGGAGAAGATGGAGAGGGTTATCGACGTGGCCAAGTAAGCTCCGCCATACTTGTAAGCAGTTCTTTCGCTTGGTCTCCCTTTGATTTCTCCTTCTCGCCACCGTCTACAGTTTTATTCTCATTCTTGGAATTGAACGCGCAGGCTGGATCCGCTCTCTGTTTGGCTGCAGCGATAGATTTCGCGGCGGATCCATATCCCGGCCATCCCAAACAAGCCACTCGTCTCCTTTGCCCAGAGCTGCGAAAACTGCTACTTCCACTCGTCTCTCCTTCTTCTTCTCTTCGTTGGCGGAGGGAGACGTTTTCTTTGCTGTAATCTTTCCTTGGATTTTTGGGGTTTTTATAATTGGTGGGATAGCGAGAGCCAGCGGTGGCGTTAGCTACTTAGGTTGGGGTTGGAGTGATGGGGATGAGAAATCGACGATTGTGATGACCAGGCGGGAGCCGGATAGAGAGCTTTTCATCCACGCTCTGGGAAGAACATCTACTCCCAGAAGCAAATTCTCTCTGCATCTATCTCCGTCGGCGGCTATGATGCTCAAGGCAACTGCTCTGTCACTCGAGACCACGCTTCCCTCAAAGGCTTCTCCGGCTTCCCCTCCGTGCTCGAACTAGCCGAGATCTGGGGATTCGATTTTGCCGAGAAGGAGGAGGCAGCGTTGTCGTCCGATTGGCGGCTTATTGCAGGATTGGATCGATTTTGCGTAGAAGGAGAAGGTGGCGCTGTTGTTAGATGCTCCGATTGGCATGGATTGCAAGGTTGGATGCGCGAGCGGTGGATGTGCATTTCATATGAAGATTTGTTCTTAATTTCAATGTTTTAATATTTATTTAATAATTAAAAATGGGATGGAAATATTAAAAAAATTAATTATAAAAAATTATTATTTTCAAATTGCCACGTCACACATTTAACGGTCAACTTTAAAAGTTGACTGCCACGTAAGTAAAAGTTAACGGAATTGGACGGAGAATGACCAAACGTGAATGGTTTCAGTAAACTGAAGTACCATCAATGTATTTAAATATTTCGAGTGACCAAATTTGAACGTTTTTTGTAATCTCGGTGACCAACCATGCAATTAACCCAATTTTTATCACCACTAATTTGAGGGAATCTCTCTATGGTTGGGTTTTTAAAGTATGAAAAGTAAAATTTCATTTGACTTGCCTTACATACTACTTATGTCCTATAAATTGTTCTACTTTCAAATATAAGTATACATGAAAAATGATGAGCTTAACCTTAGCATTATTTAAATGCTTTTAAAAATTTTCCTGGTAGGTATAAGCTTTCTAACCCTTTCATTGTAAATCATTTATCAATACTTACAAACTTACGATTACTAATAACTACCAAACTTTACCAAAAAAAAAAAAAAAACTACCAAACGTATATGAGGTAGTATTAATGAGAATGGCCCCTTTGAGTATGTTTGTGTGTGTACTTCTCTAGTGATGTGATGATTCGGCAGCAGCAAGTGTTGGAATTGCAGGTCTTTTGCTCTAATTTGAATGTGCCGTACTTGGTGCTAGGAGATATGAACTGTGTGATGGCAGCGTCGGAGAAGTCTGGCGGATTACCATGGGAGCCTAACCGGTCGGCAGGAGTGAGGGATTTGGTTAACGGACTTGCGTTACATGATGTTGGATTTTTGGGTCCGCAGTTTACATGGTCTAATAGACGCATGGGGGCGGCTTGTATTATGGAACGCCTTGACAGGGTTCTCGCTTCTCCATTATGGATGGAGAAATTTCCACAAACGGTGGTAAAGCATTGTACAGATCTTGGATCTGATCACAGAGCGCTCCTGGTGGCTGATAAACCGTTTGTTAGGAAGACAAAACCTTTGTTTCGTTTTGATGCGAGATGGGCTGAAAACCCGGAAACAAGGTTATTGGTAAGTTATGTCTGGAGCCAACCATACTCTGGTTCGCCTATGTTTCGATTATGGCAACGGTTAAAGTCTCTTCGGCACTTATTGTATGACTGGAGTCGTGCGGGCACGACAAATTCAGCTCGGAATATTCATATACTCCAGACGGAGATTGAGGCGATAAAAGGTGAAGGAAATGTGGACTGGGACCGAGTGATGGAGCTTGAGAGAGAATTAGCGCGACAATGGGTAAATGAAGAGATCTTTTGGCGACAAAAGTCGAGAGTACAGTGGCTAGGTTCAGGAGACAACAATTCAGGTTACTTTCATACGGTTACCAGAACCCGGCGGCGGAGAAATTTCATAGAAGGATTAAGGAATGAAGATGGGATTTGGGTGACGGATGAAGGACGGAAGGGCGAGGTGGCGTGTGGGTTTTATGACCAGTTGTTTCGATCAGAGAATCAGATACAGCATATGATGGCTCGAGTGTCTGAGCTTCCAATTCCGACCTCTGTCACTGAGGAGATGAACAGAAATTTGACAGCAGAGGTCTCGGCGTTGGAAATCAGGAGAGCGGTTTTTGATATAGGAGCTACCCAGGCGCCAGGGTCTGATGGATTCACTGGGAAATTCTATCGTAGTTACTGTGACATTGTGGGCCCAGATGTAGTGGAGGCGGTCCAGTCGTTTTTTCGATCTGGTAAACTTTTGAAAAGTTTCAACCATACGTGGTTGACTTTGGTTCCTAAGGTGGAAACAGTTGAGACGATGAAGCAGATTCGTCCGATCAGTTTGTGTCAAATGTTCTATAAGATTATCTCAAAAATCATGGCTGAGCGAATGGCCGTCATTTTGCCTTCTATTATCTCACCGGAGCAGAATGGGTTTATTCGTGAACGTCAGATAGTTGACAACGTTCTGATCGGGAATGAAATTATGCATTATCTTAAGATCAAAAAGCAGGGGAAGAAAGGTTACTTAGCTCTAAAGGTTGATATGGAAAAGGCCTATGATAGAGTTGAGTGGCCCTTCTTGTTTGCTCTAATGACTAGGATGGGATTTAGTGCTCAATGGATTGGGTGGATTCAGGAATGTGTTTCTACTGCGACTTTTTCGGTAATGATGAATGGTACCCCGTCTGGGTATTTTAGATCGACGAGGGGTTTGCGTCAAGGAGATCCGTTGTCTCCTCTTTTGTTCGCCATATGTTCTGAAGGATTTGCGGCTCTGCTTAGAAAGGCGATTCAGTCTAGAAGTTTAGTTGGAGTCAAGGTGAATCCCCAGAGCCCTAGTGTGTCTCATCTTTTCTTTGCGGACGACTCATATCTTTTTCTTCGGGCATCGAAAAATGAGTGTGAAACATTGCTTGATCTGTTGAGGGAGTATCAGGAGCTGAGTGGCCAGAAGGTGAATTTGAGCAAGTCCGCGGTTTGTTTTAGTGAGAATGTGGATCCCCCGGAGGCAGAGGAGATGGCGGCCATTTTAGGAGTGGGAGCGATAGGTGTTCAGGACAGGTACTTGGGCCTTCCATCTCTAGTTCAGAGATCGAAATTGGAAACGTTTCGGTATCTTGAAGAGAGGTTATTGGCTAAGCTCCAAGGTTGGAAGCAGAAAAAATTGTCGTGGGCAGCAAAGGAGGTTCTGCTGAAGGCGGTGGCTGCGGCCCTACCAATTTATGTCATGTCGTGTTTTCTGCTTCCGGTGACCCTTTGTCGAAAACTGGATAAGTATATGGCGCGGTTCTGGTGGGGATTTTCAGGAGAGAGGGATAAAGCTCATTGGGTTTCCTGGCGTAATCTTTGCAGGAGCAAATTTGATGGTGGTCTGGGGTTTAGACGATTTGAGAACTTAAACCAGGCGTTATTGGCGAAAGTAGCATGGCGAATTTGGAAGGAGCCGGAGTCGTTACTGGCTAGGGTGCTGAAAGGGAAGTACTTTCCACAGGCTTCTATTCTTACGGCGACGCGTAGGTCGAGGCCTTCATGGGGGTGGATTAGTATTTTGCATGGGAGGGACTTGCTTGTAAAGGGTCTTAGATGGCAGATTGGGGATGGCTTGCAGGTTCGAATTAGGGACGATAACTGGATACCGGGAATTAGTCCGGAGGAGCTAGAAGTGAAGACCTCGGCACCAGATCTGACAGGAGTAACGGTTGACTCACTTCTGGTACCTGGTAAGGTGGAATGGTGCTTGGAATGCTTGGATCAATGCTTCTCTCGTCCGATAGTGCAGGCTATACAGTCTATACCTCTGCCGAAGGGTGGGGTGGAAGATGGTCAAGTCTGGGCAGGGGAGGGGGATGGGGAGTATTCGGTGAAAACGGGGTACCATCTTGCTTTTCAATTGGCTAGGCAGAATCAGGATTGGAAGGCTGAGGTGTCTTTTTTTATATGAAATGTTGGAAAAATCTATGGGGTCTTCCCATTCCGCCAAAGCTGAAGTGCTTCCTTTGGCAGAGCATGAAGCGGGTTCTCCCTACCATGGAGGCATTAATTGAGAGGACTGGTGGAATACCTGGGGAAGTGGATCCGGATTCGGGAGATGAGGGTATTGATCCCAGGTGTCCGGTTTGTTGGGCGCCGTTGGAGACTTTGGAGCATATGTTTCTTTCATGCAGGATGGCAAGGGCTCTCTGGGAGAGGTCAGGTTTGGTGGAGGAGCTTGTCAGTCAGCCTCCGGTGAATTTTGCTCTGTTCCTTCGTCGATTTTTTGAGCAGGACACCAGTAGGGAGAGGATAGTGCGGTTTGTGGCAACTCTTTGGAGAATTTGGAAGAGTAGAAATTGGGTGGTGTTTGATCATGTGCAGTATGGGGTGAATACTCTGGTGAGGCAATTTGAGGAGCAGGTTCGTGAGTGGTTAAGTTTGGCTGAAGCCGGGCAGGATAGAGTGTGTCGGGGTCAGCAGGGAGGGGGTGCGAGTAGGGTGGCGGGCCGATCTCAGATTGCTATGCCTTATCGATGCTATGTGGATGGAGCTGTGCGTGCTGGTTCGCATGGAACTGGGGGTTTAGTGGTTTATGATGAGTTAGGGAGGGTGTGTTTTGTGCAGGGGTTTTGTTATGCAGGTCTGGAGGATCCTTTTCTGGTGGAATTGGTGGCGTTTCGGGATGCAATTCAGTGGTGCTCTTTGAAGGGACTAGCCGAAGTGCAATTCTGCGGGGATGCGAAGGTGGTCATTGAGAAAATCCAGAATATGGATACGAGGGATGTGAAAGGCGGGCGGATTCTTGAAGAAATTCGGAAACTGCGGCTGCAGTACTTGCGTTTGGAGATGGCTTTTGTTGGCAGGAGTAACAATCGGGTGGCCCATGAGGTGGCTAGGAAGACCCTTTCTTTGTTGCCTGCAGTTGTAGATACTTTTGATTTTTTTCGTTGGATTGTTCATGAGTTGTAAACTTTGCTAGCTGTTTGCCTTGGTAATACAAGTGATCTATTGGTAAAAAAATATGAGGTATAACAACACTTGATATCTATCTATGGGCCATAGTCAACATTCTCTCTAAACCAATACACGGTTTATCTATATATGAACAACCGCATATCTACGCTTCAAAACCTAAATAACTATCGGAATAAAATCAATCCACACTAATTACAAGAATAAATTTAAAAATTAATGGGATGCTGGTCAAGGTCAAATCATTATTCTAGTATGAATAAAGGAGTATATGTACAAAATCAAAATTCTTGTCCGGCAAAGATACTGTGTACCCTTATACCTTTTTATTTTTTCCCAGCCCAAGAACTAGAGGCAAATTCAAATGTACTTAATCAATTTCGATTTCATTTCTATCCGCCAAACAAAATAAAGCGGTAAACTTTTTACTATTTTGAATTTTGGTCGTAGAAAACTCAAATTTGTTAGAAGTGTCTAGTACATGTTTTTTATTTTTTTTATCCAAAATAAGCCCCTAGGACATGATTGAACAACAAATATATATAACCGACAAAATTAAAGACGGTAGCCCGTATGCAACCAGACTCCCGATGAAAGAGCCTTTTATGCTACGAGGTGGGCAGCTCTGAGAAAGCTCTGAGGAGCAAAAAGACACGAAACTGACACAGGGGACAAGAAGAGAGAAAATAAACTTCCCTTATAGTGAGAAGACTCCCACGATGCCGCATCACCAATGCCGGTTGAGAACCTTCGCAAAAGTAACAAAAAACAATTATATGTAAGACACTATCTCATAGTATCACGAAGAACAAATAGTTTTGTTATAAAAACATAAGTGATAGCATATAATAAAATTTACCACAAGCAAATGAGATAGTTTCATAACCTGGGAGGTCAACGAAATCATATGCATATCCTTGAGCATTCTTTGTGGGCCAATCAAATCGAACGATTACATCTTCGCTATGGAAGATTATTTCATTGAGCCATCATCGGAATTTCATATACAACAAAAAAAAATATGTATAAAACCAACATAAATGAAACAAATAAACGAGTTATCGAAAATACTAACAAATGAGACCTCTAGCTCTAAAGGTAAAACAAATAAAAAGAATATTACTACATGAAAACTATTAAAATTATAAATAATACAACAACAAGCCACAAACCAAAAAATAATAAAGCACGTAACGATAGTAAACACGAAAATCAAAATAGAAAACCAACAACAATTAGTGGAAAAAAATAACAATTACTAACCGTACATGTTTTATATTACAAAGATAGAAATTCCAACCAATCCTTTTTTATTTCATTTTTGTCAAACAAAATAAGCCAGAAAACTTTTTGGCAAAATGCACTTCCATAACAATAACTTTCAAGTTTGTGACAAATATAGTCACAATGATTGGAAAAGGAGACCTTATTTTCCAAATTGTTGATTTAGATCCTCAATCGCTAGTTGAAGGAGAAGGCCTCGAATGCTTTGCAGAGTCATAGAAAAATGGCTAGAAAGAGGGCAAAAAGGTTGTTGGAAGAAGCTGACGACGACCGCGAAGAAGAAGGCATCAGTGGTGACGGTGAAAGAGGAGACAATGCCTCCAGTGGCGACAGAGAACGATAGGCTGGGAAGGAAGGATTTCGTGCCTCGTAGTACATTTCTCCTTAATTCCTTGAAACCATTGCAGATGTAGTTGTTCTTGTTTTTGGTGAAGCTCTATTAGTCGCTATCAATTGGCCCGATTCGTTGCACTCCCGCTCAAAAAGAGAGGACAGGGTGGCGACTGTTTCATGTATTTTGAAAGTTTGTAACAGAATTGGCTAGATTTGTTAAAAACCCATCAAAATTATAACTATTTTTTTCTGATAAACATTCTGGCTATTTTTAGTATTTCAAAAGTTGTGGCTATAACTGTCACAAACGAGAAAGTTGTGGTTATCAATGCAGTCAAAATCGGGATTTTGATCGTAAAATCGTAGAATTTTAGGATTTTACTTAGGGATTCCGATCATGATTTTTATATAAAATCAGCGGACCTTAAAATCGTTCAAAACCGGGATTTAAATCGTTAAATCGTAAAATCGTACCAAAATCGGGATATTGATCCTATGTGAACAAAATAGGTAGTTTGAGCCAATTCAAAAGAAGCAGAACTGTTTCGGTGGAAATAGTTGTCATAATTTTGTAAGTACGAAAGAATTAACATCATTATTAACAAATTAATTGATTAATGAATACATTTGTACCAAACCAATGACATTAAAATTCTTATTGGAGTTCACTTATTCTTAGTTTTAAATCATGCTTAGTAGACGATGTCGGAATACTACTTTGAGTTAAACTACCTAGACACAACATGAAAAACAAGAGCTAAACCTCATTAGCTCTATCCCTTCCTCATAAATTATTTTGAGTTACACATTAAATAACAATTAAAATGATGATTTTGGAACATTAACCTTGAAAATTATCACTTTAAATGTTATATGTCTTTGTGGTTATTAATGATTTACCTTATTAATATTATTATATGTTAATTTCTATGTGGTACTTAAAATCCTACGGTTCTATGATTCGATTTTACGATTCCGATTTTACCCCATTGACTCGCACGAAACTACACCACAATAAAATCCCGACCAGAGCCCAAGTTTTTAAACTCTAATCGGGTGCAGTATAGGGCAAGTATTTAGATATCGACCGGGCCGGTCCTTCTACCGCTACTTCAATTGTTGAAATCATTATCTAGCAACAAAACTTTGGTTTAAAGGTTTTCCTAATTGAAATGAAAGAAAGCAAAGTAAATGGTTTTGATAACTCTCTGGTGGAAAGATCACTCGGGTGTCGCTCCCCCCCCTTAAACTGCTACCATGATATGTGAATTGGAACGATTGCTTTGGGCACGGTAATAGTGAAACGCAGTGGGATGCGTATATGGTCGGAGACCACAATCTTAATTGCTAAACCGAGGTAAGCATGAAAGGCCGTGTCACTCGACCCTCTAGGTTTAGACAATCGGTTATTGACTTACTCCCTCACTCAACTCTAAAGTCGGACGACTTGATCGCGATTAACCGACTTGCTTAACTCAATATCGAGGTTTGCCCTAACTTAACCTAGCTTAGGTGGCTTAGAAAGAGGAAGGAAAACCAACCCCTTGGAAGGGGGATTTTCTCTCTAAGCTAGGCTAAGGTGGCTAATTAGATTGCTAGGACCTACATGCACAAACCTAAGGGTGCTAAGTACAAAACATGCACAACCCCTAAGTTGCTAAGCACAAGCATGCACAATCATGATAAATAATGCCTCAATCATTGAATTGAACAATACCAATGTCAATCATCCAATACACATACAAGAAAACTACATGGTAGAGTTACGGTTTCACAACACCCAAGTGAAAGGAGGCCTTACTCCATGCTACAAGTGGGAAAAGCAAAAGGGAAAAGAGTTGGAAACCATCTTGGAGGATGCTCCTAGTCTTCTTGGCCCTTGAGTTGAGCTTTCCTTGGAGGAAATCTTCCCAAAATCTGCCTTGAAGCTAAACCCTAGCCTTCTTCTCCCCTTGGTTCGTATTTCTCTCTCTAGAATGTAGAAGAAGGCTTTTCACATCAAATTGGCTCTCCCCTCTCTCCTCCTTTCAGATCATCTTTTAAACCAGAGATGAGCTGAGTTCACGGCCGTGAACCATGAAACACGTCCATGAACTGCCGGCGTGCGCCAAAACACGCCGCATCGTTCACTCGAGTTCACGGTCAACTGCCTTTGTTCACGGTCTTAGTGGCCGTGAACTCACCTTGCGTCAGTAACCTTCACTTGGCTCTGGACGCCTCGCGATTCACGGTCAAATCCTATTCTTCACGGTCATGCAAGATCGCGAACTCCCTTTGTTAGCCGTGAATTGGCTCTTTTTCACATCTTCTCCCGGTTTTTGATCCTTTTTCGCCAATCTTTCGACTCCTAGGCTGGTTTCACCTATTAAATCCTAAAACACACTCAAACACGAAGAACCTAGCGTAAAACCAACCTTTAAGGAGTGAATTTTGCACAAACACCTAAGTAAAACTGGGGCAAAACATGTGTAATTAGGCCGAATCACCCCCCACACTTAGACGTTAGCTTGTCCCCAAGAAAACAATTTCACGCACACAGTAATATTTCAACCTTACACAAATACTTTGGGGACAACTCAAAGTGCACGAAACGGGAATTCTCGATGTTTATTGACAATCAACACATGAACCGTTGCAAGCAATACCGACATCCACACAAACACCATTAAAAGCCACCAAAACGGGCAAATGAAAAGTTCTCAACTCACTCATGGATAAATGTAACGTCTCAACAAAACCACTTGTCGACCACAACCAACCATGCATGGAATTCAAGTCCGAGGAACAAATGGAAAGTCAACAAAGTCGGGGTATGAAATGGTAATAAAACAAGAATGGATCACTCACTCTCAAGACCAGTGGGGTCGGGACCTTTTTGGTGTAAAAGATGTGCACAATCATAACCTCTCGGCCTATCGTCTCAATACCACGGCGTAACCTCTAAATGCTAGAGTTCACGGGATGGTTGTCACCACTAGCTTGTCCGGAGGTCTTAGACACGGGTTCAGATGACTGGCGATTGGCTTGGACATGGAGAAAAGGCTTGTTTGGTGGTGGCAATCATGACGTGAGGTTCTACATCTTCAACCTAAACCCAAAGGGTCTATGGTTTCTACTAAAACCCTTCTCTTCAATCAAAGGCCACTAGCATCGGCCAAAAACCTTATCTCTCCCTTCCAACTATCACCCATCATGAACTACCTTAAAACACTCTTCCTCGGTCAACTCTTGCTAGCTCTTTAAGGTTTGGTAGTGAAGGAGTTCTAAACAATGTGGGGGTTCCGATGGATTAGTTGCCAAAAACCCCACCTAGATCATGTACTTTGGTTTTTCGTGGCACTCTCTACTTTATTTACCCCATTTTATTACCTCTTTTTCGTTTCTCTTTTCTTTCTCTTTTTTTTTCTTTTTGAGGGGGGTATTAGAGAGTAAAACACTTGCCACCTAAACATTTAACGACCAACGCTCTCTTTTTGAGGAACTCACTCCAACACTACACTTCATTTCGCATTCCTAGCAAGAACTGCACACAAACCTCCTGTGTATAACCTCTATGGAGACTCAAAGGTGAGAGATTCGGAACACACGGGCGACTCATGTTTAGACACGAAGAAAGGATTGGGGTTCGTTCTACTAACACCTTTACGCTCACACGCACGAAGCTCCTAAATTGAGAACGACCCACGAAGTCACAGGGCTCAAAGGGGTTGACTAAAGGATGATACATTTCGGGACAATCAACATTTGGGCGTGGACTCATCCTATGCCTCCATCATTCTTGCTAGTGACAACTTGTGATGCTACACACAGTGGTAAGAGGGAACTATCACACCAAAAGAAACGATCGGCTCAAAGCTCACATGTTACCTAGTTACCCAACCATTTATTCCAATTCACGAACACGATGCATGGCAATTATAAGCAACAAGTTATCAAGTCAAGACATCCATTCATTTATGCACACTTGTGAACTAAACTTTTGCCCTATCCTAATGAACTTCTAAGTCATCATCATAGGATATACTCAATCCCATGCAACAATTCAAGATCAATGCCCAAAACACGAGAATTTCCCACCATCTGGCCACTTTGATCATGCAAATATTGCTTGGAGCTCTCAAATTTTTGAAATTTGGGCATACAAATGGCTCCAAGCAACATTTCACTCACACAAGCATACTAGTAGACTACCCCCTCCCCCCCCCCCCACACACACACTTAAACTCGACATTGCCTCAATGGCGAAGAAAGGGGTAGAGTGATGTTACCGCTTGGGCTTGATGAGTGAAAGTTGGAATCAAACCGGGGTAGGATAATTGAGCTTCGAGGAGATACAAAAAAGACACACAAGCACAATACGACTCGCACGAGGATAGGTTATTACAAGCACAATACATAGTAGTAGTTTATGTCACACACACAAAATGAAGAAAAATAACAAAAATAAAAATAACACGAGTTCGGGGTTACAAGTAGAGAAGTGGGGCGAAAAGACTCTGCTCTGCCACATGTCTCAATCATTGACTACCTCTCTCCAGTGGATGGACCCTTTCCATCATCGGGTAGGATACCCTGGCATCGAGCCATGAGCTCGAGGATGTCGGACTGTCGCTCGAGACGGGATGAGAATCCCATGAAGCTCGTCTCAAGGCGATCCACCCTCTGGGCGAGGGGATCGCCTGCTCCTGGTGGTGGTGGCTGCGGTGCAGGGCGCGGGAGCGCTGGGCGCCAGCGGCGGTCGAGTGCACGAGCAGGTGGCTGCTCTGCTGCTGGTAGGGACCTCGGGGTTGGGTTCCACTGGAGCCGGTGCTGCTGCAGCCCGGATGATTCCGAAAGGTCGGAGTTCGTCAAGATACTCCACTCCTCTCTTGCCCTGGAGTACCAGCTTCTAGTTTATATAATGTCTCCACTAGGAAGGGCTTCATCCTTCCGACGCTGGTGCAGCGAGCCAGATCCACCTGGAAGTGTCGGGCAATCCTCGTGATGATGCCCCCCATGTGCATAGTGTCCACTCTGTTCCGCCCCAAGCACCGGGCGAAAGAGGTGGCTATCAACGATCCCAGATGGATCGGATCAGCTGGACTCCTCATCGAGTAGAGGGCAATGAGCCCTCTGTTCGTCATCAAGTGGCCTGACTGGAGGTTGGGGACGACAGATCTGGTGAGCCGAGTGTGGAGAATCCTCCACTAGGTCTTCAGCTTCACCGCATTGGTGCGGCTCCCTTCGAACTCGTCCTGCTCGTGCTCTAAGCGGTAGATGGCTCGGAATGCGCCCTGATAGTTGAAGTCGATGGTGAACTGTCATTCCGTCATCGTCATGTGGGCAGTGTCGAGCCCCATGGCCTGAGCAAAACCATCATAGGTCAGCACTCGTGGCTGACCTCACAACATAAACTCCACCCGTGGCCGGCTCTTCTTACTAGATGGGACGATGTGTAGAGAAGGTGGAGTAGAACTCCACGCACAACTCATGGAAGATCTCCTCGTCCATGGTCAAGAGCCGGCGCCAGTTGGGATGGCAGAGCACCCCAATCATGGCGGCTCGGCACCTGAACAAGTTAAACATGTCTAGGTCCAGCCGCCAATGAGGCCCAATCGGGCTGCCACTCTGGTAGGCAAACTTGTCGCCAAACTCCGGGTGGTTCACCAGATAACTGATGAACTCATGCTCCAAGTTAAGCATCCTGCACAAGCACAAGCACACACCATACGTGGAAATAATCGTCATATACCTCTCATTGGGAGGAAAAGAGATCCCCCCACACTTATATTTCCACCATGGTTCTCAAAACATTTAAGCTCAAACCACCGTGGTATGGTTGTGGGTATTTCACGATTCAATCACACAAAAAGTTGAACCACAACCCCTACCACGGTGGCTACTATCCTCTAAACAAGAACAAACTCCACTTGCATTCATAACATAGCTCTTGGTGGGCAAATTCTAAAAAATAAACACAATTCAATTCAAACACGCCCACTAAGGCTCACTAAGCTCATGCAAAAATTAATCCATCATTCATTCGACCTAATTCACCTAAGTCCACGCCCTAAATCTAGATTCAATCATGCAAAGTACAAAAATTCAACCTCACTTCACTACCTAATCCGATTCTCCACAATTCACAAAGATAACGTCGAAAAAAAACTTGGAGACTCAAGTAGGACGAAGGAGGAATTGAGGTGCTGGCGAGGAAGGTGAAAAACGGTTGGAAAACTGACCGGAAAAGGGTCGCTGGAGCTCCGTCGGAAGCTCGCCGGAAAAATATGCTCCAAATCTCCCCAAATTCACAGCACAGGCCGGTTTTGAGGAGAGGAGACTGTTTATGACGTTGGTTTTGGGTTTTGCTCGCCGGAAATGGGGGGAAATCGAAAAATCGACGGATTTTCGCGTCTTTTGGCGAAGATTTGAAATTTTCCAGGGAGATTTTGTTCGTGGAGTGAAGAGTCGCCGTTCACGCCCCTTTTATAGGCACAGCTCGGAGTTCACGAACGCGTTCCCCAGTTCACGATCTTAGCGACCGTGAACTCTCAAACGCGTCCGTGAACACGGAGTGGTTGACAGGTGGTGAACATGCATCAGTACCCAGTTCACAGACGCGTTTGCCTGTTCATGGTCTTATAAGACCTTGAACTCAGCAATTCGTCTGTGAATTCAAGTGAAAACAGGACACTTCTGCAAAAAAAATTTACTCAACCTATTCCTCCATGCCTCCTAATCGATCACAAAAAAACCATAAACCGCAAAACCTCAACTCGAACTATTCACAAGGCACTAAAACAAAAACTAAGGAAAAGAAAACAAACCTCTGTTGGGTTTCCTCCCAACAAGCGCTTGTTTATCGTCATTAGCTTGACGGTTGGGGATCGATCAAAACTTCAAACATGATGCCACCAAGAGCGGATCTACCACACTCTCGAGGCAAGGCTTGTAGCCTCCCATCTTAGGCTCCTTTAGTTGGCCCTCTTGGTTGGCCATCATTGCTTCAGCCTCCCCCATCTTCCGGGCCAAAAATCCCTTTATCCTTCTTCTCCAAGCACTCATCCTCGATCCTTTGGGCTTTGGACCCTTCTTAACTTCCTACTCAACATCATCAAAGCCAACACAAGTATTGGTGGGGTTAGCCTTGAGAGTCTCTCCTCCACTCTCATTCACATCATTTGAAATCACTCCCTTCACTTCATCACTCCTAACCCTAGGATCAATTTCAAGCTTGATTCTCTCCTTACCATCCTTCAAAATTAGCGTTCCCTCATTAACGTCTATCAATGCCTTGGCGATTGCAAGAAAGGGACGATCGAGGATGAGGGGCATATCCGAGTCCTCACTTATGTCGAGAATCACGAAATCGGTCGCATAGAAAAACTTGCCCACTTTCACCATCATGTCCTCCACTATACCTCTCGAGCTAATGACCACACGGTCGGCTAAGGTGATGCTAAGCTTAGAGGTCTTAAGTTCACCTACTTCTAATATTTTGAAAAGCTTGTAGGGCATCACATTCACACTGTCTTCCAAGGCATTGTCTATATGGTGATCACCAATATCAAGAGGGATAGTAAAGCTACATGGGTCGGACAACTTTTTGGGCAAACGGTCGAGGAGGTAAGCCGAACACTCCTCGCCAAGAGTCACGTTGGCAAGGCCTTCAAGCCTTTGCTTCTTGATGAGGAATCCTTTGAGGTACTTAGCATATCTTGGCATTTGAGCCATGGCTTCAAGGAATGGGATGTCGAGGTGGAGGTTGCGGAGCATTTCCATGAACCCTCCACACTCGTTCTCCAACCTCTCCTTGTACATCCTTGTGGGATAAGGAAGAGGTGGCACGTATCCATCCTCCGACGATGCCTTCCTTGCTGCCTTCCTCTCATTCCTCGAGGGCTTCTTCTCTCCCTTCTTCGGAACGGTTTCTTCCTTGTTGGAATCTTCCTTCTCTATCACTTCACTAGTGGCGACTTCCGGAACCTCCTTCACACTCCTCACTTGAAGCGCATTTACCCCGGCTTGGTCCTTGGGGTTCACCACGGTTTGGGAAGGTAAAGCTCCATTGGGTCTCTCGGTGAGGATTCTGGCAAGGTTGCCAATTTGCACCTCCAAGCTTTGAAGGCTCGCTTGAAGGCTTCGAAGACCCGCCTCAACAGAAGTAAACTTGGTAGTCGCCACATCCATAAATTGCTCTATCTTCTCGAACTTTTGGCTACTCGTACTCACAAAGGTGTTCACTAGGTCTTCAAGCTTGGATACTTTGTCGGGTTGATGTTGTTGTTGAAACCCTAGGGCACCTTATGATTGGTACGGTTGTTGGAAGTTAGATCCTTGGAGTTGGGGTCTTTGTTGGATGAAGGTGGGCCGAGGTTGGAAGTTCCCCGTGGGGCCTTGGAAACCCGTGGGCCTCGGATTAGTCGGTGATGACCAAGCAAATTTGGGTTGGTTCCTTTATCCGGGGTTATAAGTATTGCTATACGGGTTGTTGACCCTAGCATTTTCCACGAAGTTGACTTGTTCCTTCGGAGTGGTTGCCTCCTTCATTGCTTGGCACTCCGCCATCTCGTGGCTAGTGCTCGAACACCAGTCGCACGACATTACCGCCTGTTTTCCTTGCCTTTTATCTTCAAGCATAACCTCAAGAAACTTATCCAACTTCGCCTCAAGCGGAGCACTCGCTCCCATGCTTCTCACTCCCCTATCATTGCCTCTTCTTCCACTTCTAATCAACCCCCAATCGTATCCCGTAAGGGCCATGTCTTCAAGTATCTCGGTTATTTGGGGTGGAGCCATATTCATCAATTTCCCTTGACACAAGGTGTCAATGAGGATTTTATCTTCTTGCATTAGGACTCCATAGATGGTTTCGATCCGGAATTGTTCTTCAAACCCGTGGTGAGGGCACTGAAGAAAGTAATCGGAGTACCTCTCCCAAGCATCCCTCAAGGTCTCGTCCTCTTCTTGCTCGAAATGTGTAATCTTCTTTCTCCCCCTCCGCCGTCTTCGAAGGCGGGCAATAACGATCCATAAACTTGTTGAGGCGTTCGTCCCAGGAGGTGATAGATCGAGGTGGGCGGTTGTTTAGCTACCTAAGTGCTTTCCCAGAGAGTGAGTATGGGAAAAGCCTTAGTTGCAAGGCTTCGGCCGACACACCATTAACTTTCAAACACCCCGCGAGCTCCAAGAATCTATGCACGTGCTCTCTTGGTGACTCGCTCTCAAGGCCGTGGAATAGGGCATTAGTTTGTATCATAGTCACTAGAGCCGGCTTGATCTCGAAATTGTTTGCCGCCACTGGAGGATGTAGGATTGGCGATTGAATGTCTGGCGGCCTTGGGGCCATATAGTACCATATTGTTGTCGGGGCATCCTTTTCTTCCGCCGCATCGTTCAACTGACGGGCTTGAGCGGCTCCATCTTGCCTTCGGTTCCCCTCCATTTCCATTTCAATGACGGGTTCAACTTCCACTTCTTCAACTACTTCTCCACTAACACCGGGACCCAAACGTTGTCCCCTCTTTCACTTCTTCTCCTTGCCTCCTCTAGCTCTCTCTACCGTGCTAGGAGTCGGAGAGTTCGAATTATGTCCTCGTCAAGTGGGAGCAAAGGTGTCGGGTTACTCAGGGTCATGCACCACCTACACACAATCGGAAAACACACCAAGTCTAGCACAAGCCAAGAATACACACTTGTAAAACTGGAAATTAAAAGCTAGATTAACAACCAAAAACTTTTTCAGAATAACATACCGTTGTCCCCGGCAACGGCGCCAAAAACTTGACTCGCATGATACTACACAACAATAAAATCCCAACTAGAGCCCAAGTTTTCAAACTCTAATCGGGTGCAGTATAGGGCAAGTATTTAAATATCAACCCGGGCCGATACATCTACCCCTACTTCAGTCATTGAAATCATTATCTAGCAACAAAACTTTGGTTTAAAGGTTTGCTAATTGAAATGAAAGAAAACAAAGGTAAATGGTTTTGATAACTCTCCGGTGGAAAGATCACTCGGGTGTCGCTCCCCCCTTAACTGCTACCATGATATGTGATTAGAACGATTGCTTTAGCCACAGTAATCGTGAACCGCAGAGGGGTGCATATATGGTCGGAGACCACAATCTCAATTGCTAAACCGAGGTAAGCTTGAAAGGCCATGTCACTCAACCCTCTCGATTTAGACAATCGGTAGTTGACTTACTCCCTCACTCAACTCTAAAGTCGGACGACTTGATCGTGATTAACTGACTGGCCTAGCTCAATATTGAGGTTTGCCCTAACTTAACCTAGCTTAGGTGGCTTAGAAAGAGGAAGAAAAACCAACTCGATTGAGTCTCCCTTGGAAGGGGGATTTTTCTCTCTAAGCTAGGCTAAGGTGGCTAATTAGATTGCTAGCACCTACATGCACAAACCTAAGGGTGCTAAGAACAAAACATGCACAACCCCTAAGTTGCTAAGCACAAGCATGCACAATCATGATAAATAATGCCTCAATCATTCAATTGAACAATACCCAATTACAATCATCCAATACACATACAAGAAAACTACATGGTAGAGTTAGGGTTTCACAACACCCAAGTGAAAGGAGGTCTAATCCATGCTAGAAGTGGGAAAAACAAAAGGGAAAGAGATGGAAACCATCTTGGAGGATGCTCCCAGTTTTCTTGGCCCTTGATTTGAGCTTTCCTTGGAGGAAATCTTCCGAAAATCTGCCTTGAAGCTAAACCCTATCCTTCTTCTCCCCTTGGTTCGTGTTTCTTTCTCTAAATGTAGAAGAAGGCTTTTCACACCAAATGGGCTCTCCCCTCACTCCTCCTTTCAGCTCATCTTTTAAATTAGAGATGAGTTGAGTTCACGACTGTGAACCATGAAACGCGTCCGTGAACTACAGGCGTGCGCTAAAACGCGTCGCATCTTTCACTCGAGTTCACGGTGAACTTCCTTTGTTCATGGTCTTAATGACCGTGAACTCACCTTGCGTCAGTAACCTTCACATTGGCTCTGGACGCCTCGCGATTCACGGTCAATTCCTCTTCTTCAGTAATGCAAGACCGTGAACTCCCTTTGTTAGCCGTGAACTGGCTCTTGTTCACCTCTTCTCCCGGTTTTCGATTCTTTTCGCCAATCTTTCGACTCCGAGGCTGGTTTCACCTATTAAATCCTGAAACACACTCAAACACGAAGAACCTAGAGTAAAACCAACCTTTAAGGAGTGAATTTGGCACAAACACCTAAGTAAAGCGGGTGCAAAACATGTGCAATTAGGCCTGAATCACCCAGTTTTCAATTTTAGATAAAATCCTGATTTTGACTGCTTTGGTTGTTATAAGTGTCACAAATGTGAAAATTGTGTCTATCGAAGTGTATTTTGCCTAAAATATTTTGAAGTAAATTATGAGGTGGCATCTACGTGGTAAGTGAAGCTAAGTTGTTGTTGATGTGTGCGCCAATTTGATATCCCAGTCAGCATGCCATTTGTCAAACAACTATAAAAATTCTGACTATTTCGTGTATTTCGAAATTTGTGGCTATATCTGTCACAAACGTGAAAGTTGTGGCAATGGAAGTCTATTTTGATAAACTTTTACTATTTTAAATTTTGGCTTAGAAAACTCGAATTTGTTAGAAGTGTCTATTACATGTTTTCTATAATAAGATTAGAAATTCCAACCAAAAGTGAACATATTGAATATGACTCGTTTTGCATGCAGAATAACTATTAGAGTTGATCATGCGGATCATATCATTGCCATATGTAATCAAGAGATTTGTTATAGTAATTTATTTTTATGCCTTCTTTTAGACTCGCACAAGCCAGACTTATTGAAGAACCCAAGAGAGTGGACAAGTCCACTAACCAAAACAATATGTAAAACATAGTATTTCGACATGACAAATCGACTATTGCCACAACCACATAATTTGTTGAGAAGATGTTGTGGCAAAAGAGATATATCTAGTGGATAACATGGGAAGGTTAATTTTCCAAATGCACGATATGCACATGTAGATAGCTTGTTCGTATAATATATTCACGATATAGCCATTGGCTTCTCTACCAAAATTTTTGCCTGTCACATTTTGTTTTGATTTCTTAATTATATTTGTTATTATCATTCATTCCTTTCTAACAACTCTAAGACATCATGATTCATGAGTACCCTAGCCCTTTCTTAATTTAGTTTTATGTTTTTAGTTTTAGGACAAAGATTTGTTTTTTATTTAGATAAAGGTGTATGTGTGTGGATTCAAAAGTCTTGTTCAGTAGCGATGGTAAAAGTGGTTCAAGGTAATCACCAAGTCAGTTGTTCGATACCCATACCCTTTCACTTTCTTATTTTTCTCTATCTAACCACTTCCTTGTGATCAACTCCGCCTATGAAACATTGTCGTTTTGTGGACATGAGCACGGAACACAATACACCTTTGTTTTTTCATGTGTCTTCATCTTCCCTGCGCAGTTTGTGCGTTTCGATTCTCGACACTCCCACCTTCCTAGTCCCCTTTTTCGCCACTATAATCTCATAGCTCTCTCTCTTCTACGACAACCCCACGTCACCATCCCACCACTGTCTCTCTTATCTGGCAACCCCACATCACCATCCCGGAGTCGACCTCCCCATAATCCCGCCATCGTATCTCCTCTCCAACAACCCTATGTTCCCCAAGCCATCGTTTATCTTTGTGTACCACCGCTACTGAAAAACGACATCATTTTATCCTATCACTTTCAATTTAATAGGGAAGAAGATTATCCCTATGTTATGCAGAGCCGCCGTTTTGTCTTGGCTCATCTTTCCCACTTTCTCCCTTCGTTTCTTTTCTGAACTCCGACCAAGAGAATTCTGGTGATGAGACACAATCTCGTCTCTCCATTCCAACCTTGGTCATTGTTTACACGGCGTAAAGTTCATGGTTGTTCACCATCAATTGTTTCGGATCTATACTAACTTCTTTATTCATTTATTAGGTGATAGCATGAAGCGAATGCACACATTAGTTAATCAAATTCCTATTGCAAAAGGCACAAGCATGGGGTAGGAAGTGGCCTTAGAGGACGGGATAGGGCATCATAATAAATTAGGCATAGAAGTTTCTCAATGATGAGTTAGTATGCATGATCATCTAGAGAACACTACCCACACAATCATTTTACTTGATTTGCCTTAATTACTTGCTTGCATTGTTTCTTTCTTGTTTAGTAGATTAGTAGCATGAATTAGGGCACCTCAACCCACGTCATGTTATTTTTCTTGCATCATTATTTGAATATAATTGGTTAGATTTGAGTAGTTATTATCAAAAGACCTCGTTGAATATGACCCTAGGCCATCCTAGGATTTTATAACTCGATACTACGCCATAGAGATGATTTTGGAGAGGTTTTGTATGATTTTTTCCTTATCCTAATCCAAATCCTCCCGATATTCAAGAGGGATGCTTAAGCCAAGAACGAGAAGATGGATCTAGCTCAAGATTGAAGTTCTTCATCTTGTATACTCTTTCTCTCTCTATGTTCTAGTTTCTCTTGTTGTTTAGGAGATGAACCTAGATTGTGGATTTATTATGAGTTTGTATGTAAGAACGGTTGTGAACCTATTATCTATGTCTATTTGATATTTAATCATGCCAATCTCTTGCTTTAGCAAAGGTGGTTATTGCTTTGTTCTTGACTTAAGTATAGGTGACCTTCCCCTTAGGTTAAGTCTAGAACATACATCAAGTAGTGTGGGATTTGGAGTCCGTGATCATTGAGTCGAAGTCCCATTTTTCATTAGGATTTTCCTAACTTAAGGAATCTAATCTTAAAGCTCTAGGTGATTTGTTGCTTTGGGCAAAGAAGTCTACTATAAGTGTATCTAACAGACATGATCCTTTCCTTAGATGCTAGGTTAAGGGATTCCTTGTAACTTAAACGACAGGGAAGTCGTTATTAACTTGTATGCAATGCATGTCAATATATTACTAGAGAGTTTCGACCTAAGAAACAACCTTACTCTAGTAATCTCCATCATAGTTAGCTTTATTCAGTTCTTTGTTTGTTCAGTTAGTCCACACCTAAACATCAACCACCTTGTTGGTCTAGATAGAAGATAGAGGCCAATAGTAATAGTAGCTTTAAAGTTTTCGAGTAATACGACCTCGGTCACAAGTATACTACTTTGCTGATCATGGGTAAATTTGACCTAGATTGGCTAATTCTACTAGGAAGCCCAAACTATACTAAAAGTGTCATTTGTGTTGCAAACTATTCAATATGACAAATCTGTCACAAACTATATGCGTTTCATGACATTTGTCTCCTAAACTTATTCAATATGACAAATCTCGCACAAACTACATAAATGTTTACTAAATTTTCTGATAAATACTAACGGTCTACGCCGGTGAACATTAACAAAAAAAATAGTATGTGCCAGATTTGTCATATTGAATAGTTTAAGACACATATGACACTTTTTAAATAGTTTGGGCTTTCTAGTGGAATTAGCCCTATATTCATGAGCATTTCTACTATGCTATATAGTATTGGTGCTTTAATGTACAACTTGAAGTTGTACCATAACATTAAATGTATAAGTTTAGGTTGTACCATAAAGGAATTTGTATCATTATGTTATGGTACAACTTTACAACTTGAAGTTGTACCATCACATAAGGTACAAGTTTAAGTTGTACCATAAAATAATTTGTACAAGAAGTATAGGTACAATCTGAAGTTGTACCATAACATTAAAGGTACAATTTCAAGTTGTACCATAAAAGTAAAAACCTATAACACCAATGCTATATAACATTGTAAAATTTTTCATATATTTTAATGGTTGGATGAAGGAAAAAAAAACAAACACTGCCGATTTGGCTAAAGCAGCACTGCAGGCTTGCAAGGCTACGACACAGGGCTGTTGGCTACTTGTTTTCCATAACTGAAGGAAAAACAAGGTCGCAATTTTATTCCTCGTCTGGCGCAAAAAAGGAACAACTTCCGCCTAGTTCAAAGGTGTTGATAAAAGTGAAAATACGGTTGCATAATTGGCTTTTGCATGCCATATGCTGTTTGTTCATGAAGCAATAGAAGGACAAGCCAATATTGCATAGTTGTGCTACGTTGGCGTGAATGATTAATTGGCCAAATATGCTCATGGAAACACACAGGTTAATTCCCAAGTTGGTGGTCTGGCCGTCTGGGGACAATGGTACTTGCAAGCAATTTAGCGTCGTTGGCAAATCCAACGACAAAAGGGATTAAATCATGTTTGTGGGCATGATGGTTATGCCACATATCGATTGAAAGACTTTAGCAACGTCGTAAAGAAAGAAGTCCAAGCTGCATTGTGAAATCTATCGCAGCGTAGCAAGCAAAGAAAAATTCATAATTGGCCGATTAAATATATATGTAAAAAAAAAAGACAAATAGAATTAAAAAAAAAGAGATGGCCAGAACAATATTGGTGAGGAAAAATCAGAGTTGTTTTGGGAGAAACGGTTTTGCGCGGGATGGGATTAGGTGCTAACTCTTATAGGGGTTAGCACCGTGATAACTAGCAAAAAACGCTACTAAAAACAACGAAATCACTACGGATTATTATAAAATCAATACAACATCTAAGGTAAATCACTACTAATTCAAACTAGTAGTAGTTTTTCCCTTAGTTAGGACGGTGCTAACTCTTGTACAATTAGCACCGTAACTCCTCCCGTTTTGCGCTAGTGGAAAGTCTATAGCCGTTAGACAATTACCTTAATTATAAAAAAAAAACCCCACAGACACGACTACTTTAGTCAAGCAGAGTTGCCGAAGTAGTAGAGTTAAAAAGGGTTTATCCTTTTTTGAGCTTGAACGCAAGGTTGGGCAAATTCAAGTTGGATACTTGGTGCACGGCTAAAATAATTCTGGCAAGATTGGATAGGTGTGGCCGAACTTGGCCATGTTATTTTATGGCCAAATTGGTGGATTTGAGGCCAAGTTAATTACTATTTTAGGATAATTTATTTGTGTCAACAACTTAGTTAAAAAAAATTGATTCTTATAAACTAAGTTGTGGGGCATTGTTTACAACTAAAATAATTTGATCGGCGTAGCGAGATTAACGAGGCAACGAGTTAAATATTGTGAGTTCAACGGTGTTGCAAGGTTGATATTTCAACGACGCCGCAGGGGGTGTAAACACCGTTATTGTGGTTGCATTGAGGTTGTGATTTGATGGCGTCACAGCATTGTTTAGTCAATATAGTGGTGATCAGCTCAAGTCTTGCTGCATTCCGAATTTAAACTCAACGAGGCCGCGTGGCATCGTGAGATTCAACAACATCGTGGAGTTAAACGTTACCGCGAAGCCAACACCATCGTGGATCTCAATGGTGTCGTAAGTTCAATAACTTCGTGGATTCAACGACTTCATGAGCTGAGCGATGTTGGGAGTCCAATGGTGGTGTGGGGTAAAACAACGATGTTGTTTAATTGACAGTGGGGTCTTGTTAGCTGTTCAAATCAATGACATCGTTTTGGCGACTTTGTTGGTGGAGGAGTAAACGACGTCGCGAGCTCATGAAAATAACGGAGTTGTTTTCTTGCACGCAAGATTTACGCGAATCGGAGAGAGGGGATGGAAGCGGTTGAAGACCACAACTTTGCGGAGAAGGATGGAGCACGTGGGCGGCAGGTGCAAGGTTGTCTCACAATGATGAAGCAGTTGTGAAGACAGTTTGCGGAGGAGTTGTCGTGAAGACTACACAGATGATTTTAGATAAAATCACCGGGGATAATAGGAGAGAGAAGAGAACAAAAAATTAACACAGAAACAACTCTGTTCCAAATTTATCTTTGATCTGTAACTCTCTTCAGGAAATCTCCTTCCAAGAAGGATCTGCATAGTTGTAGCAGTAGTCGTAGTCGCGGAGCTCTCCGCAGGAATCTCCATAGGAGTAGTTTTAACGTAGATTCCCCAAAAACACAAACACCCTCATTCGAACATTGTTTGGAGAGGTGTGAACCGAGTAACGGTCGTTCTTGGTTAGAAGTCATAGGTGCATCGATCAAATCAACATCGCTCGGCGATGGATATTGGATGATCGTCTTGAGTTCAAAGATCAGAGGTGTGTCCCGTCAAACAACAACGCAAAAATTTCATCCGCGAAACAACAAATCAACATCGCCTTTGGCACAACTGCTATGGATATTTGGTTTCGCGTGAAATAGCTGTCCGACTTTTCTCATTGCTCTGTGTTGTCTTGATTTCCTTGTCCCGGTTACGAATACATCGACTTAGTCCGATGAGAGGTGTGGTTGAGTTGTGGTTTTGCATTTTGTGGTTCTTCATGGTACGGCGGGAGGGGAGTAGGGAGGGATGACAATTTTACCCAAATCCATATATATTTTACTATCCAATCCAATTGGGTTGGGTATTAAATCCAAATACATGGTAAATGGGTAGAGTCTTATGGATTTATACCCAAACCCATTTGCATTTGCTAAGTGTTAATGCTATAGGCCTGCCCATGTCGTGGCACAAATGACTCTCTCATCAGTAGTTGGATTGACTACCGGGTTTGGTTATACTTTCCGTTCTAGGACTTTGGTTTGAATCTTTATGGATGACTTTCACAAAAAAAAAACTAATATAATAATAAGTAACAGTGATAAATGGGGTGAAGCACCTTGAAATACGGATAGTTTGTAAACTTTTATTGCCTATTTGTTTTACATGGAGATGCCAAATAGCAAATTAAGTAAAACGGCTTTTTTTTCTGGTGGAGGGATTCTAATTATAGCATTCCTTTGTGGGATTTGTAATGCAACCATTCTTTTGTTTCCCCTTGTCTGTGCTCTCCCCCACTCCGGACCGGAGAGGGCAGCCAATTCGAAGCCATCCAATTCTCTTAATTATACATTCCTCAAAAACAAACCCAAAAGCAATATAGAAGAAGCTAAGGTGGGAATTAAAAAAAAAAAAAGACGCAAGGTAAGGAATCATAGGAGAAGAAGAAGCGTTAATACCAATGTCGACGTCGGCGTTGGCAACCCTGTCAATCTTGATTCCACTAACGATCTCTCTATTCATCGTTGCTCCTGCCTTAGGCGCCCCCAGCCTTGAAGATTTGATTGTCCCGCTTCCTCCGCCACCGCCACCTCGTGACCAATCCTCTGCCGGAGCAGGATCGACGGACCCAAACCACATGAAATACACAGGGAAATCGTTGGCCTCCCAATTCTTGTACGCCCACAACAAAGTCCGGGCCAAGTACTACCTCCCGGCCCTGAAATGGAACCGGACCCTGGCACGCTTCGCCAGGCACTACGCAAATACCCGGCAGAAAGACTGCCTGTTAGAGCACTCCAGCAACAGGGTGTACGGCGAGAACCTTTTCTGGAGCAAGTACGGGCACTGGACCCCGGCAAACGTGGTCAAGACGTGGGCCGACGAGAGCAAGTACTATGATTTCCAGAATAATCAGTGCCTTGACAACCAGCCGTGTGGCCACTTCACACAGATCATTTGGAAGTCCACCACCCGTTTGGGCTGTGGGCGGGTCCAGTGCCTGAATAACAAGGGCTTTCTCTACGTCTGCGCATACGATCCCCCTGGCAATTACTATTTTGAAGGCCCATTAGGTGGCCGTTTCAAGAACTCCATTGTCTAAAAGTAAACCTCTCTTTTCTTTTGGCCCTTCCATTCGGATTTGTGCATCGCCAAGAAAGAAAGATAGAAACAAGTTCTGGAGATGCTAATTTATTTTTTGGGCAATTAATTTGTTGAGCATGCCAATTGCCAAAATAATTTAACTTTATGGGTCGGGGTTGTTATGGAGTTGGATGATTATGAGTAGCTTTGATCTTCCATTGACCACTACATTCATGAATATTCTATATTCATGTACCACCACATATACTTGTTGTACATTCGTATAAATTTATTGACTATGTTGACAAACCAACATTCTTATACGTTTCCATTTTTTTTTTATTTCCTTCATATGTTTTCTTTTTGTTTGCGCTATGTAGAGTGCATCCCTTTCTATGGTTGTTCTTTCAATAAAACCAATGGATGCTGACCCAGTCGTTGCGTTTATTAAGGTTGATGTGGTGGTTAATGTAGAGGTTCCTGTTAGAATGCTCATTCAATTTAGTGTCATTGGCCTTCACCATTGTTCCATGCCAGACGTGGTAGTAGTGGAGGCAAACATGAATTCTTTGTGATCTTTGTTTGCGAATCAGGCAAATTATTGCCTTGTTCTCTAACGTTCCGCATGGATTATATAAGATTGATTGTGATTCTCATTGGTTGAGAACCCATCATGGAGCCCCTTAAGTTAAGATTGATTTGTATCAAACCATGGACATCTCATAGCAATGTCAATGTGTTACAAATAATTATTCCAAAACACACGATAAAGAGAATAAGAAAAATACTTCCTTCAGTTGTGAAGGAATCCTAAAAATTGTAGATTTATATTCATTTACATTCTTAAAGTGTTGTAATCATAAGTGCATCCAATCATACCGCACTTTTGGGAGAAACACGATCCTTCATCGTAAGGTAATCAACCTTTAATCCCTCATGAATGTGATGATGTAAAAAGATCATGGCTTTAGCCTTATTCTTGCTTGAATGAAGTGAGTGCTATTGGTAAGTGCTTTAGCCTTATTCTGGCTTGGTATTTCTCCGATTCCTGGTAAGTGCTAGTGGTGCGAGGTCGATGAAGAGAAGGTGATTCAATCATGGCCCAACCCTACTAATTTGAATGAAGTGAGGAGTTTTCATGGGTTAGCTGGCTTCTATGGATGATTTGTTCCAAATTTCAGCACCATAGTCTCCCCATTGCATCAATTATCAAGAAAAATGTGTCGCTTTATTGGGGAGAAGAGCAAGAGAAGGCATTCGAGCTACTCAAATACAAGCTTACTCATGCTCATGTTCTTATGCTACCGGATTGTAACAAGAAGTTTGAAGTGGAGTGTGATGCATCAGGATTGGTAATTGGTGTCGTGTTGATGCAAGAGAAGAAGTTATCGCCTACTTTAGTGAGAAGTTGAGTGCATCTACGCTTAACTATCCTACTTACGATAAAGAGCTCTATGCATTGGTTCGAGCATTGGAGATATGTCACCATTATTTGTGGCCAAAATAATTCTTAATTGATACTATGTCTCTTAAGTACTTGAAGACCCACCACAAGTTGAACAAGAGGCATGCTCGTCGGTTGGAATTCATTGAGTCATTCCCTTATGTGATGAAGTACAAGCAAGGAAAGGACAACGTTTATGTAAGTTATGGTTTGGTTTGTAAACTAAATGGAATTTTAAGAGGTTTTAATCATTATAATCTTGTGAACTCCTAGATGTGTTTCTACAGCATTTCCGAGCTCAATATATTTCAGATGTATACCGTGCCCAAAAGAAAGTACATTTTCTAACTCTGAAATAACAGAAAGGACAGTCGGTGAGTGAGCATGAGGCTTAGTTTCATTGCCTACTCACATTTGTAATGGATTTAATCCCGACTAAGCAGAATAAATGTGCACATTTCAAGGAGGTTTAAGAGGAGATATCAACTCCAGGATAACCATCTCTGACATGGATAATTACGAAAGGTTGAAGGCAGTCGCCATTCGGGCAGATGCTAATATAAATGAGGGAAAAGCCCGAGAGAGGGCAATCCATGTATATGATCCAAGGAAGAAGAAAAGGAAGTGAATTTCCTCAAATGGTACGGAGCAGGCATCCAGTGGAAACTTGACTAGGCAAAGCACACCACAACATCCTTGATGGAGCTCCCCAGCAGCAAGCAAGGGAGGGCATACTCAGATGGGTGTTCAACGACCCAAGTGTCCTCATTGCCGGAAGAACCACTTTGGGGTTTGTTGTATTGTTACTAGAGGATGTTTTCAAAGTGGTGACATGGGTCACTATGCTAGAGAATGTCCAATTCGGGGTGATTCTGTACCTGCTAGATCTCAAACCACAAGACAAGAGTCGAGAACGGTGAGTAGTGTCCCCAGTGAAACTTTAGAGGGGGGACACGGTAGAGAAAGAAACCGGATTAGTGAGATGAGGGGCATTGCCATCGAGCAAACGAAAAGGAATGAAATGAAACCTCCTGTCTTTTCCATGACACGCGGTGAAGTTGAGGTGTCTCCTGAAGTTGTCACGGGTATGGTTCTTTTCCATAGTATAGTAGCTTATGTTTTAGATGATCCGGGTTCTACCCACTTATTTGTGTCACATGCCTTTTCTCATAATTTATAAACCAACCTGAATCCATTATCTAGAAACATGTATGTAAAAACCCTTGTAAAAGATACCATTGAAATTAACCAGGTTTACCCCAATAGTTCCATAAGAATAGCTAGAATAGAATTATCTGCTACCCCTATGCTCCTTCAATTTGACAAGTTTGATGTCATATTTGGGAAGAGTGAGAGATGTAGAAATTTAATTTTTGGAAGAAGGGAAGTTAGAGAACTGATAAGTTGTTGAAGAAAAAGACGAGAAGAAGAGTGAAAAACGAAAACAGGATGTGATCTTGATGTTATAGGATTATGAGCACAAGTGAAGAAAGATTAATATTTGTTTTATTCATAGGTTACTCAAAAATCAAATTAAGGACTAAGTCCTAGGACTATGAGGAAAAAGTGACGTAGAGGGAAGAAGCTAGGTGGTGAACAACATAAATCGTAGGCTCAATACCCCTACTTATTATAAGTAATGTAGTCAAAAACGAGTTTCTACGTAGAAATATTTTGGTGATATAGAAGTGTAAAATTGTAAATTTTTAAGTTTTAAAGCAGAGTTTTTAACTATATAAGTTATAAAAACTGAGATTTTGTGTAGAAGCGTTTTAGTGACTGACTCGCTCTAGCTATCACAATAAAATCCCATCTAAGGTCCAAGTATAAACCTTACATGGGTGCAATATATGGCAAGTATGTTTAAATATCGACCAGAGCTGGTCCATGTACCGCTACTTCGGCTGTTTGAAACATTATTTAGCGGATCGATTTTGGTGAAAACAAAGATTGAAAACTAAATTACTTTGCAAAGGTAAAGTGGATTTGACTCTAGTTGAGAAAGCTTCACCCGTGTGTTGCTCCCCGTAGCTAACAACTATGACTCGAAGAATCGAACGACCATGTGTGGTTAGGGGGTCATAAATCGCAGGAAAGTCTAACAAGCAACCAAAGTTACCCTCTTAGATTCTAGGTTGAGGAATGGGATACGATCCAAGCCAGTGATGTGACCCTCTCAACCTATCGACTAAGGATTAGTTAGACTTCACCCTCGAATTGGAGTTCGGACGGCCACCCATAACCAAACCCTAAGTGTTTAATACGAATTAGGAGGTTTGCCCTCTAACTAACCTAGACTACGAGACTTAGAATGCCCAAAGAAATCCATCTCTAGAAGAGCCTCTTAATTTAAGGGGGTTTCTCTCTAAACTAGGTTAGAATGACAATTATATTGATAGGCTTTCACACAACACAATCATTTTTGAGTAATACCTCCACATTCACATTAAAACACATCCACACACAAATCATTCAATTCATACAAGCATTCAAATAGTTATAGCTAGAGTTTACAAACACCCAAGTGAAATAAAGGGACTACTCCATGTTAGGAGAAAGGAAAACACAAAAGAGGGAAAGGAAAACCATCATGACGAGGCAAGCCTTGCTCCTTGAGCTGAAGAAAACCCAAATCCTTGCTTGGAGATCAAACCCTAGCTTTTCCTCGTCTTTGGTTCGTCACTTTCTCACTCTAAAATCTGAAGAAGGAGAAGTTTTCTCATTCTAAGTCTCTCCCTCTCTTCTTCCTTTCAGATCCACACTTAAACCCAGATCGAGCTGAGTTCACGACCTTCTAGTTCACGATCGTGAACACCTAAACGCGTTCGTGAACTCAGTGACTTAAAGATCCTGAACTGCCTGGTTGCTAGTAACCTCTGGAACACTCATGGACACCTCGCTGTTCACAGTTTGTGGTTATAGTTCACGGCCTTAGAGGTCGTGAACTCCAATGCCAACCCGTGAACTCCAGCTGATTCCTCCTCTTTGCCCGGTCTTCGCTCCATTTCTTCCAACTTACGACTTCGGGGTTGGTTTCACCAGTTAGGATCTGACACGCTAAAACACAACACCAAACTGCGGCCAAGTGTAATCACAGAATGGAAATGAACTATAGTGGAATAGAGTAATAAATGTCAACCCAGGGCCTAGATGTATCGCCTACTCCGTGATTATCTATTATCTAGCGGGAAAGTTTAGTGAAAATGATTTTAATTAAAGTAGAAAGAAAGCAGTAAATTGTCCGGTTTCCTGAAGCAAGAGAAGTGTCACTCGGGAATAAGTCCCCCTAGCTCCTTAGTTAGGTCCAAGTTGTAATTTCCTTAGGTTGATTAACTGTTACGTTGATTAAACCGGGGAAGATCCGACACTATCTTGGAATCTCTTAAGCTGACCAAGCCCTCTCAGATAGACTAACCAGCAGACGACTAGTCTTCACCGGGATAGAAAGCTAACTCTCATGAATTGACTAACTCTCGTATAATCAATTCACTCCTATCGATTGAAGAAGCTCTAACAACCTATTCAGATTCTATCTATCATAGGTTTCAGCAGAAATCAAGAGATGTTGATCAGGATTCAATTGACTCAATAAACACACTTCAATCGATTATAATCAAACAGTATATCAATCCAAAAGTCATTACAATCATGATGCTTAACACATGGAACTAGGTTTCTTCATACCCAAGTGATAGAAAGTTCTACTCCATAGAGAAAGAGTAGAAAACAACAATCAGAGGAATCATACTCATAATGATGTATACGATAAGCTCTCGGATGATAATCTTCACTCCAAGGACGAAATCCAAGCTTGATTGATGAACCCAGCTCTAGAAATGATCATAGGGTTTGTTCTTCGCACTTTCTCTCTCCAATGCTCTATTTTGCTCAGAAAATTCAGTCCCCCACTCAAAGACCAGAAATTGGGTGAAAACCCAGAAAATCACGACCACACGGCCGTGTGGAATCCTTATGTGCCCGTGCAACTCGCCAAAATGTGATGTTTGATTAAGTGACTTGTAATGCGCTGCACGGCCAAAACTGCATGTTTGTGTGAAAATCCAACAAGCCCGTGTGGAGTCTCGGTAAATCTCACACGCCCAAAAGGGGCACTTGCACTGCCCGTACCGCCTTGACCGTGCAATAGGGTGTTGCACGCTCGTGTGACAATATGGTCAGGCCGTGTAGCTGACTCTTCTTTCCATCTACTGTCCAAACTTCGTCCAATCGATCCCGAACTCGTGCACAATCCTTCATTCACGTACTAGGACGTGAAATATCACAAACAAGAACACCCTAGCGTGAAATCGGCCTAAAACAAGAGAGACGAGGCCGAAACCGTATAAGAATAGTGGACAAAAACATGTGTAAATATCGACTCATCAATTCCCCCACACTTAACTGTTTGCTTGTCCCCAAGCAAACCAAGTCAGACACAAGGTAAGCACAAACAATTTTAACCATGCAAATTCAGGGACATATCATTTGGGCACAAAGCACGTGAATCTCTGGATTTTGGATATCAACACATGGACAACCTCAACGGTAACCTAGACAACCACCATAGATGACATTCGAGTGCAGCAAAATCAAGTAAAGGAAGAGTCCCCCTTCTGTTCACCAACCAACATAGACTCGACTTAACCACTTATTCAAGATAGTCACCTCATGCATAAAAATCTAGACATCAGAATCAAGACCAAGTAATCTAGGTCCTCACCGAGGTAAAGAATGTAAAGAGTATAAGGAAATGAATCGCTCATTCTCGACCAGTGGGGTCAAGACAATTTGATGCAGAAAATGCGCATGCTTATTCTCTCAATCCTAGCATCTCTTCACCATGATGGCAGCCTCTAAATGCTAGAGTTCACATATCGGATGTAACCACTAACTAGTCAAGAGGTCTTAGACAAGGGTTCAGATGACTGGCTAGGGTCTTGGACATGGGAGAAAGGCATTTTAGGTGGTAGAAGAATTCATAGCACAAGGTTCCATAGTTCCAAAACCAACAAAGTCACAATCATTCAAACCAATTACTTTCTTTCTGCCATTCTGCATTAATCACTTTCTTTAGAGCACAAGAGTGAAGGAGGTCACAACGTGTTAGTATTTCTAAGCCAAACTGCTAAGAAACACTATTTAATGGGCACCACTTTTACACACTCATATCCTTGCAAGCACATGCCCACTTCTTCATTTAAGAATTACCTCCAACCCTCAAATTATTTCTAGCAGAAAACATGCAAAAACCACTATGTGGAACCTCTAAGAGATGCAAAGGGTAATTTTTCATTGTAGACCGAAAGAAGGAAAGTTACATGGCTCAAAGGGGCTGACTAGTGCTATGACACACCGGGACATTCAATTTGGTCGTGGGATAATCCTATGCCTCCATCATCTTTATTAGTGACAACGTGAATGCTACACATCAAGGAAGAGGGATCTATAGCACAAGAAAGAAACGAGCAAACTCAAATCTCACATGGCTGCCTATATGCTCTATCTCTCATTCTGATTCCCTGAACTAGATGCACGAACGACTATAGAAAATAAGTGATCAATCCAAGTCATAGTTGGTAAGTAAACAGTTGAAACACTAAAACCCTACACAATTCTACTGCACATCACAGTCATCACTATAGGTCATCCTAGTCACAATCAAGTTGTCATGCATCAATTCTAACATCCATTCGATTCACCACATACCACAGTGACCATATGATTATGCAAGCATCAGTACTTGGAGCCCTCAAATCTCGAGATTTGGACAGTGGACTAGGCTCCAAGCACACAAACTCATCTAATCAGTCAAAGAGAAACACCCCCACACTTAAACACGACATTGCCCTCAATGGAGCAGAGAGAAAGATAAGGGGAACGATGTTATCGGGAAAACGAACTGCCGGGGGACTAGAAATGGGACCAGTCATTAGGGGCAGACTGGAAGGTGGACCAGTTTCAGCAAGAGAGGATCACAAACAAAAACCACTAGAACATTATCCGTTAGGGATAAGTGTCAGCCTAGATGGGCACAATAACATTAGGGGCACACATGGAGCAAACAAAATTACTGAAAAACAAACAAAAACACTCTAAGGACCGACGAGTACAGACTACTCATGGCCGAGGTCGTCGAAGTTGATGTCCGCCATGAACGCATCGTCACCGGCTAGCTGGATGGAAGTAGGGAATTATCCCAAGGAGTCCTCTAGACTGGTGGGGCGCCCGGAACTAGATCTAACAGGTGTTGATAGACCTCCTGCATCCGGCGAGCCTAGCTCTACTCGCGCTCTATGTGGGCAAGGGTGATGCCCTGCTAGGCCTCCATACGGTCGAGGCGGTCGTCATAGGCAGCCATACGGGTGGTATACTCGGCCTGGTGGGCCAAGTACTACTGATGGAATTGGAGCTGATGGTCGAGGAGCTGCTAGTTCTAAAGACTCAGCAGCTGGAACTGGTGAGAAAAGAAATCCTCGGACGGGAAAGAAGAGATGCTACCCCCATGCTCATTTGTGCTATGGTGGGAAGTGGGGTGGTTGGACGCAGCGTCCACATCCTCGGAGGTAACATCCTCAGGGGCGGCGTCCTCAGGTGAGTGCGGATCGAATGGATGAAGTAGAGAGACCGCTTGGTCAGGGTGATGGCACTCTCACTACTCGGAGCATAAGACGTCGTGAGCAAGTGGTGGAGCAGGCGATTCTCGATCTGCAGAGTGGTGGCGTTCGTCCGTCCAGCAGTGAAGTGGTCTTGAGCAGGCAGTGCTAGCTAGCGGTAAAGGGCTGCGACGGAAACACCGATGGGATTAATGACCTTGGTGACATAATCATCGTCATTGTTGAGGTCGAGGTCAAAAGCGGTCACAAACTCGTGGTAGCTCATAGAGCGAGATTTACCACCCAACCTGAACTTGATCGCCTCGCTGTCCGTCCAATCGGTGGTCTCGGTGTGCATAAAGGTCGAGTAGAACTTGTCACCAACTCGTAGTAGACCTTATTGTGCACAGCCAGCAAGCGCCGCCACGCTCGATTGCGAGCAATAGCATGGAGGGCATCATATCAGTTAATCTTGTGGAATTCCCTCTTGCTCCAGCAATGATGCTTCCCGAACTTAGCCGCCAGGACGCGCTTGAATTGATCCTTGTGGGGTCCCGACCTCAAATCACTGATGAACCGATGCCTAAGGTTTGGCTTTGACATGTTCCTGCCAGTAAGTGAACCAAAGTGGACCCAAAAGAACCATGGGAAAGGTCAATCACACCCCCACGCTTAATAACAGAAAACAGCCGAACCATAGTTTCATCCATAGTTCGGGGGTTAATAACTCGAGCAAAATAGTGCAATCTGGGTGGGGGTGCACATCAACAAAATAGTAGGCAACATAAGGCTCACATCCATAGCAACACACTATCGGATCACATCATTAAGGGCCCCAACCAGCTCCCACAATATGGTATGAAAAAATGGCATTTCACCGAACACCTTGTGTGCACTATTCACACATTTCAATTCGATTCTCTACCTATATCACCTAACACCCAATTCTCTACAAATCACAAGGTAACGGGAAAAATCAAACTCGAGACACAAGTAGAGGTGTAGGGGAAGATGAGGGGAAGGCAATAGAAACGACGAAACGCCAAAATTTTTCTCGAAAAAGCTCGTCGGAGCCTAGCCGGAGTCTCGCCAGAAATAGCCTCCGGCGACCCAAATCCGGCCGAAAATGCTCCAAAATGAAGGGATAAGTCGGCAAGGAGGAGGGGAGATGGAATAGGAAGTTGGTTTTGCAAAAAACCGACAAAAAATCGCCAGAAAATTGCCAAAACAATGAAAAGTTGCGATTTTCCAACGAGGGGGAAATGATTCCGGCGAGGAAAGTTGACAAATGGGGCTTCACGGCCGCGCGACCCCTTTTATAGGCGAACATGGTCGCTGAACGGGCATGTCATACGACCGTGTGTGTGCAAATCCTACCCGTGCCCGGTCGAGGATTTGGTATGAGTTGGCCGAGAAATCCACACGGCTAGGTGGGGTGCACTTTTGCCCGTACCATATTTCCAGGGGCTACAAACGGGCATGGTGAAATTCCACGCGGCCGTGCAGAATTTTGGCCTTGCCATGCAGAACCCCTGAGACCCGATTTTGACTAGTTTTCCCGAAAATGAGGCATCCAAACCTTCGACAGCACCTCATGACTCAACAAACCAAACATTAAAAAGGAAAAGGAGAGGAAATGCAAACCATGGTGGGGTTTCCCCGCCACAAGCGCTTCTTTACTGTCTTTTAGCTGGACGCCGAAAGAGGAACTAAGGGTCCTCGAGCTTGATGAGCAGCTCTGCATGCTCCACATCACCTCCCAGATATAGCTTAAGGAGGTGGCCGTTCACCTTAAACAACTCAGTTTGAGCATTGCTAATCTCCACCGCACCATGCGGGAACACCTGGGTGACCATGAATGGTCCCGACCACTTTGAACCCTGCTTGCCTGGGAAGAGTTTTAGGTGTGTTATAGAGCAAAACGTGATCACCAACCTTAATCTCCTTAGGGCCCTTCAACCGAGCGTCGTGGAGAAGCTTGGTTCTCTCCTTGTAGAGCCGGGTATTCACATAGGAGTGGTAACTCCATTCCTCCAACTCCAGCAGCTGCAGCTTACGTTCAATACCTGCAGCACTCAAATCCAGGTTTAGTAGCTTAAGGGCCCAGAAGGCCTTGTGCTCTAGCTCAACCGGCAAATGACAAGCCTTTCCATAGACAAGCCAATATGATGAAGTACCGATCGGGGTCTTGTAGGCTGTCCTATATGCCTAGACCATTCGTTTAGGGATGGTAAGACACCGACACCTTGTGTGAAACATCATAGCGAGAGAGAATTGCCCTTGAAAATGGGTTCCTCTATCACTAATAATGGCTCGAGGTGTCCCGAACTGAGAGAACAGCTGCTTCAGAAATGAGCAGACACGTCTTGCATCATTGGTGGGCATTGCTTGAGCTTTTGCCGACGTCGAGACGTAATCCACTGCTACCAGTATATATACATTACCAAAAGATGGAGGGAATGGGCCCATTAAATCGATGCCCCAAACATTAAAAATTTCACAAACGACAGATATATGTTGGGGCATCTCATCCCGGGAAGAAATGTTACCTGACCTCTGTAGTGATCGCACTATAGTGCGAAGGTACCTGCATCCTTAAAGAGTGAGGTCCAGTAAAATCCCGACTGGAGCACCTTCCGCGTCGTGCTGTTCCCGCCACGATGACCGCCCATGGGTCCCTCGTGACATTTAGATAGGATGTCTCCCATCTCGTGCTCCGATCCTGAAGAGGTAAGGATCCTCGTTGAAATAATGCTTCAGGTCGGAGAAGAACTTGCGCTTGGCGTGAGTGGCCATCCCCTTAGGAAAATGTTTGCCCACCAGATAATTGGAAAAATCAGAATACCAAGGGGTGACACTCTCCACCAAGAACAACGCCATCAATCGCTCAATCGGGGAAGGAGTCGTTGATCTCTTCAACAAAGTTGTCCGCTGGTGGAGCTTCCAATAATGAAAGATGATCCGCAGCAACATTCACGGATCCCTTTTTATCGCGGATCTCAATATCGAACTCCTGCAGTAGCAGGATCCAGTGGATGAGCCTTGGCTTTGCATCAGCATTGCTCATCAGGTAGCGGATGGCAGAGTGATCTTTGTAGACCACCACATGGGAGAGCACCAGGTAAGGTCGAAACTAGTCGAATGCATACACCACGGCGAGCAGCTCCTTCATAGTGATGGTGTAGTTCTCATGTGCATCGTTCACGGTCTTCGACGCATAGTAGATGGGATGGAAGATTTTCTCGCGTCTCTGACCCAGAACAGCTCCGACTGCATAGTCACTCGCATCACACATTAACTCAAAGGGGAGAGACCAATCATGAGTCACCATGATGGGTGCATGGGTAAGCTTCTCCTTCAAGGTCTCGAATGCAGCTGTGCACTCAGGAATGAACTGAAAGGGTGCATCCTTCTCGAGCAGTTTGGTCAATGGCAAGGCTATCTTTGACAAGTCCTTAATGAACCTCCTGTAGAACCCTGCATGACCAAGAAAATTGAGGATCCTCTTCACAAAAATTAGAGGAGGTAGCTTACTGATCGTCTCAATCTTTGTGCGATCCACCTCTATCCCCTGCTTGGAGATCTTGTGCACGAGCACAATCCCCTCATAAACCATAAAATGGCACTTCTCCCAGCTGAGTGCCAAGTTAGTCTCCTCACACCTCCTCATGACAAGTTCCAGGTTATGGAGACAATGAGTGAAAGAGTCTCCATAAACCGAGAAGTCGCCATGAAGACTTCCATAATCTCTCCAACCAGTCGGTCAAAGATCGCCAGCATACGCCGGTGGAAGATCACTGATGCATTACATAGACCGAATGGAATCCTCCAGTAAGCAAAAGTATCGAAGGGGCAAGTGAATACGGTCTTCGCCTGATCCTCTTGCGCGATGGGAATATGGAAATATCCGGATATGTCATCCAGGAAGCAGTAGAACTCATGGCCAGCCAACCTCTCCAGCATCTGATCAATGAAAGGTAGCGGGAAATGATCCTTCCTGGTGGAGTCGTTTAGGTGCCGGTAGTCGATGCAGAATCACCAGCCAGTCACGATCCGCATCGGGATAAGCTCGTTCTTCTCATTCGGGACCACAGTCATCCCGCCTTTCTTTGGGACCACCTGGTGGGACTGACCCACTTGGTATCAGACATAGCAAAGATGATCCCTGCATCCATCAACTTCACGATCTCTGCCCGGACCATTGCCTCCAAGTTAGGAGTCAATCTTCGTTGCGACTGCCTGACTGGCTTAACCTCATCCTCCATAAAAAATTTGTGGGAGCAGAAGGATGGGCTAATGCCTCTGATGTCAGTTATCTTCCATGCAATGACCCGGGCATACTTCTTCAACAGAGCCACCAATCTGATCTTCTGCTCTGGTGTCAAATTCGAGCTGATAATGATCGGGAGCTTACTCCCCTCCCGGAGAAATGCATACTCCAGGTGAGAGGGGAGGGTCTTAAGCTCCAGCTCTGGTGGCTCCACCAATAATGTGGCGATCCGGGGCCAGATAGAGATCTGCAGGAATGGCTTCTCTTGCCCCTCGAACGCAGCTCCCTCTAGATCTGCGAGTTCCTCCTCCAGCTGCAACTCCTGTGATGCCTGCTCCCCTAGCAAAAGACAACGCTCGAGGAAATCATAAGTACCCGCACTCGTGATGGCGAGTGCGGTCTCAAAATCAGCGATAACATCGCAATAATCTAGATCATCTTGGAGCTGGCAGTGTTGCATATTATCAGAAACAGAGACAGTGATTTGTTCACCCCTATCCCTCAAAATCAGCTTTCCATCATTCACATCAATAAGCGCTTTAGTGGTGGCAAGAAAAGGTCTACCCAGAATTAATGGCACATCCACATCCGCATTTATATCTCGAATAACAAAATCAACAGGATATGAGAATGGCCCTACTGCGACTATAAAGTCCTCTACAATACCCCTAGGATGCACAATGGACCTATCAGCTAATTGAATGCTAATCCTAATGTTACTAGGTTCACCTAGGCTTAGCTTCTTAAACAGTTTATATGGCATTACGTTTATGCTAGCGCCTAAATTCGCCAAGGACTTCCCTACATGCAAATTACCAATCATGCATGGGATAGTAAAAATCCCCGGGTCTTTTCGCTTCTCTGGTAGCTTGTTCTGCAGGATGGCAGACTACTCCCCGTTGAGCATCACCGTCGACAGCTCCCCAAGCTTCCTCTTGTTGGTGAGGAGATCCTTCATGAATTTAGCATACTTGGGCATCTTCGACAATGCCTCCACGAAGGCATACTAATGTTCACATGCTTCAGCATTGCTATAAACTTGGCAAACTCAGTCTCCAGTGGGTCTTTGTGCAACCGAGTAGGAAAGGGAAGTTGAGGGACATATTCCTTCGCGACTGGTTGTGGCTTAGGAGCAGGCGCCTCAATCTCCTTCTTCGTTTCTTCTTCATTAGATGGAAGTGCTGAAGCAGGTTCTGCTCTCTCCTGTTTGGCCTGGACAGGTGGGTCTAAAGTCACTTTGCCGCTCTATGTAGTGACAACATTGCACCAGGAATTCTGGTCCTTCAGATTGGGAATGGTATGACCTAGTAAAGTACCCGACTCCCTCTGCACACCAGCTTAAGCCACACCTCCAAGCTGGGTCTGGATCCCTCAGAACAGCCTGAGTGTTCCTCTGGCCAGCTTCAAGCTCCATGAACTTAGTGGAAGCTTTATACATGAACTGCTCGATGTTGTTGAATTTAGTAGCACTCAAGCTGGCTAGAGAACCCACCAGATCCCGCAGCTCTTCCATCAGATAATTTTATACTGGAGTTGCAGGAGATTCACCTAGCTGCTGAAAAGGTCTCGACTGTAGTTGATAAGCCTGCCGCAGTCTGGGCTGGTAGAGAGATTACTGTCGTTAGAATTGCCCCTGCTTGGGCTGGTATGGCGGTCTCTGGAAGCCTGGAGGTCCCTAGGAGACTAGTGGCATAGGATTATTTCCACTCCAGGAGAATTTGGGATGCTGGCGCCACCCCTCGTTATAGGTGTTGCTGTAGGGTTCGAAACGCCTGGCATTGCCGATGAAGTCCAACTGCTCCTGGGGTGTAGTCGACTCCCTCATAGCCTGAAAGTCTTCTACAGTATGATGGGAGCACTCGCACCACTGGCAAACCATTGCCTGCTGCTGTCCTGTCCCTTGAACCATCCCAATACGATTGATGGCTAAGACCAGCTTAGACACAACCTGCACCAAATCATACGATTGGGTGTCCATGGCATGCACACCTCGGCCTGGTACTCGCCTCAGCCTCCTAGTTGTACCCCAATCATATCCTTTCTCAGCCATCTCCTCAAAGAGCTTATTTAACTGCGGTGGCGTCTTAGTCAGCATATTCCCACCACATACCAAGTTAATCAACTGCTTATCTTCTGGTAAGAGAGCCTGGTAGAAGGTGCCAACCCTGAAGGCGTCGTTGAAACCATGATTAGGAAACTTAAGGAAGAGACTAGTGTATCTCTCCCACGCATCCCGGATGGTCTCATCTTCCTCTTGTGCAAAATGAGTTATCTCCGTCCACAGGTCTGCTGTCTTGGATGGACGATGATAGCGGGTGAGGAACTTGTCCGCAAGGATGGTGAACATATTGATCGATCCCGGAGGCTGAGTGTCCTGCCACTCCTTGGCTTGTACGTCTAGAGTAAAGGGGAATTATCTCAGCTGGATGGCATCTGCAGGGACCCCATTAACCTTGATCCCATCGATCAACTCGTGAAATCGCCTCAAGTGCGAGCGTGGGCACTCGCCTGCCTTCCCACAGAATACCACCGAACCTTCCAGCATGATTATAATTGAGGTGCTCACCTCAAAGTTGTTGGCCTCAACTAGAGGGTGTTGGATGGGGGACCACATGTCTGTGGCCCTGGCGGGCCAGTAGTATCCCATGTTATTCTCATCAGGGACAAGCTCCCGCCAGCATTAGGCTCACCCATTACTTCCTCCTGGTTGATGTTTAGTTGTGCTCGAGCCTCCTCCGCAGCCAACTCCAGCTTTCAAAGCTCTCTTGAAGTTGTGACAGGTTCATTCAAGCTCTTGGTCCAACGACAGTATATCTCCCTACTGGCTACGAGTCATGCACTACCTTCACACATACGGTAAGCCCAACCCGTGAAGGAACACAGGTGGAAGAGAGAGAATGAAGTAAAGAAAATGTTAAAGTAACAGACTTTCACGTTTCTAGAGTCCTCGTCAACGGTGCCAAAAACTTGACATGCTAAAACACAACACAAACTGCGACCACGTGTAATCGCAGAATGGAAATGCAGTATAGTGGAATCAAGTAATAAATATTAACCCAGGGCCTAGATGTACCGCCTATTCTGTGATTATCTATTATCTAGCGCGAAAGTTTAGTGAAAATGAGTTTAAACTAAAGCAGATAGAAAGTAGTAAATTGTTCGATTTTCTGAAGACAGAGAAGAGTCACTCGGGAATGAGTCCCCCTAGCTCCTTGGTTAGGTCCAAGTTGTAATTTCCTTAGGTTGATTTATTGTTGATTAAACTGCGGAAGATCCGCCAGTAGTTTGGAATCTCTTAAGCTGACCAAGCTCTCTTAGCCAGACTAACCGGCAGACGACTAGTCTTCACCGGGATAGAAGGCTAAGGCAATTAACACAGAACTCCACTACTGGAACCAGATTCCAATACAAAGCAATGAATTGACTAACTCTCGTATAATCAATTCACACCTATCGATTGAAGAAGCTGTAACAACCTATTCAGATTCTATCTATCACAGGTTGTAGCAGAAATCAAGAGAAGTTGATCAGGATTCAATTGACTCAATAAACACACTTCAATCGATTATAATCAAACAGTATATCAATCCAAAAGTCATTACAATCATGATCTCAAACACATGGAACTAGGGTTCTTCATAACCAAGTGAGAGAAAGTTCTGCTCCATAGAGAAAGAGTAGAAAACAACAAACAGAGGAATCATACTCATAATGATCTGTATGATAAGCTCTGGGACGATAATCTTCACTCCAAGGATGAAATCCAAGCTTGATTGATGAAACCCACCTCCAGAATTGATCCTAGGGTTTGTTCTTCGCACTATCTCTCTCTAAGGCTCTGTTTTTGCACCGAAAATTTGATCCCCCACTCAAAGACGCGAAATTGGGCTAAAACTAAGAAAATCATGACCACACGGCCGTGTTGAATCCTTATTAGCCCGTGCAACTCACCAAAATGCGACGTTTGATTAAATGACTTGTAATGCGCTACACGGCCAGAAGTGCACGGTCGTGTGAAAATCCAGCTAGCCCGTGTGGAGTCTAGGTAAATCCCACAGTGCCATAAGTGGCACTTGCACGGCCCGTACTGCCTTAACCGAGCAAAAGGGTGCTGCACGGCCAAGTTGCATGGCCGTGTGACAATATGGTCAGGTCGTGTAGCTGACTCTTCTTCCCATCAATTGTCCAAACTTCATCCAATCAACCCCAAACTCGTGCTCGAGCCTTCATTCACGTACTAGGATCTGAAATATCACTAACAAGAACACACTAGCATGAAATCGGCCAAAAACACGAGAAACGAGGCTCAAATAGTATAAGAATAGTGGACAAAAACATGTGTAAATATCGAGTCATCAGGATCTGAAACACACAAAACCTATAGTAAAACCAACCTTTTAGGAGTTCAAATGTCACAAACGTCAAGTGGAAACGGGGTAAAAAGTGTACAATTAGGCCCGAATCACTCCCCCACATTTAGACGTTTGCTTGTCCCAAAGCAAACCTTTTCACACAAGGTAATCTCTCAACCTATCAAAATGCTTTGGGGACAAATCAAAGGGCACAAAGTGGAAAATATCAAATGGCTATTGGAAATTAACACAAGGACCGTTGCAAGCAATAGCGACATCCATCAAAAATGACATTCGAGGCTACTAGAGACGGGCAAATGAAAAGTTCTCACCTTGTTCATGAATAAATACAAGTTTCAACATTATCACTCATCAACCACAACTAACCATGCATAGAGTTCAAGTCCAAGAAACAAACGGATGGGCAACAAAGGTACTCATAGGGGTATGTAGGGGTGAACAAACACACCCGCAAACCGACCCACCCGTCCAACCCGACCCAACCCACCCGTATTTATCGCTAAAACGAAGGTTTTGGGTTGGATGAGAATTTTCTTTTGTACAACCCGCCTCTTTTGGGTTGGGTTTGGATTTTGGATTACACAACCCGTAGAACCCGACCCAACCCGTGTTCCAATTATTGGTATGCGTTCGTATCCAAAAATATATTTATGTCGTATATAGTCATACTTATGAGAAAATTAAGATATCTGATATTTTGCCATGTTATTCTCTTAAGGTCTCCCTAATCTAATGCATTGTTCGGCTTAAAGTTTAGAAATAAATTTAATATAGCTATGATTCAAGTAATTTTTTTCTTGTGTACAATTTTAATAGAATAACATATTTTGGATGCGTTCATTTGTAACCTTTTTAGCCTATTTCAACAAATGTCATGAAAAAAACTAGGCATAAGTTGAAGTAAATCAAATTTTATTAAAATTCAAACAACATTTGTGAATTTTGATACCTTTCACCTTGGTTTATTTGTTTGAATTTTTAATTAGTTATAAAATATTTTTATGATGTAGAATAATTACATATTTTGTGTTGGGTTGAGTTTTTACTTAAAAATATCGCCAACCCGACCCAACCCAATTAGAGTAAAATCGTAGGGTATAGATTTTTTTGGGTGGGTTTGGGTTTAATATTTCCCAAACCGTAGTGCATGGGTCGGGTGATTAAAATGTCTAAACCCGGACCACCCGACCCATGTACACGCCTAGGGGTATGATATGACATGCAAAAAAAGAATGAATCACTCACTCTCTTGACCAATGGGGTCGGGACCTTTTTGGTGAAAAGAATGTGCACAATCATCAACACTCGGCCCTATCGTCTCTCACCACGGCGGCAACCTCTAAAGGTTATAGTTCATGGGGTGGTTCTCATCACTAGCCTGTCCAGAGGTCTTAGACACGGGTTCAAATGACTGGCAATTGTCTTGGACATGGGGGAAAAGGCTTTTTTGGGTGGTGGAAAACACATCATGAGGTCCTATATCTTCACCCTAAAACTGAAGGTTCTATGGTTTTGACTAAGAACCTTCCTTACAAACAATGCCACTAGCATCGGCCAAAAACCTTGCTTCTCCTTTCCAAACTATCACCCATCATGAACTTCCTTTAAGCACTCTTCCTCGGTCTACTCTTGCTATCACATTTCAACTTGGTAGTGAAGGAGTTCAAAGGCAATGTGGAGGTTTCAATGGCTTGAGTGCCAAGAAACCTCTCTTAGAGCATACTCTCTGATTCCTTGTGGCACTCTCTACTTTATTTACCCAATTTTATCACCTCTTTTTTGTTTCCTTTTTCTTCTTTCTACTTTCCTTTTCTTTATTTTTCTTTTCTTTTTTAGGGGGTACTAGAGAGTTAAACACTTGCCACACTGCTTTTGATAACCAATGCTCTCCTTTAAGAACTCAGTCCAACACTACTCTTTTCTCTTTCATTCCTAGCAAGAACCGCGCACAATCCTCCTATGTAGAACCTCAATGAAACTCAAAAGCGAGAGCTCCGAGACACAAGGACGACAACGTATAGACATGAAGAAAGGATGGGGTCGTTCTATCAAGCACCATTAATCTCACAAGCAAAAAGCTCCTAATATGAGAATGACCCCCAAAGTCATAAGGCTCAAAGGGGTTGACTAGGGGATAAAACATTTCGGGACAATCAACATTTGGGCGTGGACTAATCCTATGCCTCCATCATCCTCACTAGTGACAATTGTGATGTTTCTTGCCATGGTAAGAGGGATCTAAGCACACAAGAATGAAACGATCGGCTCAAAACTCACATGGCTACCTAGTCACCCAATCATTCATTCCACTTTCACAAAACACAATGCATGGCAATTGTAATCAACAAGTAATCGAGTCAAGACATCCATTCAATTTTTCACACATGAGAACTAAACTTTTGCAATATTCTAATGCACCTCTCAGTCATCATCATAGGACACACTCGATCTCATACAACAATTCAAGGTCAATGCCAATAAACATGAGATTCTCCTACAAACTGGCCACTTTGATCATGCAAACATTGCGTCGAGCACTCAAAATTTTCAAATTTGGACATACATCAAGGCTCCAAGCATCAAGTACACTCACACAAGCATAAGAATAAACTACCCCCCCCCCCCCCCACACACACACTTAAGTTCGACATTGCCATCAATGGTGAAAGATAGGGGTAGAACAAGTGTTACAGCTTTGCTTGGTGAGTGAGAGTTGGAATTGGTCCCGGGGTAGGAGATTTTAGCTTCAAGGAGAAGACAAAAAACCACAAATACACAAACACAATACGACTCACTCGAGGCGAGGTTTTTACACATCACAATACGATAATAGTCGTTTATGATCACACACACCAAATAAAAGAAAGAAAAATAAAACAAAAGAGTTCAAAGTTCCAAGTGGAGTAGTGGGGCAAAAGGAATCGGCTCTGCCACATATCTCCCTCATCGGCTACCTCTCACTAGGTCGAAGGCCCCGACTCATCATCTGGAATGCCACCCTGGCATCGAGCCATATGCTCAAGGAGGTCGGTCTGCCGGTCGAGTCGGGAAGTCACTCCCACGACATGATTCTCGAGGCGATCCATCCTCTGGATGAGGGGATCACCGCTGGTGTTGGTGCTGTTACTGGTGGTGGTGTGATAGGGAAAAAGCGTAATGCTTCAATTCCTATCTGGTAGTAAACCGGAAGTCCGGGTATCGTCTCTCATGGACTGGTACAACCTTATATTATATCAATTCTATGGAGCAAACTATAGGTGAAAATAGTTTATTGTGACTAATTTCTAAAAGCAAAATAAACTAAACAAATTAAGCAAATGAAAACTGTAGGGAGAAATCAACGGAGAAAGCTCTGGGAGAAACACCGGAATTCACTACCTATTCTATCCAAATTAATTTACATATTCTAATCAGTTTAATCCAACTCTCTACAGCCAGGATGTCACGAATGTGCTAGCTATCCCTGTCGGGAATTACTACGTACTAAACAATTAAATCAAATCATACTATCATAGCTCAATGAGTTAATTATTTAGCCTGAAGACCGATATCCTAATCAAGACCGCATAGTACCTTATTTAATCCACTGTCGCTTCGATAAGTTACTATGTTACATGAAATAGGTTAAGTTATTAGGGTTTCACTATGCTAATAACCTAATTAACTACACATCGATGTATTGGTGGCCAGTCAACACAAAGCATTAAGCAATTCCATGCAATAGAGATTGGAAGAAAAGAGATATGAATCATTCCATCAAGTCTAGAAATAGCTATATCCTATGGTGTTTCCCCCAGAATTTGGGGTTTAGTTCATGACGAATGTAACACCCTAACCCGGCCGGGTACTACTTTTACTAAAATGCCCTTGAAAAATAAAATAGTCAAATCTTAAATTGCAGCGGGAAAATTTTCATATATAAAATACTGAAAACACACTCTTGTAGTTCAAAGCAGCGCCCTAACACGTGGGCAAATTAAACACAATCTTTAAAATCTTCATCTAATCTCCAGTCTATACTCATAATCATAAAACCTAATAACTAACTAGTCTCAACTGCTGCTTCTGCTCACAGGAAACTCTGACTCGACATCCTCCAAGACGCTCACATTGTTCTCCTCTAGCTGGCTTCCCTCGAACAGTTCTCTGGATCTCGTTACTCTCTAACTGCTCCTCCACGTCCTCTTCAACCTGGTGAGTGAGTTGGGGTCAGTCTACGCCCTTACGTTTTAAATCTCGAATACTCGAGCACTTTTACTTAAAACACTTACCTTAACTGGTGGAAGTTGTTCTTACTTACACCCTTAAGAACTTTAACTCTTAAAACTGTGTTATCTCATCATTTATCTTATTGTGGGGCCCTACCTCGACTTAGCTTGCGCCACTACTAGCCTTACTTAAAAATGGCTACCGGCTACCCTCACAATGGGGTGCCTCTCAAACTGAGTTTTAACTACCGCGTTACATATCACCGTCCAGTGTCAAAACTAATGTATGTCAACCGCGTTACGTATCGCCGTCCGGTTACATACCTAAAACTTGGCAATGGAAACTACGTTATGTATCGCCGTCCAGTTCCATGCCGGATCAACTACTGCGTTATGTATCGCCGTCCAGTAGTGATCCCTCGTGAATGTGGCTAGCTAAGCGTAGTTACTTATCTTGTTCATACTTATTACTTTCCCTTACTCTCTTCACCTTAACTTATTTAAGGGTGAATTACTACTAAAAATTTCCCTTTAACGTCGTAAATACTTAAAAAGCAAGACATAAACTTAACAATAACTCAACCAATGACTCAAACAATAATTCAATCAAAGCCTTATAATTGAACACAATCATAAATCAAATACTGCACATACTTCACGTAAAACAAATACTTAGAATACCGTAATGCGTAGAATTTACACCATTTACACTCACCTTAATAATCAATCCGCTTGACTTGAACTAACCGCTGACCAGAACCGAATCCTTAGGATCGTCTCCCCTAGCTTGAATTATCGGCACTAGCTCTAGGCTTAGGATAGGGTGAGTAACCCTTTGTTACTCACCCGTGAGTAACCACCTAGGGACCGTCGATCTTGGCCGGACGGATCTTGTGGCTGTGATTGATGCGGTGATTTTTGTCCACGGTCAGGGGCATTTTTGTCCGATATTTTATATTTGAATTAAATGACTTTCCCTCTTTGTCCGTTGCAAATCTTTCTGTGCGTGAGTTGGATTCGGATTTTGGAGAGAGAAACTACGAGCAGAGGGAGCAGCAGCTGAGAAACAATGACGGCGATTCTCCATGGTTGATCGACGGCGATAGAAAATGCGAGCAGCAGCTTCGAATCGAGCTTTCTGATTCTCCATAATTGATCGACGTGTGCGCGAGTTGGATTCGGTTTTTGTAGAGAGAAACTGCGAGCAGCCGCTGCGAAACAGGGGACGGCGAATCTTTTCTGATTCTCCATAATTGATCGACGACGAGGTTAGATATTAGTTTTTTTTATTCTTTCTGTTTAGCTAATCGAGTTTTCTGTTGATCTCTGGTTTCGTTGGAGGTTTTTCATTGCTGCTAGTCGAGCTTGTTTATGTTTAGCTAATCGAGCTTGTTCATGTGTTAAGTTCTTTGTGTTTTGGTGTTTTGGCAGTATTCTGGTGAGATGAGTAACGTAAATTGTGGCGATGTTGTTCCAATTGATAGATCTGGTTCTTCAACCAGCGTTGTAGGATCTGGTTCTTCATCTAGTGCTGTTGGAACTGCTTCTTCATCTATTGATCTTGGATTTGATCATTCAGCTAACTCTGGTGAATCAGGAGGTAAGATATACAAATTTGTTTGTTTATTGAAGTTTGTATAGTGTCGTAATTTGATTTTACCATGCCTTATCATGTGGTAATTGATTTTACAGTACATTACCATGTGGTAAAATGTGGTAATTAGGAAGTTAAATGTGATGTTTCTGTGTGATAATTGATTTTACCATGCCATACCATATGGTATAGTGTGGTAATTTGATTTTACCATGCCTTATCATGTGGTAATTGATTTTACAGTACATTACCATGTGGTAAAATGTGGTAATTAGGAAGTTAAATGTGATGTTTCTGTGTGATAATTGATTTTACCATGCCATACCATATGGTATAGTGTGGTAATTTGATTTTACCATGCCTTATCATGTGGTAATTGATTTTACAGTACATTACCATGTGGTAAAATGTGGTAATTAGGAAGTTAAATGTGATGTTTCTGTGTGATAATTGATTTTACCATGCTATACCATATGGTATAGTGTGGTAATTTGATTTTACCATGCCATACCATGTGGTATAGTGTGGTAGTTTGATTTTACCATGCCATGCCATATGGTATAGGGTGGTAATTTGATTTTACCATGCCTTATCATGTGGTAATGGATTTTACAGTACATTACCATGTGGTAAAATGTGGTAATTAAGAAGTTAAATGTGAGGGTTCTGTGTGATAATTGATTTCACCATGCCATACCATGTGTTATAGTGTTGTAGTTTGATTTTACCATGCCATATAGTGTGGTAATTTGATTTTACCATGCCATACCATGGTGGTAACTCTTGTATCATGGCTGTAATGATTGGTATACATTGAGATTTCATACTGTTGTGGTGTGGAATCCATTTAATATGTTGTTTCATAATGTTTGTAGGTTTCAATGGTATAGATCCTACTGTTCTTGATTCTTGGAAGGACTTAGAGTTCAATACACTAGATGATGCATATAATTTTTATGTTGATTATGGGAATCATGAAGGTTTTGGTGTGAGGATTTATAACCAATCAGCGTGTCCGAAGCTCAATGGTGGTTCTTCAGCTGTATATTATATCAAGTATTGTTGCAATAAGGAAGGTTGGAAAAGAGGTAGCGAGAATAACCCTGATAATGCAGGTGTTGTTGATACGACGGTTCGTGTTCGTAATGTTCCAGAACTCAGGGGTGGATGTAATGGTGCTTATATACGACTGAGGTGGTTTAAAGAGTTTAAATGCTACAAGATCTATCATTGGTATAATGTGCACAACCATGACATGATTCCTGAGTCTCTGCGTCACTATGTGAGATTCAGCAGACGAATGGCTCCTGTGTATAAGATGTTGGCAGAGGTGAATGATGCTGCTGGTATTGGTGTGACTTCTTCGTATAATGCAATTAGTAGGGCTGGTGGTGGTCGGAAGTTTGTTGGGTTCACAAAGAATGATTTGAAGAACCATTTGCGAACGGTTAGGACGTCATCAATGGAGTATGGTGATGCGACTGCATTGCTTGAATACTTTAGACGTCAAGCACAGCTGGATCCTGGGTTCTTTCATGAGGTGGAGGTTGATGTTGAAGAGAACATTGCTAGTATTTTTTGGGCAGATGGGAAGATGAGGATGGATTATCATTATTTTGGTGATTCAATTAGTTTTGATACTACTTACCGGACTAACAAAGAGTATCGGCCACTAGGTATGTTTTCTAGTTTGTTGTTTATTATTGTGTTTGTTAGTTTGTATGATTATTATTATTATCATTCTGTATCATATTTTTTTTTTGTTCTTAAAAGTATTTTACCATATGGTATGTGTTGGTAACAAGGTTATTTGAGGTGGGTTTTGGGTTGTTAGAAGTTTGTACTATATGGTATGGGCTGCTATGCATTGTGTTTTTGTTCTTAAAAGTCTTTTACCATATGGTATGGGTTGGTAACAAGGTTATTTGTGGTGGTTTTTGCGTTGTTAGAAGTGTGTACTATATGGTAGTCTGGTGTGGATTGTTTTTTTTTTGTTCTTAGAAGTCTTTACCACATGGTATGAGTCTTTACCATATGGTATGGGTTGGTATTATTGTTATTCGTACCTTTTACCACATGGTATGTGTTGGTATAATTGTTTTTACTCACATTTTGTTATGTTTATGTAGCTTTGTTTATTGGTTTCAACAATCATCACCAACTGACTGTCTTTGCGGCTGCTCTTCTATATGATGAAACAACGGCAACATTTGAATGGCTTTTCGATCAGTTTTTGAAATGCATGGGAGGTGTGAGACCGTTATCAATGTTTACTGACCAGGCTGCTGCAATTACTGCTGGTATAAGGTCTGTTTTCCCAGATTGTTTTCATGGGTTGTGTACATGGCATATTGCTCAGAATGCAGTTGTTAATCTGGGAAGTTTGTGTGACTCTGACTTCCTTCGTGAGCTTAGTTATTTGATGTATAATGCTGATGATGAGGATGATTTTGAGTATAATTGGAAGAAGATGATTGAGAAGTGTTTTCCTGGGAAGGGACCTTTGGGACACAGTTGGTTACAGGGCATTTACAAAGTCAGGACGAAGTGGTCTTCAGCCTGGGTGAATTGTCATTTTGGTGCGGGAATGAAGAGTACCCAGCTAAGTGAGTGCTGCAATAGTAATATTCGACATTACTTGCAGTCAGAGTTTAGCGTTAGTAGGTTCTTTGTGCACTTTGAGAGGATGCTTGATAATAAGAGGGATGCTGAAGAACAAGAAGAGTACTATGCCTTATCTAGGTTGGCTGATTCTCGGTTTTCTACTAGCCCTATTGTGAAGCAAGTTGCTAATCTGTATACGCCGAAGATATTCAAGTTTTTCCTGGATCAGTACAAGGAATCCCTTGCGTATAATATTTTTTCCAATACGGAGATAGAACCAGAAGGACATGTAGGACTGTTTGATGTCTTCATATTGGAGGGTGACCTTACAAGGTTGGATAGTAGGGTGTTGAAGGTTGATTTTGAAAATGGTGAAATCAAGTGTTCTTGCCGTAAGTGGGAGTCAAGTGGTATGATCTGTAAGCATCAAATTAAGGGATATGATATGTTGTGGTCTACAACATGCAATCTGAAGTTCCAGCACATTCCTAGCAGTTTGATTTTGAAGCGGTGGACAAGGGCAGCGAAAACTGGAGGGAACTTTTCTTTTGAAGTTCCGTCTACTGATAGTCCATCGAAATACCGTTCTCGTCTTTTCAATCTTTCAGCTATTTCTGCATCAATGATCAGCAGGGTTGCATTGGATGATGATTTGTATAAATCAGCCATGGCCTTCATGACTGATTTGATCAAAAAGTGTGAAGCCCTATCGATTACTGAACCTGCTGGAACAAGCACGTCTTCTAACGGTGACAGTAAGTTTTTTTTTAATTGTTTAGAGTTTGTTTTTGTTTTTGTTATCTGTCATTGATTGTAGTTTGTTTTTGTTATCTTGGTATAGATGATGTACCGGTCCAAAAAGTGAAGGGGTTTAAGCCTAAAAAAGATTCATTCAAGCCTTCGAAACGACCAATTCCAGTTGCGTAGGCTGCAAGGGCTGTAAGCAAGAAGAAGAGAAAAACTAGCAGGCTTGAGGAGGAGAATTTGAAGGCTGTTGAAGAAAGTTTAAGGCTGAAGCTGTAATAGTTTTCTTAGAGGATTATCTGGATGAATGGTTGATGCTGGTTGAGTTGTTGAAGCTATTTTGTTCTTTTGGATTGGTTTTTGGTTTTGTTGGATTAATTTTACAATGTTATACCATGTGGTATAGTGTGGTAATTTGATTTTACCATGTGGTAATGTGTGGTAATTGATTTTACCATGTGGTAAAATATGATATTTTTGGAAGTCGCATGTGTGGTAATTGATTTTACAGTAAATTACCATGTGGTAAAATGTGGTAATTTAGAAGTTAAATGTGAGGGTTTCTGTGTGATAATTGATTTTACCATGCCATACCATATGGTATAGTGTGGTAATTTGATTTTACCTTGCCATAGCATATGGTATAGTGTTGTAATTTATTTTTACCATGCCATACCATGTGGTAAAATATGGTATTTTGGAAGTGGTATGTGTGGTAATTGATTTTACAGTGCATTACCATGTGGTAAAATGTGGTAACAAACTAAAACACAGCAGGACTTATGGGTTTTTTTGCTATTTTACAACATGAAACCATAGTTTACCACACATTACCATATGGTAACAAACTAAAACACAGCAGGACTTATGGTTTTTTGCTATTTTTACAACATTTTACAACATGAAACCATAGTTTACCACACATTACCATATGGTAACAAACTAAAACACAGCAGGACTTATGGCTTTTTGCTTATTTACTACATGAAACCATAATTTACCATACATTACCATATGGTAACAAACTAAAAGACAGCAGGACTTATGGTTTTTTGCTATTTTACAACATGCAATCATAATTTACCACACATTACCATATGGTAACGAAGCAAAACACAGCAGGACTTATGGTTTTTTGTTATTTTACAACATGCAATCATAATTTACCACACATTACCATATGGTAAAATGTGGTAATTTGGGAATTAAGAACACATGTTAAGTATTTGCTAACATAATAAAAAACAGAACATTTCTTTTAGTCATAATACAAACCATAATAAGTTGTTTCATACCATCCTACTAATTAAAATGAAGTGGCTACTGAACATTGTGAGTTTGTTCTCAAAAGCTTACTCATACCCTCCTACTACTTAACACAAACGATAATAGAATTTTCATTTCCTTCCTTTCAACTCTTTCTTCTTGTTCTTCATATTGCAGTACTTTGTTGCTTCTTTCATGATCCTCTCCCGTTCAAGATTTTCTTCATCAAGAATGATGTCCAACATCAGGCACTCCCTTTCTTCATTTATGAGATCAATCCTCTTCCAATCTTTGGCCAGGGCACTGTTGTACTTACCTTCCCAGTGTCTCATCCACCTGATGACGTACATCCCACATGAAATTTGATCTGGTTGTGTAACCTTCTCGAGCTTGAACCAGCTAAACCTCTCCCACCTTACTGTCTTGTCTGCAAACTGTGTCTTCATGTAGTTGATTGCGTACTGGACAACCCTCTCTGCCATTGATTTGTATGTTTTTTCAAAATCTTTGTGACGGAGACTGTCGAGCACTTCAAATCTCTCTGCTTTGATGTTGACACAAATCATGATGTAGTGCTTGTTATTACAGTAAGGGAAGAACCACTGCAAAATAATTTTACCACAGTATACCATATGGTAAGCAGTTGCCATATAAGTGATGAACAGTAAGTTAAGAACCATTGCAAACTAATTTTACCACTATATACCATATGGTAACCACTGCAAAAATTGTGGTGAGATACTTACAAGGTTACATTCTGTGAAGCTGAGGTTTTTGGCCCATTCTTTGTTGGTGATGTCCAAGTCCACTTTGTCGTAGTAATCGTCTGGAGATAGTACAGGATTGCCACTATCAATGTCCAGTTGGCAGTCACCCTGAAAGTTGTGGTTGTTATTATGTGTTTTATATATGTGTTGTCTAAGAACTATTGACAGAATATGGGTGGGTTTACTTACTGCCAAAGATGTATCGAAGTAAAACAGAACAAGAATTATGGTTTCCTCCATTTTTATAACATGAAACCATTGCTTACCACACATTACCATATGGTAACGAAGTAAACCACAACAGGACTTATGTTTTGCTCCATTTTTATAACATGAAACCATAGCTTACCACACTTTACCATATGGTAACAAACTAAAACACAGAAGGACTTACGCTTAGCATGTATTGGACAACTGTAATATAGATAATTTGAATTGGACAACTGTAATATAGATAATTTGTACTTACTTGGTTGACTGTTCTGATATTCTTCAAATCAAAGTTCAGTGATGATGACTGCTCTGGACTTTTGTTTCTTTGTCTTTTCGGTGATTCATAGACTGGCTCATTCTCCTCTTCCTCATCAGCTGCGTCATCAGCCTCATCATCAGCCTCATCATCATCCTCATCGTCTCTAATGTTGGCAACCTTTTCCATCTCGTTCAACTCTTTTCCATTGTAGTAACTCTTAATGTTCTCAAAGTTGCTATCAACATTGTTATCATCATAGTAGCTTACTGTTGGTGTTCGAAGCTGGGTTGAGAATGCCATTTCGTCCAGTTTGTACATGAAGCATACCTTTTTATGCAGATAGTTGTATTAGTTTTTTCGAAGAGTATCATTTATATATAAAATATATGAGTAACAAGGTTGAAATGGCCAAGGGAATGGAGACTTACTGTAAGGAAGTGAAGATCTGCATTGACGTAGAGCTTTGGTGATTTCAATCCTTCATTCATGTGGTTGAAGAAGTATTTGCACCAGTTGTAGCTGGTGAAATGTTTCTGTTCATCAGTCTTCAAGTACTCAAGCATGTTGAGTTCAACCATAGGGGCTGAAGTTGGGCACAGCAAGCCTCCGGTGACCAGCAGAAAGAACAATTGTAACCATCTCTTACTGTTGGTAACTGTAGAAAGATCTTTTTCTACCTGACTTAGCTTTACCCTTGGAGTGGATTTTCCATCTACTTCCAGTAGGGTTTCTACTGCATAATCTGCTGCGTCGTCCCAAGAAATCGTGGGAGGTACAACTTCCCTATTCCCCATTGGCAGACCATATACCGTATGAAAGTCGATTGGTGATATCTTCATGCGTGTCCCGTCAGGTAGCTTGAAAGATTGTTTCATTGGATTGTATTTGTTAATTACGAACAGTGCAAAATGGTTGTTTATCTTTGTCTGCTTGATTGATATTAAGCCTGCTAGGCCTAATATCTCAAGTTTCTCTTTCTGGTCATCTTTTATAGTCCTTGCAATTGTAGATATTCTTGTTGGGCTGCACCTTGTGCGAAAAAAATTTCTTTGCTTTACCATAGTGTACCTGAATGTAGAAATTAGGAATAGTCTGTTAGCGTGCTTTTTACCATGATATACCATATGGCACCATAATGGTTTCCTACCATACCAAATCAAACCATATATTTATCTCATTTTACCATATGGTAATTACATCAAACCATGTCTTATAACATATTACCATATGGTAACGAAGTAAAACACAACAGGACGTATGTTTTCCTCCATTTTTATAGCATGAAACCATAGCTTACCACACATTACCATATGGTAACAAACTAAAACACAGCAGGACTTATGGTTTTTTGCTATTTTACAACATGAAACCATAGTTTACCACACATTACCAATGGTAACAAACTAAAACACAGCAGGACTTATGGTTTTTTGCTATTTTACAACATGAAATCATAACTTACCACACATTACCATATGGTAACGAAGCAAAACACAGCAGGACTTATGGTTTTTTGCTATTTTACAACATGAAACCATAGTTTACCACACATTACCATATGGTAACAAACTAAAACACAGCAGGACTTATGGTTTTTTGCTATTTTACAACATGAAACCATAATTTACCATACATTACCATATGGTAACAAACTAAAACACAACAGGACTTATGGTTTTTTGCTTATTCTTATGGTTTTTTGCTATTTTACAACATGCAATCATAACTTACCACACATTACCATATGGTAACGAAGCAAAACACAGCAGGACTTATGGTTTTTTGTTATTTTAGAACATGCAATCTTAATTTACCACACATTACCATATGGTAATGAAGCAAAACACAACAGATTCTACATCAGTTCAGCAACGTATGGAGAGTGACTGCGATACTGTTCTATTGTTCTGTGGATGGATTTCGAAGAAAGAAGTGAGGTTTTGTAACACCCTACCCTATACGTATTACCTAATCATATTGTTCATACATTTGCATCGGAAATAATCTCGGGTGTTACATTAATTATCAAAATTTACCCAAATAAAATTTCGACATGAATTACTCGCGTAATGGGCTAACAGTTCTTCCATCTAATCCTGCAAAATAATTCATCTAAATCCATGCATTCATAGACAAACATATACACTCACTGCCATATGCATTGGCTTTTCATAGCCATAGTCACAGTTTCATACTACACAAATGCATACTATACTTATACATGCTATAATCATCACAACTTACATAATTACACAAATATACACATATCATCAACTTTCCACACCTGTGGATATCTCACACTACATCAGAAGCTAGTATGCACATGAAAAACGTTCTCAAAACATTTTTACAAAAAGGTGTGGATCACTGGCCAAAATCCCGAGTAGTAGTCCAAGCACAGAATAGTTGAAGACCATACCTCATCTTGCCTTCAACTCTTGCTCAGCTCCCACCTATACACCTATCTACTGCTGCTGCTGATGATGATCTGCTTACACATAGCATAAGCAGAGGAAAAGAATAAAAGAGGGTCAGCTCATAGCTGAGTGAGATAATCATAGCATAGTGAGTTCATAACATAGCATACCCCTATCATACATCTAGCAAATAAGCCAAAGCACTAGGATCAGACCTCAGCCATTCGACATCCCAATAGGCAAAAGACTCAACCACCTTGACTCATGCATATGCATCTTATCATGTTTTACTTATAGGCGCCTGGCTACTCCCATGCTAATAACTCTCCCGGGAAACATACCCCACATCCCGTCGGATGTAGTCATACATACCCCATCATCCCGTCGGATGTGGTCATACATACCCCACACCACTATGGGTGTAGTCATACCCCGACACCGCTCTGGGTGTGGTCATATCTCATAAGAATTCTTCAGTCACCACCACAAGAGAGGTGTGACTATCATACATATCATAATAGAGTAATAGCATAGGGAGCCCTAATTACTATGTAATTGACCGTGAGACCACAACACCCATCTTTGGTATCCTTATACATGATTCATATCTCATCTTGCTTAATCATAATTCATTACTTGCACATGTACTTGACCTGGCCATAATTGGCTCAACATAGGTAAACCAGGAGTCGCATAATTGCACTTCATCGGGATAAACCCTCGTGCAAGTCATCCTCCTTAAATATCATAATATCACCATGAGATATATATTTTCCCACTTGTACATCCAAATACATCAATCATGAAATGTCATACCCAATCACCTTTTCGAACCATCATAAGGCATATCAACAGTCAAGCCCACAATTTGCAACATATACAAAATCATCAGCATAAACAAGGTCCATCTCGATTAGGGCAAGTCAATAATATCATACAGTAGTCCAGGGTTCATCATATAGCACAAAAGTTCATACACCCCTAATCATGCCATTCTAGTTCACCTAGGTCAATTGTAAGCATCAATATAATTATCGTGATACGACAAACCCGGTATGCCGTGCTAATCCCTCACCAGTTCTGGTCGTTCAAACACCGGTTTAACCTTCCCGTACTAAAACGTCAATTTCACGAACGAACCCCGAATTAAAATCCGAGACCGTCCTAATATCCCCTGCAGTATCCTCGTCAATATTAGTTCTAGGCTCCGGGTCAAATTCTCGATAAAAACACATCAAACCTGGGCCGGAGCTAAATTCAGCGATTAGGACTCCGACCTAAATAATTGCCGAAATTTAGGGATTAGAACTAGAGGATTGATTACCTCGCTGCAGGAAGCTCGTATATGAAATTTGGGCTCAATCCGGCTTTCGGATACTCCGAAACCCTAATTTGGCTTATCGGGAATTCAAGAAATTCCTGAACCAAAAACTCGTTTTAAAGCTCTAAATCGATAAATCACGATGAATAGATGAATTAGGCATTACTTACAGAATTTTTGGATCGTTAGAGCTTAAGAATTAAGCTCTGTTATTTCTCACCGAGCTGTCCTGTGCGCGCTCTGTTTCTCTGGGTATGGAAGAGGAAAGGAATGGGACGGAAGTGAAATGGAAAAATGATGATGGGAAAGCTAAATGGACCGGTGGGATTTATGTAGGCGGTCTGCCTACTGCAATTATATTATATATATATGTATATGGTGTATATATATAATTAATTCGTATACTTATCCGATCGATCGATAATTCGATTTTCGTCGAAATACTATCAAAACACTCGATTTTAAATCGTGAAATTTTCTAGCGACAATAATACGATTTTAGCCGAAACGGGATGTTACAATTCTCCCCTCCTTAAAAAGATTTCGTCCCCGAAATCTAACCTTGAGTTGTACTCTAACTCGTCTTACTTACCCTTAACATGGTCTATCATACCTAAGGTTATTACCTAACTCTTAGGTTAGGAGATCTGAATTACATAACTAAACACATAACACCTCAAGTTCCCAATATAAGGTTTCAAAAACCTACACTGGGCTATCACAACAAAAGCACATCAACAAATTCAAAACATAACTTACTAAGCAAGATTGTTAACCTGCAAAGTAGGTTGCCACTAACACAAGGTCATACCAACCTATAATATGGTTGTCACCAGATCATCAAGAATCTTATCCATATTAGAACTCCACCACAACAACTCGTCATGTTAGCATAGTCGAAGATCAACTACATTGCATGGCTAGCCACCATGCTTCTCGATCAGTCGATCGATTAGTAGTAACACTGAAAGTACTTCTGTGCAAACTACAAGGAAACATTGGCCTTAGTTTGATCCAGACACCATTAAAAATTTCTGCCAAAATCATTAGTTGGACAACAAGATAAAAACTCCATAAAATTTTCAAAACCTTTTAAACCATAACTTTTTCAAGATTCTTTCCAATGCTCAAAATCATGTTTGACCATATGCAATTGACTATGCAACACATCATCACTTTTGGTACCAATCCTGGAAAGTTTAGTGCAAGTACAGGTATGGAGTACTCCCTCCCCTTTCGAGGGTGATCAGTCCTCAAGAGTGAAAGTAACATACCCATAATGCAGAAAACAAACCAGCTCTGATACCAAACTGTAACACCCTACCCTATACGTATTACCTAATCATATTGTTCATACATTTGCAGCGGAAATAATCTCGGGTGTTACATTAATTATCAAAATTTACCCAAATAAAATTTCGACATGAATTACTCGCGTAATGGGCTAACAGTTCTTCCATCTAATCCTGCAAAATAATTCATCTAAATCCATGCATTCATAGACAAACATATACACTCACTGCCATATGCATTGGCTTTTCATAGCCATAGTCACAGTTTCATACTACACAAATGCATACTATACTTATACATGCTATAATCATCACAACTTACATAATTACACAAATATACACATATCATCAACTTTCCACACCTGTGGATATCTCACACTACATCAGAAGCTAGTATGCACATGAAAAACGTTCTCAAAACATTTTTACAAAAAGGTGTGGATCACTGGCCAAAATCCCGAGTAGTAGTCCAAGCACAGAATAGTTGAAGACCATACCTCATCTTGCCTTCAACTCTTGCTCAGCTCCCACCTATACACCTATCTACTGCTGCTGCTGATGATGATCTGCTTACACATAGCATAAGCAGAGGAAAAGAATAAAAGAGGGTCAGCTCATAGCTGAGTGAGATAATCATAGCATAGTGAGTTCATAACATAGCATACCCCTATCATACATCTAGCAAATAAGCCAAAGCACTAGGATCAGACCTCAGCCATTCGACATCCCAATAGGCAAAAGACTCAACCACCTTGACTCATGCATATGCATCTTATCATGTTTTACTTATAGGCGCCTGGCTACTCCCATGCTAATAACTCTCCCGGGAAACATACCCCACATCCCGTCGGATGTAGTCATACATACCCCAACATCCCGTCGGATGTGGTCATACATACCCCACACCACTATGGGTGTAGTCATACCCCGACACCGCTCTGGGTGTGGTCATATCTCATAAGAATTCTTCAGTCACCACCACAAGAGAGGTGTGACTATCATACATATCATAATAGAGTAATAGCATAGGGAGCCCTAATTACTATGCAATTGACCGTGAGACCACAACACCCATCTTTGGTATCCTTATACATGATTCATATCTCATCTTGCTTAATCATAATTCATTACTTGCACATGTACTTGACCTGGCCATAATTGGCTCAACATAGGTAAACCAGGAGTCGCATAATTGCACTTCATCGGGATAAACCCTCGTGCAAGTCATCCTCCTTAAATATCATAATATCACCATGAGATATATATTTTCCCACTTGTACATCCAAATACATCAATCATGAAATGTCATACCCAATCACCTTTTCGAACCATCATAAGGCATATCAACAGTCAAGCCCACAATTTGCAACATATACAAAATCATCAGCATAAACAAGGTCCATCTCGATTAGGGCAAGTCAATAATATCATACAGTAGTCCAGGGTTCATCATATAGCACAAAAGTTCATACACCCCTAATCATGCCATTCTAGTTCACCTAGGTCAATTGTAAGCATCAATATAATTATCGTGATACGACAAACCCGGTATGCCGTGCTAATCCCTCACCAGTTCTGGTCGTTCAAACACCGGTTTAACCTTCCCGTACTAAAACGTCAATTTCACGAACGAACCCCGAATTAAAATCCGAGACCGTCCTAATATCCCCTGCAGTATCCCCGTCAATATTAGTTCTAGGCTCCGGGTCAAATTCTCGATAAAAACACATCAAACCTAGGCCGGAGCTAAATTCAGCGATTAGGACCCCTACCTAAATAATTGCCGAAATTCAGGGATTAGAACTAGAGGATTGATTAACTCGCTGCAGGAAGCTCGTATATGAAATTTGGGCTCAATCCGGCTTTCGGATACTCCGAAACCCTAATTTGGCTTATCGGAAATTCAAGAAATTCCTGAACCAAAAACTCGTTTTAAAGCTCTAAATCGATAAATCACGATGAATAGATGAATTAGGCATTACTTACAGAATTTTTGGATCGTTAGAGCTTAAGAATTAAGCTCTGTTATTTCTCACCGAGCTGTCCTGTGCGCGCTCTGTTTCTCTGGGTATGGAAGAGGAAAGGAATGGGACGGAAGTGAAATGGAAAAATGATGATGGGAAAGCTAAATGGACCGGTGGGATTTATATAGGCGGTCTGCCTACTGCAATTATATTATATATATATATATGGTGTATATATATAATTAATTCGTATACTTATCCGATCGATCGATAATTCGATTTTCGTCGAAATACTATCAAAACACTCGATTTTAAATCGTGAAATTTTCTAGCGACAATAATATGATTTTAGCCGAAACGGGATGTTACAGGTTTTACCTTAATATTTTGTGCAAAAACGATTTTTGAGCCTCGTTGAAGTTGGAAACTCTTCGTTTTTCGACGAAGAAGCGAGAACAGTGTATCGTTGAATGATTCTTCGAAAACCTTTGCGGAAATCGTTCGATTTGAAGTTTTTTCTGGAAGTTTTTGCTGCGATTTTGGTGAGAGAATTGAGAATCGGGAGGAAGAATGGAGAGTTAGAGAGCAGAGAGGGAAGTGGAACTGTCGCTTGAAAGGTGAGAGGAAGAAGGAGAGAAGGCGGGATGGTTGTCGCTGTCACGTCTGCAATTCAAATTGTCAGAGACGTGATTACGTTTTTGCCCCCGCGTGTATTTTAACTGGCATGATCTGACGGCTGGGAAGATGGCGCGATGGACGGCCGGATCAACGGTTACTGACCGTTACTGATAGGTCGGTTACTGATAGGATCCGGACCCCTAGCTCTATCCCTCCGTGTGATTCCCAAAAGTTAAGTGGGATTACCATTCCAAGCATGACTTAGTGACCATGCTAATCAATAACTAATTGTATTATTTAGCAACCAGCTTACTCTGTCCCTTGTGTTCCTCTTACTTTGTAGCAAACCTAAGAGCAATCCATTTGTATTAGGGATGGCAATTTACCCACCCATGGGTAATTTTGCCCAAACCCAAGTAGACCCATTTATTATGGGTAGGGTTTGGGTGATGTGTGTATGGGTTTGGGGTTTGTATATGGGTTTGAGTTATATATGAATATTATCTAAATGGGTATGGGTTGGGTATGGATATCCATTTACTTGAGGGTGTTTTAACTACACATGCAAAAATTGGACTTATTTGTAAAACTTGAAAATTTTAGGTACCAAAATGTAAGACCAAAAAATGTAGGTACCAAAACGTAATTTTCCATCGATATTTTGAGGACTTATATGCAAAAAAAATTAATTTTAGGTACTAAATATGCATATCTATTAAGTTTAGGTACCAAACTGTAATTTGTATTTGGGCATGGGTACAAACCCAAATCCATTTGTTATAAGCCCAACTCAACCCAAAGTAAATGGGTATGGGTACAAACCCATCAAACTTTACCCATATCCATATATTTCGATTTCATACCCAGCCCAATTGGGTTGGATAGTAAAATACCCATGAGTATGGACAAAATTGCCCACCCATTAGTTCTCCCACCAACATCGATTACAAACTAGCTCTACTCTTGATTACCTCCAAAACTACTTGGCAATTCCAACTCGTAGGTGTAACTTCGAGTGTCACTCCATCACACTAATTCATTATCATGCCCTCAACCTGTCCCAATTATATATAGCTTAAACCTGGCCCTACATCTCAAGCATGAGACAATTATCCCAGCAACTCTCACGCTTCTGCTCTGCTTCTTGCTTCTATTCCATATATAATAATTTATAATTCATTTCTTAAGCACGCTACCATACAATCTCAACCGATCCCAGAGTTAAGATGTAGGAGGACTTGCTTACCTCCGTTACCGCTCAGTTTCCCAGTCGCACAATATCAGCAGTCGCCTCTCATTCTTCTTTCCATCGCCTGAGTCCGTCGCCCACCAGCAACACAGAGGCGGCTTCCGCCTGGTTTTCACCCATAGTCGATTCAGCCATTGGATGCGGCTAAAGCGTCGCCTCGCTGTAACCTCTCCATCCTAATTAATCCCTATTCCGCTTGCATTCAATTTCCGTTACATGTTCTGCTGCTCCCCTGTTTTCTCGACGTCTTCGGCTCCCCAAGTTTTTGGCTTCGGCCCACCACCTCCTTTCTTTTCTTTCCCCATCCGTCTGACCCAACAAAAACCCATATCAAAACCAGTCACAATTAAAGCCGGCCAAATTAGCAAATCCCACTTGTCCTAGACTCTTGATTGGGTCTTGATTCAAACCCCGATCACGTCTGTAACTTTTTCATTTTATATCGAAATTCAACACCATTTGAATAGAGAGTTCACATTTTTACTCTTCATCGATATTATGGTGGATCTTGACAAATTAATTCAAGGATATAATAGTCATTTTGAACTTTAGAATGATCGGGGTGTAACAACGAAAATAAAATACACAATCATGTTCATAATCCTCATGATACTGATCAAAAGAAAGTGATTACGGAGGAAGTTGAACGTCCAAATTGAATTTTGGACCGAAAGAAATCCGGTCCGCTGCTCTCTCCGCGTTCTGCTCGCTAGTCCTCCGCGCGGCGCTGTGCTGCTTCCAAATAATTCTCAGCTGCCCACCAAAAGGATTCCCTCTCGCTGCCTTCTCCAATTGATTCCGGCCCACCCTAATAATTCCTCTCCAAGCAAGACTTCCTAGCCCAATTATGTGTGCGTCCAAATAAAAATCCCCCAAAGCAAATAACGCCTCTCTCCCTTTAATTGCTCAGATTAGAGGAACTGGCCATTTGAACTTCTTTTTTGGTCGTGGGGAGAAAGAACGACGCTTCCAGTAGAATTTGAATACAAAGGGAACAGAAGAAGATGAATGCTTAGTAAATAAGCAAGACAATGTGGCAGTTTCCTTTTTCCTTTAGAAGTGGAACATCGTTTCCACAGTTTTTCTTTAATTTTTTATTTTTCCTCTCCCTCGATAACACCAAAATTGGTATTATTTACTTTCCATCTTAGGGTATGTTTTGCGCCAATTCATGTGCTTAAGCGTTTAAACATTGTCAAATACATCCCTATTTCGTTCCTATTTGATTTTGATATGATTATAGGGTGTTTTAGTCAATATTTGCAAATTAGGTACTAAACAAGGTCACAAGTGTATAAAAGGGACAAGGATCAAAGATCATGGCCTAGAAGCAAAAGATCACGGCCGGGAATTTTAGTCGTGAAGACTCGCTGAAGATCGCAACACAAAAGCCAAACTGCCAATAAATAGAAGACCCCTTCCCCCTTTTCAAGAGAGCTGATTTTGGGTGAAATTTCTGGTTCTAGAGAGAGAGAAGAGAGAGAAGCTGAAGGGAGAAGAAAAGAAGGATGACCCATGAGTAAGGAGGCATCTTCTACCCAAACTCTTCTTCTATTTCTACCATGTATCTTCTTCCTTCCTTAATGGAGTAGTCCTCTAAGGTACTAGGGGTTCTAAACCCAAAACCCTAGTTTTTGGGTTTATTATGTATGTATGTATGTATGTATGTATGTATGTATGTATGTATGTATGTATGTATGTATGTATGTATGTATGTATGTATGTATGGATATTTTAGGGTTTGAATGAATCAATGTGTTTGTCTAGTAGATTTTTAATGTCACTCTTTCCTAAATGATTACCCTTGGGCAACTAGCCCCAATCTTTCCTCTTAACCTGCTTTATGCTACCGCGCTGGGTACGGAGTACTAGTGTTAGACGGGTATGCGCCATTTGGTGAGTTTAGGTTGGATGAGTGAATGGGGGCCTATCGTGGTCGAGGCGACCGAACCCTTCTATAGGTAGCCTTCCTAGATGAAACCCAAGATGAAACCGCAGTGTGGACGATGGATAGTATCCATTGAAATGAGCCATAAGCTTAAAGCCCTAGATACGATAGCCTAGATCAAGGTGACTGAAATATGGGTTTAGGGGAGGCGTACTCAGAGATGTGTGGATAACGACGAAGTTCAGGGAAAAGAGCTCACTCACCACATTCGATAACCCTAAGTATCTATACATGCATAGTATCCCTAAGCTAGGGGGAGGATTAGTTCCCCGAAGTACCTACTTTTAGCTTTGATCAACCTTTAGACTAGTATTTCCTCATATCCTCCACTCAAAACCTCAAAAACCGAATACCTCATTAATAACAAGGCAGGGAGTAGGCTAGGGTACCATGACCCGAGTAGATTACGACCTTGATTACCACTATAAAGCAATGTCGTCCTAGGTTAAACTTAGCTTAGGATGGGATAGTTGTTGATACGTGCAAACCACTGACAATAACATGGATTCAAGTGATCAAGCTTTTTGGCGTCGTTGTCGGGGACCCTTGGTAACTAGTAGAAAACCATTAAGTTGTTAGTTAGTATTTATCTTGCTTTAGTTGTTTGTTTTGTGTTGTGTTTGTGTTTGTGTTGTTGGTTTATTTCATTTTTTTTTTTGTGCTTTTGTTTCATATTTTGTTTTCTTATTTGTGTCTTTGTTTGTATTTTTATTTGCCACTTTTGTACGTCAAGGGTTGTTGAGGTTGTGTTTTATAGCATCATTGTATGTGAAGAAGGGATTCCTTGGACGTATTACCTCTTGATTCTGAAATCGAGAGGACCCTTCGAAACCTAAGAAGAGTTGCAAGACCTCAACCTCCACCAATGGCGGAACAACAAGCTCAAGTACCAACAAGCTCAACAATGGGTTCTTACTTTAGGCTAAGTGTGGACAATGTTCAATCACCTATTCTTCATACGACGCTACCCAACAATGATTATGAGATCATGTCGGGCACGATATCAATGCTTCATAGTGCAGTTCAATTCAATGGGATGATGAGTGAAGATGCACATGCGCATGTCAAGTCATTTAACGAGTTGACGAATGGAATCAAAGTGAATAGGGTTACTCAAGAGGCTATCCGACTAAGGTTATTCCCATTTACCTTGAATGGAGCGGCAAAGAAGTGTTTGAATAATCAACCATATCACTCAATAACCTCATGGGATGATCTATGCAACAAGTTCTTTGCAAGGTACATTTTGCTTTGATGAGAAATGAGATCACTATGTTCCATCAAGAGGAAGATGAACCATTGTTTGAAGCATGGGAAAGATTTACATCTCTCCTACTCAAGTGTCCTCACCATGGCATAGCCGATTGTCTACAAGTTGAAAGCTTCTATAATGGGTTAACAAAGGAATCACGGATCCTCATCGATGCGGCTAGTGGAGGTGCCATTCGGAACAAAGAAGTCGGAGAACTTCAACAATTAATCAAAGAGATGGCCCTTAATAGCTACGATTGGGGTGACGGAAGAAGAGGTAAGAACATATCAAAGAGAAGTTTATTGAAGATCAAAGAACCATCGTCTCTATCGGCCCATATTCAAAAACTTTCCAAGAAAATCAATCAAGTTGCATCATCAATGAAGGCCAATGGGAAGCAACTTATGAAGTGTGATTGGTGTGGTGACTCGAGTCATAATATGGATGAATGCAAGTCTGTGATTGAAGCTTCTATACAATTTGAGCAAGCCAACTTTGTTGGAGGTCAATCTCGAGGAAACAATCCTTTTAGCTCGACGTATAATCCGGGATGGAGGAATCACCCAAACTTTATTTGGTCTTCTCCAACAGATAGGAAACCTCCAGGGTTTCAATCTCAAGCTCCAATGCAAACTTCTTACCAAAGGCCGAGTCAACCAACATACCAAGGAGCGTATCAAGAATAAAGCCGACCTCCGATGGTCGACTTACTAAACTTGAAGATTTGGTAGGCCAATTTGTCACATTCCAACAAGAAGTTTGAAGCTTTTGACAAGTTCATAGAGAATAACTCAACCAAGCTTCACTTTAAAATATTGAGTCTCAACTAAGTTCATTGGTGCAAACTATCTCATTGAGACCTCAAGGAACTCTACCGGGCAATACCAAGCCAAACCCGAAAGAAGGATGCTATGCGGTAACTCTATCGACTGGCCGACCTTTGAAGGAGATTCCTATTTCAAATCCAAGGATCTCGATAAGAGAAGTTCACCGAGAAGTTGTTCAAGAAGAAGAAGTAGCTTTGGAGAAAGTACAACCTTCCATTGAAGTCAATGTCGAAGATGAGGGAAAATCTAAGAAGACTCATGAACCCGAGCCAACATCAAAAGGTCCTTATCCTATACGGTTATTTGAAAGTGTTCTTTTTCATGAATGTGCTCCATTGAAGGAAAATTGAAGCAATTAAAGGTAACTGTTCCTTTCCAAGACATGGTATCGAAGATCCCTAATTATACAAAGTTCTTGAAGGAAATTTTCGGGAAAGAGGAAAATGGAGGAGGTAGCTATGGTATCCGTTAGTGAAGTTGCTTCGGCATCCATTGGGTATGGAGGATTCCCTCCCAAACTAAGAGATCCAGGAATCTTCACTATTCCATGCTCTTTTGGAGATTTTATTTTGGAACCTGTTAGCTGACTTAGGGTCTAGCATCAACATCATGCCTACAAGAATATACAATGATTTGAACGTTGGACCACTCACTCCTACTTCGATGCAGATTGAGTTGGCCAATAGGTCCGTTGTCGAGCGAAAAGGAATCATTGAGAATGTCTTGGTAAAGTGTTCTCATTTCATATATCCGGTGGATTTCGTGGTTCTAGACATGGAGGGGTGTGATGCATCAATTATTCTAGACCGACCATTTCTAGCTACGACATGGACTAGCATTGATGTAAGTGTAAGCAAGATCACATTATGGTTTGATGAAGTGGAGATAATCTATAAGATTACTCCAATCCCAAATGAAGAGTTCGGGGAATGCTACAAGCCATTCACGGATGATGACATCTCTATCAAGGAGCCTCACCCTCACGGTCTTGGAAATCAACACTCAAATGGATCCTTTTTATCACAAGCACCAGACAAGGCATCCGAGAGACTCCATGGTTTTCACGTTGGACTTCACCAAAAGTATGACTTTTATGAAGGGTCATCGGTGAAGAATGGAGGACTCTCCATTTAATCTTAAGGAGTCAAGTCCGGCGAAAAGACTTTTAAAGACGCGCTTGTTGGGGGGCAACCCAACACTTTGGTTTGCATATCTTTTCCCTTTTCTTTTCTTAATAAATGAATAGTAGCTTAGTACTCTAGAGATGCATTGAGATTGATTGATAAGACTTGGCCTTTCTTTTGGATGCTTGATTGAATGTTTTAATGAATGCTTGAAATAAGAGACATGGAGAAAATGAGTTGTCCTGAACAGGGCAAAGATCGCGGTTGACAGGGCAAAAGTCGTGGCCGCGATTTTGGGTGCCCATCCCGCGATCTTGTCCGTCCCTATTTAAGCATTGGCAGCCTTTTTAGATCTAAGTGCATTCACTTTTCACAATTCTCTAGATATATATTCCATTACTCTCCAACTCTCTTGACTTTTTTAACCCACCTTCTTTAATCTCATCTTTCAACAACGTTTGAGAAGGATTTTCTATTGATGTTGGATTCCCACCATGTCTCCTAGCAAGATAAGGTACACTTTTCTTTGTTTGACACTCTATTTACTTACATTATCTTGCCCAACATGTGTTGATGGCTTAGAGTCTTTAATGCCCATTTTCTACTTTGAATAACATCTTAATGGTATGAGATTGTTTTTTTTTTTTCTATAATGAGCCCTCTATGTCACTTTTGTTGCCTTGGTGGGTTGTGCCCATGCATTTATGTCATCTTCAACTACCACCCACCAAGTGTTTGTGAAAAGTCCCCAACCACATAGAGTTCATTATTTGCATTATTTTTTATTAAGCATAAATTTCATTTCATGGAGTGTTTGTCATTAATTGTTTGACACGCTAAAACATGTACAACACCCAACTGCGACCAAGTGTCATCGTAGAATGGAAATGCAGTATAGTGGAATAAAGTAATAAATGTCAACACAGGGCCTAGATGTACTGCCTACTCCGTGATTATCTATTATCTAGTGGGAAAGTTTAGTGAAAATGAGTTTAAACTAAAGTAGAAAGAAAGCAGTAAATTGGCTGGTTTACTCAAGCAAGAGAAGAGTCACTCGGGAACGAGTCCCCCTAGCTCCTTAGTTAGGTCCAAGTTGTAATTTAATTTGGTTGATTTACTATTGATTAAACTGCGAAAGATCCGACAGTAGCTTGGAATCTCTTAAGCTGGCCAAGCCCTCTTAGACAAACTAACCGGCAGACGACTAGTCTTCATCGGGATAGAAAGCTAAGGCAATTAACGCAGAACTCCACTACTGGAACCAGATGCTAGTACAAAGCAGCAAATTGACAGTCTTTATAGTATTATGCAATCTAGGGAGATAGTGTAGCACTATCGAGGATGCTGAAGTATAAGATATCTCTTATCTTCCTTTTTGTTGTGCGAATTGATTGTGTGAACTAGTGGACATAGGACATTTGATTCATGTGATATCGATGACTCTCTCTTGCTGTGTTTGGACACATGTTTCGTATAAGGGTGCTCAGGTGTGTAATGATAAAGCAATTGGTCCTCCATGTCAGAAAAATTCAAATCTTAAATATGGGGTAAGCCCAACGTGTGGCACCGTTCATTGCACAAAATCGGGTTTTGGAAGAGACTTTATTGATCCTTAGTGGGGTAGGCCTACAAGGGGAAGCTAAGCCGTCTCTAGTACAAGTAAACTTTCCACCCGTTGAACGGTTTGCCTACTTTATGATGTGTTTTTAAGGGTACGGATAGAGCTTCCGGCCCCGCTTAATTTCATTGACCCTCCACATGAAGTGAGGAAAAGAAGTTAAAAGAAGTACTATGGCGAGCGACAGATGTACAGAAATTGCTCTTGCTCACCTAATAAGGGCAGACCGTGCATACAAACTGCAGTTGGAACCTAGCAAAGTGCAAATGTGAAAAACAAGAGAAAAAGAAACAAACAGTAAGGAAAAGGGGTTCCAACAAGTGAAATGGAATTTAAGAGCACCCAATACGGAGTGTCATTGGTTGTTGTGCTATGTGAGTGAGTCTCTTTGTCCATGAATCGTTTTTCCTAGGTCTACTGCTTCGCATGATCCTAGTGTGAGTCTACTAGTACTCGCATTGAGGGAAATAGGGGGTGTCTTAGAAGACCGGTTGACCTTGTAAGTCACTAAATGATCTAGGAAATCCTCTATCAAAATTCAGAATTGCATGGTGCTGTAGAGTTCTGGAGAGTAGCATTGGTTTGAGTTAGCTTTGCTTCGGGACAAGCAAACATTTAAGTGTGGGGGAATTTGATAGACCATTATCTGCACATGTTTTAACCACCATTCTTGAACCGTTTGAGAGTCGATTCTCGTGTTTGAAGACAATTTCACGCTAGTTTGTGCGTTGACACGCTAAAACACAACACCAAACTGCGACCAAGTGTAATCACAGTCTGGAAATGCAGTAAGTGGCAAGCTCTATTTGTCAACTCGGGTCTGGATCTACTGCCTACTCCGTGATTATCTATTATCTAGCAAACTAAGTCGAGTGATTGTGATTTTAACTAAAAGCATAAATAAAGCAGGAAATGGTTCAAAGTACTTTAGCAAGGAAAGAGTCACTCGGAAATGAGTCCCCCTGGCTCCTTAGTTAGGTCAAGGTTGTAATTACCCTGGGTTGATTTACTTTTGATTAAACTGCGGAAGATCCGACAGTAGCTTGGAATCTCTTAAGCTGACCAAGCCCTCTCAGGCAGGCTAACCGGCAGACGACTAGTCTTCAGCGGGATAGAACGCTGAAGCAATTAACACAAAAATCCACTACCAGAATTGGATTCCAGTACAAAGCAGTGAATCCGCTAACTCTCGTATAATCGATTCACTACTACCGATTGAAGAAGCTCTAAAAACCTAAACAGATTCTATCTATCTAAGGTTGCAACAGAAATCAAGAAAAGATGATCAGACTTCAATTGACTCAATGAATCATGCATCAATCGATTAAAATCAGTCAGTATATCAATCCCAAGTCATTACACTCAAGATTCCTAACACATGGAACTAGGGTTCTTCATACCCAAGTGAGAGAAGGTTCTACTCCATAGAGAGAGAGAGAGGAAAACATAAATCAGAGTAGTCATACTCATAAAGATGAGGATAATCTGCTCTAGGATGTCGATCTTCACTCCTAGGGATGCAATCTGGGCTTCAATAGTGAGAAATCCACTCCAAATAGCTCCTAGGGTTTGTTCTTCGCACTTTCTCTCTCTAAAGCTCTGTTTTTTGCTCAAAAACTCGATTCCCCTTCCTTTGGCTCGAATCTGCCTCAAAAACCCTATTCTGGGCGAAATATGGGCAAAAATATGGTCGTAATTCTTCCATGCCCGTATTTTGCCCAAAACACGCGTTTTGGTTAAGTTTCAGCGCATCCAAGGCTCCTCTTGACAGTGAAAATACGGGCATGGGAGGGGAAAATACGGTCGTATTTCTCCTTCCCGTATTTTGCCCAAAACACGCGTATTTCTTCCTCGGACTCCGAATCAGTCGCCGTTAGATCCTAAACGCTCGTAGTCTCGTCCTCTTTCTTTTCATGACAAGCTTACATGATTATTTGTCCATAATATGAGGTAGAATTCCATTCTTCCTCAGGTCATGCTCGTATTTCTTCTCCTGAATTGCCAAATGATCTCCGATTGACTTGAAACTTGCGCCTATGCTTCAATTTACATGTTAGGACCTGAAATGTGACAAAGGAACACAACCTAGCGTCAAATAGTCCAAGAAAGCAATAACTCAAGCCAAAATGATCAAGAAACGAGGGTGCAAACATGTGCAAATACGACGTTATCAAATTCCCCCACACTTAACCTTTTGCTTGTCCCCAAGCAAACCTGACTCAAACAAATGCAGCTCTCCAGACCTTTATAGAAACATGCAATCACGATCTTTGGTAGAGGACATTCTAAGTCATTTAGCAGCTTGTGAGGTCAACCGATGCACAAGGCACCTCCTAACTTCTTCGGAGAGAACTCTAGTCTCGAGTCAGTATCATGGCAAATAGTGATCAGAAGAAAATGAATCGTGGACGAAGGGACGCTCAGAAACAAAAGATCATGGACTCACATTTTTAAGGTGCTCTATTTTCTTCATGAAGATGGTTGGAACCCTTTTTTTATTTTTTATTTTTTTCCCCTTTTTTTTCTTCTCTCTTTCTTTTCAAGGGTTCCAACCTGTTTTTCAGAAAACGGGGGCTCCCACCTAGCAAAGGTTTTGCCGGAGCCCGGCTCTTACCGGCCATGCCGGGAGGGGATGTCTCGAGCCTCGTGCGGGGGAAATAAAGGTAAGGGGGCTGGAGGTAGTAGGTGGAAATTGGGAACGGATTCCCGTCTCCCCTTACACACTTTCGCCCTTTTCGCACGGGAGACGTTATTTTAAAGCACATTTTTGAGCACCTTCTTTCTAAACATGGTACAGGAGTCCATGACAGGTAGAGAGTCCACAATACCACACAATTCAAGGGTCCTAAGATCACTAATTCACACAATCAACCAACACAATATGAAGAAAGAAGGAGACTTCTTAAATGCATCAACATCCTCCATAGTGCTACACTACCTCCCTAGGTTGCATATCACCATAAAGACTGTCAATTCAAAGCATATTGGGCAGGATATTGCAGGAAACAGTACTTGGAGCCCTCAAATCGAAATTTGGACAGTGGACTAGGCTCCAAGCACACAAACTCATCTAGCAGTCAAAGATAGATAACCCCCCCCCCCACACACACACATACTTAAGCACGATATTGCCCTCAATGGAGCAAAGGGAATGATAAGGGGAACGATGTTACCGGGGAAAAAGACTGACGGGGGGCGGCAAATAGGACCAGTCAGTAGGGGCAGACTGGAAGGGGGACCAGTCCACAGAGCTAGAGTCATCAAAACACAATGGGTAATAGAAACCACAGTTCCAAGTGGAAAAATCGAAAACAAACAAAAGGAAAACAAACCTTGGTGGGGTTGCCTCCCCACAAGCGCTTCTTACCGTCATGAGCCGGACGATGCCTCCTAAGTTTCAGTCCACCCCAGAACCTCCTTGAAGTTGAGGTTCTCATTAATGAGGTAGAGTCTCAAGTCACGAGCATGTGATCTGATAAGTGATGAAGATGGCTAGTGGCCTTGAGGAAGATGAAGTCTCCACTCTCGAGACCTCTCCTTCCTATCTGCTCTTGTCTCATTGCCCCAAACCAGATAAGATATATTCGATTGACCACCATTGCATCCACCACGAGAGGTCGATGTTGATGTGGTCTTGGTCTGGCAAAGAGACACTGCAAATGGGTCCTTACCAAGCAGCTCCTCGAGTTTTGGTGGAGATATCACATGTAACTCATGGCAGGTGCATGCCTCTTCCACCTCAACTTCATCCTCAGCCTGGACACCACTTGCTTCTTCAACCCCCCTTCCTTCATCAGAATGTGGTCTCTCCCCTTGGAAAAGATCGAGAAGTTCCTCTTCCTTGCTTTCTTCCACATTCTCCACAACTTCTTCCCTCACCCTTTCTCGCTCTTCTTCTTCTAGCATAGATTGAAGAGCAAGTCGCCATGTAATTTCTTCAATGAGATCATCTTGCATCTCCTCGCTCGGGCCCAGCATGTTAGAGTGGAAATGGGGAAAGTTGAGATCTACCACCAGAGGATACACTTGATCATGATTATCATGGGAGCTTTCCGTGACAACTTCTGTACGCTCCTCAGCATCCTCATGATTGCCTTCTTCCTCCTCCTCCTCTACTTGTATGGCAGCATAAAGGTTGTCTTGAGAAAACTGTGCACAAGCTTTCTCAATGACCTCTATGTGCTTCTTTATGCCCGGAAGGGTATCCTCTGTTTCACGGGGAAAGGAGAAGTCAGTTTGAGCCATGGCCTGGATATGAGGATCCATCCCGGGAAAGGATCTCTCAGGTACTCGAGCAATCTGCTCCACGAGAAGCCTCAAGTAATAGTTTGGATCTGGTTGTGGAGTGTAGCAAGGTTTTGCCGGATGGCCCGTGAAGGCTGTGGCTAAATCAAGATCTGATGGCCCTCTAGTTGTGGGAGGAATTCTTCTTGATAATGAAATTGTTATTCAAATACCCAAAGGTCTTATTGTTCTTCGTAGTAGGGGGGTTGATACTGAAACCCGACTCCATATTCTTCTCCTCTTTGGGTGCTCCAGGAAGTCTCGGGGTAATACCACTCGTGTGGTGGTGGATACCCCCAATGGTTGGAGAAGCCTTGAGAATCCATGTATCAGATCTGCACCAACAAAAACAAAATACCCAAGTGAAAAGCAAGGGTGGAAAAGAGAGGATGCATAAAAGTAAATGCTAAAGTAACAGACTTTCACGTTTCCACAATAACCTAGAAGTCCCCGGCAACGGCGCCAAAAACTTGACACGCTAAAACATAACACCAAACTGCGACCAAGTGTAATCGCAATCTGGAAATGCAGTAAGTGGCAAGCTCTATTTGTCACCACGGGGTCTAGATCCACTGCATACTCCGTGATTATCTATTATCTAGCAAACTAAGTCGAGTGATTGTGATTTTAACTAAAAGTAGTAAGAAAGCAGGAAATGGTTCAAAGTTCTTTAGCAAGGGAAAAGTCACTCGGGAATGAGTCCCCCTAGCTCCTTAGTTAGGTCAAGGTTGTAATTACCCTGGGTTGATTTACTGTTGATTAAACAGCGGAAGATCCGATAGTAGCTTGGAATCTCTTAAGCTGACCAAGCCCTCTCAGGTAGGCTAACCGGCAGACGACTAGTCTTCAGCGGGATAGAACGTTGAGGCAATTAACACAGAAATCCACAACTGGAATTGGATTCAAGTACAAAGCATTGAATCGACTAACTCTCGTATAATCGATTCGCTACTACCGATTGAAGAAGCTCTAACAACCTAATCAGATTCTATCTATCTCAGGGTGCAACAGAAATCAAGAAAAGATGATCATACTTCAATTGACTCAATGAATCATGCATCAATCGATTAAAATCAATCAGTATATCAATCCCCAGTCATTACAGTCAAGATTCCTAACACATGGAACTAGGGTTCTTCATACCAAGTGAGAAAAGGTTATACTCCATAGGGAGAGAGGAAAACATAAATCAGAGTAGTCATACTCATAAATCCACTCCTAGGGATGCAATCTGGGCTTCAATAGTGAGAAATCCACTCTAAATAGCTCCTAGGGTTTGTTCTTCGCACTTTCCCTCTCTAAAGCTCTGTATTTTGCTCAAAAACTCGATTCCCCTTCCTTTGGCTCGAATCTGCCTCAAAAACCCGATTCTGGGCGAAATACGTACACAAATACGGTCGTAATTCTTCCATGCCCGTATTTTTCCCAAAACATGCGTTTTGGTTAAGTTTCAGCGCATCCAAGGCTCCTCTCGGCAGTGAAAATACTGGCATGGGAGGGTAAAATACGGTCGTATTTCTCCTGCCCGTATTTCTTCCTCCACTCTTTTTTAATGCTTCGTTTCTCCCTCGTTCGAACTCCGAATCAGTCGTCGTTTGATCCCAGAAGCTCGTAGTCTCGTCTTATTTCTTTTCATGACAAGCTTCCATGATTATTTGTCCATAATATGAGGTATAATTCTATTCTTCCTCAGGTCATGCTGGTGTTTCTTCTCCCGAATTGCCAAATGATCTCCGATTGACTTGAAACTTGCGCCTATGCTTCAATTTGCATGCTAGGACCTTAAATGTGACAAAGGAACAAAACCTAGCGTAAAATAGTCCAAGAAAGCAAAAAGTCAAGTTAAAATGATCAAGAAACGAGGGTGCAAACATGTGCAAATACGACGTTATCATGCGTTTATTTCATATTTCAGGACTTGGCGTGGATATGGAGGCATGGAAACGAGTTTCAGGGCAAAAAGTTGAGAATTGGCACCTAGAGGAGCTAGAAGCTCAAATACACTGTGAGGGCCTCAAATACCCGACCGGGTATAATCAACTGGTCGACCGGGTTTTAGTGTTTTGGAGGTCGTGGAAGCAGAAGGAGTCCTGACCGAGGGGCTAAAATACCCGATCGAGTATTTCAACCCAGGATCGGGTATTCCCCCTTACCGAGTGCGTAGCATTTTGAAATACACGGCCGGTCCCCATGAATACCCGACCGGGTATTTGGAGCGGGGATCGCGAGCTGTTTCTGTTTCAAGCAAGGTTTGGGCTCTTTGGCAAAGGATCCGAGTTTTGGAGAAAGATAGCAAAAACCCTAGAGATAGAGAAAGTGACGAACAAAGCCTCCAAGTGACATAGACCGAGATTCAACACCATTGGAGCTCGATTGAAGCTTGGAGAAGTGTCAATTGACAACCAGAAGCTGATTTTCATCCTTCACATAATGATTTCCGCATCTGAAGTTGATTTCTCTTCTCTCTCTACGGAGTAAACTCTCTCTCACCTGGGTATGAAGAACCCTAGATTTGTATGTTAGGTTTGGTAGTATGAACCCAAGTACATGTTCTTTGACATCAATTATATTCAATTGAGGCATGATTTTCTGAACTGCATGAATCTTGATCAAATTCATGTGTTTCCTACTTTGACCTAGAAAGAGAATATCTGCCTAGGTTGATAGAGCAACCTTAATTGAAGGAGGTGAATTGACTACTTTAGTCTAGGAGTCAATTCACTACTCTATACTTGATTTACTCCAGTAGGGGAGTTTTTGAACTTTAGGGCCTTAGTTTGTTTACTCCGGTGGAGGTTAGTCGCCCGCCGGGTACTAAGATTGAGAGGGTCTGGAGACCTTTAGTCGAGACTTCAGACTGAATAAGAACTTTCCGCAGTATAACGGTCATTGAATCTAGACTTGGAGAATTATAACCCGACTTAACTGCCATCTAGGGGGAACCATATCTGGGTGACCTCTCTCAAACTTGAACTACAACTTTTACTGCTTTGTGTTCATTTAGCTTAGTTAACACTTCACTACAGTTAAACCACTAAACCCGCTATACTACGCATTAGTAAGTGGTTACACTTGGCCACTTTCTAGTGTGACGGTACAGGCGAGTCACCTGCTTTATGCTACCACGCTGGGTACGGAGTTCTAGGATTAGACGGGTATGCGCCATCTGGCGAGTTTAGGTTAGTGAGTGAATGGGGGCCTATAGTGGTCGAGGCAACCGAAGCCCTGCTATAGGTAGCCTTCCTATATGAAACCCGGGATGAAACCTTGGTGTGGACGGTGGATAGTGTCCATTGAAATGAGCCATAAGCTTAAAGCCCGAGATACTATACCCTAGGTTGGGGTGATTGAAACATGGGTTTAGGGGAGGCGTGTGGATAACGACGAAGGCCCATGAAAAAGAGCTCACTCACCACATTCGATAACCCTAAGTATTTATACATGCATAGTATCCCTAAGCTAGGGTGAGAATTAGTTCCCCAAAGTACCTGCTTTTAACTTTGATCAACCTCTAGACTAGTATTTCCTCATATCCTACACTCCAAACCTCAAAAACCGATTATATAATTAATAACAAGGTGGGAAGTAGGCTAGGGTACCAGGACCCGAGTAGATTACGACCTTGATTACCGTTATACGGCAATGTCGTCCTAGGTTAAACTTGGCTTAGGATGGGATAGTTGTTGATACGTGCAGACCACTGACAATAACATGGGCGGATTCAAGTGATCACGCTCCTCTTGTAGCTACCTTGTTGGGCTATAGGTGTTGTGATTTGTGTTAGGGTAGACAGTAATAATGAAAAAAATCCTTATGGAACATCCTGGTGACAAAGTGTGGTTACCGAGTTAGAGTTAGTGAACACTTCTGGTCAACTTTTTATATTTTGTGTACTGTTAACGAAACATTATGGGCCGCTTTACGAACATTGTGGACTACTTCAGAAAATTGTGGCCTGCCTTATGGTATTTATGGTATGGTAAATAAGACTACTGGATTGCTTTGAAATATTCTGTTACTGGTAATGCACCAATTACTTGGGCCCGAAATGGGCTATCCTCGTTTTATAAGTATATCATCTCCCTGGTGGGATTTTAAACTTTAGGGGCCTGCCTGACAAACATTCAGCAAACAGTAATGCTCCTATTAAATTAAGTGATGCATTTCACTTCTTCCTCTTTTACCCTGCTTCCATTGCTGCCAGCAACGGGTATGAGGACTACAATAAATTGGGCCTGAACGAGGCCTATATATTTTTCAACGCTGGAATGCATCTGTACGATGCAGTTTCACTATTGATAAAGGGCTCCTTCAAATTCCATAACTGATGACTCGGTATTTGCACATGTTTTCCCCTTTGTTTCTTGATTGTTTCAGCTTGAATTATCGTGTCTTTGGCCTATTTTATGCTAGTTTGTGTTCCTTTGTCACATTTCAGGTCCTAGCACATAAAGTGAAGCATAGGCGCAAGTTTCAAGTCAATCAGAGATCAATTGACGATTCGGGAGAAGAAACTCGGGTATGACCTGAAGAAGAATGGATTTCTACCTCACTTTATGGACAAATAATCATGCAAGCTTGTCATTAAAAGAAAGAGGACGAGACTACGAGCATCTGGGATCAAACGGCGACTGATTCGGAGTCCGGACGAGGGAGAAACGAAGCATTAAACAGAGGCTGAGCAAGCCACACGGGCACAACCCAAACGGCCGTGCAAGGGGCACTTTTGCCCGTGTGGAATTCACCGAGCCTTCACACGGGCAGCTGGGAAAGCCACACGGCCGTGTGGCCTGGCCGTGTGAGTCGGGAATTGATGTTTAAAACCCGATTTCAGCAAAAGGAAAGGGGGAGAGCTGGGTTTTGGATCCCAAACACCCAAGGGACGAACCCTAGAGAGAGAGAGCGACTTGGAAACATTCTTGGGGCTATTTTGGAGGATTTCTTCACCATTGGAGCTCGGGAATCAAGCTTGGAGATGGAGATTGAAGATCTAGATCAGATTTCTGCAGTCTCTCTCTTCTCTATGGAGTAACTTCCCTTCACTTAGGTTTTGAGGAACCCTAGTTCCATGAGTTAGGATCTTTCTTGTATGAAGTTTTGGATGCTTTATTGTTTGATTATAATCGATTGAGGCATGATTTATTGAGTCAATTGAATCTTGATCAAATTCTCTTGATTTCTGCTTTAACCTATGATAGATAGAATCTGATTAGGTTAAGAGAGCTTCCTTGATTGATAGTGGTGAATTGGTTATACGAGAGTTAGTCAATCTACTGCTTTGTACTGGAATCCAATTCCGGTAGTGGAGTTCTATGTTCATAGCCTCAGCTTTCTATCCTGGTGAAGACAAGTCGTCTGCCGGGTAGTTGGACTGAGAGGGCTTGGTCAGCTTAAGAGATTCCAAGCTAATTTAGGATCTTCCGCAGTTTAATCAACAGTAGATCAACCAAAGGTAATTGCAACTTGGACCTAATTGAGGAGCTAGGGGGAATCATACCTAAGTGATTTCCCAACTTGTAATTAGTAGAGTAGTCAGTAGAGTAGTTTATCAATCAATCCTTAATCTAGTTTGCTAGATAATGAACTGAAGCTGAGTAATAGTAACTCTAGAGACCCGTGGATTCGATATTTATTACTTGTGCCACTATACTGCAGTCCCTTTCATTCGTTACACTTGGCCATTGTTAGGTGTTGTGTTTTAGCGTGTCAATAACGCACGTGTATTAGCTTCAAATTTCATAACACGTAAGTATTGGCGTGCGTTCCAAATCCTTTTCCCCAAAGAGAAGGATTGCCCAGTCTTCCCAACTTGACTTGCAGTTCTTAGTTCTTACTCTTTAAAGCTTAAAATCTTACATTTTTACGCTTCGAGATTATCAAAACGCTTCTATATAGAATCACAATTAGGACTGCATTGCGGGTCTTCAAATGGTTATCTCTCGGCTTCCGTAATTAACCAATGGCTCTTTTAAGCGTAAGGCTCTCTCAACCATGGTGTTTAACTGGATCGTGGTTTAACCCACAAAAGCAATTTGGGGATTCCCTTAAATCAGAAATTATCTAACCAGATATATGAACAATGTCCGACCACTCTCAGTATCCTATTATACAATTATTCACGAACTGATCACTAATTTGACTCCGAAACTTGATCTTATAAGTATCTGAAAGATGAAATGTTATTCAACATTTGCAAAAATCAATAACTTTCAGAATCAAGTAAACTAATGGATATGATAGAGTGGTGGTAATAAGGGTAACCAGCAATTGGGTCTAATTATCGCCTAAAGTAAAACATGGGTACCAGTAATTGTGGTGTCATTGGTTAAAATTTTAGGGGTGGACAATGGGCAGGTTGCGTGGGTTTTGGTCTCAAATTGACCCACCCGCTTACTAGGGGTTGTTATAATTATGACCGGCTATCCTCCCACATTATTTTGCGGGTTGGGTTGGGTGAATGGCGGATGGATGCTTCCATCACTCATGCACACCCCTAGTTAAAAAATCATCTAATCCTAGCACTTATATATTTTTGTTATCCATCACAAGCAACTACCGGGATTGGATGATGGTTTGAGTCTTGACTCTTGACGGTTGGGTCCGTTTGGAAAGGGGGTGGGGGTGGTGATTCAAACTGTATCATTCCACCACTTATCTCTCATCCCTTTCCCAGCGTTCTAGACCAGAGGGTTTCTGCCACAAAGAACCCTAAAACAAATTACTTATGGAAACTACTAAATATTAATTCTCAACACAACCCAATTCAATGCACCCAACCGCGATCACACCCTCTATCCCACGTACCGAGATTTACGCGATCCAAACATTAAATCCCTCAAATAACTTGTGAACCATAGATTTTATCAGTAGTACATATTAATCCGCAATTAAGAGTTCGAAACCGATGACTAAAACCTAGTTATTTTTGCGGAAAACCCCAGAAACACGCGGGAAAAGATATGCCCACCCTTCCAAGAACCCTAGTATAAATACTTCATTTTAGTTTAAGAGGGAACTAGCATACGATATCCCTCCTTTAGGTCATTTTACGTGCAGGCGATCAATCTTAGAGAAAGGCCTACATTTCACATACCAGAGCCCAGACATCCTCCACATTTTCAAACCTACCAACATGGGTAAGGGCGCAAATTCTACATCACGAGGAAATCCTTCATCGTCAAAGCATCCAATTAGTCAAAGTTGCGAGCATTCATTCTATTTTTGTTTTTGTGCTACTTAATTATTATACGATGGTATTTTCTTTTTACCGTCGCCGGCGAAATTTGTATCTCTGACGAAGGGAGCTAGAATTGAGGAGGTTGTACTCGCCCCACCCATGCCTAATGGTGACATAATAATTATTCCCGACGACAACGAACCAGAGGTGATCCAGAAGCCTGGTGGAAAAGGCAAAGCCCAGTCTGGATTTAACAAGGATGTAGAGAGCATGGTAATCATTATTTTTTATGTCTCGACCAAAACATATTGATTTGGATAGATATTCATCCGGTCACCCTTGTTTTCGCAAGCCGTTCTGAAATTCAAGCTCTCAGTGCTTGCTAACTACAATGACGAGCAAGTCAATGTAGCGCACTACATTTTTTATCCAGTCTACCACGAGACGAGATCTTGGTACAAACCTTCCACAAATCATTAACCAGGAAGGTTTTTTGGACCTTATGTCCCCACTCGTTTGTGGATGGTGTGGTAAGTTATTATGTGAGAAACAACACCTGCTAATTCGTTTGTACCATTTACGTAAAAAATTGATTGTTTATACTCGGTGTCATTGATTATTACGGATGTGTCCGCTCTATCAACCTTGGAATAAGTCTGGATGGATCACGAACACAGAAAAGAAATATGCTACTTGCCATCTGACCTCCAAGTACACTAGGAGTAATGTTGTAATGGTTACTTATGGTTTCCCACTTCCGATCTAGTTGATTAGGTTTCTAGTATGCTTTTTATACGTTCTGGTGTTATTTCTATACTTTTTGGACTGTTTCACTATTTATGTGGTTTTCGTTCTCGATATTCTGGTCTACTTCATTAGGTTTAAGGACTTCCTTATTAAGTTTTTGGCATACTTCCTATTTACTATGAATTTACTTTAACTTTCATCTGACTCCATCTATGTTAACTATTTGACGCATGAGCAGGAGTTTGCTACTTGCTATGGCTTGACACCTAAGAAGGTGTTGGATTTGTACGACCACACTTTCCTAATGCGGGCAGAGAATTGCGACAAGGTTGTTTCCTATGAATGCCTAGTGCATGTACTAATATGTATAGGTCGAATAAGTATTAAATGTTTGGTCATGTGTAGGTATCTTCCGATGAATGATAGACAACATGATGGGAAGGCGCACTGGTACCTTGCTATCATTTTCATCAAGGAGTAAGAAATCCACATCCTTGATTCAAGTCAATCTGAGGAGCATAAGGCATTACGTCAGAGAGATGTGGAAAGAATGGTGGAGTTGTTAAATTGTGTGTGGTTCTTATGTTATCATCCATCTATGCGTTCGTGTTTTTCATTACCAATGCTTCATCAATTGCGCAGATAGTTTTTTTGGATAGCTTGTGGCAGGCTCTCTACCTTGAACGCGAACACACATGAGAGCCGCCGAGATTTCTAGGTTATAAGTACACAAGGCCTTCTCGTCATGAACAAATGGATGAGTAAGAATGTTTCTTTCTACGTCATTTAAAATCTGTGCTTATGAAATAGTTTCTCATGCAATGATTTTCATCTTTTGTAGGTCTAGTAGTGGGGTGTGGGTGTGCTGTTGGATAATGGGAGCATCATTGGAGTCATTTTCATATGGGTGAGCCATGCGCTAATGTTCTTATACGACAACATTTTGTAAAATTAAATCTTCATTGTATTGTTTACTCGGACTTAATATGAATTGTTTGATGTTCGTACAACCATGTGGCTCGGTGAGGCGAATGGAACTGGCTTTGTTTCTTGTATGACATCGTATGAACATGTTGAGGCATAAGGTGCTAAAGGAAGCCCAAAAAACGTGCAGCTAAACTTGGAGCTCTCACACTCGAGTACAAGGAAGCCAAACAAAAGGCACAACAAGAAAGAGAGAATGCCGAATTTGAGGATTGAAGTATTGTGATAGATGATTTTATAAATGCTTGATGTTTTTGTTGGATTTGAAGTATTGTATTGCATTGCATTGATAAGAGACTTGTTACCACAATTCTGGACTCTTCAACAGAAAAGGTTCAACATGGGTCTTGTAGTGGCTATGGAATCCACACATAGCCAAAACAATGGATGATTCTCGATCCAAAGCTCCAAGAACACGAACAAACTCCTCTTAGTAATTTTATTCAACAATTCTCTAACTATTACAACGTAAATAAAAGTCATCTTATAGCCAAAGAAAACCTAATAAAAGCCTAATGAACAAGGAAACAAATAAGGTAAAATTCTACTCTAGAAAGGACATAAAACATGGCCGAAACTCTCTTTCTTCCAGCTCAAGCAAACTGCCTTCTAGCATAAGCAAGCTGCCAGAAAAATAGGCTTCAAACCAACTTTGAGCCTTTCGATCAAATCCCTCCACGTATGATTTCAATCATCCAATGCCATTTATTTGTATTAGAACATACCTAATTTCATGTGGTATGAATCTCCTGACTCGATTCTCAATCCTCTTCCTCGAATGGAGCTTCAAAGTAGGCTTCACAGTCACGTATCCAGACTAAGACATTTTCAGGCAGTTTCTCGGTTTTGAGATAGCTACTTTAAGGCAATGTAAAATGACCTTAATGTCTTGTTCTGGATACACAAATCCTTCCATCTTAAAGACAAACACTTGGTATTCAATACAAATCCTTCTTCTTGCATTTTCATCGAGCCAATTGTAAGATATGAATCTCCAAAGTATGCACCATGAAATTGTTTTGACACTTAGCCAAATTCTGCCCCTTTTCTTGCCAATTGAGATTGCTTCTTTACAAAATTAAAATGGTTTTAAGTGTTGGTGTAAAAGTGCATAAGAAAAAAATGTTGATTTGAGCTAAAGTATTACTGCCAATATGCTTTTGTTGTTTGGAAACCTTCAGAAATAAGTGAATTCTAAAATCGAACAAATAAGGCACAACTGAAAATGCTAGTTACTTCAACGAATAAGAAAATACTAGTTAACCCAACCATAGAAAAAGGGCAATTCCTCCGACTCCAAGGTCTATAAACCAGTCGCCTAATTAAAAACACAACTATCTCGTTATCAAATAAAAAAACACGACTATCTCTCTTGGTGAAGATGTTCTTCTCGAACAAATCTTTCCCCTAGTCCTCGCTCGGCGTCTCCTCACTTGCTCCCTCTTGAATCATACGACGCCTTTATTTTGCAAACTTTATCGACTTGAGCAGCGACCTCCTTTGCATCAACGATAACAGCCTCTTCTGCCCCTTTTGAAGGCCTAAGCGGGATGACATAGTGCCCCATGATGAGGGCGGCAGATATAAGGATGGATGGTTCCTCAAAAATATAACAATCCATAGGAATATCCAGATTGGCAAGCAGAAGGCTTATGTATCCACCAAAGGGCAAACTCCCATTGTACTCGTCACTACTTGTTCTGATCATGCAGTCGAAAAGCAAGTGGGAATAGTCAAGCGTGCGTCCAGCCAAGGCATTGGAGATCACCAAAGATCAAGTTGATTGACAACATCAAGCGAGTCGTTGCGGGGAAGAAAGACATGCGTGAATAAATAGTGAAGAACCCTATGCACACCGTTGAGAGATGCAGTGGTGATTATTCCAGTGGAGAGTACAGTCCTTCGAAGAAGCTCGCCGGATTTCTCAATGGGATCAAAGTTGTACGCACCCATTTCTTGCTCATGAGCAAGGGGAAGCCCACCAGTGGGAAAGTTAAAAGCCCGACCTAGGCCTTCAGTTGTCAAACTAATCTCATGACCAGTAACAAGACTTGAGAACTCTCCAAATTCAATACCCATGCACTGCATGTTTGCATAGAAATTCAATACAAATCCTTCTTCTTGCATTTTCATCGAGCCAATTGTAAGATATGAATCTCCAAAGTATGCACCATGAAATTGTTTTGACACTTAGCCAAATTCTGCCCCTTTTCTTGCCAATTGAAATTGCTTCTTTACAAAATTAAAATGGTTTTAAGTGTTGGTGTAAAAGTGCATAAGAAAAAAATGTGGATTTGAGCTAAAGTATTACTGCCAATATGCTTTTGTTGTTTGGAAACCTTCAGATATAAGTGAATTCTAAAATCGAACAAATAAGGCACAACTGAAAATGCTAGTTAATTCAACGAATAAGAAAATACTAGTTAACCCAACCATAGAAAAAGGGCAATTCCTCCGACTCCAAGGCCTATAAACCAGTCGCCTAATTAAAAACACAACTATCTCGTTATCAAATAAAAAAAACACGACTATCTCTCTTGGTGAAGATGTTCTTCTCGAACAAATCTTTCCCCTAGTCCTCGCTCGGCGTCTCCTCACTTGCTCCCTCTTGAATCATACGACGCCTTTAATTTGCGAACTCTATCGACTTGAGCAGCGACCTCCTTTGCATCAACGATAACAGCCTCTTCTGCCCCTTTTGAAGGCCTAAGCGGGATGACATAGTGCCTCATGATGAGGGCGGCAGGTATAAGGATGGATGGTTCCTCAAAAATATAACAATCCATAGGAATATCCAGATTGGCAAGCAGAAGGCTTATGTATCCACCAAAGGGAAAACTCTCATTGTACTCGTCACTACTTGTTCTGATCATGCAGTCGAAAAGCAAGTGGGAATAGTCAAGCGTGCGTCCAGCCAAGGCATTGGAGATCACCTAAGATCAAGTTGATTGACAACATCAAGCGAGTCGCTGCGGGGAAGAAAGACATGCGTGAATAAATAGTGAAGAACCTTATGCACACCGTTGAGAGATGCAGTGGTGATTATTCCAGTGGAGAGTACAGTCCTTCCAAGAAGCTCGCCGGATTTCTCAATGGGATCAAAGTTGTACGCACCCATTTCTTGCTCATGAGCAAGGGGAAGCCCACCAGTAGGAAAGTTAAAAGCCCGACCTAGGCCTTCAGTTGTCAAACTAATCTCATGACCAGTAACAAGACTTGAGAACTCTCCAAATTCAATACCCATGCACTGCATGTTTGCATAGAAATAACTAACAGCGAGAGTACATGGAGGCAGAGGGAGGGAGTGAAGAAGAAACCCCCTTCAAAGGTTGTTGATGTAGTGCAGCACCTGAATATCAAACTCTCGAAACTCTGCAAGGTCGACAATGATTTTAGTGTGAAGAGAACGAGAAGAATACAATCTATAGAACCGATCGCGATTCCTTTCCTAGGGGTCATTAACAACCTTGTTTACAAAGGTTTTCTTAACACCGTGAAGTCTTGGAAGGGGGATGTTGTCATCCATGTTTGGGGAAGAGAACGGAAACAAAGCAAAATGAGGAAACAAAGAATGAAAGGGTAAATAGATAGTAAGACATAATGCAAAGAGATGGAAAGATAGAAGGAAATATAAAGCGTCTCGCATCGGCTAAAACTTAAAAGAAGGAGAGAGAAAAACTCCCGCAAGAGATAAATACAAAAGATATTCCTTACCTCAGCAGTAGATATTACTTACTTCCTATATATCAACAAATCAATATTCTCAGTAGATATATCTCACACTTAGATTAGGATATCTTAACCAGTGATTCGACCCATCAAATAATTAGCTAAACACTAGGACAATAGATAGACTTGAAAACTCAGCCACTGATTCGACCCCTCATAATAATCACTTGCACTATAATAGATAGACTTTTGGTATGCTTTTTGAGAGATTTGGTATGTTTTAGGAGACTTGTAATGTGCTTTTACCAATGTTGTCATAACCGAACTAGAGCATGAACCGATAAAATAAACGGTTTACACTTTGATGGTCCAACCGGTATTAGGCCGTCAAAAACCATTAGAGAACTGTTACCTTATAAACAATAATATTATAAGTAGAAGAAACATAGAGTAATAATTTAACAATTTGATGGCTAAAGCAAAATTTACTTGACAAGTACCAGTAAGTAATTTTACATTATATACAATAAAAAATTTGCAAACAACTAAACCTCGCCACCCCATTCCCATTCTTCTCCCCGCCGCTCCTCCCTCTTACCCACAGAAACAAAACAAATGTACAAATCTCTCAACGTAACCCTTCATCTTCCTCACATCGGTGAAACTTCTCGTTTCTCTCTACAATCATCGTTTCCATTTTTCTGGTGCTATTTTCTTTTCCCCTTCCCCTTGGCACGTTCTCGGATATTCCAAATCGATGAGCGGGGAGCGGCGACAGAGAGTGGCGATGGGGCGCGACGCTCGACTCTCTGTCTAATTCCTTTCCAGATTGCACGAAGACGAGAAATGCCAATCAATTAAGGTTCAGTTTCAAGATAGTCGGACGTTTATTAGGTATTTTATTTTTTGATTTTCTATTTTTATATTTAAAATAACCGGCCAAAAGAAAAAATCGGGCAAACGGTTCAAGCGGCTAACCGCCTCGGCCGCTCGTCGACTGCTCCAAAAAACCTCTTCGGCTTATTGATGTGCCAAGTCGGCTTGGTAGTCGGGTATCGGTTTTACCGGTCGGGCCGACCAACTCGGTTCAGTCTTAATAACACTGCTTTTACGTAACTTGTGGTGTGGTTAGATTGTAGTCTGCTTTCTATCTCTTCCCAACTAATGATCAGTTCGAGACCTAGTAAAAATGAAATACGTTTAGAATTTCCATAAAATTTGATTCCTAATCAATAAGACCAGAATATCCGAAAACCAATTCACTTTTATTAAGCTTTTAACCCTATAAATCATCATTATTATAATTGGAGTTTTATAAATTGTGATTGGAGTTGTTTAAATCATCATTATTATTGCTTTTTAAATCAATGTGAATTGGTCCAATGCTTGGCCCATTAACCTCGCATGCATTAAGCCCACGAGAGCAGTAATTGGATCCGATATCATATTGCAGTATTCTATACCCAATAAGGTAGGTTATTTCACAAACACAAGTTAAGATAACTATCCACCAACAATTTGATGTAATTCCCTCTTCTTTATCTTCTTCTTCCCGTCGAAACGATCCCAGAACGGAATACACCTACCTGGAACAAGAACGAAAAACTAAATAGATAAAGGGGCAAGACAGTAGACTTGTGGCGTGCTTTTATAAACATGTGGTTTGCTCTACGTTACTTGTGGCAAACAATAATAAACTTGTGGTGTGCGTTATTGGTCATCTGGTGTGCTTTAACGAACTTATGGCGTGTGTTTCTAAACTTAAGGTCTGCTTTGTGCAATCGTGTAATAGAGAGAGGCGGCTGGTGTACCACGCCTCTCGATTTGGGCCAGGTGCTCTGATCGGACATGGCAAATGATTGTTTGAATGGAAGGACGAAAGAAGAAGAGTGTGTGCATCATAATTTCTTGGATCGAATTCAACGGAGAATGGGGGTTGTGAATCCCAAGTTCTGGCATGGAATTGGAATTAATTATTGGAATGGGGCAAGCGGTGAGAGATGGGAAATAGAAACAGAGAGAGAGAGAGAGAGAGAGAGAGAACACGAAGGTGGGACAGAGGAAGGGCTTGTGGTAAGAGAGGAGGAGAAAAGGGTTGGGTCGTCTGGCCAAAACATGACTTTGGTTCGCACGTCCTGGCCGACCATCCTAAGGAAATGGATTAGAATGTAACATTTTTTGGTTGGGGGATTTGTAATGTAATTTTATTTATAATTCCAAAAAAAAATATCCCGCTAATTATCTCGGTCGTTCAGGTGGATCACACGACAGAGATGCCTCGTGTACGACAGACCGCCATATTTGGCTGGTGGACAGTAGAAGTCACCATATATAACAAAACTCAACGGGCGTACGGTAGGCTAGGGTACGTCCGGGCGTACGCTAGCCTTTGCCATATATATATATGGTGCCTTCTACGGTACCTCGGGTGAAATTCGGGGAACTGCATACCTTGAGTATGAAAACGCTATCTAGACCTCGAATTAGCAGGATTTTTGGGCATGATACTATACCCTAACACTTAATGAGTGAACCCTATATCCTAATTATCTAAATCATAAACTATAAACCCTAAGATGTTGGATTGATTTTTTGCCTATATTTGGACGAATCATAACCTTCGATTATTGTTTCTAATTAAATTGATCTTGGAGTATAAGATCTAGATAATTAAGACCTAGATTTTGATCTTTAAGGGTTAGAGTATAGTATCATGTCCGAAAGATCAGTCAATTCAAGTTCTGGATAGCATTTTCTTACTCAAGATATGCAGTGCCTCGGATTTCACCCTAAATACCGTAGAACTCCCCACAGATATATATATATATATATATAGTCTGACCCATATATATTGCCTTCAATGAAGCATCAACCGAGTTTTGTATATCCACAAACTAACTTCAAAACTAGGCCCATTTACATATAATCATAAACACAAAAACAAGGAAATGACTAGTAATAAACCTTAGATCTATGCGTATTTCGTCTAGGGATCTCAAGATCAATAGAAGACTAGGGATTAGGGATTGATAATGGGAAATTGGGAAGAAAAGGGGATCGAATAAGAAGAAGATCAGTCGGTTAAGGGTAGGCGACGGCTAATTGGGGGAGAGGGGAAGAAGGTTCTGCCGCATAAGAGAGAAGAGAGAGAAGTTAGGATTTGGGGAATTTTGTTCTATATTTTCTTAATGAGAAACTACCCACTAATTACAGAATATATGACATAAATAATTCTCACTAACTACCCAACTATTACCTCATAAAAAGAAAACCAAGTAACCCAATTACCCAAATATACCACAAACCACCAAATAATTTTGAGATAATAGCATTTTCTGCCCCTGTACTATTGCAAAGTAACAAACGTGCCCCTATACTATTTTTTCGCACAAACATACACTTATAATATTACAACGTAACCAAAATACCATTCGGTTAGAAATTCTGTTTTCTCACTGTTAACTAGAATCTGAAATGACTCAACTACCCTTGATTAATAACAAAATGCCACCCCCATTCGATTGTCCAAGAAAACCCACGTGATAACCCACCTCCTCTACTATTTCATTCTTCCTCGATGAAGACACAGCCGGCGGCGGGAGCATCCCTGAACCAGCGGGAGTATCCTGAAATCCTTCTCCTTCCTCCTCGGCTAATTCGTCAATCTCATCTTTTAGGAAATCTTCGAAACCCTCCAGAGGCCAATGGGAGAGAAGGCTTCAATCCGACATCCACACTGCCGGCCGCCGTCCCCTTTCCCACGCCATATCTCCCTCCTCCTCCGTATATCTCAACCACGGTGGCGGCGGTACTGCCCCTGCCTCCTCGACATACGCGTCTAGCGCCGACAATATCGCTAGACGCTAGGTTGCTTAAAGACTGGATGAAAAACAAGCCTAGTAGTAGCAGCGCCGGAAGCAAGGTTTGCAAATCATTTCTTTTGATAAGCTTGTTCTTCCTTTGTTGTAATTTTTCTTTTTGCATTTTGTTTGTACATAGTGAATTATACCAGATTGCATAACTGCGTCGTTGTTGCCAAATGTGTGGATGAATAATGTGGGTATTTGGAACTATGAATTGGGTCAATAGAATCAAATGATAATGTCATTCATACAAAAAAGAACTAGAGGATCTTTGTTTCTAGCTTTCATCAGTTTCAGCAGCTCCTTGTTCAAGCTCCAGAATGGCGCTAAACACAAACGCTTTCCCCGGTTTAAACAGCTTCTTCAGTTCCTCTGCCTTCTGGATAGTGGGCACTTGTTCTTTACTTTCATATTCTCGTGCCTCCCCAATGGCAAAGATTAAAGTCAGGACATTCAAAATCAGCCCAATGCAAAAGCATTATAAACCATAACACTACTTGCCTTGTCGGATAAATATTTCCTGAATCATAAACAACGGCGGATCCAGGACATGGTAGAGTACTGGGCCGCATTTCATTAGACAATTAGATACTGTAAATAAAAAACAAAGTTTTTTTTACAATATCAATTGTACACCTCTATCTTTTAAATTTTAATGTAGTGAATTCAAAAATAATGGAATCTACATCCATACCAATAACATACTCTCTTTCAGATACAATAGTTAACCAATCGACGAGAAATTTATCGCTCATTTTGTTACGCAAATAATTTTTCACATGTATTATTGTTGAAAAAGCTCTGCATAATAGTTGTTGAAACGGGCAATGTCAACACTAGACAAATCAATCGACTAATCAATTTGTATTGTGTGTCAATCCCTATTTCCACTGCTACTTGAGTAATTTTTCAAGGGAACAAGTCTCATATTTGTTTTAGTCTTTTACGTTTTAGACTTTTAGAATATTAGATTTCATTGTTTGTTTTTCTTTAGACGAGATTATTGGAGCTAGAATTTTCAGGCTAAATTTAGAATTGTGATTTGAATATGTTTATCGGACCCGTTTTCCTATTTGCATACAATTTTATTATAAATTAATACTGAACCGAATGACTAAAATCGTTAAACTAATAAGGACTATACTAGCTCCGGATCCAGAGGAGGGCTGGGCCGTGGCCCAGGGTGGCCACCCTGGATCCGCCACTGATCATAAATTTAGTAACGCGATACTCGCGCAGGATCTAGATCAGGAAGTCCCTTGCCCTGTTCTCATACTGAAACTCTGGTAAGTACGATTGAATATTGTTTCCGGGATGCTCCCGCAGCCACCGGAAGGAGAGGGATTCGGGTATGCTCCCGCCGCCGGTTGCGTCTTCCTCGACAGGATGAAATAGGAGACGGGGTGGGTTTTCTTTTAAAGTGGATGAATCAGGTGGGTTTTCTTTGACAGTGGAACAATTCGAATGGGGAGGAATGGTATATATGGCATTTTGTTATTAATCAGGGTTAGTTGGGTCATTTCAGACACAAGATAACGGTAAGAAAACAGAGTTTCTAACGGAAGGGTATTTTCGTTACGTTGTAATATTAAGGGCATATTTGTGCGAAAAAAATAGTACAGGGACACGTTTGTTACTTTGCAATAGTACAAGGGCAGTAAATGCTATTATCCCAATAATTTTCGAAGTCACACCCAAAACATAAATAAAACGAAAAACAACACAAAATTCCAAAATCATCCAAAAAGTTGGTGTCTAATAATCCATCCCTCTCAAAACCAACCTTACTCTCAAGGTTGGACCGGCGCTCCATAATTTTCCTTGCCTTACTCTAATGCGAGCTCCACCGCCTCATCCTCCAAGTTTCCACGAGCAAAATCAATTGACCCTCGACACACTAGTGTCCGACAGTGTACCTCGCGTTGCAGTTGAAGCAACGATCATCCCTATGTTTCTACTCCATATCTGGTAGTGTGAGCCCCATGAACCCTCAACGTGGCAGCCTGAGCCCCTATTATTCACCTGGTGGAGTTGCTACTGCTGCCACTGGCAGTCCCGCCCCTTTCAGGGGCGTCGCCGCCATTCCACCCGTCCCGCCTGATCCAGTATTTCTGCCGGCTGCCTTTTCGAATCGCACCCTACTTCCCTTCCAGCTTGCTAGCTCCTCCTCCTTGTGCAATGCCAATCTAAAAGCCAACCGCAAGGAACTGAGCTTGAACATCTTCACAACTGTAGCTAACTCCAGCCTCAAACCTACAAGGCATAAACCAACCAGAGTCTCCTCCATCATACGCTTGCACATGTTTCCCAGCCTCAGGAACTCTGGTCAGAACCTTGCCACAGTACCGGACTATCTTAGCTTAGCAAGGTGTTCCGACACCCATCCTCTGACTTCCCGAACAGGTACTGCAGCTTCTCCTGAAAGCGAGTCCTAGTGATCAGCATCTCCGCCTCCGCATAGGAATGCTCCATCCACTCCCACCACTAGAAGGCATCTCCCTCTAAATAGAAAGACGCTCCTCTCCTCTCTTTAGAATAGTTTTTGAACCACCTGTCTGCAACATAAATCCATAACCTGTCATCCTCGTGACCTTTGAATTTTGGGAACTCAATTGTAATACAATCATAATTTGTGCTTGTTTGGATCAAAGTATGCAGCTCGATTCAACCCAACGAATTGGTTTAGTCTTTGAACAAACTTAAAATGAAAACGGACCAAAGGTGCAACTTCTCACTTGGGAAGAGGCTCAATTGGTTTTGGTAGAAACTTGGTCATGATTGATGTAGTTTTCAATCGATACAAAGAAAACACGATGAGCGACTCTTCCAACAACGCAAGGTTTCAAGTGACAAGGTCACAATTTCATTCAATCATAATTTGCCTCCTACACGAGGCTTACAAGCCTTTAAATAGACAAAGAACAACCCTAAATCGACTTCTACACAAGTAAATCAAATCTAACTCTACTCTAACCAGGAAACAGAAATCCAAGCTCAAAAAGGGAACAAATCTCGGTTGCTTCAGACTTAACCTTCTGCCTTCCTGCGCAAGCAATCAAATCCAGCCTCCATAGCCACTTTGAGGCTCTCGATCGATGCCTTCCAGAGAAATTCGAGCCAAACAAGCTTTAGTTGTTTCTTTCCCAGGTCCCGAACTTCAAGTTCCAACTCGCCTCTCCCATTGACGGTACTCCATTTGCTTTGAATAAGCTTCCAAATAAGGTAATCTCAAACTGGTTCTAGACTTGGCCAAAATCAAGTAGATTTGTAGTTTCAACATAGCAACTTGAGACATCTAGGAAGTGTCTTCAACGGCTTGTTCGTGCTCAATCAGAACTTCAATCATGTAGAAAAACACTTGAACTTCAAATCCCAACCTTCCCCTTGCATTTCCATCAACCAATATGTAAGATATAAACTTGCAAAGCAAGCACCATGAAACTGATCGAACACTTGGCCAAATTCGACTCTTTTTTCCTTCCAACATGGGTTGATTCTTTAACACGCAATTGATCTGAGTTTAAGGAATAATTTAGGATCATATCAAATGGTCATGGGCTTAGCTCTAAAAACTCGTTCACCCTCACTCTCATACATAGAGTTATAACCGCCATACCTGCCAATGTCGTAACCGCCATGATGATCTTCCTCTATGTCGCCTCGATCCGACCTCATCATGGGCTCGCCATCAAAGCCCCAACCATCGTCCTCATCACTCGAACCTCCATTTTTGGCTCCCGATCCTTGCCCCAATGTTCACAGCATGCCCGAGCGGCGCCAGTTAGGCATTGATGTTGCCAGAGGATGATACACAGCATTAGAAGCGCCTCCCATACCCTTCCACTGGCCTAGTCGTACCAAATCACCCTCCGACGCGACCTCGGTCGTCTTCTCCGGCATCACAAGCAGTCCCTACGATGCCAATGCCAGCTTCATCATCTTCATTAGCGATCTCAAGTCGTCATTGTTCCTTCTAGTTGTCTCCTGCAAAGTTTCGTTCACCTCTCTCATGTTCACCTCTCTCATACCTCTCATACGAATATGGAGGCCAATAAAATGATTCGCCATTGTCTTCAACAGCTCCCAAAAATTCTCATCGCGTGTAATGTCCTCCACAATCATGATATCCTGCAACCGCTCCATTTGCGAACACTTCTTTTGTTAAACCAGACGCCAACCAAGTTCTAATATCGCTGTAAGAATTGGCGATTAGAGATTGGTTAAGAACTGAGAATGGGGAATTGAGGAGGAAAGGGTGTTTAAAAAGATCAGCCAGTCATGGGTGGCCAACAGAGCATCGAAGGAAAGGGAAAGAGGATTCGACTGCACAAAAGAGAAGAGAAAGAGATGACCAAACTAATACCTCCCAAGTCCTAACATAAACAACCAAATAAACCCGAATATGCCAAAATCCACCAAATAACATCCGATGTCAATAAAACGAAAAAACAAGTCCAAATACCAAAATAATCCAAAAGTGGGTTTCTAACAGACTTGCTGCGATCAACAAAAGAATATGCGTCCTGTGGCGACAATGGATTTCACGATTTGACCATTTTATGTGCTCGGACTACAGGGGACAAAATCTTCAGGCTGTGATTCAGCATCCAGCTTGGCCTTCCTGTATCTCTTTGAACATTTCAGGATTGTGTCCAGTGGAACCCCTGAGTAGCTACACATTCAGGCGAGCATACCATAATCTCATTAAATTAACATGGCTAAATGTAGGCCACTTCACATAAGCCCATCAAAAGAGTACGTGTACTTACAACGGCGTCTTCATGCCTTCTCGACCACTACTGCCATTTCTGTTCATGCTGTCGAACCCTGGTTCAAGAACAATACCCGCTTAGCTTCTATTCAAGTCACATATTTTTCTGTGCTTCTACTAAAACATAATGAAAATAACGAAAAGTCGCTTATTTCTTTAGCAAATGCTGAAACAAACACTACAATAACTAACCTGCATCAGTTTCACCATCCGAGTGGACAGGAGATACGGAGAGATTGGAATCCGGGGGGCTGGCACGTGAATGGTGGGGTGGAGATGGAAAATGATAGGACTCCAAGCTATCATCTGATTCATCACCAAATGGAGTCTGCTGGAATAGTGATCTTGACACAACAACCTGCTTCTGATGAAGCCTGCCATTCACAACTTCGCCTGGATGAGCATTATAGCCTTCCCCACCATTCACATCGGTTTGCTGGCTTTGAGATTGATCCCTCTTGTCACTTTTGGAGTGGGAACTCGAGTTTGTCAAACTCTCCGAATGATGTTCCTCTAAGCACTTGTTTGGCTTGCCACCAATTGGACGAGTCATAGCATTTGATTCTTGAGCCTCTTCACAATGAGGTTTTTGCTCATCTACTATACCAGGTACTGCTTTCTTTTCCTGAGGCTTTGAATGGGATTCAAGTTTCTCCTTAAAAGTTGGATACCCTAACTTGGGAGAGATGTCATGCAGGTTTGCCTCTTGCACTTCCCCTCTCTTTTCACTTTTCATTTCAGCCCGATCTCCGGTAACCTCACTAGGATCAGCAGTCTTATTATTCTGTTCTCTAGGAATGAAATAAGAGCTGATGTCGACTCCATCAACCTCGCTAGCATTTTCCACATTGCCGCCAACTTCCTCTGGAGGAGACATGATCTCTGCTCTATCTAATGAGTCTTTGAGACTAGGATTTTGCAGATTAGTATCATAAGGGAATGTAGAAGAATCTGTGCCACAAATGTTGGCCATGGTAGGAGCTGGAATACTTTCATCAGGGCACTTGTCTTCTGTTTGTGTCGGTAGTACAGTGTTCTTAATATCTGAACCATGCTTCTTCTTTGTTTTCTTTCTCAGTTTCCCTTCTCTGTTTTCTGCAACAGTTTCAGTCTTTGTGGTCTCCTGTGCAGATTCTACCACATTTTTAATAAACTCATCGCTTTCCTTATCTGTAACCAAAAGAGAAGCCGTTGGACTATCAGCTGCTGCCACTTCTTTCACATCTCCCTTTTCAGCAGCTTCAAGAATAGAGTTCTCAGCCTTACCTACTTTCTCGGGTACATCATAACAATCTCTAACATGATCAGCATCTGAAGCAATTAATACTGTTCCACCCTTGAGTACCTTATGTTTCCTGGATTTCTTTCTTTTCTTCGATGTTTTCCCATCATCAACATACGGATCAACCTCGTGTGATACAGAATCAACAACTTCTTTGTGCACTTTTGTAGAAACCGTCTTGGGCACCTCTTGTTCTGTTTCAACTCTATTCATGTCATTAGTTGTTGGTTCCTGAAACTCATTGATACCTGCAGCAAACCAGTTTGAATATCAGATATCTTTCGAGCAAATGTAGAAGCAAGCATCACTTACCAAAGTTCAATTCGAAAATGGAGATACCTTGTAAAGGAAGATTCTTCTGTTGCTCTTGGAGATGATCAGGTTCCTTCTCCGTCAAAGAAACACCAGAAGGCTGCGTCATTTGTGTATCTGAAGGAGGCGCCTCTTCAGCAACAGTACCACTTTTAATTCCAGCTTCCTTCAGAGGTACCTCTTCACCAGCATTTGCTTCACCAGGAGTTCTTCCAACATTTTCTGTATCTACTTTCTTAAAAGACTTGATTTTTCGTTTCTTCTTCGCCAAGCTTTGGCTTGCCAATTGACCTGCATCCACACAGTCAGCATTTGGGCCTTCCAGAGTAGCAGTCGCAAGTTGTTCATCTATTGTAGGTAGCTGAGATAGAGGAGGCTCACAGGTCATTGCATTAGATTCTGAAACAGTTATCTGCATATCACCAATGTCCACTTCAATTCTTTCCTGCAAAGCAGTAGTCTCAGGTAGTTTAATATCCCCATCTCCCCCCTTTGCTCCCAACTTGTGCATTGACACATCAATATTTTTACCATAAAGATCATCCGCGCCCTTTTTACTTCTCTTTCTCTTCTTACGTTTTCCATTCACATCAGAAGCTCCTTCTGGCAATACACTGCTTGCATCAATCTTACTCAACTCTTTCCCAATTTCTGTTCTTTCGCCATCCATCTCCGCAGCTTTTTCTTCATCACAGTTATCTTCTCTAACAAATTCATCACTAACCAACGGCACCATCGACAAAACTTTGTCACCACAATCATCATCACCCACATGTTGAGCTCCCCGGGCAACTTCAACAACAAGGTCAGTGCTCTCCTTTAGAGAAACCAACGGACCCTTTTCTGAAACAATGATCTGCATATCTCTAATAACCACATCACTTCTTTCCTGCGAACCAGTAGTCTTGGATAGTTTAATCTCTTCCTCTCCTCCCTTTGTTCCCAACTTGTGGATTGACACATCAACATCTTTACCAGCAAGATCATCTACACGCTTTTTACTTCTCTTTCTCTTCTTGCGTTTTTCCTTCCTATCAGAAGCTCCTTCTGGCAATACACTGCTTGTGTCAATCTTAATGAAATCTTTCCCAATTGTTGTTCTTTCTGCATTCATCTCCTGAGTATCTTCTTCGTCACATTTCTTGTCTCTAACAAATTCATCAGTAGCCAATGGCACCATAGACAAAAATTGGTCACCACAATCATCACCACGAGCTCCCCGGGCAACTTCAACAAGAAGGTCAGTGCTCTCCTTTTGACAAACTAACGAACCCTTTTCTGAAACAATGATCTGCATATCACCAATGTCCACTTCACTTCTTTCCTGCGACGCAGTAGTCTTGGATAGTTTAATCCCTTCCTCTCCTCCCTTTGTTACCAGCTTGTGCATGGACACATCAACATTTTTACCAGAAAGATCATCTACAACCTTTTTCCTTCTCTTTCTGTTCTTACGCTTTTCCTTCACATCAGAAGTTCCTTCTCGCAATACACTGCTTGCGTCAATCTTACTCAAATCTTTCCCAGTTGCTGTATTTTCAACATCCATATCCTGAGTTTTTTCTTCATCACATTTCTCTTCTCTAACAACTTCATCACTAACCAACGGCACCATTGACAAAACTTGGTCACCACAATCATCACCACCAACAAGTTGAGCTCCCCGAGCAACTTCGACACAAAGGTCATTGCTCTCCTTCTGAGAAACCAACAAATCCCTTTCGAACATAACATTGTGATGCCTATCCAGAACAACATTAACACCTTCCTCCTCCAAACCATTGTTCATTCTCATTAAGGCTAAGTTAGCTATTTCAGGCTCAACCTCCTTATCCATGGATACCGTAGAAGCTTCAATACTAACAAACCAATCTTCCTTAAGCCCATCAAAGGCATTTGTCACAAGCATTGACTCTGCCAAGTGATAGTAAAACCCCCTCCTTTCAACCTGCCCAATTCCATTCCCACAAACGGGAGAGGTCATTTCACAGGCAATCAATCAGAGAATAAGCGGAAAATAGTATAGAGAAAGAAAAACCATACCTTCAATCCATCGACTTTTATTTCTCCAAGCTTAGGGAAACACAGCGGATGCTCATCCATGATCTTTTCTGCAATTACCGCAGACGGACCATCACAAAAACAGTTAAAGTTCACAGAGTTCATATCTTTGCAATGGACATTGGGGGTTATGTGGAAAAAAGACGAGCGAGGGAGCGAGGGATTACTCTTAAGATCGGCGACGGTGACGGAGGAAGAGATCGTCACGGCCAAGCGAGTGTCGAGGTTGGTGTCGATGAAGACGGTCTTGAAGGAAGCTGGAGCGCAGCCGTGCCCGGGGGCCGGAATGGCCAGTTCAGCCATCGCCGATAACGCAAAGGGGAGGAAGAAACCGGCTCGGCAGCGGTGACGACGGCGAGTAGGGTTTAGTGTTGCATGTAGCTTTTTCTGGACGATTCGTTTCTTTCGACGGCTCGTGAAGAATGGCGGCAGAAATAGAGAGTGCAAAAACCCGCTTAAATGAATAGAATATATAGGGTTGATAGCCTAAGAACCGAACCGGATCAACGATTGGGTCAATATCGTCAAATCAGCTTCGATAGTGATCCGATTCATGTTTGAATGGTTATTGATGGACCAAATATTTTTCACGGTTCAACATAAAACTAGATGGATCACCACGGGTTAACTGGTCCACTAGTTCACTATTTTAAACACAAATATTTTTATAAAAAAAATGTACATAAACTAAGACCATCAAACAATAATTATTAATTTATATCAGCTTCCTCTTCTCAATTTCCAACCTTGTTGTCGACTTTACCTGGTCCACTATCGATTAGCACCGTAATTTTTAATTTCAATTGAAAAATTATGATTTCCTTTGGCATACGGTTTGAATGATTTATTAGATATTTCGGTGAAGATATGAATTTGAAATTGTTTATGGTCAATGATAACTTCATTCTTAAATTTGTTTAATATACAAGCCTTATATGTTACATGTTGATAATGGTTTATCAACGATTAACTAACGGTTTTGAATCCTAATTCACTAATTTTTTCGGTTCAACCACCGATCCGATTCTGACCGCGGCTTAATGGGCAACGAGGGCCCAAAGCATATTAGATTAAATTTCATTTAATTAATCAACAAAAGTAGACGGGTAAATTACCAAGGGAAAAAGAGACTGGTCAGCACATATTATTAAAGGTGAAAGCCAAAACTCATTACTTCGAATTTCATATTTTTTATTAATTTAATTGTATTTTAATACTTAATTTATATTTCAATGTATATTACAAACAGAGGATAACTTTAAAATTGCAACCCATATATCACTTGGTTGAATATTCCATATAAATTAGAGTATTAAATAGGTCAAAGCAATTTCAAAATTTTAAATTAGTATTAATTTTTAGAATTAACTATGAAGAAATCATATCCTTATGCAGAATATATGGGACTGGTTTTTTTAACGTTTTAGCCGAGTTAACTGCTAAGCTTTCATTATTGGTTCATTTCACCATTTTTTGACATGTTAATGAATTTCTAGGGCAATGACATATGTCTAAACACAATCTACACAATATATAATAGCATGAAGGGAAAAATTGTTGCTTCATTTCAAATTTTCTACAACGATAGTGAAAGTAGGAAGGACATTTTGTTCCTCACAATTATGTTTTTTATTTATTCATTAAAAAGACACGTACTGGGATTCAAACCATTGCCACTTTAAAGAAAAGCAAAAATCATAACCAATCACATTAAGTACATTTGTTGTATATTTTTAAATTAAAAACATATAATAGCATGGATGAAAAAATCTTTCCCTCATTTCAAATTCCCTGCTCCAGGAGCGTTTGTAGCAATGTTGTCAAAACCGAACCGGAGCATGACCCGGTAACATGAACGGCTCACACTTTAGTGGCCCAACCGGTATTGGGGCGTTAAAAAATCGTTAGAGAACCGCTACCATATAAACAATAATATCATAACTAAAAGACATATAAAGTAGTAATTTAATAATTTAATGACAAAAATAATATTTATTTCACAGGTATCACTTTAGTAAGTTAACACACTATCCCTATGTTTGGCCCGGCTTTTAGAAGTGCTTTTCGGGTTCAAAAGCTGAAGCAAGGCCAAACACCTGTAAAAGCTCGGCTTTTGAAAAGCCGAAAAGCGTTTTGGTATAACATAAAAGCAGAAGCTCCGATTTGGAGCTTCTGCGAAAAGCTGTTTTGAAAATACAAGATTATCCTTACCATATTTTAATTTTATTTCAGAAAATATAATTTTCCTTTATTCATATCATTTTAAAAATAAAATAAATTATAAAATCATATTATTTAATATAAAATAAATCTAACAAGATCCATTTTGACTACTTTTTATTGTTTAGAATTTTTATTTTTATTTTATATTATAAGTCCTTTATAGTCATTTTACACAATCTCTCATATTAAAAAGCACTTCTAATAATTTTACACCCAAACACTCAACTGTTTTTTTTTTTAAAGTACTTATCTAAAAGCTCCAGCCAGAAGCTGCTTCTGCAAAAGTTACAGCTGGGCAAAACTAAGCTTATATATATAACTAAAAATTAAACCTAAACCCTAACCAACCCCAAGCGGCAGCGCCGCTTTCCTTCTCCCCCAACCCCCCTTCTCTTCACCTCTCTCTCTCTCTCTCTCTCTCTCTCTCTCTCTCTCTCTCTCTCTCTCTCTCTCTCTCTCTCTCTCTCTCTCTCTCTCTCTCTCTCTCTCTCTCTCTCTCGAAATGAATCAAACCTCCCCAAAAGAAACCCAATTCCGCCATTCTATTCGCGACCAACCCTCCGTCGGCGACCTCGATCCGACCAGTGTTGATGCTTTCCCTCTTACCCTTCCTCCCTCTCTCTCTCCCTCTCTATTTCACGAAACGAATCAGAACTCTCCAAACAAACCCACTTTTGTCATTCTATTCACGGCCAACCCTTCGTCGGCGACCTCGACCAGACTAGTCCTTTCATCCACCGCCTTCTCTTTCCCAACATTTTTTTTTTGTTTTAATTTTTTCTAATACCAGACGGCCGGAAGAGGGAAAACCGAGTGACCGACTCGGCCGACTCGAGCGGTTAACCGTCTCGGCCGCTTGCCAACCGCTCAATAAAGTCATTCCGGGTAAATGACTGATCTGAGCCGGTTTTGCTGTCGGGTGGAGGTTTTAGCGGTCCTGTCGGCCGGCTCGGTTCGGTCTTAATAACACTTGTTTCTATTTTTTTCCCTTTCCTCTGTGGAACGGGCCAATTTACCGTACACATGCAGATTTAAACGAGCCCAGGAGTGTCAATTTTTTTTCTTTAAACCCTTTTATTTCTCGGTGTTGGTAAAATCTACACATAATATAATAGTAGGTAGGAAAAAACCTTCTCCCATTTTAAATTTCCTGCTCCAGCCAGAAGCTGCTTCTGCAAAACACTAAAAAATAATGATTTATAGGGACCAGTATAAGGGACGATCGTTTTTATTTGTCACCGGAATCATAATTTAAGTTAAATAAGGGACATCCATGCTATATTCGTCCCCATATAATAATTAACAGAGTTTGGGCCCTATGAAAATCGTCCCCAGAGAAAATGCGTATGCATTGTGGGCCCTAACGAGGGAGAATGAAAAAGCTCAAAACAAGGGAGAATGAAAAAGGTTGGGGTGGCTTTGATTAAATCCATAGCTTTGGCTCTTCCTCTTCATGTTATGTCCTGTTTCCGTCTCCCTCTAGCTCTTTGTCGTCTTTTGGATAAACACGTGGCCCGCTTTTGGTGGGGTGTTGAGGATGGTCATCCCAAGATTAGATGGGTGTCCTAGCGAAACATGTGCAGAAGTAAGCATGAGGGGGGATGGGATTTCGTCAGTTTGAACATTTCAATCAAGCCCTTTTGGCGAAGATAGGCTGGCGTATTCTCAATGAACCTCAATCTCTTCTAGCCCAGGTTTATAAAGGCAAGTATTTCCCTCAGGGGTCTTTCTTGACTGCCAAGGCTAGATCTCGTCCCTCTTGGGGGTGACAGAGTATCCTTCATGGGCGTCATTTATTGGAGATGGGTTTGCGTTGGCAGGTTGGGAATGACCAATCAGTCTCCCTCCTTCATTCTAACTGGTTCCCTAGGTACCAATTAGATCCCCCATGCTATAACCCGAGGGTCTTGCCTGAGGGGGGTGATCCCTTGGTGATGGAGGTTATTTGTGAGGGGGGAGGGACGTGGTCAGATGAGAAGCTTAGTCAATGGTTTGACCCGCCTACCTGTAGAGCTATTAAAGGCATTCCTCTCCCGAGATGGGATGTGCCTGACAAACTTATCTGGCATTTTGCAGCAGATGGGGTTTTCTCGGTGAAGTCGGCTTATCATCTGGCTGTAGATTTGGACAGGAGGAGGGGTAGGTGGCGGTCCTCGGTTAGCTGGATGGACAAGCCGAGTTGGATTAGAGTTTGGGAGGCGAAGATTCCTCCGAAGTTGAAAGTTTTTGTTTGGCAAATTATAAATCGGGCTCTTCCGACTACTGAGGCGCTTATTGAGAAAAAGGTCCAGGTGCTGCCTCGGTGCCCAGTCTGTTGGGATGGCCCAGAGACGATGGAGCATTTGTTCCTTTCATGTCCAGTGGCACAGGCTCTCTAGGATTATTCCGGGCTGGATTACTTGGGGGAGGGCTTGCCTCGGCACACTTTTCCTTTGTTTCTTAATCGCTTGTTGGCACTGATTCATCAACCGTCAATGATTATGGCTGTTGTTGCCATCCTTTGGAGGATCTGGCGGTCCCGGAATTGGGTAGTCTTTGAAGGCAAACAATTTGGGATTCCGGCTCTCATGCGCCAGTTTAATCAACAATATGAGGAATGGGTGGGGCTTCCTGCGGATCATGGTCCTCGAGTGCTGAACCCGGTATTGCAGCCGCCAGCGCAAGTGGGTGACTCCCAACTTGTGTGCATGTGGGACGGAGCTACGAAGGGTGGGTCGCATTCGGCTGGTGGGATGGTTCTTCTGGACCCAGCACGGGCTCTCCTTCTAGCTAGAGGGGTTCAGTTTTCTCATATGGTTGATCCTATGGTGGTGGAATTGCTCGTGCTCAAGGAAGCGATTATTTGGTGTAGGGAGCTGGGTCTGGCGGAGGTCCGTTTTGAAGGCGATGCAAAGGTGATTATTGACAAAATTAATCAAGCCGACATAAGAGATAACTGGTTGGGTGCTGTTCTGGAAGAGATTGACCATTATTTGCGTGCTCAGCCTAGTTTTAGTGTGCTTTTTGTAGGTCGGGAGAACAATAGGGTCGCTCATTTGGTAGCTAGGAAAGCCCTCTCTTTGTACCCGACAATGAGTCGCTTTTATGATTTTCAGGCCTGGCTGATTTCCTGGGTGTAACTGCCTATTCGTTGATCATATCTTTTGTAAAAAAAAAAAAAAGAGGTTGGGGTGGGCGGTGATGGGCCAATTGAAAGGGTTGTCCCCAATGGAAAAGGAAAAAAGAAGTCCTTCTGTATCCATCTTGGACTTCATTTTGCTTTTTATATTTTTTTGTCCCAATCCTCTTTTACTTAGTATTGCTTTTAGTTATCATTACTAATTAGTATGTTCTGGGTATTCCATTTCCTTCTTTGATTAGTAACTAAGAATAATTTATAAAGAAGGGGGCTGCTACTCTGGTGAAAGCAAACTCAGTTTGGAATTCATTTATTGATATCTACACAAAGGCTTGCATAATAATTTATGCGTGTGAAATTTTGTTCTCGATGGATTCTTTTATTTGGGTTATAATTACTCAAGCAACGGGCTATAGTTTTCAGTGGTTTATATAAATACCCCAGCAAGTGCTTCTCTAAGGTATGCTCTCTTCAATTTTTCGTTTCCCTCATCAAAGATATAAATTCCTTATGTTGCTTTCTTGCACATTGTTTTTAAAAAACTATTCCACATTTTTTATTAAAAAAATCAATTTAGTTTGTCTTCGAAAAATAAAACCTTAATGATTTCAGGGATAAATTTCATATATAGTTCCCCGGAGATTGAAGAGGCCGGAAATTGTAGGTGATATATTTTTGTCGTCCCCAATTCGAAGATGACATTAAATTTATAAGCGTAGCTGCCTGTTTCTGGAAATAAAATCATATTGGGAAGTCGGCCAAACTTCTGCCGGATTAAATCATACCGGAACTACTATCTCAAGGGAAGCCGTCTGTTTCATTTAGTTTTTATTAATGTTTTAGGGTTTAAATTATATATTATTAGTTAATAAGGGTACCGCCGTACCAGTTCTTATAGGTGTCAAAACATAGCCCGACTCGATTAACCCAACCGATAAACCCGACCCGCAACCCGACCGCAACCCGAATTGACTAAAAGTCAACAACCCGTAACCCGCCCGACCCGTAACCCGATTGACCCGCAACCCAACTAACCCGCAACCCGATTAACCCGAACCCGATTGACCCGCAACCCGACTGACCCGCAACCGATTAACCCGAACCCAATTGACCCGAACCCGACTAACCCGTAACCCGACCGAGTCAACCCGAATTTCATCTAATCCACTTGAATAATTATAAAAATATACAATACATAGTTTTTCAAAATAAAGTTTTGGGTATGCCTACTATGACATGCATGTCACCGTAACATGAATTTTTCGGTTGACCTAATCCTGAAGGCGGTCGACCGAATTGACTAATTTGGGCAGCACGAGAAAGCATTGCGGTCGACCTCAACGACCACCTGGCCGACCGCACTTAGTTTAAGTTGTTATTTTTTGTGGAAATCACGCACTAGGAAAGATGACGGCGAATGCTACATTAGGTCGACCTCACCTTAGACGTGGTCGACCACTTTCGACACGTATAACAGCAACCGCGAACAATCTTCTTCACAAAGGCTCTAACGAAAAAAACCTAATTCAGACTTTTGGTGGCGTTGAAGGGGACTTATATTCGTATTTATAGAGATTTAGGACGTGAATGGGTCGACCCAATTCGTCTTCTTGTCCAATTGTGGAACCTTTCTGCTGTTGGAATCTTTATCCAATACGGATACGGTGTGCATGCGGTCGACCTCTTACTAATGAGGTCGACCTTATAGGTGCACAAGGGTCTGCCTATGAGGTATTTGGGTTTACCTTTCATTCTGTTATACCACCAAAGAGGTCGACCATTTTATGTAGACGGTCGATCGCGTCTCTGAACCTCACATAACTGAATGTGTCAATTCGGTCGACCGCCTTGTGGATTAGGTCGACCGAAAAGTCCATGTCACGGTGACATGCATGTCATCGTAGCAAAATCTTAAAGTTTTTCATTCTAAACTTAAGTAAAATTATTTTTTCATTTTCGTATAGGAAATTTAAAAAATATGAAACTCACTTGATATTACGTATTTTACGAAAATTACAAAAATTGAAACATGAAGGTCACTTGAGATCATGACAATATTAATATAATATATAAATTAAAATTTTGGTTAATTTAACTATTCAATAAAATTATCAATTAAATATAAAGTAAAGTAATGTATTTGGTAATTTGATGTTTTTAAAAAGAAGAGGGAAATTTTGGTGTATTCAAGTTTTTGGGAAGAGAAAGAAGAGGGAAATTTGGTTCTTTGAATTTTTTAGAAAAGAAACAAGTGGGAATTTTGGTGGTTTTGATATGTGGGAAGAGAAAGAAGTGGGAAAGTTTGATTCTTTTAATTATGAAAGAGAAATAAGGAGGGAAACTTTTGAGATTTCAACTTTTTGTAGAAGGAAAGAAGAGGGTAATTTGGTTTTTTCAATTTTATGGAAGAGAAAGAGGAGGGGAAATCGAGTTTTTCTAATGTATGGAAGGAGAAAGAAGGAGAGAAATTTTAGTATTTTTGTGAAAAGAAAGAAGGAAACATATTTGGTGTTTTCAATTTTTTGGTTTTTCATAATTTTAGCTTTTGAAATATGAATGTTTAACTTTTATATGGAGGACATGACTAGTTAAAATTAATCTTATATGCTTTGAAGGCTAATATGTATGTATGTAATTGTTTATGGGCTAATAAATAAATTAACCATTAGTTACAACAATTTATACTAAACTTGATAAGTAATCTTTGACGGTTCGTTGTTTAGGATATAAAATATATGGTTAGGGTATAAGGTATAAGGTACATATGGTTTAGGGTGTATATGGTTAGGGTATAAGATATTGATGGTTTTGACGGTTCTAAGTTTTTTTATTAACATTTGTTCACTTGAAGTCATTTGAAGTCTTTAACGGCAGGAGATCCCTTTTTAATTTATGTTTATGGTACGTGGTTAGGGTACAAGGTATGTGGTGAAGTATAGGATATATGGTTAGGGTATTAGCAAATATAACTTTTTATCTATGTTTTGAAAATAAAAGTATGAATTTCACTTTTAAATTAACTATACTAGCAAAATCACAACTCAAGGACATATGATTAGGGTATAGGTTATGTGGTTAGTGTATAATGTATTGATGGTTTAGGGTATACAATCAACAACATATACTAACTTAATATTGTTGATTGAGGGTAAGACCAAGTGTATAGGATATATGCTATTGAGTAAGTTATGATTGAAGTCACAATAATTTTACTAAATTTGATAGCTAATCTTTAATGGTTCAATTTTTAGGATAATTCGAACAATTTTACAAATAACTCGTTTGGCAACAGTTCACTGAAGTTATTTGTGCAATGAGTTATTTTGAAATAACTCCTTTTATCACTATGCTTTTGCCAAATACCACACGCCAAATACCAGATTTGCATGGTTATACTAAACGAGATACTTTAATCCAATTACTACTGAATTAATACTAAAATATCAAATAAACAATTAATGGTGTCTTTTGGTTGCAAATATTGATATCACCATTACTATTAGCTATAATACTTTACCAATTATGATTAATTACATAACAAGTTTGCAAGTCATACAAATTGATTTAACATTTTTACTAGTTTTTTTCAAAAAAATAAAGTATATATATACGAGGTAGAAATAATTTGGTTAAGAAGTTGAGAAAATATTTTAAATTAGTGTAATAAAATGTGTAAGTTGGTAATGAGTAATGAGTTAAGTTACTTGATGAGCTGGCCCGAAGAACCCGAAACCCGATCCGCCCACAACCCGCCCGACCCAAACCCCGATGAACCCGCAACCCGATTTGCCCGCAACCCGATTGAACCCGAACCCGCAACCCGACTAACCCGCAACCCGTTTGAACCCGAACCCGATGAACCCGAACCCGATGAACGCGCAACCCGACTAACCCGCAACCTGTTTGAACCCGAACCCGATTGAACCCAGCCCGAACCCGCCTGATTGACACCTATACCAGTTCTCGTCCCGACAAAAAGAAGAAACCTTCCGTCTCCAATCTCCATACTTTTCTTTTATTTAATTTATTTATGTATTTGGTTTTAGGTTGTCCAGTTCGATTTATAATAGTATTACTTTTTCTTTGCTTTGTGTGGTAGTGAGTTTTTATTGGTCCGAGTATTGTTTTCTTTTTGGTTTTTAAATTGGTAAGGAGATATTTTAAATAGGAATGTATTCATGGTGTGAGTCATCCGTTCAAAAGCCTGCAATATAATATTTTTTGGAAGATTTTGTACTCTTTGGTGCTCTAAATTGGGTTATATCTTTTTAAATCTTAGAATTTGTCTCCTTGCATACTCATGCAATTGCTTCTCTACAATATGCTCTTTATAATTATTTGTTCTCGTTACTTTTAAAAAGTCAAAATTTCCTTTTTTTCCATCACTATTTTTAAGTATTTTTATTCCTTTTATGGTTAATGTTTTTTCTAATAATTCATAGTTTATATATATTTTTTTACAGAAAATGATTCCAAACAAAGAATGGATGAGCATACGGAACAGAAGAGAGCCAGGATTCATAGAAGGCGTAAAACATTTTATTGATTACGCATTTTCTCATTCAGCCAACAACGAAGCCATTCGTTGTCCTTGTACAAAGTGCAGAATTGTTGTATATAAAGGTCATTCTGAGGTTCAATTTCATCTGCTAAAAAATGGGATTTTGGAGAATTATTCAACTTGGAACTCCCATGGAGAAGGTGCGGGTAATACTCAGGACTCGACAAGTACCCAAGAACTGAATGAAGACCATATGCTTGAAGATACTCTTGATGATATGGATGGATTGTTAAATGACATTTATGGCAGGAGAGGTGAAGAAGAAGATTTTGGTATGGACACAGAGGAGGTTGAAGAAGAACCTAATCAAGATGCTGCTACCTTTTATCGCTTACTGCAAGAGGCTAAGGAAAAATTGTACCCAAACTGTGAGTACACTAAACTATCGACGATTGTGAAACTACTTCATCTTAAAAGTATTCACAAGTGGACTAACAAGTCATTCGACGACTTACTTGACATTTTGAGGGTCTTAATTCCTTATGCCAAGGTTAATTTGCCCGAGTCATTCAGTAGTGCTCGTAAGTCTATTTCTGAATTAGGCCTTGGTTATGAGAAGTACGATGTCTGCGAGAAGAGTTGCACATTATACTGGGGTCCTCATAAAGATGCAACATCGTGCCCAGTTTGTAAATTGCCTAGACATGCATCTATAGACAGCAAGGGGAAGGGAAAACCACACAAGGTATTACGATATTTTCCATTGAAGCCTAGGTTGCAGAGGTTGTTTATGTCAAGTAAAACAGCTTCTGAGATGAGGTGGCATAAGGAGGGCAGAAGTGATGATGGTATAATACGACATCCCGCTGATACTCCTGCGTGGAAGTCATTTGATGAGACATACCCATCTTTTGCATCTGATCCTAGAAACGTTAGACTGGGTGTAGCAACTGATGGCTTCCAACCTTTTGGCAACATGAGCTCCCAACATAGTATATGGCCAGTGGTTCTTATTTCCTATAACCTGCCTCCTTGGTTGTGCATGAAACAACCATATTTTATCATGTCAATGATAATACCTGGTCCTCATAGCCCGGGTATGGGTATCGATGTATTCTTGCAACCTATGATCAAGGATTTGAAGGACTTATGGGAAGATGGAGTAAACACGTACGATGCACATTCCAAGAAGAACTTTCAGTTGCGTGCTTCGATTCTATGGACTATTAGTGACTTTCCAGCTTATGCTGATTTCTCGGGATGGTCTACGAAAGGTTATAAGGCTTATCCTTCATGTCATGCTGACACTAGCGCGCTGTATTTGAAAGGGTCGAATAAGTTGTGCTACATGGCTCACCGGAGGTGGTTGGCACCTAATCACAAATGGCGAAAGAATGTTGCAGCATTCAATGGGGAAAGAGAGGTCAGGGCAAAACCAAATCCATTATCAGGAGATGAGGTGCTTATGAAATGCTGCTCTTTCACGCAAGTACCTTTTGGGAGGAAAGAAAATCCAGTCAACTATGATGCTACTAATAGTTGGGAAAATTTGAGGAAAAAAAGCATATTTTTTGAGCTGCCTTATTGGAAGAATCTCCTTATCCGCCACAACCTTGACGTCATGCAAATTGAGAAAAATGTGTGCGATAATGTGCTAGGGACCATAATGGATATCAAGGGAAAGTCAAAAGATTCTTACAAAAGTAGATTGGACTTGGTACAACTGGGAATTCGAGAAAAACTACATCCAGTGGAGGTTGGAGGCAGAACTCGTCTCCCGATTGCACTTTATACGCTATCGAACGAAGAGAAGGAAGTGTTGTGCAGGATAGTGACAAACATAAAGACTCCCGATGGATTTTTGTCAAACATTTCTAGATGTGTCAACATGAAGGAGAGAAAAATCTCTGGCATGAAGAGTCACGATTGCCACGTGTTTATGCAGTGACTTCTCCCCTTAGCAATTAGGAGGCTTCTACCAAAGGAAGTTTGCGAGCCAATGATTGAGTTAAGTGCATTCTTTAGAGAATTGTGCTGCAAGACTCTACAAGCTGGTGATCTAGATGACCTCCAAACCCGAATCGTGATGACACTATGCAAACTAGAGATATTCCCTCCTTCATTCTTTGATGTCATGGTACATTTGTGCATTCACTTGCCTATGGAGGCTAAGATTGCTGGACCAGTTCAAACAAGGTGGATGTACCCAGTGGAACGGTTCCTGCGCACCCTTAAGTCGTATGTTCGTAATAAAGCACATCCGGAGGCTTCTATAGCAGAAGCATATATAGGTGATGAGTGTTTGACATTTTGTTCAAGATATATTGATGGGGTTGACACAAAGTTTAACAGGCCTCGAAGAAACAATGACGACAACGAAAGTTCTAGTAAAAATCAGGAAATGGATATATTTGATGATGTGGGTCGTCCATTGGGGAAAGAAGTCACCGAGATGTTGGATCCTGAATGGAGACGAAAGGCTCACTTATATGTCTTAAATAATTGCAAAGAAGTGTGGCCTTTTATAGAGTAAGTGTAAATTGAAGTTTTTTCTCTATGCTCTTGGTATGCTTATATTATGAGTCGTAACCAAATTGTATTTTGCAGGGAGTTCAAAGCTAGTCTACCTCCAATGAAACACTCTGATGTGAAAAAGCGCTATAATTCTGACTTTCCTACGTGGCTTCGAGATCATGTAAGTATAATAACACTCTTTTCCTCAGTAAATGTTTATTGGTGAATCTTAATATATAGTTTAATTTGTTGAATTTTTAGGTTACTCGTTTGAAACAACAAGGGCATGTCCATGTTTCTAGAGATTTACATGATTTAGCTTCAGGACCTATCATGTGATACAAAAAGTATACTGGTTATATTGTTAACGGCTACAGATTTCACACGTTAACTAGAGAGCAATCAAGAAAAAGTCAAAATAGTGGGGTACTCTCAAGAGGCGATGATAGCTCTCCCCAAAAGGAGTATTATGGAATTCTTGAGGAGGTGTGGGAGTTGGAGTACATCGGGAGAAGGAAGATTCACTTATTTAAGTGTGAATGGTTCGAGTACACTGTAGACGAGTACTCAATCATGAGCGTTCGGGCAGATCGTCGCTTGAAAACAGATGAACCATTTATCCTAGCATGTCAAGCAGAACAAGTTTTCTACATTGAAGATCATCGAGATTCGAATTGGTTAGTCGTAATGAAAGTACAACCTCGTGACTTGTACCAGATACCAGTGGTGACCACCCATGATGTTGAATCAGAAGAGGAAGGTGATGACTATGAAGAAGAGGATGCATTTCAAGAGGAGGAAACAACGAATGAGGGGCGTGCAACAAGACCATTGGATGGTGATGACGAAATTGAACTCCAGAGAGATGATGTTCCTGCAGTACCAGTACCGCCAGAAGTGATTCAACAAATTCAACGAACCAATAATGTTGCTCAAGAAGTTGAGGAGGAGAATTTTGAGAATGAATACGAATATGACATTTTGGCTAACAACGACGATGAAGATAATGATGATTGATATTTTATGTAACATTTTTAGTATTTTGGTTTTTGTTATGGACGTATTTTCTTTATAATAATCAATCCTATTATTTTTAAATTTAATAATCCTATCTATGGTTAATAATTTTTTGTTCGTATATCTAGAGGATGGGTGCTTATCCAGCTAAAAATACAGACCCTCTATTTTTCTTTCGTTTAATTCAATCACCATTATAAAACAAATTCCTACAAAAAAAAATATTTTCAAGGTAATTATCTTCTTCGGTCATTCACAACCACAAAGAAAATGAATTTCGCACAAAAAAAAGGAGGATAGAGTTTTCCCTCGTAGCTCCTGTTTTTGGCGGTGTCGTGCTTTCACTTTGGCGCCGAAAATTTACCGCCTGCGTTACCAATTGATTTAGCCTCGATTCTCAAACTGATTCCCTTTCCATAAGATAATACCCAAATCCTTCAATCGATCCCTCATTCTGCTTTTTTGCCGACTGGGTTCCTTTCCTCACAGGCTCGATATATCCAAGAGTTAGGTTCCTTCCTCGCTGATTCTTTCAATCGATAATTCTCGCCTGCTCCTTCTCCCAAGCCGTCGATTGACAACGTTGCTGGTAAGCTAACCCCTGCTTCTCTTTATGTTCGGAGTTGTTCACCTTAATCGACTGATCTCTTAAAGAACATCACATGGATTCTTGTCGCCTGATAGACTAAATTCCTTTTGCTTATTATTGTTCCCCTGCTGCTCTTTATGTTCCGAGTTGTTCCCCTCTCCTGCTGCTCTTTATGTTTCGAGTTCGTTATTTAGGGTTGCTCTTTATGTTCGAGTAGTGCAATTACTCCACGGTCAACCACTAGCCAAGAATTCCATTAGCTCCCCCCTACTTCTCTGTTAGTTGCTTCCATTACGGATTTGTTATAATTAGGTTGGTTATTATTTTTTGAGATGATTATGTTAATTATGCAGATCACTCGAGCTTTCTTAGGATTGTTGTGTTTTAATCCCTTTCGCCATTATGCATGTTTTGCACGCTTTATTGATTGGGATGATTATGGCGATATGTTGTTGTAAGTTGTTCCATGCTTGCTGATATGCTATTAATGACCAGAAAGCTGATTATGCTGGCTGATATGCTTGTAGAAATGGTTGATGATAAACGAAATCACCTTGCATATTTAATGGACCGAAAGTTGAAGTCAATGCTATATGAAAAGTATAAGAAATACAAAACAGATAATGAGCGCAAGCTGCATGTGCCGAAAGGACTATCAACAGAAAATTAGCAGGAAATGCTTCGATATTTTGCAAAACCTTTAAGGTATTATGAACCGACTGTATAAGTATCTCCTTTCTTCTTATTATAACAAAATTCTGCTATCCTTTTAATTTTGGTTGTTCATATCGTGTATGATATTGTAGTTGCGAGCTGCTAAGTTTGGTTCAGATGAAAAGCTTATGGTTCGTGCTGGATCGACGCCATTCAAACGACTAGAATACAATATGGTAAATGCGAATTACAGCTTATTGATGATCTAGGCCACAGGTCTTTGTCGCTTTCTCTCTTACTAAATTTTTTATTTATGATGTCAGATGAACGAGGGAACTGGCGAAGTAACATCTGCTTCTCTAGTTTGGATGGTGACTCACTCCTACTGTCACTCTAGAAAATGGCCAAGTGTAACCACTTCCCAAAGCGTAGTATAGCGGGTTTGGGTTTCAATGTCAACCCGGGTCCTAAATGTGATGACTACTCAGTGAATTCGTATTATCTAGCAATGAAACTTTAGTGAAGGTCCAAACTAACAAGCAAGCAAAGCAACTAAATGGTTGTTTTCAGGTTAAGAGAGGTCACCTGGATATGGTTCCACCTAGACTGCAGTTAGGCCGGATTGTAATTACCAAGTTCAATTTCTATGAAAGTTATACTGCGGAAGGTTCTCAAACAGTCTGAAGTCTCGACTAAAGGTCTTCAGACCCTCTCAATCTGAGTCTCTAGCGGGCGACTAACCTCCACGGGAGTAAACAGATTGAGGCCCTATGAACAAAACCTCCACTACCGAATTGAATCCGGTACAGAATAGTGAATTGGCTCCTCGACTAAAGTCACCAATTCACTACCTTCGATTAAGGATACTCTATCAACCTAGGCAGATATTATCATTCTAGGTTAAAGCAGAAACAACAGGAATTTGATCAGGATTCATGCCATTCAATCATTCAAACCTCAATCGAATATAATCAAATCATAGAAACAGTACTTGGGTTCATACAATCAATCCCAACATACAGAACTAGGGTTTCCCACACCCAGATGAATGGGAGAACTACTCCATGGAGAAAGAAGCAAAAGCAGAATCAGACGCGGAAATCATACTATGAAGATGGATTTCTGCTCCTAGACGTTGAATCGGCACTTCTCCAAGCTCAAGCCAAGCTCCAATGGTGTTGAAGATCAAGCTAGGGCACTTGGAGACTCTTGTTCGTCGCTTTCTCTCTCTAGGAATCGCTCCGTCTCTCTAAAACTCGAATCCCCTTCTGTTTTGGCTGAAATCTGCTTAAAAGGGCATCACTGGGCAAAGCACTGTCGAGGGCACGGCCGTGCTTTGCCTCAGCCCGCCCGTGCTTTGGCTAGGGTTAATTACACCGCCATGTGTTGGGAGAAACACGACCGTGCTTTCAGCCCGTGTTTTCAGCTCGAGTTGGCCAAACTCAAATCAGCTCTCGGCAGTAAAAGCACGGCCACAGAACACGGCCGTGTTCTGAAGGCCTCCTGCCCGTGTTTTCACTGCCGAACCTGTTCCCCTATATTCAATGCTTCGTTTCTCCCTCGTCCGGACTCCGAATCAGTCGTCGTTTGATCCCAGACGCTTGTAGTCTCGTCCTCTTTCTTTTCATGACAGACTTGCATGATTCTTTGTCCATAAAGTGAGGTAAAAATCCATTCTTCTTCAGGTCATGCCAGAGTTTCTTCTCCCGAATCGCCAATTGATCTCTGATTGACTTGAAACTTGCGCCTATGCTTCACTTTATGTGCTAGGACCTGAAATGTAACAAAGGAACACAACCTAGCGTAAAATAGGCCAAAGAAGCGATAATGCAAGCTTAAACGATCAAGAAACAAAGGGGAAAAACATGTGCAAATATCGAGTCATCAGATGGCAAAGCGTACCACTTTGGATGCAAATGATAAGCACGTGTGAAACACCACGAGGAAATATGAGTAGTTTCTTAGTTTCGGCGGCCATAAATTTGGTTTTGGCGGCGAAATCTGATTTCCCGACTTGATTTCTTTCCTTAAGATAGACCCAAGTCGTTTTAATATATCCCCCCCCCCTCCCCCTAGTTGTAGCTTCCGCAACTTTGTTCCCATCCTTTTCCTAGTTTTGGTTACGCCGTGACTGGGTTCTTCCTTCGACCTCTGCTGTGCTCGGTAAGCTAATCGTTGCCTCCACCTGGTTCGTTTCCGTTCATGATTGCTCATCCTTTAGCTTTTAAAAATACGCTTTTCGAGCTGTATCTCTGCCTCTCTTTTCTTATATCCGTCCCCTGTTCCTTGTTCATTGGGTAAAGGTCATTGTATGCAATATATAGGTATACAATCTTTTATTTTCGTTCTCATTCTAACACTGATGTTAAAATCTCTATTGCAGGAATGATGCGCGCAACGAAAAAAAGAGCTAAACTAAGATCACGTCCCGCCCTCATTGCTACGGACACAGAAATCGAAAATATGTCGCGTGTTGTAGAAACGGAAGCGCCTTCGTCGAACATGGAAGGTAATGAATGTCTTTTTATCTTCGTTCAAGAGTAGAATGAAGTTGTTTAGTTGGTAGTAAACTGAACCTACAATCTTTTATTGAGTTGCGGATGCTATTGGTGTGCATGCAAGAAGCAGATTGAAGTGGGACTTAGAGACAAAGTAGGATGCTATTCTTGTTTTCTTTTCACAACTTTGTTGTTGCTTGATGCTGTTTATTTTTTGTTTGCATAAGCTAAATCCGTGGAACAACCATGCCATTGGAACCTTGTGATTTGGCTGATTCTTTATTGTTAACATATGATCTTGTTCTTGAACTTTCTGCTTTTCTGCATAATGAACTCTGCGTTACCTATATATAAAAAATATACTACTGTGTTCGAGTTCTACTATTAGTTCGAGTAATAATTCACTTTTGGTTCAACCTACTTATTTTAAAGGTAGCAGATGAACTTCCTCACTTCGTCCAGAACTCATGGAAGAAGTTGTTGCACATGAAACTGCTAAAGGTATTATGATTGCCGAGTAATTCCATTGGTGTTATATGATGTGTAAATTTTTAACTTTTCAATTTATTTTTCCCAGCAGGCACTTCCAAAATTCATGTTGGCAGCAGAGGCATATATAAAGGAATCGACTTGGATAAGAAAACAAAATCCAAGAAGGAGAAGTTACCTATATATTTTATGCCGGGCAAGAAACATTTTCGTCCTGTTGGCCCGAATGAGAGATCACTAAATATGTGGTTTGCGTTTTGTGTTCGATCTGTGATTGGGGCACCGATCCATGATTACCTCACTATACTTCCACAGTATAGTGACCAGTTATGGAGTATGGCAACGGTAAGAAGCTATAGTCCCTATCTCATGTGATGTTTTTCAATAAGAATTTTTTTGGTTAATTTGAGCATTCTTATTACTAGGATTACTTTCAAGTGAGTCCGGATAGTCCCCTAAATTGAAGAAAATTGAGGACTTGAACAACACTCCTCCTCCAGAGCCGTTTGAAGTGAAGAAATATAAATTTAGAGAGCATTGTTTCAATGAAATGAGAGCTAGCTATAGGAAATATAGGTCAAGATTGCATGAGAAGTACAAGAAGTATGAAACAGATGAAGTGCGGATGCAACATATCCCTGAAGGATTATCTGTAGAAGATTGGCTACAAATGTTGCAACTTTTTGCATCACCAGAATTTAAGGTAGTATTCTTGTTATTAATGTGAATTTTAGCAACAAAATGTGTGTTACATTTTAACTCTTTATGTGCAGGCTCTTAGCTTGAAAAATGCTAACAATCGCTCAAATCAGAAGGTCATTGCCTGTACTGGACCAACACCATTCGCACAAACAGAATATGATATGGTAAATGTGATTTTCGATTTTGAAGGATGCCATATCATGTCTTTGTCACTTCTTATAGACTAAAGTTTACATGTATGATATAAGATTGACGAAGAAACTGGAAAACCACCACCTGCCTCAGAAGTTTGGATGGCACAACATAGTACTTTGAATGCAAATAATGAGCGAAAGTGGGTTGATAGTTCATCAGAGAATTATTATGTAAGTTTTGTTTTTGTTCCAGTTAATCTCTTGATTTTCTTTCCAACTATGCTTGAACTAACATGGTACTACTTTTTAACTCATTTTAGCATTAGATAAGAAGAACAGAAGAAGAAGTCATGCCTGTGGACGAGAATGTTAATGATAATGAAGATGTCTTGAGAGTGGTGTTTGGTGCTCGTTCTGGCTATGTTCGTGGAAAAGGAACTGGGTACAAGTCAACTGCAAAGGGTATGACAAACAATCAGAATTGGAAGATAGAAAAACTGGAGGCTCAAGTTGTTGACCTAACTGCAAAATTAGCAGATCAAGGCAAACAAAATCTAGACTTAACCCAAAGGTTGGAAAAATTGATGGAAATGATGGAAAATGAAAGGCGTGAATCATCTTCTCGCTGTGGGCAAGTAAGTAGTCAGTTTTCTATCTTATTACTTACATGAATTTTTTCAATACATTTACAAAATCACAATCAAACTAACACTCTCATAAAATTAGAGGGAGGATGCTCTCACTTCGGAAGACACACGTGGAGAAGAATATACAAGGGATGAATGTTCCAGTAAGGTATAAAATTTAATACTAAGGTTGAAGATTAAATATATTTAAATTACTAACATTCTCGTTCAAATTCGTTATACAGGCTAGACGTGCGAATAAGAAACGAAGTGCACCACACAAGCAGGTTTCGAACTCAAAAAGGAAAAATAGTTACTCAAGAGCCTTAAATTGTTATGGATTTTTATAGCTTTTCTTTTCTAAGATGGCCCAATGCATTTCTTTTCCCAATCGAGTCTTTGCTTCCATTTCATGCAATTGATGTCCTTGGCTCCTTGCCACATATTTAACTGTTAAATTTTGTCTAATTTCACTTCCGGGGAGCTAAGAGAAGAATGATGGTAGTTGGTGGAAACATGGTGCCGTATGTAGAGATATATGTTAGTCTTTTTTTTTTGTTAAGAGAGATAGTAGAACAAATCATGGATTTAGAACTTGTTATCCAATATTTTTTTAGTTTTTTCTTGTTTCATTAGAGAATGGTTATTCTTTTAAACTATGAATGGTGGTTTTCCTAGTCTTGGATGGAATGACATTGTAGTAGTTTTTTTCTAATTTTTATGGAGATGATTTTATGATATTTTGCTATAAAACTAATATAGACGACAACTTGTCGCCTCCTAAGATATTGGTGAAGGGACACATGATCGTCCCCCTAAATTACAAATGTGACAACCTCTCGTTCCCCAAGACACCATTTAAGTGACAGATAGTCGTCCCTAGAATTTACGTAGATGACATTTTAGTGTCCCTCATGCTACCGTTTAAGGGATAATAGGTCGTCCCAAAATGTTATATGAGTGACAATGAGTTGTCCCCAACTATAAAGGTTAAAGACATTAGGTCGTCCCTATAAGTTAAATACGTGACAAATTGACGCCCCTAAAGACACTTCTTAAGGGATGATTAGTCGTCCCTACCAGTGAATAGGTGACAATTAGGCATCTCCAATAATACAGTATAAGGGACAATTGATCGTCCCCACAAGTGATACATGGGACAATTAGTCATCTCCAAAGACACATGCTAAGGGACAATAGGTCGTTCATACGAGTTACATAGGTGACAATTAGTCGTTCCAAAAAGTCACTTAAGTGACAACTCCTCGTCTCCTAATACAGAACTTAAGGGACAATTGTTTGTCCCTAAAATTAATAGGTGACAACTTGTCATCTCTAAAAATATAGTATAGGAGACCACTCTTAGTCCTTGAATAAAGCTTTCGGGGACGAATTTTGGACTCCCATTTGACACCTGTAGCAACGACATGTCGAACCTATAAAAAGAAAAGGGGACAACAAATTATCCCCATATTGTCCCAACTCAATTATGAAATCAATTATGTGGGACAATAGGTTGTCCCTAGAAATGATGTTTAGGGGAAGACTTATTGTCGCTAAAGTTATAGCTATGGGGACGACATATTGTCGCTACAGTTATAGCTATGGGGACGACATTTTGTCTTCCATGGACAAGAAACGAGACGACGACTTGCGAGTATCGGGGACGACCTAGATTTTTTTCGTCCCCAAAATAATAGAGGACAAGAGTATAGGGAACCACTATTTGGGGACGACTTAGTCGTCCCAAACAACTATAGGGACGATTTTTCCAATTTCCGGGGACGACTTTTGTCGTCCCCAAACCTCATCTTTTTTGTAGTGAAAGTTACAGCTGGGCCAAACTAAGCTTATATATATAACTAAAAAATAAAACCTAAACCCTAACCAACCCCAAGCGGCAGCGCCGCTTTCCTTCTCCCCCAACCCCCCTTCTTTTCACCTCTCTCTCTCTCTCTCTCTCTCTCTCTCTCTCTCACGAAATGAATCAAACCTCCCCAAAAGAAACCCAATTTACCGTACACATGCAGATTTAAAAGAGCCCAGGAGTGTCAATTTTTTTCTTTAAACCCTTTTATTTCTCGGTGTTGGTAAAATCTGCACATAATATAATAGTAGGTAGGAAAAAACCTTCCCCATTTTAAATTTCCTGCTCTAGGAGTGTTTGTAGGAAGGGTAGAATAGGGAGTGTCAAATTTTATCTCTTTCCTCTGTGGAACGGGCCAACTTACCGTACACATGCGGATTTAAACCGGCCATTGAATTGTCGCGGCCCAAAAATAGAACAGGTTTCTTTAATCCCTCTTATTTCTCAGTAAGATATATATGAAAGGAAAAAAATAATAATCATTTTTATTGCTAAAAAGAAAAAAAAATTAACAATAAACTAATGCATGGATTCTAATGGGCTAACCGCTAACTATAAAATAAAAGAGTTGAATGGGTCTGACCTATACTGGATTTAGTCATCAAGTAAAACAAATGAACATCATGGGTTTGCTATCCTAGAGCAAGCTATTTTCTCTAGCATAACATGTATTATGCTATTATTTTATATCTTAGTAGCTAAAATATTATGTATTTTAAAGTTATTAAATGGTTCAACCTCGACCAACCCAATTAGTCCAATTTTTATCATTTCAAATATATATTATGTAATTATTTGATATCATAATGATTAAATTATAGTGTATTTTATAGGGAATCGTTTGGTATTTGTTAGTAAAAAACTAAACAGAAAGATCCATTTGGTAATTTTTAACATTAAAACGATCCTAAACATTTTCAGTTTCCTTTCGAATTTCTATGGTTTTGTTCCTGAATCAGTGATGTGCAAATGGCGAATTGCAGTCATCTATTTTCTTTCACTATTTTTTATTTTCATATAAAAAGTTTAAAAGTAAACAATAATTGGAGTTTGGCATGAGTCTGTCAAACAGGCTGAAGTTCAAATTTTGGCCCGTTTTGTGAAGTCTAATTTATAATCACACGATTCCCTGATACCCGATAAAAATCTCAATCCAAACCAGTTCGGCAGCTGAGTCCGTGTTTACCACCATTTTCTAGGGATACAGGAACGACGGTTCCTATCCCAAATCGTGTTGTTCGTTCTTGATTTCTTTAGATTTTATCATGGTCTGGCAAAAACCAAAGAGCACAATGACGACAAGATGAAAGTTTTATAAAGAAAATTAATCAACCAACGGGCCGAGTAAAAGTGAGCAACGATTGTGAGATGCTCATTTCCAGAAGATCGGCAGGATAGGCGATTTTTATTCGATTTTCTGGAATTCAGTTTCTATAAAACTTACTCCACCTCATCATATTACCAGAAATCATATTGTTTCACAAGGTAACAAGTACTTGATTTTGGTTCATAAGGCTGATTTTTGATTCGTTGCATCATCCATGTCTCTTTCCTGCTAAAATTCACTATCTTTATCACGTGTTTCCCAAACAAACTATACAACAATAACCTAATTTCTCGCAACTATTGCAGAGTAATAAAGCGTCATTCTTAGAGGATTGGCCGATGATCCTTTAGTTACCACGAATGGTACCATTCTAATTGGTGTTGATCTGGTTCGTGTAATATTTACCACATAATATACATATATGCTTCAGAGTATGCATTCGTGTAATCAAAATTACTCTCCACAACTCGTACACAAAGTTATACTCTAGCATGCCACATTCAATGCTATTCTATTCATGCATAGGCACTATCTTTCCTTTTTTTTTTGGCATTCAAAAGGATTATTGATTTCATGCATAAAACTAGATAGCATAGATTCAAATTTATCATTCATTAATAGCTCGGGTCGAGTTTCTAACCTCTTTTCTGCAACTCGTATGACATTCGGTCTGCAATTTATGTAGTCGTGGACACACCCTTCAACTTCCCAGAGTGACGACTACGATTTGGTGATATGGTTCTTAAGATCAAGTCTTTCATGCTCGATAACCTCAAGAATTTTCCACTGCGTGAAAATTAACTTGCCTTCTTATTTTGAATTTCTTCTTCTTGACCTTGAGCTGACGTGGATTGATTTGTGATGCTGACTTGCATCCATTAAATCAAAGGCCTCTAACCACCCATGCTATATTATTAACAATTCCTCTGTTGGCGGCATTCATTGAACACACTGGGCTTGTCAAGACTCGGCCCAACTAAATGAGCAATTAGCGAAACCCTACTTTGGCCGCCTTCTCCAACGATTTTCCTTCCTTCCTGGCTGTGAGATCGAAAAGAATCATGGCTTCCACCAGTTCAGCTTAATTCCGCCGCTCAAATTCTCATGTCTCTGGGTCGATTAATTGTACCAGAAATAATCAAACCACTGCGTTCCAACCCATCTCCGCCTGAAAGCTTGCCAATTATTATAGTTATCTGACCATATGGAAGAACTGAAGCCGGGCATCAGGGCTGCATGGTCCCCACTCTTCTCCTTTGGCACGTTGGTCAAGATTTGTGAGATGCAGTGGCCTTGCACAACACTATTTCCTTTCTTCCCAGGGAGGAAATTCGAATTCCCTTCGTATGATTAAAGCTTTGCTCCAATTAACTGAAGCTTTGCTCCTTACTTTCGCTGCTCCTTAATGAAATAGAGCCCCTGGTCCAATTAATTTCCCCAAAAAGAGTCCAGAAGCTACGTTCCCAATAGCGATCTCCATCGATCGCTCGTATTGTCAAATAGCCGCCGAAGTGATCGATGTTTTCCATGGCCAGCGAACGAAAAAGTATCACGGCAACGATACAAAATTAATTCAACCAGAATCAGTAACTTTGTTCGGTAAATAAGACAGTAACCGAGCGTCTTAAAATTGTTAGAAACCGAACAGAAAATTAGGGTTACCGATCTGGCTGAGTCGCGGACTAGGTCGCTCTCTTTAAGACGTTCGCGGCACTGCCTCGTATTGCGCACAGCAGACTATCAGCTGGTCGCCTCCAGGATAAAACAGCCATTCTGATTTGTTGCTCATCGGTTTTGTGCGAAAAACCGGAGCTCTATAAATTCACTCTCTCTCGTGTTTCTGCTCTTCTGAGGTGTGTTTAGAGGGTCTGGGGCGTCTCCTATTTATAGGAGCAGAAAACCCAGAATATTCCCTCTTTCTTTGGGAATAAGTCATATTTTAATTAGAGAGATAATTACTCCCATAATTAAAATATAATATATTAAGATAATTATTCCTAATTATCTCCATAATATTCCTTTTATTAATTATCCATCTTAATTTCGTATTATGGAAAAATACTGGATAATTAATTAGGAATTTCATTATAGCTATTCAAAGCTATTCATCCCAACATCCACCACCATCAACAACACAAATGTCACGACAAAAGTTGGGATTGAGCGGCATTGAAGTGGATTCGCATCTTTTCACCGTCGACATATGGATATGTCAATTGGAGGCAGGTTCGATGCTCTTCACCGATTGACGTCCCTTCCCTCGATCGGAGTCTAGATGGGATTAGAGACGGATTTTTTCACCTGCTTCTTATCGATGAAAGGCGTCGGAGCCCAAGTAGCCACAGTGATTGACGGAGGCGCTCAAGGCAGCGATTCGTGTGTGGATCTCTCTCAGCGAAGCTTTGAATCACCTCGCCGGCCGCCCTTTCATATCCCCTCTTTGACGACCAATTTATAGGATTTGAAGTTCTGTTTTTTGGGTTACAGAGGTTCGATTTTGGGTTTGGGATGTATTTTCTTGGTTTCAAAGACGTGAATGAGATAACCTCGACTCTGAGGACAAAGAAGAAATGGAGCAGCGCTGGTATTGTACTTAGAAGGCAACAACGGAGATGGAGGGAGGAGTGTCATGGCTGCCATTTGTGTCGATGAATGAGACAGAAGAGAAGATAACGTAGCAAATATATGGGGTTTTAAATGAGAGATTTGACCACAAATCTCTGGTTAATACATTCTCATATCCAAATGACCCCTAAAATTATTATAATTAAAATAATAATTGAAACAAAATAAAAAAAAAAATTAGGACGGGCACTTCTGGTCCTCTTCTCCAACGATTGGTGATTTGAGGATTTTGTGGAGGCCAGGATTTTGGTCAAGAAATTGCAGATGAGGAATGAAGCAAAGGAGGAGAGTGAGAAGCACTTTAGAGATTATGTGGAATTAGGGATTATGTTTTTCAATTTTGGTTTTAATTTAAAATTAAATTATAATAATTTTTAGGAATTATGTGGAATTTAGGAATTTTTTAGGTTTATTTATGCTGACTGGGCAGTGACGTGGCGGGTTGGCCGTTAGTCAACAACCTTGACAGTTAAAACTAACGGTCAACTCTCGGGTTTGGCCAAATTAGTAAAGTGTAGGGTTAGTTCAGAACCAAAAGGATGATGTTAAATATGGGTAAAATTTGGGCCAGACAAATATACTCAAACTAGTACAACTTGATAAACAATCAACATGGTATGATCAGGTCTACGATGCCCAGTTGGGTTTTCGTCGAACTGACAAGGAATTACCAGTGGCGTACGATGAGGTTTGGTAAGAACCCATGCTCCGATTGGGTTCGTTGTGACTGGCCCTCCCTGTTGACTCAGCGTCACAAGTTGTTGAGACAGCTTATCGAATTTGGACGATAGGGCGGTGAATTTTTCATCCTGCATATCCAGCTGACTTTGTAGCAGAGCAACAACTTGCTCCTGGAAAAACAGTTGTAATCTCGCCATTGTGATGGGTTAAGCTTCTCCCATGGCGGCTTCCTCACGAATTCTAGAAGCCTTGGCGTCGATTTCGGTTGACTTACTCGCTTCTTCGGTTTCGAGACCGGAAACAGGGCCCTTCATCTTGTCCACCTCGTAGTTCTGGAGATGCCTTCCTTTGTCAAAGTCATATTCCTTGCCACTGTGTAGAACCAGGCAATGATGCCACTTGATGAGCCCTAGATAGGTCTCGATTGAATCAGAATTACGTAGCCAACCTTGATCAATCCAGATGGTTGATTTGAAGACAAAACAAAGAGCAAACTAGCTCGAGATAGCTAGTTTAGAGCAAACTTGGATGGACACGAAGGAGCAGACTCCCACCTAGAAGAATGCAAATTTGTTATAGTGATGCTTTCGATATAATATAGTAGGATTTCTCGATCAATAAGCTACTTTCAGCAAGTTTTGGAACTCTCCAAACCCCAATCAACTCACAAATTCACAAGCTTGAGAATTAGGGCAAAATCTTATTCATTCTCCCTTGTACAAAAATGAATCGAAACTTTTGTAGGTAAATTACAAACTCTAAAAGAGGCTAAACACAACTTAAAATAAACCTAATTCAACTAGGAAACGAATTCTACAACTAATCCTTGTGGCACAAGGATTTCCTGCCTTCAAACACAAGAAACCAAACAGTCCTGCATAGCATCTTTGGACTTCTTGTAAATGATCCTCTAGCTTGATTTAAACTCAACCAATCCCTTCATGTGGTTTATAAATTTTCATACTTTCATTCACAACTCGAAGCTCCCTTTGTTTGTACCTCAAACTCCACGAATGAGGCTCCGAAGATGGTACCTCAAACACGAGTTTTGCCTTAGCCTCCACTTACACTCCCCTGCAATTTGAACCTCCTTGGTGACATTGTTTAAAGTAAAAAGAAATAAAAGATAGAATAATTAGGCCCTGAATGCCTAAAACTTAATCCTCATTAGAGGATTCTTCAACTCCGACTTGAAAATGTTCCAAAGAGGAGAGCGCAAAAATGGTAGGAAGATATCTGTTAGAGGGATCCGATCTTCTCCATAATCGCATGTATGCAGGCCATTAGGTGTTTCCTTGCTTCCTTCTCCCTCCGTTGGTCATAGAGGATTGGCACTATCAACCCTTGGATATGGTAATCTCTAGCTTGGTTGATTGTTGAATATGTCGGCTGGTAGGTCGGTTGATTTGTCACCTCCTCCTCTTGCACACTTTCTTCTTTCCCTTCCTTGCCATCCACGTCCATTGCATCTCTTGCTACACGTTAGTTAGTTGGCGCCAGGAGAGGGAACATTGTGCCTTCCATATCTGATGGTTCATGAGTGGGAAGGGAAAGTCGTGGAGTCCCCATATACCATCCTCACTTGGGATCAGGACATTGATCCTGGTCTTTAGGGTTCTTAAGGAAACAAGAGTGGTCCTAGAGTCCATTCGAAAGTCAACCACCCAAAACTCCACTCCAAAGTAATGGGCGAGTCGAGTGATATACGCCATCGTGCAATGCCGCAAGCCGATGATCATTCTCATATCCTTTCAATGTGGATAGAATTGCCAAATCGAGGTGTAAGGACTAGACAAGATGAATGTGACACGCCAAAACACAACACCAAACTGCGACCAAGTGTAATCGCAGTCCGGGAATGCAGTAACAGGCAAGTTCTATTATCAACCCGGGGTCTAGATCTACTGATTACTCCGTGATTGTCTATTATCTAGCCAACTAATTCGATTGATTGTTGTTTAAAGCAAAAGCAGTATGAAAGCAGGAAATGGTTCGGTTTTCTTAAGCAGGAAAGAGTCACTCGGGAATGAGTCCCCCTAGCCCCTTAGTTAGGTTCAATTGTAATTCCCCTGGGTTGATTCACTGTTGATTAGACTGCGGAAGATCCAACAGTAGCTTGGAATCTCTTAAGCTGACCAAGCCCTCTCAGTCTAACTACCCGGCAGACGACTAGTCTTCACCGGGATAGAAAGCTGAGGCTATGAACACAGAACTCCACTACTGGAATTGAATTCCAGTACAAAGCAGTAAACTGGCTAACTCTCGTATAACCAATCTCCTACTATCGAATGAAGAGGCTCTAACAACCTAATCAGATTCTATCTATCTCAGGTTGCAGCAGAAATCGAGAAAAGCTGATCAGGCTTCAATCAATTCAATAAACATGCATCATTCAAACAGTATAATCATCCCAAGTTATTACAATCAAATCCCTAACACAAGGAACTAGGGTTCTTCATACCCAAGTGAGAGAAAGGTTCTACTCCATAGAGAGAGAGAAGAAAATAGTAATCGGAGTAGTCATACTCATAATGATGAGGAAAATCTGCTCCGGGATGATGATTTCCACTCCTATGACGATCTTCAAGCTCGATTCGATGAAACCCAGCTCCAAGATAGATTCTAGGATGTGTTCTTCGTACTTTCTCTCTCTAGGGCTCTGTTTTTGCTCTCAAAATCCGATTCTCCCACTTTTGGCTCGAAATTGGCTGAAAAACCAGAATTTCCCGACTCACACACGCAGGCCACACGGCCGTGTGACTCACCCATTTGCCCGTGTGAGTCAAAACGCGCCGTATCAATTAGGTCGATTTTCAGCCATCCCACACGGCCAGGGTCGCACGGCCGTGTGGATTTCCTGCTCTGCCCGTGTTTGCCCTCGGCGAAAGTCACACGGCCACAAATGCAACTTGCACGGCCGTGTGATACCCAGGACTGCCCGTGTGGCTTCCTTAGAACCTCGCCATGCGTCCGATCTTCGTCCAATCGACCTCAAACTCGCTCCCAAGCCTCCATTCACGTACTAGGACCTGAAATATCACAAACAAGCACAACCTAGCGTGAAATAGGCCTAAAACACGAGAATCAACACCTCAAGCGGTGTAAGAACAGGGGTAAAAACATGTGTAAATAACGGTCTATCAAACTCCCTCACACTTAACCGTTTGCTTGTCCCCAAGCAAACCAAGTCAGACACCAGGTAAGCTTACATATTTCAATCAACCAACATTGGGGACAAGTCATAAAGGCACAGAACACGTGAATCGTACTGGTTTTCAAGCATCAACACATGAACAACGTCAAAAGCAACCTGGACAACCACCACAAAGGACATTCGAGTGCAGCAAAATCGAGTAAAGGAAGAGTCTCCCTTCTGTTCACCAGCCAACCTAGGCTTGACTCAACCACTTACTCAAAACAGTCAACTCATGCATCCAACTCACGACATCAGAATAGAGACCAAGCAATCTAGGTCCTCACCGGGGTACAAGAGTATATAGAATATGAAAATGAATCACTCACTCTCGACCAGTGGGGTCAGGACAATTTGATGCGAAAAATGCGCATGCTATTTCTCTCAATCCCATCTCTTCACCATGATGGCAGCCTCTAAATGCTAGAGTTCACATATGGGGTGTCACCACTAACTAATCAGGAGGTCTTAGACACAGGTTCAAATGACTGGCTAGGGTCTTGGACATGGGGAAAAGGCCTTTTAAGTGGTGGAAGTATTCATAGCACAAGGTTCCACATTTCCAAACCCACACAATCACAGTCAAACAAATCGGTATTTCCTTTCTGCTATTCTTCATTACTCAATATCTCAAGAACACAAAAGCGAAGGAGGTACAAAAGTCAGCATTTCCAAGCCAGACTGCTAAGAAACACTACTTACTGGGCATTATTCAGATTTTTGGTAGTGGCTCTCTTTTGCTTTCAATTTTTTTTTCTTTGGTTTTCTTTCATTTTCTTTTCATTTCTTAAGAGAGCCACCACTTCTGCACATATTTCAAACACCTGCCCAACTTTTAAGCACTACCTCCAACCCTCACATCAAATTTAGCAGAAACAGCAGAGAATATGTAAAAACCACTCTGTGGAACCTTCTAAAAGATGCAACAAGGGTGATTTTTTCATTATAGACCTCACCTGCCTCACCCTCTGAAACCTCCGGCTGGACCTCCTCTGGGATCTGGGGTTGTGGAAACCCCTCGATCCACTTCACCCCGCGCTCCTCTCGAAGCAGGAGCATCTTCTTGACTGTAAAATCGCCAAAGGGACTGGTGTCGCCCTGCTCTGTGCACCCATGCAGGGAGATCTCGAAGTAGGATGCCAGGCGGGTGATGAGGGGGGTGCAGTGGAGTTTCTTCAGGTCGGAAGCACTCTTGTCGAAGGTCCTCGCAACCACCGAGCCCAAGTGGAGAGGATGATCCCTCTGGCGCATAGACTGAATGAAGTACAAGGCTCGCTTGGTGATGGCACTGGCACTGTCCGAGGCCGGAGTGTAAGACTTGGCCCGCATGTGGTGGAGGATGCGGTTGTCGATCTGCAATGTACTGGCCTTCGTCTTCCCCACCGAGAAGGGACGCTGGCCTGGCCGAGCGAGGCGGGTGTATAGCATCTAGAAGTTCACCCCCTCTGGCTTGTGAAGCTCGGTGATGTAGTCCCTGTCATCGACAAGGCCGAGGCCGAGGGCGGTCACCAGCTCCTGGTAGCTCATGGATCGGGGTGCACCGCCAAGCCTGAACTGGACGGCTGCCCCGTCCTTGCAATCGTCCGTGTCTGCATGCCTGAAGGTCGTGTAGAACTCAAGTACGAGCTCGTGGGTAGACCTTCTCCCGAACTTGGAGGAGGCGGCGCCAGGGGCGGTTGACGACTGTGGCGGAGAAGTGCTTGTAGCAGTTCAGCTTCTCCAACTCGCGCTTTGACCAGCAGTGATGCTACCCAAATTTGCAGGCCAGGACGCTCTTAAAACGATCCTGGTGGGGCCCCCTTTTCAAATCTTGAATAAATGGGTGCTTGAGATTGGGCTTCGACATCGTCCTGCAAAAGAACAACCCAAAGTGGAACCAAGAGAGCCAAGAAAAATGTTAATCACACCCCCACACTTAAGAACAGAAATCAGCCTAACCATGGTTTCATCCATGGTTCGGGGGTCAAAAACTCGATAAAGCAAGCCTAATCTGAGTGGGGTTGCACATCCATGAACAAGTAGGCAACTCAAGGTTCACATTCATAACAAATACACCCTCACAGCACATCATTAAGGGTCCCAACCGACTCCCACAAAATGGTACGAAAACAGGCATTTCATCGAACACCTTGTGTGCACTATTAAGTTAAGCATGAAATTAGCACATTCATAGCACACAAGGCCTCAAATCAACATTGTAAATATGCCCTGACATCAGTCATACATAATCCAAGCATTCCCCACATTCAATTTCATTCAATTCATTCATTTCAAATGGATTCTCTAAACATACACCCTAATATCCAATTCTCCTCAAATCATAAGGTAAATGGCGAAATCAAACCTGGAGACTCAAGTAGGATTGTAGGGAATGATGAGATGAATGAAATGCACTTGACAAAAGTGCGAAAATCTGCCCGGAAGTGGTCGTCAGAGTCTTGCCGGAGTCTCGCCGGAAATCGCCTCCAGCGACAAAAACGTCGGCCAAATCTCCTCAAAATGGAGGGATAGGCCGCTTTTGGTGTGGGAAGGATGGGTTTGTTATTGGTTTGGTGAAAAAATGACAAAAAATTGCCGGAAAAATCGAAATAGGGTGATTTGTCGCGGTTTTCCGGCCAGATTCAGAGGATTCCGGCGAGGGTTGTGAAAAGTTCTGACCACTCGGCCGTGTCGGCCGAATTTATAGGCCGTGGCTCGGCCACACGGCCGTGCAAGGTGCACTTTTGCCCGTGTTGGCCGACACGGCCAGGCCGAGGAATTCCACACGGCCGTGCGAATTGCACATTTGGCCGTGTGGAATTTGGCGAGAGCTCGCATGGCCATAGGATAAAATCCACACGGCCGTGCGAGAATTTGTGTTGCCCGTGTCGGCCACACCGCCAGGCCAGGCCAAGCCACACGGCCGTGAAAATTTGCACTTTTGGCCGTGTGAAAATTGTCGAGAGTTCGCACGGCCAGGGGATAAAATCCACACGGCCGTGCAAGTTTATGGCCTGGCCGTGTGAGGTGCTGGAGCCCCGAATTCAACCTGTTTTCACTCAAAAACGACATTTGACTCTGGATCAACATCTCAAGACTCAAAAAACACAAAAAAAATCAAAGGAAAAAAGTCAGAAAATGCAAACCTCGGTGGGGTTGCCTCCCCACAAGCGCTTCTTTACCGTCTTTTAGCTGGACGCCAGTATGGATGCTCAGAGAAGTGTAGAATCAGGTGCCTTCAAGAGCGGATCCACATCGCTCTTGAGGTACAGCTTCAAATGGTGGCCATGCACACGACGAATGTGGCCACCAGCATTCGCCAGCTCGACTTGGCCATCCGGCAAGATGCAAGCGAGTGAATACTCGGATGGCCAAGGTGGGGGCGGGACCAGCTCATAGTGGTCTCCGGCTTTCTTTCGACCAGGCTTAGCTGCCTGCAGTTTCGGCCGTTACTCCTCCTTGATCTGTTCTTTTGGGGGCGGTGTGGACTGGAGTGGCGGCGAAGGTATGGGAGGCGGATCCTACAAAATAGGAAACACAGAAGGATACACGACAGACTCGTGCTCCTGGTGAGATACAGCATGCAGAGGTAACGAAGAAGGCAGAGTATTAGAAATTGAAAACGTTATTCTCTCCTTGCCATCCCTCAAAACTAAGGTCCCATCATGCACATCTATGAGAGCCTTGGCTGTGGCCAGGAAAGGCCTTCCCAGTATAAGGGGCACTTCTGTGTCCTCATTGATGTCCAGGACAACAAAATCCACAGGATATTTGAATTTGCCAACCTTAACCAGAAGGTCTTCCACTATGCCCCTAGGATGCACCACAGATCTGTCAGCTAATTGAAGGGTCATCCTAGTAGCACGGGGTTCACCTAGGCCTAGTTTCTTGAACAATTTATATGGCATAACATTGATACTAGCACCTAAATCCGCCAAGGACCTCTCTACATGCAATTTATCTATAGAGCACGGGATAGTAAAACTACCTGGGTCCTTCTGCTTCTGCGGAAGCTTGTTCTGCAGAATAGCTGAGCACTCCTCGCTGAGCTCCACAGTGGCCAGCTCACTCAGCTTCTGCTTCTTTGAGAGAAGCTCTTTCAGAAACTTCGCATACTTAGGCATTTGCGATAGTGCCTCCAGGAAGGGCACTTGGACATTCAGCTTCTTAAGCATGGACATGAAGTTTTCGAACTCTGCCTCCAGCCTGTCTCTGTGCAACCGAGTAGGGAAGGGTAGTTTCGGGATATACTCCTTCACTACCGGTTGCGGCTTAGGTGCAAGCACCTCAACCTCCTTTTCTGCCTCTTCTTCAACCGCTGGAGAGGCTAAGACAGGGATCTCTCTCTCTTATTCCCGAGCAGGGGGATCAACAGTCATCTTGCCACTCCTGGTCATGATGGCATTGCAGTGCTCATTCGGGGTCTGCGGATGAGGGATGGTCTGCCCGGGTAGAGTACCAGGGGCCCTTTGAGCCACTGCCTGAGCCACGCTCCCCAGCTGGGTCTGGATATCCTGCAAGACAGCCTGTGTATTCCTCTGGCCAGCTTCAAGAGCCAGGAATTTACCCGAGGCCTTTTCCATGAACTGCTCGATAGTATTGAACTTCTGAGCACTAGAACTGGCGAGAGAACCCACCAAGTCCCGCAATTCAGCCATCTGATCATTCTGCACTGGGGCAGCAGGGGCTGCACCTGGCTGCTGGAAAGGTCGCGGCTGTGATTGAGCAGCATGCCCCTGCATGGGCTGATAAAAAGACTGTTGTTGCTGCTGGAATTGCCCCTGTCTAGGCTGATATGGTGGCCTCTGGAAGCCCGGTGGTCCCTGGGGGACTGGTGGTCTGGAATTTGCCCCACCCCGGGAGAAGTTAGGATGCTAGCGCCACCCCTCATTGTAAGTGTTACTGTAGGGATCATTGCGCCTGACGTTATTGATGAAGTTCACCTGCTCCTGGGGTGTGGTTGATTCCTTCATCGCCTGGAAGTCTTCCACCGTGTGATGGGTGCTCTGGCACCAGTGGCAGAGCATCGCCTGCTGCTGTCCGGTCCCTGGAATCATCCTGGAACGATCGATAGCTGAAACCAGCTTCGATACTACCTGCACCAAATCAGAGGAATGGGCTCCCACAGAATGTACACCTCGGCTTGGTGCTCTCCTCGACCTCCTAGCAGTGCCCCAATCATACCCGTTCTCTGCCATCTCCTCAAAGAGTTGATTCAGCTGTGGCGGTGTTTTGGTCAGCACGTTCCCGCCACAAACCGAGTCAATCAGCTGCTTGTCTTCTGGGAAGAGGGCGTGATAGAAGGTGCCCACCTTAAAAGCATCATTGAAGCCATGATTTGGACACCTCAGGAAGAGACTGTTGTACCTCTCCCATGCATCCCTGATGGTCTCATCCTCATCCTGAGCAAAATGTGTAATTTGCTTCTGCAGGTCAGCTGTCTTGGATGGAGGATGGTAGCGGGTGAGGAACTTGTCCGCCAGGTTGGTGAACGTGGTGATGGAGCCCGGAGGTCGAGTGTCTAGCCACTCCTTGGCTTGCCCCTCCAGAGTAAATGGGAAGTACCTCAGCTGGATGGCATCTGCTGGTACCCCATTGATCTTGATTCCATCGATGAGCTCGTGGAATCGCCTGAGATGTGATCGGGGGCACTCTCCCTCCTTACCACGGAACACCACTGAACTGCGCATCATGGTGATTATTGAGGTGCTCACCTCAAAATTGTTGGCTGGGACATGGGGGTGTTGAATGGGTGACCTCATGTCCGCAGCTCTAGCGGTCCAGTAGGGTCCCATGGTCTGCTCATCTGGATTGATCACATCATGGTTCTGTGGATCAGCTATCTCTTCTTCTTCTTCGATCTGTAGTTGTGATAGCGCCTCCTCCGCAGCCAGTCGCGCCTTTAGAGCCCGCTTGAAGTTCCTGTAGGTTCGTTCAAGCTCCTGGTCTACGGGTCATGCACTACCTGCACACAATCAGCAGAAGCAACCCGTGAAGGCACACAGGTGGAAGAGAAAAATGCAATAAAGAAAAAGCTAGAGTAACAAATTCTCACGTTTCCCCAATAACCTAGAGGGGTCCCCGGCAACGCCGCCAAAAACTTGACACGCCAAAACACAACACCAAACTGCGACCAAGTGTAATCGCAGTCCGGGAATGCAGTAACAGGCAAGTTCTATTATCAACCCGGGATCTAGATCTACTGCTTACTCCGTGATTGTCTATTATCTAGCCAACTAATTCGATTGATTGTTGTTTAAAGCAAAAGCAGTAAGAAAGCAGGAAATGGTTTGGTTTTCTAAAGCAGGAAAGAGTCACTCGGGAATGAGTCCCCCTAACCCCTTAGTTAGGTTAAATTGTAATTCCCCTGGGTTGATTCACTGTTGATTAGACTGCGGAAGATCCGACAGTAGCTTGGAATCTCTTAAGCTGACCAAGCCCTCTCAGTCGACTACCCGGCAGACGACTAGTCTTCACCGGGATAGAAAGCCGAGGCTATGAACACAGAACTCCACTACTGGAATTCAATTCCAGTACAAAGCAGTAAACTGGCTAACTCTCGTATAACCAATCTCCTACTATCGAATGAAGAGGCTCTAACAACCTAATCAGATTCTATCTATCTCAGGTTGCAGCAGAAATCGAGAAAAGCTGATCAGACTTCAATCAATTCAATAAACATGCATCATTCGATTAAAATCAAACAGTATAATCATCCCAAGTTATTACAATCAAATCCCTAACACAAGGAACTAGGGTTCTTCATACCAAAGTGAGAGAAAGGTTCTACTCCATAGAGAGAGAGAGAAGAAAACAGTAATCGAAGTAGTCATACTCATAATGATGAGGAAAATCTTGCTCCGGGATGATGATTTCCACTCCTATGACGATCTCCAAGCTCGATTCGATGAAACCCAGCTCCAAGATAGCTTCTAGGATGTGTTCTTCGTACTTTCTCTCTCTAGGGCTCTGTTTTTGCTCTCATAATCCGATTCTTCCACTTTTGGCTCGAAATTGGCTGAAAAACCAGAATTTCCCGACTCACACGGGCAGGCCACACGGCCGTGTGGCTCACCCATTTGCCCGTGTGAGTCAAAACGCGCCGTATCAATTAGGTCGATTTTCAGCCATCCCACACGGCCAGGGTCGCACGGCCGTGTGGATTTCCTGCTCTGCCCATGTTTGCCCTCGGCGAAAGTCACACGGCCACAAATGCAACTTGCACGGCCGTGTGATACCCAGGACTGCCCGTGTGGCTTCCTTAGAACCTCGCCATGCGTCCGATCTTCGTCCAATCGACCTCAAACTCGCTCCCAAGCCTCCATTCACGTACTAGGACCTGAAATATCACAAACAAGCACAACCTAGCGTGAAATTGGCCTAAAACACGAGAATCAACACCTCAAACGGTGTAAGAACAGGGGTAAAAAAATGTGTAAATAACGGTCTATCAGCATGCTATGAAGGAATGTGACTCGGGCAGTCAAATTTCCCTTACTCTAGTATTTTCTAACCACAAACCTAGCAATCATGTGGTGGATCAACCTCCATACAGGTTTCAACTCACAAACCCTTGATAGCTTGACATCCCATAGTCGGTTGTCGGGCTCCTTGACTTCATATTCGTATAATGTCTTAAAGAATGGAAAGTCACTTTCTCTAGTCAAGGTAGCAAAGTCATCCAATGAGTCCACAAATCCGCCAGATATATATATTTAATGCTCGAGTGAACTCCAGGAAAGACATTTAGCGATGCTCTCCTTCGAGTCTGAACTCAATGTGCTTGATCGCACGTGTGTGATCGAGCTTTAAATTTATAAGTCGATGCACGCTCTCTAATCAATACTAGCTAAGCCAAGTATAACCTAGCTAGGTTTGTACTAAGGTGGCTCGATCGTATTCCAAGGGAATCCTAAGCTTACTATTAGTCCCTCCGAACTACTATTTAATAAAATAAGAAGTTTGGTGAAGAATCTAACCTAACCTACTCCTAAACAACCAACCAAGTGGTTGAGAGACCGCTATAAATGAGATGGTTTCCTAGAATTGAATTCTCCTAGCTATAGTCGATAAGTTGAGTTTAAAGGATAAGGTTCGGAACTCTCTAATCTGGGGATTTCCCCCTCCTCCTTAGTGTTGCCCACAAAGACCCAATGTCACCTCGATCTAAGTTTCCTCCCTAGGGATGCTCTCATAGTTCATTCAAATAGGTTCAACCTATCGCACACTATTAGGGAGAACCTCCCAAGGCATCATTCTAGGAAGGCACTATAGAGGCATGGTTTGGTCGCCTTGTCCACCTCAAAGCCCTAAGATAACTCACAATCACTAGTTTGCGAGATGGCGCATACCCGTTTAACCATAAAACTCCGTACCCAACGTAGTAGCTCAAGTAGGCTAGTAGGGAAGATTAGGGCGACTTACCCAAGCATAACTACCTACACATGAGGCATAAATTAACTAGAACAACTTACTCAATGACAACTTTGATTTGTCGGGATTTACTCTTCTTCTTCTTCTTCTTCTTCTTCTTCTTCTTCTTTGAACCATGGCGAGTGCTAGGAGAATTGGAGATCTCTAAGCCTTGTGAATCCGCCCCTTAGGCCATGCCCTTATGTTTGCTAGATACCCTAGAAAGGAAGTGTAATACAAAATGTAGAAGAACACCACCAATCCATTTACACTCTAATTGAACTCTTAAAATCAACCTTAACATCATCAATGCACCCCCACAATTTCAAAAATATAGCTTAGGTTCAAATAAAGTGAAAATTATGTGGTTGGTGCATTTCTTTGAACACTTGGTGGGCGCACTCAATGGACAATTGAAATCATGCCAAATTTACCCACCAAGGTCTCCCAACTCGCATAAAATAACAATGAAGCATAACCATTAATCCTACTGTCATATTAATTAATGCCATATTCTAGAAAGTACCAAAGTAATGCACTCAAAAAACACGATTACATTGCTAAGGTATCAAAGTGATAGGACAATGGGATATAATACCTTAGCTTGCTTGGAGACATGATATTAACCCAAGAGATTAAGCAATACTTCAATAATGATACTTGAAATGAAGTGATATGATCAAAGCGTGCAAAAGAGCTTTGGGATCATGGTTTTCAAGATTTGAAAATCCTTGGGGAAGAGAGCACATGAATAAAGAGTGCACCTCCCCTTAAATAGACGCGGGCAAGATTGCGTCCTAGGGTTAAAAGATCTCGGCCGCAATCTATGGCCTCGCAACCGCGATCTTGCCCTGTACATGCAAGTATAAAAAAATCCCTACACCTAAGGAATGCAAACATCTATATGCAACATTCATTCAATTAACTAAACATGGAAAGGGCTAAGGTTCTGTCATTCATCATCTAAGCTAATCAATCTCTAACTTTAACAAGTTATTCATACGGAAAAAAAAGGATACACCAACCAAAATTGATGGGTTACGTTGCATCCCAACTAGCGCGTCTTTGAAGTCTTTTTGCCGGAATTTCACTTGAGAGAGCTAAGTGAGAGGAGCTCCATCCTCCACTTTTGATGCTTCATAGTAATCAAAACTTATGGTGAAGCCCAAGTTGGGGAACATGAATTCTCTCGGCCGCCTCATATGTGGCTAGTGATTAAAGCATTCATCGGCCCATTGATGATGTTTGAAGAAATCAAGCTTCCTCATTCCAAAATCTTGTTCAGTGAGAGGCTTGTAGCACCCTCCGGATTCTTCTTTCTCCACAATGGAAATTAACTTGCTTCCATCTTTCTTATTCATTTTATCACGGATCTTGGCCTTAGGATACTTATTTCGAATTTGAACTTCCAAAGTACCCTCCGATCTAACTTGGCTTGATGGGAGATGAGGAATAACTCTTGCATATTCTTGTTGTGAGGAGAACTAGTCTCTCCGAGCTCTTATATTGACTTCTTTGAGCCATTCTTCTCTCCATTCTTTGTATCAATCGGATGCTCGTGAAATACCAAGTTTAACCATTCAAATTCGGGGCTTGAAGGTGGTGTTGGAGGAGGTGTAACTAGCTCACAATCCTTCTCCCCGTCTTCGTATATTTAGTACTTGTGGAAAGTGAGGAGTGGAGTCATCTTATATCTAATCTCCTCCTCATCGAACCTTAAGACAATTTGACTCTCACTAACATTAATGATTGTCCTTGTTGTAGCTAAGAATGGTCTTCCAAGAATAATTGGTGTGTCGATACATACTTCCATGTTCAAGATAACAAAGTCCTCGGGGTAAACAAAATGAGTGCATTTCACCAATACATTCTCGATTACTCCACAAGGCGTAGCAATAGACTAGTTAGCAATTTCAATCTTCATGTTTGTTGGAGTGAGTGGTCCCAGGTGGAGCTCCTTGTATATTCTCGTATCCATGTTGTCAATACTCGAACCCAAATCGGCTAGAGGATTCCAAAAGGTCGTGCCACCAAAGGTACATGGATTAGTGAATACTCCGGGATCTCTCATCTTTGGTGGCATACCTTCACAACCAATTGACGGAGAAGCGACCTCACTCATCGAAACCATAGCAACTTCCTCCATTTTTCTCTTTCTATAAGAAACCCGCTTCTAGGGTCTCTAGGGACTGATCTTCGGCACCCGTAATTATACGTAGCGATAGGGATTTGGAAATAGAAATTAGGAATTAAGATAGGAGATTGGGGATTAGGGATTGAAGAACAAAATTGGGGGTTGAGATGGAAGAATGGTCGGGGCCTTTTGGGGGAGAGAGAGAGGGACGAGAATTGAGAGAGATTATAGACTAAGGTTTGAGAGATATTTATGTAACGGCGCGATTCAGGTTGCCGTCACTATAGCAGATCGCGGTGTCACTACTGCAGATCGCAGCGTCGGCTCGATTCAGGTTGCCATCACGGATAACCGCCGCATCTGCTCCTCTACTTCGCGCCCTTGGTGGTAACCGAGGTCGCGCCTCTCCTCCGACGATGGTCGTTGCTTCAACTGCTGGGCTCGCGGCTTCAACGAGTCAAGCTAGTGACTCATCGTCTTCTCCGCACCCAATCGTCGATCCCGGCCGTCGTGGAGCTTTGATAATGTGTTCCTGATTTTCAAGTTCCTGGACGTCAGAATCTTGGCCGGTTTTATCGATGACGATGGCAGGATTGGACTTGTCGTTGCTTCTCTGTCGGTAACCAGCTCTGGTTGACGCAGTGCAGGCTTCATCTCCTTGTCGCCCTCTGCTATGGCCGACTTCTCGTGATCGAAGCTGTCTTTGTACCCTTGATTCTTCTTCCGAAATCTCCAGTTCGCTACCCGGGTTGGTGTAGAACTTCTCCCTGCAACTTCGGCCCTTAATTCTTCTCTGTGGACGAAAGCCATCTCGTTGCTTGAAACTGCGGCAGGGGTGAAAAAATCTTCTTCTTCTTGGCTCACAGCAGCTTTAGTCGCTTTGGTGGCCCTCTCCTGCTCCTCGGTCTTCACCGCGACGACTGTGGGTGGTGTTGGGATTCGTTTCGTGGCCGGCAACTTTGCCGCCAGAGTTCCATCAACCTCCGTCTTCATCTCCACTGGTGGGGGAACGGCCAGCAATGATGGGGATGTCGCAGCAGCCGCTGCAGCTTCTTTCTCAGCCTTCACAGCGGTGGTGGTTTCCCCGTGCTCGAACTCGATTGGGAACGCCGGCTGATCCAACCAATCTTCAAAATCCATTTCAGCGACCAGCGGTTCGATTACGGCTGCGGTTGGAGGTGGGATTGGACTCATCTCCACTTTCGCAGCCTCCAACTTCATTCTAAGAACCATGGTGAGTTCTCTGGGCGAGATCCTTCAAATCTCGACATGGCTCCAGTACAAGTGCCTGCAACCGGGCTCTGATACCACTGTAAGAAACCCGCTTCTAGGGTCTCTAGGGACTGATCTTCGGCACCCGTAAATATACGTAGCGATAGGGATTTAGAAATAGAAATTAGGGATTAAGATAGGAGAATTGGGGATTAGGGATTGAAGAACATAATTGGGGGTTGAGATGGAAGAATGGTCGGGGCCTTTTGGAGGAGAGAGAGGGATAAGAATTGAGAGAGATTAGAGACAAAGGTTTGAGAGATATTTCTGTAATATGATTCTTGACTGATTATGACGTAAACTCAAAGTACATATTTATAGGGAAAATACCGGCAAACCCTAACAAATAACATAATTGGAATAAATCTCTACTATCCATAATAATAATTATCCTACTAAAAATAATAAAGGAAAACCACCAGAATTGGGTATCTAACACTTTCCCTATAAGATTTCCTTCAATAACTTGTATATTTGGGAATCTTCATAACCATATCCAAGAAGAGGATGAGTTACCTTAAGTTGCTTGAGAGTGTCTTCCATTAAGCATATTCATGAGGTTGATCACTTTCGAATAATCTCTTAGGGTAAGGTTCCCTTGGAATGTATTCGGATAGTTGAGTCTTCTTTGGGACTTTGTCTTCTTCGACATTGATCTTGGTGGGGACTATCACATCCTCTTAAACACTCTTCTCTTCTTGAGTAACTTCTCTTTGAAATTCCCTTAAAGGTGCTCGGGGTGTTGATCTCAGAACTTCCTTCAATGGTTGGCCACTATTAAGAGTTACTGCATGGCATCCTTCTTTCGTTTTAGGTTCCATATTACTGACTCGCTCTGACCAATGCAGTCAAAAGCGCGATTTTATTTAAAAGCGGTTGGATGACTAGAAGCGTAAAATCATAAGTTTTTAAGTTTTAAAGCGTAGATTTTAACTACATGTTTAAGGAAAAATCACGATTCTACATAGAAGCATTTTAGTGACCTAAAAAGGTAAAAGCGTAAGCTTTTAAGTTTTAAAGCGCTTTTTGACTGCATTGGCTCTGACTATCACAATAAAATCCCACCTAAGGTCCAAGTATAAACCTCAGATGGGTGCAATATAGGGAAAGTATGTTTTAATCTCGACCAACGCCGGTCCATGTACCGCTACTTGGATTGTTTGAAGCATTATCTAGCGGATTGGTTTTGGTGAAAACAAAGGTCTAAAACTAAATTGCTTTGTAAAGGTAAAATGGATTTGACTCTAATTGAGAAAGCTTCACCCGGGTGTTGCTCCCCCTCGCTAACAATTATGACTAGAAGAATCGAATGACCGTGTGTTGTTAGAGGGGTCATAAATCGCAGGAAAGTCTAACAAGTAGCTGAAGCTACCTTCTTAGCCTCTATATTGATGAATGGGATATGATCCAAGCCACTAATGTGACCCTCTCAACCTATTAACTAAGGAATGGTTAGACTTCACCCTCGAATTGGAGTTCAGACGACCACCACAACCAAACCCAAAGTGCTAATGAGAATTAGGAAGGAGGTTTGCCATTTAACTAGCCTAGAATAGGAGGCATAGAATGCCCAAGGAAACTCATCTCTAATAGAGCCTCTTAAGTTAAGGAGGGTTCTCTCTAAACTAGCTTAGGAAGCATTGAATGCCCAAGGAAATCCATCTCGAAATGATCCTCTTAGGTTAAGGATGGTTCTCTCTAAACTAGTTTAGGAGGCATTGAATGCCCAAGGAAACCGTGCCCCTTTGGGTAAAGGAGGTTTGCTCTCTAAACTAGCCTAGGAGGCATGAAATGCCCAAGAACACCCATCTCAAATTGAGCCTCTTAACCTAAGGAGATTTCCTATCTAAACTAGCCTAGGAGGCATGAAATGCCCAAGAACACCCAAATAGCCTCCTAACCTAAGGAGTTTTTCTCTCTAAGCTAGGTTAGAATGGCAATTCGATTGATAGGTTTTCACACAACACAATCATTTCTGAATAATACCTCCACGATCACATTAAAACACAACCACACACAAATCATTCAATTCATACAAGTATTCACATAATTGTAGCTAGGGTTCACAAACACCCAAGTGAAAGAAGGGACTACTCCATGCTAGGAGAAGGGAAAACACAAGAGAGGGAAAGGGAAACCATCAAGAAGATGCAATCCTTGCTCCTTGTGCTGAAGAAATCCTTCTTTGCAGAAGGAATTCCCAAAACCTTGCTTGGAGATGAAACCCTAGATTTTCCTCTTCTTTGGTTCGTCACTTTCTCACTCTAAAATCTGAAGAAGGAGAAGTTTCTCACACTAGGTCTCTCCCCCCTTCTTCCTTTCAACTGGCCTTTTAAATTGTGATCGCACCCAGTTCACGCCATGAGTTCACGGCCGTGAACATTGAAACGCGTCCATGAACTCAGTGTTGAGGCCAAAACGCACCGCTTCAATTGCTCGGGTTCACGGTCAGTGGCCTCTGTTCACAGTCTTAGTGACCGTGAACTACCTGGGCGTCAGTAACCTGAACGCCCCTCTGTTCGCTCCTCGGTTCACGGGTTCTGGCTCCAGAACAACGGCTGTGAACTGCCTGGGCGTCAAAACAACGGCTGTCTCCACCTCTTTGCCTGATCTTTGCTCCTTTGCTTCCAACTTTCGGCTGCGGGTTTGGTTTTACCTGTTAGGATATGAAACACACTAAAACACAAGCAATCTCATGTAAAATCAACCTTTTTGGAGTTCAATTGCAACAAACGTCAAAGAGAATCGGGAATAAAAAGTGTACAATTAGGCCCGAATCAATTACTCGGTACAGCTCCATGAGGTCTCGTTGCTAGAGATCGAGCCATTGAGCTCAATTGTGCTTCAAGGTTTTGAAGTGTTTCTTGATGATTTCTTTGACCGACCTCCGAGGTTGAAAACTTGTTTGTGACATTCTCCACCAATCTATCAATGGTGTCACACCTCCTTGTGGCGGTCCTAAAGAATTGTCCCATCATATCTTTAAGCTTTGTCAAATGATTATCCAATGTCCGACCTTGATCCAAATCAGTACCTTGGCTCGAAGACGGGTTGGCCCTTTGAAATGGAACTTGCATCGGTGTTTGCCCTTGAAAACATGGAGGTTTCCTATCCAATGGTGAAGACCATAAGAAGTTAGGATGATTCCTCCATCCCAGATTGTATGTAGCACTTTGGGATTGTAGCTTCTTTGTTTTAATTTGGGAACAACACCTACAAATGGGTATGATATTTGGTTTTCAGCTAATAGGTTGACCTGTAACTCCAGGTTAATGGTTCAACCATTAGCGGATTTTTAATTTCTGGTTATATTTCCGATAACGAAAACGTCGATTAACAATTAAAATCAAAACTGAATGACAAAGAAAGAGGTAAAAAATGACCTCTTCTCATGGTTTGGTTTACTTCCCCCTCTCTCGTCGTGAAAAAACAGAAACTGAGAAAGGATGAAAGAAACTCATATCTTCTTGCCATCTGTGGAACCTTAAACATAATCAAAATCGAGATTCGAAAGTTCAACAATCGCCAACCTTTCCATTTGATAATTTCTCTGCCTCTCCCATATGAAGCTATGAAAGAAGAACGAAGATGAAGAACCCTAAAATCCCTCCACGAAATCGAACTCAGCCAATAGTGGAGCAGCCAAATATGTCAATGTACGTTGTTGTCAGCCTTAATCCCTTCCTCCGTTTCCATCAGTTCTCCATTAAACTGCTTGGACCTCCCAAAATCTCTACTCTCCTTCACCGTCTCGATTTCGCTCTTCGACGCTTCCCCTTTTCGACTCTCCATCTTCCAGACTAGCCAACCACAACAAATCAGCAACTCAATAAGTAATCCATCATCATCATTCTTCCCAAGATTCTGGAACGTAGACTATCCCATTTCGATGATTTCTCATATGCAATACCAGCATCGCTATCTTCAACTTCTTATTCACTATAAATATCAAGAAAATGTGTATATCTCAACCATAATTTAATGCACTATTGTCGACAAATTAATAATTTATTAATTTAAAGAGTTTTTTTTATAATGTAAATTGTTTACATAAGCGACTTTATAACCTTAAAATTAGATTCATACGTGGTGTATTATTTTTATTTAGTACAAATATAATTTGTTATATTTTGATAAACTTAGCTTTTAATGTTCATTGTATTATCTTAATCGTCCAAATTCGTACACAATTACTTTGAGTATACATATTCATCATATCTTCAATATATTTCAAATTCATACGATAACTTATCATATTCTACATATTCATTGTATTAAAATTTAATAGATGAGAACTATGTATTCATGCATGTTTTAGTTTAGGTGTCCAAGATAAATATTTAATGTATTTTTGTAGATGGCCTAAATTCATATTTTAAGTTACTTGCACCCCCTATATTCATTTATCATACATTTAAATAATTCATCGAATATATAGTGACCTATTACTATAAATACTACAAAAAATTGTAAAAATCATATTCAACAATGTCTTCTCATTTGAAATGTGTTCAAAAGTCTACCATGAACGATCAAATATGTAAAAAAATAACTATACATTCATGTTTTTTTTATAAATTATATTTTAAAACTATTAATTTATAGAATTGAAAAGGTAATGTCTATTTTTTAACCAAACCTTTTTCATATTCTTTTATATTATCCAAACCTATCGAAATACTAAAAATTAGCCAAATGTTAACTTTCATTTAGGGGTGTTCAAATGGTTACCGTGCTAATAACCAAACCAATTAAGCCTAAATTTCATTATCCATGTAATAAATTTTTTTAACCAAACCGTCCAAATTAACACGAAAACCAAATTAACCAAACCAAATTTTAATTGGTTTGGTTAATCAGATAATCGGATTAACCAAATAACATAATATTACATGAAACCAATTATCATGTTAATGAATAAAACATAACCATATGTTATTACTATCATAAACTATCATTATATATAAGCAATAATAATAAGAATAACCATCTATGATTATCATCATCATTCGAGTTAATACATCATTCATCATCGCTGCGCCTAATATAGTTAGCTTACAACCAACCCTTAACATATAAATATTAACTACATACTAATACCACTCATCAGGAAGTTAAAGCTCTCCTACAAAAGACTTAAACTATACGTAGTTGGAGGTGGATGTCATGGTACTGTACGTAATACTAAAGTCTAGTAGTTGTCCAAAATGTTTTGGTTTAGTAAATAGGCAGACCCATTTAATTTTTGACCCATTATGCTTTGGTTTGTTGTGCATATGGAAATAAAATAGGGAATCACGAAAGTTTGGTTTGGTTGGTTGCATGGAAGTATAAATAATTTTGTATATTACGTGTATCATTAATTGGTTAATTGGTTTCGTTGGTTAGCAGTGTTGAAACCAAACCAAACCACCTAAACCAAATAAGCTAAATTGTTTAACCAAACCAAATCAATTATCCAAATTAACCAAACCAAATTAACCGAATGCTACCGGTTAATATGGTTACCATGGTAACCAATTTATTTGAACACCCCTAGAGTTAGAAAATTATTAAAGATAACATAAAAATGGCTAATCCTTTGATGCATTACGGAAGATTTGGCTAATTAATAGCATTTAAATAGATTTGGATGATATAAAAAAATTTGAAAAAGGTTTACTGTTACATAAAAAATGGATATTACCCAATTGAAAAATATATTTATTTGTGTAGGTTGGTTGTAAAATATTATTACCCTATTATTTTATTAAATTTTCTCATTTCTTACACTTGCCCATGTCGAGAGCGGATAAATTATTAATTTATACTAGATTATTAATTTATCAAGTATTAATTATAGAGGCTATACCGTATACTGTTACAAACATCTTGTATCTTGTTGGCGAACTATTTATGGGGAAACATTCCAGACATATTTGACATGTACAATGATATTAGTACCTAATCAATATTGTTGGCGTCTTCTTTAAGGGTAAATCGCAAGGTTGGTCACTGGGTTTAGTAAAAATGTTCAGTAATATTTAATTCTATTTGTGATACTAAAATTAGTTCAATATTTCAAGTTTGGTCACTCTCCATTAATCTCCGTTAACTTTTGCTGATGTGGAAGTTAACATTCATAGTTGACTGTTAAATGAGTGACGTGGTTATTAAAAAATAAAAAAAATATAATTTAACCTTTTTAATTTTACATCTATTTTTTCAAGACTATTAAAATAAATTGAAAACCTAATTTCTTCTAATTGGCCACTCCTTTCTCTTCTCCCCTTTTTTTTCACAAACGCCCCATCTAAAACTCCCCGACAAGCTTATCCAGCAATGCAGAGCAACCACGGCAGGCGATGAAAACAAGGCCAAGGAAATCATTTTCGAAAGACTCGCCGATATGGCCGTAGCCCGCTACATCAAAGAGCCTGAAGAAGAAGATTAAGAGACCAACGACGCACTACGGTGGAAAAAAAGAGGAAGGGGAATATGAAGGCGGCGGGGGACGGGCAAGAACAGAGAAAGAAGATGAAGAAACAAAGGTTACAAAACCTAGCTTGTTGCTCTATAAAGAATTGACCAAATGTTTCAGTCTCTCCGTCGACCCATTGTAAATTAATTTTCTTGCTTAATAGATCTGACTTTTTAGAATATATGCGTACAGATAGTTGTCGGCCGATTTCACACGACTTCGTCGTCATTACTAATCCTGCCTCATAGTTTGACCTCCTGCCATCGATTCCTCTTTGACGACGAAGTGGTCACGATGAAGGCCAACTATCTAGATCTCGAATCGAAGCTTTCCACCATGTTGAAACAAGCAAACCTGTGTCGGGAAATTTGGCCTAGATGGAACACATCGACGCGGTTGCTGCCGCTACGCGCCAGCATCGTGTTGTCCCTCCGGGTTCAACTTCCTCACGATCCCCACAAGATGCGTCTAGGAAAGCCTCCATTTCCGTTGGTGTTTTTATACCCGTCGTCCATTTCTATGTAGGCTATTAAGATCTCCCTTTCTCCCAACATGACTCTAAACCGCCCCCACCGAGTACCCGCCGTCCGTTAGCCTCCAGATCGTCAACCCGATTGCTACCTCCTCGACGATCTCCGCCGCGTTGAGGAAATGATTTATTTACAATTTTGATAATCATAATTATTTTTTGCTATTTATTTATATTAAGAGGTGAAAATCGTAAAAGATTAAATTTTATTATTTTTAGTTATCAATTATTTTTTTAATAGTTGTGAAAAATAGGTGTAAAATTAAAAGATTAAATTTTATTTTTAATTATTTATTAATAGCCACGTCACTCATTTAATGGTCAACTATGAAAGTTGACTGTCACGTCAGTAAAAGTTAACGGAGACTAATAAAGAGTGACCAAACTTGAACTATTAAACTAATATTAGTGATCACAAATAAAATTAAATATTTGTAGTGACCAAATATGAGCGTTTTTAATAAACCTAATGACCAATCTTGCAATTTACCCTCTTCTTTAATATTTAAAGCCCTAGACATCTCATCCCAAAAATATCCCTGAACATGTTTCAATTTCAGCCGTATTTGGATGACCATGCATTTTCCCCTAAATTACTTTTGGAGGTTGAGGGTTTTTTCCATCCATTTTTATAATTCTCTATTCCTGGGGAGAACAACAACCACCGCATAGAACTTGTTGCTACGTACAATATACAATCCACGCAAGCGAACACATGTATGTACTTCAAACTCAGTTCCAGAAAGAAAAGAGGAAAGAAAAGAGAAGTTGGAACAACAAAAGTCAAAGAGCGTAAATGGGGTTGACTTCCGTCTCCGAATCCGACACCCGGTCATGAGTGGAGGGCAGGCCGCCATCCCGGTGAATAATCTTGCTCTTCTCCCTCCTCCTCCTCCGGCGTATCCTCCTCGACTTCATCACATAAAACGTCATAGTTCCCAGGACTCCGGCCATGGTCACCCCTCCGATGACGGTAATCAGTATCGCAGCCCACCTGTTCCGGCGGCCGACGACAATATAGGAGGAGGAGACGAAGGCCACGGTGGTGCACACCGAGGCCAGCCACATGAGCTTGTTGATGACCTCCACCACGCGCCGCTCCGACTTGGTCTCCCCTCTGACGACGGTGATCTGCACGACGACCACCGCGAGCGAGGTGAAAAGGGCGACGGCGTTGGAGATGAAGAAGATCTTGAAGGAGGGGGAGGTGACGACCACCGCCATCCCGTTGTTGTCGTCGCCCCCGGGGACGGTGAAGATGGCGGCGAAGGCGACGGTGGCGAAGAGGACGGCGACGACGGTGACGGAGTTGGTGGCGTTGTTGATCCCTTCGCGGTGGAGGCGGCGGAGCTCCTTGGCGATGCCGTCGACGTTTTTGTTGGTCTTGCGGGTCTGCTCAAGCTGGATGTGGACTTCCTTCTTGATCTGGGTGACAGTTTTGCGGAGCTCGTCGCGGGGTTGGTTGAGGTCGTTGGCTTTGACGGCGCCGTGGCTGCAAAGGCATTCTTTGATCTCGGAGATTTCTTCCGAGAGGGGCAGGCCGTCGGCGATGTCGAGGGCGGTCTTGTGATCCCTTGTTAGTGCGTTTACGTTGGTGTCTGGTAGAAGAAGCAGCTCTTGCACGATCTGCGGGGCGAGGTAAGGTTAACATAGAGTTATGGTTAGTTTGGTAAACCGACAAGAAAAGAAATGAAATGAAAATAGAAATGAGGAGGACCTCGACTCGCTTCTTCCTGGTGGCAACATGCAAGGCTGTGTTGCCGTGGCGGTCAGGAAGCATGACGATGGCAGCATCGGCGCAGAGCAGCAGCCTGACAACTTGAGAGCTGAGGCCTTTGACAGCCATATGCAGCGCAGTTTGGCCTTTCTTGTCAGTCCTCCGAGCCAGCTGTGGGTCCTTGTCCAGCAAGGCTCTCACGATCTCTACGTAGCCTTGCCTGGCAGCGAGATGCAATGCGTTCTTGCCATTGGCTTTGGGGATCTCCAACAAGCTGGGATCCTTGTCCAGTAATTTCTCAACCACGCCTATGTGCCCCTTCGCTGCCGCCGATACCAAAGGACTCGCATTTGATTGCCCCACCGTCTTGCTTAATGCAGGGTCAACCTCCAGCAGCAACTCCACTATTTCTGCAGCAGCAGCAGCGTAGTTGAATTCATGATGCAAGAAGATTCATATAATTGAGTCTTATATTGTGGAGGAATAGGAATGGAGTAGCCGTAGCTAGTTAGTACCTTGGTGGCCTTGACTGGCGGCGATGTGGAGAGCGTCAAACCCTGCCTTGTTCTTCAGGGCAATAGCCTCTCCAGTGGTGAACTGCAACAGCTCCCTCACAATGTCAATGTGGCCCTTCTCTGCCGCCGTGAAGAGAGCCGTCTCCCCGAGCTCGTTCACCTCGTTCACCACCGCCGACCTTATCTCCGCCACCTCCGCGTCGAAATCGTGGGTGCCCATCATCTGGGCGCTGATCTCCTCAAGCATGTGGCGGACGGAGGAGAGGTCCCCCCGCTGGGCCGCCAGGTGGAGCTCTGTGTCATTGTGCCGCCCAGTCACCTGCTTCACGTACTTCTTCCTCTCGAACCGCTTCCCGGAGCTGGACAGGGCCAGGGACTTGTTCGAATTCGACACCAGCAGGGCTTTCCCTGAGTTGGACAGAACCAGAGTCCCTCTCGGCGTCGACGATGGGGACCGTCCTGGCGAAGACACGTCCGAGAACAGGTTCGGGCTCGACCGGCTAGATTTGAAGAAGAGCCCCTTCTCTAGGTCTCTCTCGCTGCCTGAAATTGTTCCATTCCATTCATTGCACAATTAATATTTTCATTTCCTTTTTTTCTTTTCTTCTTTTCTTTGTAAGAAAAAAACAAGGGGGCCCCCTGGCAATGTTTCCTAGGAAACTTGGGGGAAATGATATCGTCGATACAATCATGTACAAGGAAACGAAAATTGATAATCAAAAAGAAAGAGGGCAGTTACTAGCTAGTTAGGAGATTGATTATATTCAAGAATTAATTAGTTACCTTCCTCGATTCTCATGATGATCGATGCGTAAACTTGAATGATTCAAGGAGGAATTTGATTTCAACGTATGGATGGCGATTTGGGCAAAACCCGTGGAGGAAGATGATGGTAATTAGGGTGACAAATCATGGGGAATTAGATTAATGTAGAAAAAAATTAATCGTGGAAGAAAGGAGGAATGGAAATGTGAAGGAAGGGAAAGCGGGGAGACTGGTGCTTAGAAGACGCCGCCGGTCTGCCGGGAACGACCACCAGGGTCACCGGAGACGAATGGAAAGTCACCAGGCTCGAGGCTCGTAATTTGGTTTGGCGAATTGGGTTGGGGTGGTGCTGGTTTTGATTTTGGTGTTCAATGCCTGCTCTCTATTGTTTCCCGCCTCACGTGGCTTAAACGTCCCAAGTAAACCCCTCTCTCTCTCTCTCTCTCTCTCTCTCTCTTCTTTTGCTTTTGCGTCTCCTCCTCCTTACTTGATTCATCATTTGATTTCCTATGTCCATGCATCCTCTGATTTTCATTATCCATTCATAATTATTATAATTATATTTTTTCATTAGCTAACGATATTATTGAAGCCCCTTGGTTAAAAAATTATAGTTAATTAACGCGGATGGATACTCGATATTTCCGAGATGAAACATGGGCCCTAGTTGCAGACCCAATAGTGCTTTTGGTGACTGAGTCCTGGCCTATTACTGGAAATTTGTGGCCTGAATATTGGGCCCGATTTAGCGGCCTCATAATAAGAGAAAGATTTCATGCAAAAAGGAATTCCAAATAAAACGCAGCGCCCAAGCAATGGGACCGCTAGTAAATACTCCGTTTAATACACGTACTTATACGTACTTTATTCGTTTAAAACTTTCGTATCTGTATTATTGTCAAGCCGTTTCATTAGTTGTCGTTCATTTGACGACTCCCATAATAAACACATATAAAACCCGTATAACATGTTTAATATCCGTATTTAATGAAATAAATTATTAACATTACTATTTTTTACATATTTATTTACTTATAAAAATAATTAATTTTATATATTTATGACTATTAACGTACTATTAAACGTAACATTAGCTAAGATACGAAGTATAATATCCGTACGTATTTTATATGTAACTTTTCTATAACGTATTTTACTAACTACGATGTCGATTTTGTCTTCGGCTTTTGTGGAAAAGTTGCAGTAATGGATGATGTTCGCTGCTAGCCGTGAAAACTACGGGTGGTGTCATGGACTTAACACTCATTTCGTCAAAGAACTAAGCAAGCTTTAGGGATGACAATGAGTTGGGTTGGATTGGATTTTGTTAAACCTAAAGTCAAAAAGTCAAACTCAAACCCAAATCCAAATTCATGGGTTTATCCTTGAAAAAAATCAGGGGTAAAACCCAATGGGTTTGAAAAATTCAAATTCAAATTCAACCCAACCTACTCACTGGGTATTCGCGGGTTCATGGGTACCACCACAATCACTCATATTTGAGAGATTATATTGAACTAGAATACATGCATTAATTTTTTTGGAGCTCCCACCACAATCACTCATATTTGAGATATTATCAATCTCTACTTTTTGTTGAGATTTTTCACTATCACTCAAAATTGACTTTTTATTGCTTTACAACAAACCACAATCCAAACAAGATATTTTCCTAATAGATCAATTGATCAATAAATTTGATAACTCAACACATCAACTTCCAAACGACACATTACTTGCCTATTGTGGCTCATTCTTCAGGGGATATTTGTAGATGATGGATATGGCTAGTAGTCGGTCAGTATCCGGTATACCAGATATCGATAACCCGATATTCAGTATACCGAAAACAGATATTGTGCCCGCCGAATAGCGATTCCGGATGTTAACCGGTATACCAGTATACCGGATGGTCGGTAACCGGGCGGTCGGGAATGGCGAGGAGGAAGTCGGCCGGTTGGGGATGGTAGGAGGAAGTCGACGTTTGAACCCTGACCCTGCTGTCGATTTCAAGAAGCGGCGGCTGGCGACGTAGCTCTCTCTGTCGGGGACTACTACTGGTGGTGAATAGAGGAGGACGACGGAGATGTGGGGGCAGCATAGCTCTCTCCGTCGGCGACGGTTGCTGGTGCCTGGTGGTGAAGAGGAGGAAGACGGAGATGCCTGGGGAGGCTGTATCGATTTCGGCATCGGGGACTCCTGCTGGCTGCTGGTGGTGAAGAGAAGAGGAAGACGAAGATGTGAGCGAGATGCCTCGGGGCGGTGGTTGGGGCTGGGGGCGGCGAGATCGCCTTCCCCTTTCATATTGAATCAGAGGAGAATGGAGGTGGAGCTTGAGCGCGGCGTGCAGCAGGGGAAGCGACTAGCGAGGTCGATGACAATTTGGATTTAGGGTTTAGTTTACCCCCAATTCCCAAATCCAATCCGTTGCATTCTTTTTATAGTTAAGTTTCAGTATTGCGGTATACTTGTATACCGTCGATAATTACCGCTTAGTATCCGGTATTACCGAATGGAAAATTTCATGCCCGAATACGGATACCGCCGGTATTCGATATACCGGATACCGTCAGTATCCAGTACGGTATCCGGTAATTAGGGGTGGGCATTGGGTGGGTCGGGTGGATTTTGACCATAAAATGCACCCACCCGCGCTTAAACGGATTGATAATTTTTAACCCACCACCCACCCACATTTAGTCTCGGGTTGGGTCGGGCGGATAGTGGATGATGCGGGTGGGTTTGTGGGTTCACCCACATCACAATTTATATAATATAAAGGAGTCAACTTGCATTATAATAGGTGAAGAGAATCATCGAGGGAAACCAGAAGTTGAAATATGGCGAAAAATGTCGAATTAGTTCTTAAATTGGATAGAAATTCTATTATGAAAGAGTATTCTACAGATTGAGATGATTATTAGGTGCAAGGAACTAAGGAAAATAATTCCACATAGGAAAGAGCGTTGATCTAGGCACAAGAATTAGAGGAAAAAGTAAATGGAAGAAGAGGGGATCTCTATTTGGAAGGTTGGCTTTGAGGTTCAAACTCCAGGAGCAGTCCGAGTTTATATCTAACGTCTCCACTCTCCTCTCTCTAGCGCCAACGACTTTGATTTTTTTGTTGTTGGGTTGAGCGGGTCACCCGCACACTCACCCACAACCCACCCACCACCCGGCAGATGGCTCCCAGCGCAACCCATCACCCACCCATAGACCCACCCACTTAACGAAATTCGGGTCAAATGCGGGTGGGTCGGCCCAAACCCGCGGATGATCCGCCCGCATGCCCAGCCCTACCGGTAATACCGAATACCGGTTTACCGATTACCACTCCTGATGGACCAGGATCACTGAGATAGTCATTACGGAATAAATAACCATCGTAGACAAGGGTGAAGCCAGGATTACTTACTCAGGGGGCGAATTTTTTTTGAAAACTTGCGTATATTTTTTTGCTTTTATAGGTAGATGAAATGGGTGTAATTGCACTCTCTATACCCGTTTATTTTGAGATGTTTGTGGCATTTGAGCAACATTGCAAACAACAAGGGGAACGAACAAAAGATCATGAATTCTGAGACAAAAAGTAAGAAATTTAGGTCTTCCAACAAAACAAACCCAGAGGTTGAACTAATAAAAGATTGGCATTCGACTCACAAATGACAAAACAACACATTTTTAATCGAAGTGCAATCAATCCTTCACTACCCTAAACTTTGATTGCATATTTCCTCAATGGGAAGTACATCTCCTTTTTCTTCTCCCGCTCTGTCTTCAGAGATGCCTGCAACCAGCAATGGAGAAACAATGATCAGTCTAATCGGAGTTGGCAAAGACAACACAAGACAGAATGCAGGACATAGCTTAGTAATAGCCTAATAAGCAAGGAGCTTGTACTGTTCAAGCTTCGCAGATATAATAATAGTAGTTATTATACAACACTCCACAATAAAAACAGGATCACTTCCAGTCTCCAGATAGTAGTAACCTTATGTCCGTCATTAAATTCAACACTCCTCCCTAATTCACAATAGTTAACCATCGGAGTTACAAATCCGTGAGCTTCCACCAAAAACCATGTCGCCACCACTTGTATTGCTTTCATTTCTCTGCAAATACTTGTCTATTTCTAAGCTCGTATGAAGTGAACAGCATCTTTCTAGGCTGAGCATTCTTCTACTCCTAGTGCAAAAGATATTGTGAATGACACACGCAATCACAAACATAAAATGCAAAAGTAAGAGAGCACGCACTTGGTGCTTAGTGAGGCGTCTGCGAATAGCACGGGTCTTCTTGGGACGGAGATCCAGAGGCAACAACTTCTTCTTCTTGTAAACTTCCCTCAGCGCGGCCTTCTGTTTCTGAGAAATCACTGTCAGCACCTGCGCAATCGACAATCTCACCACCTTGCTGCCAAAGAAGGGAAAGAAATCATATGAATCACGGAAAAATGAAAAGGAGAGTCGATCGGAGAGAGAATAAAAATGGTCCTTACATCTTGGAGAGCTTGTTCGGCGCACCGCCGGTGACCTTAGCGACGCGGAGGAGAGCGAGCTCGGACTTAAGCTCCTTCAACTGGTTCAAGAGCTCTGTCTTGTTCTTGTTCCTCAACTCGTGAACTTTAATCCTCGCTGATGTTGATGTATTCACCACCACACCAGAAATCGAATTAGCGGCAGGAAACAAGACAACCAACAAATCGAGCTCACTGGAAAATGCAACGGAGAAAGAAAGAAATCAGAGGTCGGAGTTGAGTTCGCTTACCCATCCTTGTGCGGCTCCGCTCTTCACTGCGGTCACTTCCAAAACCCTAGAAATTATTCCAAGGTAGAGAAGAGAAATCCGTCTGTTTTATATCTTCCTTTATTAACTGGGCCGGAATGCTATGTAGAGAGCCCATTTAGCTGGGCTCATTAAGCAGCCCTTGAACGTCCCAGTCCCAGAGCAAGAGATGCGGTGGTTGGGTTGTTTGGTTACCGTCAATCTCCACGGGTCCGTTTCTCCTGCTGCTTTCCCTTTCCCTTTGTTTTTCTTTTCTTCCTTCCTGCACTCGGTGTCGGAGTTCAGACTTCAGACGAATTCCTAAGTGCCCAAATAACTGCCATTCCCCTACGGGCAATTCCCTTCTCCTAGCTCTTAATTCTTGCAATTTCCCCTTCTTCTATTTCTAGCTCCACCGTCGGTTCGGTTCACACGGAATCGCTCTCCGGAGCTCGGCCTGAAGAATGAAGCAGTTGCACAAACAAGCCAGCGTGAACTACCGTCGGGACGAGGAGATGCCGGCCACTCAGTACTCACCCAAGACACTCAAACACCCTAGATCCCTTCCCAGATCCATCAACTACCTCTTCCGCGAGCAGCGCCTCCTCTTCGTCCTCGTCGGGGTTCTGATCGGCTCTACTTTCTTCATCCTCCAGCCCTCTCTCTCCCGCGTCGGCCCTTCCGAGGCCCGCCCTGCCGTCACCAGTTCCTTGTCCGGCTCTTCTTCTGTTGTTCAGTCCTACAACCGCGGATCTTCGGGCATATTCCAGAGGAGGACGGTTTCCGGTCGGGTGCCTGCGGATCTCGGCCGCCGGAGGTTGAGGATTGTGGTGACCGGGGGAGCTGGATTCGTCGGCAGCCATCTCGTGGATAAGTTGATTACCCGCGGCGACGAGGTAATTGTGATTGACAATTTCTTCACGGGGAGGAAGGATAATTTGGTTCATCTGTTTGGGAACCCGAGGTTCGAGCTCATTCGTCACGACGTTGTGGAGCCTATACTGTTGGAGGTAGATCAGATCTATCACTTGGCTTGCCCTGCATCTCCGGTTCATTACAAGTACAATCCCGTCAAGACAATCATATCCTTTCTAATTAGTTATCATTATCTCCATTAATGGATGCTTATAGGCGTGTTGCGCTTTAAGCGTTCGCTTCATTTCGCTGTTGTTAATAATTTCGTGGATTTGGGATTGGGTTTTGAGATCCTTGACTGTGATTGCCTGACTTACAAGACAAATGTCATGGGGACGCTGAATATGTTGGGTTTGGCCAAGAGGGTAGGTGCCAGATTTCTGCTGACAAGTACCAGTGAGGTCTATGGAGACCCGCTTGAGCATCCACAAAAGGAGACCTATTGGGGAAATGTTAATCCAATTGGTTTGTTTCTAATTGTGACAATCAATGTGTTTTTTTTTTTCTTTCTCTTTGAGAAAGGATATGGGTTGTTCATTGACTGCAAAGTTTGGTGACTGCAAATTGATTAGGTGAGAGGAGCTGTTATGATGAGGGAAAACGAACAGCAGAAACATTGACCATGGATTACCACCGAGGTGCTGGTGTTGAGGTAACTGCCGTTTTCTTTAAATATTGATAGCATTTAAGATCTGGATGCTTAACTTGCATCCAGTGTTGTTATCATAACCATTACAAAGTTGTATGGTACTGGCTTATCTTGGTCCTCTTCTTTTTGCTTTCCATGAATAGTCCTGAAAAGTTAACCTTCCTGATGTGACTAGATAATTCGATGGACCTGCCATGGAATGTTAAGAATCCTTTCCTAGTGGTTTCTTCTATTCTATTAGCAGTTGTCGTCCTTTTCAAACCAATAATTATGTCAAGCCTACTCCTCCACTCACAAACGAAGAATGAATCTATTAATTGATAGATGTTGAAGGATGATCTCTGAGCTTTAAGTCCTAAGTAGGTTGGACATTTGCCTTCCTTCTTTAGTTTCTCACGTCATAGTAGGCGGTTAAGAACAGGTGTTCTGAGTTGTTCCCATGGTAGATTTACAGCATCAGTTAACTCCAATTTTGTAGTACTAAATTCACCCTCGATTCCTAACTATTTGTAGGTGCGTATTGCTCGCATTTTTAACACCTATGGACCTCGCATGTGTTTGGATGATGGACGTGTTGTCAGCAATTTTGTGGCTCAGGTTTGGCTTTCCTCTTTATTATTAAGCACACGTGACTTCTATGTGATGCGATCTTATCTGAAACTTATATACTAAATTTACTTTTGGCAGCCAACTTATGAGTGACCTCAGTCTATGATCTTATTGATTGTCAACTGTACTAAAATTGTTATTGGATTTTTTTCAGGCCATCCGCAAACAACCTATGACTGTGTATGGTGATGGGAAGCAAACAAGGAGCTTCCAATATGTTTCTGACTTGGTACGACATACTGCTATCTAATACTTTCTTCCGCAAACAAGGAGCTTCCAATATGGATCGGAAGCTTGGAAATTTTCTAAAACTTGCAGAACACGTGAACGCAAAGCCATTAGTCAAAGTCAGCAGATTACATTTGACAACTCTGCTAAGCAGGGGCTAGGTGAATACGCCTTGGATCCCGCTCAGTGACAGGAAATCAAAGCCTTAAGGATTGTCATGCAGTTAGCCAATCTTAGGTAGCATGAACAAGCAGTCAACTTCCGATGTGTATACGCCAAATTGGTGGTTAGCTAGACGGAAAAGAATTGCTTTGCAAGTGAAGATTGCCCCTAAGTTGTCTCTAACTTAATAGACTACAAATTATGGGCTTTGTGAGGAGAGGGAGCTGTCATGCTAACTGTCAATGTTTCAGACTTACTATGGAGTGAGTTAGAAAGTTCGATGGGATGAGTGACCCTAACATAGGAGGACTAGTGGCCCACAGTGTTTGCAAACATTAGTGAGGGAGGGACAACTGTGTGAAAGTCTCAGTAGTGCATCGTCGGGGCAATTGAGTGGAGCAGTTGTGTGTTACTGTCAGAGGAGCTTTGAGATTGTAGTCAGCGCCTTACAGATGCTCCTTTGAATGACAGGTGGAGGGATTGGTAGCACTGATGGAAGGTGTGCATGTTGGTCCATTCAATCTTGGGAATCCAGGAGAGTTCACCATGCTTGAGCTTGCTGAGGTTTGGCCCGTGACATGGGCTTGTGGATTTATTTCCCTTTCTGAATAGGATGAGATGTAAAGTGTTGCTTCCTGTTGTGCTTATGCTGACTTGCACTTTGGTTAATGATGAAGGTGGTGAAAGCAGTAATTGATCCAAGTGCAACAATAGAGTTCAGGCCAAACACTGCAGATGATCCGCACAAGAGGAAACCGGACATTGCAAGAGCAAAAGAACTGCTGAACTGGGAGCCTAAAATCTCACTGAAAGATGGGTTGCCACTCATGGTGAGCGACTTCAGGAATCGCATTCTGAACGAGGACGAAGGGAAAGGGCTTTAAGGAAGTCATAACCGTGGCAGGCACCGGAAACTATTATGTACAGTGTTAAAGAAAGAAGGGCAAGGCTGTAGCTTGATTTAATCCAGTCTCGTCATCCACAGTTGCTCTCTCTTTATCCCTCTGGCCTTAATTATGGGTAAATCCAGATAGCAAGTTTATCTGGAAACCACATCGTTTCTCGTTTCCAGGTTAATCTTCCTCTATTCTTTGATTCTTTGTTGTTCTTTCTTCGTTTATATTGCTTGCTTGCTTGCTTGCAGTATGGAACCGAACTGGAGACTTCAGGTTTGTTGCGAGTGCCAAGAAGGCTCCAGTTTTTTGTTAGGTTTGTTGAGGGGGAGAGTTGATTTTGTTTGTTGCCATGGTAATTTTGAGCTGTACAAGTACAACCAGAAAGAGCTTGCTTTATGTTTCCGAATCAGATAATATAATTTTTGTCGCGCTCTATTGGGGCCAATTTCCTGACGGTATAGCGTGAGCTTTATTAAGTAAATGATGAATGATTAATACTCCAGCCGAAGAACGAATAATGCTAGTTAGTTGCGGCCCCTGAATTCTGATACTTATTTCAACGCGAAAGAACTACTCCGCAATGGTTGGCACTAGTGATGGCAACGGGGCGGGTACCTCAATTTCCATGCCCGTCCCACGTTACTACGGGTCGGGGCGGGTAAAACCCGCGCGGGTACGGAGCGGGGCAGGTCAACCCACTCTTATATGTTGTTCAAAAAAAAAAAATACAAGTAAATTTTACTTTTTACAATAAAACGTAGGGAAAAACACTTTAAAAATGAAAAATATTGATAATAGAATGGAAAATTGAGTCTAACAAGTTGAAAGATCGACTCTAACTAGTTGAAGAAAAGTCAAAATAGGAGAAATATGTATAGATATTGTAAGAAATTGAGATAAAATGAGTCTAGAACGGGGCGGGGCAAGGCGGGTCGGAAGTAGATACCCATGCCCCGCCCCACGCTACTGCGGGTCGGGTAATACCCGCGGGGCGGGTTGAAATTGACATCACTAGTTGGCACTGGAGCAGACTGTGGTCTGCATGCATTGTTACAAGGCAATTCACCAATCCATCCACTTAAATATTCAACTAATCCAATCTATTTAAATCCAATCCATTTGATACAAATCCAATTGAATTGGTGGATTTGTGGATTGATCCATGAATTCAAATGATAAATTACGATTTAGTACCTATATTTTTTATATTTTATATTTTGGTACCTAAAATTTATTTTTCATACGAAAAAATGTTATTGGAAAATTACGTTTTAGTATCTAAAAACATTTATTATTTTAGTACATGAACTTTTCAAATTTTACATTTTGTTCCAAAGATTGGATGTCATTCGGTCATTCGGATCAATGATCATCCATATGATCCAATCCATTTAATCCAATCCACTTGATCCATGAATCTATCAATGTAATCCATCAATCCATTGATCCAATTCATTTGTCACCTCTAATTGTTACCCTTCTCGATGGCCAACCACCCTGGTGTCCCTCTTAACTCCCATCCCATCCCATTGCAGAATTCACAAAGGTTTCCAAATGGTTATTAGCGTGAAGAGATGGAGAATAGGGATGACAATGGGTCGGTTGGGTCGGGTTTTGCCAAACTCAAACCAAAATTCATGGGTTTATCCGTAAAAAAAAAAGGGGGGGGGGGGGGGGGGGGGTATAACCCACTGGGTTTGGAAAACTCAAACTCAACCCAACCCGCTGGGTATCCGCGGGTTCATGGGTACCTATGGGTTTTTGTGGTAAAAAATTTACAATAACAAGTTCCTACCAAAATATAATTCAAACATCAATTTCCCCATACATATTATCCATACATAAAACACCATTCTAGAAAATTCAAACATATCACAATTAAATTAAAAAAATCACACGGAATAAGTGTAGTGAGAGTTAGATTAGAGGAAATTAGAATTAGGGTAGGGTTTGGGGAGAGTAGGGCGACGAAATAACCGTGAGCGGGTATCCATGAGTCGGGTACCCATAAACCCCAACTCAACCCAACTCGGTGAATAGTGTACGTGTTTAAATGTACACATTTTACCCCTCATTTCTTATTCGTTTAGCTTAGTATTTCATCGTTACTCGACATATTTCACGCTAGGTTGTACTTGTTTTGATACTAGATTTGGGCCCGACCCGATCGTCGGGTTCGTTTAGTCAATGACATAAACAACAATTATAAACTTATGAAGTATTAAATACTTTTTGGTATAAAGATTAATTCAAATTATTTAATTATTGGGAAACATTCAAAACAAATATACATAATATATTTATCCGACATCCTAACCAATCCATCGACTAAATTAAACAACATGTGCATCCCACTAACAACAATGTCTTCCTTTTCACCACTAAAACATCTATCTCTATCATCAAAAAATAGTCTCGACCTTCTTCTCAACATGAAAATTATCTTACCTTGATAAAGATTAATTAGTTACTATTTTGAAGATATTAAATATTCACGTAATGTGGATTTGTTTAGAGGGGCTAGCCGTGAGATTAATTGTGTGGAAGTGTTATTTAATCATTTTGAGTTTGCTAAAAAATAATTGTTCAAATAGTATTAGATTTTATGCATTTTCTTATATATTTGGACTTTATTCATTCAGTTATATTATTAAAGAATAAAAAAAATTAGCTAATCAAATAAATATAATCTCTCATTATTCTTCCTTTATAATCCTTTCAATTTTGCTCTCTATAAACCCTAATTGTATTCTATATCCCTATGAATTTCTATCAATTCTCTCTCTCCCCCTCCCCCTCCCCATAAATATCTAATCTCAATTCTTCCTCATTCGACAATTTATTTATTTCCCTTATTTTGCTTAATTCTCCTCTAATCATATCTCTGTACTAATCAATCTTGGATTCCAAGATCTTTTCTCTCATCAATTGGTACAAGAGTCTAGTTACCCTATCATCAACACCATAATCTATGTCGTTACAGCGGCCACAGTGATCGTCTTCAACGACTTTGTCGAGATTTACTTAGTAGCTTTCAAGGATATCTAGGTGCAAATAAGCAGCAAGTATGATCTTCGATGAAGAAGGATAATGAAACTACTTTTTGGTTGTTGGCAGCGTGAGTTGGGAACTTTCCATTCATATTATGTAGTGAGAGAGCCTTTCTTTTGTCGTCTTCAATTCATTGTTGCAGCTAGAATGACATGGAAGTGATAGAGTGGTCGAACCTTGAACTCAAAGTATAGGAAGAAGTTCATACGAATTCATGTTGATTCTTCAGGGGGAATCTTCCAAAGAAGATGGATTGACAAAGGATTAGTTAGTTACTATTATTCTTGATGGTCAGAATATTTTCTTACATTTTCTCGTATTTTTATTCATCCAAGCATTCTTGCCACAAACCCTAATTGTATATTACATCTCCTTGCATTTCTAATTTTTTTCTTTAAATCCCTCTTAATTCCCAAATTAGAGCTAATCAAATAAATCTAATCTCTCATTATTCTTCCTTTATAATCCTTTCAATTTTGTTCTCTATAAACCCTAATTGTATTCTATATCCCTATGAATTTCTATCAAGTCTCTTCCCCCCCCCCCTCATAAATATCTAGTCTCAATTCTTCCTCATTCGATAATGTATTTATTTCCCTTGTTTTGCTTAATTCTCCTCTAATCATATCTCTGTACTAATCAATCTTGGAGTTCCAAGATCTTTTCTCTCGTCAATTGGTATAACAGTCAAGTTACCCTATCATCAACACCATAATCTATGTCATTAAAGCGGCCACAGTGATCGTCTTCAACGACTTTGTCGAGATTTACTTAGCATCTTTGAAGGATATCTAGGTGCAAATAAGCAGCAAGTATGATCTTCAATGAACAAGGATAGTGAAACTACTTTTTGATTGTTGGCAGCGTGAGTTGGGAACTTTCCATTCATATTATGTAGTGAGAGAGCCTTTCTTTTGTCGTCTTCAATTTATTGCTGCAGCTAGAATGACTTGGAAGGGATAGAGTGGTCGAACCTTGAACTCAAAGTACAGAAGAAGTTCATACGAATTCATGTTGATTCTTTAGGGGTAATCTTCCAAATGAGATGGATTGACAAAGGATTAGTTAGTTACTATTATTCTTGATGGTCGGAATGTTTTCTTACATTTTCTCATATTTTTAGTCATCCAAGCATTCTTGCCACAAACCCTAATTTTATATTACGTCTCCTTGCATTTCTAATTTTTTTTTCTTTAAATCCTTCTTAATTCCAATAATCTCCACCCATCTCGGTTCTTCCTTATCTTGTAATTTGTTTATCTCCTTAATTTTGGCTAGTTCTCCATTAATTGTTGTTTATTTAACTTTTCGAAACAGGTTGAATATGCAACCTATTAACACTCATTCCTAACTTTGACAACTTTATGTTTTATGAGCAGGATGCAGACTCGCAAATTGTGGTAAAAAATCTAAACAAAGGAAAGGAGAAGGCCAAGTTTCTGGTTCAGGGGATTCTGTGGAGAAAGATCAGGGTACCAGTTCAGTGACTTCTGTTGGGGTTGCTGGGGGGGAGCAGGTTGCTAAATTTGTGGATGTAGTGAAGGGTAATTCACCTGTATCTTCTCCTGTGGCTAGCTGTTCAATTTCTCAGGAAGGACAGTCTCCATCTGTTCCTCCTGACTCCCAGCAAAATCCTTGGATCACAGTGAGTCAGGCAAAGAAGAAGAAGTCTCCTGCTGCTCCTATTCCTAAGAGAGGGGGTAGGGGAGGTAAGCGCAAATGAGGGTGCTGTCTTGGAATACCCGGGGATTTAAGGACCCGGATAAGAATAAAGCTGTACAGCTTTTAGTAAATAAGCATAGTATAGATATAGTAGCATTACTTGAACCAAGGGTAAAAGTTGACAAAGCTGAGGAACTTATCAATAAGCGTTTTCAGGGTTGGAAAAAAAAGGTGGTTGGCAATGCATCAGGTCTGAGTAAGATAGGGTTGGTATGGAGGTCTGATGTTCAGTTGAGGATTCTCCATAGCTCTGATCAATTTATACATGTTATGGTTTGTTCGGGGATGCCTTTCTTTCTTACTGTGGTCTATGCCTTGAATGAGGAATCTGAGAGGAGGATTCTGTATAGTGATGTGGGGGCACTGCAAGTTCAGTATGAGCCTTGGCTTATTGTGGGTGATTTTAATGCAATAGGAGATGTCGGTGAAGCTTCAAATACTCCTGGAGTTAGTGCAGGTATGGTAGATTTCAGAAAATGGCAGTATGATAATGAGATGATTGAGCATAAATCATCGGGGTCTTGGTTTACTTGGATTAATAAGCAAGCTGGTAATCCAATAGCAAGGAGGCTGGATAGGGCTTTTATAAACTGTAAATGGCTTGAGGTTTTTGGCTCTAGCACAGTGGATATATTGGAGCCTACGGTTACTTATCAATGTCCTATGTGTATGCTCACTGATAGTCTGATAAAGTCTTTGCCTAAGCCGTTTAAGTTTTTCAAGTTTTGGATGCAGAATGAGAGATATTGGGAGATTGTGAAGGAAGCCTGGAATTCTGAGTGGAGGGCTCTCCTATGGTGAGAGTCAATAAGAAATTGAAGGTTTTGAAAGGGTTGTTGAAGCAGTTGAATAGACAGGAGTATTCTGATCTTCATCAAAGGGTTATACTGAAGGAACAGAAGTGGTCAGGAGCTCAGGCAAATGCTCTTCAGAGATGCATAATTCATGTTTACTATTTATGAAAGAATATTAAATTTTACGTCAATTTACGAGTTATATCTCATTCCCATTAAGTTGTAGTTGAAATAATTTTACACAGATAAATTAGATTAATTGTCCTATACAACATGACATCTAGTTTGATATATTTTGGAACAAAAAAATTGATGGATTGTTCAGACGAAACATTTCGATGGGGTATTGGCTCAAAATAACTTCGTGGGAATTTTGTAGAGGTCATTATACAGGTTGATCGGTCGAAAGTCGGAGATGAATTATGATTGACTCTTATTTGGTATCATCACAATGAGGGTTTCGCTCATGTCTGCAATTTTAAACGAGTTACTGAAATAGTGTGAAACATTATTAGTAACATCTTAACCCATGATATTCCAACATTTCTGGTAAAACACAAGTGGGACAGTTAGAAGCCATCTTTCCAAGTGGCCTTGAGCAGGCTTATAGACATGATTGCACCCCCAGACTTCCTCTGCCATGATCGTAGCTGAAAGACTATAAGCGTTACATTCTACATAATTAAAAAGAGCCACCATATCATCTATAGTGTGGCCAGCGGCGGGGTATATTTCAAGGTAGAAAGCTCGTGCCATCCATTTCATCTCTTTATTATCCGTCGTCCATTCTCTTGCAGAGTTATAAAGTGTAGTATTAGTCTTGTTATACCGAGAGCTTTTTATGGTTGAGAGGTGAAAGAATCACGTGTTCCTGCCGCCCTCCTTAAACCAATTCACTCTCAATTGTGGGTACCACAATAGCTGCTCTTGAAAGAGGATCTTCTCCAATTCTGATACGAGCACGGAACCGACACCCGTAGTTATCAAAGTCACGTAGCTTCAAGAATGAACAAGAAAAGGGATTTTTAGGGTTTTTGTTTGGGATAAGATGAAGTTGAAAGTGTAATCTTAGCACAAAGATGGGAGAAGGCTCTAACAATATAAAAGATAGAATCTCGACCACAATCAAGGTAAAAACTTGATTGGTACAGAGAAAAATTCACAATTCTAAAGCTCAATGAACCAAGATAAAATCAATATTCTTCAAAAACTAACTCAAAAACTCGTTTTAAGCCCTTTATATAAGCAAGACAAAACAAACTAAACCAAACACTAAAAAGGAAATTTTAACTTCGTCCAGGCCCGATCCCCGGTCGGCCTTTTTAGATCCCCGATCGGGGGTTATTGCCCACCGACCTCTTCTACCTCCACTCCCCGGTCGCCACCTCAAGATCCCAGGTCGGGGATTTGGTTGCTCTGGTCGGGGAATGCCATTGAGAATAGGGGCGGCATTTCGGTTTTTGGTTACTATTTAACCGACCGGTTAAACCAATAACCACCAGTTAACCGATAATCGAAAATCATAAACATCGGTTGGTGTTTGGTAGGGAGAGTTTTAGCTTTGGTTAACCGAGTAACTGAAATCGGTTAATTGACTAACCAAAGCTAACCGACCGATATCTATACGACGTCGTTTCCCACCAAAATGGCGTCGTTTCAATAATGAAAAAGTAAAATAAAAAAATAAAAAAACTCCCCCAACCCTACATGTTTTCGACCTTACCCTCACCACTCACCCTCCACCCCCACCACCCTCCACCCTCCTACAAAAACAACAACAAAAAAATCACCAAACCCTTGCACCCCAAGTTGTCGCCAGCCAGCCAACACCAAACCATCACCGTAGTTAAACAACCGCTTCCACCATTTTTGACCCGAGTTGCTAAAGCTTGTCATCATCCCTCAGAACCTCAATTCCGGAAGCTAGCTAATGGTGTTGTGTTCCGGTAAATCTCTCGCCAACCCCTCCCCCGCCACCCCCTGACCCTGTGACGCTTCAACCCCCGAGACCCCCGCCGACCTCCCAGATCAAGCAACCACCGTCGTTGCCCTACTGCGTCAGATCCAGTAACCCCCCGCCGACATCAATCAACCACCGCCATCTGCTCATCTCACCCCCCTGTGACCTCGCCGACCCTCACCTCCCAGAATTTCGATTACATCGAATAACCGAGCCACTAATCGGTAACCGATCGGTCGGTGGTCGGTTAACCGATCATCTCCTCTTGATCGGTGTTTGGTAGGCAGAAGAGGTGGTTTGGTTAACTGATAACAGAACTTTTGGTTTTTGGTCATAACCGAACCGACCGAACTCAACCCCTAATCGAGAATAACATCAGTCCCTCCCCGTTGGATAAATTTTGCCCTCAAAACTAGTATTTTCCTGCAAGAGACAACATCAATAGAATATCTCATCAAACTCCTTCTTAGAGCAGTCAACATGTGTCTTCCAGCCATAAGATTGGTTCCCATTTCGTCCTCCAACTTTCTGCCACTTGGATATCCTTTCTCCTTTGCCCAAGTCATCTCCATATGCTGTTGATCTTCCCGGCCTTCAGTTGGCGATAATGGCTTGAGCAGAAACTTTCGATCTCCTTGATTGAACCGGTAGCTATTGTTTCCTTCATCATGAATAACCTCTCCGTCATATTTCCATGGACGACCCAATAGGAGATGAGCAGCCTGCATTGGAGCAACATCACACTGGAGTTCATTGTCATACTCACCTTGACTTTCTTGTTGACTTTGATGGCTCCATAGTCATTCAACCAATGCAGATTGTAGGGCTAAGGATGTTTGATGGTGCTCAATTCCAAGTTCCAACTTCTTGATTGCGTCCAAGCTCACAACGTTGGTGCAACTACCACCACCGATGTCAACTTTTCATCCACTAAGCAATGAGAGTGGAAAAAATTATCCCTTTGCTCTGTCTCTGTATAAGCCTCGATGGATAAGGCCATGTGGTTCACTCCCAAGAACTTACCTGACGGAGGGATCTCAGTAGTGATGTGCTCATCCACAACGTCATCATCAGAGTCAATCCCAGTCCCCATGGGCTTCTCCCCCGACTCCTCCTTAGAAAAGTACTCATCATCTTACAAGACTAAGCCTTCTTGTTGGGGCATTGGTTTTCCTTGTGACCACGTCCCAAGCACTTGAAGCGTTGGATGCTTCCAATTGATCCTTCATTTCTGGCTTGGTTGACTGGAGTTGTGTTCCTAGCAGTTGGCTTGTCACCTTCTCTCCAACATGTTTGGGCGAAAGTGGGTACCATCTTCTCGAGCTCACCTTCAGCTGTTTCTCCACCTTCATAGCCAAATGCACCACTTTCTCCAACTCCACGAACTAACGAAGCTTGACTACGTGCTTGATCTCCATGTTGAGCCCATGTAGGAAGCAAGCAATCGTTGCTTCCATGTCCTCCCTCACATTTGCTCTCGTCAAGAACAGTTCAAGCTCTTTGAAGTACTCATCAATAGAGCATGCTCCTTGCCGAATGCCATTCAAGGAATCATGAAGGTCTCTATGATAGAACGAAGACACGAACCGATCACAAATAAGACCTCTAAATTCTTCCCAAGTAGAGACAACAGGCTGCAGATTTCTTCTTCGTCAAAGCTAAACCTGTTCCCACCAAGCTGCTGCATAATCAATAAACTCATAGGTGGCTACCAGAACTTTCTGATGCTCTGGGTAAGGATTGCACTAAAAACAAAATCATCTTCCTCTCCTAGTCAAGGTAAGCTAATGCACTATTATATCTTGAAATGACAGGATTGAGAGCTTGATCCCTCAAATCGGATCAACACCGTAACCTCCTACTTTTGGTGGCCTTCCTCCATAATCATGGTAATCATCTTCATAATTATTAAATGGATGTCTATACTGCGAGATTATTGACGACGTTGCCCCGTGTGTTGACGCCTCTACATCTGCCAATCATGGGTCTCGAGAAAAGCTAGGTAAAATCGATCTGCTCTAGTACCCTCTCGATTCTCAACTCCAGTCTGTGCCGCTATAGTGATTGGGTTCTCTGGTGGGTTACCCATTGGTTGCGTCTCCAACCTGGTGATTGGGTATCTAGGTGCTTATTAGTCTTAACCAACTGACCTTTGATAGCGTCCTGCTGAGTCTGAAGTAAGGCTCTCATCTGCGCCATCTGTACGACAAGCAATTGCAAGACTCTGTTCTCCCATAGTTTGTTCTTCGATTAGAGTTTCTTCTTTAGAAAGCAATTCTTCCTCTTCTATGCATTGTGAAATGGGGTCTTTTTATACCAGAGCTTTTGTTCTCGCCAATGTGTTGAACCGGAGCTCTGATACCACTTGATACGAGCACGGAACCAGAACCCATTGTTATCAAAGTCACACAGCTTCAAAAACGAACAAGAAAATGGATTTTAAGGGGTTTTGTTTGGGATAGGATGGAACTGAAAGTGCAATCTTAACACAAGATGTGAGAATGCTCTATTAATATAAATGATAGAATCTCGAACACAATCAAGGGGATAACTTGAATGATACAAAGAAAAATTCACAAGTCTAAAGCTCAATGAACCAAGATAAAATCAATATTCTTCAAAAATTAACTTAGAACTCGGTTTTAAGTACTATATATAAGCCATGTAAAACAAAATAAACCAAACACGGAAAATGAAATTTTAACTTCATCAAGGCTCGATCCTCGGTTGGCCCCTTCAGATCCCTGATCGGGGGTTATTGCCCAGCCGACATGGGACTCTTCTGCCTCCACTCCCCGATCGTCTCACACAGATAATGGTCGGGGATTTGGTTGCTCTGGTCGGGAAATGCCGTCGAGAATCGCATCAAAATCCCTAAGAATATCATAATCATCAGTAAGGGAGCAAGCGGATAGCCATCGCTCATTCCTTACATTGCAAAGCTTCTAAGCGGTGAGAGAACAACCATTTTTTAGTGGAAGATTTTACCAAATGAGCTCCTGTTTTATTTAGACAGATCGTGTTCCATCCATATGAGTGTTTGGAGAAGGTCCTAGTCGTGTCTTCAACTATCCTGCATAAAATTAGGAAACTCATCTTGCAAGATGATACACTAACGAGTTTGGGTACTTCGTTAGCCATAGGTCATTGACTAAGGCTCGATCCATGAATTGCCAAAGGAGACCTCTATTGCAAGTGAACACAGGGCTGAAAAACTGTACGTCAAGCAAACTACATTCGTCCACACATTGCTTGAATTCACGGTAGCGAGTAGCCGAACAATGTGCCCCTCTTTGTCAGTCCACAAGCGAGAGGCTTGAGCTGATAGTGAGCAGATGGAATCCCAAAACTCACAAAGTTCTAATAGGACATGTTGCCCATATACCAAAGTAAGGAGGGCCTTTTCACCTGAGCAAGAAGTTACGTCAAACTGGGATTGATCGTTCCATGCATACGCATAGAATCCTCAATCAATGCAGTTAAAATTATTGTCAAGTACTTCACACCTACCATGGGTGCTTATTCCCCTTTGTAATGGGCGATGGGATGACTAATGGTTCTTGGATCTACCTGAGGTTCCATGATCTGGTTCCTGTTGGTGCGATCTTTCCCTATGGTAGTCTTGATTTGGCTATGGCTACGCGTTTCTAGGCGTTTGTCTCCGACCCTTGGGAATCTTTGTGGAACCTCCCTCATTCGAATGTTGTAGTTCCTACGCGGAGATGTTCTCCAATTGGCTGTCGACTATCCGAAGTTCTTTGAGATGGGCTATGTAGACTTAGTTCCCACCCTTATCATGGTATCTTCGACATCCATCGAAGATGTTGATGTCATCTCCACTCCTTCCGCTTCAAGAACTGTGAAATGTGAGCCTTGAACAAGTTCTTCTTTGATCGAGGGTGACACTCGACTGTGGGTTCTCTTTTGGAGACCCGATTTCGGTTCCTATATGCTTCTTCTTAGCTGCAATCCACTCGTCAAATTTTGGTTAAGGATAAGCGTATTTAGGGTAGCTGAGGTAGCTATAGGAGGCGGTGAAAGTACTAAGGTGGCCACCTCCATTTTGCATGGGCAACTCAAAGTGTTGAGGCCATAACGGCTACAGTCAAAGCATATTGCATGTAGTCTTTTGTACTCAATAGGGTATTTTATTCTTTCCAGCTCAAACTTTTTCTAGAAGGGTTTTTGACTTGTCCACTGCCACAGATGCACGAGTGAACTTCCCACGACCTCCGGCTTCAGTTTCCCCATCAACTCGTATTGGTTTGCCAATGAGACCACCTATGCGATGAACCACTATTGGATCGACCAGAATGAGGAGGAAGTGTACCCAAACTAGGAATTTAGTTTGGTGCGCTCCATAGGGGTTGAAATTCTTTACCCATTGATGCATCATGAGATAGTGGTCCCACACCATCCATGGCCTGCCACACGATCTATGAATTTTGGTTGCCAGTTTGAAACACACGAGATAGTAATTTTTCACAATATCCGTGACTTGGATCTCAAAAGGTTTCGCCCATAGTGAGACTATCTAGCGATGTAGGAACCTTTACTGATAGCTCTTCCCCAACATCTTGACCATCAGGAAATACTGCGATTAAGCATAGGGGATCCTGTATGATCTAGTCTTGACTGTCATCTTTGAGAATGGCTTCCTCAACATCCTCTGTATCAGAGTCTTCCACACACTAGCCCTCGCAATGAGAGGTCTCGCGAAAAATGAGACAAGCATCGCTGAACCAAATTTGCTCCTGGTTATTTTGGGTACATATCAAGTTCTTCAAGACTTTTGTGGGACCTACGACATCCTTTGACATTTTTTCAACCGTGGGAGAGATGGTATACGGCACCAAGAACTCTGGTTCTACGTCGCATTGAACGCCGAAGAGGGGGTACCTTTGCTCTCTTTTCTGTGTGTTGTGTCTCCATTATAACTTTGTCATTGGGAGAGGAAGGTGTTGGAGAGGGTATTCTAGCCCTTGTGATATTTTTTTAGGCTGGCCGTAATTGCGGCATAGCAAGGTCCTCAACGGCTTCCATGGCGGAGACACCAAAGATGGGAAACGCGAAGGAATCGGTTAGGGTTCCCTACGAGAATTACGCTATACGTTTCAATAATGAACAAGAAGTCAAGTATTAGTAGTATTTTAGTTTATAGTTCTTCAAAGATGAACCGAGGGGATCCAAATCTAGAGTTTGGGGATCTATGTGGAGAAACTAGAGATGAGGCTTTTCGGCTTGGCTCATGACCTGAATGCTACGCTTGAGATGGCACTAGGGAAGACAATGGGTCGGGTTGGGACGGATTTTGCCAAACCCAAAATCAAACTCATGGGTTTATCCGCCAAAAAAACCCATAAAACACGTTGGATTTGAAAACCTCAAACCAACCCAACCCGCTGGGTATCCACGGGTTCATGGGTACCCGTGTGTATTTGTGATAAAAAAAATTTACAATAACAATTAACAAGAAACTATCAAAATAAAAATCAAGCATCAATCTCGCCACACAAAGTATTCGTACATATACACACCATTCTAGAAAATTCAAGCAAATCACACAATATACATACAAATTGTTCAACACCAATCTAGAACAAATCAATCTAGTTAATTTAAAGACCACGAGCATAAAAACCTCTAATATGTTGATGAAAATTATGGTTAAACATAATGATTCTCCCCAAGTAGTAAAACAGAGAAACCTCAACAAATCAAAACTTAACAAAAGTCTAGAAGAATCCTTGATGGGCTGCAACACGTTCTTCGTACCCTAAAAGGCTTATCGGCAGTGGCTACCGCAGCCAAAACCTGAAGTAGAGGAGGAGCTGTAACGGAAAAAAGGAGAAGCAGGGGAATCCGGGAAGGGCGATAGTTTTTTCCCTTGCCGGCCGAGTAGAGGAGGAACAAGGGAATTCGGGAATGGTGAGAGTCAACGAGAGGCGGTGGCGAGCGAGAATCGACGGGAGGTGGAGGCTGGAGGTGGAGGCTGAGCAAAGAGTAGGTCTGGGTCTGGGACTAGGAGGGCGGCGGGTCGACGAAGAAGTCACCGCGACTCCGAGAGCCGTCGGTAATGGCGGTGGAGAGGAGCGAGACAGGAATCAAGTTTGGGAGTCGGCGGCCGTCGGTACGGGAGGATGGAGGCGGAGTGGAGTCTCGCGATTTAGGGAGGGAGAGGGATGGAATTGGAGGGGTGACGGGGTTTCTGTTTCTGGGAGATGGGAGGTAATTTGGAAAATGTTAGGGTCTTAGCTTTTAAGGATTTGGGGTTACTAAGTGTGGCCGGATATACACGGGGCGGGTACCCCCAAACCCAAACCAGCCCCAACCCGCTTAACAAGACACCGAGTTTAATCCCGAACTCGATCAACATAATTTTTACCCTCTTTGACCGTAATAGGTCAGGCTGGGTACCCACAGGTCCGGGTTTCATTGTCATCCCTAGATGGCGCACATAAGACGAAATTGAAAGGGGCAACATGTATGATTCCTATATTTTTCAATCTCTCAATTGAAATTGAAATGATTCTTTGTTTTGATCTAATTCATAAATGAAGATATTGTAAAATGAGTACTTTTCTATTACACTTTTTTTACAGAAAATCTGAACTTTCTATTACTCTGTAAAAAAGTATTATTAGTTATAACTTGAAGTAATATTACAAGGAATAATTTTTTGGTTGTTGATATTGCTAATAGAAATATGTTAGAAAGAATAGCATCCCCTTCCCTCAACTAATAATTCATTGTAAGTTATTATTACCAGAATATATATAAAAAAAACTCTTTTAGCAGTCGAAAATTTCTGTAAAACCGATTAAGATCTCAAGAAGATTCACATAATCGTGATTTTATTTCAGATTAAGATTACATTAACCGATTTGTTAAAGTTAATCCCCCCTAAAAGAAAGACAGGTTTACAAAGTGATAAGTAATAATTAAGTTAATCTCGGAAATTAGCAGAGGAGGAAGTTGAGTTCCAATAAACCTCTCCATCCTTACACACTTTTCCAATATTTAAACTGCCCCCGTCCCATTTGTTTCTCTAACTCACTCATTCACGAATCCATCCAAACATTCTACAGTTCTACGTCTCTTGGTTCTAATTGGGAGCCCAATGACCAATCATACTTCCCGGCCCCCGGCCGGCGACCAACTCCTTCAGCTGTCACTCCAATTGGGCACACTGTCAACAACCCCCCGGCGGCGCGACGCCCGGGTGCAGGCAAGGCGCACAGGCATCACCAAAAGCAGGCCGGCCGGTCGGCGGCCCCGGCGTCCCCGGTCGAACCCAGTCCCGGAGGGCAAATCGGAAACCATTCCGGCTCCGTACCCGTGGGCCACGAACCAGCGGGCCCGGATCCACACGATGAGCCACCTCATCAGCCAAGGGATCACGTCCATAACGGGGCAGGTGCAGTGCAAGAAGTGCGAGGAGCGGTACGAGATGTCGTACGACCTGGTGTCCAAGTTCGAGGAGGTGGCGGCGTTCATAAGCGAGAACAAGTACACGATGCACGACCGGGCGCCCGCCGTCTGGAGCGACCCGACCCTGCCCGACTGCAGGGCCTGCGGGGGAACCGACTGCGCCAAGCCCGTCATGGCCAAGAAGCGGGACATCAACTGGCTCTTCCTCTTGCTCGGCCAGCTCATCGGCTGCTGCAAGCTCTGGGATTTGAAGTACTTCTGCAAGCACACCAGCAACCACCGGACCGGGGCCAAGGACCGGGTCTTGTACTTGACCTATTTGGCGGTTTGCAAGCAGCTCGTGCCATCGGGTCCTTTCGATGCCTGATCATCATCACTTTGTTTGTTTTAGGCTTCACTCACTTTTTTCTTGGTAGTAGATCAGATCCTCTTTTATCAATTATAATATAACAAGAAAAATCATCAGTCAGAGAAAATACTTAATTAGGAGTTGGAATAAAGCTCTATTTGTACTTTTTTATATATATATATATATTTATTTATATTGTGAAACCGTTACTCTATATATTTTAGATGCAGTTTATTAAAGTATGTGTTCGACTTTAACTATGAAATAGGATTCTGTTCGGAAGAAGAAATAATGACATGAAGTTGTCTACGTGTATATGACTTTTGCTTTGCATCATATTATAACAATTTTGTGAGAAAATTACAATAACATAAATAGTGACAACTAGACATGTTGTCATTAATCATAAGAATTACCTTCAGTGACAGTAGTGACCCCGTTTGGGAGGAAGAAAATTCGCATAGTACGTACTTCGCTTGTTAGTAGTGCTCACCATTCACCAATATCCACGACAATAAAATGTGTATAAAAATGTTGGTGTTTTCGTGACCATATCATATCACCATCACTAATACTTTGTTACAAATATTTATATTCATGACACGTCCACTCGTGATTCTGAATATTGTCGATGACAATAAAATGTCGTCCAAAATAGTTCATCACAAAATTTCATATTTGTGATATATAGTTCTTCATAACACCTAAACAAGGTGTTATCGACCCTTCATTTCTCAATGGTTTCACATTCTTTTTAGCATTAACTCAACCCTAAATCGTTGCATTTTGGTCTGCGATTCTTTCGTATTTTTATATCAGCAGGTTTTAGATTTGCATAGCAAAGTTGAGCGATAAGTGATGTAGCAAGAATCTGAAATGGATAGTTCATTGTCTCAGGAAGAAGAACAAGGCCGAGATTCAATGACCATGCTCTAAGTTCACAGGTGACTTAAGAAGTTGATGACCATGTTCCTTTCAGATCATGCCATGACCCCTAGAATCGATAAAAACAGAAGAAGCAGAGGGTTGTAGCCTGACTCACTGGCAACAAAGGGAGACCGCGAGATAAAGATAGCGAGCGTCAACATGATGTTGTGATTTCCATGACGTTTTAGGATTAGGTTATTATGTGATCAGGGGCAAAATTGTCTCTTTGTATAAATCTAGGGCGATAAATTCAAATAGTAAGGGAGACGATTAGAAATTCAGTTTGTATTTTGTTATATATTAATATTGTGTAACCATTGCTCTATATATTTTAATGGATTGTCTTTTATCGATTGGCTGAAAGGATGGGACTTGCGATAGATGCACTTTATTAAGGTATAGGTATTAGCTTTCAGCCCGGCCCCATGGCCGGTTGTGAGGCAAGAGGTCTAAATAGATTTTGGTTTCGGTTTCAATTCAGTAATGATAATTAGATTTGGGTCCGCCTTAGTCGGATGAATTTCTCTAATAGTATAGACTAACAAAGTAATTATCCGAAAAAGCCATGTCTTATTTGCAGACAGAATTGTGAAAATTGTTCTCACGTTTATCAAGGGTTTAGAGGCGATGGAAACCCTGATCCATCCTCGTGAAATTCGCCTGGCTGGTGGTCATGAATGGCTGCAAAATATTTTTCAGCTCCGTCATCTGAGTATCTGGAGCTGCAGCTGCTGGAGGCTGGGCATACTGACGCTGGGGCTGCTGGAATGGCTGCCCCTGCCTAGGCTGGTAGGGCTGCTGCTATGGCGGTGGCCCCTGCCTAGCCTGGAAGAGCTGCCTCTGTTGAAAACCACCTGCTGGTGCTGGGAAACCAGGTGGTTTAGTGTTTTTGTTACCCCAAGCGAAGTTGGGATGCTGGCGCCACCCCTTGTTGCATGTATTGTTGTATGGGTCAAGGCGCCGAGCATTGCCAATGAAGTCCACCTGCTCTTGGGAAGTAGAAGACTCCCGCATAGCCTGACAGTCCTCCACCAGATGATTCAGGCTCTCACGCCACTGACATTGAGCTACTGGAGGCGTAGCCAAACCTCGGCCCAGAATAAGACTGTTGGGCTGCTTCAATGTCTGCACTAACTCAGCCACCTGCTGCTTGAGTCCGGATATGGCCTCCATGGTGTGCACACCACGATCCCGGGAATTCCTGCCTCTGCTGCTCTGCCCCTAGGAATGATCTCTGGCAACCAATGTATTGATCATCTGGTTCAGGTGCACCCTTGCCTCCTCATCCTTCAAGCCATGAAACTGGACAGAGGATGTAATGAGTTGAATCCAGCATGGCTTGATCTCGAAGTTGTTCGCTGTAATAGGAGGGTAGAGGATGACAGGGCGGATATCAGCAACCCGTGGGGTGTAGTAGTACTCCAAGGTGGGACCCGGCGGCGGTGGATGATGATGAACCCCATCTGCCTGGGTTATGGGGTTGTTCCCCAAGAATTGATTCACCGGGGGAACTTGGAGAGGATTCCCCTGGGGTGGGTTGTGTTCTCCTTCAATCTCGTACTCTTCCTCAGAATCGCTGCTCAAGTGGCCGTCTATGCGCTCTTCCGTAGCCAGTCTAGCTCGCTGTTGTCTCCTAAGTTGGCGGCAGGTGCGTTCAAGCTCCGGATCCAAAGACAGTAAACCTCCCGACTGGCTACGGGTCATGCACTATCTGCACATAGTCAAGCAATGCAAACCCGTGAAGGCACAAGTGGGAAAGAACAAACAGTCAATGCGAAAATGAAAATGCTAAAGTAACAGAAATCACTTTTCTTCAACAACCTAGCCTTCCCCAACAACGGCGCCAAAAACTTGACTCACTCCTACTATCACTCTAGAAAATGGCCAAGTGTAACCACTTTCTAAAGTGTAGTATAGCGGGTTTGGGTTTTAATGTCAACCCGGGTCCTAGATGTGATGACTACTCATTGAATTCTTATTATCTAGCAGTGAAACTTTAGTGCAGGTCTAAACTAACTAACTAACAAGCAAGCAGTTAAACAGTTGTTTTCAAGTCGAGAGAGGTCACCCGGATATGGTTCCCCCTAGACTGCAGTTAAGCCGGATTGCAATTTACCAAGTTCAGTTTCAATGATAGTTATACTGCGGGAGGTTCTTAAACAGCCTGAAGTCTCGACTAGAGGTCTCCAGACCCTCTCAATCCGAGTCTCCAGCGCGCGACGAACCTCCACTGGAGTAAAAAGATTGAGGCCCTAATGAACAAAATCTCCACTACCGAAGTGAATTCGGTACAGAATAGTGAGTTGGCTCCTCGACTAAAGTCACCAACTCCCTACCTTCAATCAAGGGTGCTCTATCAATCCTAGGCGGATATTCTCTTTCTAGGTTAAAGCAGAAACAACAGGAATTTGATCAGGATTCATGCCATTCAATCAATCAAACCTCAATTGAATATAATCAAATCACACAATCTGTACTTGGGTTCATACAATCAGACATAACCTACAAATCTAGGGTTCTTCTTACCCAGGTGAATAAGAAGTTTACTCCATAGAGAGAGATGGGAAATCTAGCTCAGATGCGGAAACCATACTGTGTAGGATGATGATCTGCTTCTGGTGCTCAATCGGAGTTTCTCCAAGCTCAAGCCGGGCTCCAATGGTGATGAAGACCAAGCTAGGGCACTTGGGAACTCTGGTTCGTCGCTTTCTCTCTCTAGGAATCGCTCTGTCTCTCTAAAACTCGGAACCCCTCTATTTTGGCCTTCTTTTCCCTTAAGAAGCTGTCTGCCGCGATCCCCGGCCAGAATACCTGGCCGGGTATTTTGGGCTGAGACCGGGCATTTTCAAAACGCTGAGTCGGGTCAGGGAAAAATCCCCGGTCTGCTCTAATAATCCCCGACCGGGGATTTATGCTTCACGACCGGGACCCCTCCTGTTTCTCAGATGCAAAAATCACATTTCCCCGGTCCTCTCAAAATAATACCCGCCCGGGTATTTCTGGTCATGGCCGGGTATTTTTCTCCTCCATCACACTTCGACCCAAACGTGCTCCTTTCGACCCGAAACTCGTTTCTTCGCCTCGATTCCACTTGGAGGTGCTACCTTGGTGGAAGTTTTACTCGGGTTGGTACTGGTAGCCTTCTTGTTATTTTTCATAGTACCCGTGGGCTTCTTCTCCATATGATGGGAAAGATTGCTGATGACCTCCACCTCCTTCCTAGTGCTCATGGTTGGTACGAGGATCATGGTAACCTTGGTAGGGAGCTTCTTTGTATAATCCACCTCCACCAAGGATACCGGATGTTTGGTCGTCTCCATAATTAACTCCACCGCCTTCGACCGCCTCGGTGTAAACAAACATCTCTGCTTGTTTGATGCTATTGGCGATCAAATATTCGACCATATCATTGAATTTAGTAGTGGTGGTAGTTAGTCGTCACCGGGGATAGTGGCCCGAGGGGGTTATGGTGACAGCGGGAATCGGTAGAGGAGAATAATATCAATATTTTTTTATTATTTTGTATTAAAATGTTGGCTTAATAATATAATTGAATTTACAGATTTTTTTTAACTTTAATTCAATTTTTATTTAATTTGAATTAAAAATATGAGGTGTCAATGATGTGGCATCTATGTGGCAGGCTGGCAGCCACATTTTTTGCCACGTCAACAAAAGTCAACTTTACTTTGACCACCGTTTGGTCAACCGTTATCTTTAACGGTCAACGAAACCGTCAAGATATAAATGACACAAAGTATCATAGTTTAGGACATAAGTGGAATATTTGACACAATAGGACATAAATGACATTTTTCCGATAGTTCGGGTGTTGTAGTGGTATTTGCCCAAAAAATTAACACATATGCACAATTGAAAAAAGGAGGTCTTTTATTGGTTAGGTTACTGATAAGTTATTTTGGTATAACCTTGCAGAATAACTTACTTAACGGTTATCCGGTTAACCGACAAAATAACTGAGAATCGACAATACGGTTACAGTTAGCTGACTAATATAAATGATGCGGGTAACGATAAACATGAAACGATTAATGATTAATCGAGAACCGAGTAAACTGTTTCGGTTATAACCGAACCGAAGCAATTGTGAATCCTAATTTTTTGGATGAACTGGACATAAAATTATCGCCTACCCTAGTTTCAATACTGATGTGCCGCTCGAATCATGATCATGCATAACACTACGAAAGGATAATCTCAATAAAATCTCATAGCTCTAGTACTCAAATATGAATATCAGAACATCACAGGTTTGCAGTGCTCCTAAAGGTTGGAAGTGTAAGCTAGGCAACGACTAACACACGCATTGTTAAATGTTTCCATTTCTCAACTAACAATTGAGGAACAGAAAATGGTCGAGTAGATGGCATCATTCAATATAGAGGAGAGAATCCACCCTTGGAGAGCAATGAGGAATAAGACAGATCACTTCTCTGTTTTCCAGCGAGGAAAATCTAGTTACTTCTTGAACAACGATAATAACACGGTTCACACCTCTCCAAACAATGTTCAAACGAGGGTGTTTGATGATTTTGATGGTTGAGAAAACTAAGTTAAATTACTCTTACTTCTATGGAGGTTCAGTGAGAGCTCCATAAACTAAAAGCTATAGCTATGGCTACATGGCAGAAAAAGGATAAAGTTTGACATGTGGTGTCAAATTTTTGGTTTTGGAACTGGAACCCTTGCTTCTTCTTCGTTTCTCCTATTTATAGCCACTAGGTGTAACTGCCTTGGTAACCGCCCTGGGAACCGCTAGCCGACCTTTTGCTCCAACCACCTTAGGGACCCCTTGTCGTTACCTTGGTGGCCAATTGGTGGACGTTGTCTTGGTTTTTACTCCCATTGCCTTGGGGCTCCTTGCCCCGCCTTGTTGACTGGTTGGTACTGCCATTTGGGTGGCTTGGCATCAGACTTGATGAGTTGAGGTTCATCTTGTCGCCACGTCTTGACTAGAAGGCGTTGGGGCCTCCTTGTCTTGCCTCCATCACATTGGCCCTCTCATCGAGCCTCCTTGACGATCCTGACACCATGATGATTCCATACTTAATTCCTTTAATGCCGTCTTACTATCCATCTTCCTCTTGTTAGCTAGGCCTTGTTACCCACCTAGACATGATGAAAACTTGGCCTCTTCTCCCCACTAAGTCTCCACACTTAGTCTTAGGGAGCTTGACATTGCACCTAACTTGTCATCTTGGTATCAAGCCCCTCATGCCGGCTTGATACCCTTGCTACCAAGTCAGCCCTGTCGGCTTGGTCTTCTGGAATCTTATCAAGTTAGTACCTTGCACCCTGCCGACTTGGTACCCCGTTAGGGGGCCACCAAGCCCATCTTGGGACTTAGTCCCCATATATACCCCTAAGGGGCTTTACATCATGTCCATGATGACTTGGTACCTAGCCGGGTAGTCACCTCTTCGTCGGGTGGACACCCTCTAATCTCCATACTAAGTTTTTGGAGGTTTAGTAACCTGATATCAAGTTTGTCTCATCGGCTTGATAATCAGACTTAGTTTCAGAATGACTCTCTATTAGGTACCCGGCTTGGCACACTGTTGTCTGGACACCAAGCCAATCTTGCTTGTTCGGTATCTATACTTAGTCAAATTTCATATTTTGTTTCCAAGTCTGCCTTGTCGGGTTGGTACCCTCTAGGGGTCTTGGTACCGAGCCTGCCTTGCCGGCCTGGTACCCCCTTAGCTCCATACTTAGCCAAATTCATGCTTTTCATGTCTTGGTACCAAGCCCTGCATTGACGGCTTGGTACCCTCTTGGTGCTTTAGCTTGGTACTTAGTCAATTGACGACTTGGTACCCTCTTGGTGTTTTGGCTTGGTACTTAGTCAATCTTGCCCTGCTTGGTACCCTCAGCCTACCAAGCCTCTTTCGTCTTGGTATCCTATCATTTGCCCCCCCCGGTTGCCATGAAATTCCATACTTAGCCAAATTTCATGCTTGGGGACCAGAGCTGTCTTGCTGGCTTGGTACCCTCTTACTATGGGTGGTATGATATTGTGTCGTATGGCCCCCCAGCCTTTGGCTCAAGAACATGGTATCAGAGCAGAAAGGTGTTGTAACACCCCACCCATAATCTCTATGGTTGAACCCGTGGTTCAACCGCGCAGCCAAATCATCGGTGTTACTGGTTGAACTCGATCATCTCAAACATCATATCCGATAATTAAACACAAACATAAACCGTTATCATACAAACTCATTATTCGAATCCCAACCCACTTATTGAATTTTACAAAATGTGGGTTTATTATTCAAACACTCAAAGCAAAAATCCTAGGTGACCATGACAGAACAGTGTTCCAAACTACCTCATGATGGTAGTACAGAAGGATAGGGCAGCCTCAGTAGTCCGATCCTAGTTGCACCTGCGAGCCTGAAAACAGACGTGGGTCAGCAACTAAGCTGTGTGTGTGGATCTTTCCCACGACCTAATTTTGGGACCGCAATCAGCTAATCAGCTAATCAAACAATCATAATCAATCATAAATTATTACTCTAGATGCCATCTTAAATCATCATATATAAATTACCGATCAAATTATCGAATCCACCAACTAATCATCACCAAATCAATTTATCCAATAAGATAATCACTTAATTTCACGAACACATAATGAATGCATGATATGAACATTCCGGTTAATTATTAATGGCGCCAAGGTCACCATACACTTACCCTCGCTCGAGCAAATCATCATCCGTGGTGCTCATGCAACCACAACACTCAATCCGTGGTTTTTAACCACAACACTCATCCGTGGTTTTCAACCACAACACTCATCCGTGGTGCTCATGCAACCACAACACTAAATCGCATAAGCGAGCTAAATCTACCCACTCTCAAGGGGTGAGGGTAAATGCAGGCCCTTTCTATATCTACGTGAATTAATATGATCACGAATCAAACCATTTCCATTTTTCTCATCCATCACAATCAATCCGGAATCAATGTAATCTTACGGATTAACCAGTTCATATATATATTTTCCGTCGATTATCAACTCGACGTTTCAAAAAAATCAACTATTTCATCATCCAATACCAAATCACATAAATCATCTCATTCTCCCGTAAAGCTACTCAGCAGTACCATATCACCGTTCCTCATCCAAAATTCATCAACAATATCACGAAATAGCGCCAACGCAAATTATTATAAATAACCCGGTCGCGGTTAAAAATGTCCTTAACTCAAAATTCACTTTCCTTCATTAAAATCCTCACACAATTCATGTAAATGAATATATTGACATAAAAATCCATTAAATCTAGTTCTGGTCATAAAAATCAATTTAGACAATAAAGTATAAAAAATCTCGTATTAACCATTATTTTACGGTAACTTAAATTCCAACAAAACGGTAAATCCAAAAATCTCCCAAAATTACAAGAACCTTCATTTATCATCCTAAAACAGGTCTGTCCAGTTTTTATATTTTTCAACAACTCAAAACCATGAAAATAATATTACACTCGGTATTATCGCAAATCTCGTATTAAGCTCATTTTTACCGTTTTAAGGATAAAAATTCCACCAACTGTCTAATTTACCATTTTCAGACCACAAACCATTTAACAATCCATACTGACCATTTTGAAGTGATCCAAATCTTAAAGATAAATAAAACACGTTTTTACCGAGCTTTTCGTAAAATTCACCGTTATGCAGTTTTTAATCCGCAAACCATTTTCAAGTGAAACCTTCTGCTCAATCTGGCCCAACATCATTATAGACAAACAAAAATCTCTTAGATCAGTTTTAGACTCAATAAACCCAACTATTCATTTTTACGGGGAAACTTGTCAAATATCGATATTTACTCCGTAAAATCCGTAACAATCAAGAATAATCACCAAATCATCATATCAACAAATAAGTCATCACCCAAAGTAATCCATCCATCCAAATATGCAAATCAAGCATAAATAATCGATGCAATAATTAAGGTCCTCTTAATCCCCACACACCTTAATTTAGCCGATTCCAAGTCGGGAATTAAGTTCTAAAATTCCAGAGATTGGCTCCTAAAAATTCTCCTTGATTCTACGGTCCTGTAGGCGAAAACGGTTCGTCGTTTGGACGTCAAACGAAGAAACTGCGAGCTAATCATCGTTAGTACGAAATTACGGATTAATTGTTAATTTTCTGCATGTCCCAAAATCTGCAGAAAACTAGAAGTTTTCCTACCTCGCGTACCAACTTCCCGGCCTTGTTTCTCCCTCGTCTGAGCTCGGAATTCAATTCCGTAAACTCTGTGATGCTCGTGGTGACTTGCTCTTTGTAGCGGTATCAAGCTTCGAAGCTGATGCTGCCTGTAGTGGCACTGGTTTGGTTGACGAAAAGGTTACGGCAAATATTTCGGTAAAGGATATTTGGTGAGTTGGTTTTGCGATTTTGGGCTTGTAAACAGGTTTGTATAGGTTCTAAACCTTTGCTGGGAATACAGAGACTATGCTAGGCTTTGGTTTCATATTATTTCTTTTCTTTTCTCCTCTTGGTGTTTGTACGAAGGCAAAAATGGAGAGCTAGCTTACCGGTATAATAGAGCTCTTTGATTCATGCTCTTACCTCTTCATTCACTTTCCAGCAGATGGAGTAAAGGCCTGGGACGGCCTTCTAAGGAGCAGTAGCTTTGAAAGGAAGAAACTCAAGTTCCAAAGCCGGCTCCATAAACAAGCTAGCTGCTGGTGCAATGCCGACGTCATTAGCTCATTAATGACTCGGCTCCTTTTGTATCACTGAAACCAGCATAGTCTAACTGGTTATGTTTCTGAACCCTTCCTTACTGACCAACAGGTCAGGGGTTCGATTCTTGCAGCCAACAATATATTTTTGTTGCACTTTTTTGCTGTTTGGGGAGTTTTTAAGTGATTTCGTTGATCCTACCTCGTATAGGATAACTTCTCGATTTTTTTTCCAGTCTCAAAACGTGCAATATATGTCCGCTACTTGGAAAAAAAATTTATACGATGTTTGGGATGTTACAGCTCTCCCCCTCTTAATTAGATTTCGTCCCCGAAATCGGCTTGTCCCAAAACATCGATTAACTCAGCACGACGACATGATAATTTCCCTAGGCCATTAAGTTCCTAATGGCTTAGGAAATTTTTATTTCATACTTATTCACTCACTCTACAGTAGAGGTTATATATTACAATGTACCCTACTCATATCGAGCTAACACACAAGGTACTAGGTCGACATACGTTGAGCATAAGCTTCAACTAACTCGGGGTACATCTTCTTCATACTCTCCTCAGTTTCCCAGGTTGCAGCCTCCTCCTCCTGATTACGCCATATAACCTTGAGCATTGGAATTTGCTTGCTTCTTAGCACACGTACCTGATGATCCACAATGCTCACAGGTTTCTCTTCATAGGTCAGATCTGGCTCCAACTCCACCCTTTCGGGTTGTATCACATGAGATGGATCAATATGATACTTTTTCAACATACTCACGTGGAATACGTTGTGAATTTTCTCCAACTCACGAGGTAATGCAAGCTCATATGCCACAGGCCCTACTTTGGAGATAACATCGTAGGGACCAATGTAACGAGGCGCTAACTTACCCTTCCTTCCAAACCTCATCAATCCCTTCCATGGGGATACCTTTAAGAACACCTTCTCACCCACATCATAGCTAACTTCTCGAGCCTTCTTATCGGCATATAACTTTTGGCGATCTTGAGCTACCCGCAATCTCTCTTTGATCACCTTCACCTTCTCCTCTGTATCTTGGACCATTTGCGGTCCGGTAAGAACCCGCGTACCCTCAACATCCCAACATAGCGGGGTACGACACTTCCTTCCATACAAAGCTTCAAATGGTGCAGCCTGCAAACTGCTATGGTAGGAGTTGTTATAGGCAAACTCCACCAAGGGTAGTAAATCCGTCCAAGGTCCACTTGTTTCCACTGCACAGGTTCGTAATAATTCCTCCAAAGTAAGTATTGTCCGCTCAGATTGCCCGTTCGTCTGAGGGTGATAAGCCGTGGAGAAATTAAGTCTCGTACCCATCGCCTCCTGCAAGCTCTCCCAGAAGTGTGATGTGAAACTGGGATCTCGATCTGAGACAATGGATAGAGGAACACCATGAAGTCGTACAATGTGAGCTATGTACAACCTCGCTAACTCTTCCATACTTGGCTTGAATCGAATGGGGATAAAATGTGCCACTTTAGTCATTCGATCAACAATTACCCAAATGGCATCTTTTCCTTCCCGGGTAGAAGGAAATCCGGTCACAAAATCCATCGTGATCCTCTCAAATTTCCACTCTGGAATTGGCAGCGGCTGCAAGAGTCCGGCCGGTGCACGATGCTCTGCCTTAGTCTTTTGACAAACTAGACAAGCTTGAACATGCTCAGCCACCTCTCGCTTCATTCCTGGCCACCAAAAATGTGTTTTAATCGTGTTATACATCTTTGTGACCCCCGGGTGCATGGCATACATGGATGAATGGGCTTCCTCCAGAATTCTTCGTCTTAAATCACCCGACTCTGGAACCCACATACGACCATGCCTTTTTAGTATGCCTTCTTCCACCACGAATTCACTTTCTTCCCCCACTTCAACTTGCTTCAACTTCTCGATACACTCAGGATCTACTTGTTGACTTTCTCTAATTTGATCATGGAGTAGTGGTCGGATGCTTAAGTGTGCAATTAAGGTGGTGATGTCCTTCACCTGAAACTCCACACCCAAAGCTCTCATTTCCACTAATTCTGACAACCTTCCCTTTCGACTGAGTGCATCGGCGACCACATTTGCCTTACCAGGATGGTAATCAATTGTGCAGTCGTAGTCCTTCAATAATTCCAACCATCTTCTTTGTCGGTTATTCAACTCCTTCTGATCCATTAAATACTTCAAACTCTTGTGGTCGGTCATAATTTTGAACGTTTCACCATAAAGGTAATGCCTCCATAATTTTAAGGCAAACACGATAGCTGCCAACTCTAGATCATGAGTTGGGTAGTTGCACTCATGTGGCCTCAATTGTCGGGAAGCATATGCAATCACCTTTCCGTTCTGCATCAAGACACAACCCAAACCAAGATATGAGGCGTCACTGTATACCACATATTCACCTCCGTCCACCGGTAATGCCAGAACTGGGGCTGATGTCAACTTCCGCTTCAATTCTTCAAAACTCTCTTGGCACTCTTCCGTCCATATGTATGGGGTTTCCTTCCTCAATAATTTAGTCAAAGGTGAGGCTATTTTAGAAAACCCTTCCACAAATCGACGGTAGTACCCAGCTAACCCCAGAAAACTTCGTACTCCCGACACATCCTTAGGTGGAGTCCAATTCACAATAGCTTCAATCTTCTTAGGATCCACCTCTACTCCCCTCCGGGACATCACGTGCCCCAAAAATAGTACCTCTTCCAGCCAGAATGCACACTTCGAGAATTTGGCATACAACTCTTTTTCTCTCAAAGTTTGCAATACCAATCTCAAGTGTTCGGCATGCTCTTCCTCACTCTTCGAATACACTAGAATGTCATCAATGAATACTATGACAAATTTGTCAAGATATTCATGGAAAACTTTGTTCATAAGAGCCATGAACACTGCCGGTGCATTAGTAAGTCCAAAAGGCATCACCAAAAATTCATAATGTCCATACCGTGTTCGGAAAGCAGTCAACGGTACTGTTTTCTCTCCCACCTTCAACTGGTGATATCCCGACCTCAAATCAATTTTTGAAAAGACCGTTGCTCCTTGTAGTTGGTCAAACAAGTCATCAATTCGAGGAAGTGGATAACGATTCTTAACCGTCGCCTTGTTTAGCCTCCGATAGTCAATGCACATTCGCATGGACCCATCTTTCTTTTTCACAAAGAGAACAGGTGCTCCCCAAGGTGATATACTTGGTCGGATGAACCCTTTGTCCAAGAGTTCCTGCAACTGTTCCTTTAGCTCCTTCAATTCGATTGGTGCCATCCGATACGGTGGGATAGATATGGGAGCAGTTCCAGGTACTAACTCGATGTTAAAATCTACCTCCCGTTCGATTGGCCCCCCAGGAAGGTCTTCAGGAAACACATCCTGGTATTCATTTACAATTCGTACTTCCTCCAACTTTTCTTCTTTAGTCACCTCAACTTGCACAAGAAAGGCTTGACACCCTTCCCTTAGCAACGCATACATCTCCATCGCCGAGATGATACCCATCGGAGTTGACTTCTGTTTTCTCAACCCTTGGAATATCATATGTCTACCATCATCCCTAGACAAGCGTATTTCCTTCTTTTGGCAATCCATCACTGCGCCGTGACTGGATAACCAATCCATGCCAAGAATCACATCGAACTCATTGAAAGGCAAAATCATCAGCTCTGCCTTCAATGCTACTCCTCCCATCACAACATCACAATCGCGTATCACGCGATTAACTACCACCGAAGTACCCAATGGTGTTTTCACACCCCATCGGGTAGTCAGCTCGGTTGATATGATATGCATGTTACTAGCACATTTCTCGGACATAAAGGAATGCGAAGAGCCAGTGTCAAACAAGGCATATAGAGCATGTCCAAAGCAAGTTATCATACCAGTGACAACATCAGTAGCGGCCTCCGCTGCATCTCTAGTCAAAGCGCGTAGTCCCGCCTGATTCTGGCTTCCCGCTCCCCGTCCCATGGGTTGCTGACTCGGTCCAACCCCTGGATAGGAGTTAGCTCCAGGTCCTCGAGATCTAGGACGTCCTCCCTGCCTTGATGCTCCCCTAGAAACTCCCGCCGATGGGGTTCTCGGGCCCTGAACAGATCCCACTGATGGTGCTGGTGCTCGGGCGAGTTGTGGGCACTGTGGTCGGGTATGACCAGCCTGGCCACACTCAAAGCAGATGATCCTACCTTGAGGCAAGTTATTACATCGCCAAAAGTGCATCTTCCCGCAGGTCGGGCATGGTGGATACCCAGCGGGTCCCGTCCTGGTCGGTGGAGCTGAATATGTCACCCTCGGCCTGGGATCGTATTGCCCTCCCCTTCGGGTCTGCTGGGTGAAACCGGCCGAGTGACTCGGTTGGACAAAAGCCTTCCTCTTCCTATCACCTGGCCTCTCCTTCCAGGATTCCCTCTTGGCCTTCTCCAGGTTCTCTTTCCTCAGGGCAGCCTGTTTAATGGCATTCAGGCTTACCATGTCAGCTGAGGAGACTCCCTCCTGGATGGTGTATCGGAGACCGCGAAGGAACCTCATGGCCAACTTCTCATCTCGGTCCGTCTCAATCTCACACCACTCCGATAACTCAAAGAATTTGATGTAGTAAGACAATACTGACATCTCCCCCTGCTTAAGATCATCGAACTCCCGCTGTTTATTATATATCCACTCCGGTGGGAAGAAAGTCGCCCGGAACATAGTCATGAATTCCTGGTAGGTCACTACTGGAGGAAAGACTTGCCCTTCCTCCTGAGTGCCCCACCAAGTCAAGGCATGGCCTTTGAGAAGCATGACCATTGCCTGGAGCCTCTGCTCCTCATCATATCCCATGTAATCGAACTGAATGCGCGACTCTTTCAACCACATTGCCGTTTCTTGAGGATCGTCACTATCCCCTCGAAACTCCTTCAGCCCATATTTCTTAAGTTGAGGAAACTCCACCCTGATGGGGGGTGGTAGCGGTGCTAACTGAACATTACGAGGGCCCACACTGTTCCGGTCACTACAAAGAAAGAAAAAGAAACCAAACTTTAGTTTTCTTCAACAAAAACTCCTTCCAAAGATCGTTTCTCAATTCCTCAAAAATTTTAAAAATCATTTTCAAAATATTTTTGTCACAATTGATCCCATTACCCAGAAAGTCTCGGTGCAAATACGAGTATGGAGTACCGTCACCCGACTGAGGGTAGCTAATCCTCACGAGTTAAGGTAACATACTTATAGTGCAGCGAACTAACCGAGCTCTGATACCACTTGTAACACCCCACCCATAATCTCTATGGTTGAACCCGTGGTTCAACCGCGCAGCCAAATCATCGGTGTTACTGGTTGAACTCGATCATCTCAAACATCATATCCGATAATTAAACACAAACATAAACCGTTATCATACAAACTCATTATTCGAATCCCAACCCACTTATTGAATTTTACAAAATGTGGGTTTATTATTCAAACACTCAAAGCAAAAATCCTAGGTGACCATGACAGAACAGTGTTCCAAACTACCTCATGATGGTAGTACAGAAGGATAGGGCAGCCTCAGTAGTCCGATCCTAGTTGCACCTGCGAGCCTGAAAACAGACGTGGGTCAGCAACTAAGCTGTGTGTGTGGATCTTTCCCACGACCTAATTTTGGGACCGCAATCAGCTAATCAGCTAATCAAACAATCATAATCAATCATAAATTATTACTCTAGATGCCATCTTAAATCATCATATATAAATTACCGATCAAATTATCGAATCCACCAACTAATCATCACCAAATCAATTTATCCAATAAGATAATCACTTAATTTCACGAACACATAATGAATGCATGATATGAACATTCCGGTTAATTATTAATGGCGCCAAGGTCACCATACACTTACCCTCGCTCGAGCAAATCATCATCCGTGGTGCTCATGCAACCACAACACTCAATCCGTGGTTTTTAACCACAACACTCATCCGTGGTTTTCAACCACAACACTCATCCGTGGTGCTCATGCAACCACAACACTAAATCGCATAAGCGAGCTAAATCTACCCACTCTCAAGGGGTGAGGGTAAATGCAGGCCCTTTCTATATCTACGTGAATTAATATGATCACGAATCAAACCATTTCCATTTTTCTCATCCATCACAATCAATCCGGAATCAATGTAATCTTACGGATTAACCAGTTCATATATATATTTTCCGTCGATTATCAACTCGACGTTTCAAAAAAATCAACTATTTCATCATCCAATACCAAATCACATAAATCATCTCATTCTCCCGTAAAGCTACTCAGCAGTACCATATCACCGTTCCTCATCCAAAATTCATCAACAATATCACGAAATAGCGCCAACGCAAATTATTATAAATAACCCGGTCGCGGTTAAAAATGTCCTTAACTCAAAATTCACTTTCCTTCATTAAAATCCTCACACAATTCATGTAAATGAATATATTGACATAAAAATCCATTAAATCTAGTTCTGGTCATAAAAATCAATTTAGACAATAAAGTATAAAAAATCTCGTATTAACCATTATTTTACGGTAACTTAAATTCCAACAAAACGGTAAATCCAAAAATCTCCCAAAATTACAAGAACCTTCATTTATCATCCTAAAACAGGTCTGTCCAGTTTTTATATTTTTCAACAACTCAAAACCATGAAAATAATATTACACTCGGTATTATCGCAAATCTCGTATTAAGCTCATTTTTACCGTTTTAAGGATAAAAATTCCACCAACTGTCTAATTTACCATTTTCAGACCACAAACCATTTAACAATCCATACTGACCATTTTGAAGTGATCCAAATCTTAAAGATAAATAAAACACGTTTTTACCGAGCTTTTCGTAAAATTCACCGTTATGCAGTTTTTAATCCGCAAACCATTTTCAAGTGAAACCTTCTGCTCAATCTGGCCCAACATCATTATAGACAAACAAAAATCTCTTAGATCAGTTTTAGACTCAATAAACCCAACTATTCATTTTTACGGGGAAACTTGTCAAATATCGATATTTACTCCGTAAAATCCGTAACAATCAAGAATAATCACCAAATCATCATATCAACAAATAAGTCATCACCCAAAGTAATCCATCCATCCAAATATGCAAATCAAGCATAAATAATCGATGCAATAATTAAGGTCCTCTTAATCCCCACACACCTTAATTTAGCCGATTCCAAGTCGGGAATTAAGTTCTAAAATTCCAGAGATTGGCTCCTAAAAATTCTCCTTGATTCTACGGTCCTGTAGGCGAAAACGGTTCGTCGTTTGGACGTCAAACGAAGAAACTGCGAGCTAATCATCGTTAGTACGAAATTACGGATTAATTGTTAATTTTCTGCATGTCCCAAAATCTGCAGAAAACTAGAAGTTTTCCTACCTCGCGTACCAACTTCCCGGCCTTGTTTCTCCCTCGTCTGAGCTCGGAATTCAATTCCGTAAACTCTGTGATGCTCGTGGTGACTTGCTCTTTGTAGCGGTATCAAGCTTCGAAGCTGATGCTGCCTGTAGTGGCACTGGTTTGGTTGACGAAAAGGTTACGGCAAATATTTCGGTAAAGGATATTTGGTGAGTTGGTTTTGCGATTTTGGGCTTGTAAACAGGTTTGTATAGGTTCTAAACCTTTGCTGGGAATACAGAGACTATGCTAGGCTTTGGTTTCATATTATTTCTTTTCTTTTCTCCTCTTGGTGTTTGTACGAAGGCAAAAATGGAGAGCTAGCTTACCGGTATAATAGAGCTCTTTGATTCATGCTCTTACCTCTTCATTCACTTTCCAGCAGATGGAGTAAAGGCCTGGGACGGCCTTCTAAGGAGCAGTAGCTTTGAAAGGAAGAAACTCAAGTTCCAAAGCCGGCTCCATAAACAAGCTAGCTGCTGGTGCAATGCCGACGTCATTAGCTCATTAATGACTCGGCTCCTTTTGTATCACTGAAACCAGCATAGTCTAACTGGTTATGTTTCTGAACCCTTCCTTACTGACCAACAGGTCAGGGGTTCGATTCTTGCAGCCAACAATATATTTTTGTTGCACTTTTTTGCTGTTTGGGGAGTTTTTAAGTGATTTCGTTGATCCTACCTCGTATAGGATAACTTCTCGATTTTTTTTCCAGTCTCAAAACGTGCAATATATGTCCGCTACTTGGAAAAAAAATTTATACGATGTTTGGGATGTTACAGGTGTCGTTTTAACTCTTGATTTTTCTTGACTTTCTTTTTCGTCCTTTCTATATTTCATTTCTTAATTTTCATTGAGGGATTCTAGAGTGAACGAATAGCTAGTTCTTCCTCTCTCTGATTCATCTTCTCGATTGTTCTTGCTTTGATTCAGTTCCGTTTTCTTCCGCTCACTTCTCTGTTCCGATCGATTCAATCATGTCTTTGTTTCCTTCATCCATGGCGATGTTTTCCAAAATTTTAGAAAATTCTGGACCTCCACCGGCCAGTTCGTCGGTTGCCGCTACTTCATCGGTGACTTCTCTCTCGATGTCGCATCCGTATTTCATCTCGAATGGCGACATTCCGTCGGTCCAGCTTGTCACCGCGCCTCTCACTAGAGCAAACTATCATTCTTGGGCTCGTTCGCTTCGCATAGGACTCCAAGTGCGCAACAAGCTTCCATTAATCGATTGCCGAGTTTCTATCCCATCTCGTCATGATCCGCTTTGGAGTGCATGGGACCAGGCGAATGTCCTGGTTCTTGGATGGCTTCAGAGATCCGTTTCGTCGGAGATCGCACAAAGTGTGCTCTGGTTCGACACAACTGTCAAATCTTGGGAGGATCTCAGAGAGCGCTTTAGCGAAGGCAATGAAGTAAGAATCTCAGATCTGTATGACGAGATTTTGTCACTTAAGTAGGCGTGTTATCTATAAGTGCCTATTTGCTAGATTCAGGATTCTTTGGGAAGAACTGTTGATTTTAAGGCCTTTGCCGTCGTGTTCTTGCACTCCTCGTTGTGCTTGTGTTGCTACTTCTCTTCCTCTAGAGTATATGCGCCGTGATCAGGTTATCCGGTTCCTCAAAGGCCTTAATGAACGTTTCAGAGCTGTTTGTTCTCATTTCTTAATGATGGATCCGCTTCCCACAACAACAAGGTGTTCTCTAGTTTAGTATAGCAAGAGAGGCCGTCTGGTAGTCAAATAGAAGCTCCTATTGCTCTGACCAGTCAAGGTCATGGAGGTGCTAATTCTAGTCGTGGTAATTCGATCTCAAGTCAGGATACTGCTCAGCACGGTCAGGCAAGTGCTGCACATAGTCATGGAGTTGGGAAAAAGAGACCCTCTGCACTCACTATGGGCTCTATGGTCACACGGTTGATCGTTGCTACAAGCTCCATGGATATCCGCCACGTTATAAAAGTCGGAAGACTGCTCATGCTATGACTTCTGATCTGGATTCAGCTGCACCAGATGATCCTAATGGTCAAGATTCTGTGACCTTGTCTCGAGCTTAGTATCAATCGCTCCTCCACCAGACTCAACCTAGGCATTAGTAGTCCACCAGTACTGCCATGACTAATCTGGTCACTACCACTACTTATGCTGCTCCCCTGTTTTCCACAGATGCATCTACATCTCAGGCTACCACTTCTCCTTATGTTCCCACAACTGTGACAACACATCTTATCAACTCTGATGACTCATGTACTATTCTATCATCTCTCCAAACACTTTTAAATTCGATGGTACGGATAGTTGATAGTGGAGCTACATATCATGTAGTTTTTGTGTTATATTTGGTTACATCTTATCGAACTATTGATAATATGAATGTTTCTCAATAGGCACATAGGAACTATCCAGTTAACTCCAACTTTGACATTGGTTGATGTTCTGTTCATACCAGCGTTCACTTTCAATCTAATTTCAGTCTCGAAATTAGTTAAAACATCAAAATGTTCCTTAAATTTTTACACAGATTCTTGCTTAATACAAGATCTTTCGTCCCAAGAGACGATTGGTACAGCTAAGCAAGTATTTGGACTGTATAATCTTCAAATTCCTCCTAGTCTGGTCCAGACCAGCCACTGTAATGTTTGTTTCAATACATCTATAGTACCTTTTGAGTTGTGGCATTACAGGTGTAGACACCACTTTTTGTCCGGGCTAAAACATATCTTTACCTAAATAAAAGTTAGTTTATATTGAAGATTTGCAATAGTGAGTCCCAAACTATTTTCAAGCTAAAACATATTGATAGTGCTCTACATGAGTCGTGGTCACCATAACTTGACGAGATTAAGCAATAGCAAATCTTGCTGAAAATAAGAGTTGAGATATTGAGCTTTGGTTTCACAAAATAGGAAATTTGACAATTGTGTGAATAGATCGTGGAATTAGCTTTTAAAACTTTGAGTCCTGTGAGGATTGGACCTCAATTCGAAGCAATAAAAGATAAGAAAATGAAATAATGGTCTAATGAAAATAAATTACAATTTACAAACACATCATTAAATAAAACTACCAATACAATGTTGTTACATACTAATATAAATAATTGTTACATTCATTTACAAATAAAATTCAATGATAAAAGAAATTTACGTCTACATCAAAGCCCTAGTCAACCTCGGATCAAAGCCAAATCAACAAAAGTCAAAGCCCAACAGTCAGCTCCCAAAGCTCGGTCAACAAAAGTCAACTGTAGTCAGAGCTGACCGAACATTAGAATCCTAAAATAACCCTTAAAAACTTATCGATTTAAGTAGTACCCATTCAGGGCGTTGTGGGGTGTGAATACACTTCCCCACACGTAACCGTACTCTCGAACCCAAAATCCTAAATTTCGCAGACCAAATTCCCAGTTTTGACCCTAAAGTCTAGATCGGTCCAAAAGGTTTTCGATCCACCACAAGTAAGGTCGATGGCGACTCCGAGCATTTCTCGGCGGGTCTTCCGATTCGGTGGTGCAGTTGCGACAGTGGCGACTCCGCTGGGGACTTTGAGAGTCGAGCTATGGTAACAAATCGGTAAGTCTTCCTTTCCTTTGCTTAATGGGTGTTATGTGTTGACTATATTATTTTCTATTTAAATATAACTCGTATCTAATTATTTGCATTCATACATTTAAAACTCTATAGCCGAGCTCTCCCTTAAGAAACTTAATGGTGTACCGTGACTTTTACAATAGTTGGAGGCATGCGAAACTCTCTAACCAAGTTGAACTCAAATCCGAGGGTGATTTGAGGTATTCGGCTAGCTCGAAAGAGCTATAGACGGATACAACTTGGGAACCAATATCCTAGAACTCATTACCCAGGATATAGTCAGCTAGAAGCCACCTTAAACTATCTGAAACTTATTGCAAAGCCAGCCTTGAATCTTGTCGGTAAACCCTCGAGAAACCCTAGGCTTACCTAAATAGGGAATCTTTGTTTTGATTTTGATGTATGTTTTCTTATGACATGATTAATTGTGCTTTAGCGATGATTCGCAAGCGACGTGATTTGATTATTCGCACAAAAAAAATAACTCGTGATTATCGTGCACTATTCATTCATTATACGATCAATCATGAAGGTAATTTTACCAGCATTCACGCATCAACTAAAAGCATCATGTTTCATACGTGAATTCATATAATTTATCTTGACCATCATGCATTCATCTCATTTAGCACCTTGGAACAACTTAACAATATCGAGAGTTTCGAAAATTGCTCATCCACAAGGACAAATTTAGACCTTAAGTACTCGTTCAGATTCAAAGTTGTGCTTGTGATAGAGTCATTCCAGAAGAAACTTGATGACATCAAAAGAGGTTTAACAGTATTTGAAGAAATGAAATAGTGGGTTGGCACATTGATGCATTTCTCAGAAAGTTTGAAGGAAAACCGACATCAACAAGACAATACCTCAACGACAATCCACTGCCCAATTATGGAGATGAGTAGGCATGTTACTAAATAACGCTTCATTCGAGGATCATACAAACCCACACAATCAAATTAATGTCTAGATACTCTGCCATATTGAGAAAATGTGGCAACGTTTCCATCATAATAAAGAATGAAGTGTTACTCGCATTTTCACCTAGTTGGAATATTGTATGACTACTACCAATCTTAATCTAAGACTTTGCATCAATGATTCTTTTTCAAAATGACGAATATCTTTTCCAAATTCTTTTTAAAATCTACCTTTATTCTGTTACATGGGAACATTAAAATTGCATTTCATATTTTCAAGTTAAGCCATGAGATTTTCATATTAAGCAACCATAAGCACCCACTGGTGTCGAGTGATTATAAACACCCTACCGGTGTCAGGAATTTGAGCCGCCCACTTATTTTGAGAGTATCCACACATTGCTAGAGTTGAGAGAAAAACATCCCATTGGTGTCCATGTAATGTGAGCTAATTAGTCAAAGGGTGAAATGGGGATACGACACCAAGGCTACTTGTAGATTCTTGTCACTACCAGGATCGATCTTCTCTATCAAAGCAGGAATGAACTACAAAGGAGGTCGATGGTTAAATTAAGATCCCAGATGTCGACATCATAATAGCCAAGCCCTCACAAAACCCTCACGTCCAGAAGACTGAGAAGTACACCAAAGACTTGACATCAGTGATATGTCTCCCTTCAGAGAGGAATAGTCAAGTCGCTTAGCCAACAAGAAGGGCCACTCACATAGATCGATATATCGACGAATCTCCTAACTCATAAAAGTTGGCGCACGAAATGAGAACAATCAAATTGAGAGCATGTAAGGGGGATAACAAATCCAAATAAGTTCCACAAAAAAAAGCCAAAAAGGTCATAAAAAAGCCAAAGAAAAATAATAAAAAAGGAGAGAATAGCAACAAAAAGAAAAATGTTGCTAGACTTACACGTCATATGCCCCCTACATGAGCACTCGAAGCCAGAACGAATCATACTCGTCATGAATAAAAGTTACTACCTATTTATGTCAGAAGGCCAAAAGATGATTCTGGGTTTACCTTCGAAGTGATCATAAGAGCATAATGTAGGGTCGCTCTCTCAATCACCATATGTGTCCACTCAGACGATGCTAGTCATCAAATTGAGCGCCTTTCCAAACCAAAGTTTATTTTCTTGTCAAGCTTCAAGAAATGACGAAAGAAACCCCTAATGAGAAGGATTCCTAAGACAAAAATGTCGGCATAAGCTTAAGTGCATCCCATGATGATCCCTTATCATCCAAAACATTCAAGTCCAACGAGAACCCCCATGATAGAAGACTTTGACGACCATCACCACACCATACAAGGGTTTTCAGCATTCATCATTTCGAGATCCGATGAGAAGTCAAAGTTTGAGTCATGCCCATATCTCCTTACCCATCCTTTTGAGGTCAAACATGGATCTCAACAAGTGAGAATATTTCCAAAATTGAACTTCTATCAAATGATCTTGGTTGCTAATTACTCAACCCCACCTCTCTCAACCAAGCTTAAAGACAAGGGGGAAACTTGAGGCAAATATATATCTGCAAATATACCCGAGATGAGCCACCATTCTCGATGAAAATGAAACTTCCTAGACAAAGATCTCCTCCATCCATCAGTCGATCTCATACTTTGGGGCAAGCCAAATATCCCTCCACAACAAACTTTTCATGACAAGAAGGGATGATCTCATTTTTCCTTCAACCCGTCTCATACCTTGGGAGCAAGCCAAATATCCCTCAACACGAAGTTTCACATGACTAAAGTCAAATTTCATATAAATTTCCTTTAGCCGCCTCTCATTTGGAGAAAGTAACTTCTCAAAACACGAGAACTCTTACGATTGGAACCCATATAGAAAAAGAGCCTCATTTCTGGAAAATTCCAAAAATCCCACAACAAGACCATACAAAGATCGCTCGAACTCTCCATATCTATACCTCGAGCACATTTTTTCCGTCTAACATGGTGACCAGCATCTTGATAGTAGCCGAAATATCATAAACTCAACGCACCCATAGGATTGAGTGAGAGTGAAACCGAGAGTGAGAATGAGAATGAGAGCGAGGGCTTATGAATATTCTCGTGGCTTAGCTTACAAAAAAAAACAAGAAAGTTTTAAACACTATGGTAATAACCACTCAAGGAATCATCTTTCTCATATTTCACAAACTTCCCTCAAGCAAGGCTTTGCATTTCTAAAATCACGTTCTCATCATACTTTCTAAAATGAGATTTTCCAAACTTTGTTGCATTCATCTTACATCAAAATTGGTAAAAGTCACAGTTTGTTCCAAAAGCGGAAACACAAGTAACTCATCTACGAGGGCAAAGTGAGACGACCTGGAGTAGGAGTTCAAATTCTCATAAGGTGGGTCTCCCAACTCTTTAGCTCATGAGTAAATGGGGAATCTCATATATTTTGAATGATTATGTTCAAGTTACCCAACCAGTAAATCAAACTATCCCTCGATAAAGTATTTTGTACCTCGCACCTCCCGATGAAGTCAATCAAGCATGTCTAGAAAATCGACATCAACAAGGCAATACCCCGAGATGACAAATTCCTCTTAGCCAATTACAACATGCTTGCATAGCAAGAAGATTACTCATACTAAAGGAGCACATTATCTTGAGACCACCAAGCTACAAAATCCACCTACATAATCAACCTACCAAGCACATCCCATGAATGGGAAGATTATATGGCTAACACATCAGCCACTCAAACACTAGTGTCCAAGACGGAGAAAACAAAGGACCAACCTTCCATTAGTCCCTTGAAACGACATACCTTGGGCTCACTGAGAAACCAAAGAGGAAATACTAGATGTCATTCCCATTTCGACGAGATAATGACATGCTAAAGCAAGGAAGTACCCACCGGCGACACCCATGCTACTCCAACATGGGCACAACTAAGGAACGTGTCGAACAAAAGAAAATGATACAATTTTTGTGGGTGATCAATTTGAAGAAACTCATGGCAAAAAAAAACATTATTTCACACCAATTACCTAACATCATATTTGTGTACAAAAAATACCAAACATCAAATCCTCTACTCTGCATAACATTCACAAAATCATATTTTAACAAGGCCTATTATGCGGCCATTTTCCAAAATTGTTACACTACATCATCATGCATTTAGGATATTCATGATTCATCACCCGCTATTCGGTCACTTTCTAAAGCATCCTGGTACTTATCACATGACATAACCATTCATCATAATCATTTACAAAATAACACTTTGATGTTTCGTCGACTATCACGGACACCCTAAAGAATTTGTTTCTTCGACTATCACGAGCAAATTAAGACCTTCGTACTAGACTTGTTCCGTCGACTATCATAGGCAACCTAGAACTTACCTAAAGAATCTCTTTCGTCAACTATCACGAGCAATAAAACCTTTGTACTAGACTTGTTCCGTCGACTATCACGGGCAACCTAGAACCTACCTAGAAAATTTTGTTTCGTTGACTATCACGAGCAATTTAAAAACTTCATACTAGACTTATTTCGTCGACTATCACAGGCAACCTAGAACCTACCTAGAAATTTTGTTTCGCCGACTATCACGAGCAAATTAGATCCTCCTCCTAAACTTGTTCTGTCGACTATCACAGAAAATTTAGAAAACCTAGTCAATTTGTTTCGTCGACTATCACGAGCAAATTAGACCCCTTGCTAAACTTGTTCCGTCGAATATCACGGAGTAATTTAGAAAACTTAGTCAATTTGCTTCGTCGACTATCACGAGCAAATTAGGAACCCCCTGCTAATCTTGGTACATCGACTATCATGTGCAATTTAGAAAACCTAGTCAATTTGCTTCGTCTACTATCACGAGTAAATTAGACCCCCCCTGCTAAACTTGTTTGTCGACTATCACAGGCAATTTAGGAATTACCTAGTCAATTTGCTTCGTCTACTATCACGAGCGAATAAGACCTAAAAAAAGACTAACACTGGCCATACTGCCATGAAAATAAAATAAACAAGTTATAAGTCCGCATAAATTTACCTTACCTCACTTTAACTTACTTACCATAAAGGATTGGGCTAGACGCCCCAACCTTGTAACTATCGCAATATTAACCGGCCAAAAATGGTGCGCTATGATAACTTTGTATACCTCTCAAATACCAAGAGATATACAAATGGGGGCAATTGTAGACACCACTTTTTGTCCGGGCTAAAACATATCTTTACCTAAATAAAAGTTAGTTTATATTGAAGATTTGCAATAGCGAGTCTCAAACTATTTTCAAGCTAAAACATATTAATAGTGCTCTAGATGGGTCATGGTCGCCATAACTTGACGAGATTAAGCAATAGCAACTCTTGATGAAAATAAGAGTTGAGATGTTGGGCTTTGGTTTGACAAAATAGGCAATTTGACAATTGTGTGAATTGATCGTGGAATTGGCTTTTAAGACTTCGAGTCCTGTGAGGATTGGACCTCGATTCGAAGCAATAAAAGATAAGAAAATGAAATAATGGTCTAATGAAAATAAATTACAATTTACAAACACATCATTAAATAAAACTACAAATACAATGTTGTTACATACTAATCTAAATAACTATTACATTCATTTACAAATAAAATTCAATGATAAAAGAAATTTAAGTCTAAATCAAAGCCCTAGTCAACCTCGGATCAAAGCCAAATCAACTCCAGTCAAAGCCCAACAGTCAACTCCCACAGCTCGGTCAACAAAAGTCAACTATAGTCAGAGCTGACCGAACTGACCCGTTGACCCTGTCCAACCATTAACCAAAACCGATCAGGCTCAAACCGGCACTGTAGCATACTTGGGGATCAAGCTGTCTTTTCCCTATAAAAAGACCCCATTGGGCTGTTGCAAAGGGGACAGCTTCTCTTCTTCTCTCCCAAACTTCCTGCCGAAAACTATTTTCTTCTTCTTGATCCTTTTTCTTCTTACAGACAACGAACATCTGCCAAACAGAGGTGATGAGCCCGAACTCAGGTCTCAAGAGATCAAAGTCGCGCAAACAGCTAGCTTGGTCAGGAATTAGATCTCGAACAAAAACAGAACTCGACCCTAACTTGGTCAAGCTCTTACAAACTCAATTTCGGATGGAAACGAACGGGAACCCTTACACCTGGAAGGAGGCACACTCGTTATGAGGAAGCTTTCGATGCAATCGATGGCGATTCTCGATTGATAAGCAAGGTTCAGCAAGTCTTTGATCGCAACCAAAAACCAATCAAACTCACAAACTCTCTAGTTTGGGAATTGGAATAAAATTTATTCAATCAACATGTTCTGCTCACCCCTTCACCGTTCCAAGCCTTTTATAGGCAATTACAACCTTCATCCTACGCTTAAAAGGAATCAACTCTAATCCTAATTCAACTATAACAATAATTACTACTAATCCTTGCGGCACAAGGAAATCAAGTCTTACATTACAAGGAAATAAACAGCTTAACATAGTTACTTTGGCCGCCTTGTTCAAGGACCAAACGAACTCCAATTCTTCAACCAATGCCTTTACGTTGTAGATTGTGAAATGTAGTTTCATGGGGTACTCGTCTCTGGCCATGGTTCTCCCCCATCTGTCCGGAATGAAGCCCTAAAGTAGTCACCTCCAACTCAGTTCCAGACTTAGCCATTTTTGAACAAAATTCCAGTTTCTGGCTAGCAACTTGGAGGCTTTAGAAAATCATTAAAATGGCTTCTCCTGGCTTATCCAATGCTTCCATCGTGTAGAGAAACATCTCTAGTCCAGCCCCAAACTCTTGCCTTGTATTTCCTTCGAGCCATTTGAGCGTAGCAAGCTTCCAAAGATGGTACCCTGCAACATAAAAATGACTTGAACAAAATTCACCCTCCTTATCCGTGATTGATCCTATTTTTTGATCGATCCTTTGAGGGTTGTAATTCGAGATGTTTGGGATCATATCAAGCCCTCCCTCTTTAAAAAGTGTTTCCCTCAACACTTTCGCCTTTCGTTGCTCAAACCGTTCACAAAATTGATCCCAAATTGGATCGAAAGAATGCTGCTCAAACACGGTTTTCGCCATAAGTTTGACAGCTTCCAATTCAGCTTCGATCTGTTTCAAAGCCTCCGTAGTGTTCCACGACTCACCTGCCACACAAAAATTACCAAAATTTTGACCCACAATCGGAATTTTCACATTTACACACCCCGACCAAAATTTTCTAGATTCCGGCGCCGGCGAGGGCTCCGACGAGTTCTTGGAGATTGGGTATTTCTTCTGGGGGCAATCTTGATCAAATTCGTGGCCTTTAGCTGCGTCGTCGGGCTTCCAGGGAGCGATCCCCATCATTATTGTGCGTCGAATTGGCCCGCGTCGTCCCCAATCATCATTGATGCATCTCCCGCCATTGGAATGTTTAAAATTCCCAGAAACCGGCAAAGCAAACCCAGTTTCCGGCGACCCCAAATTGAAATTGGGTAATTTCGCGTCCGGCTTCTCCCCGTCCAATTGATCGATCCTCAAGCTTCCTTGGAAGATTCTGAGCTTGTCCACAGTCGCCAATAGCTTCGAATCACTCCCAAACTCCTCGTCCAATTCACACTTCTCGCCGTCGTTGTTCTTCACCGTTTGGCCCGATAGTTTCGAATTGGGGCTTTTTGATACGAAGAGATTCGGTCCCAATTGACCTGGGCTACACGTTCCTGGGACCTTGACGAAGGTGGCAACGTCTTTGGCTCGGCCTGGACTGCCTTCAACTCTTCCCCCCAATTCACTCTCTCTCTTCCCCTGCATTGTCGTCGGCGAGTAACAGAGTGGCCGAGCCGATCGGCTTCGAAACCCCATAGGGCGCAGCAAGGCGGTTAGCGCATACCGTTGAACGAGGAGACTGCTTCCCTTTCGCGACCCGCCTTCTTCATGCGCTCGATTAGCCGCCAGCTGACGTTGGTCATCTCGGACTTCCGCCGGTGACAACGGCGTGAGCTTGAGCTTCTTCCCTCCATGTTCAAAAGTGTAACAATTGGTGCGGCCATGGTGAGTTACCCCACGATCAAATTGCCAAGGTCGTCCAAGAAGCAGATGAGCCACCTGCATTGGCGCAACATCGCACAAAATTCGATCCTTGTAATGTCGGAGCTCAACATCAACCCAAGCTTGTTTTGTCACTCGTACTGCTCCATGATCATTAAGCCAGTGAAGGCTATAAGGCTCCTGATGCTTGATTGTGTTATGCCCAAGTTTCCTTACTGTTTCCAGGCTTACAACGTTGGTACAGCTACCACCGTCGATTACCAGCGAGAGCAGATTTCCTTGACTTCGACAGCGTGTGTGAAACAGATTACTTCGCTGCTGGGTTTCGCTTTCAGCATCAATCGTCAAAGCACGCCTGCTCACCATTGTAAATTTGCCTGGAGCGGGAGCCGCAATGATCTCTTCATCCACTTCCTCATCGGTGGAGTCATCATTGATCTTGTTATCTTCAACTTCAGACTCGGAGTAGTATTCTCCGTCGCGAAGAACCAGTGTCTTCGTGTTTGGGCACTGAAACGATTTGTGACCACGACCGTGGCACTTGAAGCACTCCAATCGGCTGGTCGTGCTTCCAACTCTCTCCTGGTCGCCACAGGAGCTTGCAAGTTCCTTCTTCTTCTTAATTGAACCTTCTCCCACCATGTAGCAGCATAATCGGTGAATTCATACGTCGCCAATGTGACCTTCTGCGAATCGCTATAGTTGCCGCACTGAAAAAACAAAGTAATCTTCCTCTCCCAATCCAGGTATGCAGCAGCGTTGATTGTTCCTTGAAAGGCTGGAATCGAGAGTTTAATTCCCCTCAATTCCGATACGGGCACCTCCTCTGTTCCTTGTTCAGCTCGCAACACTCCTGCTCGTTGATGGTGTGGTGGGTGTTGGTTGACGTCCAGGGTCATCAGTTGTCGTTCTAGCACTATAACGCGTTCGGCCAGAGCTTGATTGTTGGCCTCGGTGCCATTCCTCCTCGGAATCCCTTGATTCGCCAGCGGTGGGAACCCCTGCTCGTGAGCAGCATGAGTTCTGAGCGGCGTCGCCGCCATTGGTTCCTCCGGCTGTCGCAGCATTGTTACCTGGCGAGTCAGAGCATCAAATTTATTATTGATGTCTGCAAACCTTTCTTCTTGCCTATCCAGCTGGTTCTGCAACAGGGCCACGACTTGCTCCTGTAAGAATTGTTGCAGCCCCGCCATCGTAACAGGTTGAGCCTCTCCCATCGTCGATCCCACTTGATTAGAAGTCGATGCCGAGTTAGAGGTTTGATTCTTTGATGCAGCTGCTGCTGCTTGTTTCTTCTTCTTTTTCTGTTCGGATAACAGCAGGGCAGGATCACCTGTGACAGGGCCCTTCGACCTCGTCCAGTGACTTGCTCCGGCGCCGCCCTCCTTCGTTATCTCCGTGCTTGTGTCCACTGCGTTGAACCAGGCTATAGATGCCACTTGATGAGCCCGAACTCAGGTCTCAAGAGATTAAAGTCGTGCAAACAGTTAGCTTGGTCAGGAATTAGATCTCGAACAAAAACAGAACTCGGCCCTAACTTGGTCAAGCTCTTACAAACTCAATTTCGGATGGAAACGAACGGGAACCCTTACACCTGGAAGGATGAACACTGGTTATGAGGAAGATTTCGATGCAATCGATGGCGATTCTCGATTGATAATCAAGGTTCAGCAAGTCTTTGATCGCAACCAAAAACCAATCAAACTCACAAACTCTCTAGTTTGGGAATTGGAATAAAATTCATTCAATCAACATGTTCTGCTCACCCCTTCACGTTCCAAGCCTTTTATAGGCAATTACAACCTTCATCCTACGCTTAAAAGGAATCAACTCTAATCCTAATTCAACTATAACAATAATTACTACTAATCCTTGCGGCACAAGGAAATCAAGTCTTACATTACAAGGAAATAAAACAGCTTAACATAGTTACTTTGGCCGCCTTGTTCAAGGACCAAACGAACTCCAATTCTTCAACCAATGCCTTTACGTTGTAGATTGTGAAATGTAGTTTCATGGGGTACTCGTCTCTGGCCATGGTTCTCCCCCATCTGTCCGGAATGAAGCCCTAAAGTAGTCACCTCCAACTCAGTTCCAGACTTAGCCATTTTTGAACAAAATTCCAGTTTCTGGCTAGCAACTTGGAGGCTTTAGAAAATCATTAAAATGGCTTCTCCTGGCTTATCCAATGCTTCCATCGTGTAGAGAAACATCTCTAGTCCAGCCCCAAACTCTTGGCTTGTATTTCCTTCGAGCCATTTGAGCGTAGCAAGCTTCCAAAGATGGTGCCCTGCAACATAAAAATGACTTGGACAAAATTCACCCTCCTTATCCGTGATTGATCCTATTTTTTGATCGATCCTTTGAGGGTTGTAATTCGAGAGGTTTGGGATCATATCAAGAGGCTTCTTTTTTCCTCGGAACACCCTTCGTCTTCTTCCTTGCACTTTTGTTCCTCCTAAAAAACACAACTAGAAACACAGACATAAACCCATCTACATCCTCTCTTACCCACAAACAAAATACAAAAAAAGAACTTCCAGACTTCCCTTTCCTTTCCTCTTAAACACCATACCAACAGTCTCAACAATAAACAGAAAAGAAAGTCTCATAGACTGCCAACCACAAAGGACAGAAAAGAGACCACAATAATTCCCAGTTCTATTCCTTTCCTCTTATTTCTTTAGCAACATACACGAGATACATACACAACAACAAAAGAAAGAAGCAAAGATAGCAGCCACAAGTCTGGAGAAAGGGAGGCAGAATCATCTCAAACCTCAAACAATAAGGTTGGTAATTAGCTACTATTGCTATCATCAATAATCATCATTCACATTCATTGTCTACTTCCTACCCTTTCTCGTCATTCAAGCTCCTATTAATCATCAAACCCATATCTACATCAACATATTAGACCCAACTAATGAAGGTTTTATTTGAACACCTTATTTTTATTTCAAGCTCTTCCTCTACGTCTAGAAAACTCCTTTTCAAACAAAATAACATACTACTCAAGTCCATGAAAAACCCACCATATACTCATTTCCAGATTCCGACCCCGGGTTCTAAACCATCACAAACATCCCAGTTTTCCGCAACGTACCAAACCAGAGTCATGAAAGAGGAATCTGGATTTTATATTAAGCATCACCTACAATCCCAACTTCCAAACCAAATGGTAATCCCATACCCAAATTCAGACCTCACCATTACCTTATGAATTTCAAAACTTAAATAAATAAAAAGAAACCACGAAAATCTTACCAAAAAAGGACTATCTCCCTATCATCATCGTCCTCGCCGCCGACAGTATTCAGGATTGTCGGCGGCGGCTCCCCTTCCTCTCCTCCTCGTCGACCATTTAAACCACCAAAATCAACCAAAAGCCAGTTATATAAATTTAGGTGTTCTAAACCAAACCTACTTCTTTTCTTACCCTCTGCTTCTCGGTCACAGGGAAACTCAGACTTTCGAAAATCCTAAAACACTACAAAACCAAGCCAGAAAAGATAAAAAAAATCAGAATCTAAAGAAAACCCAGAATTTGAAAACAAAGCAAGAACGAAATCAATCCTCACCCGTAGGTTCCATCAGTCGTTGCCGGTGATTCCCATGCCACCGACGTAGAGCCGAAAATTACTTATCTTCGTTCCACCTCTTGCCTCCCCTCGATCAGATCCAAAATCGAGAATAAAAAAAACATCAGAATCCTAAAATAACCCTTAAAAACTTATCGATTTAAGTAGCACCCATTTGGGGCGTTGTGAGGTGTGAATACACTTCCCCACACGTAACTATACTCCCGAACCCAAAATCCTAAATTTTACAGACCAAATTCCCGATTTTCACCCTAAAGTCGAGACCGGTCCAAAAGGTGTTCGATCCACCACAAGTAAGGTCGATGGCGACTCCGACCATTTCGCGACGAATCCTCCGATTCGGAGTTGCGATTGCAACAATAGGCTTGGCCATACTACTTTACCCTTGTCAATTTTAAATCCAATAATGACAAAGTGCATTGTTCCATATATCCTTTAGCTAAACAAAGGCGCCTGCCTTTTCATTCAAGTGAATCACACTCACAAGTAGTTTTTGAATTGTTGCATATTGACATTTGGGGGCCCTATCAGTCTCCCACTATTGATGGTTTTTGGTATTTTTTAACTTGTGTTGACGATTGTTCTCGTCACACTTGGGTTTACCTATTGAAAACTAAAAGTGAAGCTAGACAGATTTTACTCAGTCTGCCTACCTTTGTACAAACACAATTTTCTGCTCAAATAAAGATAATCAGACCTAACAATGTTTAGGAGTTCAATGTTCCTTCTTTTTACTCCTCACATGGCATAACACATCAAACAACATGTGTGGCTTCCTCTCAACAGAATGGTCGTGTTGAAAGAAAGCATGAACACATAATAGTTGTTGCTCGAGCTTTATTGTTTCAAGCTTCTCTTCCTATAATTTTTTGGGGCTTTGCCATTTTACATTCTGTATACTTGATTAATCGTCTTCCTTCTCCTCTTTTACAAAACAAATCTGCTTATGAAGTTTCGTTCAAAACTAAACCATCATACCAAAATCTTAAAGTATTTGGTTGTCTTGTCTATGCCCCTACTCTTCAACATAATCGTCCAAAGTTTGCACCTAGGGCTGATCCATGTGTTTTCTTAGGTTTTCATAACTCTATTAAAGGTCATCAACTGTATAATCTCGTTCCCCATAACATTTTCTTCTCTAGGGACACAGTTTTTCATGAACATGTATTTCCTTTACATGATTCTCTCCAAAAACCTGACTTTGATTTCTGTTTCCCCTGCATTCAAGTTCCTGACTCAATAATACAAGAGAATCAGACTTCAGTGACAGATGAGAGTGATCCTTTATCTCTCTTATTGCCTCCTGAACAGCCTTTAGATCTTGTTGATGTCATTCAGGCTACTGAACCTCCTGCATATGCTCGTCCTCCTCGCATTAGGGTCAAACCTAAGCATTTAAATGACTATGTATGTGCTGCTGGTTCGTCCATGGTTGCTTTTCCCTTATCTGATGTGATGTCCTTTGATAACCTCAGCAGTCCTCACTATAAGAGTTACATCCTTGCCACCTCCATGATTGTTGAACCTAGGACTTACAAAGAGGCCATTAAGGATCCTAGATGGGTGGATGCCTGTAATGCTGAATTGGCTTCTCTTGATAAAACAAAAACTTGGACTATTGTTGAACTGCCTCCAGGAAAGATTCCCATAGGACATATGTGGGTCTTTAAGATAAAATATCATGTTGATGGTTCTCTAGAACATTTTAAGTCTCGTGTAGTGGCTAAAGGGTATACACAAACCAGGGTCTTGATTATTTAGAGACTTTTGCTTTTGTTGTTAAACTTACAACAGTTCATCTTGTTCTTTCTTTGGCCGCCATTAACAACTGGCATTTACATCAACTTGATGTAAATAAAACTTTTCTTCATGGTGACATTGATGAGGAGGTTTATATGAAAATACCTAATGGCTTAGCTGTTCCCTCTGGTTTTAAAAATCCAGTGTGTCATCTAAACAAGTCGTTATATTGTTTAAAACAAGCTAGTCGTCAATGGAGCATTAAACTCTCCACCTTCTCACTTCAATAGGATATAAACAATCCAAGGCAGATTATTCTATGTTTGTTCGAAAGGTTGAATCCTCCTTTACAATTTCCTTAGTTTACGTTGATGATATTATCCTAGCAGGTAATGATCTTAATGCCATTAAAAATCTCAAAACTAGCCTTGATCAAGCCTTTACCATCAAAGATCTAGGTGAACTAAAATTCTTTCTTGGTTTGGAAATTGCTCGATCTTCCAAAGACATTCTTCTAAATCAAAGGAAATTTGCATTAGATCTTTTAACTGACTATTGTTTCTTTGGAGCAGAACCCTGTGATTCTCCTTCTGTTCCTGGTTCCAAGCTTTCAGCTAGGTCTGGAACTTAACTCACAGATCCTTCTGTTTATAAACATTTAGTAGGTAGGTTACTTTATCTTTGTAACACTCGCCCTGACTTAGCTTATGCTGTCCACCAGCTAAGCCAATTTACACATTCTCCTACTGATCAACATATGCAGGCAGTTGAACGAGTACTTTATTACATTAAAGGTACAGTTGGACAAGGTTTGCTCTTTTCCTCTGCATCTGAACTTAAACTACATTCTTTTTGTGACAGTGACTGGGCGGGTTGTCCAGATACAAGACGCTCTACCACAGGGTTTTGTGTTCTACTGGGTAATTCCCTGATCAGCTGGAGATCAAAGAAACAGAAGACTGTTTCTCAATCCTCTGCTGAGGCAGAATATAGGGCAATGGCCAGTTTAACTTATGAATTGATATGGCTTAGATACATTCTTCATGATCTGCATATAACCCTTCCTGCACCTACTCCAATTTTTTGTGATAGCTTGTCTGCCATAAAACTAGCTCATAATCCGGTAAATCATGAACGCACCAAACATATAGAAATAGATTGTCATGTTATTAGACCATCTTTAATGCATGGTTCTAAAGTTTCAAATTTTGGGGCTAGAATTCTAAGAATTCTAGCCCTTCAAAAAGTGTTTTTGCATTAGTGCAAAGTTCCAAAAGTCCAAAAGTTCAGAATTTGACATTAACTCATATTTCGGTTAATGTAGATTTTATTATTCTAATTATAAAATTTGTTCATTATTTTTAGATAGGTACTAATAATTTATTAAGACGAACATTTCGATAATTTTTTTTTAATTTGAACATAAAATTTCATCATTAAATTTCCTACCCATCTTAATTAGCACAACTTTTGTTAATTTTTGCTTATCCCCAATTAACTAAAATACAATCATTCTTGTTCAATTAACATGTACAAATTAAATAGGTTTGAGGTTCTTGTTTTTATATGGTGAAGTGAGAACGAAGAGGCAATTAAAAAATTTACAAATTAAGAGAGCTACCAATTAAACCCATGCATGGGCGGCAGTGGCAGCCACGCACAAGAAGAAACCTACACCGGCTACGCGTGCATCTCATCTCCCTTGTTGGCGCGCATCACTCGTTCCCTGTCTTTTGGATCCCACAATTTTAGAACCCTTTGTCTTTTTGTGGTTCAAATTTGGAACCAAAATTTGGATTAATCCAAATATTTGGACTTTTAAAACCACACTAAAGTGCATTCGTTATAAATCTTTGGAATTTTGGCCCTTCACTAAAGTTGGTCTTAGGGACCAGATTTTGAATAATATCATCAAAGTAATGCATGTAACTTCTACAAATCAGCTTGCTGGCATTTTTACCAAGTCTCTCTTAGTACATGTGTTTCAGCATTTGCAGGCCTAGCTGGGTCGTTTGGACATATACTCACCAGCTTGCGGGGGGACTTGTCCGAGATCAAGGAAGCGAGGACATAGTTGTAGATATTTTGTTGTTTATATTGTTAACTGAAAACTTGTATAATGTAGGTAGTAACTAGGATATTAGTGACAACTATATATACTGGTTTGTAAAGTGGATATTGTAATTTTTACGCGTGAAATAAAATATGCCAGGCTTGGTACTCAGTCAATCTTACTCTGCTTGGTACCCTCAGCCTACCAAGCCTCTTTCGTCTTGGTACCAGAGTTGTCTTGCTGGCTTGGTACCCTCTTACTATGGGTGGTATGACACTGTGTCGTATGGCACCCCAGCCTTTGGCTCAAGACTTAGCCAACTTTTATGTTTGGATACCAGGTCTGCCTTGCCAGCTTGATACCCTCTTGGCTCTATACTTAGCCAAATTTCATGCTTGGGTACCAGTCATGTCTGGTACCCTCTTAGTGCTTGGTACTCTATTGTCTGGCTACCAAGCCTGTTTTGCCGACTTGGTACCCCTTTGGCTTCATACTTAGCCAATTTTCATATATTTTGGTATCAAGCCTGCCTTGTCGGCTTGATACCCCTTTGGCTCTATACTTATCCAAATTCCATGTCATGGTACCAAGCCCTACCTTGCCAGCTTGATACACTATCATCGACCCCCTTATATGGTACCCGGTAGTTTGGCATCCCGTTGTGTCGCCTTGTTTCCAGACTTAGTTTTTGGATGACCCCCTATTTGGTACCCAGTCGTTTGGCACCCCTTTGTGCCACCTTGTTTCCAAACTTAGTTTTTGGGAGCAAAATTTCATAACAAGGGGTGGAGGCATCATTCGGCTATAGGGGCCAAGGAGACGGGCAGGCCATTGTATATGGAAGAAGGAGTTAGCCCACCTAGGCCCAAAAACCCAACCCAACAAGGCTCAACTAGCTCTTTTAATTATTAATGTTGAGCTGGCTTATAAATCCATTAAATTCCTTGTAATTAATCGATATGGTATGAGATTAATTTTTAAGTGTAAACATTCTCATTTTCAGCCAAAATGTGAAAGAGTTAACCCGTAGCAGTAGCACACCTATCTCGCACAGGGACTACTAAGTACTAACCATGGATACCACTATGAAACCTTTCATTTTGATGTAGTGATATATTTTCCTCGGTTTAACATGAAACCTTTTGAGTTCTAGACTTCTGGTTTCAAATTTGGACACACCCCAACATCTATGACATCTATAATACAAAAAACGAAAATATCCTAACACTGGCACACCCAAGTTGATTTCCATTCCAAACATTTCATTAACCACAAAAGCAAATGCAATAACTATCCTGACTATGAAATTCAGTACGACTTCAAGCCTTTAACAAAGTGAATCCACTTTCAAATCCTGATCATCCATAACAAGATTCTCCCTTCCCCTTCTCCCTTTTCCACGTTGAAGTAATAAGATTCTCTGATTTCTGGGGAGGATTTCCCTTCCTCATTTAATGTGTGCAATATGCTAGTACAGAGATGGGATAGAACGAATGTTTGGTTTGATAGGCCACCGCTAAATCTGTTAGATCAGTTTGTAAGGGATAATGTAAGATTGATTTTCTCAATAAAGCTGAAACGCAGGTTCTGATAAAAAAAAATGTTAGCACCCTAGCCTAACCGGTTGAGCAACTATCCTTTATTTATTTATTAATTATTTATGGAACATACTCCATTTTGCAAAACCCTAGTAAATGTCCAAAATGCACAAAGCAAAACTAGCGAATGGGCGATTGATTCCCTATAGAAGTATTGTTTGGACTCTCAGTTCCAATTGGTTTTTGCCACTTCCCATTCGTTCCCTTCCTTCAGGCTTCAATTGCCCCTGCCTCAGAATAGTAGTTTCCGAACGCTTCTTGTCTCCAGCGGTGTGGTCGCCGACGTTAACGGGAGTGATTCTCTGTCGATTCCTGCAAAAGAGATTGAAAAATGAGCGCGATCATTCCGATTCTGAAGAAGCCTAAAGTCGAGCAAAGCGAGGATGTAAGCGGCGGCGGCGGAGGCAGAGGTGGCGGAGGAGAAGTAGATGACGAAGAAACCACGGTTGAGGAGCAAGAATCCGCCTAGATTTGTTCCCGGCCCGTTGGCCGGATACGATATAAACAAAAAAAAATTTCGATTTGCTATTATAAAGGAATCCGGTATTAAATGATTGAAAAACTAAAATAAAAACATGAATAATAAATTTGAAATTTTTTTCACATTCCAACCGATTTATCAACTAATATCAATACCAAAAGTTAAAATAAACCGTGCAAGGGAATCAACTCCTAGGTGTTTAAATCAGACTTCGATTAGAATTACAACATTTCCTTTTTGACTTCGCGATTGCTTCGCCATTAGCATTATCATCTCTACCAAAAACAACACCTTCATCCCATTAATAACACCTATGTTTTCCATATTAATATTATATTATTGTTCTGTTGCATTTAAACGGTCGCTTCCTTCTTCTCCAAAATTCCATTAAAGTAAAATTTAATGGTAATTTTTGACAATTATGAAACATATTTTGTACGCAAGTAGATATTACCTCTTTCAAGTAATGAATATTGTCTCATATCTCGTCTTCTCGTTAATTTTTATAATTCTATCTCCAGAATTAATTCTCTATTTTCTTCTCAAAAACGTCATTATCTCCGTAAATAAATGTACTACCTCCACCATTAAACGAATCTTTCTTCTTCTATGTTTCATAGAAAGCAAGAACTTAATGGTTAAAAAATTTACAAATGTGAAACACCATATTTTCTGAAGTTAAAAAATCTTCCAAAAAGAATTTCACTATTTTTATTCTCACTAAAAATTACAATATTGTTATATGCACGATAAAATTTTCTCTAAGTAATCCCTTCAACATCTAAAGTAAATTTGATTGGGGTTGGAAATAAATGTTTTTTCTAGAAGTAAACAAAACAAATGTTGATATTTTTGTTGGGGCATGCATGTGATGATTTGTTCAGACTCCAAAAATATTGTATGGAAACTTTATCTGAGATGTTCATCGATAATTAGGTAGATCAGTATAGTTATAATATGTGATATAATTTGTATGATTTAAGTCATGTCGATTACATTCTCTCATGTCGATCATTTCAAAGAAACATGAATGCAAAAATAGAAATTTGTGGCCCTGTATTTTATATAATAAATGAACGTCTATCAAAGTATCAAATAGTCAACCTGATGCTTATTTCGGTCTACCAATTTGGTGTGAAGGTTAGACTGTTTAATCCAGGCATCACCTTTTCTATGTCCACCAATAGAAGAGAGCCATTTAACATACTCCATATACGTTTTAATTAGAATTTAGAGTGACTGATGCAGTATCAATTTTATTTCATTAGCATAATATATTTCTAGTAAGTATTTAAAAATGAAATGCTAGAACCGTAAACTAAAAGTAGGAATATGAGTATCAGGAAAAATCCAACCCCAATAATGAAATTTTTTCTCTCCAGCGAAATGAATGAGAAGAGGTAGCTAAAAGCAAAATAGAAAAAGACACATGTGTCCTCCCTTGGGATGCGCGCATGGCTCTAATTTGAGCTTAAACCCCCTTACCATGCGGAATCTCCTTATAGTAGTGTGTAGATTTAAAGCCCTAGACATCTCATCCCAAAAATATCCCTGAACATGTTTCAATTTCAGCCGTATTTGGATGACCATGCATTTTCCCCTAAATTACTTTTGGAGGTTGAGGGTTTTTTCCATCCATTTTTATAATTCTCTATTCCTGGGGAGAACAACAACCACCGCATAGAACTTGTTGCTACGTACAATATACAATCCACGCAAGCGAACACATGTATGTACTTCAAACTCAGTTCCAGAAAGAAAAGAGGAAAGAAAAGAGAAGTTGGAACAACAAAAGTCAAAGAGCGTAAATGGGGTTGACTTCCGTCTCCGAATCCGACACCCGGTCATGAGTGGAGGGCAGGCCGCCATCCCGGTGAATAATCTTGCTCTTCTCCCTCCTCCTCCTCCGGCGTATCCTCCTCGACTTCATCACATAAAACGTCATCGTTCCCAGGACTCCGGCCATGGTCACCCCTCCGATGACGGTAATCAGTATCGCCGCCCACCTGTTCCGGCGGCCGACCACAATATAGGAGGAGGAGACGAAGGCCACGGTGGTGCACACCGAGGCCAGCCACATGAGCTTGTTAATGACCTCCACCACCCGCCGCTCCGACTTGGTCTCCCCTCTGACGACGGTGATCTGCACGACGACCACCGCGAGCGAGGTGAAAAGGGCGACGGCGTTGGAGATGAAGAAGATCTTGAAGGAGGGGGAGGTGACGACCACCGCCATCCCGTTGTTGTCGTCGCCCCCGGGGACGGTGAAGATGGCGGCGAAGGCGACGGTGGCGAAGAGGACGGCGACGACGGTGACGGAGTTGGTGGCGTTGTTGATCCCTTCGCGGTGGAGGCGGCGGAGCTCCTTGGCGATGCCGTCGACGTTTTTGTTGGTCTTGCGGGTCTGCTCAAGCTGGATGTGGACTTCCTTCTTGATCTGGGTGACAGTTTTGCGGAGCTCGTCGCGGGGTTGGTTGAGGTCGTTGGCTTTGACGGCGCCGTGGCTGCAAAGGCATTCTTTGATCTCGGAGATTTCTTCCGAGAGGGGCAGGCCGTCGGCGATGTCGAGGGCGGTCTTGTGATCCCTTGTTAGTGCGTTTACGTTGGTGTCTGGTAGAAGAAGCAGCTCTTGCACGATCTGCGGGGCGAGGTAAGGTTAACATAGAGTTATGGTTAGTTTGACACAAGAAATGAAATGAAATGAAATGAAATGAAATGAAATGAAATGAAAATAGAAATGAGGAGGACCTCGACTCGCTTCTTCCTGGTGGCAACATGCAAGGCTGTGTTCCCGTGGCGGTCAGGAAGCATGACGATGGCAGCGTCGGCGCAGAGCAGCAGCCTGACAACTTGAGAGCTGAGGCCTTTGACAGCCATATGCAGCGCAGTTTGGCCTTTCTTGTCAGTCCTCCGAGCCAGCTGTGGGTCCTTGTCCAGCAAGGCTCTCACGATCTCTACGTAGCCTTGCCTGGCAGCGAGATGCAATGCGTTCTTGCCATTGGCTTTGGGGATCTCCAACAAGCTGGGATCCTTGTCCAGTAATTTCTCAACCACGCCTATGTGCCCCTTCGCTGCCGCCGATACCAAAGGACTCGCATTTGATTGCCCCACCGTCTTGCTTAATGCAGGGTCAACCTCCAGCAGCAACTCCACTATTTCTGCAGCAGCAGCAGCAGCGGTGTTGAATTCATGATGCAAGAAGATTCATATAATTGAGTCTTATATTGTGGAGGAATAGGAATAGGAATAGGAATAGGAATAGGAATAGGAATGGAGTAGCCGTAGCTAGTTAGTACCTTGATGGCCTTGACTGGCGGCGATGTGGAGAGCATCAAACCCTGCCTTGTTCTTCAGGGCAATAGCCTCTCCAGTGGTGAACTGCAACAGCTCCCTCACAATGTCAATGTGGCCCTTCTCTGCCGCCGTGAAGAGTGCCGTCTCCCCGAGCTCGTTCACCTCGTTCACCACCGCCGACCTTATCTCCGCCACCTCCGCGTCGAAATCGTGGGTGCCCATCATCTGGGCGCTGATCTCCTCAAGCATGTGGCGGACGGAGGAGAGGTCCCCCCGCTGGGCCGCCAGGTGGAGCTCTGTGTCATTGTGCCGCCCAGTCACCTGCTTCACGTACTTCTTCCTCTCGAACCGCTTCCCGGAGCTGGACAGGGCCAGGGACTTGTTCGAATTCGACACCAGCAGGGCTTTCCCTGAGTTGGACAGAACCAGAGTCCCTCTCGGCGTCGACGATGGGGACCGCCCTGGCGAAGACACGTCCGAGAACAGGTTCGGGCTCGACCGGCTAGATTTGAAGAAGAGCCCCTTCTCTAGGTCTCTCTCGCTGCCTGAAATTTGTTCCATTCCATTCATTGCACAATTAATATTTTCATTTCCTTTTTTTCTTTTCTTCTTTTCTTTGTAAGAAAAAAACAAGGGGGCCCCCTGGCAATGTTTCCTAGGAAACTTGCGGGAAATGATATCGTCGATACAATCATGTACAAGGAAACGAAAATTGATAATCAAAAAGAAAGAGGGCAGTTACTAGCTAGTTAGGAGATTGATTATATTCAAGAATTAATTAGTTACCTTCCTCGATTCTCATGATGATCGATGCGTAAACTTGAATGATTCAAGGAGGAATTTGATTTCAACGTATGGATGGCGATTTGGGCAAAACCCGTGGAGGAAGATGATGGTAATTAGGGTGACAAATCATGGGGAATTAGATTAATGTAGGAAAAAATTAATCGTGGAAGAAAGGAGGAATGGAAATGTGAAGGAAGGGAAAGCGGGGAGACTGGTGCTTAGAAGACGCCGCCGGTCTGCCGGGAACGACCACCAGGGTCACCGGAGACGAATGGAAAGTCACCAGGCTCGAGGCTCGTAATTTGGTTTGGCGAATTGGGTTGGGGTGATGCTGGTTTTGATTTTGGTGTTCAATGCCTGCTCTCTATTGTTTCCCGCCTCACGTGGCTTAAACGTCCCAAGTAAACCCCTCTCTCTCTCTCTCTCTCTCTTCTTTTGCTTTTGCGTCTCCTCCTCCTTACTTGATTCATCATTTGATTTCCTATGTCCATGCATCCTCTGATTTTCATTATCCATTCATAATTATTATAATTATATTTTTTCATTAGCTAACGATATTATTGAAGCCCCTTGGTTAAAAAATTAGGGAGTTGCTAAAGGTCGCCCTTAAAATTGCTAAAGGTCGCCCTAAAAAGAATCAAAGTTACACTTTTACCCCCTTAGCTTCTTTACCTTCCCTTTCTCAAACAAACACCACTTGAACTAAAAAAACACTATCTAAGGAGAGAAAAATCCATCATCGTCATTTTGAAGCCGATATCGTCGGAGTAGCGACTCCGACGAGGTAAATACATTAACTGAAAAACGAAAAAAAAAAAAAAAAAGGAACCGCAAATCACCTGCGGTTGGACCATGGCTGGACCGCAAATGAACTGCGGTTGGACCATGGATGGACCGCAAATCACCTGCGGTTGGACCATGGCTGGACCGCAAATGACCTGCGGTTGGACCATGGCTGGACCGCAAATCACCTGCGGTCCAGCCATGGTCCAACCGCAGGTCATTTGCGGTCCAGTCATGGTCCAACCGCAGGTGATTTGCGGTCCAGCCATGGTCCAACCGCAGGTTGACCGCGGTCAACCGCGGTCGGCACGGTTTTTTTTTTTTTTTTTTACCTTCTTCTTCTCCGACGAAGCCTTCTTCTCCGGCGAAGGCTGCTGCGCGGGTGGGATCGCGGGAGTTCGGCGCGATGGAGCGAGGTGCAGAGGGAAGGGAACGCAGGAGAATAGGTTTAGGGCTTGTTTGTTTCTTTCAATTTTGATTTTTTCATTAAGGGTATACAGGTAATTTGACATCTAAGTTAGGGCGACATTTAGCAATTTTAAGGGCGACATTTAGCAATCCAGAAAAATTATAGTTAATTAACGCGGATGGATACTCGATATTTCCGAGGATGAAACATGGGCCCTAGTTGCAGACCCAATAGTGCTTTTGGTGACTGAGTCCTGGCCTATTACTGGAAATTTGTGGCCTGAATATTGGGCCCGATTTAGCGGCCTCATAATAAGAGAAAGATTTCATGCAAAAAGGAATTCCAAATAAAACGCAGCGCCCAAGCAATGGGACCGCTAGTAAATACTCTGTTTAATACACGTACTTATACGTACTTTATTCGTTTAAAACTTTCGTATCTGTATTATTGTCAAGCCGTTTCATTAGTTGTCGTTCATTTGACGACTCCCATAATAAACACATATAAAACCCGTATAACATGTTTAATATCCGTATTTAATGAAATAAATTATTAACATTACTATTTTTTACATATTTATTTACTTATAAAAATAATTAATTTTATATATTTATGACTATTAACGTACTATTAAACGTAACATTAGCTAAGATACGAAGTATAATATCCGTACGTATTTTATATGTAACTTTTCTATAATGTATTTTACTAACTACGATGTCGATTTTGTCTTCGGCTTTTGTGGAAAAGTTGCAGTAATGGATGATGTTCGCTGCTAGCCGTGAAAACTACGGGTGGTGTCATGGACTTAACACTCATTCGTCAAAGAACTAAGCAAGCTTTAGGGATGACAATGAGTTGGGTTGGATTGGATTTTGTTAAACCTAAAGTCAAAAAGTGAAACTCAAACCCAAATCCAAATTCATGGGTTTATCCTTGAAAAAAATCAGGGGTAAAACCCAATGGGTTTGAAAAATTCAAATTCAAATTCAACCCAACCTACTCACTGGGTATTCGCGGGTTCATGGGTACCACCACAATCACTCATATTTGAGAGATTATATGGAACTAGAATACATGCATTAATTTTTTTGGAGGTCCCACCACAATCACTCATATTTGAGATATTATCAATCTCTACTTTTTGTTGAGATTTTTCACTATCACTCAAAATTGACTTTTTATTGCTTTACAACAAACCACAATCCAAACAAGATATTTTCCTAATAGATCAATTGATCAATAAATTTGATAACTCAACACATCAACTTCCAAACGACACATTACTTGCCTATTATGGCTCATTCTTCAGGGGATATTTGTAGATGATGGATATGGCTAGTAGTCGGTCAGTATCCGGTATACCAGATATCGATAACCCGATATTCAGTATACCGAAAACAGATATTGTGCCCGCCATGGTTGTCACGCCGGTGGCATGCCACCCGGTTGAACCTGGTTCAACCTGTGCCGGTCATGAAACTGGCATGACACCACCGGTATGACCGGTATGATCGACTTACGCATTTTAAGTAAAATGATATAATTTAAATGAGTTTAATGAATAAAAAAATTAATTTATTATTCATTTTATGAATGTAATAGTTAAAAGTTGATGATATTTGTTGGATTGTAACTAAATTGTCCACAAATATGTTTTATATATGATTAAATACATGAGATATTAATTGTTTTCACAATTTTTTAAACCGGCATGAACCGGCACAAACTGGTTATACCACTGGTCGTACCATTCCATTTGCCAAACCGGCACAACGGTATAAACCGGTTTGACAACCTTGGTGCCCGCCGAATAGCGATTCCGGATGTTAACCGGTATACCAGTATACCGGATGGTCGGTAACCGGGCGGTCGGGAATGGCGAGGAGGAAGTCGGCCGGTTGGGGATGGTAGGAGGAAGTCGACGTTTGAACCCTGACCCTGCTGTCGATTTCAAGAAGCGGCGGCTGGCGACGTAGCTCTCTCTGTCGGGGACTACTGCTGGTGGTGAATAGAGGAGGACGACGGAGATGTGGGGGCAGCATAGCTCTCTCCGTCGGCGACGGTTGCTGGTGCCTGGTGGTGAAGAGGAGGAAGACGGAGATGCCTGGGGAGGCTGTATCGATTTCGGCATCGGGGACTCCTGCTGGCTGCTGGTGGTGAAGAGAAGAGGAAGACGAAGATGTGAGCAAGATGCCTCGGGGCGGTGGTTGGGGCTGGGGGCGGCGAGATCGCCTTCCCCTTTCATATTGAATCAGAGGAGAATGGAGGTGGAGCTTGAGCGCAGCGTGCAGCAGGGGAAGCGACTAGCGAGGTCGATGACAATTTGGATTTAGGGTTTAGTTTACCGCAATTCCCAAATCCAATCCGTTGCATTCTTTTTATAGTTAAGTTTCAGTATTGCGGTATACTTGTATACCGTCGGTAATTACCGCTTAGTATCCGGTATTACCGAATGGAAAATTTCATGCCCGAATACGGATACCGCCGGTATTCGATATACCGGATACCGTCAGTATCCAGTACGGTATCCGGTAATACCGAATACCGGTTCACCGATTACCACTCCTGATGGACGAGGATCACTGAGATAGTCATTACGGAATAAATAACCATCGTAGACAAGGGTGAAGCCAGGATTACTTACTCAGGGGGCGAATTTTTTTTGGAAACTTGCGTATATTTTTTTGCTTTTATAGGTAGATGAAATGGGTGTAATTGCACTCTCTATACCCGTTTATTTTGAGATGTTTGTGGCATTTGAGCAACATTGCAAACAACAAGGGGAACGAACAAAAGATGATGAATTCTGAGACAAAAAGTAAGAAATTTAGGTCTTCCAACAAAACAAACCCAGAGGTTGAACTAATAAAAGATTGGCATTCGACTCACAAATGACAAAACAACACATTTTTAATCGAAGTGCAATCAATCCTTCACTACCCTAAACTTTGATTGCATATTTCCTCAATGGGAAGTACATCTCCTTTTTCTTCTCGCGCTCTGTCTTCAGAGATGCCTGCAACCAGCAATGGAGAAACAATGATCAGTCTAATCGGAGTTGGCAAAGACAACACAAGACAGAATGCAGGACATAGCATAGTAATAGCCTAATAAGCAAGGAGCTTGTACTGTTCAAGCTTCGCAGATATAATAATAGTAGTTATTATACAACACTCCACAATAAAAACAGGATCACTTCCAGTCTCCAGATAGTAGTAAGTAGTAACCTTATGTCCGTCATTAAATTCAACACTCCTCCCTAATTCACAATAGTTAACCATCGGAGTTGCAAATCCGTGAGCTTCCACCAAAAACCATGTCGCCACCACTTGTATTGCTTTCATTTCTCTGCAAATACTTGTCTATTTCTAAGCTCGTATGAAGTGAACAGCATCTTTCTAGGCTGAGCATTCTTCTACTCCTAGTGCAAAAGATATTGTGAATGACACACGCAATCACAAACATAAAATGCAAAAGTAAGAGAGCACGCACTTGGTGCTTAGTGAGGCGTCTGCGAATAGCACGGGTCTTCTTGGGACGGAGATCCAGAGGCAACAACTTCTTCTTCTTGTAAACTTCCCTCAGCGCGGCCTTCTGTTTCTGAGAAATCACTGTCAGCACCTGCGCAATCGACAATCTCACCACCTTGCTGCCAAAGAAGGGAAAGAAATCATATGAATCACGGAAAAATGAAAAGGAGAGTCGACCGGAGAGAGAATAAAAATGGTCCTTACATCTTGGAGAGCTTGTTCGGCGCACCGCCGGTGACCTTAGCGACGCGGAGGAGAGCGAGCTCGGACTTAAGCTCCTTCAACTGGTTCAAGAGCTCTGTCTTGTTCTTGTTCCTCAACTCGTGAACTTTAATCCTCGCTGATGTTGATGTATTCACCACCACACCAGAAATCGAATTAGCGGCAGGAAACAAGACAACCAACAAATCGAGCTCACTGGAAAATGCAACGGAGAAAGAAAGAAATCAGAGGTCGGAGTTGAGTTCGCTTACCCATCCTTGTGCGGCTCCGCGCTTCACTGCGGTCACTTCCAAAACCCTAGAAATTATTCCAAGGTAGAGAAGAGAAATCCGTCTGTTTTATATCTTCCTATATTAACTGGGCCGGAATGCTATGTAGAGAGCCCATTTAGCTGGGCTCATTAAGCAGCCCTTGAACATCCCAGAGCAAGAGATGCGGTGGTTGGGTTGTTTGGTTACCGTCAATCTCCACGGGTCCCTTTGTTTTTCTTTTCTTCCTTCCTCCCTTCCTGCACTCGGTGTCGGAGTTCAGACGAATTCCTAACTCTTAATTCCTAACTGCCCAAATAACTGCCATTCCCCTACGGGCAATTCCCTCCTCCTAGCCCTTAATTCTTGCAATTTCCCCTTCTTCTATTTCTAGCTCCACCGTCGGTTCGTTTCACACCGGAATCGCTCTCCGGAGCTCGGCCTGAAGAATGAAGCAGTTGCACAAACAAGCCAGCGTGAACTACCGTCGGGACGAGGAGATGCCGGCCACTCAGTACTCACCCAAGACACTCAAACACCCTAGATCCCTTCCCAGATCCATCAATTACCTCTTCCGCGAGCAGCGCCTCCTCTTCGTCCTCGTCGGGGTTCTGATCGGCTCTACTTTCTTCATCCTCCAGCCCTCTCTCTCCCGCCTCGGCCCTTCCGAGGCTCGCCCTGCCGTCACCAGTTCCTTATCCGGCTCTTCTTCTGTTGTTCAGTCCTCCAACCGCGGATCTTCGGGCATATTCCAGAGGAGGACGGTTTCCGGTCGGGTGCCTGCGGATCTCGGCCGCCGGAGGTTGAGGATTGTGGTGACCGGGGGAGCTGGATTCGTCGGCAGCCATCTCGTGGATAAGTTGATTACCCGCGGCGACGAGGTAATTGTGATTGACAATTTCTTCACGGGGAGGAAGGATAATTTGGTTCATCTGTTTGGGAACCCGAGGTTCGAGCTCATTCGTCACGACGTTGTGGAGCCTATACTGTTGGAGGTAGATCAGATCTATCACTTGGCTTGCCCTGCATCTCCGGTTCATTACAAGTACAATCCCGTCAAGACAATCATATCCTTTCTAATTAGTTATTATTATCTCGCTTATAGGCGTGTTGCGCTTTAAGCGTTCGCTTCATTTCGCTGTTGTTAATAATTTCGTGGATTTGGGATTGGGTTTTGAGATCCTTGACTGTGATTGCCTGACTTACAAGACAAATGTCATGGGGACGCTGAATATGTTGGGTTTGGCCAAGAGGGTAGGTGCCAGATTTCTGCTGACCAGTACCAGTGAGGTCTATGGAGACCCGCTTGAGCATCCACAAAAGGAGACCTATTGGGGAAATGTTAATCCAATTGGTTTGTTTCTAATTGTGACAATCAATGTATTTTTTTCTTTTTCTCTGAGAAAGGATATGGGTTGTTCATTGACTGCAAAGTTTGGTGACTGCAAATTGATTAGGTGAGAGGAGCTGTTATGATGAGGGAAAACGAACAGCAGAGACATTGACCATGGATTACCACCGAGGTGCTGGTGTTGAGGTAACTGCCGTTTTCTTTAAATATTGATAGCATTTAAGATCTGGATGCTTAACTTGCATCCAGTGTTGTTATCATAACCATTACAGAGTTGTATGGTACTGGCTTATCTTGGTCCGCTTCTTTTTGCTTTCCATGAATAGTCCTAAAAGTTAACCTTCCTGATGTGACTAGATAATTGATAATTCGATGGACCTGCCATGGAATGTTAAGAATCCTTTCCTAGTGGTTTCTTCTATTCTATTAGCAGTTGTCGTCCTTTTCAAACCAATAATTATGTCAAGCCTACTCCTCCACTCACAGCCGAGGAATGAACCTATTAATTGATAAATGTTGAAGGATGATCTCTGAGCTTTAAGTCCTAAGTAGGTTGGACATTTGCCTTCCTTCTTCAGTTTCTCACGTCATAGTAGGCGATTAAGGACAGGTGTTCTGAGTTGTTCCCATGGTAGATTTACACCATCAGTTAACTCCAATTTTGTAGTACTAAATTCACCCTCGATTCCTAACTATTTGTAGGTGCGTATTGCTCGCATTTTTAACACCTATGGACCTCGCATGTGTTTGGATGATGGACGTGTTGTCAGCAATTTTGTGGCTCAGGTTTGGCTTTCCTCTTTAGTATTAAGCACACGTGACTCCTATGTGATGCGATCTTATGTGAAACTTATATACTAAATTTACTTTTGGCAGCCAACTTATGAGTGACCTCAGTCTATGATCTTCTTATTGATTGTCAATTGTACTAAAATTGTTATTGGACTTTTTCAGGCCATCCGCAAACAACCTATGACTGTGTATGGTGATGGGAAGCAAACAAGGAGCTTCCAATATGTTTCTGACTTGGTACGACATACTGCTATCTAATACTTTCTTCCGCAAACAAGGAGCTTCCAATATGGACCGGAAGCTTGGAAATTTTCTAAAACTTGCAGAACATGTGAATGCAAAGCTGTAATTCAAAGTCAGCAGATTACATTTGACAACTCTGCTAAGCAGGGGCTAGGTGAATACGCCTTGGATACCGCTCAGTGACAGGAAATCAAAGCCTTAAGGATTGTCATGCAGTTAGCCAATCTTAGGTTTAACATGAACAAGCAGTCATCTTCTGATGCGTATATGCCAAATTGGTGGTTAGCTAGACGGAAAAGAATTGCATTGCAAGTGAAGATTGCCCCTAAGTTGTCTCTAACTTAATAGACTACAAATTATGGGCTTTGTGAGGAGAGGGAGCTGTCATGCTAACTGTCAATGTTTCAGACTTACTATGGAGTGAGTTAGAAAGTTCTATCGGATGAGTGACCCTAACATACGAGGACTAGTTGCCCACAGTGTTTGCAAACATTAGTGAGGGAGGGACAACTGTGTGAAAGTCTCAGTAGTGCATCGTCGGCGCAATTGAGTGGAGCAGTTGTGTGTTACTGTCAAAGGAGCTTTGAGATTGTAGTCAGCTCCTTACAGATGCTCCTTTGAATGACAGGTGGAGGGATTGGTAGCACTGATGGAAGGTGAGCATGTTGGTCCATTCAATCTTGGGAATCCAGGAGAGTTCACCATGCTTGAGCTTGCTGAGGTTTGGCCCCTGACATGGGCTTGTGGATTTATTTTCCCTTTCTGAATAGGATGAGATGTAAAGTGTTGCTTCCTGTTGTGCTTATGCTGACTTGCACTTTGGTTAATGATGAAGGTGGTGAAAGCAGTAATTGATCCAAGTGCAACAATAGAGTTCAGGCCAAACACTGCAGATGATCCGCACAAGAGGAAACCGGACATTGCAAGAGCAAAAGAACTGCTGAACTGGGAGCCTAAAATCTCACTGAAAGATGGGTTGCCACTCATGGTGAGCGACTTCAGGAATCGCATTCTGAACGAGGACGAAGGGAAAGGGCTTTAAGGAAGTTATAATCGTGGCAGGCACCGGAAACTATTATGTACAGTGTTAAAGAAAGAAGGGCAAGGCTGTAGCTTGATTTAATCCAGTCTCGTCATCCACAGTTGCTCTCTCTTTATCCCTCTGGCCTTAATTATGGGTGAATCCAGATAGCAAGTTTATCTGGAAACCACATCGTTTCTCGTTTCCAGGTTAATCTTCCTCTATTCTTTGATTCTTTGTTGTTCTTTCTTCGTTTATATTGCTTGCTTGCTTGCAGTATGGAACCGAACTGGAGACTTCAGGTTTGTTGCGAGTGCCAAGAAGGCTCCTGTTTTTTGTTAGGTTTGTTGAGCGGAGAGTTGATTTTGTTTGTTGCCATGGTAATTTTGAGATGTACAAGTACACCAGAAAGAGCTTGCTTTATGTTTCCGAATCAGATTAATATAATTTCTGTCGCGCTCTATTGGTGCCAAGTTCCTGACGCTATAGCGTGTACTATGTTTCCGAATCAGATTAATATAATATCTGTCGCGCTCTATTGGTGCCAAGTTCCTGACGGTATAGCGTAGCGTGAGCTTTATTAAGTAAATGATGAATGATTAATACTCCAGCCGAAGAACGAATAATGCTAGTTAGTTGCGGCCCCTGAATTCTGATACTTATTTCAAAATTTACAAAAATTTACATTTTATTATTTTAGTACCTAAACTTTTCAAAATTTACATTTTGGTCCAAAGAGTGGATGTCATTCGAATCAGTGGATCAATCCATGCATCCATATGATCCAATCCATTTAATCCAATCCACTTGATCCATGAATCTATCAATGCAATCCATCAATCCATTGATCCAATTCATTTGTCACCTCTAATTGTTACCCTTCTCGATAGCCGACCACCCTAGTGTCCCTCCTAACTCCCATCCCATTCCATTGCAGAATTCACAAAGGTTTCCAAATGGTTATTAGCGTGAAGAGGTAGAGAATAGGGATGGCAATGGGTCGGATTTTGCCAAACCCAAATCCAAACTCATGGGATTATCCGTTAAAAAAAAAAACAGCGGTAAAACACACAGGGTTTGGAAAACTCAAACCCAACCCAACCAGCTGCGTATCAGCGGGTTCATGGGTACCCATGAGTTTTTGTGGTAAAAAATTTAATAACAAGTTCCTACCAAAATATAATTCAAACATAAATTTCCCCATACAAATTATCCATACATGAAATAAAACACCATTCTAGAAAATTCAAACATATCACAATTACACTAAAAAAATCACACGGAATAAGTGTAATGATAGTTAGATTGGAGGAAATTAGAATTAGAGTAGGGTTTGGGGAGAGTAGGGCGACGAAATAAGTGTGGGAGGGTATCCATGAGTCGGGTACCCCTAAATCCAAACCCAACCCAACTCGGTGAATAGTGTACGAGTTTAAACCCAAACCTGGCCCGAAATCCGTCAACGCGAGTAAAACCCGCGTCGACAAGGTTGGGTCGGGTAGGGTACCCGTGGATTCGGGTTTTTTTTGCCATCCCTAGTGGAGAAAGCCATTTCTAAGGTGGGCAATGGGAAATGGGTATTTGGATATGTCTATATCCGTCCACTTTTTTTAGGGTTACAGGTACCTAAATATCGGTAATTTTTTTTACGGGATGGGACTTGAGATCAAAATGTTCTATAATAGGTACCCACGGGTAGGGGGCAAATGGGCTAAGCCGCTCGCGAGAAATTCGGCGTTCGAATCGGAAAAAACTCGTTCGACACTTGGCTCGTTAATAAACGAGCCAAGCTTGAGCTAGACCATGCTCAACTTGATAAGCTTGTGAGCTAAGCTCGTGAGCTAGCTTGACTCGATGGCTAGTTGAGCTATGCTCACGAGTTGGCTTGTTTAGAGCTTGTGGAAGGATTAATTACTCTTATGAACATGAACATTATCTTGTTAATACGGATGTGTGTGGAATTTAGCTGTTATTTTTAGTTTCTAGTGTTCTTTTTATCATTTAAATTCTTATTTTATACACATTTTTTCAGCAAGAATGATTTCAAATTGAGCTCATCTTGAGCCGAGCTTGTATTCAACTTAACAAGCTTTGTTAATGAGCATTTATCGAGCTCTACCGAGCCGAGCTCGAGCTGGATGATTTTTAATCGAACCGAGCTCAAGCTAAGCAAAAACTCGACTCGACTCGGCTCCTTTGCAGTTACCCGTTAATACCTGTTTGGGTATTATGGGTACCTACCCATTGCATAGCCAATGGGCCGAGCCCAGAGCCACTCTCTTCCTCACGGCCCAGTCCAGCCCCTTAATCCTGGCTTTAGCTCCCTTAGTCGGTGCGCCACACTGAGATTCCTCATGTAGGGGTATGCCAAAATCCGCTCCATTGTTATGGTGCAGAATCTAATGAGGTAGAGAAGGTTTTGGTGGACAGCGACGCTAATGAGCTGGACGTCCCTCTGGAAAGCGCCTTCTCCACCGGGACTGCAGTTGTCGAAGAGGCACTTCATAGTGAATTTAAGGTTTTTGTCGTGGTGGGAGAGGATGCCTTTGTACACTTTCCCGAACCCTCCCTACGCGATGATTTTGTTGTCACTGACGTTGTTGGCCGCCACCTGGATATCTCGGAGGGAGAATCTCCGTAGCTGTGCGAAGCAACAGATTTTGCGCTCGTCCTCGCCTATGGAGTAAATTATTATGAGTTACCAGCAGGTACCCGTTAACCCGTATGAGTTTGGGACATGGAATGGAGTTCCATCTCCAAATTGGACTGGGTTCCCATTTCAAATTGGACGAGTACCCAGTCTCGTCTTGTTGCCCACCCCTAGCCAAACCCCTTCTTTATTCAATGGAAGAAAGCTCTAAGGGCCCTTTTCTATTTCAGATGATTTTCCTCAGTAGTTGGGAACTGATCCTATGTATAATTCATGTTTACTATTTATGAAATAATATTAACTTTTACATCAATTTAATTTATGAGTTATATCTCATTCCCATTAAGTTGTAGTTGAAATAATTTTACACAGATAAATCAGATTAATTGTGCTATACAACATGACATCCAGTTTGATATATTTTGGAACAAAAAAAATTGATGGATTGTTCAGACGAAACATTTCGATGGGGTATTGGCTCAAAATAACTTCGTGGGGATTTTGTAGAGGTCATTATACAGGTTGATCGGTCGAAAGTCGGAGATGAATTACGATTGACGCTTATTTGGTATCATCACAATGAGGGTTTCATTCATGTATGCAATTTTAAACGGGTTACTGAAATAGTGTGAAACATTATTAGTAACATCACAACCCATGATATTCCAACATTTCTGGTAAAACACAAGTGGGATAGTTAGAAGCCATCTTTCCAAGGGGCCTTGAGCAGGCTTATAGATATGATTGCACCCCAGAATTCCTCCGCCATGATCGTAGCTGAAAGACTATAAGCGCTGCATTCTACATAATTAAAACGAGCCACCACATCATCTGTAGTGTGGCCAGCGGCGGGGTATATTTCAAGGTAGAAAGCTCGTGCCATCCATTTCATCTCTTTATTATCCGTCGTCCATTCTCTTGCAGAGTTATAAGGAGTAGTATTAGTCTTGTTATACCGAGAGCTTTTTATGGTTGAGAGGTGGAAGAATCACGTGTTCCTGCCGCCCTCCTTAAACCACTTCACTCTGAGTACCACAATAGCTGCTCTTGAAAGAGGATCTTCTCCAATTCTGATACGAGCACGGAACCGGCACCCGTAGTTATCAAAGTCACGTAGCTTCAAGAATGAACAAGAAAAGGGATTTTTAGGGTTTTTGTTTGGGATAGGATGAAATTGAAAGTGTAATCTTAGCACAAAGATGGGAGAAGGCTCTAACAATAAAAATGATAGAATCTCGACCACAATCAAGGTAAAAACTTGATTGATACAGAGAAAAATTCACAATCCTAAAGCTCAATGAACCAAGATAAAATCAATATTCTTCTAAAACTAACTCAAAAAATCGTTTTAAGCAAGACAAAACAAACTAAACCAAACACTAAAAAGGAAATTTTAACTTTGTCCAGGCCCGATCCCCGGTCGACCTTTTTAGATCCTCGATCGGGGGTTCTTGCCCACCGACCTCTTCTACCTCCACTCCCTGGTCGCCGCCTCAAGATCCCCGGTAGGGATTTGGTTGCTCTGGTCGGGGAATGCCATCGAGAATAGGGGTGGTAGTTCGATTTTCGGTTACCGGTTAACTGACCGGTTAAACCAATAACCACCAGTTAACCGATAACCGAAAATCATAAGCATTGGTCGGTGTTTGGTAGAGAGAGTTTTAGCTTTGGTTAACCGAGTAACCAAAACCGGTTAATCGGCTAACCGAAGCTAACCGACCGATATCTATACGACGTTGTTTCCCACCAAAATGGTGTCGTTTCAATAATGAAAAAGTAAAATAAAAAGATAATAAAACTCCCCTAATCCTACCTGTTTGTCGACCTTACCCTCACCACTCACCCTCTACCCCCACCGCCCTCCACCCTCCTACAAACACAACAACAAAAAAATCACCAAACCCTTAAACCCCAAGCTGCCGCCAGCCAGCACCAAACCATCACCGTAGTTAGACCACCGCCTCCACCGTTTTTGACATGAGTTTCTAAAGCTTCTCATCGTCCCTTAGAACTTCAAGGTCGGAAGCTAGCTAAAGGTGTTGTCTTCAGGTAAATCTCTCACCGACCCCTCCCTCGCCACCCCCTGGCTCTTGCAAGGTTCTAACCCCCGAGACCCCCGTCGACCTCCCAGATCAAGCAACCACCGCCGTTGCCATACCCCTCCAGCTCCAGCAACCCCCCGTCGACATAAATCAACCCCCGCCATCTGCTCATCTCCCTCCCCTGAGACCTCGCCGACCCTCACCTCCCAGAATTTTGTTTACATCGGATAACTGAGCCACTAACCGGTAACCGATCGGTCGGTGGTCGGTTAACCGACCATCTCCTCTCAGTCGGTGTTTGGTAGCTAGAAGAGGTGGTTCGGTTTACTGATAACCGAACTTTCAGTTTTTGGTCATAACCGAACCGACCGAACTACACCCCTAATCGAGAATAACATCAGTCCCTCCCCGTTGGATAAGTTTTGCCCTCAAAACTAGTGTTTTCCTGCAAGAGACAACATCAATAGAATATCTCATCAAACTCCTTCTTAGAGCAGTCAACATGTGTCTTCAAGCCATAAGATTGGTTCCCATTTCGTCCTCCGACTTCGTGCCACTTGCATGTCCTTTCTCCTTTGCCCAAGTCATCTCCATCTGCTGTTGATCTTCATGGACTTCAGTTGGCGACAATGGCTTGAGCAGAAACTTTCGATCTCCTTGCTTGAACTGGTAGCTATTGTTTCTGTCATCATGAATAACCTCTTCGTCATATTTCCATGGACAACCCAATAAGAGATGATCAGCCTGCATTGGAGCAACATCACACTGGAGTTCATTGTCATACTCACCTTTTCCTTCTTGTTGACTTTGATGGCTCCATAGTCATTCAACCAATGCAGATTGTAGGGCTAAGGATGTTTGATGGTGCTCAATTCCAGCTTCTTGACTACGTCCAAGCTCACAACGTTGGTGCAACTACCACCACCGATGTCAACTTTTCATCCACTAAGCAACGAGAGTGGAAAACTTATCCCTTTGCTCTGTCCCTGTATAAGCCTTGATGGATAAGGCCATGTGGTTCACTCCCAAGAAATTACCCGATGGAGGGATCTCAGTAGTGATGTGCTCATCCACAACGTCATCATTAGAGTCAATCCCAGTCCCCATGGGCTTCTCTTCCGACTCCTCCTCAGAAAAGTACTCGCCATCTCACAAGACCAAGCCTTCTTGTTGGGGCATTGGTTTTCCTTGTGACCACGTCCCAAGCACTTGAACCGTTGGATGCTTCCAATTGATCCTTCATTTCTTGCTTGGATGACTGGAGTCGTGTTCCTAGCAGCTGGCTTGTCACCTTCTCTGCAACATGTTTGGGCGAAAGTGGGTACCATCTTCTCGAGCTCACTTTCAGCTGTCTCCCCACCTTCATAGCCAAATGCACCACTTCCTCCAACTCCACGAACTGACGAAGCTTGACTACGTGATTGATCTCCATGTTGAGCCCATGTTGGAAGCAAGCAATCGTTGCTTCCTTGTCCTCCCTCACATTTGCTCTCGTCAAGAACAGTTCAAGCTCTTTGAAGTACTCATCAATAGAGCATTCTCCTTGCCGAATTCCATGCAATGAATAATGAAGGTCTCTATGATAGAACGGAGGCACGAACCGATCACGAATAAGACCTCTAAATTCTTCCCAAGTAGAGGCAACATGCTGCAGATTTCTTCTTCATCAAAGCTAAACCTGTTCCCACCAAGCTGCTGCATAATCAATAAACTCATAGGTGGCTACCAGAACTTTCTGATGATCTGGGTAAGGATTGCACTAAAAACAAAATCATCTTCCTCTCCTAGTCAAAGTAAGCTAATGCACTATTAGATCTTGAAATGACAGGATTGAGAGCTTGATCCCTCGAATCGGATCAACACCATAACCTCCTACTTCTGGTGGCCTTCCTCCATAATCATGATAATCATCTTCATAATTATTAAATGGATGTCTATACTGCGAGATTACTGACGACGTTGCCCCGTGTGTTGACGCACAACGCCTCTGCATCTGCCAATCTGGGTTCTCAAGAAAAGCTAGGTAAACTCGATATGCTCTTGTACCCTATCGGTTCTCAACTCCAGTCTGTGCCGCTACAGTGATTGGGTTCTCTGGTTGGTTCCCATTGGTTGCGTCTCCAACCTGGTGATTGGGGTATCTAGGCGCTTATTAGTCTTAACGAACTGACCTTTGATAGCGTCCTACTGAGTATGAAGCAAGGCTCTCACCTGAGCCATCTGCACGACAAGCAATTTCAAGACTCTGTTTTCCCATGGTTTGTTCTTCGATTAGAGTTTCTTCTTTAGAGAGCGATTCTTCCTCTTCTATGCGTTCTGCAATGGGGTCTTTTGATACCGGAGCCTTCGTTCTCGCCACTGTGTTGAACTGGAGCTCTGATACCACTTGATACGAGCACGGAACGGCACCCATTGTTATCAAAGTCATGCAGCTTAAAAAATGAACAAGAAAATGAATTTTAAGGGGTTTTGTTTGGGATAAGATGGAAATGAAAATGCAATCTCAACACAAGATGGGAGAATGCTCTAACAATATAAAGGATAGAATCTCGAACACAATCAAGGGGATAACTTGAATGATACAAAGAAAAATTCACAAGTCTAAAGCTCAATGAACCAAAACAAAATCAATATTCTTCAAAAAATTAACTCAGAAACTCGGTTTTAAGTACAATATATATAAGCCATGTAAAACAAACTAAACGAAACACGAAAAATGAAATTTTAACTTCATCAAGGCTCGATCCTCAGTTGGCCCCTTCAGATCCCTGATCGGGGGTTATTGCCTAGCCGACAGGGGGCTCTTCTGCCTCTACTCCCCGATCGCCTCACAAAGATAATGGTCGGGGATTTGGTTTCTCTGGTCAGGAAATGACGTCGAGAATCGCATCAAAATCCCTAAGAATATCATAATCATTCGTAAGGGAGCAAGCGGATAGCCATCACTCATTACTTACATTCCAGAGCTTCTAAGCGGTGAGAGAACAACCATTTTTTAGTGGAAGATTTTACCAAATGTGCTCCTGTTTCATTTAGACAGATCGTGTTCCGTCCATTTGAGTGTTGGGAGAAGGTCCTAGTCGTGTCCCCAACTATCCTGCATAAAATTAGAAAAATCATCGCGCGAGATGATGCACTAACGAGTTTGGGTACTTCGTTAGCCATAGGTCATTGACTAAGGCTCGATCCATGAATTGCCAAAGCAGACCTCTACTGCAAGTGAACATAGGGCCGAAAAACTATACGTCAAGCGAACTACAGTCGTCCACACATTGCTTGAATTCACGGTAGCGAGTAGCCGAACAATGTGCCCCTCTTTGTCACTCCACAAGCGAGAGGCTTGAGCTGATAGTGAGCAGATGGAATCTCAAAACTCAAAAAGGTCTAATAGGACATGTTGCCCATATACCAAAGTAAGGAGGGCCTTTTCACCTGAGCAAGAAGTTACGTCAAACTGGGATTGATCGTTCCATGGATACGCATAGAATCCTCCATCGATGTAGTTACAATTGTTGTCAAGTACTTCACACCTAGCATAGGTGCTTATTCCCCTTTGGAATGGGCGGTGGGATGACTAATGGTTCTTGGATCTACCTGAGGTTCCACGATCTGGTTCATGTTGGTGCGATCCTTCCCTATGGTAGTCTTGGTTTGGCTGTTGCTATGCGTTTCTAGGCGTTTGTCTCCGACCCTTGGTTTCCCTGTTCCAACTAGATTTCCCTTATAATAGGTGTTGTCTGTAGTTTTGGCCTTGGGAATCTTTGTGGAACCTCCCTCATGGGAATGTTGTGGTTCCTACGCGGAGATGTTCTCCAATTGGCTGTCGACTATCCAGAGATCTTCGAGATGGGCTATGTAGACTTAGTTCCCACCCTTATCATGGTTTCTTCGACATCCATCGAAGATGTTGATTTCATCTCCACTCCTTCCTCTTCAAGAACTGTGAAATGTGAGCCTTGAACAAGTGCTTCTTTGATCGAGGGTGACGCTCTACTGTGGGTTCTCTTTTGAAGACCCGATTTTGGCTCTTATAAGCTTCTTCTTAGCTGCAAACCACTCGTCGAATTTTTGGTTAAGGTTAAGCGTATTTAGGGTAGCTGAGGTAGCTATAGGAGGCGTTGAAAATACTAGGGGGGGGGCACCTTCTCCATTTTGCATGAGCAACTCAAAGTTTTTACTTTTTAGGCATTAACGGCTATAGTCAAAGCATATTGCATGCAGTCTTTCGTACTCAATAGGGTATTTTATTCTTTCTAGCTCAAACATTTTCTAGAAGGGGTTTTGACTTGTCCACTTCCACAGATGCACGAGTGAACTGCCCACGACCTCCGGCTTCAGTTTCTGCATCAACTCGTATTGGTTTGGCAGTGAGACCACCGATGTGATGAACCGCTATTGGATCAACCAGAATGAGAAGGAAGTGTACCCAAACTAGGAATTTTAATTGGTGCGCTCCATAGCGGTTGAAATTCATTATCCATTGATGCATCATGAGATAGTGGTCCCCACCATCCATGGCCTGCCACACGATCTGTGAATTTCGGTTTCCAGTTTGAAACATACGAGATAGTAATTTTTCACAATATCCATGACTTGGATCTCAAAGGGTTTCGCCCATAGTGAGACTATCCGGCGATGTAGGAACCTATACAGATAGCTCTTCCCCAACATCTTGACCATCAGGGAAGACTGCGATTAAGCAGAGGGGATCCTGTATGATCTAGTCTTGATTGTTATCTTTGCGTATGGCTTCCTCAACATCCCCCGTATCAGAGTCTTCCACACACTAGCCCTCGTAATGAGAGATCTCGCAAAAAAGAAGACAAGCATCGCTGAACCAAATTTGATCCTGGTTATTTTGGGTACGTATTGAGTTCTTCAAGACTTTTGTTGGACCTACGACATCCTTTGACATTTTTTCAACCGTGGGAGAGACGAAATGCGACACCAAGAACTCTGGTTCTACGTCGCATTGAACGCCGAAGAGGGGGTACCTTGGCTCTCTTTTCTGTGTGTTGTGTCTCCATCATAACTTTATCCTTGGGAGAGGAAGGTGCTGGAGAGGGTATTCTAGCCCTTGTGATGTTTTTTTAGGCTGACTGTGATTGCGGCATAGCAAGGTCCTCAACGACTTCCATGGCGGAGACGACAAAGATGGGAAACGAGAAGGAATCACTTAGGTTTCCCTAAGAGAATTACGCGCTATACGTTTCAATAATGAACAAGAAGTCAAGTATTAGTAGTATTTTAGTTTATAGTTCTTCAAAGATGAACCGAGGGGATCCAAATATAGAGTTTGGGGATCTATGTGGAGAAACTAGAGATGAGGCTTTTCGGCTTGGCTCATGACCTGAATGCTACGCTTGAGATGGCACTAGGGAAGACAATCGGTTGGGTTGGGGCGGGTTTTGCCAGACCCAAAATCAAACCCATGGGTTTATCCACAAAAAAAAAACCCCCCATAAAACACGCTGGATTTGAAAACGTCAAACCAACCCAACCCGCTGGGTATCCACGGGTTCATGGGTACTCGTGTGTATTTGTGATAAAAAAATTTACAATAACAATTAACAAGAAAATATCAAAATAAAAATCAAGCATCAATCTCTCCACACAAAGTATCCGCAAATATACACATCATTCTAGAAAATTCAAGCAAATCACACACTATACATACAAATTGTTCAACACCAATCTAGAACAAATCAATCTAGTTAATTTAAGGGATAATACCACTAGGAAACCGGAACTATTAAGAATGTGTCATTTGTGTCCTCAAGTATCCAATATGACATTTGTATCCTAAACTATTTTTCTGTTAGAGTTGACCGGCGTTGACCGTTAGTATTTAACAAATGGCACATTCTTAATAGTTCGGGTTAGGACATAAATGAGACAAAACTATAATACGTTGGGACATAAATGACACAAAACTATAATAGGTTGGGACACAAATGTCATATTAGATACTTTAGGACACAAATCTCCGTACCTTGAAAGGCTTCTCGGCAGTGGCTACCGAAGCCAAAACCTGAAGTAGAGGAGGAGCTGTAACGGAAAAAAGGAGAAGTAGGGGAATCCGGGAAGGGCGATAGTTTTTTCCCTTGCAGGCCGAGTAGAGGAGGAACAGGGGAATTTGGGAATGGCGAGAGTCAACGAGAGGCGGAGGCGAGCGAGAATCGACGGGAGGTGGAGGCTGAGCAAAGAGTAGGTCTGGGTATGGGACTGGGAGGGCGGCGGGTCGACGAAGGAGTCACCGCGACTCCGAGAGCCGTCGGGAATGGCGGTGGAGAGGAGCGAGACGAGAATCAAGTTTGGGAGTCGGCGGCCGTCGGGACGGGAGGATGGAGGCAGAGTGGAGTCTCGCGATTCAGGGAGGGAGAGGGATGGAATTGGAGGGGCGACGGGGTTTCTGTTTGTAGGAGATGGGGGGTAATTTGGAAAATGTTAGGGTCTTAGCTTTTAAGGATTTAGGGTTACTAAGTGTGACCGGGTATACACGGGGCGGGTACCCCCAAACCCGAACCCGCATCAACCCGCTTAACAAGACACCGAGTTTAATCCCGAACTCGATCAACATGATTTTTATCCGCTTTGATCGGAATAGGTCAGGCTGGAGGCTGAGCAAAGAGTAGGTCTGGGTCTGGGAGGGCGTCGGGTCGACGAAGGAGTCACCGCGACTCCGAGAGCCGTCGGGAATGGCGGTGGAGAGGAGCGAGACGAGAATCAAGTTTGAGAGTCGGCGGCCGTCGGGACGGGAGGATGGAGGCAGAGTGGAGTCTCGCGATTCAGGGAGGGAGAGGGATGGAATTGGAGGGGCGACGGGGTTTCTGTTTGTAGGAGATGGGGGGTAATTTGGAAAATGTTAGGGTCTTAGCTTTTAAGGATTTAGGGTTACTAAGTGTGACCGGGTATACAGGGGGCGGGTACCCCCAAACCCGAACCCACCCGAACCCGCTTAACAAGACACCGAGTTTAATCCCGAACTCGATCAACATGATTTTTATCCCCTTTGATCGGAATAGGTCAGGCTGGAGGCTGAGCAAAGAGTAGGTCTGGGTCTGGGAGGGCGGCGGGTCGACGAAGGAGTCACCGCGACTCCGAGAGCCGTCGGGAATGGCAGTGGAGAGGAGCGAGACGAGAATCAAGTTTGAGAGTCGGCGGCCGTCGGGACGGGAGGATGGAGGCAGAGTGGAGTCTCGCGATTCAGGGAGGGAGAGGGATGGAATTGGAGGGGCGACGGGGTTTCTGTTTGTAGGAGATGGGGGGTAATTTGGAAAATGTTAGGGTCTTAGCTTTTAAGGATTTAGGGTTACTAAGTGTGACCGGGTATACACGGGGCGGGTACCCCCAAACCCGAACCCTCCCCAACCCGCTTAACAAGACACCGAGTTTAATCCCGAACTCGATCAACATGATTTTTATCCGCTTTGACCGGAATAGGTCAGGCTGGGTACCCACGGGTCCGGGTTTCATTGTCATCCCTAGATGGCACACATAAGACGGAATTGAAAGGGGCAACATGTATGATTCCTATATTTTTCAATCTCTCAATTGAAAATGATTCTTTCATTTTCATCTAATTCATAAATGAAGATATTGTAAAATGTTCTATTACACTTTTTTTACAGAAAATCTGAACTTTCTATTACTCTGTAAAAAAGTGTTATTAGTTATAACTTGAAGTAATAATGTAATATTACAAGGAATAATTTTTTGGTTGTTGACATTGCTAATAGAAATATGTTAGAAAGAATAGCATCCCCTTCCCTCAACTAATAATTCATTGTAAGTTATTATTACCAGAATATATATATAAAAAAATAACTCTGTTAGCAGTCGAAAATTTCTGTAAAACCGATTAAGATCTCAAGAAGATTCACATAATCGTGATTTTATTTCAGATTAAGATTACATTAACCGATTTGTTGAAGTTAATCCCCCCTAAAAGAAAGACAAGTTTACAAAGTGATAAGTAATAATTAAGTTAATCTCGGAAATTAGCAGAGGAGGAAGTTGAGTTCCAATAAACCTCTCCATCCTTACACACTCTCCCAATATTTAAACTGCCCCCGTCCCATTTGTTTCTCTAACTCACTCATTCACGAATCCATCCATCCATCCATTCTACGTCTCTTGGTTCTAATTAGGAGCCCAATGACCGATCATAGTTCCCGGCCCCCGGCCGGCGACCAACTCCTTCAGCTGTCACTCCAATTGGGCACACTGTCAACAACCCCCCGGCGGCGCGACGCCCGGGTGCAGGCAAGGCGCACAGGCATCACCAAAAACAGGCCGGCCGGTCGGCGTCCCCGGCGTCCCCGGTCGAACCCGGTCCCGGAGGGCAAATCGGAAACCATTCCGGCTCCGTACCCGTGGGCCACGAACCAGCGGGCCCGGATCCACACGATGAGCCACCTCATCAGCCAAGGGATCACGTCCATAACGGGGCAGGTGCAGTGCAAGAAGTGCGAGGAGAGGTACGAGATGTCGTACGACCTGGTGTCCAAGTTCGAGGAGGTGGCGGCGTTCATAAGCGAGAACAAGTACAGGATGCACGACCGGGCGCCCGCCGTCTGGAGCGACCCGACCCTGCCCGACTGCAGGGCCTGCGGGGGAACCGACTGCGCCAAGCCCGTCATGGCCAAGAAGCGGGACATCAACTGGCTCTTCCTCTTGCTCGGCCAGCTCATCGGCTGCTGCAAGCTCTGGGATTTGAAGTACTTCTGCAAGCACACCAGCAACCATCGGACCGGGGCCAAGGACCGGGTCTTGTACTTGACCTATTTGGCGGTTTGCAAGCAGCTCGTGCCATCGGGTCCTTTCGATGCCTGATCATCATCACTTTGTTTGTTTTAGGCTTCACTCACTTTTTTCTTGGTAGTAGATCAGATCCTCTTTTATCAATTATAATATAACAAGAAAAATCATCAGTCAGAGAAAATACTTAATTAGGAGTTGGAATAAAGCTCTATTTGTATTATATATATATATATATATATATATATATATATATATATATATATATATATATATATATATTTATATTGTGAAACCGTTACTCTATATATTTTAGATGCAGTTTATTAAAGTATGTGTTCGACTTTAACTATGAAATAGGATTCTGTTCGGAAGAAGAAATAATGACATGAAGTTGTCTACGTGTATATGACTTTTGCTTTGCATCATATTATAACAATTTTGTGAGAAAATTACAGTAACATAAATAGTGACAAACTAGAAAATTCACCAATATCCACGACAATAAAATGAGTATAAAAATGTTGGTGTTTTCGTGACCATATCATATCACCATCACTAATACTTTGTTACAAATATTTATATTCATGACACGTCCACTCGTGATTCTGAATATTGTCGATGACAATAAAATGTCGTCCAAAATAGTTCATCACAAAATTTCATATTTGTGATATATAGTTCTTCATAACACCTAAACAAGGTGTTATCGACCCTTCATTTCTCAATGGTTTCACATTCTTTTTAGCATTAACTCAACCCTAAATCGTTGCATTTTGGTCTGCGATTCTTTCGTATTTTTATATCAGCAGGTTTTAGATTTGCATAGCAAAGTTGAGCGATAAGTGATGTAGCAAGAATCTGAAATGGATAGTTCATTGTCTCAGGAAGAAGAACACGGCCGAGATTCAATGACCATGCTCTAAGTTCACAGGTGACTTAAGAAGTTGATGACCATGTTCCTTTCAGATCATGCCATGACCCCTAGAAACGATAAAAACAGAAGAAGCAGAGGGTTGTAGCCTGACTCACTGGCAACAAAGGGAGACCGCGAGATAAAGATAGCGAGCGTCAACATGATGTTGTGATTTCCATGACGTTTTAGAATTAGGTTATTATGTGATCAGGGGCAAAATTGTCTCTTTGTATAAATCTAGGGCGATAAATTCAAATAGTTAGGGAGACGATTAGAAATTCAGTTTGTATTTTGTTATATATTAATATTGTGTAACCATTGCTCTATATATTTTAATGGATTGTCTTTTATCGATTGGCTGAAAGGATGGGACTTGCGATAGATGCACTTTATTAAGGTATAGGTATTAGCTTTCAGCCCGGCCCCATGGCCGGTTGTGAGGCAAGAGGTCTAAATAGATTTTGGTTTCGGTTTCAATTCAGTAATGATAATTAGATTTGGGTCCGCCTTAATCGGATGAATTTCTCTAATAGTATAGACTAACAAAGTAATTATCCGAAAAAGCCATGTCTTCTTTGCAGACAGAATTATGAAAATTGTTCTCACGTTTATCAAGGGTTTAGAGGCGATGGAAACCCTGATCCATCCTCGTGAAATTCGCCTGGCTGGTGGTCATGAATGCCTGCAAAATATTTTTCAGCTCCGTCATCTGAGTATCTGGAGCTGCAGCTGCTGGAGGCTGGGCATACTGACGCTGGGGCTGCTGGAATGGCTGCCCCTGCCTAGGCTGGTAGGGCTGCTGCTGTGGCGGTGGCCCCTGCCTAGCCTGGAAGGGCTGCCTCTGTTGAAAACCACCTGCTGGTGCTGGGAAACCAGGTGGTTTAGTGTTTTTGTTACCCCAAGCGAAGTTGGGATGCTGGCGCCACCCCTTGTTGTATGTATTGTTGTATGGGTCAAGGCGCCGAGCATTGCCAATGAAGTCCACCTGCTCTTGGTAAGTAGAAGACTCCCGCATAGCCTGACAGTCCTCCACCAGATGATTCAGGCTCTCACGCCATTGACATTGAGCTACTGGAGGCGTAGCCAAACCTCGGCCCGGAATAAGACTGTTGGGCTGCTTCAATGTCTGCACTAACTCAGCCACCTGCTGCTTGAGTCCGGATATGGCCTCCATGGCGTGCACACCACGATCCCGGGAATTTCTGCCTCTGCTGCTCTGCCCCTAGGAATGATCTCTGGAAACCAATGTACTGATCATCTGGTTCAGTTCGGGTGGAGTCTTAGTAAGGATATCCCCTCCTGGGCATAGAGACTCAATCACCCTCTGGATTTCCGGAGAGAGAGCACTGTAGAAGTTCCCCACGGTGAATGCATCACTGAAGCCATGATGGTGATACTGCCAGAAAAATCCCATGTACCGCTCCCATGCATCACGAAGTGATTCATCTGGCTCTTGGCGGAAGTGAGTGATCTCCCGCTGGATCTCTGTAGTCTTCGATGCCGGATAGTACCTGTGCACGAACTTATCAGCCAGATCGTCCCAAGAAGTGATGGACAATGGGGGCTGGGTCTCCAACCACCTCTTAGCATGCACCGCCAGAGAATGGGGGAAGAGGTGAAGGCGGATTGCATCATCAGGGACACCGTTCAGCTTGAACCCGTTCGTCAGCTGCAGGAAACATGACAGGTGCACCCTTGCCTCCTCATCCTTCAAGCCATGAAACTGGACAGAGGATGTAATGAGTAGAATCCAGCATGGCTTGATCTCGAAGTTGTTCGCTGTAATAGGAGGGTAGAGGATGACAGGGCGAATATCAGCAACCCGTGGAGTGTAGTAGTACTCCAAGGTGGGACCCGGCGGCGGTGGATGATGATGAACCCCATCTGCCTGGGTTATGAGGTTGTTCCCCAAGAATTGATTCACCGGGGGAACTTGGAGAGGATTCCCCTGAGGTGGGTTGTGTTCGCCTTCCATCTCGTACTCTTCCTCAGAATCGCTGCTCAAGTGGCCGTCTATGCGCTCTTCCGTAGCCAGTCTAGCTCGCTGTCGTCTCCTAAGTTGGCGGCAGGTGCGTTCAAGCTCCGGATCCAACGACAGTAAACCTCCCGACTGGCTACGGGTCATGCACTATCTGCACACAGTCAAGCAATGCAAACCCGTGAAGGCACAAGTGGGAAAGAACAAACAGTCAATGCGAAAATGAAAATGCTAAAGTAACAGAAATCACTTTTCTTCAACAATCTAGCCTTCCCCAACAACGGCGCCAAAAACTTGACTCACTCCTACTATCACTCTAGAAAATGGCCAAGTGTAACCACTTCCTAAAGTGTAGTATAGCGGGTTTGGGTTTTAATGTCAACCCGGGTCCTAGATGTGATGACTACTCATTGAATTCTTATTATCTAGCAGTGAAACTTTAGTGCAGGTCTAAACTAACTAACAAGCAAGCAGTTAAACAGTTGTTTTCAAGTCGAGAGAGGTCACCCGGATATGGTTCCCCCTAGACTGCAGTTAAGCCGGATTGCATTTTACCAAGTTCAGTTTCAATGATAGTTATACTGCGGGAGGTTCTTAAACAGCCTGAAGTCTCGACTAGAGGTCTCCAGACCCTCTCAATCCGAGTCTCCAGCGGGCGACGAACCTCCACTGGAGTAAAAAGATTGAGGCCCTAATGAACAAAATCTCCACTACCGAAGTGAATTCGGTACAGAATAGTGAGTTGGCTCCTCGACTAAAGTCACCAACTCCCTACCTTCAATCAAGGGTGCTCTATCAATCCTAGGCGAATATTCTCTTTCTAGGTTAAAGCAGAAACAACAGGAATTTGATCAGGATTCATGTCATTCAATCAATCAAACCTCAATTGAATATAATCAAATCACACAATCTGTACTTGGGTTCATACAATCAGACCTAACCTAAAAATCTAGGGTTCTTCTTACCCAGGTGAATAAGAAGTTTACTCCATAGAGAGAGATGGAAAATCTAGCTCAGATGCGGAAACCATACTGTGAAGGATGATGATCTGCTTCTGGTGCTCAATCGGAGTTTCTCCAAGCTCAAGCCGGGCTCCAATGGTGATGAAGACCACGCTAGGGCACTTGGGAACTCTGGTTCGTCGTTTTCTCTCTCTAGGAATCGCTCTGTCTCTCTAAAACTCGGAACCCCTCTATTTTGGCCTTCTTTTCTCTTAAGAAGCTGTCTGCCGCGATCCCCGGCCAGAATACCTGGCCGGGTATTTTGGGCTGAGACCGGGCATTTTCAAAACGCTGCGTCGGGTCAGGGAAAAATCCCCGATCTGCTCTAATAATCCCCGACCGGGGATTTATGCTTCACGACCGGGACCCCTCCTGTTTCTCAGATGCAAAAATCACATTTCCCCGGTCCTCTCAAAATAATACCCGGCCGGGTATTTCTGGTCATGGCCGGGTATTTTTCTCCTCCATCACACTTCGACCCAAACGTGCTCCTTTCGACCCGAAACTCGTTTCTTCGCCTCGATTCCAACGCCGAGCCCTGAAATATGACATAAATGCACAACCTCGCGTGAAATCGGCTTAAAACACGAGAATCCATCTCTCAAACGGCTCAAGAATAGGGGTAAAAACAGGTGTAATTATTGGTCTATCAGTTAACGTGCTCCGACAGCTGAATTTCTTCATCTTGGGATGTTATGGATGACACACATGTGTGAGTGTTCACCGCACGGGATATGACCCAATGGTCGACTCTCTTGCTCTTGATGGCCCGGACCCTACCCTTGCATCCCTCGTGTTGATTTTGGCATCTAACTATGAGCCTCTTTGTTTCAGAGTGAGTTGTGTGCCATTCAAAACTCTGAGTCATTGCTTCTGTGGCAATAGCGTGTCACACCTCATTTTTGGTAGCAAATTGTTGGCCCTTCGTAAACCCAGTCAATGGACCCCATACTGGAACCTCTGGTGGCTCCATGTCGGCATCAACATACCAAATTTCATTTGGAATGTGATTGTAGTACGGGATAGGTACACGGTCACGAGACACATCGTCATCATCTGGGTCTGACTCTGGGCCTGAATCATTAGCACCTTCAAGAGTGCCGAAGTTGTCTGCACTCACATCACCTTCCTCCTCTTCATCGTCAAGGTCACTAACTGTACATGGCATGGGATCTTCCATTTGATTCAGATCATGAAAGACACCTTCATCAGCTCTGTAATGGTAGTTGTGATAACTAGTGCTACCTTGGTGGAAGTTTTACTCGGGTTGGTACTGGTAGCCTTCTTGTTATTTTTCATGGTACCCGTGGGCTTCTTCTCCATATGATGGGAAAGATTGCTGATGACCTCCACCTCCTTCCTGGTACTCATGGTTGGTACGAGGATCATGGTAACCTTGGTAGGGAGCTTCTTTGTATAATCCACCTCCACCAAGGATACCGGATGTTTGGTCGTCTCCATAATTAACTCCACCGCCTTCGACCGCCTCGGTGTAAACAAACATCTCTGCTTGTTTGATGCTATTGGCGATCAAATATTCGACCATATCATCTATGTCCTCCTTAGTGGTTATGATAAATTCCTCATACCACAACGACCAGCCATGTCTGTTTGGATCTTGATACACCATACGATCAAATCTTCTCGTGCCATTCATGCAAGACACCTCAGTACACATTTGACGGAGCTCTCGTAGCGACCTTGACTTTATGAAAATTACCACTTACATAACGTACCTCGTTTCAGATCCCTTCTGTATAACCATTCCACCGTAACCCAAGCATGAACTTTTGAAATGGCATATGCAATAAAGTCGTAACTAAATTAATACCATCATAACAAATCACAATAAAAAGTACTACAAAACAAACCAACTAAGTAACGTCAATCACAAAAACTCAATATAGTAAGGTGCACAACAGAAATTTGAAGAACAGTAAGGAGAGGGGTGAGGAGATGAGGTTCTCAGAGCTGCCTTTTATAGGCAAATTTTTGTCTAAAAACCGCATGGGGCGGTTTTAGTTTGCCATGCATGCACCCCCACCCCCTGCATGCCGATATGTCGGATGTCGGGGGAATGGGGACAACACACAAACCGCTGGGGGAGGGAACAGTTTGTGTGTCGACGTCGAATCGCTCCTTGAAGAGGCGGTTTGTTTGTCGGGCCACCAATGAACTGCACCTCCAAGTGGCGGTTTGTACAAAAAACATAGAACGCCTCCTCCACATGCTTTTTCCCTATAAACCGCGATCTCAGCACGCGGTTCATATGCAAACTGCCTCCTTGGGTGGCGGTTTTCAAATAATGGTGGTAGATTTGAAATTTTTTTCGTTTAGGTGGTATATTTGTAATTTTTTTTAACAGGGGTACTTTTGGATTTTTTCCCCATATTTAGCACTCAATAAAAAAAAACCTAGCCTATCAAGACCATCGCCCAAGACCCGATCCATTGCTACTCGACATCAGACTAACCCTTAAACCTTAAGAAAAACAACATCAAGACATCTAGCACCCTTATTTCATACATTCTACTACATCTTTCTTGGCTTCTCGCCATATTAAACTCCGCGAAGTACACCATATCAGCCTACACAGACGGGCTTCAACACTTTTCTTGCCCAAATGCGTAGAGCACCAAATGATAATCTAAAAATTGGACTAGCACATAAATTTTGAAAAATTAGATAGTAAAATGTTATAATAAAATTTTAGGTACCTAAACGTGATTTTCCAATGGCATTTTATGTTAAAACTTTAAATTTCATGTATCAAAAGGTAAATATAAAATTTATAGGTACTAAACAGTAATTTTCAATATCAATAAGTCACCAATCTAATTAGATATGGATTAATTGAATAATTTAATGGAACAGTAATTTTCCAAATATCCATAAATCAACAATCCAATGGAATATGAATTAATTGGATATTTTTTGTAGGGCTGGTAAACGGTTATTCCATTAACGGTGTAACCGATAACCGAACCAAAATCATAAGTTAACTATTACACCGATAACCGATTAAATCGTAAACGGTTGGTTCTTGGTAGCAAAATTTAGCTAATTAATAACCAATATTTAAATGGTTAGTAACCGACGATTAAACGGTTAACCGACTAACCGATTACGACCATCCTCATAGTTAGAGCAATAAATAATAGGCGTCGATGAGGCAGAGGCATAGGCATAGGCCATAAATAATGGGGAGTTTGAAGGCCTACAAGATCCATTGTCTAACTTAGTTGTAGTAGTGACTTAGGTTCAAATGAGAATAATTTTAAGGAAGAGCTTTCGAAAGAGCACAATAGAAGTTGGACTTGCACATAGTATTTCGACAACAATTTGTAATTTTAAGTTCCATGTAATTTGGTGATATTTATGGGCTGAGTAATTGTTGTTGGGTATCTTATTCTTGTTTTTCTTTTTTAATAAAATTTGACACTAGAATGATGTTATTGCTTACTTGTGTTAGATTGACAACTTAAAAGAGTAAATTATTGAAAGTAAATTTGACCGTAAATTATTTTTTGTTCAACTATAACAACTTAAAAGAAGAACACATGCATATGTAGGAAAACAATTATGACAAATACCATTAGAAAACCCGAACTATGAGAAAAATGTCACTTGTATCCCAATCTATTCAATATTTCATTTCTGTCATAAACTATGATTCCATTAATGTTGACCGATATTGACTGTTATTATTTAACAGAAAATCCAATCATCATTGACGTGACATCTGACGTGTTATTTTTAAATAATTAAATAACAACTAAAAAAATATTAAAAAAAAATTCCTATCTCATCTACTCAAATCCCCCTCCCGGCTCCGCCTCTTCCTCTTACCTGCCGCAATCTTGTCCCCGACAATCTACACACTTCTCATCCTCCTCTCCTTCTACATCACCAAGGACAACCTTGCCGACTCCCGTCCACATTTCGAACTCCACTGAGAGAGAGAGAGAGAGAGAGAGAGAGAGAGAGAGAGGAAATCGGAGAGAGCAGCGGAGAGGAGATGGCAATGGCGGCAGGATGTTGGCAACTGGAACCCCACCCTTCCGGCTTCCCCTCCGACGAGCCAGTAGCGCGAACTCTAAAGAACGCCAACGCAATAGACAAGTCTGATTGGGCACGACACGAGTATTTTCATCGAAACAGAAGTACGGCACGACACGAGTTGGGGATAGTTAGAGTTCCGGTTCAACTGATCAGAAACAAATGGATTTCACCGTGCATACCTAACCGATATGTTGAATTTGTCAATCTTATTCTTACCTTGTCATTTTGTAATCTTTGGCGACAACACTTGAAAATTTGCTCAATCTTTGCTATGGCTGCAGTTGGGATTTCATATATGCGGAGTATGTAATGGCGGCTGGGAATCATCACCGTTCAAGAATTTGGCAGGTGGTTTTCTTTTTCCTGCGTAAGATTGTTGCTATTTACTTTTAGGAAGCTTACTTGGCGATTTGTATGCACACGTATCTGGGTCAGTCTTGATCTGTTATGGTCCTCTGTTTCTGCTGCAGTAGAACAGGGGAGCTATGTTTTCGCTGGCAATAATTGGACTGCAGCGGCGATGGTGAACGGAAATTTGGCCAGGAGATCGGGTCTGGGAAGTGGGTTCTGGCAATCAGGTACAGGGTTCGTCCGTAATTTTAGTAGTGGTGGTAGTTAGTCGTCACCGGGGATAGTGGCCCGAGGGGGTTATGGTGACAGTGGGAATCGGTAGAGGAGAATAATATCAATATTTTTTTATTTTGTATTAAAACGTTGGCTTAATAATATAATTGAATTTACCGATTTTTTTTCAACTTTAATTCAATTTTTATTTAATTTGAATTAAAAATATGAGGTGTCAATGATGTGGCATCTATGTGGCAGGCTGGCAGTCACATTTTTTGTCACGTCAACAAAAGTCAACTTTACTTTGACCACCATTTGGTCAACCGTTATCTTTAACGGTCAACGAAACCGTCAAGATATAAATGACACAAAGTATCATAGTTTAGGACATAAATGACATTTTTCCGATAGTTCGAGTGTTGTAGTGGTATTTGCCCAAAAAATTAACACATATGCACAATTGAAAAAAGGAGGTCTTTTATTGGTTAGGTTACTGATAAGTTATTTTGGTATAACCTTGCAGAATAACTTACTTAACGGTTATCCGGTTAACCGACAAAATAACTGAGAATCGACAATACGGTTACAGTTAGCCGACTAATATAAATGATGCGGGTAACGATAAACATGAAACGATTAATGATTAATCGAGAACCGAGTAAACTGTTTCGGTTATAACCGAACCGAAGCAATTGTCAATCCTAATTTTTTGGATGAACTGGACATAAAATTCTCGCCTACCCTAGTTTCAATACTGATGTGCCGCTCGAATCATGATCATGCATAACACTACGAAAGGATAATCTCAATAAAATCTCATAGCTCTAGTACTCAAATATGAATATCAGAACATCACAGGTTTGCAGTGCTCTTAAAGGTTGGAAGTGTAAGCTAGGCAACGACTAACACACGTATTGTTAAATGTTTCCATTTCTCAACTAACAATTGAGGAACAGAAAATGGTCGAGTAGATGGCATCATTCAATATAGAGGAGAGAATCCACCCTTGGAGAGCAATGAGGAATAAGACAGATCACTTCTCTGTTTTCCAGCGAGGAAAATCTAGTTACTTCTTGAACAATGATAATAACACGGTTCACACCTCTCCAAACAATGTTCGAGCGATGGTGTTTGATGATTTTGATGGTTGAGAAAACTAAGTTAAATTACTCTTACTCCTATGGAGGTTCAGTGAGAGCTCCATAAACTAAAAGCTATAGCTATGGCTACATGGCAGAAAAAGGATAAAGTTTGACATGTGGTGTCAAATTTTTGGTTGTGGAACTGGAACCCTTGCTTCTTCTTCGTTTCTCCTATTTATAGCCACTAGGTCTAACTGCCTTGGTAACCGCCCTGGGAACCGCTAGCCGACCTTTTGCTCCAACCACCTTAGGGACTCCTTGTCGTCACCTTGGTGGCCAATTGGTGGACGTTGTCTTGGTTTTTACTCCCATTGCCTTGGGGCTCCTTGCCCCGCCTTGTTGACTGGTTGGTACTGCCATTTGGGTGGCTTGACATCAGACTTGATGAGTTGAGGTTCATCTTGTCGCCACGTCTTGACTAGAAGGCGTTGGGGCCTCCTTGTCTTGCCTCCATCACATTGGCCCTCTCATCGAGCCTCCTTGACGATCCTGACACCATGATGATTCCATACTTAATTCCTTTAATGCCGTCTTACTACCCATCTTTCTCTTGTTAGCTAGGCCTTGTTACCCACCTAGACATGATGAAAACTTGGCCTCTTCTCCCCACTAAGTCTCCACACTTAGTCTTAGGGAGCTTGACATTGCACCTAACTTGTCATCTTGGTATCAAGCCCCTCATGCCGGCTTGATACCCTTGCTACCAAGTCAGCCCTGTCGGCTTGGTCTTCTGGAATCTTATCAAGTTAGTACCTTTCACCCTGCCGACTTGGTACCCCGTTAGGGGGCCACCAAGCCCATCTTGGGACTTAGTCCCCATATATACCCCTAAGGGGCTTTACATCATGTCCATGATGACTTGGTACCTAGCCGGGTAGTCACCTCTTCATCGGGTTGACACCCTCTAATCTCCATACTAAGTTTTTGGAGGTTTAGTAACCTGATATCAAGTTTGTCTCATCGGCTTGATAATCAGACTTAGTTTCAGAATGACTCTCTATTAGGTACCCGGCTTGGCACACTGTTGTCTGGACACCAAACCAATCTTGCTTGTTCGGTATCTATACTTAGTAAAATTTCATATTTTGTTTCCAAGTCTGCCTTGTCGGGTTGGTACCCTCTAGGGGTCTTGGTACCGAGGCTGCCTTGCCGGCCTGGTACCCCCTTAGCTCCATACTTAGCCAAATTCATGCTTTTCATGTCTTGGTACCAAGCCCTGCATTGACGGCTTGGTACCCTCTTGGTGCATTAGCTTGGTACTTAGTCAATTGACGACTTGGTACCCTCTTGGTGCTTTGGCTTGGTACTTAGTCAATCTTGCCCTGCTTGGTACCCTCAGCCTACCAAGCCTCTTTTGTCTTGGTATCCTATCATTTGCCCCCCCAGTTGCCATGAAATTCCATACTTAGCCAAATTTCATGCTTGGGGACCAGAGCTGTCTTGCTGGCTTGGTACCCTCTTACTATGGGTGGTATGATATTGTGTCGTATGGCCCCCCAGCCTTTGGCTCAAGAACATGGTATCAGAGCAGAAAGGTGTCGTTTTAACTCTTGATTTTTCTTGACTTTCTTTTTCTTCCTTTCTATATTTCATTTCTGAATTTTCATTGAGGGATTCTAGAGTGAACGAATAGCTAGTTCTTCCTCTCTCTGATTCATCTTCTCGATTGTTCTTGCTTTGATTCAGTTTCATTTTCTTCCGCTCACTTCTCTGTTCCGATCGATTCAATCATGTCTTTGTTTCCTTCATCCATGGCGATGTTTTCCAAAATTTTGGCAAATTCTGGACCTCCACCGGCCAGTTCGTCGGCTGCCGCTACTTCATCGGTGACTTCTCTCTCGATGTCGCATCCGTATTTCATCTCGAATGGCGACATTCCGTCGGTCCAGCTTGTCACCGCGCCTCTCACTAGAGCAAACTATCATTCTTGGGCTCGTTCGCTTCGCATAGGACTCCAAGTGCGCAACAAGCTTCCATTAATCGATTGCCGAGTTTCTGTCCCATCTCGTCATGATCCGCTTTGGAGTGCATGGGACCAGGCGAATGTCCTGGTTCTTGGATGGCTTCAGAGATCCGTTTCGTCGGAGATCGCACAAAGTGTGCTCTGGTTCGACACAACTGTCAAATCTTGGGAGGATCTCAGAGAGCGCTTTAGCGAAGGCAATGAAGTAAGAATCTCAGATCTGTATGACGAGATTTTGTCACTTAAGTAGGCATGTTATCTATAAGTGCCTATTTGCTAGATTCAGGATTCTTTGGGAAGAACTGTTGATTTTAAGGCCTTTGCCGTCGTGTTCTTGCACTCCTCGTTGTGCTTGTGTTGCTGCTTCTCTTCCTCTAGAGTATATGCGCCGTGATCAGTTTATCCGGTTCCTCAAAGGCCTTAATGAACGTTTCAGAGCTGTTTGTTCTCAGTTCTTAATGATGGATCCGCTTCCCACAATCAACAAGGTGTTCTCTAGTTTAGTACAGCAAGAGAGGCCGTCTGGTAGTCAAATAGAAGCTCATATTGCTCTGACCAGTCAAGGTCAAGGAGGTGCTAATTCTAGTCATGGTAATTCGATCTCAAGTCAGGATACTGCTCAGCACGGTCAGGCAAGTGCTGCACATAGTCATGGAGTTGGGAAAAAGAGACCCTCTGCACTCACTATGGGCTCTATGGTCACACGGTTGATCGCTGCTACAAGCTCCATGGATATCCGCCAGGTTATAAAAGTCGGAAGACTGCTCATGCTATGACTTCTGATCTGGATTCAGCTGCACCAGATGATCCTAATGGTCAAGATTCTGTGACCTTGTCTCGAGCTTAGTATCAATCGCTCCTCCACCAGACTCAACCTAGGCATTAGTAGTCCACCAGTACTGCCATGACTAATCTGGTCACTACCACTACTTATGCTGCTCCCCTGTTTTCCACAGATGCATCTACATCTCAGGCTACCACTTCTCCTTATGTTCCCACAACTGTGGCAACACATCTTATCAACTCTGATGACTCATGTACTATTCTATCATCTCTCCAAACACTTTTAAATTCGATGGTACGGATAGTTGATAGTGGAGCTACATATCATGTAGTTTTTGTGTTATATTTGGTTACATCTTATCGAACTATTGATAATATGAATGTTTCTCAATAGGCACATAGGAACTATCCAGTTAACTCCAACTTTGACATTGGTTGATGTTCTGTTCATACCAGCGTTCACTTTCAATCTAATTTCAGTCTCGAAATTAGTTAAAACATCAAAATGTTCCTTAAATTTTACACAGATTCTTGCTTAATACAAGATCTTTCGTCCCAAGAGACGATTGGTACAGCTAAGCAAGTATTTGGACTGTATAATCTTCAAATTCCTCCTAGTCTGGTCCAGACCAGCCACTGTAATGTTTGTTTCAATACATCTATAGTACCTTTTGAGTTGTGGCATTACAGGTGTAGACACCACTTTTTGTCCGGGCTAAAACATATCTTTACCTAAATAAAAGTTAGTTTATATTGAAGATTTGCAATAGTGAGTCCCAAACTTTTTTCAAGCTAAAACATATTGATAGTGCTCTACATGAGTCGTGGTCACCGACGAGATTAAGCAATAGCAAATCTTGCTGAAAATAAGAGTTGAGATATTGAGCTTTGGTTTCACAAAATAGGAAATTTGACAATTGTGTGAATAGATCGTGGAATTAGCTTTTAAAACTTTGAGTCCTGTGAGGATTGGACCTCAATTCGAAGCAATAAAAGATAAGAAAATGAAATAATGGTCTAATGAAAATAAATTACAATTTACAAACACATCATTAAATAAAACTACCAATACAATGTTGTTACATACTAATATAAATAATTGTTACATTCATTTACAAATAAAATTCAATGATAAAAGAAATTTACGTCTAAATCAAAGCCCTAGTCAACCTCGGATCAAAGCCAAATCAACAAAAGTCAAAGCCCAACAGTCAGCTCCCAAAGCTCGGTCAACAAAAGTCAACTGTAGTCAGAGCTGACCGAACATTAGAATCCTAAAATAACCCTTAAAAACTTATCGATTTAAGTAGTACCCATTCAGGGCGTTGTGGGGTGTGAATACACTTCCCCACACGTAACCGTACTCTCGAACCCAAAATCCTAAATTTCGCAGACCAAATTCCCAGTTTTGACCCTAAAGTCCAGATCGGTCCAAAAGGTTTTCGATCCACCACAAGTAAGGTCGATGGCGACTCCGAGCATTTCTCGGCGGGTCTTCCGATTCGGTGGTGCAGTTGCGACAGTGGCGACTCCGCCGGGGACTTTGAGAGTCGAGCTATGGTAACAAATCGGTAAGTCTTTCTTTCCTTTTGCTTAATGGGTGTCATGTGTTGACTATATTATTTGCTATTTAAATATAACTCGTATCTAATTATTTGCATTCATACATTTAAAACTCTATAGCCGAGCTCTCCCTTAAGAAACTTAATGGTGTACCGTGACTTTTACAATAGTTGGAGGCATGCGAAACTCTCTAACCAAGTTGAACTCAAATCCGAGGGTGATTTGAGGTATTCGGCTAGCTCGAAAGAGCTATAGACGGATACAACTTGGGAACCAATATCCTAGAACTCATTACCCAGGATATAGTAGTCAGCTAGAAGCCACCTTAAACTATCTGAAACTTATTGCAAAGCCAGCCTTGAATCTTGTCGGTAAACCCTCGAGAAACCCTAGGCTTACCTGAATAGGGAATCTTTGTTTTGATTTTGATGTATGTTTTCTTATGACATGATTAATTGTGCTTTAGCGATGATTCGCAAGCGACGTGATTTGATTATTCGCACAAAAAAATAACTCGTGATTATCGTGCACTATTCATTCATTATACGATCAATCATGAAGGTAATTTTACCAGCATTCATGCATCAACTAAAAGCATCATGTTTCATACGTGAATTCATATCATTTATCTTGACCATCATGCATTCATCTCATTTAGCACCTTGGAACAACTTAACAATATCGAGAGTTTCGAAAATTGCTCATCCACAAGGACAAATTTAGACCTTAAGTACTCGTTCAGATTCAAAGTTGTGCTTGTGATAGAGTCATTCCAGAAGAAACTTGATGACATCAAAAGAGGTTTAACAGTATTTGAAGAAATGAAATAGTGGGTTGGCATATTGATGCATTTCTCCGAAAGTTTGAAGGAAAACCGACATCAACAAGACAATACCTCAACGACAATCCACTGCCCAATTATGGAGATCAGTAGGCATGTTACTAAATAAGGCTTCATTCGAGGATCATACAAATCCACACAATCAAATTAATGTCTAGATACTCTGCCATATTGAGAAAATGTGGCAACATTTCCATCATAATAAAGAATGAAGTGTTACTCGCATTTTCACCTAGTTGGAATATTGTATGACTACTACCAATCTTAATCTAAGACTTTGCATCAATGATTCTTTTTCAAAATGACGAATATCTTTTCCAAATTCTTTTTAAAATCTACCTTTATTCTGTTACATGGGAACATTAAAATTGCATTTCATATTTTCAAGTTAAGCCATGAGATTTTCATTTCACCCACTGGTGTCGAGTGATTATAAACACCCTACCGGTGTCAGGAATTTGAGCTGCCCACTTATTTTGAGAGTATCCACACATTGCTAGAGTTGAGAGAAAAACATCCCATTGGTGTCCATGTAATGTGAGCTAATTAGTCAAAGGGTGAAATGGGGATACGACACCAAGGCTACTTGTAGATTCTTGTCACTACCAGGATCGATCTTCTCTATCAAAGCAGGAATGAACTACAAAGGAGGTCGATGGTTAAATTAAGATCCCAGATGTCGACATCATAATAGCCAAGCCCTCACAAAACCCTCACGACCAGAAGACTGAGAAGTACACCAAAGACTTGACATCAGTGATATGTCTCCCTTCAGAGAGGAATAGTCAAGTCGCTTAGACAACAAGAAGGGCCACTCACATAGATCGATATATCGACGAATCTCCTAACTCATAAAAGTTGGCGCACGAAATGAGAACAATCAAATTGAGAGCATGTAAGGGGGATAACAAATCCAAATAAGTTCCACAAAAAAAAAGCCAAAAAGGCCATGAAAAAGCCAAAGAAAAATAATAAAAAAGGAGAGAATAGCAACAAAAAGAAAAATGTTGCTAGACTTACACGTCATATGCCCCCTACATGAGCACTCGAAGCCAGAACGAATCATACTCGTCATGAATAAAAGTTACTACCTATTTATGTCAGGAGGCCAAAAGATGATTCTAGGTTTACCTTGGAAGTGATCATAAGAGCATAATGTAGGGTCGCTCTCTCAATCACCATATGTGTCCACTCAGGCGATGCTAGTCATCAAATTGAGCGCCTTTCCAAACCAAAGTTTATTTTCTTGTCAAGCTTCAAGAAACGAAAGAAACCCCTAATGAGAAGGATTCCTAAGACAAAAATGTCGGCATAAGCTTAAGTGCATCCCATGATGATCCCTTATCATCCAAAACATTCAAGTCCAACGAGAACCCCCATGATAGAAGACTTTGACGACCATCACCACACCATACAAGGGTTTTCAGCATTCATCATTTCGAGATCCGAGGAGAAGTCAAAGTTTGCGTCATGCCCATATCTCCTTACCCATCCTTTTGAGGTCAAACATGGATCTCAACAAGTGAGAATATTTCCAAAAATGAACTTCTATCAAATGATCTTGGTTGCTAATTACTCAACCCCACCTCTCTCAACCAAGCTTCAAGACAAGGGGGAAACTTGAGGCAAATATATATCTGCAAATATACCCGAGATGAGCCACCATTCTCGATGAAAATGAAACTTCCTAGACAAAGATCTCCTCCATCCATCAGTCGATCTCATACTTTGGGGCAAACCAAATATCCCTCCACAACAAACTTTTCATGACAAGAAGGGATGATCTCATTTTTCCTTCAACCCGTCTCATACCTTGGGAGCAAGCCAAATATCCCTCAACACGAAGTTTCACATGACTAAAGTCAAATTTCATATAAATTTCCTTTAGCCGCCTCTCATTTGGAGAAAGTAACTTCTCAAAACACGAGAACTCTTACGATTGGAACCCATATAGAAAAAGAGCCTCATTTCTGGAAAATTCCAAAAATCCCACAACAAGACCATACAAAGATCGCTCGAACTCTCCATATCTATACCTCGAGCACATTTTTTTCCGTCTAACATGGTGACCAGAATCTTGATAGTAGCCGAAATATCATAAACTCAACGCACCCATAGGATTGAGTGAGAGTGAAACCGAGAGTGAGAATGAGAATGAGAGCGAGGGCTTATGAATATTCTCGTGGCTTAGCTTACAAAAAAATAAACAAGAAAGTTTTAAACATTGTGGTAATAACCACTCAAGGAATCATCTTTCTCATATTGCACAAACTTCCCTCAAGCAAGGCTTTGCATTTCTAAAATCACGTTCTCATCATACTTTCTAAAATGAGATTTTCCAAACTTTGTTACATTCATCTTACATCAAAATTGGTAAAAGACACAGTTTGTTCCAAAAGCGGAAAACAAGTAACTCATCTACGAGGGCAAAGTGAGACGACCTGGAGTAGGAGTTCAAATTCTCATAAGGTGGGTCTCCCAACTCTTTAGCTCATGAGTAAATGGGGAATCTCATATATTTTGAATGATTATGTTCAAGTTACCCAACCAGTAAATCAAACTATCCCTCGATAAAGTATTTTGTACCTCGCACCTCCCGATGAAGTCAATCAAGCATGTCTAGAAAATCGACATCAACAAGGCAATACCCCGAGATGACAAATTCCTCTTAGCCAATTACAACATGCTTGCATAGCAAGAAGATTACTCATACTAAAGGAGCACATTATCTTGAGACCACCAAGCTACAAAATCCACCTACATAATCAACCTACCAAGCACATCCCATGAATGGGAAGATTATATGGCTAACACATCAGCCACTCAAACACTAGTGTCCAAGACGGAGAAAACAAAGGACCAACCTTCCATTAGTCCCTTGAAACGACATACCTTGGGCTCACTGAGCAACCAAAGAGGAAATACTAGATGTCATTCCCATTTCGACGAGATAATGATATGCTAAAGTAAGGAAGTACCCACCGGCAACACCCATGCTACTCCAACATGGGCACAACTAAGGAACGTGTCGAACAAAAGAAAATGATACAATTTTTGTGGGTGATCAATTTGAAGAAACTCATCGCAAAAAAAAAAAACATTATTTCACACCAATTACCTAACATCATATTTCTGTACAAAAAATACCAAACATCAAATCCTCTACTCTGCATGACATTCACAAAATCATATTTTAACAAGGCCTATTATGCGGCCATTTTCCAAAATTGTTACACTACATCATCATGCATTTAGGATATTCATGATTCATCACCCGCTATTCGGTCACTTTCTAAAGCATCCTGGTACTTATCACATGACATAACCATTCATCATAATCATTTACAAAATAACACTTTGATGTTTCGTCGACTATCACTGACACCCTAAAGAATTTGTTTCTTCGACTATCACGAGCAAATTAAGACCTTCGTACTAGACTTGTTCCGTCGACTATCATAGGCAACCTAGAACTTACCTAAAGAATCTCTTTCGTCAACTATCACGAGCAAATTAAACCCTTTGTACTAGACTTGTTCCGTCGACTATCACGGGAAACCTAGAACCTACCTAGAAAATTTTGTTTCGTCGACTATCACGAGCAATTTAAAAACTTCATACTAGACTTATTTCGTCGACTATCACAGGCAACCTAGAACCTACCTAGAAATTTTGTTTCGCCGACTATCACGAGCAAATTAGATCCTCCTCCTAAACTTGTTCTGTCGACTATCACAGAAAATTTAGAAAACCTAGTCAATTTGTTTCGTCGACTATCACGAGCAAATTAGACCCCTTGCTAAACTTGTTCCGTCGAATATCACGGAGCAATTTAGAAAACTTAGTCAATTTGCTTCGTCGACTATCACGAGCAAATTAGGAACCCCCTGCTAATCTTGGTACATCGACTATCACGTGCAATTTAGAAAACCTAGTCAATTTGCTTCGTCTACTATCACGAGTAAATTAGACCCCCCTGCTAAACTTGTTTGTCGACTATCACAAGCAATTTAGGAATTACCTAGTCAATTTGCTTCGTCTACTATCACGAGCGAATAAGACCTAAAAAAAGACTAACACTGGCCATACTGCCATGAAAATAAAATAAACAAGTTATAAGTCTGCATAAATTTACCTTACCTCACTTTAACTTACTTACCATAAAGGATTGGGCTAGACGCCCCAACCTTGTAACTATCGCAATATTAACCGGCCAAAAATGGTGCGCTATGATAACTTTGTATACCTCTCAAATACCAAGAGATATACAAATGGGGGCAATTGTAGACACCACTTTTTGTCCGGGCTAAAACATATCTTTACCTAAATAAAAGTTAGTTTATATTGAAGATTTGCAATAGCGAGTCTCAAACTATTTTCAAGCTAAAACATATTAATAGTGCTCTAGATGGGTCATGGTCGCCATAACTTGACGAGATTAAGCAATAGCAACTCTTGATGAAAATAAGAGTTGAGATGTTGGGCTTTGGTTTGACAAAATAGGCAATTTGACAATTGTGTGAATAGATCGTGGAATTGGCTTTTAAGACTTCGAGTCCTGTGAGGATTGGACCTCGATTCGAAGCAATAAAAGATAAGAAAATGAAATAATGGTCTAATGAAAATAAATTACAATTTACAAACACATCATTAAATAAAACTACAAATATAATGTTGTTACATACTAATCTAAATAACTATTACATTCATTTACAAATAAAATTCAATGATAAAAGAAATTTAAGTCTAAATCAAAGCCCTAGTCAACCTCGGATCAAAGCCAAATCAACTCCAGTCAAAGCCCAACAGTCAACTCCCACAGCTCGGTCAACAAAAGTCAACTATAGTCAGAGCTGACCGAACTGACCCGTTGACCCTGTCCAACCATTAACCAAAACCGATCAGGCTCAAACCGGCACTGTAGCATACTTGGGGATCAAGGTGTCTTTTCCCTATAAAAAGACCCCATTGGGCTGTTGCAAAGGGGACAGCTTCTCTTCTTCTCTCCCAAACTTCCTGCCGTTAACTATTTTCTTCTTCTTGATCCTTTTTCTTCTTACACACAACGAACATCTGCCAAACAGAGGCTTTTTTTTTCCTCGGAACACCCTTCATCTTCTTCCTTGCACTTTTGTTCCTCCTAAAAAACACAACTAGAAACACAGACATAAACACATCTACATCCTCTCTTACCCACAAACAAAATACAAAAAAGAACTTCCAGACTTCCCTTTCCTTTCCTCTTAAACACCATACCAACAGTCTCAACAATAAACAGAAAAGAAAGTCTCATAGACTGCCAACCACAAAGGACAGAAAAGAGACCACAATAATTCCCAGTTCTATTCCTTTCCTCTTATTTCTTTAGCAACATACACGAGATACATACACAACAACAAAAGAAAGAAGCAAAGACAGCAGCCACAAGTCTGGAGAAAGGGAGGCAGAATCATCTCAAACCTCAAACAATAAGGTTGGTAATTAGCTACTATTGCTATCATCAATAATCATCATTCACATTCATTGTCTACTTCCTACCCTTTCTCGTCATTCAAGCTCCTATTAATCATCAAACCCATATCTACATCAACATATTAGACCCAACTAATGAAGGTTTTATTTAAACACCTTATTTTTATTTCAAGCTCTTCCTCTACGTCTAGAAAACTCCTTTTCAAACAAAATAACATACTACTCAAGTCCATGAAAAACCCACCATATACTCATTTCCAGATTCCGACCCCGGGTTCTAAACCATCACAAACATCCCAGTTTTCCGCAAAGTACCAAAACAGAGTCATGAAAGAGGAATCTGGATTTTATATTAAGCATCACCTACAATCCCAACTTCCAAACCAAATGGTAATCCCATACCCAAATTCGGACCTCACCATTACCTTATGAATTTCAAAACTTAAATAAATAAAAAGAAACCACGAAAATCTTACCAAAAAAGGACTATCTCCCTATCATCATCGTCCTCGCCGCCGGCAGTATTCAGGATTGCCAGCGGCGGCTCCCCTTCCTCTCCTCCTCGTCGACCATTTAAACCACCAAAATCAACCAAAAGCCAGTTATATAAATTTAGGTGTTCCAAACCAAACCTGCTTCTTTTCTTACCCTCTGCTTCTCGGTCACAGGGAAACTCAGACTTTCGAAAATCCTAAAACACAACAAAACCAAGCCAGAAAAGATAAAAAAAATCAGAATCTAAAGAAAACCCAGAATTTGAAAACAAAGCAAGAACGAAATCAATCCTCACCCGTAGGTTCCATCAGTCGTTGCCGGTGATTCCCATGCCACCGACGTAGAGCCAAAAATTACTTATCTTCGTTCCACCTCTTGCCTCCCCTCGATCATACCCAAAATCGAGAATAAAAAAACATCAGAATCCTAAAATAACCCTTAAAAACTTATCGTTTTAAGTAGTACCCATTTGGGGCGTTGTGAGGTGTGAATACACTTCCCCACACGTAACTATACTCCCGAACCCAAAATCCTAAATTTTGCAGACCAAATTCCCGATTTTCACCCTAAAGTCGAGACCGGTCCAAAAGGTGTTCGATCCACCACAAGTAAGGTCGATGGCGACTCCGACCATTTCGCGACGAATCCTCCGACGCGGAGTTGCGATTGAACAATAGGCTTGGCCATACTACTTTACCCTTGTCATTTGTTTCAGATTCTTTTGTCAATTTTAAATCCAATAATGACAAAGTGCATTGTTCCATATATCCTTTAGCTAAACAAAGGCGCCTGCCTTTTCATTCAAGTGAATCACACTCACAAGTAGTTTTTGAATTGTTGCATATTGACATTTGGGGGCCCTATCAGTCTCCCACTATTGATGGTTTTTGGTATTTTTTAACTTGTGTTGACGATTGTTCTCGTCACACTTGGGTTTACCTATTGAAAACTAAAAGTGAAGCTAGACAGATTTTACTCAGTCTGCCTACCTTTGTACAAACACAATTTTCTGCTCAAATAAAGATAATCAGACCTAACAATGGTCAGGAGTTCAATGTTCCTTCTTTTTACTCCTCACATGGCATAACACATCAAACAACATGTGTGGCTTCCTCTCAACAGAATGGTCGTGTTGAAAGAAAGCATGAACACATAATAGTTGTTGCTCGAGCTTTATTGTTTCAAGCTTCTCTTCCTATAATTTTTTGGGGCTTTGCCATTTTACATTCTGTATACTTGATTAATCGTCTTCCTTCTCCTCTTTTACAAAACAAATCTCCTTATGAAGTTTTGTTCAAAACTAAACCATCATACCAAAATCTTAAAGTATTTGGTTTTCTTGTCTATGCCCCTACTCTTCAACATAATCGTCCAAAGTTTGCACCTAGGGCTGATCCATGTGTTTTCTTAGGTTTTCATAACTCTATTAAAGGTCATCAACTGTATAATCTCGTTCCCCATAACATTTTCTTCTCTAGGGACACAGTTTTTCATGAACATGTATTTCCTTTACATGATTCTCTCCAAAAACCTGACTTTGATTTCTGTTTCCCCTGCATTCAATTCCTGACTCAATAATACAAGAGAATCAGACTTCAGTGACAGATGAGAGTGATCCTTTATCTCTCTTATTGCCTCCTGAACAGCCTTTAGATCTTGTTGATGTCATTCAGGCGACTGAACCTCCTGCATATGCTCGTCCTCCTCGCATTAGGGTCAAACCTAAGCATTTAAATGACTATGTATGTGCTGCTGGTTCGTCCATGGTTGCTTTTCCCTTATCTGATGTGATGTCCTTTGATAACCTCAGTCCTCACTATAAGAGTTACATCCTTGCCACCTCCATGATTGTTGAACCTAGGACTTACAAAGAGGCCATTAAGGATCCTAGATGGGTGGATGCCTGTAATGCTGAACTGGCTTCTCTTGATAAAAAAAAAACTTGGACTATTGTTGAACTGCCTCCAGGAAAGATTCCCATAGGACATATGTGGGTCTTTAAGATAAAATATCATGTTGATGGTTCTCTAGAACATTTTAAGTCACGTGTAGTGGCTAAAGGGTATACACAAACCCCTGGTCTTGATTATTTAGAGACTTTTGCTTTTGTTGTTAAACTTACAACAGTTCATCTTGTTCTTTCTTTGACCGCCATTAACAACTGGCATTTACATCAACTTGATGTAAATACAACTTTTCTTCATGGTGACATTGATGAGGAGGTTTATATGAAAATAACTCATGGCTTAGCTGTTCCCTCTGGTTTTAAAAATCCAGTGTGTCATCTAAACAAGTCATTATATTGTTTAAAACAAGCTAGTCGTCAGTGGAGCATTAAACTCTCCACCTTCTCACTTCAATAGGATATAAACAATCCAAGGCAGATTATTCTATGTTCGTTCGAAAGGTTGAATCCTCCTTTACAATTTCCTTAGTTTACGTTGATGATATTATCCTAGAAGGTAATGATCTTAATGCCATTAAAAATCTCAAAACTAGCCTTGATCAAGCCTTTACCATCAAAGATCTAGGTGAACTAAAATTCTTTCTTGGTTTGGAAATTGCTCGATCTTCCAAAGACATTCTTCTAAATCAAAGGAAATTTGCATTAGATCTTTTAACTGACTATTGTTTCTTTGGAGCAGAACCCTGTGATTCTCCTTCTGTTCCTGGTTCCAAGCTTTCAGCTAGGTCTGGAACTTAACTCACAGATCCTTCTGTTTATAAACATTTAGTAGGTAGGTTACTTTATCTTTGTAACACTCGCCCTGACTTAGCTTATGCTGTCCACCAGCTAAGCCAATTTACACATTCTCCTACTGATCAACATATGCAGGCAGTCGAACGAGTACTTTGTTACATTAAAGGTACAGTTGGACAAGGTTTGCTCTTTACCTCTGCATCTGAACTTAAACTACATTCTTTTTGTGACAGTGACTGGGCGGGTTGTCCAGATACAAGACGCTCTACCACAGGGTTTTGTGTTCTACTGGGTAATTCCCTGATCAGCTGGAGATCAAAGAAACAGAAGACTGTTTCTCAATCCTCTGCTGAGGCAGAATATAGGGCAATGGCCAGTTTAACTTATGAATTGATATGGCTTAGATACATTCTTCATGATCTGCATATAACCCTTCCTGCACCTACTCCAATTTTTTGTGATAGCTTGTCTGCCATAAAACTAGCTCATAATCCGGTAAATCATGAACGCACCAAACATATAGAAATAGATTGTCATGTTATTAGACCATCTTTAATGCATGGTTCTAAAGTTTCAAATTTTGGGGCTAGAATTCTAATTCTAGCCCTTCAAAAAGTGTTTTTGCATTAGTGCAGAGTTCCAAAAGTCCAAAAGTTCAGAATTTGACATTAACTCATATTTCGGTTAATGTAGATTTTATTATTCTAATTATAAAATTTGTTCATTATTTTTAGATAGGTACTAATAATTTATTAAGACGAACATTTCGATAATTTTTTATTTTAATTTGAACATAAAAATTTCATCATTAAATTTCCTACCCATCTTAATTAGCACAACTTTTGTTAATTTTTGCTTATCCCTAATTAACTAAAATACAATCATTCTTGTTCAATTAACATGTACAAATTAAATAGGTTTGAGGTTCTTGTTTTTATATGGTGAAGTGAGAACGAAGAGGCAATTAAAAATTTACAAATTAAGAGAGCTACCAATTAAACCCATGCATGGGCGGCAGTGGCAGCCACGCACAAGAAGAAACCTACACCGGCTACGCGTGCATCTCATCTCCCTTGTTGGCGCGCATCACTCGTTCCCTGCCTTTTGGATCCCACAATTTTAGAACCCTTTGTCTTTTTGTGGTTCAAATTTGGAACCAAAATTTGGATTAATCCAAATATTTGGACTTTTAAACCACACTAAAGTGCATTCGTTATAAATCTTTGGAATTTTGGCCCTTCACTAAAGTTGGTCTTAGGGACCAGATTTTGAATAATATCATCAAAGTAATGCATGTAACTTCTACAAATCAGCTTGCTGGCATTTTTACCAAGTCTCTCTTAGTACATGTGTTTCAGCATTTGCAGGCATAGCTGGGTCGTTTGGACATATACTCACCAGCTTGCGGGGGGACTTGTCCGAGATCAAGGAAGCGAGGACATAGTTGTAGATATTTTGTTGTTTATATTGTTAACTGTAAACTTGTATAATGTAGGTAGTAACTAGGATATTAGTGACAACTATATATACTGGTTTGTAAAGTGAATATTGTAATTTTTACGCGTGAAATAAAATCTGCCAGGCTTGGTACTCAGTCAATCTTACTCTGCTTGGTACCCTCAGCCTACCAAGCCTCTTTCGTCTTGGTACCAGAGTTGTCTTGCTGGCTTGGTACCCTCTTACTATGGGTGGTATGACACTGTGTCGTATGGCACCCCAGCCTTTGGCTCAAGACTTAGCCAACTTTTATGTTTGGATATCAGGTCTGCCTTGCCAGCTTGATACCCTCTTGGCTCTATACTTAGCCAAATTTCATGCTTGGGTACCAGTCATGTCTGGTACCCTCTTAGTGCTTGGTACTCTATTGTCTGGCTACCAAGCCTGTTTTGCCGACTTGGTACCCCTTTGGCTTCATACTTAGCCAATTTTCATATATTTTGGTATCAAGCCTGCCTTGTCGGCTTGATACCCCTTTGGCTCTATACTTATCCAAATTCCATGTCATGGTACCAAGCCCTACCTTGCCGGCTTGATACACTATCATCGACCCCCTTATATGGTACCCGGTAGTTTGGCATCCCGTTGTGTCGCCTTGTTTCCAGACTTAGTTTTTGGATGACCCTCTATTTGGTACCCAGTCGTTTGGCACCCCTTTGTGCCACCTTGTTTCCAAACTTAGGGCCCGTTTAGTATCATTTTGTTGTTGTTGTGGTTGCAGTGGTGTTGTGTAAACAGATGTACAACCACAACAGGAAAAAAACAGAAAACAAAAACCTGTTTAGTTGATAAATCTGAAAAATCATGAAAGCTGACAACAAGAAACAAAAACGCGTTTAGTTACTACTATAAGAACTAAAAACCAGAAAAAAGAGATATGTCCTCAATATTGTTGCTTGTTTTTTGTGGAGGGGAAGTGGTCGGCGGCGGCAGGGGGGACTGGCGACGGCGGCAAGGTGCACGGGCAGACGTCGGCGGCGGGCTGCGCGTGGAGGTTTCGTGCTGCTCGGTGGGCTGGGTCGGCGCCGCGGCGGAGGTGGCGGAGGGGTCGGGCACGGCGGGCTAGGTCGGCGCGGAGGCGGAGGGCGGCGCGGTGGAGGTGAGGCGGAGGTGGCGCCTCTATTGAGAAGGGTGGCGGCCGACCTCTGTTGAGAAGAGTTTGGGGGGAGAAGGGTTTTGGGTGGGGGGGGGGGGGCTGATAAGTTGAAGTAGGGTTGGGGGCTGTGTTAAAAAAATAAAATAAAAATTTGCTTCTGTGGGGATTCGAAAACTGGTCTGGTTTAATGAAATCAAGTGGCCAACCAGTAGGAATCCCGTGTGCAACATGTTTAAGAATCAGATCCAAAGCAATAAATTGTTGTTTCTCATATTTGGGCCCTGTTGTGCAACTCTGATTCACAACAGAAAATAAAAACCCAACTAAACACAATTTTTTTTCTTGGTTTTCCAAATTTCATAAAACAAAACAGAAACAAAAAACAAACAACAATACTAAACGGGCCCTTAGTTTTTGGGACCAAAATTTCATAACAAGGGGTGGAGGCATCATTCGGCTATGGGGGCCAAGGAGACGGGTAGGCCATTGTATATGGAAGAAGGAGTTAGCCCACCTAGGCCCAAAAACCCAACCCAACAAGGCTCAACTAGCTCTTTTAATTATTAATGTTGAGCTGGCTTATAAATCCATTAAATACCTTGTAATTAATCGATATGGTATGAGATTAATTTTTAAGTGTAAACATTCTCATTTTCAGCCAAAATGTGAAAGAGTTAACCCGTAGCAGTAGCACACCTATCTCGCACAGGGACTACTAAGTACTAACCATGGATACCACTATGAAACCTTTCATTTTGATGTAGTGATATATTTTCCTCGGTTCAACATGAAACCTTTTGAGTTCTAGACTTCTGGTTTCAAATTTGGACACACCCCAACATCTATGACATCTATAATACAAAAAACGAAAATATCCTAACACTGGCACACCCAAGTTGATTTCCATTCCAAACATTTCATTAACCACAAAAGCAAATGCAATAACTATCCTGACTATGAAATTCAGTACGACTTCAAGCCTTTAACAAAGTGAATCCACATTCAAATCCTGATCATCCATAAGAAGATTCTCCCTTCCCCTTCTCCCTTTTCCACGTTGAAGTAATAAGATTCTCTGATTTCTGGGGAGGATTTCCCTTCCTCATTTAATGTGTGCAATATGCTAGTACAGAGATGGGATAGAACGAATGTTTGGTTTGATAGGCCACCGTTAAATCTGTTAGATAAGTTTGTAAGGGATAATGTAAGATTGATTTTCTCAATAAAGCTGAAACGCAGGTTCTGATACAAAAAAGGCCTAATACCAGAAAAGAGCCCATAGTTTAGACTTTCTGTCATTTGTACCCTTATGTTTATCTTGCGTCAGTTATATCCCAATGTTTAGAGTCTTCATGTAAAAAATGTCCTCTGTCATTTTGTTGACCGTTAAACTTAACGGTTGACCAAATAACTGTCAAAGTCAGTTTGACTAACTATGATGTGGCGCCAACATGTCACCTAGAAACTGCCACATCATCAAAAATTATAATTTAAAATTATGATAATGCATTTATTTTTATTGTAGTTTAATTATTTTCAATTAATAAAAAAAAATCCCCTCATCTTCCTACTCTTTCTGTCATTCACAAACCGTGCAGCGCCATCGTCACCCTCTCGCCGATCAATCCCAACTGCTCGCTCCCTCTCAAATCGCCGATCAATATCTTCCAATGACGCCGACGATCCCCAATCCCCTTTCCCCATCCCGACGACCCAAATCGCAACCCACAGCGTCGTCCACCCATTCCTTTCCGCGTCCCGATGCAACCTCGTCGACGACACCAAATCATCTCTACCAATCTTTTTTCTTCTTCTCCATCGTCTTTAATTTCTTTCGCTCTCCCAGTTATTTGGCTCTTCATTTTCTCGATCTGGGATTTTCGACGGAGTAAGGTCGCGATAGAGATAGCGGTTGCTTCTCCGACATGCCCAGATCTCATGCTCAACTTCAAAGAGTCGCCGGAGTTGACTGGAGCGGCACCTTTGTCTCCGGCTGCTTCGTCCACTTTTTATTCCGGTACTTGACAGCGGCTAGGGATGCAGAGCTGGACGATTTCAGATCCATTGGTCGTTGATCTTTCTTATTCGACGATGAAACGAAGAAGCAGGTGGAGGCGGCTAAAGGCGATGACAACTCTCCAAAAGAAGCGAGCTAGAGAAGTGGGCAATCCGCTCATCCCCTGCAACTCTCCAAAAGCTAGAGGCGGTGGGGTGAAAATGGCCGGAGGCGACTAGGATGCGAGGAGACAAAGAGAGAAGGGAGAGTTGAATTCCGTGTGATGTGATTTTTTGGAATTTTTTTTATTTCTTTGTAAAAATATGTTATTTTATTTTATATAAGTGATGTGGTAAAAATAGTCCATGTCATGTGACACATCATCGGTCAATAGTTGACCGTTTGACCACTAACAGTCAAAGTAAACGGAGACTAAACCTGGGGACATAAGTGACGCGATATAAACATAGGGGTACAAGTGACCTAAACCCTAAACTATGGGCCTTTTTCTGGTATTAGGAAAAAAAAAAAATGTTTGCACCCTAGCCCAACCGGTTGAGCCACTACCCTTTATTTATTTATTAATTATTTATGGAACATACTCCATTTTGCAAAACCCTAGTAAATGTCCAAAATGCACAAAGCAAAACTAGCGAATGGGCGATTGATTCCCTATAGAAGTATTGTTTGGACTCTCAGTTCCAATTGGTTTTTGCCACTTCCCATTCGTTCCCTTCCTTCAGGCTTCAATTGCCCCTGCCTCAGAATAGTAGTTTCCGAACGCTTCTTGTCTCCAGCGGTGTGGTCGCCGACGTCAACGGGAGTGATTCTCTGTCGATTCCTGCAAAAGAGATTGAAAAATGAGCGCGATCATTCCGATTCTGAAGAAGCCTAAAGTCGAGCAAAGCAAGGATGTAAGCGGCGGCGGCGGAGGCAGAGGTGGCGGAGGAGAAGTAGATGACGAAGAAACCACGGTTGAGGAGCAAGAATCCGCGCAGTGAGTCTGTGATTGATGTGGATGGATTGCGGATTGATAAGTCTCTTATCCACACTGATTCAGGCAGGGGCGGACCCAGGGTGGTTTAGGGGTGTCCCCGGACACCCCTAAATTTTGGGAAAACGATTATCCAACCCCCGGTGGTAATTTACGTATGGACAAAAAAATATAATTGATAGTGAGGGACACCCCTTAAATTTGAAAAAATGATTATCCTATTGTCATTTGTGTATAGGAATATAAGTGGTAGGTTGGATAATTCAAATCTAGAACACTATTATTATTAATAAACTTAACTTCTGTTGAGCTAAACTCATTTGTTGTTCGATTTTGAACAATGTGTAATAGTAAAATGACATTCCCTATCTCTAATTATTTTAAAAACCTAACAATTAAACTAATTTCAAAGTAATTAGTAAAATATTACCGCCTCTCCAAGTTAACACGGTCCAAATATGTTAAATTATATTTTTAGCTTACGTTTAAATTTTTAGCTCCGCTATTGATAATATAAACTTAAAAATTTTTAATACATGGTAAAAATATTTTAAAACTTAATCATATTTAACTTTTCGGTTCCTCACCAAAATATGCATTTTTTTATGGGGTCTAATTTGAGAAAAAATAATGGAACAAAAGTAAAAAAAAACATGATTTTTATCTAAAGAAAAATGAGTATATTTTTTTTGTATCCGTATCACTTGGCCAGGAAGGGAAGCAAAAGACCGGCTATAATCGGTAGAAAAGTGAAGGCATTAGTACAGGCACTGTACTATAGAATTCCCCTAGCCAATTTTTTCAAAACAATACAATAGTTAAATCTTCAACTTTACGTTTTGTCAACTGTTAATTGACTATGATTTAGCAATTTTATGACTGAGTTGGAAGTTGATTGGTGACATGACAAAAAATCAACCATTTAATTGTTCCACATGAATATTTATCCATTTATATAATTATTATTTTCATAAAATAAATTAAAGAATAAACAAAAATATGAAGTAACCTTCCCCCTTTGCCAAATTGGAAAGAGATCCTTCCTCTTCTCTTTCGAAATAACTCCTTACATATGATTCCCTCCACAATTCAATCCAAAACCATTCAAACTAACTCGACATCAGAGAGTCTCTAACTCGGTGAGGCAAGTTGTTGGGATGAATAGCTTTGAAAAACTATAAATGAAATTCCTAATTAATTATCCAGTATTTTCCCATAATACATAAATCAGATGGATAATTAATAAAAGAAATATTATGGAGATAATTATAAATAATTATCTTAATAGATTATATTTTAATTATGGGAGTAATTATCTCCCTAATTAAAATATGACTTATTCCCAAACAAAGTGGGAATATTCTGGGTTTTCTGCTCCTATAAATAGGAGACGCCCAAGACCCTCTAAACACACCTCCGAGAGCAAAAACACGAGAGAGAGAGTGAGATTCAAAGAGCTCCGGTTTTCCGCACAAAGCCGCTGAGCAAATCAAAAGAGTGGCTGTTTTATCCTGGAGGCGACCGGCTGATAGTCTGCTGTGCGAATAACGAGGCAGTGCCGCGAACGTCTTAAAGAGAGCGACCTAGTCCGCGACTCAGCCAGATCGGTAACCCTGAATTTTCCTGTTTGATTTCTAACAATTTTAAGACGTTCGGTTGCTGTCATGTGATTCAAATAGGATGTCGATTCTGACTGGACTACTATCGTCGTGCCAATCGATCGGAACAACTGGTTTGTGGTTGTCGTGCATCGCGATTATTCTTGATGATCTTGTGTCCTCCACGAAGTCGCTTACAAGGAACAGGCAAAAATGCTTATATTTCCGAACCTAGCCCACTGCTGGGAGTCGATCAACTGAAGTTGGTTGTGAAATCGAGGGAATTGTGGTTCTGCCGGTTATGTGATTTATGATTTTGCCTTTGATTTATCCTTTATGTTCTTTGTTGAGTGGTCCCGCACTGATAATTACCCGGGAAGCGGTTTTGTAGTCTTCATTCAATTGCAGGAGCAGCCGATTTGGAATAGAAACTCGAAGGCCACGAAAAGCATGTGAAAGAGGTGGTGCGGTGCAAGAAATTGATGGAAGCAATCATCATCAATCTAATTCTAACGTCCGAGGGAATTATGGTTATGTCCGAATGGCTGACTGGTAATCATCGGCTCTACGATAATGGCGATGGGAAGAGAATACCAAGCAGATCGAGATGGAGAGGGACTGCACACACCAGAGTCCAGATCGAGACTTCGCCTTGGCCGGGAACACGAAGCAACAAGGAGTTGATTCAATCAAATTAAGAAGGGTTGCTTATTGAAATAGTCAAGGCGTTGGCTTTAACCCTAACGGCGGCACAATACTCATGGTCAAAGGGAAATTTAATTTATTTTATTATCTTTCTTTTGCTATTCATGTGGGTGTCGTATTTGTTTAAAATGGCGTACACTAACAAGTTTGGTTTGAGCTTTTGGCCTTCACAAGAGAATGAATAATGACAGCCCTTCAATTCCATCCCGGGGCGAGTAAAAAACCCCCGGTTCAAGTAATTTCATGGTCCAAGTTGCACCAGGAAGAGGAGAACTGGAAGTTCTGCCGGCCCGTTCAATTTAGTGGCCACATTCAATTTCCATCAATGCTGCTGCTGTCGCAGCTGTGCATGTATCGATTGGTCAAGACTTTCAAAGCTTCACCGTGCACCGGTAGAATTGGAAGTCATAATTGACGACCGTAAAACAGGGAGGAGCGCCATCTTATGTGCTGACTTCGAAGGCGCCCTGGTGAGGAACAAAGAAGCTAAGCATGGTGCTAGCTATTCATACAAAATCAGAAAGCAATAGTATCTTTACAAGAGGTCAGAACTGCAACCTTTCTCATGAATGACAAATACGAATTTTTGTTACATGATTCTAAGCATGAAATTGAGAATCTTATGAATGCTAGAATGAAAGTTTGAATTGATGCATGATAAGTTGACATCGAGATATTACGTATCTCGATGATTAGAGCATAAATTGAATCATGCTATGGAAAGAATGATTTTGTCTAAATATGTGCATTGAAGCATATATGGGAATAGAATGGGTTTATTGCCCATAATAACGATATTGTAAGAAGTACTATTATTAGTACTACACGAACCACTTAGGCTGCTCTGAAACATTAAAGTTTCAAGAATGAGAGCAGCAAGCCGAACCAGATCCATACCAAATAGAATGGTACCCTTTGTGGTAACCATAAGATTGTCACCCAATCCTCTAAGAATGACGTTATGTTTCTCTGTTAAATTTGTGAGAAACTAGGTCATAAGACACGAAAGTGTAAGAACAAGTTTAACCTAGTGTTAACTTGACTAAAGAAGAGGATTTGGTAATAATATTCACTGAGGTGATGACAGAGGTTAGCCTTAATGGTAACTCTGAAGAATGGTTGTTGGATAGGACCGTTTCAAAATATGTGTATGATAAACGAGCTAAGCTCAATCATACATTGACGCGTATTGAAGGAGAAAGTGTTGTTGGGCAAGACCCTCACCACTATTGTTGATGGTTCTGGAAAAGTGGAAGAGAACCATGCATCTAGAAAGTCATTGACGATCCTAGATGTAAGGAATGTTAAATAGATAAGATAAATTCTTCCAAGTGTGTCTGTGTGAAGAATTAGAATATCTTATATCGCATTCCCATATTATTATTGGATGTTTGAGAAAAATATGAATTTTCTATATCCAAGCTAAATGACCCATAAATATGTGATTAGAGAATCAGAATAAATAGATCTGATTTATGTGGGTAAACTTTATGGAAAAGACAATAAACAATTTATTGGTCTTTAGAGTGCTCTGATTGTCTGACTAGTTATTTGAAATGGTTTGAAATGCCTAATTGCATTATGATTGCACTGATTATTCGATATGTGGCATGCATGTGGTAGCGTTAGAAAATCAGTGTAGCATGATAACTAGAAGAGCATATGAGTGTGTTTTATGTTGTTAACAATAAAAAACACATAGTTCCTATGAAACGAAATACTCATGTTGTTGTGAAATCCATTAATGCCAAGAAACTTCCATTTTAAATTAAGAAATAGTGGGGGGGGGGGGGGGGGGTAGTGTCCTGCCTACTATTAGAAATAATGGAACTAGTGGGGGTAATAAATCTGAGTTTAAACTCAGAAGAAGCAAATGAACCTGAAATCTCTTAGGGGTCGTTTGGATCAAGGATTTAAATGAGGGATTTAAGGACAATTCCTAATTCTGCAGGATTTTAATCAAATCACTCGTTTGGAAGGAAGATAAAAAATGAGAGATTTTAAAACTGAGAAATTTTAAAAACCCTCATAAGCCGGTTTTCAAAATAGCTGATATCCACCAGCTATTTTGAAATCACTCATTCTTTTGTTGCTTCTTCCAAAACTAACCCCTCTGTTCCTTCACAATCGTCCTCCCCTCCTTCACATTGCGACGCCATTCAACACCCACACAACGCCGATCACCGCTTCTGTTGTCGTCGGCGCCGCTTCCGTTGTCTTCGTCGCAGCCGCCGCCTCCTCCTTGTCCATCCAACCGTCGTGCCCATCTTGTTCTTAATCTGGGTTTTTGCGCCAGTAATCGGATCCGTGCCCATCTTGTTCTTTATCAATACCTATGAATGAGTCGCCGACGGTATCTTTAGTTTTGACCAGAACCATATTGTTCCAGATCTCTTCTTGAAGTGGTGTTGGGCGCTGGAACCTGTAAGGAATATTGGAAAAGTACAAAATTGTCATTATACAATTTGCACCTAAATTCCTTATTTGTAAACAAACAAGAGATTGTGTAGAAATCCCACGTTTTAAATACCTAGGTTTTCTGTTGAGAGATTTGGCCTAGAAATCCCTCATTATAGAATCACTGATCCAAACGGGCCCTTAAGGTTTTTTGGTTATGAATTTGTTATTTACACCCTAAGAAAGAAAGATCCTACAAGTATGCTAGAAGTTCGAACTTCCATAAAGATGCAGAATTGTGGGAAAATCCATTATTAACGAAATGGAATTATTGGAGTCTAATAAGACTTAAAATCTTGTAGAGTTACCTCTTGGTTGAAAAGCCTTGGGTAATATATCGATAGAATCGAACAAGATTTGGCATCTTTGAGAATTACCTCTTGGCAATGAATTCATGGGTAATAAATGGATTCTTAAAAGAAAAGTGAAACCTATTAGTTTAGTTCATGAGTATAAGGATCGCCTAATAGCTAAGGCTTTAAGCGAAAAGGAAAAATTATAAATTTTCTTGTTATCTATTCACCATATGTAGAATAACGTCCATGTATGTTCTGATTGCTATTGTTGTACGTCAGATGGATTGTTAAACATGTTTCTGTGAATGGTGATTTAGATAGGAAAATCTACATGGGACAACCTATAGGGTTGTTATTCTTGAACATGCTTAGGGAGTCTATAGTTAGACAAATCATTGTAAGATTTGAAATAGACTCTAAGACGATGGCAGGAATAAACTGGTTCTCTCTCATGGTTTTAAAAGTGAAAGTGACAAGTGCATTTAGTACAAATTTGAGAATGACACTTGCATTATGAATGACACGTCAATCTTTGGTACAAAGACTCGTGATGTCAATATTGAAAAATCATGATGGTTGAGAATTTTGAATGTGAAGGATCTGAATGAAACAAATGCTATGCTTAGAGATCCTAATAACTAGGAAAATACAAGATGTACACATGCATACATGTTTGATGATGCTAGTATAAATATTAAAAGAACACCTAAGACGGTGTAAGAAAGTTAGAATATACTAGCATTTACAGCCTGCGAGAGGCAGCTGATAAACATGAGACCCGATTTAGTGGGGGTCTTGGCAGGCTTACTGATTGTCCTAGTATGAAGCATTGAAATGCTATTGATAGGGGTCATGAGACACCTTAAAAGAACAGAAAAACCTTGGTATTTGTTATCAAAGGTTTCGCTGTATTGGTAGGGTATAGTGATGCAGATTAGAATACCCTATAGAGGACTCCAAGACAAGAGGTTGTGTTTTAAACATCGATAGAGAAGCTATGTCTTGGAAGTCTAAGAAGTAAACGATCCTGACTCAATCAACTAAGAAATCAGAAATGATAGAACTAGCAATGGCGAGTAAAGAGGAAAGTTGATTGAGAGGGTCACTACTAGAGATTCCCTTATGGGAAAGACCGATCCCTCCGGTAGTTGATTAATTGTGATAGCACCGCAGCTATTGCAATAGAAGGGAACCGGTTCTAGAACGAAAAGAGACGACAAATTCGTCGTAAGCACAGTACTGTAAGAGAACTCCTAACGATAGGAGCAATGAGGGTGGATCATGTAAGGTCCTAACAGAATCTAGCTGATCCTTTGACGAAAGGATTATCTAGAGAGAAAGTCCAAAATACCGCCAAGGGTATGTGACTTATGCCTACCGAACCACGGACTACAAGTGATGGTAACCCGACCCAATAGACTGGAGATCCCAAAAGAGTGGCTGTTTTATCCTGGAGGCGACCGGCTGATAGTCTGCTGTGCGAATAACGAGGCAGTGCCGCGAACGTCTTAAAGAGAGCGACCTAGTCCGCGACTCAGCCAGATCGGTAACCCTAAATTTTCCTGTTGGATTTCTAACACCAGTCAGCTCGACCCGACGAACTTAGGCGTCCTAGCAAGCGTCCAGCTTCATCGCCAATCTTGTGAGCCCTCGCAAAGCTCTTCTCCAACTAGGGTTTGAGTTGTGAACCTCTTCTCCAACTCTGTTCACGATATGGGCGATGAGGCTGCGACAATTTGGGCTACGAGGCGGCGACAACCAAGGCTCTTTGGCACAAAATAGAGATGGCCTAAATAGAGAGCGAGATTCCCCCCACTCACAGACATCGCTCGCCTCCACTCTGGATTTGAAGTGGCTTGCGTTGGTGGTCATAGGCTCCCACCACTCACGAACGATATGGGTTTTTTCTTCGATTGGATTGAGGGGTCTTGATGCAGCAAGTTAAATCAGATCGTGCAATGGGCCGGGTGTGTGAAACGAGGCCGATCTCATCCGATTTGGGGTGGCAGAGGGAAACCAGTGCGTCGATGACTTACTGTTATAGACTTATAGTATACAACAAAGAGTAAAGTACCACATTGGTGGGAGAAGGAAAGTATAAGTGGTTTATAGCCTAACTACCTACTTTTATTTTATTAATTAATTTCGAATAATTAATTAAGTTTGAGTTTTGTGAAACGACATAACCTTTGAGAAGGGAATTGATGTTTCTCACAATAAAAGAGACGTTGGTTAGAAGATAGAATTCCAACGTTCTTCATCTTCTTCTTCCCGTTTTTCTTCTAAAGAACACAAACACAGAAGTCCAGAAAGATTGCTGCTTTCGGACTTTGATTGAAGGGACTACTAAGGGTGATTTGTCTAATTCCTACCACCAATTTTGTAGTAGGGGCAAATAACAATGTACGGAGAGTGATCAATTACGTATTCAATCTGTTTTCTCCATACCGTTTTCCTGAAACTTACAGGAAAGAAATTGTTTGGTTGATTTTCTGGCAGTAATGAGATTACACTTGCAATATTACCAATTCGTTGATCTGCATTCTTTAGGGTATTTGTGGGAGGGAGAAGGTTGCTTTCTATTTTTGTTTTTTTATTTTGTTTTCAAAATAATAATTATATAAATTAATAAATATCCATGTGAAATAGTCAAATGGTTGACTCTTTGTCATGTCAACAATTGACATTCAACTAAACGATAAAAGTGACATGTCAGAGTCAATTAACAGTTCATCGGATGGAAAGTTGACGGTTTGGCTATTATTTTGTTTAAAATGAATGGCTTGGCTATTATATTGTATTTGCCCTAACATAAATGTTAACAATGGTGAAACAGAATCCTAACAAACCCTATAAATAAGCATTTAGAATAGAGAATTGATGGCTCTAGCGCCATTTTTGGAGCTGATTTACCCTTCAAGTTCGGTTTTGCTCTAAGTCGGTGAGGCACTCTATCGGCAGAGTACCGACCCTCTAATGCCTCCTATAACTGGCTATTGATCTTCTACCCCCTAGGGGTCTATTTATGGGCTTTTACATTAGGGATTCTAAAAAATAGGGGGGTGTGGGGTTCTAAAATAGTACTTTCTACGTGTCATCAAATAACCCACACACTTGAACTTTGCTTGTCTCCAAGCATACCTCACTCATTATCATACAACTCACTGGACATCTACGATGACCAGTGACTTTCGATCGTATGTAGTGGATCATAAGTAGCTATAAGGCCAACCCTCACACTTAAGAACCAGACCACAACAATGAGGTGCATATCTAGTAAGGACAATCTGGCTTATCCCTATCGATCATATGCTCCTAACTCAACTCGAGGGTCTCAAGGATAGTTGCACATTAGTACATCACAACCTCAATCTTGCAAGATCAATTTTTGCACCTTAGTACTAGAATAAATGTGTTGTTTAACTAATTTTCCTTGATCCATATGGAGAGGCAATGCAATAAAGGGGGGGTCAAAAGATTTATCTGTGTACTCCCAACACAATTCTCAAACGACACTTCACTTGGCGAGGGATTGTACTAGATAAGCAACATCATACCGTCCTAAATGGTGCTCAGTTGAACCACTCCTATTTTCTTTGTGTAATGAGTGATTGCCTCACACATGGCTTTTACCATACACTTAATATGTAAAGGCACCGTATTTTATATAATTTTTTTAGGTAAGATTTTTTAATATATAAATATGCAATTCGAGCACATTAAGATTTTATGAGAAGAAGAATCGCATGGAGGATTATAAGAAATAACAAAGGATGTGCTAAGCAGTTTATCGAAAATTTTGAATGGTCTCTATTTTCAGGACGAGGTCATCCTTCATAGAAGCTACACTAGCCTCCCTATATCATGTATTAACGCAGAGACCAAAGTAAGATGAGTTTGGAATTGCTTTCAAGAGTGTGGCATCATACAAAAATTTTGCAATTTTTATGATGCTCAATGCGCACACAATCGTCCCCCATATGTCTGGATATAAAGATACTTATAATGGCAATTAAATGCGAAACACAATCTACTAAATCCTCCCAAACTGTAAATATGAAAATTTCCTCATTGGACTAGAGAGGAAAACAGAGGGTGCAAGTGCAAGTGCTCTTCATAACATAGGTAGATAAATACATCACCACAACACAAAAAATTAAATATCCTCACTGGGGGAGTCATCCATATCATGATATTTGACCACCGTGACCATGAGCCTTTCGAGATGTTGGCTGGTGACCCTTGAAGAAGGTATTATAAGCATCAAAGAAAGCTCAAACTCTGCCACATCTCGCATTGCTCATGAAACATCATGGTGGTAGTATCGACTCTCATGTGTACAAAGTTGAATTGGGACTCCATGTAATCCCTGGATCTATGCACCTGAATCCCATTATCAATGTATGACTCGCACTATCACTACTCATAATCCCAACTACAGGCCAAGTGCAACCTATAAAGGGTGTAGGATGGGGTAAGTATTTCAATATCAACCTGAGCAGTCTATATACCATTACTTAAATTTTTTCCACGTTATCAAGTGATCTAATTGTGGTTAAAGCTAAGGAAACTAGAATTAAGACAACCAAGTAAGTAAACTTTGGTGACTACGATGTGAGAAAGCATCACTCTGACATGGCTCCCCCTAGTCTCGTGTCAAGATACAACGAATGAAGCTCTAGTGTGATAGGGATGATCATACACCATGAAGAGTTTGAAATTAGCTAGGAACCCCTAGACCTCTCAATTGATCGATTAAGGATTGTCACTATTAGCTAGGAACCCCTAGACCTCTTAATCGATCAACCAAGGTTCGCAAAACAAATACCTCAAACGTTAATCCGGAATGACGAAAAGTAACCAATCAAGACGATATCATGGCACTAATTCGATGAATGAGGAATGTCCCGAATTTCCCTAGGGAAGGTTACCCATATTGCCAAGATTGGGCTACAAGGTTGCCCATATTTCCTTCTTTGCCTATTTTGCTCTATTCTCGCCCTCTTTCATCCGACTTTCAATCCTGGTGCCAATTTTACTTGGTTAGATATGAAATATGATACAACACGAACACACCTAGTATAAAATAGCTCTGAGGATTAAGGATATTGAGCAAAATGACACAAGTAACAGGGTGTAAAAGTGTATAGTCTAACCTCGAATCAATGTAATAGTGATGAAGCTTAAAGATAGTCTCGAAGACATTAGCTAGAAACTGGTGCGTCTGCAGGGAAGGCGACGGTGCCAAAGAGGTGGAGGCACCTTCTGCTTGAGTAGAAAAGTCCCATAGAATAGGCGGAAGGCGTCGTGGCTACATGAGGATCTTGATGCGTGGCTTCCCGTCCGTCGTCCAAGGGGTGTAGGAGGCTTTGCCATTCTTGCTCGAGAGCATATCGAACATCTGGGCTACCAACCACCCTAGATGAAATCAAAACCCATCCTCGACGGAGTGGAAAATGAGTAGGTCACATGCCTAGAGAGCATGTGAACCTCTTCAATTGGGAAGCAATTCTAGGAGACAAGGCCGAAGTGTTGCACAAGCAGTAGGAAGTGGTCCGCCAGGCTGCTGGAGTATGAATCCCCAGTCGTGAAGGGTGGCTTATATGTTGTCACAGAATCCCAAAGGGACTTGTCTGCAGAAGTCAAAAATTAATCATGTGCTATCCTAACTTCCTTGCTCTTCATTAAGTAGGTGATTGAATGAAGCAAAATCACACATTAGCTAGATAAATTTCTATCACATGAGGCGCATGCACGGGTAGAGACTAGCTTGGAAGGGATATAGTGATACTATAGATGAATCATTGATGCATGTTGTGATTGAGCCTAGTATGCTTGATAATCCTCGAGTTTTCTCTCTTATACAATAACATATCCTTACCTTTATGCGTCCATAAATTGAAAATCACCTTAACGACTTTACTCTTCATGCTTTACTTTTCTTTGTTTGCTGCTTAAATGAAAACCCCTAAACGTCTTTCTTGTTTTCATAGATGGTTGGTGTGAGTAGTTATGCATTAGAATACATCTTGGAATATGATACTAGGCATCCCCTAGGATTTATTACTTCGATCTACAATTCGTACATCACCATTGCATAGTCAAGCTTCGGGTAGAGTTCCTTTGACTCCCAACCTTGATCCTGGCTTATGAGATTCTTGATCTTTGTTAGTTCTATTCCGACCATATATCATGGTAAATGCCAGTTCTACTAGGCAACAATATTGGACCCTACGAATATCTCTATTGCGAAAGTTGACAATGTTTGATCGATTGATGATCGATCGTGAGGGACTCACGTGCCAAGTCTCATCCACCCACGAAGTGTCGTTTGAGGATGTATCATTTGAAGATAGTCCTCGTCTTATGTACACAATCACATCAACAATTAACGAAACAAATAATCAAGCAAAAATATAGAAGAAATAAACTCAACATATATATGCCAAAATCAAATGTTACATAGTCAAAGAACCTTTAGGGTTTTCAAACCTATGCAACTAGAGAACTAGCCAAACATGTGATTGAGTTTCTGGGGGAACATTAGTCAAAACAAGATCCCAAAAAATCCTATAAATCAGCATAAAAAACAAAGAATTGGCACTTTGTCACCGGTTTCCTCATCGAGGTTGGTTTCACTCTAAGTTAGGGATCTATTTAAAGGCTTTACATTAGGGTTTTTGGGAGGAAATTTGACTTTAGACGCGTCTTTCGAGTCCCTTCGCATCTCCTCCATCTTAGTCACCAATTATGGAATATTATGGACTGATCTGGGCATAATCTGGAAACTTTTGAAAATGGTGGACAATGCTCCATTTAAGGAAATGGTTGACATATTTCGGTGTCGTTTTATGACTTTATTCCAATCTTGATTATGGCTGCTAGCATTCGAGCCTTGATGTTCCCCAACACCTACAAGGTGGTCCACTAGGATGCTATTCCCCGAAAACTCATGAAACACTACCAAAAGTGCACCAAAATAGTAAAATCAATCCTAAAGTTACTAAAATAGTCATTGAGTGATAAATAAGCAAATCAAGCTAGTATGGCAACATAGATGTGAAAACCATGTAACTCTTGCCATAATATGGGGATCTAAAATAGTACTTTCTATGTGTCATTATGGGACAATTTGTTTCTACTACCCATAGAAGGTTTGATTCACTTGAAAAGTTTGTTGAAACTAGAGACGACCAACAATAGATTCAATACCTTAGAAGCGGGTCAATAGAATCAACAAGTATACTTCAAAACATAGAGGCATAATGGTATTACCAACCGAATCCTAAGGAAGGATGCCATGTAATCTTACTCAGGATTGGTTGATAGGTAAAAAGTTCCAATTCTAAGCTAGTAGAACCTCTTGTAATTCGAGAAACAAAGTTGGTTGAACCAAAGAGTGAAGAAGAAAATGTTGAGAAGGCCAATGGTTCAAGTCAAGCGACTCGGCTCTATTTACACAATGCCCAACTATAGGCCAAGTGCAACTTATAGTCGGGTGTAGGATAGGGCATGTGTTTTAATATCAACTCGAGGTGGTCTATGTACACCTACTTCAATCATTTATATATTATCTAGCGAATGATTTGTGGTTAAAGCTAAGGAAACTACAAACTAAACAAGCAAAGTAAATTGTGGCGAATTCGATTTGAGAAAGCTTCACCCGAATATTATTCCCCCTAGTCTCGTGTTAAGATACAACGAATGAAACTCTAGTGTGATGAGTGTGATTATATATTGTGAGAAGAATGCAATTAGTTAGGAAACCTCAACTCTCTTAATCGATCAACTAAAGATTGTCATCATAAGCTAGGAAACCTAGCTATCTTAATCGATTGAATAAGGATTGCAAAAGCCAATCCCTTGAAAGTTAGTCTGGAACAAAAAAAAGCAACCAGTCCAGAGAAATCATTTCACTAACCCGATGTTTGAGATTTCCTAAATTGCCCTAGAAGGGGTTACCCAAATTGCCAAGATGTGGGCTATAAGTGGATTTCCTCCTTCTAGGTCAAATTGACCCAACATTTAGATATGATGAACAACACCCAAAACTCATGAATAATACCTCAAACATTATATTAATCATTAACCCAACACACATAGATTTAAATTCTTACAATCTAACACATCCTAGACTAGGGTTTCCAATATCCAAGTGAAATGGAAGACTACTCCATAGCTAGAAACGGATATACAAACAAGATGGGAAAAAAAACCCATAGCAAGATGATTCTCCTTCCCTCTAGTTTCTTGATTCACCCTTTGGAGAAGGGATCTTCAACCTTCTAGCCTTAGGTAAGTCCAATTGTTCTACTTTCTCCTCTTAGAACTCTCTTCAAGGTTTCACCTCTCTATATCTTTATATACTCCAGTCGGGCTTGTTTCACAGTCAGAAGTCAGGCCCGTGATGTCAAACGGGTGAACGTGATCTCGTTGCAAGACGTGCCATTTTACTAATCAAATCACGGGCTACTGGAAAATGTCACGGTTTGAGGACCGTGATAACTGACTTGTCCGCGATACATACTAAAACTTCTGGACACTGTCCAAAGTAACGTGTTGAGCTCCATCTTCATGGTCGGCTGACCGTGATAATCTCCTCCAGAGCGTGATCTCTGCCTTTTGTCCATCTTTGCTCTATTTTCGCCCTCTTTCGTCCGACTATCCCGGAGCTGAAACATGATAAAGCACGCACAAAACTACCATAAAATCCTCGAACGATGCGAATGCCACAAATATAATAAGATAAAGGGGTACAAATATGTGCAATTACACCCGAATCATCAAGTTAAGTTGAGGGTTGAGGATAAAGAAGGCAAGATGAAGGAGAAACCTATTTTCATAGAGTATGTTCCAAGGATTCCCTTCTGATAGAGAATTTTGGAACATGAGCTTTAGCGTGAATTTTGCCAATTGAAGGATATTCCAAAACAACTTAAGGTAACTATGCCCTTCTTAAAGAGACATTCTCAGGGTAAAGAATAATGGAAGAAGTATCATTGGTTCCACTTAGTGTTGCTTCACCTTCTACTTTTTTGAACAAAGGGCTACCTCCTAAGCTTAAGGATCATGGCACCTTATTTATACCATGCTCTTTTGGTGATAGAACACTTTATATTGTAAAATTTTTCATATATTTGTGCCATATTCACTTGGAATTGCTTGATAATCACTCAAAGGTATGTTTAGTAGCTCCTAGGATTACTTTTAGGGGTCGTTTGGATGAGGAATTGAAACGGATCAATTTGACATAATTGTCTCGTTTTGAGACAATTGTACCAAATTGCCTCGTTTGCCAGCAAAAAATTTGGATGGATCAATCTTCCTGAGGTATTTTGAATTGATCCGTTTTGAGTCAATTTCAATTACCAGGGGTGGGGGCAGGTAATTCGAATTGACTTGTTTTAATTGTCTCGTTTATAAAACGAGATAATTGATCAAATTGACTCATTTCTAGATTGATCCATCCAAACGACCCCTTATTATTTTGATGCACTTAGTGTTTCATGTGCTTTCTGGACAAAGTATCCTAGTGGATCATCTTGTATGAGTAGATGAATCCGTGTGAATTCCCTCAATCACGTATGTATATGTCGCTCATCATTCTAAAGCATGTCCAAGGAAACTATAAGAGAAGCTTATCTATGCAATAGCTTCGTTCACCAATTTCCCACATAAAATTTAGTTTTATTTTTTTACACCTTTAATTTTACAAAAGCAACTCGAGTGGCACCTAAACCCCAACTTTGCTTACAGGGGAACCTCAACCCCAAATCTGGTTTTAAATAAAAGAATGGAACCCCCTCCTAAATGAGTAATGGGATTTGAAAGAATCCAAGAAAATACAATGCTGGTTATCTACCAGGTAAAGTTAACCACTTTAATACATCAGATCAAGGTGGAAAAAGGGATAGAAATTGGATCGCAGAGTTTATATAGGAGCTAATGTGGAAAATTTGGGCCTTAAATTAACGACAACCAATTCCAAGTCAGTTTCAAACCGGTGTAATGCCGATGTGCCATCCCATCATGCAAGCCCGAATGACTCAAGCAAAAAATTTTCCTTCATTTTCTTAGGCACTGAGTCTTCCCAAACCCATACCACCCAAGAGAATGAGGACGAGCCGCAAAATTGTCATTTCATTCTCTTGAAACTATCACCCTTTGGCCAACAACAACAAGCAATTTTTGGGGACAAGAATTATTTATCCAAAACTCTTAACGACCAACCAGCCAAACCCTATGGGTGGATCGTGCCAAAAGGATAATTAGAGGGACTTGAGCCTAGCAATAAAGGAATCGTCCCAAATGCTCATTCACGATACTACAACTGTTAAAGGTATATTGAACGCGCAACATCACCAACAGCTCGCAATGCTAAAGAGAATCTAAACCTTAACCCTAATCACGAGTGGGTTCAATGGGAAGAGGGACAAGTATGGAGGGTGTTACATCAACTATTAATAAAAAAACATAAGGCGACATCATGCTTTGGGGATGTCGCAACCAACAAAAAGGAATTAGCCACAATCCTATGAGGAGGAAAAAGAAGTTGAGTATGAGGAAGAGGGTCCTTACCCACATGAATATGATGATGAGTTGAAGAACATCAATGTCACCATTCCATCATTTAAAGGGACAACGAATCCTGATGCATATCTAATTAAGAGAAGAAGATGGAGCTGATTTTTGTACATTAGAATCGGTCATTGCTTTGGAGAGAGTTGAATCAGACCACGACCCTTTGCTTGTGAAATGGGGATCTGCAGACAAATTACACTGTCCATGGCGGTTGGAGAATATGTGGTTACTAGAAGACTAAGTTTTCTCCAGTATTGTTGGGGGGTGGAACGTGCCAGTAGTAGGACATGGCTACTTTTTCTTGTTTGGGCAGCGATTGAGGTCTACAAAGTTCTTGATCAAAGGATGGAATAAGGAGGTGTGTGGGCGACTGGAACTCTAAGTAGCTTATCTCCTTAGGAAGATTAAAAGCATAGATGACTTGGATGAGGCAGGTACTCTTACAGAAGTAGGACAGATTGAAAGTGGAGTCCTTAAATGCGAAATTGAGAGATTGCTTCTAATGGAAGAAGTATCGTGGAGGCAGAAATCAAAGGAGCTTGGCTAAAAGTGGGAGATAAGAATACTAGATATTTTCACAGAGTGGCAAGAAACAACATTAGGAGAAACAAAGTGCAAAATATCAAGATTAATGGGCATCTAACAGAAAACAAAGAAGAACTTAGTGTTGCTCACATTCATCATTTCCAACAAAGATTTACAGAATCGGAGGAAGATCGCCCTTTCCCTATGAATTATGGTTCGAGAGTTTTGAGCATTGAGGAAAACTATTAATTGATCAAACCATTTACGGAGCAGAGATTTTTTATGCTATTTTAGACTGTGATGGGGATAAGGCGTCGGGTCCAGATGGATTCACGCTTCATTTCTACAAAAAGTGTTGGAACACTATCAAAGGCTAACTTCTTAAAGCTTTTGATTATTTCTACTTATCGGGACTCTTGCCTCACTTCATTGCTCACTCCTTCCCCTGTCTGGTTCCGAAAAAGATGCAGTTAAAGAAGCAAGTCACTTGAGGCCAATAAGTATTGTGGGAAACCTAAATAAGATCATCTCCAAAAGCCTTGGTTGCGCGTCTTAGGCCTTTTATGAATGCCTTGGTTTCTCGCCACCAATTTGGTGTTATCAAGGGTAGAAAAATAGACCAAGCTAGCTTAATCGCCAATAAGATAATTGATTGCAGAGTAAGAAGCGAGAAACCTGTAATTTTTCTAAAGCTGGATATAGAGAAAGCCTTCGACACAGTCAATTGGGCATGCTTATTGAAGATTCTGAAAGCATTGGGATTCCACCAGAGATTTCAGAGTTGGGTGAAAGGGCTGGTGTATTCCACTAAACTATAAGTTTTCATCAACGGAGAAGCAGGGGGTTACTTCAATACAAAAAGAGGGCTTGAGCAAGGCGACCCGCTCTCCACGCTTCTTGTTCACTCTTATTAAGGACATCCTGTCTTTCATTCTTAGAGAGATAAGCAATGCAGGCCATATAGAGGGTATCTACATTGACGAGGTTTACAGGAGAGGAGAAGTTTCACATTTATTGTATGCAGACGATACCATCATTTTTTTGTGATGCCACAGAGGATGATGTTGGGACGTTTGACGAGAAGCTGAGGAAACCACACGACCTGACCTAAATTCCACACGGCCGTGTAACTTGGCCGTGTGGCACCCCTTTGCGCGGGCAAAGCCACACTGGCCGTGTGGTATTTCTAGAGGGTTATACGGGCAGGCCATAATTCCACACGACCGTGCAGTTTTGGTAGTGTAGCGTGCATTGAGGCACTTAATCGAAACGCCGCATTTTGGAGTTTTACACGAGCAGTTGGGTATTCCACATGGCCGTGTGGTTGTGGAATTCTGGGTTTTAACCCAATTTCGGGTCTTTTGAAGAGGGAGACGATTTTCAGAGAAAGAAAAAGAGTCCTAGAGAGAGAAAGTGCGAAGAACAAACCCTAGAGGTGATTTTGGAGCTGGGTTTCATCAATCAAGCTTGGATTTCATCCTTGGAGTGAAGATTATCATCCCAAAGCAGATTCTTCCCATCATGATGAGTATGACTGCTTTGTACTTTGTTTTCCTCTCTCTCTCTCTCTCTCTCTCTCTCTATGGAGTAGAACTCTCTCTCACTTGGGTATGAAGAACCCTAGTTCCATGTGTTAGGGATAATGATTGTAATGACTTTTGGATTGATATACTATTTGGTTATAATCGATTGATGCATGATTCATTGAGTCAATTGAAGCTTGATCAACTTTTCTTGATTTCTTCTGCAACTTGAGATAGATAGGATCTGATTAGGTTGTTAGAGCTTCTTCAATCGGTAGTAGTGAATCGATTATATGAGAGTTAGTCGATTCACTGCTTTGTACTGGAATCCAATTCCAGTAGTGGAGTTCTGTGTTAATTGCCTCAGCGTTCTATCTCGTTCAAGACTAGTCGTCTGCCGGGTAGTCTGTCTGAGAGGGCTTGGTCAGCTTAAGAGATTCCAAGCTACTGTCGGATCTTCTGCAGTTTAATCAACAGTAAATCAACCAAAGGAAATTACAACTTTGACCTAACTAAGGAGCTTGGGGGACTCATTCCCGAGTGACTCTTCCCTTGCTTAAGAACTTCGAACCATTTCCTGCTTTCTTACTGCTTTTGTTTGCAATCACTCTCACTACAAATAGTCCCACTAGATAACAGGTAGTCACGGAGTAGGCAGTAAATCTTGACCCCGGGTTGATAAATTGAACTTGCCACTATTTTGCATTTCCATTCTGCGATTACACTTGGTCGCAGTTTGGTGTTGTGTTTTAGCGTGTCAATAGGGCTGAAAGTAAACCTCCTCAAGAGCAAGATGTACCTGGTTGGTGATGTTGATGATACGGGCATATTGGTGGAGATATTTGGATGTGACTGGGAGCATTTGCCGTCTACTTACCTTAGGCTCCCCCTTGGCGCCCGTCCGACATTGACAGGAATATGGAACCTGGTGATTACAAAAATGCAAACAAAGTTAGAAGGTTGGAGGGGTAGATATGTATCCTTGGGAGGTAGAATTGTCCTTAGCAACGCTTTCCTCACTGTCAAGCCCCTATTTCGGTGTTCTTTGTTTCTAGCGCTTAGGAGTGTTATTCAAAGATTGAGAAACTACAGGGGATTTTATATGGCCAGGAGCAAATCATCAAAAGAGATTGCATCTTGTAGCTTGGAGCAGATGCTAGAGACCCAAAAAATTAGGTGGACTTGGAGTAAAAGAATTGGAGTTGAAAAACAAAGCCTTGTTGGGTAAGTGGATATGGAAGTTTGCAGAAGAAGAGGGTACATGGTGGAAAGAGTTAATTAAATTGAAGTTTCCGAATTTGAACAACTGTTGGGTTCCAGGGAAGCCCTTAGGATCTGCTGGTCAAATTCCGTGGAGCCATATTATGAATCTTAAAGAGTCGGCGTGGAAGCTCGCCAGAATAGTGATTGGCAACGATGACCGAAAATCGTTTTGGTATGATGTGTGACTAAAAGGGGAGCTACCCTTGCTGACGATTTCCCTAGATTCGCTGTTGCGTCTGCCTCCCCCTTCAAGCTTTTCGAAGTCAGCAAAATTGAAAATGGGAGACTCACAACGACGTCGTGTTCAGCGTCAAATCTATGTACCAGCATTTGATTGCGGAGAGGTCACTTGTATTCAAAGATTACCCACATCAAGTAGTCTGGTAGTCCCACATACCATAAAAAATATGCACATTTATGTGGATTCTACACCATAAAAGGATTCAGACGCAAAATGTCTTAAAAAAGCGTGGATGGAATTTGGCGAGTCACTGCACGCTCTGTTCGGCAAGTGAAGAAACAACAAACCACCTTTTCATCAATTGTGCTTTAACGAAGTAAGTCTGGTGAATCATTCGGCATTTTGTGCAGGTACCCATCAACCTTCTCGACGACATCACAGTGGCAATGGAAAGATGTCCAAAGAACAAGCCGAGCAGCCCAGTGGGTTGTGCTTTAAATCATTTCATCATGCCTTCCGCTGGTCGATCTGGAGAGAAAGAAACATGAGGATCTTCAAAGAGAAGAGTGCAGTAGCTAGAGTCTTGATCTATAAGATCGGGCTATTAATCTTGAGCTCGTTGATGGCGGCAAATCTAGTGGAGAATGGACTGACCGAAGACTAGTTAAGAGAAGTTAGAAGAAGGTTGTGGCCTGTGGAGGCTCTACAGCAAGCTTAAAGAGCTTGTACAGTGAGACAGGCGCTGTAGTTTCAAATTGGCAAGAAAAATCTGCAGCAGATCATAACCGGAGATGAATACCCCTGTTCTGCTCCCTGTTTTACTCCGTCTTTTGACCTTGTTAAGCTTTAGTATCTGATCTGTCTCTAATAACTAACCCTCTTCGTAGAGAGAGGTTAGATCCCACTCTACTTGTTTTTGTTTCACTTCTCTTCTCACCAACTTCTCAATCATTCTGTAACTTTCTTGCCTTCTTTTATCTTAATAAAATTGATGTCACCATTACCAAAAAAACTACTCCGAGAAAATAGAGGTAACCTACCTGCTCTAGAGTTCTCAGATTACCCTATGGTTTGGTGGGATCATCTTTGTACGAGAAGGAGGATAAATAGGCAGTGGCCTATTGAGACATGGAAGGATATTAAAGGCATCATGAGGGATATATTTGTGCCCATCGAAGATAGATGCATCCAACTCTACAACTTCTATGACAAGGTACCAAAAGCGTAAAAGATTAGTACAAAGAAATGGAGATGCTAATGATCAGGGAAGATATAGAGAGGATCATGAAGCCAACATAGCCTGATTTTTACAAGGTCTCAATTGAGAGATAAAAAATGTGGTGGAGATCAAACCCTTTGTGGAGCGGGACGATTTAGTGTCCATGGCTGCCAAGGTGGCGAGGCAACAAAGAAGCAACATTGGTAGATGATATATACCTCCCTCTAGTGCACCAAGACCAGGAGTGCCTACTATTTTAAACCCTAGGCCATCTCTATCAAACCAAAAGCAACAAACCTAAGGCCAAGGTTGAAGCTCCAAAGGAGAGGCAAGCAAGTTTAAGTGGAGGCATTCAATGCTATATATGTCATGGAAGATGGCACATTGCAAGCCACTGCCCAAATAGAAGATCATTGGTTCTCTTGGACAATGGAGAGTACATTTCTAAACTTGAAGAAGAAGAACACACAGCAAAAGAGACATTGGATTATGAAATTGATGAGTCCATAGAGATGGAAGCTCCTCCGGGAAGTCTACTTGCTATTATGAGGATTCTAAGTAGGCAACCCCAGGAAGAGCTCGAGCAAAGTGAGATTTTGTTATGTAAAAGATGTTTGGTATATGGAAAGTTTCTCTCTATAGTGATTGATGGTGGGAGTTGTACCAATGTGATAAGCTTAAATGCGGTAAAGAAGCTAGGGCTGACTATAGTGAAGCGCCAATCACTATAGCAAATTTTGCCTTTTGTGACAGTAGGTTTTTGTCATATTAGACCCTTGTTTTGTCATATTAGGTTTCTTATGAAAAAAGTATTTCTCTCCACGTGTTGTCATTTAATCACCGTCGGGATAGGTCAAATGTGACAAATTTGTAAAATACAGTTGTCACATTTTCTGTTTGATATTGTGACACATTCTTGTGTCATATAAATGGTTCAAAAGTGACTAATAGTTTTGTCACAATAAGGGTCTGGGTTATCACATTTGGACATTGATTTGTTAGTTTAGCTCATGTTCTAGTTAGTCTATTGTGACAAACATATATTTTATGATGAAATATTTTGTCATAATTTGCTAATTTCGTCATAATTTTTATTCATATTACACGATTATACGACAAATATATTTTTTCATTACTTCATATTATGACGAGGTTAGTTTGTCGTGGAAGGTGTTGTATGCGCCTCTAGTCAAATTTGACAAGAGCAATATTTGTCAAGAAATTTACAATAAAGTGACCAATGGACTTTGACATTACATATGAATTGATACAAGAATGGCATAATTCAAAATGAACCTGCATTGCATTAACAGATAAGCATCCCAACAAAGTACTAATTAACCAAATATCCAAAATATTACAACTCCTTGTTCACCATAACACAAAAGGCCAATACAATTATCCCCAATATTCAAACTTGTTAACTGTCACACAAAATATTAGAGGTGTTCCAACATTCTTCTTTCTTCACCATAACACTACATAACATACTAGTACACCAAGAACATCCATTTTCATCTGGCTCTTGAAACTGAGGCAGGATAGTTACCTTAGACTTGCCAGATCATTTGGGGGATACTTGGCGAGCAATCACCAACAGCCGACTCTGTAGCTTTTCCTGGCGGCTTTTAGCTACTGCATCTCCTCTGTTTGGGTCTCAAACTTCTCCTATAAATCTTTTCTTCCCGAAGTTGTATCTTCTCAGCCTGGCTTTTCAGCTGCTCCTCCTGACTTTGTATCTGTGCCTCAAACTCTTTGCTTTTTCTCTCTATTTTAGCTCTTTTTGCCTCCAATTATGCTTGGAGTTCTTGCTCCATAGTGGACATTGGGTTCTGCTTGGGTCTATACTTTACCTTTTCTTCAGAACCATCTCAACAATATCATGACCTGGTACAAGCTTCCCATCTGCCTTTGCTTGTGCATGAATGCATTTCATATCCAGCTATACACATTGAAAAACACAATTTTCACCAAATAGCTCACATTGTTTGCTAGGAACTAATCATAAACAAACAATGAATAGAATGACAATAGCTCACATAATTTTTCATAGGCTCCTCGTAGTGCCAACTTCTATCAGCCCTCTAATACCTCTTTGCATTTAATAGCAAATCGACTAGCTCCCCCTCTACTGCATCGCCCTGCTGCTCACCATCCTCCATGTCAAATTGGTTGATCCTATTCAGTTTGCACATGTTGCTGCTGCTTTGTCTTCTTCTTCTTATCCTATTGAATGTCAGAATGCAAATTTTGTGTCAACTAAAACTTGGTCATAAATAAAGTTGTTTATGACTTGCAGAAATAAATGTTATGTCGACTTCTAGTTAGAGAGCTTACCATCTCATATATTCTCTGATCAAGTGATTTAGCACCAGCTGTGTGTGCATAAGATTGCTTACTCTTGTTATCTTTATTTTGTGCACTTCGCTTCTGCATACGACAAATATCATATTTTAGCAACCATTGATTTCAAGGCAATCATCCACATGACATTAAAGATCAAATTTTCATATTCTCTTATCCGAAAATCTTCAATCTCAAAGTGATCACACAGAAGATGTCAATCCTCTATATTCATGTCCATATGAGGGTTTGTCCTAGCTGTCTTACGGTATTTCAGGTAGTGAGTGTGCATCTGATGCTTGTAATCGATAAACCGCTTGTGCATTCTCTGCTCTATAATTTTCCTTATGTCTTGACCTGTTCTGTTTGTGTCAAATTTGTCCTACATGACAAAGAACTCATAGAATGTCACTGCCCATATGGATTCATTCATACAAAAGCGACAAACCATCTAAAATTCGCTATACAATACCTCTAGCTTCTTGAATAAAGGATGCTAGTCTACTGCAGTTAGCTTTGAATAGTAGTACTTCCTTATCGAGGCCATCAGGCATGTTACGACGCTTAACCCTTTCTTCATCAAGCTCTCATTTGGGCCTATGAATGAATTCCCATTCTTCATAATGAAGATTCCATCCATCTTAGCTCCAGTCCCGGTTATTTTCATAATCTCATACCCTTCAAATAGTCCCTTCGTTTTAGTCGTATTAGGTCCTTCTACGCCAGTGGGAAGGTCACCTTCCATGCCCTCCTGACTAGATTCCTCTACCTTAGAATCCTGATTCTTATTGGTTTCCATTGGATTCATAGTCTTTGTGCGTAGATTCCTCTGCCTTAGAATCCAGGTTCTGATCGGTTGCCATTGGCTGCTCAGATTCTAGGTTCTCACGGGTTTCTTTTGGTGCGTGTATCTGCGTTTACAGATTCAGTAGACCTAGCAGGCTCATGGGGCACCTTTTTTTATCTTGTGACCGGTAATAACTCCCCAAAGGCGCTTCCTTGCTCGAAACCCTTTTTTATTGGCGGGAGTCATACCTGCATACAATTCGTATACAAAAAAACCAAGACAAAGAGAGAAATTATCAAACCATTATAAGAAACATTGGAACTTATGGAATATAAGTTAGATTGAAATAGTCAAAGTCTATAATTTATAGTGTGTTTGTGTCATGACTATAACAAAGTATAAAATTTGCCATTGTAAACATGTACAACTAGGCATAAAAAAAGTGTCATGAATAGCTACAAGCAGCAAAATATTTATGTCCATAATGTACTGCAAGGCATCTTCCTCGTCACTGAACGATGGATCAGTGGCCTCTTGATTTTCTATTTCATTAGTGTTGAACTCACGGTCATCTAACGTGTCATCATCCTCCATCTCCTCATCACTTTCTTCAACTACTGTAGCTCATCTAACAATTCCGCGCAGCCTTGTCTCACTGATGATTAATGGATCCTCGCCGTCACGACTCAGACTCGCTAAGTCTCTGTCATGACTTGAAAGTCATGAAGGTTCACATCCTTTGATTATGGCTAATTATCAAACCTTTTTAAGAGTTTCTAGAATTCCAGTCTACTCTAATCATATTAAGGTAAATAACTTTAGTTCAAATAGAAGAGGTATCAATCGTAAGAGAATACCTCAAGGATTTGGAAGGAGTTGAAGGAAGAGTACAAGGATTTTACTACTGCGAAACAAGTGGTGAATCTAATAAGCTGAGACAAACCAATGTGAGAAATATGAATCTCCGAAGAAAGAGCTACAATCACCAGACGCTAGTAGTATGATAATGGAAGGATCGCAGGGTCCTTGACCCTAAGTAGTAGCAATGAGCCAACGAGTCAATAAACGAGAAGATACCATAGTGAGCCACTCAACTGGTTTTGGTGGGCAACGCTCACTGTGACAAGGAGCAGTGGGAAGTTTAGACTTTAAGCAATGCTAGGGTAGTATAAAGGAAGAGAAGGAGGAAATAATTAGGTTATAGGGAGTATGAAAGGACGCCAAGAAGTCAATAAATCAAGGCGGAGAGGAGGCATGGTCATTTACATATGACGATAAAGAAACCCTTATACATAAACTGCATCACTAGAGAAGAGGGTAGGGAGTTAGGCCTATGACAAGCAACGAGATAAATGATGCAGAGGCCAAGTTATGGTCTTAGTACGACCACCATTAGACAAGACATGGAGGGAAGTGCCACCAAAGTTAAAGCATTATCATGAAGGAGAAAATCATTAAGTTACCTTATCCAAGGTGCCCCACTCTGAGTGGGAGCGGCATAGTAGGATGTCATCTAGAGGAAGCGTCTAGTTAAGGATAAGTAAGACACGTTCAGTTAAGCCACTAAGAACCTATACTAAGGGATTAAGGCACTATACAAGCATCAATAGAGATAAATGACGTGAATAAGGTATGTTAAAGCCTACTAAGGGAAATCCTCTATTTGGAAGCTTTGACCCAAACAATAACGAGAAGATAATCAACAAAGTTTGGTGACCAAATATAGTACAAAGCAACAACGGAAGGGTAGTAAAAGTAAAGAAATATAGTACAAAGCAACAACTGAAAGATAATCAACAAAGTTAGGACGTTATAGAAAGACAATGGTGGTCATCGTCCGGGCGATGTATGCGTCAAGGAAGATAGCTAGGACAGGCCAAAGTAGGAATACAAACAACAACAAAGAAGCATTAGGTTGACTACCAGTGAATAACAATTGGAAGTCCATTGCGAAATTTTGATCAATTTTAAGATGGAATCATGGTTGTCAAGAATAGTCGAAGCGAGAATCTTATTGGTCAAGGTACATAAGTGAGAAGAGAATATGGGCACCCAGATGACTACATCAAGGACGAGGGACATCTAGAACTAGCAAGGAACATCAGGAAGAAGGGTCATGAGTAAAGAAGTAAGATGGATATGAATTTAGGGAACCTGCTGAGATACCCCAAAGGGAAACCAAGATCGCCTATGAGGGTTAAATGTGGCAATCTCTCGGGTGAAGATTTCTTGGAAAAGGAAATCATACGAGGAATTTCATCTAAGGTGTAAGAATGGCAAATAGAAAGTACGAGAACTCCAAATTCAAGCGTCGATAGGGAACTAAGTTAGGCGCTGAGAGTGAACAAGTATACAAAATGGAAGGCCATGATTCTTGAAAGGAGTCATAAGGCTTATCGCAAGCTAGAGAAAGATGCAAAAGATACCTTTAATGCATACTGACAGTAAAAGCAGCAGTATGAGGTTTCTGCTTTTAGCAAGAAGTAACGAGGAGATGACCATTCAGTTTATGGTTAAAGGATAAGACGAAGTATCGAGGAAGAAAGTAAGAGATGCAAAGTTAGGAGATATAAGGACCTTGGTGACCTATGAGTCAAATCTGGAAGAGAGTTAAGTTAAAGGAGTTTTACCATCTGACTGGATAGAGGATAATCCGCCATATGTAACCTTGACGTTCGAGAGAATCATTAGCGTCTCGTATACCGAATAATGTAGATAGTTATTTTTTCGACATACGTCCAAGGTGCATAGGTGATGTGAGGGGTTAAGAAGTCACCACAATATTGAAGTTGAAATGAGTGGAGAGAAGAATTTATAGTTCATGTCATACAATTAAAAGAAGTATAAATCCCTGTAGTAGAAGGATTACCTCAGGTGAAATGTTGAGTCATCACGAAGAACAAATTTAGAGGTCGAAATTTGTTGTAAGGAAGGAGGAAATGTGATATCTCGATTTTGATTTAGGTTCAACAACAACTACCAAGTGAATTGGATCCTCAAATCAAACCAAATCGACATTGTGTTTCATCACACATTTGGGCCAAGTTGTGAAATAAAAAGGGCAGTGAGTCACTCAAGGTTACACGAGTGCTACAAGCCAGGTGGTGATACCAGTGATGGTCAGAAGGAACTATAAGAGGTATAGTGAATCATACAGGGTGAGCAAAAGAAACCATTGGAGTGCACATAGGGAGAACAAGAAGTCATGACAATAAAGTACAAAAGTGGTGCTGACAAAAGAATGAAGTTCGAGCAAATTTCGGGGACGAAATTTCTCCAACGGGGTTACACCCTGCCTTTTCCTTAAGACAAAATGACTATTATACCCTTGGTGAAATTTTTCAAATTCTACCTAAATATCGATGAGGACTAAAAATGTCAATTCTTGGTTCAACTAGTGTTGAGTTTCGACATAAAATGGAAAAGTTACATATGTTAACCGAGTTTCGGAGCAAACTCACCCGTAAATATGTAATGACCCAAATAACCCTGGACAATTAAACCCTAAGCACCCCCAAGCCACCCGACTTCCCCTAGACCTGTAAATACCACCTAAAAGAAAACCTAAAGCCAATCGAAGCTGCAGTAGCCGCCAACTCTTCTCAAAATCTACGAGAATCGATTCCAATTCTCGTTTGTGAGGAGAGGAGAAAACTAGCGGCGGTCGGATATTGGAGCCAATTCCAAAATGGCCAGCATAGTTGGTTGTCGGGACAGCCTCACCAGTGAGGGCTTGATCGTGATTCTTTGAGCTGAATTCCAAAATGGACGAATGGATCATTTGACCGGAATTTCAAACTGGTATGAAAGCAAGGGAACAGATCCGAAGCAAGCTGCTTCGCATGGTGACGTTGGTCTTGATCCACTGTTCACTAACGGAAGGATTTGGATTGGAGAGGCGTAACGGACATGGGATCGATAGATTGTTGGTGGAAGACAATGTTCAGGGTAAGGATTGTCCAGGCTGTTTATTTATAGAATGGTGATGATGATTGGTGCATTAAAGTGGAATTAGTTGTGGAAAGTGGAGTTAGAAGTGAGTCGGCGAGGGTTTTGATGATTGGAGGTGGGAACCGAACTACATGACAAAACTCCACCCACTGTAAAAGCAATGGCTTGGGGACAAATTCATTTGGATGTTTTGCATTGCATTAGGAAGCTGATGTAGCTCTTGTGCGATGGTGGGTTGTGGCCGAGCAATCATGCAACAATCAAGTGGAGGGAAATTGATCCCTAATTCAATTCGACCACCTTCAACGAAAAGTGAGTGTAAATGAGGTAAATTCTACGCCTTACGTATTCTTTCAAGTATTAGAGTTTTCTATATTTTTCGTGAAGTGTTGCTATTGTTGTTTATGCTCATGATTGATGATATGTGCTTGTTTGAGCTGTGGTTTATAGTGAATGTGTAATGTTTGCTTTAAAGCTTTACGTTTATGAGTGATTGTTAAAGTTAAGAACAAGTCCTTTTGTTTTAAGAAGTACTTCACCTTCAAGAAGGTGAAGTCGTTTTAAGTGTTTTTAGTCGCTAGCGCCAGTCCGTTGCCATTTGAGATTTTCAGATAGAGCAGCAGTTATGCTCTTGAGATCTTTGAGACAGAGCAGCAGTTATGCTTAGGGATGGCAATCAAACCCATGGCCGCGGGTACCCGACCGCCCCATACCCAGTCAACGCGGGGAATCCCCGCTTTGACCGGGTATGGGGCGGGTATGGGTAAAACCCGCAAAAGGTTTGATGGGTATGGGGCGGGTATGGTTTTAGCCTCCCCCGCCCCATACCCATACCCATACCCGCCCCACTAAGAGAATTTCTTCACATATCAAAAAATACGTGGATTAAATTGTAATCTATCAATGATGATGACGATAACTCGAGAAAATAAATAGTAGAAATGCAATTGAGTAACCACCTTAATCAAAACCTAATTCATTTCCCTCAATTCTCCTTCCACTCTTTCACTTTCCCTCTTGTCAACAAAATTATGTTAGTTAATTATTACTTAGTAAATGTATCAAGAGTTAGAGCATAATAATTTAAAAAATATTATAGTCCATATTATGTATTAATGGATGTTTTAGGATCATATTCTTTGAATCGTATTTAGAAAATGACCGTGTTTTGTTGACTTCGTGATATAATAGGTTTTTTATGGTTATAATTAAAACTTTTCTTGTAAGTTTTAGGTATAATAATGTTGGATGTACGGGGATGGGTATTACCCATGGGTACCCGAAACCCACGGGTATGGGGATGGGTTTGCAAAACATTCCCCCGCATGGGTATGGGGCGGGTATGGGTTTGGGTATTTGAAGATGGGGATGGGGATGGTTTAGGCAAACCCGCCCCAAACCCGCCCCATTGCCATCCCTAGTTATGCTCTTGAGATATTTAAGTTGAGCAGCAGTTATGCTCTTGAGATTTTTAAGATGAGCAGCAGTTATGCTCTTGAGAATAGTGGAAGAAGAGCCTTCCACGATAAGTTTAAGTTTAAGGAAAGCCTTGAGGGCTTCTCATACGTTTGAGTTCGATAACCGGACTAGCTAATGAGGGATCCCCGTGTCGGTCAAGTATTTAAGTCAAGCTTTGAGATTTAAGAATGGAGAGTAACATTAACTCCCATACATTTTTCAGGGTGTAAGTAAGAACAACTTCCACCAATTTAAGTAAGTGTTTTAAGGAAAGTGCTAAGCATTATAAGTTTAAACGTAAGGGCGTAGACTGACCCCATCTCACTCACCAGTTTGAAGAGCCAGAGGAGGAGCTAGAGGAGCAGTAAGTGAGCATCGAGTTCGAGGACAGCCAGCTAGAGGAGGCCAGTATAAGCGTCAAAGAGGATGCTTAGTCAAGGTGTCAGTAACAACAACATTAGATATGATTAGTTATTTACATTTATGATTATGAGTATAGACTGGAGATCACTTTGAGATTTTAAGTATTGAGTTTGCCCATGTGCTAGGGCGTTGCTTTGAACTACAAGTGTGTGTTTTCAGTATTTTATTTATCAAGGCATTTTAGTAAAAGTAGTACCCGGCAGGGTTAGGGTGCTACAGTCCACATCTTGTTGGTACGGCTAATTTCCATACAATGGACCGCCATATTCCACTTACTCCTTCTCGAGAACACCATACAAAGTTCTAGGAGAGACCTTGTGGATGACTCGCTAATTTCCATACAATGGACCGTCATATTCCACTTACTCCTTCTCGAGAACACCATACAAAGTTCTAGGAGAGACCTTGTGGATGAATCGCTCTGACTATCATAATAAAATCCCACTAAGGCCAAAGTATAAACAATAAATGGGTGCAGTATAGGGCTAGTATGTTTAAATATCAACCTGGGCCAGCCCATGTACAGCTATTTCGACTGTTTGAAACATTATCTAGTGGATTAGTTTTGGTGAGAACAAAGGTCTAAAGCTAAATTACTTTGCAAAGGTAAAATGGATTTGACACTAATTGAGAAGGCTTCATCTGGGTGTTGCTCCCCCTAGTTAAAAATTACGACTTGAAGGATCGAATGACTGTGTCTGTGTGTAGTTAGGGGGTTATAAACCACAGCAAAGTCTAACAAGTTGCCAAAGCTACCCTCTTAGTCCCTAGGTCGAGGAAATGGGATACGATCCAAGCCACTAATGCGACCCTCAAAACCTATTGACTTCGGAATAGTTGTCAAACAAGTAGCCAAAGCTACCCTCTTAGTCTCTAGTTCGAGGAAATGGGATACGATCCAAGCCACTAATGCGACCCTCTCAACCTATTGACTAAGGAATGGTTAGACTTCAACCTCGAATTGGAGTTCGGACGGCCACCCACAACCAAACCCTAAGTGCTAATACGGAATAGTAGATTTGCCTTACATTAACTAAACTAGGAGGCAACGAATTACTCAAGAAAACCTAGCATTCAATCCACTTTCAAAGAAATGAAGGGATTTTCTCTCTACCTAGGTTAGAATGGCAATTAGATTGATAGGCTTTCACACAACACAATCATTCATGAATAATACCTCCACATTCACATTAGAGACAACCACACACAAAATCATTCAATTCATACAAGCATTCGCATAATTGTAGCTAGGGTTTACAAACATCCAAGTGAAGAAGGGACTACTCCATGTTAGGAGAAGGGAAAACACAAGAGAGGGAAAGGAAAACCATAAATAAGATGCAAGCCTTGCTCCTTGTGTTAAGAGATCCTCCTTTGGGGGAGGAATTCCTAAATCTTTGCTTGGAGATGAAACGCTAGCTTCTCCTCTTGTTTGGTTCGTCACTTTCTCACTCTAAAATCTGAAGAAGAAGAAGTTTCTCACACTAGGTCTCTTCCCTTCTTCTTCCTTTCAGCTGGCTCTTTATACTGAGATCGAGCCCAGTTAACGGCATGAGTTCACAGCCGTGAACATCAAAACGCATCCGTGAACACAGCTTGCTGAACCAAACTGTACTGCTTCACTTCTTGGGTTCACAGTTTGTGGTTGCAGTTCACTATCTTAGCGACCATGAACAGCCTTGTCCTCAGTAACCTCAAAACCCTCTCTGGACGCTCCTTGGTTCACGGATTGTGGTTCCAGTTCACGGTCCTACAAGACCGTGAACTCCAATGGCATACCATGAACACAGGCTGTCTGCTCCTCTTTGCCCGGTCTTTGCTCATTTTCTTCCAACTTTTGACTCTGGGGTTGGTTTCACCTGTTAGGATCTAAAATACACTATAACACAAGAAACCTCGCGTAAAACCACCCCTTTTGGAGTTCAATTGCAACAAACATCAAAGATAAATGAGGATAAAAAGTGTACAATTAGGCCCGAATCAGACGATATGCCATGGACCACCGTTCTTAATATCCGGAATGTAAAACACTTGGTTAGCCTAACTAACCAATATATATGGGTCCTTTGTACCCCATTTTCTATCCATGTTTATGCTCATCAAGAACCCATCAGTCCTTATTCCATTTTTCTTGTCACCCAGATTAAACCACTAACACTTGAACACAAAGATACGATGGCCGTCAGAATACTAAAGCTTAATTATGTCTACCAGAACCTATAATAATCTATAGTCTCCCCTTTGTGGTCAACTCTCACAACAACACCACTATTCTGAGTTCGATGACCTTACTCGGTCATCTTTATTTGGTAATAAATCCTGTTAATAATGAGTCCGGGATATCTAGTAATCCTTTCATCGGCTCTTAATCCTAAGACATATAAATGATCATACCTTTTAAGCGCGTCGGCCAAAAACTTTTTAGAAACCTAAATAGTAAACGACAAGGGAAAGAAAGGTAAGATTCTGATGTTATAAGTAAGATAAAAATAAAAAGAAGGTTCAAAAATATCGTAAGTACTCTTACATACGTTTTAAATCGAAGGGAAGTTAGCTTCAATGCTCGCTAGGGTACTGTTTGGATAATTGAGCAGCAAATCTTCCATATGCATGTTGTAACCCAGTTGTTTAGTTAAACGTTTTCACATTAGTTAAGTCCAATTATTATAGAAAGAAAAACTAGGCGTACTTACTTCAAGTATGCTTCAATTTCCTCTCAATTGTAGAGGACTACCATTGGATCTGATGGAATTGATCCCGAGTTATAGGGTCGTACTTAGCAGCTACTATGGGTCTACCTTTGTGATGGAAAACATCAAAACCCTGATAATTTACATCGTCTGACCCATCATCATTTTTGTCCAATCTACTTGCTCTGGTTTGAACTCCCTTAAGATAGCGAGAATAGAAATCTAAAAATTCCTACAATATATATCTTTTAGCAATGGATCCCTAGGCACGGGCCTTATTAGAAGCATAGGGTGGCTATGTTGTGTAAAAGTCGAAAAAGGGTGGCATCAATGTGTTTTAAACGAACCTCTCCATAGGGTACATCCATCGGCTGTCCCCCGAGCTCAACCTCATGGGGAAGGTGAATAGGCAGACGAATCATCACAATAAAGAAAGCTGGTGCATATAACATTTGTAGCTTACAAACTAGTACTGGAATGTTATCATCGAGCTTTTTGACAGTGGACTTGGTTATCGTTCTTAAACACAACTAGGGGTGGAAATCGGTACGGTATCGGTATCCCAATACCAAATACCGAAATCCCGAATTATAGCCGAAAGTCAATCCCAATCTCAATCCCTAAATAATTTCGGTATTCCAATCCCTAAATATTTCAGTATCCCAATCGGTACTTCGGTATCCCAATCGGTATTATCGAATAAGAAATTAATTACATTTGAAATAAATAATTAAATATATAAATTAGATTTGATTGTTTAATTTAGGGCAAAAAGACTAAGCAAAGAGTCTTGAGTTTGTCTAGAGCTAGGATATGGATAAGGAGAATGAAGGAGAGGTAACGTATCAAGTTCTTGTCATTGGTAATCTTTAATTTGACGAATTGAATGCTAAGAGAAGACTAATACTAGTGCTTGCTTTTTGGTGTTACAAAAATAACAAGTTATTAGGTGAGAGATGAGAGTGACTTAAATTGGAAAGCGAAAATTGAGTTGGATGGGGACTTTTGAGTTGTGAAACAAAGATGAAATGATCTATGTATAATTAAATGACACTCTTGTTGGTTGAGGGTCGTGTAGTAGTGAATGAGAGAGTCTAGTTGAGAGGATAAAATACATACTAGCTTATATTTCGGTATTTCGGTATATACCGATCCCAATCCCGTAATTCCTAATACCGAATTAAAATTGAAATTCAATCTCAATCCCAATCCCAAGAAATAATACGTGTATTCGGTAATACCAAATATAGACAAATTCGGTACGGTATTCAGTATATCCCAAATACAGGTACCAAACTTCCAGCCGTAAACACAACTCTCGAAAGAATTCACTAACTTTGGAGAGTATATTATAGACATCTTTTCTCAAGAACCCTTGTGCAGTAGTAGGCAAGAGTCTTTGGATGAACACATGGTGATCATGGCTTTTCATGCCAATTACCAACCTACCATCACTAGTCGCTAACTGATATGTATTAGATGTATAAGCATCAGGGAACTTTATAGACCTCAACTAGTCACAAAACGCCCTTCATTGTGAAATCTTTAAGGTGTATAAAGGTTGCGGCATTTTACAAGTTCAACCGGCCATTACCAGATGTAACTCTTTCCTAATATGGATTTATTCCAAATCACGTGTAGCATTGGCTGTATCATGGGTCTTTCCCTCGATATTTAGCATCATAGCTATCACATTCTCACTAATACTTTTCTCAACATGAATTACATCTACGTTATGCCTCAACTGTATAGTTTTCCAATATGACAAGCTCCAAAATGAAGCTTTGATTTTCCAATTATGAACATTATCAGAACAACCCCTTTTCCCACTATCGTTGATTACCAAATCATTTTCAAATGCCAACTCAATTTACTGCAAAAGTTCTTCTCATAATAAAAGTATGGGTTTACCTCTCCATCGAATTTACGGGTATTTCTCCACCTATGGTTAGTGGTCAGCCACCTTCGATGGCCCATGTAACACTGTTTATGACCAAATTCCAAACATTGGTAGCATGTCCCACTATAACAGACAGGACATGCTAATTTTCCCTTTGTACTCCGGCCTGGTAGCATTCCATATGTAGGGAAATGGTTTATTGTCCATAACAACGCAGCATGTAAACGAAATTTTTTGTTAGAGTGTGTGTCATATGTAATAACCCCATCCTCCCATAACTCTTTCAGCTGCTCTATAACGGGTTCTAAGTACACATGTATGTTAATACCATTCGATTTTTCACCGGACATCAGGACACTAAGGATCAAAAAGCTTTTTGTCATACATTTCCAAGGAAGGAGATTGTATGGTGTTAAGACAACATGCCACATGCTATAACTAGTGCTCATGTTCCCAAACGGGTTGAACCCATCACTAAGAAGAGCAAGACGGACATTCCTAGGGTCTGCTGCGACCAACTATGATCCTCATCAAATTGTTTCCAAGTTCTTGCATCCGCCGGATGCCTTAGTACGTCATCATCGACACGCAAGACCTTGTGGCACCTCATGTCTTTAGAATCTTCCTTAGTCATGTACAATCTTTGGAGCCTGTCTTTTAGTGGGGAATACCTAGCTTTCTTTTGGACTACATTGTTTTGTTTACCATATATGTATCTACGCTCTTTACATTTTGGGCATGTTTTAGCAGATTGGAGAGGATCTCTATAGAGTACACAATGGTTTGGGCACACATCTACTACAGTGTAACCAAACCCTAGATCATGCATCTCCTGCTTCACTTCATAGAAGGAAGAAGGAAGCGTCTCCCTAATAGGTAAAGCTTTCTTGACTAGGTCCAGATTTAGGTTGAAGGCTTTGTCACTACTATTGGTTAACAAATTATTATTCAGCAATTTGATAACGAATGATAATTTGGAGAAGTTACCACATCCAGGATATAATGAAAAATTGGCATCACAGATTAGCCGACCCAATTTGCCATTATGGTCTGCCATATTAGAATAATTAGGTGATGTTGTCAGCGTATATTAGAATAATTAGGTGTTGTTGTCCCCACGGTGGCAGGAGCATTTCCAGAATTGGCATAGAGTACGTAGATAATGTAATATAGCAGGCATATCATTGTCAAAACCTTCAGTGTCACACTCAAAGTTAGGTTCATTAAGCTTGTTACTACTACCGGCATAGTCAAACGACTCACCATGATGGATCCATGTAGTATATGTCTCCACGATGTCGTGCCTAGTTATATCATCTTCCACAACCACCAATTTCTTGAAGTTGCGATTATTGCACCTTTTACAAGGGCATCTAGTTTGACCTAGCTGATCAACATGTTTAGAGGCAACCCCTATGAACTCAGAAAGCCCCTTTTGATATTCATCACAAAACCTATCCTTACGCTTAATCCAATTTCTACTCATTTTGACTGTGGAAACTGGAAACAATAAACACTGACCTTCACTTACGAAGAAGCTGGTCAATATGGAAGCACACAGTGAGATGAACGAGAAAAATGATTTACAGAAGATAAATAACATAACAAAATGAAATAGTAAACTTCAACTAATTAATTTAAATCCAAAATGAAACACAACCCTCTTTTCTTACATTTTCCTAGTGCTTGGTGCGCCTTCACTCTATGAACCTTGCACAACAAGACGGTAACAGGATAAAGTAATATTGGAAGCAGTCCCTATCATATAACTTTTATTTTGTTGCGTCACGTACAATATTAGCTGAAGTTTGTGAAACCGAAGGCCCTAAACCATTAAAGAGAAAACTATTTTCGTACTATTGGATTTAGATAATGATTCTTTATTTACTATCGAGGTGTATTAACAAACTTCAGTCCTACTCACTATCACGACAAGCAAATAAATGACAAAGAACCATCACAGACTGCCATTCATGGATAACACCATCATATCAGCATGCCATTATCATACACTGTAAGTAACTATATATCCATTGTGACACTTGAAATCAAACCAGCCACATTCCAACAACCAAATCACAACAAAACCACACTATCTATCACACCAGAATCAACAACCTTGCGAAAATCTCTAAACTCAGACTCAGAGACCATTGTATAGCCCGTACCCCAATACATGTCCATTAACGAAACACAAATGAAAAGATTGAAGGCTTTGTACCAACGTGGAATTTTGATTCCTCTCCTGGGAGCGAGAATTCGATTCTGTAACAAATGGGCAGAATTCAATCGCTTATGCATAACAATCGAGGAAATCAAAGAAGAGAAAAACCTTAAATATTACCTCCGTTGAGTCCCGATTGATGCCCTAGACTATGGTAAATCAATTCTGGAAGAAAGGGGTTGATGTCAAATTCACTCACAATAAATAGAGGGGATAGTGGATAATCACCTGAGTTCAGTTCCAATTCTTCCACCAAACCACCAGAATTCGAATCTGGAAAGAAGACACAAATTCAGATACACATGCAGCAGCAGAATCAACAAAATAAAATTAGAGATAGAACCGAGTAGATTCATTTCGTGCACTAAACACAGAATACAAGAAGGGATTATTACCTTCCATGATGCAGTATTCGTGCCCTAGGTTAGAGTCGCCGCTATGTTTTGGAGAGGAAGTTCAGGGTTTTTCGAGTGGGGAGGAAGAGGAGTTTATTTTTGTCTAACGAAAGGAAGTAGAGGGAAAATTTCCCAACACTGAAATGCTGCCTGCCAAACTACAATTTTCACCCCTCTAAAACAAAAAAGTATATTTTAATTGGGCCAAATAGTTTTTCTAACAACTTAATATGACATAACAAAAAAAGAACCTACATTTTGTCCGCTCGCGTTGGGAATAATAATTCCTATTATAGAAAAATGGTTTGTCATTTACACATGTCATGACGACATAATATGACGAAAGCTACTCTGACGAATAATTTTGTCACATTTTAGTCCCATACATCCGGATATGGAACGCCTATTTTTGACAACATATGTGACACAAGATATTTGTCACATTACCCATCTATTATGACCAACACTAATGACAACACATTAACTTATCACATTAGGAATCCCAAATTGAACGAATTTGAGTTTTGTCATATTACACCCTCTATTGTGACAAATTGTAAGTGACAAAAGTTAAGTTTTGTCACAATATACCAAATTTGTCGTAGTGAATAGTCCTACAATCTTTAGTGGCTCAATAAAGATGGTTCAATCAAAGTCTCGAGGCAAGCTTTGCTGAAATTCAACATGGTCCTATATGACGTGGTACCAATGCAAGTCGTCCACATCCTACTTGGAAGGCCATGACAATTTGATCGAAGTGCACAACATGATGGGGTCACCAACAAGTACAAGTTGTCGCGCAAAGGTCATAAGTTCATATTGAAGATCATGAGATTACATGGAATGCCATGTATGATTGTGTCTGATCGAGATGCAAAACTTCTGAGCTATTTTTTGAAGATGTTGTGGAGCAAACTGGGGATGAAGTTGTTGTCTTTGATGACTTGTCATCTTGAAACAAATGAACAAAGTGAAGTAGTCAATCGTACACTATACCAAATGCTTCGAGCAATGATCAAGAGCAACATTAAGGTTTCGGAAGATAGGCTACCACACATGGAGTTTGCTTATAATCGAGCTGTGCATTCAACCACAAAGTACTCACCTTTTGAGCTCGTGTATGGGTTCAATCCACTTACACCATTGGATTTGACACCTTTACCCTTAAAGGAGAAAGTTAACATAGATGGAGAAAAGAAGGCCGTATTTGTGAAGAATCTCCATGAGAAGGAAAGGTTGAACATTGAGAAAAGGACGAAGCAAATTATGAAACACGTAAAAAAGAATAGAAAGCCGCAACAACTTGAAGTTGGAGATTGGGTATAGGTGCACATGATAAAAATGAGAGATTTCCATACCAAAGGAGATCCAAGATGCTACCTAGAAGTGCAGGTCCCTTCCAACCGATTTCGAAGGTTGAAAGCAACACCTACAAGATTGGCTTGCGAGGAGAGTACGGGATAAGTGCAAGCTTCAAAATTTATGATCTTGCACCTTATTTGGATGGCAATTTGGATTTGAGGGCAAATCCTTTTCAAGAGGGAGGGACTTATGAGGTCATCAAAACTAAGCCCACAACATCAGGACAGGGTCCAATTACATGTTTCAAAGCTAGATGTTAAAGTAGGATTTTGCACATTACTTGGATGGTTATTTTGATAACATGGACGTGGACTAGCTCAAAGGGAGGTACATTGTGTTGCTACAATACATGGAAGGATATCAAAGGGAGAAGAAGGGTTTGGGAGATTGAGTGGAGATGAAGTTGAAGGGAGATCGAATGGAGAAGAGGGTGGCGTATTGGATGGGCTTTTGAAGTGTCAGCCCAAAAGGAATACCATTTCCTTAGCATAAAAGGAAGGAATACCAAGTCAAAACCTTTATGGAGAAGGCTTTTTAATTTTTGGATGTACATGTGTTTTGTTACACCCCGCTTTTCCTAAAAATCAAAATGACTATTATACCCTTGGATCAAGTACCACCGTAATATCAATGAGGACTAAAAATGTTAAATGTTGGTTTAAGCGGCGTCAAATTTGGACATAAATTGAGGAAGTTACGGACATTAATTGAGTTTCGGATTAAACTCACACGCAGCTGTGAGATTCCCAAAACATCCTCCAACTAATTAAACCCTAGACCCTCTACCCCACTCGGCCTCACCCCCAATAGCAAAACCCTCGCAGCCTTTTATTTCTCTACCGAAAGAAACTTGTCTCCGGACATGGGAAATCAAAGCAAAGTGACGCCAGAGCATATTACTCCCTCTAATACGAGAGCTACTTGGTTAAGCAAGCTTGTGTTCGTGTTATTGCCATCGCCATCAGGAATCGCAGAGTTATTGCTATCGCCGCCCAGCGTTGGACGATGGGGGGAAACATGCAGGAGGTGGTGATTGAGGACTTGCTACCGGGTGGGCAGGGCAAAAGGAGAGGGGAGGCAAAGCACATCATTCCCGCTACTCGAGAGCTGTGTGCTCAAGCAAGCTCGTCTCATGGTTGTTGCCAGCTTCGCTGTGGACGATGACGGAGGCAGAGGGGAGGCAAAGCACCATCATTCCCGCTACTACGAGAGCAACAAGCTCGTCTCATGGTTATTCCCCAAGCGTGAGGCGACATCATTCCCGCTACTACGAGAGCAACAAGCTCGTCTCATGGTTATTCCCCAGGCGTGAGGTGATGATGGAGGACTGACTGAGTGGAGGGGAGTCAAAGCACCATCATTCCCGCTACTAGGAGAGCTACTTACTTAAGCAAGCTCGTCTCATGGTTATGGGGAAGCAGGGGTGAGGCGACGATGGAGGACTGACTGAGTGAGGAGCATCGACGGCGAGCTTCATTTTCCCTACTATCTCTACTATTGGGAGCATCGACGGCGGGCTTCATTTTCCCTACTATCTCTACTATCGAGAGCTGCTTGCTTAAGAAAGCTTGTCTTACTGTTATTGCCATCTCTGCCCTGACTTTGATGCCAATAATGACCAAAGCAAGCTGGTCCATTTAATTCCATTTGCCAAGCAAGCTGCTTTATTTTATTCAAGCAAGTACGAGTGTACTATTATCTTGGAAGCGAGTATGGAAACTTTGGAGCAAAATCAGAGCCAATTCCGACGGAAGTAAGGTGAGTGTAAAGGGGGTAAATTCTATGCCTTACGGTTTTTCAAATATTTGTCTTGAGTATTTTCAAGTATTGATTTACGTGAGGGATGTGCAGTGTTTGATTCATGTTTGAGATCGCATGATTATGTTTGATAGTATGTGCTTTGGTTGAGCTATGATTTGAAGTGAAGATGTATGAGTTTATCTCTTACTTTGAAGTTTATGTTTATGAGTGATTATTAAAGCTTAAGAACAATCCCTTTTAAGAAATACTTCACCTTCGAAGAAGGTGAAATCGTTTTAAGTGTTTTTAGTCACTAGCGCCAGTCTGTTGCCATTTGAGATTTTCAGATAGAGCAGCAGTTATGCTCTTGAGATCTTTGAGACAGAGCAGCAGTTATGCTCTTGAGATATTTAAGTTGAGCAGCAGTTATGCTCTTGAGATTTTTAAGATGAGCAACAATTATGCTCTTTTGAGAATCGTGGAAGAAGAGCCTTCCACGATAAGTTTAAGTTTAAGGAAAGCCTTGATGGCTTCTCATACGTATGAGTTGGCAACCGAACTAGCTAGTGAGGGATCCCCGTGTCAGTCTGGTATTTAAGTTGAGATTTAAGCTTTAAGAATGGAGAGTAACAGTTACTCCCATACAGTTTTAAGAGTTAAGATTTTTACTAATGGAAGTACAAACAACTTTCCTCAGTTTGAGTTTAAGTGTTTGAGAAGAAGTGCAAAATTATTAGAAAGTTTAAAACGTAAGGGCGTAGACTGACCCCAACTCACTCACAAGGCCTTAGTAAGGGAATGAGCGAGAACCAGATCGGTAGCAGCTAGCTAGAGGAGCAGTTAGAGAGCAGTGAGTTCGAGAGGAAAAGTTCGAGGGCAGCTAGCTAGAGGAGGGCACTGCAAGCATCACGGAGGATGCCTAGTTAAGATTTTCAGTAGCAGCATCGACAGAGACGACCTAGTTAATTGCATTTTATGATTATGAGTATATACTGGAGATCATATTGAGATTTTAAAGTTTGAGTTTAATTTGCCCACGTGTTAGGGCTTTGCTTTGAACTACAAGTGTGGGTTTTCAGTATTTTATTTATAAAAAAAATTTCCCGCTGTAATTTAAGATTTGAGTATTTTATTTATCAAGGGCATTTTAGTAAAAGTAGTACCCGGCCGGGTTAGGGTGTTTCATGTTTATTTTGCTTTCATTGTTTGTTTCGGATTTGGGTTTGTATGGTTATTTAATAGTGTCCAGTTCTATTGTTTTAGCAATCATAATTTTACTAATCAAATTATAGAGTTTATCTCGTGTTCATCATTGAAAATTTGTGCAAGCTTTCTGTCGAGGAGTCTAAGAGCTTTCTCGTGTCTACAACTCCATATCGAGTCAAACACAAAAATCAAAACTGGACAAAGCTATTTGAGACAATGTATGGGCTTTCTTAGCCACCAAGTGAGCTACTTTATAGTTATGCCTACATAGAGAGCACACTATAAATCTAGAGTGCAGTTACAACATCGTCCAGTCTCCTGGAAGATTGCCCCTCCCTTAGTGTCCGTAACGATCCCCAAGTTTACCTTTTCAATTACTACCTTCACATTCCCACTCAACTACATCGACTCGAATCCCCATTACCACATGCTTACACCATTGAATTATCTCACGCAAGGCCCGCAACTTAGGCTTGACTGAAAAGTCCACTAAATCGGGTATTCGAGTGTGTTCAGATAAAACCTGAATGTGTAGGTATCGGGCACAAGCAGGGTATGGATATTCTAATATCTACCCCAAACCCGCCAATACCCAGATACCCTCTTGCCCATCGACTTCCCACTTCTCGAATCTCATTCTCATTCTCACTTTCAACTCTGTCCCGCCATTCCTCAACTCCACACTACTGAATTCACATTTCCAACCCTCCTCCAATACTCTTGACTCATCGTCTTCTCAGAGCCATTAAATCAAACTCCCCTAGCCATTAAATGAATTCTTCTTCCCAAGCCCAAAGCCTTTCACCGTTGATGGAAAAGTGACAAATAATCTCTCAAATCTTTCATTCTACTAGCACCAATTCTCATCTCTTTAGTGATTATAGTAAAAGGCACTATATCTCAACAGACGTAGAGATATAAGAGAATGGTTTCAGTCATTCAATGATTATTATAAATTTTAAATGTCAAGAACCTCAATGAAGAAGAATTGCAACAGAGTACTTTCTTGTCTTTTTGGGTTCTTTTCAAGGTCTACTACTCTGTTTTATTAGCACGTTGTTGGAGTTGCGTAAATTTTTTTGGGTTTTATGATCAGGTATATAACATATCCATAGGTATACGGATACCCACCTGATATTCGTTGATATAGGTATGGTTAGAGATATGGATCCATTCCTTTATATGGTAACCACCCGATACCCATTCGAAACTTAGATGAGTGGGTATTAGATAGCCAGTATCCACCAGGGTCGGCTCTGACTCCTAGAGGCTTTGTTCTATATATTAAAAAAAAAGTTACCCATATTTTTAATTTAAAATATTATAAAATACAAATAAATAAAATTAATTAAGAATAATATATATCTAATATTATTTCCAATAAATAGCTATAATGATTTTACATAGGATGAAAAAAATCAATATTTGATGATTGAATAATAAAAATACAAAAAGAATCCAAATAATAACTAAATGGACAATTAATCAATTAAATGGACTAACCTGAATAGGTGATTGAATAAAAAATCAAAATAAAAATCTTCCCTTCATGTAGTCCATTCATTTTCAAATTATTAGCCGAACTTTTCAAAATTAAAAGTATTTAGCCAAACACCGTTAGCATTTTAGTTAGTAACGCTCACTTGACAACATGATGCTAAGTTTGAAGAGACATGCGACGATCAACATTCTAAAATTTTAATATTTTAGTGAAAATAAGAGTTACAAAATTATTGACGATAACAGACAAATGACTATTATTTTTATACTTTTCAAAATACTTGGCTAATTATTTGTATTTCGAAAGGAAATGTTTGAAAGGTTTGATTAATAAATTGTATTTACTCTAATAATTATTAGCTATGTACATGATAGAGGCTCCAGACTGAGGACACCCCCTATAATTTAGAGGTCTTATATAGTAGGATCTTCCGCACACCCCTAGAGCCGACCTTGTTATCCACTACTGATCAGACCCGTTGCCAACCTACTGCAACTCCTTAATGAAAGGGTCTTCAATGCCATGTTCAAAAAGCACACCGCGCTCTATGATCAAGTATTTCTGTTTTTGGTAAAATACATCTCCATAGCCATAACTTTCATGTTTGTGACAATAATAGGCACTTTTGGAGAAGGATTAATTAGGGGTGGGCATTGGTTCGGTTCGGTTGAAACCGAACGGAAAAGTAGCATATCGGGTCCCCGGTCCACAACATACCTCAAACCGATTTCGAACCAAAATATATTTTGGTTTGGTTTGGTCGAATCAAAATATATTTGGTTCGGAATTGGTTTTCAGATCCAAGCCGAATTTGCAACGTTGCCCTTGTGTTCTCCGTCTAAACTCTCTCTCCCCAATTGCTGATTTTTTCGCTCTCTATCTCTCTTCTTTTTCCCCTCTATTGCCCGCCGCTGACTCCCACCTTCAACTCTTCTCTCCTCTCTACTCGCGCTCAGCTTCTCCCTTCCCTTCGCCTTCAGATCTAAAAGCCATGCTCGCTCCGCCTGTCTCCTACCGCCGCCACTTTCTCCCTCCGCCGGCGCTACTCTGTCCCTCCTCTCTGTCTCGTTCTCTCAGAAGAATCTGCAGAAGTCGGCTGCCACCCACCAATCTCTCTCTCCTGATCAGGCCTCTTCACTCTGTCCCTCGATCTCGAACTCCCCTCTCCGCCTCCACTACCCACTTTTTTCCTCCTCTCCTCTTCTATCGTGACGATCGTTGTAAGAGGTCTGAATTAGGACGATTGGGTAATGTCTAGGGTTTCAGTGGGCTGGGGTGAGAGAGTGGGCGTTGTCATTGTGTGGGGTGGGACTGGATGGGCAGTTTGGGTTTTGGGCCTAGGTTTTGTATAGGATGGGCTAGGGTTTTAGTGGGCTGTGGGTAATAGGTTGGCTTAGGGTTGGGCTGTTGTGGCCATATTTTGGTGTTCGATTCGGAATTTGAAGCTTTGGTTTGGTTAAATTATCCTAGTTTCCGAAATAACCAAATTTCTCTTCTGAATTCCGAACCGAACAACACTAGTTGGCTTCGGTTTGATTTTGTCCGAGTTTCAGTCCAGTTCGATTCGGGTTTATCGAACCGAATGCCCATCCTAGGATTAATACCTTATTTTGGCCCGAACTATACTCAAGTAATCAAATTTGGCCAGTGGTTTTAGAAATTACTATCCTGACCTCAATTATACACCATATAGACTAATTTGACCCAACTCATGAATTTGCGTCAAATTAGACAACCAACGATATTGACCATTAGTGAATCAGCATACTTTGCTAACATGGATGCCACTATACAATAAAAATCAATATAATAATAATTCAATAAAAAATCACTTTGTAAAAAAAATCACCTCAACATACACGTCAGCAATTGCTAGACCTGACTTGCTACGTAGATGCCATGTGAGTCCCCTAAAAACCTAAAAAAAAAATCTCCCAAAAATATTCCCTCGCCACCACCACGTCGTGAACCCTTCCCTATCCACCAGCTCCTGCACCGCCCGCCGCTTGTATCCTCGTCGCTCCATAGCTTTCCCCATCGATGTCGATTCAAAGGGTAAATTCTAGGGTTGGATTAAAACTGTCGCCTCTCCATCAGAAACCCAAATCCAACTTGATTTCGAATTGCCTCCAACCCCATTTATCCTCTGTTCATAAGTACGTTACACCCACAAAAGCCCTCCATTCGATTTCATTCCCACAATTTTAGATAAAAAACCCATTTTCTTATCGGCGACCATTCCCTCAGTTATTGTCTTCGAAGTTTTAATTGTTCAAAATCTGCAAAAAAATTATCATTCCCATATCTAATCTGGGCGCTACCGTCGATCACCTGGTTCACTCAATGAAACCCCGTAGTCGAGAAGCGGCTAAGTTATATCGGGGACCTGCTGTGGAATGGCAGATTGTTCCTGTCCCTCGTCTGTGCATCTTCAACCCAGCGTATCGGAGAGATCATAACTAGAGCTTCATCAATAAAACCTCTTTACATATATTTTGCTCTCTCGATGCGGTGAAGACTTGCTTCTCGAGGTTCACCTTCCTTGTTCCTCTATTTTGGAAGCTCCAGAGATTTCTTAATCTTAGATCGGAAAAGTGGTGAAGATGTTGGATAAGAGGAGATGAACTAGCGCGATGCCACATTTAACGACAACGTCGAAGGAGACGGTGCCGAAAAGGCTGACGACAAGGGTGGAGAAGCGGCGACGACGGCTGGTGGAGGAGAGGGTGTCAGAGACATAAGGGAAGGAGCGCGCAATGGTGTAGGAGATGGTGGATATCATGGCGGTAGAGATATGGGATTGGGAGCAGAGGTAATTAGGTTTCTCTGCCACGATGACTCTCGACATCTCATATTTGGAATTTTCGACAGATTATCTAGTCAAATTGATCTAAAGCGGCGGCGATTGGTTTATCTAGGGAGAACGTGGCCTCGAAATTGAAGAGCCAGACAAGAATAATCGGAGAAGAAAAGGAGGACGAAGAAGGAAGTTGGCCGGTGGTGTGGAAGACGAGGGAGATGGAGAGGGAGATTTTCCCTATCTTTTTATTAGAAGGTAATATATTTCCATCTGGCATGTTTTGGGAGTTAGCAATTAGCACCATGCTAACCATTGTAATCACCGTTGATTAATTTGACGTTAAACTTGATGGTATAGAGTAATGATGGGTATATTCTGTGTATCAATAAAGTAATTTAATAATTTAAAATAAATAAATTTAATGAATAAAAATTAATTAATTAAATTTTGAATAACTCTCTTCTTTTTGACAAATATTTTTTACGTGAAAAATATTACTACTACGTTCATAAAAAAAACTATTACTTATATTAGTAGTGATTTTGATGGTTATTTTAGCGATTTTAAATTTTCTTGTAGTGATTTAACTATCATCAATTGTGATTTAGAACTATTATTGTAGTGATTTAATTGTCATTAGTAGTTATGATGAATTTTGCTTTACATTTTATGTGTAGTGATTAGCCGTCATTACAGATCTTGAAAGAAATACTTATCCAAAAACCACTACGACATCCGAAATCTTTTATCAAATCTGTAAAATCTCTACTACTATAAACATTGCCATTGAGAATCGTTACCACGAAATGAAAAAAATAGTATTACAGATATGGAAAGTACTATTACATATATGTAACAATTCACAAAGTCATGTTGCTTCTCTATGTAACACCACTGAACGTAGAGAGATGATGAGGCTAAGATCTAACAAGGAAGAGAGTTAAGTCGTTGGTATGGTCCTCCAATTCGTTGAGGTTTGTAGATTGACAACATTAGAAACTCTAACGAGATAAGCATAGCAGCGGCCGGATCGAAACCACTGGGGCATAGCCCGGAAAGGGAAGAGATGAGAATGGGTTGCTCACCGCGACGGAATAAATCATTGATGGGTGCATAACCATGGGTTATCCACCGTATCTGAATCCCCTCCAAAGGGTCGGTGTTTCCGAAAAAATTAATCTGCTAACTTGAAGATTCGTTAGCAGATACTAACACGGCCCAAATGATGGCCACGTCAGCCCAACTTTAATCCAAGGGTGAGGGGATCACCCCAGTCGTGGCTCACTTAAGTGAGATATTTTGGGCTTTTTTGCACAAGTCTGCCCAGCCGACAGAGCTGAACAAGGTGGCTTGGGTCCACCTTTAATTTGGGCGGGATTTGGGAGAGGGAGCCGCTGAGATAACTTGTATCCAGCAGAGACAAATAAGTATTCAAAAGTGCACAAACTAATATTCACGTGAGTTGACAAAGAAGAGAGAAAAACATGGCCCACCACCTGCTACTTTTGTTACTTTTGATGAATTTTCACATGGGAGAGATGTTGGGCCTTTAATGCCACCCACCAACTATTCTCACATGGGAGTGAGAAATCAACCCGGATTAATATTCATATTGCCCAATCTAGTATCCATCCTTACCCAAAATATTATCCATGGTCCGAAGAAAATTAGTTTATGTGGTCGAATATTAGTCTGGGCGGTATGAATATTTATTTTTGCATGAACTGAAATTATATGCGATAGATATTAGGTTGTGAAGTCATGGATATTGTGTCTTTCATCAAAACTAAACTCAATATCAAGTCCTAACACACAAGGCTTGCAATCTTAGTTAGGGCTGCCCGCTGAAAGCCCATGAAACAATAATAGTAGGAGAGTGAGTGTCTTCCAGACCCTGATTAGTGAGAGTGAACATATATTAGTTTGTGACGGTTGGATATTAGTCTGGGTAGTTTGGATATTTGTTTTGTGTGGAAGTTTATCTACTGAATTTATACCATAAAAAATTGATTAAACCAATTTAGGGTTTAGAGCTTAGAAATTAATTTATTGTTTTGTGTCGAACACAATGTATGGTTGAGAGCATGATCGGATATCATGCTCTCAACCATTGACTTCATTGCCGCAAGCTACATATGTTGTAAAATATATAATTTAGTTTACTATATGCAAGCATGTCACTTAAGTAGTAAAGACAACATCTATGTACTTGGTTTAGGTCAAGGTTGTCAAAATCTATGCCTTCCCAGCATGATACGTTTGGATTGAGCTAGTGATGCGTCTCCGCCTCCCCTTCTCTTGGAGGATCTGGAAACGAACACCTTTTGGATCTTGTCATCTTGCGAAATTCCTGAAATACATGAAAAGAAAACATTAGGCATATGCACAGCCCAAACTAATGTCCATACATGACATACAAACATCCAGACCTAGCATAAAAATATTCATGTATCACAGGCATGCTAAATATCGACATTCAACAAATTGGTATCCTAGCCCTGCTAAATAATATCCCAGAACAGCCAAACAATATCGACATCCAACAAATCGATATCCCATACCTGCTAAATAATATCCCAGGTCAACAAGAATCCCGGATCTCTCAAATCGAATCCCAGATCCCAGCCATAGAAAATCCCAGATCTCCCAAATCGAAAGAATCTCAGATCCCCCAAATCGAATCCCAGATTCCAGCCACAAAAAATTCCAGATCCCCCAAATTGAATGCCAGATCCCCCAAATCGAATCCCAAGGCACAGAAAGCGAATCTTAAATCCCCCGACAAGAATCCCAGATCCCCAACGACGAATCTCAGATCCAAAAAACAAAGCAAAAAAAAAAACTCAGATCTAGACGAATCCATGAAACCGTAAATCAACATTCGTATCCATGAACCAAGGAAGGAGAAGGGTAAGACGCCTACCTCAAAGACGTCAGTCGTCTTCTTTTTCTTTGTTAGTGAACGACTATTGTAATCGAATCTGCCTTCACCGTCGCATTGGTGTCCTTAAAGTCATCGTGGTTGCCGCTGCCGTGAAAGCCACCGTCGCCGAAGAGATTATGTGGTGGTGAGAGGGTTTCGTTATTGGGGGAGGTAAGGAAGAGGAAGCTTTTTTGAATTTTGGAGGGAGGAAAGAGATGAACAAAGTAGTGAAGAGAGGTGAAAAAGTGGTTTTATTGAGAAAGTGGGTGAAATTTGAAAAACGTGGGCCCACTTTTCTTGACAGGTGGAAGGGGGCTTGGTGTAGCCGAGCTGGTCCGTCACTGCTTCCTCTCACATACTGGTGCCCCTCCTCACTCTCAGATCACGGCTCGGCTACGTGGATCGCAATCCCACCCTATTATTATATATACCAAGGTTGTCAGCCTGCGGGTCGACCCGGATCCACTCAAGATAGTGGGTTATGGGTTAATGAGTCACCCGGCTTAGCCCGGTTTAGCCAATAAATATAAAAAGAGTCATTATATTATACTTATCTTGATTCCAACATAGGAAAATGCAACACTACTTAAACTCCAACACCCTTAAATAACATCAACTTAAATTCAACATAATAAAAATTCAACAACACTTAAATCCATCACATATTATGAATCTCCAAGCAAACAATAAATAAACAAACTTGAACCTTGTTCACGAATCACCAGCCGAAGGGACGGTCGCCGCACAAGTAAAAATTTCCAGTAGAATGAATAGCCTGCTGATCCGGCCGGTCGGGCTACCCGCCCGAGTTTCACCAGATTTGATCAGGTTTCAGCGGGTTTGATCAATTCCAGACTGATAGTGATTTGGATTGATATAGCCTGTTTTTAAGGGCAGGTCCAGGCCAATCCGGATCAATCCGCACGAATTGACAACCTTGGTATATACTATAGGTGTCAATCGGGCGGGTTCGGGCTGGGTTCAATCGGGTTCGGGTTCAAACGGGTTGCGGGTTAGTCGGGTTGCGGGTTCGGGTTCAAACGGGTTACGGGTTAGTCGGATTCCGGGTTCATCGGGTTCGGGTTCAATCGGGTTGCGGGCAAATCGGGTTGCGGGCTCATCGGGTTTTGGGTCAGGCGGGTTGCGGGCGGATCGGGTTTCGGGTTATTCGGGCCAGCGCATCAAGTAACTTAACTCATTACTTATTACCAACTTACACATTTTATTACACTAATTTAAAATGTTTTCTCAACTTCTTAACCAATTTATTTCTACCTCGTATATATATACTTTATTTTTTTGAAAAAACTAGTCAAAAAGTTAAATCAATTTGTATGACTTGCAAACTTGTTATGTAATTAATCATAATTGGTAAAGTATTATAGCTAATAGTAATGGTGATATCAATATTTGCAACCAAAAGACACCATTAATTGTTTATTTGATATTTTAGTATTAATTCAGTAGTAATTGGATTAAAGTATCTCGTTTAATATAACCATGCAAATCTGGTATTTGACGTGTGGTATTTGGCAAAAGCATAGTGATAAAACGAGTTATTTCGAAATAACTCATTTCCCAAATAACTTTAGTAAACTGTTGCCAAACGAGTTATTTGTAAAATTGTTCGAATTATCCTAAAAATTGAACCATTAAAGATTAGCTATCAAATTTAGTAAAATTATTGTGACTTCAATCATAACTTACTCAATAGCATATATCCTATACACTTAGCCTTACCCTCAATCAACAATATTAAGTTAGTATATGTTGTTGATTGTATACCCTAAACGATCAATACATTATACACTAACCACATAACCTATACCCTAACCATATGTCTTTGAGTTGTGATTTTGCTAGTATAGTTAATTTAAAAGTGAAATTCATACTTTGATTTTCAAAACATAGATAAAAAGTGATATTTGCTAATTGTTATACCCTAACCATATATCTGATAGACCGTTAGTTACACATGTTTTTACCCCTGCTCTTACTCCGTTTGAGGTGTTGATTCTCGTGTTTTAGGCCGATTTCACGCTAGGTTGTGTTTGTTTGTGTTATTTCAGGTCCTAGTACGTGAATAAGGGCTTAGGAGCGAGTTTGGGGTCGATTGGACGACAAACGGACGAAGGGCGAGCTTGTTGGGGAGCCGCACGGCCAGACCACGGAGACGCACGGCCGTGCACTTGCACCATATGGCCGTGCGCCTCATGCCGAGAGCTTGCACGGGCAAAGCAAAGAACCGCACGGCCGTGCAACATACAAACCTGGCCGTGCGGGTTGGTGCGAGAGCTTGCACGGGCACAATCCAGATGTGCACGGCCGTGCGCCTGGCCGTGCAAGATGGATGAAGGCGAATAAATGAAACGGCGCGTTTTAGGGTGCACGGCCAGAATGGTGATGTGCACGGCCGTGCACCCTGGCCGTGCAACTCGGGGAAAACTGATTTTAAAGCCTAATTCGAGCAAACAGAAGGGGATTCGAGTTTTAGAGAGATAGAACGATTCCTAGAGAGAGAAAGTGACGAACAAGAGTCTCCAAGTGCCCTAGATCGATCTTCAACACCATTGGAGCTTGGTTTGAGCTTGGAGAAGTGCCGATTCAACGTCCAGGAGCAGAAATCCATCTTCACAGTATGATTTCCGCATCTGATTCTGCTTTTGCTTTCTTCTCCATGGAGTAGTTCTCCCATTCATCTGGGTATGGAGAACCCTAGATTTGTATGTTAGGCTTCGATTGTATGAACCCAAGTACTGATTCTGTGATTGATTATATTCGATTGAGGTTTTATGATTGAATGACTTGAATCCTGATCACATTCCTGTTGTTTCTGCTTTAACCTAGAATGATAATCTCTGACTAGGTTAATAGAGTATCCTTGATTGAAGGTAGGGAGTTGGTGACTTTAGTCGAGGAGCCAACTCACTATTCTGTACCGGATTTACTCCGGTAGTGGAGGTTTTGTTCTTAGGGCCTCAATCTGTCGACTCCGGTGGAGGTTAGTCGCCCGCTAGAGAGTCAGATTGAGAGGGTCTGAAGACCTTTAGTCGAGACTTCAGACTGTTTAAGAACCTTCCGCAGTATAATCTTCATAGAAACTGAACTTGGTAATTACAATCCGGCTTAACTACAGTCTAGGGGGAACCATATCCGGGTGACCTCTTTAACCTGAATACAACCAGTTTACTTGCTTTGTTTGATTGGTAGTTTAGACTTGCACTCCAGTTTTATTGCTAGATAACAAGAACTCACTGAGTAGTCAGCAAATCTAGGACCCGGGTTGACATATAAACCTAACCCGCTATACTACGCTTTAGGAAGTGGTTACACTTGGCCATTTTCTAGAGTGACAGTAGAGTCGAGTCAAGTTTTTGGCGCCGTTGCCGGGGACGGCTAGGTTGTTGAAGAAAAGTGATTTCTGTTAATTTAGCTTTTCTTTTTGCTTTGTTTGCTTTGTCCCTCTTGTGCCTTCACGGGTTTGCTTGCTTGAGTGTGTGCAGGTAGTGCATGACCCGTAGCCAGTCGGGAGGTTTACTGCCGTTGAACCCTGAGATTGAGCGCACCTGCAAACAACTTCGGAGACAACAGCAAGCTAGACTGGCTACGGTGGAGCGCCGAGACGGCCATTTGACCATCGACTCCGAGGAAGAGCACGAGATGGAAGGCGATCAGAACCCGCCTCCTCAGAACCAGATCCTGGGGAACGACCCAAACCCCCAGGGAGCTGGCCATCATCATCCACCACCACCGGGTCCCACCTTGGAGTACTTCTATACTCCGCGGATTGCTGACATCCGCCCGGTCATCCTCTACCCGCCTATCCCAGCAAACAACTTCGAGATCAAGCCATGCTGGATTCAGCTCATTACATCTTCTATCCAGTTCCATGGCTTGAAGGATGAGGAGGCCAGGGTACATCTGTCCCGTTTTCTGCAGCTGACGAACGGGTTCAAGCTGAATGGTGTCCCGGATGATGCGATCCGCCTTCATCTCTTCCCCCATTCTCTGGCGGGGAATGCTAAGAGGTGGTTGGAGACCCAGCCCCCATTGTCCATCACCTCTTGGGACGATCTGGCTGACAAATTCGTGCACAGGTACTATCCGGCATCGAAGACTACAGAGATACAGAGGGAGATCACTCACTTCCGCCAAGAGCCAGATGAGTCACTTCGAGATGCTTGGGAGCGGTACATGGGATATTTCTGGCAGTGTCCCCATCATGGCTTTAGTGATGCATTCACAGTGGGGAACTTCTACAGCGCTCTCTCCCCAGATAGCCAGAGGGTGATTGAGTCTTTATGCCCAGGAGGTGATGTTCTCACTAAGACTCCACCCGAGCTGAACCAGATGATTAACACATTGGCTGCCAGAGATCATTCCTGGGGGCAGAGCAGCAGAGGCAGACATTCCAGGGACCATGGTGTGCACGCCATGGAGACCAGATCCGGGCTCGAGCAGCAGGTAGCTGAGTTGGTGCAGACACTGAAGCAGCCTAACAGTCTCCTTCCGGGCCGAGGTGTAGCTGCGCCTCCAGTAGCTCAGTGCCAGTGGTGTGAAAGTCCAACACATACAATGAGGGATGGCGCCAGCATCCCAACTTCGCCTGGAGCAACAACACCAATAAACCACCTGGTTTCCCAGCACCAGCAGGTGGTTTTCAGCAGAGGCAGCCTTTCCAGGCTAGACAGGGGCAGCCATTCCAGCAGCCTCAGCGTCAGTATGCCGAGCCAGCAGCAGCACCAGCTCCCGATAATCAGATGACCAAGCTTGAGAACATTTTGGCAGCATTCATGACCACCAGCCAGGCAAATTTCACGAGGATGGATCAGGCCATAGCTTCACTGGAGGCAGGCCAGAGGAACCAGGGTGCCATTCTTCAGGATCTCCAGCATCAGATAGGGGACTTAGCTCGCCAGAATACTACCAGGGCACCGGGGACTCTGCCTGCCACCACTGTCCCCAATCCTCGCGGCCCTCACGAGACTGCCCATGCCATTTTCACCAGGAGCGGCAGGTCTACATCAGCTGATCCTGCCCCGACCAGGCAGGAGGAACCACTACCTGCTTCAGCACTTCCAGCCGGTGATGCAGAAGTGCGGGTGGAGAAGGAAGCCCCTGCTCCCAAGCCACAACCAGTGGTGAAGGAGCACGTACCCCAGCTTCCCTTCCCCACTCGCCTCCATAAAGATAAGCTGGAGACTGAGTTTGCCAAGTTCATGGCAATGTTGAAGCAGCTCAACATCAGCGTACCATTTGTGGAGGCACTGTCGAAGATGCCCAAGTACGCGAAGTTCATGAAAGATCTCTGCACCAACAAGAAGAAACTAGGAGATCTCTCAACAGTGCTGCTGAGCGAGGAATGTTCTGCCATCCTGCAGAACAAGCTGCCCGAAAAGCGCAAGGATCCAGGGAGTTTTACTATCCCTCTTACTATTGGCAGAATGCATATAGGAAAGTCCTTGGCGGACCTAGGAGCTAGCATCAATGTCATGCCATATAAATTGTTCAAAAAGCTAGACCTAGGTGAACTTAGCCCTACTAGGATGAGCATTCAGCTAGCTGATCGTTCCGTGGTGCATCCTAGGGGTATCATAGAAGATTTGCTTGTTAATGTGGGTGCATTCATATATCCTGTTGATTTTGTGATTCTGGATATAAATGATGATGTGGATGTGCCTTTGATTCTAGGTAGACCGTTTCTTACCACCGCCAAGGCACTGATTGATGTGCATGATGGTAAACTGATCTTGCGTGCTGGAAATGAACAGGCTATTTTTCCCGTGACTGACTTTGATCATTGTGCTATGATTTCTGTATCGCCTGTGCATGCTATTTCTGATCAGGTGCACGAGCCTGTCGTGTACCCTTCTGCACCTCTCATTTTGCAGGACCCGCCTATCATTCCTCCGCCGCCACTCCCTCCAGCCTCGCCTTCGAACAAAAAGCTCAAGGAGGAGTGGCGGCCGAAGCCGCAGGTGGCTAAGCCTGCACGGAAGAAGAGTGGAGACCACTATGAGCTGGTCCCACCCCCCGCACCACGACCACCCTGGCCATCCGAGTACTCACTCGCCTGCATCTTGCCGGATGGCCAGGTCGAGCTGACTTCTGCTGGTGGTTGCAACCGTCGGGTGCACGGTCACCACCTGAAGCTGTACCTCAAGAGCGATGTGGATCCGCTCTTGGAGGGACCTGTCCCTGCACTTCCCTGAGTATCCACCATGGGCGTCCAGCTAAAAGACGGTAAAGAAGCGCTTGTGGGGAGGCAACCCCACCACGGTTTGCCTTTCTTTCTTATGTTTCGAGTCGGATTGCGTTTTGGTTTGGTTTTGGTTTGTTTTCTTTGTTCTGGATGATGTCTTATTGGGCTGACCTCGGACCTAACATATTCTGGCTGAGCTCTTCTGTTTCCCTTGAGCTGTGCTGTGTTCCCGCCTGGTCCGTTTCCAGTCTCCTGCAGTCTGTGCATACCGGTAACATCGTTCCCCTTTCCTTTCCTCTTCTCCATTGAGGACAATGTCGATCTTAAGTGTGGGGGAGTGTTTATCTTTTGACTGCATTAGATCTGTTTGTGTGCTTGGAGCCTAGTCCACTGTCCGAATCTTACGATTTGAGGGCTCCAAGTACTGCTGTTTGATCATATTGGCACTGTGTTTTGATGGATGAATTGATTGGTTTTTGAATTAATGCATGACAACTTGTTTGCGACTAGGACAACCTATGATGAGGACTGAGATGTGCAGTAGAACGATGTAGGGGTTCAGTTTTTCAACTGTTTGCTTGCCAACTGTGACTTGATCTGACCTGATCTGATTACTTGCTCTTGACAGTCGTTTATGCATCTAGTTCAGGGTATCAGAATGTGAGATAGAGCATATAGGTAGCCATGTGAGATTTGAGCCTGCTCGTTTCTTTCTTGTGCGATAGATCCCTCTTCCATGATGTGTAGCATTCACGTTGTCACTAGCTAAAATGATGGGGGCATAGGATTAGCCCACGCCCAAAACTGACTGTCCTGATGTGTCATATCCCCTAGTCAGCCCCTTTGAGCCGTGTGTATCCTTTCTTTTGGTCTATAATGGAAAAAATCACCCTTGTTGCATCTTGTAGAAGGTTCCACAGTGTGGTTTTTATAAATTCTCTGCTGTTTCTGCTAAAGTCTATGTGAGTGTTGGAGGTAGTGCTTAAAAGTTGGGCGGATGTTTGAAATATGTGCAGGAGTGGTGGCTCTCTTAAGAAATGAAAAGAAAAATGAAAGAAAAACAAAGAAAAAAATTGAAAGCAAAAGAGAGCCACCACCAAAAATCTGAGTAATGCCCAGTAAGTAGTGTTTCTTAGCAATCTGGCTTGGGAACGCTGATGTTTGTGCCTCCATCGCTCTTGTGATCTTAAGATATTGAGTAATGCAGGATAGCAGAAAGAAAATACCGGGTTGTTGACTGTGTTTGTGTGTTTGGGAAATGTGGAACCTTTGCTATGAATACTTCCACCACCTAAAAGGCCTTTTCCCCATGTCCAAGACCCTAGCCAGTCATTTGAACCTGTGTCTAAGACCTCCTGATTAGTTAGTGGTGACACCCCACATGTGAACTCTAGCATTTAGAGGCTGCCATCATGGTGAAGAGATGATAGGTATTGAGAGAAATAGCATGCGCATCTTTCGCATAAAATTGTCCTGACCCCACTGGTCGAGAGTGAGTGATTCATTTTCATTTTCTATATGCTCTTGTACCCCGGTGAGGACCTAGATTGCTCGGTCTCTATTCTGATGTCTTGAGTTGGATGCATGAGTTGACTGTTTTGAGTAAGTGATTGAATCAAGTCTAGGTTGGCTAGTGAACAGAAGGGAGACTCTTCCTGTACTCGATTTGCTGCACTCGAATGACCTTTGTGGTGGTTGTCCAGGTTGTTAGTGAGGTTGTGCATGTATTGATGTTTGAAAAACCAGTGCGATTCACGTGTTCTGTGCCTTTATGACTTGTCCCCAATGTTGGTTGATTGTGATATGTAAGCTTACCTAGTGTCTGACTTGGTTTGCTTGGGGACAAGCAAACGGTTAAGTGTGGGGGAGTTTGATAGACCGTTAGTTACACATGTTTTTACCCCTGCTCTTACTCCGTTTGAGGTGTTGATTCTCGTGTTTTAGGCCGATTTCACGCTAGGTTGTGTTTGTTTGTGTTATTTCAGGTCCTAGTACGTGAATAAGGGCTTAGGAGCGAGTTTGGGGTCGATTGGACGACAAACGGACGAAGGGCGAGCTTGTTGGGGAGCCGCACGGCCAGACCACGGAGACGCACGGCCGTGCACTTGCACCATATGGCCGTGCGCCTCATGCCGAGAGCTTGCACGGGCAAAGCAAAGAACCGCACGGCCGTGCAACATACAAACCTGGCCGTGCGGGTTGGTGCGAGAGCTTGCACGGGCACAATCCAGATGTGCACGGCCGTGCGCCTGGCCGTGCAAGATGGATGAAGGCGAATAAATGAAACGGCGCGTTTTAGGGTGCACGGCCAGAATGGTGATGTGCACGGCCGTGCACCCTGGCCGTGCAACTCGGGGAAAACTGATTTTAAAGCCTAATTCGAGCAAACAGAAGGGGATTCGAGTTTTAGAGAGATAGAACGATTCCTAGAGAGAGAAAGTGACGAACAAGAGTCTCCAAGTGCCCTAGATCGATCTTCAACACCATTGGAGCTTGGTTTGAGCTTGGAGAAGTGCCGATTCAACGTCCAGGAGCAGAAATCCATCTTCACAGTATGATTTCCGCATCTGATTCTGCTTTTGCTTTCTTCTCCATGGAGTAGTTCTCCCATTCATCTGGGTATGGAGAACCCTAGATTTGTATGTTAGGCTTCGATTGTATGAACCCAAGTACTGATTCTGTGATTGATTATATTCGATTGAGGTTTTATGATTGAATGACTTGAATCCTGATCACATTCCTGTTGTTTCTGCTTTAACCTAGAATGATAATCTCTGACTAGGTTAATAGAGTATCCTTGATTGAAGGTAGGGAGTTGGTGACTTTAGTCGAGGAGCCAACTCACTATTCTGTACCGGATTTACTCCGGTAGTGGAGGTTTTGTTCTTAGGGCCTCAATCTGTCGACTCCGGTGGAGGTTAGTCGCCCGCTAGAGAGTCAGATTGAGAGGGTCTGAAGACCTTTAGTCGAGACTTCAGACTGTTTAAGAACCTTCCGCAGTATAATCTTCATAGAAACTGAACTTGGTAATTACAATCCGGCTTAACTACAGTCTAGGGGGAACCATATCCGGGTGACCTCTTTAACCTGAATACAACCAGTTTACTTGCTTTGTTTGATTGGTAGTTTAGACTTGCACTCCAGTTTTATTGCTAGATAACAAGAACTCACTGAGTAGTCAGCAAATCTAGGACCCGGGTTGACATATAAACCTAACCCGCTATACTACGCTTTAGGAAGTGGTTACACTTGGCCATTTTCTAGAGTGACAGTAGAGTCGAGTCAATATCCTATACTTTACACCACATACCTTGTATCCTAACCACGTACCATAAACATAAATTAAAAAGGGATCTCCTGCCGTTAAAGACTTCAAATGACTTCAAGTGAACATATGTTAATAAAAAACTTGGAACCGTCAAAACCATCAATATCTTATACCCTAACCATATACACCCTAAACCATATGTACCTTATACCCTAACCATATACTTTATATCCTAAACAACGAACCGTCAAAGATTACTTATCAAGTTTAGTATAAATTGTTGTAACTAATGGTTAATTTATTTATTAGCCCATAAACAATTACATACATATATATTAGCCATCAAAGCATATAAGAATAATTTTAACTAGTCATACCATCCATATAAAAGTTAAAGATTCATATGTCAAAAGCTAAAATTATGAAAAACCAAAAAAGTGAAAACACCAAATTTGTTTCCTTCTTTCTTTTCACAAACAAAAATACTAAAATTTCTCTCCTTCTTTCTACTTCCATACATTAGAAAACTCAATTTTCCCTCCTCTTTCTCTTCCATAAAAAGATCAAATTACCCTCTTCTTTCCTTCTACAAAAAGTTGAAAACTCAAAAGTTTCCCTCCTTATTTCTCTTTCATAATCAAAAGAATCAAACTTTCCCACTTCTTTCTCTTCCCACATATCAAAACCACCAAAATTCCCACTTGTTTCTTTTCTAAAAAATTCAAAGAATTAAATTTCCCTCTTCTTTCTCTTCCCAAAAACTTGAATACACCAAAATTTCCCTCTTCATTTAAAAACATCAAATTACCAAAAACATTACTTTACTTTATTTATATTTAATTGATAATTTTATTGTATAGTTAAATTAACCAAAATTTTAATTTATATATTAAATTAATATTGTCATGATCTCAAGTGACCTTCATGTTTCAATTTTTGTAATTTTCTTAAAATACGTAATATCAAGTGAGTTTCATATTTTTTAAATTTCCTATACGAAACGAAAAAATAATTTTACTTAAGTTTAGAATGAAAAACTTTATTTTGAAAAACTATGTATTATATATTTTTATAATTATCCAAGTGGATTAGATGAAATTCGGGTTGAGTCGGTCGGGTTACGGGTTAGTCAGGTTCGGGTCAATCGGGTTCGGGTTAATCGGGTTGCGGGTCAGTCGAGTTGTGGGTCAATCGGGTTCGGGTTAATCGGGTTGCGGGTCAGTCGGGTTGCAAGTTAGTTGGGTTGCGGGTCGGGCGGGTTACGAGTTGTTGACTTTTAGTCAATTCAAATTGCGGTCGGGTTGCGTGTCGGGTTAATCGAGCGGGTTAATCAGGTTGGACTATGTTTTGACACCTATAGTATATACTACCACTTAACAAGTAGAATAACTAAACTGCGGTGTTTGGGTAGGAAAGCTAACCCCTTGATAAAACCCTCACACACCTCCGCTCTCTCCCTCTCTCTCATCTCTATCTCGTCCGTCGTTCCCCAGCACCGCGCATTCTTTTCTCGCAATGGCTTTTGTGTCCATGTTCCACCGGGTGCTGGCCGGATCGTTTTCGTCACCGTCAATTATCGGAAGTCGATTCGGCTCCACGCGTCTCTATGGGACTCTAACTTCTCCCAAGCTCTTCGTAAGCGGTACATCTCCCCATTCTACCTGCCTGACAGCGTCTCCTTCCTATTTCCCACTCTCGTCTGTTTGTGTTTTGAGAAAACCCTAGAAAAGCCTTGTGCTTTACTGGCCATTGCTGTGTTTTCTTCAGTGATTACATCCGCTCGCACATATTTTCTTTGATCGGTCTAAGTTCTTTGCACCTAATTCTTCGTTTCGTAACATATACTGCCCAAATGATTGCTATATATGTCATTGCTAGATACATAACATTTAAGAGTATGAACATCGCCTATTCTGCTGCTTAGCTAGAAGCCGGATCAGTTAAACATGGTACTTCCCTGGGTTGAATCCTATTCGCCCTAAACTAGTCTTTACCCCTGAGGGGAGATTTGTGAGCTAGGTTTTGTTCAGAGTCAATCTTCTCTGTTGTTTTGTAAGGAATTGCTCTACTCTTCCGCCGGGATTCTTTTCTATCTTGTGCTGATACTTTATGCTTGTTGATAAGTAAACTTCCTTGCTGAAGTTTCTGAAATTATCAAGAGCCTACACAGTTCCGTTTACATTAAGGTCTCAACATTGACCAATCTTCAGGGTTACAGTATTATGAAGTGTTTAATGGTAGTTTTGTTTCATAGAAAGAGACTATCACAAATTTCTTTAAGTATGGCGCAGAGTACTTTAACTGTATGTCTAAAGATTGTACCATTGAATGAAACCAGGTTCAAATTGTTCTTAGACTGTAAACAGTATGGTCTTCTGAACTCAAGTTAATACTGTCCATTATTCTTGTGTTGTGTATAACAATAGGGCTCTCAAGATTAACTACAGATGAGAAGCTTAAGCAGGCATTTGCTCCTTTTGGGCGAGTCGTTGAAGGTTTGATGGAGCAGCATCTCTTATTCTACTCTTCTGCTTGTCAATAATTTGATGCCTTGTTAACACTCGGTTCCTAACTTCAGTTCCCCAATTGTTTTCTCCAGCTAAAGTGATCATGGATAGACCTACCGGGAGATCGAAGGGTTTTGCTTTCGTGACATATGAGACGATAGAGGAGGCCGAGAAAGCTAAAGAAGAAATGAATGCCAAGTTTTTAGACGGATGGGTTATATTTGTGGACCCAGCGAAGCCGAGGGAGTCTAGACCACCACCACCTCCTCAGTCCCCTGCTGATCCTTCTTCTGTGCTTGGTTTCACAACTAATAAGACTGTCGGTTGGTCTGGTTGATCATTCTCTCCTCTTTTCTGTCAAATGTTTTTCATATTGGTGTTCAGGAAATTATCATGTCCTGCTCACTGGGGCTGTGAGAATGAGTTTCTAGATAGTGAAAACTAGTACGTGTAGCTCATTTTTATACTACTTGCCAATGTGAAACAACAGATTTACCTTCTTTTGATAAACATGATTGTTTTGTTCCCGGTCGGGTCGAGATTTCCTCTCATTCGACGACAGCGCAATAACCTCTCAGAATTCCTTCAACGCAGCAGACAACTTGAGTTTGGTGGTGAAATCATAAGGCTTAATACACTTTCATAGCCATAACTATTCGCGTTGTGACAATTATAGTCACTTTTTGAAAAATACACTCATATAGCAATTCCGTCACAAACTTTAACAACATCACTGTAAATGCTGAGTAGACAAACGTTTTTTACTGACGTGGCGACTTTTCGTCAAAAAAATATTTTTTATTTAATTGCAATTACATGAAAAAAATGAAAAAAATGAAAAAAATGAAAAAACATCTTCCTCCAGACCATCTGCTATTGCGATCTCTTCCCTAATTGAAACCCCCATACCCATTCCCTCGTCAAACCCAAATTCAGTTTCAAGAAAACCCAATCAACTTCCAACGTCCAACCCAAATTCAGATTCAAGAAAACTTAATACGACGAAGGCATGGAAGGGAGGGCGGTGGCGGCGGTGGCGGAAAACGGGAGAACGAAAGGGGGATTTGGTGTAGAGGAGATAGAGCTTGGAGATGGATCCTAAAGCTACACCGCCGACTGGATGGGCATGTGATTTGATCTACAATCTGACCCAAAGAAGATGGTGAGGATCAGGAGAGGAGCGCGGAGAGGGCAGAATCGGGCCGTCAAGGCCGAGCCCAGATCTGCGATGGTGGATTTGGAGGCGACGAAATTTCAATCTGGCGGTGGTGAGGGGTCTCGGAGAGGATGAAGGAGGCGATGTATTTTTGGAGAAATGGATTTGCTTCCCGTATATCTGGTTCTCTCACCCTCTGCTCTTGCCGACATCAGTTTCTCTCGACATCGCCTCCATAGCGCCGCTTCCACCCCTCGCTCCACTTTCAAGATCTACACATCTATCAAAGCATCGATAAGGCCCGCTACTTCTCCGACATTGATATCCGACCTGGGTCATGACGCCTACTCTAGCGAAGGAAACCCAATCGTTGCGCCTGCCTCTCTCTTGGTCGACGGACTGAGTAGATTCGAAGAGGAAGTTGAGATCGCCGACAAAATCATGTCAATCGGAGTTGGGAATTTTAAGGGTGGTGGCACAGTTGGCCAGGGAAGACAGAAAGAGTCGGGATATCTCCCTCCGACGAGGACCTGGAAACTTGAATCGAGGACGAGACACCAAGGGAAACTTCTCTACAGAGATGGCCGCATCTTTCGATATAATAGCAGGCCAACCGCTGGTTGATTAGGGATTTTCCCCTCCGGCGAGCATCTGATTGGTTCTTCACTAATCTGAATTTGGATTTCAACTTTCGAGTTTTGACGAAGAGATCTGGGGGTTGGAGGAAGGTGAACAGGCGGTGTGGGGATGGGAAAAAAATTTATATACATTTTTTTTATTAAAATATGAGGTGGCATCTAGGTGGTGTGGTTTGTCTAGTTGGAGCTGATGTGTAATCCGAGCAGAGTCCACATCAGCACAACGTTAATGTTATTGACGGAATTGTTGACGACGTTAAAGTTTGTAACGGAAATGGTTAAAGTTGTCAAACAAGTTTTCAAAAGTGGCTATATGAGTGTACTTAAAAGTGGCTATAATTGTCACAACGCGAATAGTTATGGCTATGAAAGTGTATTAAGCCTAATAACAACTAGTGCTGGAAGTTTGGTAGTCACTTTGTGCATTTTACATTTGGCAAAATACACTTGGCATGAAACTAGGGATAGGTAGGATAGGTTAATCTGGCATGAAACTAGGGATGGGATCTTCACTGTGAAATCTGCATACCACCTGGCTGTTACTGTGGAGAGAAGAAGGGGGTGCGGGAAGTCCTTGGCTAGTTGGATGGACAAGGCTAGCTGGATCCGTTTGTGGGATGCTGCGATACCTCCCAAGTTAAAAGTATTTGTCTGGCAGGTATTTAGTCGTGCTCTGCCTACGATGGAGGCTCTGTTGGAAAAAAAGATTGCTGTGAGTCCTCGCTGTCCGGTGTGCTGGGCTAGTTTGGAAACAATGGAGCATTTATTTCTCTCTTGCCCGGTTGCGTGCGCCATTTGGGATTATTCGGGATTGAACTATCTGGGGGAGGGGTTGCCTCGGCATACTTTTCCGATGTTTCTCAAGCAGTTGCTGGCCTTGATTGATCAACCACGGCTGTTCATGGCTGTTGTGGCTGTTCTTTGGCGCATTTGGCGATCCCGCAATTGGGTTGTCTTTGAGGGTAAGCAGTATAGCTTCCATGCCTTGATGCGCCAGTTCCACCAGAAGCTGGAGGAGTGGATGAGTTTGCCTTCTACTGGCTTGAAGCAAGTCTCTGGTGCTCGAACAGCCCAGTACGTAGATCCGGTGAGGACAGGCAGTCTGATTTGTATGTGGGATGGAGCGACTAAACGTGGTTCGCACTCGGCGGGTGGGATGGTGATCTTGACACACTCACGTGAGATTCTCCTAGTTAAGGGTGTCCACTTCCCAGGTATTGATGACCCAATGGTGGTTGAGCTTCTTGTGCTTAGGGATGCTATTCATTGGTGTTTAGAGCTTGGGATGACCAACATCGTGTTTGAAGGGGATGCCAAGGTTGTCATTGATAAAATCAAGCAGGCAGATGTACGTGATAGTCGGTCGGGGGCGGTGTTGGAGGAGACAATGCAGTTTTTTAGCGCCCAGTCTGGTTTTGGTATTCGGTTTGTAGGTCGGCGTCACAATAGGGTAGCCCATTTGGTGGCTAGAAGAGCCCTTTCTTTGTACCCGTCTATGATTCGGTTTTTTGATTTTCAGGCCTGGCTGATCTCCAGGGTGTAACTATCTCTTGGTTTGATTCAATATATCACTATCTTTTGTCAAAAAAAAAAAAAAAATACACTTGTATAGCCAAAAGTATGCACTTTGTGACAATAATAGCCAATTTTTAAGAAATACACTAAAATAGCCATTCCGTCGATAACTTTAACGGTATGTTGATTGGACTAACGATTTTGATGACATGACAAGTTTTTGCATTAAGTTGCCTATTTATATATTTCGTACTTCTTTTTTAATTAAATTAAATAAAAAAGTTAAAAAGCATAATCTCTCCACACACGTTTTCACCTTCCTCCTACTCTCGCTGTACCCCTTCCATCGCCCCTCGCCGAAAACCTTCCCTGGCCTCTAGCTCCAGGAAATAAACCCTCAGACACCGCTGCCGTTAACCCTTCTTAGCACCACGAACATGTATATCTTCTCGTTGAACCCAAGCCGCTGCACAACTCGCCGCGGGGGATGGGGAGTTGGTGAATTAATAGGCTCAGGAGACTGGCCCCGCCGTCGGGGAGGGAGATAAAAAGCTCGGGAGACCTGCACTGCCGTTGGAGGTCGATTTTTCAGCGATCATTACGCGAACTCGAACCATAGACACAATCGAAGCGATTCTGATTGACAGATGAGGGATTTATCGACATAAAGGTTAGGGTTCCAAGATAGGGGATTTCAAAATTCGCCACCGTCAAGACCTTTGGAATGGTCACCCGTCGTCGTTGAATAAGGCTGACGACAACGTCGTTTCCCCTGCTTCCTCTCGTCGCCAGCTGCCTTCGATGCTACTTGCTCCCTTCGCTCCTTCTCGTCGACTGGGAAGTAGATGATGTTGTAGTCCTATTGCGCCTACTTCGGCTAAGGTGGCATAGGGAGAGCGGGAGGGAGAGATTTGCGGAGGTATTGGAGGATAGAGGTGGATATCGGACGCACTGGAAGATGAAAGGTTATCGAGGAAAAGAAATTGAAGGAGGACCGGAGGAGCCGAAGCCGATTCCGGCGCCTTGGTCGGACTCAGAGGATGTGTACAACGGCGTTGGTGGTATAGCAACGGTTGTGCTAGCTCAGGCGGACGACTTCTACGAGAAGAACAAACGACAACAGTGGGGCTGCATCGTAGATCTGGCCGGAGATATGAGAGAGAGAGGGAGAAGCTTTATTATTTTTATTTTTATTTTTTGACGTGGCAATCATATGAGGATCTGGCGCTGATGTGGCGCCAAAGTCAACTTGCAGTTATATTTAACGAAAATTGCTAAATTTTTCAAAGTAATTTAAAAAATGTGGCTATATTAGTGTATTTTTCAAAAATTGGCTATTATTGTCACAAAGTGTATAGTTATGGCTATGAAGATGTATTTTCCTTTACATTTTGATACTCCAAATTTGATTTTAAAGTAGAATTATTGAACAATTATGTTTTGGTATCTAAATTTTATGAGATTTCCGTACCTATAATTTTTAAAATTTAAAGTTGAAGCAGAGTTAATGTTGCATAATAAATTACAACTTAGTCAATTTTTACATTTTATATTTTGATACTCCAAATTTAATTTTAATGTAAAATCATTGAACAATTATGTTTTGGTATCTAAATTTTATGAGATTTCCGTACCTACAATTTTTAAAATTTACATATTGGTCCAATGTTTATATTTCACTTACATATTGGTCCATTGTTTATATTTCACTTGAATTCATGAATCCCATCCACCAATCCTTTTGAACCAATCCACGAATCCAATCCACCATAACATAAAAGTATAAATTTAGTTTGTACCATACAAGGTGTTGTCTCACTCAATTGTACGAGAAGATTCGACCATTTTATATTTGCTCATTACGTGTAACATTAAATAAATGATAAAAGAGAGACAACTCAAAAATTGCAAAAGAGAATTTGTAAACTCATTTAGTACATACTCTTCGTTCATTTTTCACTCTCCTTCCATAATCCTTTCTTTATTTCTTTCTTTGCCTTCTTCGTTTAACCCTAATTAGTATACTACTTTTTATGTATTTTAATCACAAGTATGAACGGGTCCGTACACGACTCACCAATAATCTAGAGAACTAATAATTGAATCATGAATCACTATCTTTTTCAACTCGATATCGAGTCAAATTAAACATAACTATATTTGATTATTACTTATCAGAAAGTCATCATTTTCTACTATAGGAGTTGAAAACGTGAAATTTTAAGCGAGTTCTAGTTTGTATTCCTTTTGCTTCGCTCTAGTTTTTCTTTTTCACCCGGGCTATAATTTTCAACAATTGTACATAGGGTAAATTGCAAGGTTGGTCACTGGAAGTGCTAAAAAGTTCACGTTTGGTCATTACAAGTATTTTATTCCATTCGTGGTCACTGAAAGTGGTTGTACATTTCACGTTTGGTCACTCTCTGTTAATCACCATTAGTCTTCGTTAACACCGTCAGTATTTTGCTGACGTGGTTAACAAAAATGTTGATTCACTCATTGTTAACCTGCCACGTCAGACCTCTGCAAAACCCAACCTAATTCAACCACTAACTCAACCCAAATCAACCCAACTTGACCTCAACACCACCGCTGCCGCCTGCCATCCCCCATTCCCACCATTGCAGCCTTGACATCGTTCTACTCCTGGTCCTCCTGACCAGAGCCTCCTAGAGTGGTCGCTCAACCTTCCCTAAGATCGACCGTCGTCTCTCAACCATGAGAAAGAACCAACCCCATTTCCCAAATCCAACGTTTCACAAAAACAAACTCAGAAATGGACGAACAAGAACAGAAAGATGGGGTGAAGGGATTCGTATGTTACCATGAGAAAGCTAGAGAGAAAAAGCTGTGAATTTGGATTTTGGGTATATTTCCAGGGCTGATAGCTTGAGAACTCCCCATTTTCGAATCCCAATGGACTATCCTTGGTAGAATTTGCTTATGCTGCAACAAGCTCCTCCCCTCCTTCGATTCATCGGCCTTCTCCTCCACCTCCTGCTCGAGAACTGGAGACGGGGATTCAGTCGCCGGTTTCTCCACCACCAGGACCTTAAGTTTCAGTTCTTTACTGATGGTGTTGCCATACTCGACGGCGATTATTTTCCCCCTGAATCGGTGGATGTAGGGGAGGGATTGGACAGTATCTCGACCCTGACCTGTTCAGGAGATTTGGGCTGCGATGCTTTGCCGGAGTAGGAGGGAACTGCTAGGGGATTTGGCGGCGAAGGAGGAGAATGAAGATGGGATTTTTGTTGTTGTGTGGATCAATATGGAACAATCAAGTTGTGGGTTGGGTTAGGTTGTAAGATGTGGTGTGTTATGCTTATGTGGCGGGTTGGATTTTATGACGTGGAGGGTTAAAAATGAGTGACTCATTATTACTATTAGCCACGTCAGCAAAATGCTGGCGGTGTTAACGGAGGCTCATGGTGATTAACGGAGAGTGACCAAACGTAAAACGTTTAACCACTTTTAGTGACCACGAATAGAATAAAATATTTTTAGTGGCCAAACGTGAACTTTTTAGCACTTTCAGTGACCAACCTTGCAATTTTTCTATAAAAAAGGAATTAAGTCTCGACTATGCAAATTATAGTTCTGTACCTAAACTCAATAGATCTTTAGATTTACAACCTAAATTTATTTTTTTGGCATATAAGTCCTCAAAATATTGATGAAACATTATATTTAGTACCTAATGTTTTGTGTATTGCATTTTGGTACCTAAATTTTTGAAACTCTGCAAATATGTCTAATTTTTGTATGTATATTTAAAACACACTCGAATAAATGGGTATCCATACCCAACTCATACACACTTAGATTATGGAAGTAAATATTCGTAATTATATTTTTAAAAGATTTCATACAAATTAAGTATTAGAAAAAAGACAAAATCAACGGCAAATAAACCACAAGATACTACTAGAACGAAAAAAAAGTAATAAGAAAAAGGGTACGTATTATACCGAACAACCAATATATGTTGTCTGCAATTTCGAAATTAACCTTCTTCCGGTTGAACTCTGTCTCCCAATGCTATGTGAACCCATAAAATGGGAATTCCAACTACCTATAAACGGAATCGACGGGCTATAATTTAGATTCTAACCGCAGCAAAGCGCGGCAACACCCTATTTCCAAGTTCCATCCCAGACGAGTCCCAATTTTGTCGAGACCTAGGCTGCGCGCGCAACCCCTTCTTCAAATCTACATCAGTCACCGGCTCACCGCCATCAAGAATAGGTTAGCACTTAGCTGTCTTTATATATGTGTTTTTCTGGGCATTGTTTCTTTTATATGTAAAATAAATGTGGAGCTGCTGGCTGCTGCTTATATATAATGATGTTATGGTTTATATAATGTGTTCTTTTTGTCTGTTGTGTGATCATTGTATGTTTTTTGTTCTGTTGCAATTTCTTCTTTTTGTTATGTTTATACCCTCCACATTTGTGTGTATATATATGTATACTATAGCTTATACGTTATTATTATTCATGCAGTATGAGGAACGTCGGCAAGAATTTGATTACAATGTTAGTAGCATATGCTGGTTATTTGATATTTCTTCTTCGGTTATATCAATATATTAAGAAGCCACAACTAGAGTGTAGGGTTCATCGACGAAGTATTAAAAAAGAGCTAATGAATAGAATAGAAACACACAAGAACACTTTTGATATTCTACGTATGGGACCAAAGGCGTTCAAAACATTAGTTCATATCTTAAGGGAGAGAAACTTGTTGAATGATAATAAAAATAGTATCGTTGAAGAGGAAGTTGCACTATTTCTATATACATTAGCACATAATGTAAGAAACCGCGTAGTTAATTTCTTCTTTCGCTGGAGCGGAGAGACAATCAGTCGTCATTTTCATGGAGTCCTCAAGGCTATATTGTCACTAGAAGCAGATTTTTGGGTTCAACCTAATGGAACTATAGTCCCTCTAGATATTAGATAGTAAAGGCCGATTTTATCCATACTTTAAAGGTAAATATTTATTAGTAATATTCAATTATTATAAGTTAAAAAAGTGCATAATTTTGGTGCACTAACATAATCAGTTAGTATAGGATTGTGTTGGTGCTATTGATGGAACCCAAGTTCAGCCTAAAGTTTCACAAGAAGAAGCACCAAGATATAGGGGTAGGAAAGGAATCCCCACAATGAGCATATTAGCAGCATGCACATTTGACCTAAAGTTCACCTATATTTTGGCGGGATGGGAAGGGTCAGCTTCTGATTCAAGAATATTGGAGAATGCTTTAACAAGAGATAACAAACTAAAAGTTCCTCCAGGTAGGTGGTAGTGAGAGATTAAAAAATATGTTTGTTCATTTTGTTAATGAGCTAGTACTCCATGAAAAAACTATTCTTTTGTTTGAATATAGGTAAATTTTACTTGGTTGATGCTGGCTATGCTTTGAGGTGTGGATTTATCATGCCGTACCGAAACACAAGATATCATTTGAAAGAGTATTCTCATTGTCCTCCGGTGAACTCAAAGGAGTTGTTCAATCTTCGGCATGCATCATTACGTAATGCAATTAGAGGGCTTTTGGTGTCCTAAAAAAGCGATTTCTCATTATCTCTAGTGGCTTAGAAGCTCATCATGATGTTGACACACATTCTGAAATTGTGCTTGCTTGTTGTATTCTGCATAACTTTCTTTTGATGTACGATACCGATGAAGATATTTTCGTGAGGTTGATAAAGAATTGATAGAAAGTAGTGTCGAAGAAGAAGAGAGTGGATCTAAAAATAGAGATGCAGATGCTAGGATCGCAAAACAAATTCGAGACAATATAGCATTCCAGATGTGGAGTAACTATAGTTTGAGATGCTAGTCATAAGCTCCTAAGTGTGTTTTTCATAATTTTTGGAGCACTTTAATTTTGTCTTTTTATATTGAATATTGTTGTCTTCAATGGAAGTTGTTGCATCTACTTCGTTCGTGTTTTGTATTTGTTTAATGGTTCATATAGATGATCCCAGCTGGTGAAGATGAAGTTCAAATTTTGAACACCAATTCTCAAAAGACTGACAAATACCTTAGGTGGCCAAAGGAGATGAATAAACTTCTTTTAGACCTTATGAAGGAGGAAAATGCCAAAGAAAATAAGGACGAGAAGCAATTCAACAAATCTTCTTGGACTACTGTCATTGCTGTGCTAAATTTGGGGTTTCAAAGGTATGGTAAAACTATTGACAAGACAAAGGCAGTTTACAGGTTAAAGACTATCCAAAAGCAGTTGGGCTTGCCATTGAGGTCTTAGATAACAAGAGTGGCTTCGGATGGAATGATATGACCAAAAAAATTGAAGTTGCTCCAAGTGTTTGGGATACTATAATAAAGGTAATATTTGCTTGATTGATGTTTGTATTTAAGAATAATGATATTGTTTCATTTTTAACTTCTTTTGTCGACTTTTTTCTCATATGAAGCTTGATTACAATTTGATTCGGGATAAGGAACTTCATTTTTTGGAGAATGCTCGATAAATATTTGAGAAATATCGAGCAAATGGAGATGGTGCCGTGAGTGCTAAGGAAAAATTTACTGCGTACCACAATGTTGAATCAGAGTTGGAAATTGACGATATTGATATGATAATGGCCAACGACGAGATTCACCTTGATCCATTAGTTCCAGAAGCTAGCCAATTTTCAGGAGTAGTGGTGCCACCAATTAATATTGAAGTAAAAACGCGACCCGGGAAAGAGTCTATCAAAGGAACGAAAAGAAAGAGATCTATGTCCAGTACCATTGCTGAAGAGATTATGCAGGTAACATCTTCGATGAAAGAGATTGCTAGTGCCATAAAAAATAGCAACCAACGGATATATGCTGCTACTGAGCTTTCAGCCGAGCTAAAAAAATTGGGGTTGGACAAATGGGAAGTTATGGAGGCACTTGATTTTTTGAAGGACAATGAGCATCTAGTTGAAAGGTTCTTTGCTTGTGACGAGGAGATCAAGCTCGCTTGGCTCAAGAGAAAAATAGGTTACAATGAAGGTCTTTAGAAGATGGCGCTTCAAATTATTTACTACATTTTTCGAACTTTTATATTTTGTCGTATAGGTTGGATAATGACTTTGTCACTTGCATTTTATAGAAGATGGGTTTTCAATGTTTCGTATATGTAGATGGATGTGATTGTCCAGTTTTAATTTGGTTGCATGGCCCTTTCATAACACCACAAGTGAAGTGCACTCAACTCAAAACCATCGTTATACAGAACACACACTTCACTTCAGGAATCGTTCCTTTTTTTTTTTTTGGTTAATGATGACCCATATTACTAATATTTTAACTTAAAGAATAAAGTACAAAAGCTTGAAAACTACCTAGAACAACAAGCCTCCTAGAGTCCCAGAGAAAAACTCAGACAAAAGGACACAAAGGCTCGCTCGACACTACCCAAACAAAAGAGCCTGGATCGCACAGGCAGCCGCAGCTTGCACCTGCAGAATTCTCATGCATTTCCATTTCCTACAATATACAATCGTTCCTTATAACGTTGGAATTGAATGAAACTCTAACATGTCTTTGTAAATTATGTTATTAGTATGAGCTATATATTATTTAGATTTGATGAAAACTAATAAGGATATAGTTGGAAATTTTTAATTTAATTCAATTCCGAATGTATACCAAACATGGTTTGAGAATTCATTTCATTTTTAAATATTTGAACATAACATACCAAACACAAAAATTTATTTAAAAATGAACTTTACACAGTAATTCATTTTAAAATAAATTGAATTCTCGATTCATTTGATACCAAACAGTCTGTTGGTCATTCCTCACTCTTTCACAATTTTGACTTTACAGTTTAAGTCACTCTCGTCTCTCATGTAATCTCTTGTTATCTCCGTAACACCAAAAGACAAACACTACTATTACTCATTTCTCAGCCTTTTAATCTAAAATTTAAATAAAATAATAAATAATTAAAAACCAAATACAAAAATAAATTCCCTTCCCTCGTCGCCTTCAACAACCCCCCCCCCCACTCTGCTTCACGGATACAAGGAGTTCTCATCGGATTCTCATACCCTTCAGCTCACGCTCACTAGGGCCCCAGCTTTGCCTTCGGTGATAACTTTCAAAACCCCACTCTTCTTCTATATGCAAATCTAAAATCGAGCAGCCAAACACGCACAAGCTCCGGTGAAGCTCAATATAAATCAAATCCACTTTCGGAGGCCATCAGATCTCATCTCCTTGCTCCACTTCGCGATGTAAGCTGCCCATGGGTAATGCCGGAGATGACCATCAGATCTCATCTCCTTTTGGAGGCAATCATATCTCATCTCCTTCAAAAGATGAGCGCCCAAGACACCAATCTCCGGAACCCTCAAATCGATCCAAACGCAGAGACCTACAGTTCGTCGGGACACCGACAGAGAGGTGGAGAGAGAGATAGGAAACCGAAGGATGATGGGTCGGCGAGGGACGAGGGATGCGTTGGGCTCAAGATAGGGTGCATAATCATGCGTTATGCACCCATTAATAATCAAATAAGGACCATTTATTTAGAAAATCCATATCTAAGGATGGAGAATTAAAGGTCATTTTTATTTTCTCTAGTTTTCTTAATCGGCTCATATCTTCTTCGTTTTAACTCGGATTTTAATTTTTTTTGCACGGATGGAACGAGTTCATCGTGCTCTACAAAATGAGATCTCTTTCAATATTTTTTTAGAAAAAAAATTCTTTCCTCTCGGTACCAACTGCATACCATATGGTATTTTCTTCGTTTTTAATTTGTTTTTGAAAACGTTTGCACAGAAGGGACGAGTTCATCATGATCTATTGGTTCTACAAATTTCTGGGTGAACAAATTACAAGACCGAAAAATACCACACAATACCACGCAATACCACCCTGGTACGGGGTGGTATCTTATGGTATACAATGTTAAAAGTCATAAATGACAAGTTATAGAGAGAGAAAGAAAACACAAACTAGAAGAGAGAGAGAGAGAGAGAGAGTAATGGAATCAATCTTCTTCTCCTTGCTTGCACCTTTTTCTGGCTACTGGGTGGATTGGATCTTGCAATTAAGCTCCCCCAAGCTGTTTCCCTCTCTAAAAACAACCCAAAACCCTAACTTTCTCACTCTAGGGAGGTTCTCCTTTGAAAAGTGTGGGAAGAGGGGTATTTATAGAAGCTAATGACGGTCAAGGCCTCCAGGACGTGACGCGATGATCACGGCGGTGACCAGATCGTGATCTAGCAGTGACTAGTTGGAACGTCCTCGAATTGCCCGAAATGACGCATTTTGACTCCGTCTTTAATCTCCAAGATCGCGGCCGCGACATTTTTTTACGGCCAAAATGTATCATGCCTGAGAAACTTTTTTTTTCTTCTTGGTCACCTGTTGAGGTTCGTGGCTACTATTCATTGTCGTGATCTTCAGCTCGCGAACATGCTCACAATCTGGTGGTCACGGACATGGCAGGTGGCCGTGGCCAGTGCCTCTTCTCCCCTTTCTGCTCCTATGCTTTCCAATCATGCTCGGATGAACTACAATCGATTCCCAATCAATATCAAATGCAAATAAGACTGGAAATTTCTTCACAAACACTTGGAAAAACATAAAACACGACAAATTGGGGTCGGTTCCCCTATGAAAACCTTCATATCTTGAATACCTATGTCGAAATGCATGTTTTAAAAATAGGAACAAATATAGGCATAAATAATTTGATATGTGGCCTAAACACGATGATTTAACATGCAAATGCCTTAAGAATAAGGGTTGAATAACGCCTATTTTTTGTGTTATCAGAGGAATTCTTGATAAATCATGTGCACAACTTGCTCACAATCGTCTCCTACCATTTCAAGATGGAGAGAAAGTCGAAGAGGCAAGCCATAAGAAATTTAGAAGAACACGCCTCGACATGGATTTCCAACTTCTCACTCCTTTCGTTGTGGCGGTAGAAGAGAAGGTTGTGCGAGCTTGTGCATGCCATCTCTTCTCACCATTGCAATAAGAGGTGGAGGTTGAAAGGTTGATCAATATAGACTATATGGAGCGAGAGGAACTCACCCCAGAGATATCCAGTGATGAGGATGATCAAGATGGTCTCATTGGTTACTCACATCACCTTCCCCTTCCAGGGACCAACTTTGAAGACCAAGTCACGAGAGTGGAGGAGCAAGACAACACATTCGATGACCTTGAATGGCGTCTTACCCTCCAATTTGTGCTTGAAGAGAAGGATGGAAAGGTGAGAGGAGAGGGCGAAGAAGAGGAAGTGAGCATTGAAGAAGAGAAATATTTTGACTGTTCCCTAGAGGACGAAAAAATTGAAGAAGAAGGAAGGGAGGTTGAGGTTGAAGATGCAAGTGGTGTCCAAGATGAGGACAAGGTCGTGGTGGATAAAGCTTTTACAAGTTACAAGTTCTACGGAAGCTTTCCACCTGACCTTGATGTGCTACTTGAGAAGGACCCGTTTGTGGCTCTTTGCCAAGCCAAGGCCAAACTATCATCGATCCCTCTTGGTGGATGTGATGGTGGTCAATCGACGATGTATTACATGGTGTGGGTCGAAGGGAAGCGAGAAGAAGGAAAGAAGAAGTAGTCTCGTGGGTGGATCCTCAAGACCATTTAAATTCACGAGCCCTCAATCATGGACTCGTCCAAAAATTGTGACTTGAGACACCACCTTAGCGACGAGAGCCTCAACTTCAAGAAGTTTTGGGGTGGACTGAAGCTTGAAGATCAATCGTCCGACTCACGACATTAAAGAAGCGCTTGTTGGGAGGCAGTGGCGGAGCCACGTTGAGCCCAGGGTGGGTATAGCCCCCCTCAACTTTCAAAAATAGTTAAATTTACATGGAAAATGTGTACAATTTCTAAAAATAGACTAGTTGGTAAGCCACTAGCATCCCCTCACCAATGAACATGGTTCAAACCACTAAAGTGTATATTTTTTAGCCCCCCCCCCTCCCCTCATTCAAATTTCTGGCTCCGCCACTGTTGGGAGGCAACCCAGCCAACATCCGTTTGTTCTCTTTTCTCTTCAATAAGACAACCTTTGGGGAGCTTTTGGTGTTTGGACATGGCCTTGCTCTTCCAGATCTCACCCGGCCTCCCATCCAGTCCACCAACATTCGCACTCTATCCGGTAACATCGTTCTACCTCCTTACTTTATGCCACTGAGGGCAATGTCAAACTTAAGTGGGTGGGGATATTCTATTATGCTTGTGTGTGTGTGAATGATTGGTGTGATTTTGAGTGTTTGGAGCCTAGTTGAATGCAAAAATTATTTTTTTTTGAGTGTGGGCTCCAAGCAAAGCAACTTATAAATTTGCATGATCATAGTGGCACTTTTGGTGTTTTGTTTTGACTCTTGTGGCTATTAGTGTTGATGTATGGATGACTTGTTTGTGATTGAGAACAACCGATGATGATGATGGGATATGCGTTAGGGTAGTGTAATTTTTCAGCTCTCATGTGTTTGCGAGCCAATGTATGTTTTGGATTGATTACTCACTCTTTGCAATTGCTCATCATCGAAATCAGGAAGTCAAAATGAATGATAAAGCATCTAGGTATCCATGTGATATTTGTCCTGCTCATTTTGTTTTTGTGTGATAGATCCCTCTTACCATGATGTGTAGCATTCACATTGTCACTATCAAGGAAGATGGAGGCATAGGATTAGCCTTCGACGCAAAAAACTGACTTGTCCTGATTGCATTATCCCCTAGTAAATCCTTTTGAGTCGTGCATCCTAGGGTCGCTCTTATGTTGTGTAGCTCTTTCTATTTGAGCTTAATTGAGATTCAATAGAGTGACCCTTGTTTTCTTCGTGTCTGCACCATTGTCGAGTCAACCCTTATGTCTCAGAGCTCCCGTTACTTGAGCTCCATTGAGGTTCCACATAGTGATTTGTGCATGGTTCTGCTAAATGTGAAAATGAGTGTTGGAGGAAGTTCTTAAACACTGAGCATGTGGTTATAAATTTTCAAAGAAAGTGGCATGTTTTGTTTACTCTCTTCTTACCCTCAAGAGAGAAAAAATAAGAAAGAAAAAAGTAAAAAAAAGGAAGCAATAAAGAGGGAAAAGAAAATAAGAGACTGACCACAAATTTGTTCATGCTCTAAAAAGTGTGTTTCTTAGCAGTGAAGATTAGGAACACAAACATGATTATTTACCTCCTTCACTCTTTTGCTTTAACATGTTCGATAGTAGTTTTAGCAAAGATAGTGTGATTGTTTATGATTGGTTGTGGTTTGGAATTGTGGAACAAGTGGTTTGTGGTTGCTCTGAGTGGTCTTTGGTGAAACAAGTTAGTTTGGGGAGCCTTCTTTTGACCCAGGTTTTGAGCAGAGGAAGGCTAAAGGTTTGAGGGCAAAGCTTTTTGAAGAGTGGGGGCCTGATATGATCCAAATTGGCCAATTCTACAATTCAGAATTACTTGGCAAAGAAGCAAGCTCAACTAGTATAAAGAACATCAAAATTTGGATGAGGGTTTGGATGATTAGGGCAAGTCATTAAAGCCATTTCCAAGAATCCTCAAGATGCTATGACAAAACCGAGAATCTGCCAGTTTTTTACTAAGTTTGCGAGACAGTTTGGCAACCCGACTTTGAAGGCCTATCCGAGACCAATGGGTGAGGTTCTAGTTCAGCGCTTTGTGCCACATCAAACTACAGGTTTTCGACTACAAAGGAAAGGAATTGGCCAATCGAGTTGATACCTAGAAGGCTTCTAACAAAAGAGAGCAAGATCGTATGGAGCTTGGCGAAACTGTCTTGCCATTCAAGAAATCCGAATCCTTCTCGGATTAGGATTACTTTTCCTTTTTTGTGTCGCACTTTGATTGTGTTTAGAACTTCTCGTATTAGTTCGTTACCTAGTTAGCTCTATTTAAAGCCTTTCAATTGCATTGTAAGATTCAAATTTTGTTCAACTCTAGATTTGTTACGTGAGTTGAGAGAACAACTTAGGTTGAGTTCTAGGTTGTTTGGGAAGCTTGTATTGATCATCTACCACCCTGATCGTTGCCAAGCATCGACCTATAATCTTCGAGCCTCTTTCCCTTGTGAAAGTTGCACGAGATTTCCATCCAAAACACATTAATCCTCCATGTTTTTATGTGAGTTCTTGATTCAATTCGATTGAATTGAGGAGGCTGCCTACTATGATCAAAAGAGACCCATCTATGCCTCATCAATGACGAGCTCCCTAAGACTAAGTGGGGACCGATTCTGGTTTAATTACACATCTTTTACACCCTTATATGGATTTTTTCCAGAAATACCACTAAAAAGAAAAAAATTCCAAAAATACCACCTGATTCCTAAATTTTCCAAAAATACAACCATTTCTCGAAAACCACCTGCTAGGGGCGCGATTATCAATGTGAGCCACATGGTGGGGGCGGTTTTTCGTGATTGCATGGGATCGGGGCGGCTTGGCCCATTTTTTTTTATCAATTCTAACCTAGGTGGAAACTTCAAACGAACATAACTTTGTGCTCGGGTATCCGATCCTAACGAAATTTTTTTTGATTCCGCACAACTTTTCGAGATCTTGGTCTTATAGGCCATAGGCAGTTTGGTCCCGCCTTCATCCCCAAAAAGCGTCGTTTGCTACCTTGAACGAGCTTTTTTTCGATTTCGTCAAACTTTGGACGATCATAACTTTGTGCTCCAAAATCCAAACATCATGAAATATTTTTTTTTATTTCGCATAAATTTTAAGGACTACAATTTTTATCATAGCCATAATTTCGGAATGTACGTGGATTTGTAAAAAGTGAAGGTAAAGTTATTCTCAAAACCCCGTATATCCAACAATAATTCCTGTTTTGTAAATTCTTTCCCAGTAAAAGTTGCAGTCCTTAAAAAATTTATGTGAAATAAAAAACAATTGTGACATTCGGATTTCGGAGTACAAAGTTATGGTCGTCTAAACTTTGACGAAATCGGAAAAAAGATCGTTCCAGTTAGCAAAGGATGTTTTTTCGGGACGAAGGCAGGACCAAACTGCCTAAGTTGTTTGCGGCTTGCAAGAGCTCGAAAAGTTGTGCGGAATTAAAAAAAATTGCGCTACAATCGGATATCTGAGCACAAAGATACGTTCGTTTGAAGTTTCCACCTAGGTTAGGATTGATAAAAAAAAAACAATTGGGCCAAACCGCTGGGTGGGGCAGCGGTTTTGGACCAAACTGCCTCAACCCCATGCGGTCACCAAAATCGCCACCACCCATGCGGTTTTCGGGAAATGGTGGTATTTTTCGAAAATTTCGGAACCAGGTGGTATTTTTGTAATTTTTCGTTCTTTTAGGTGGTATTTTTGGAAAAAGTCCCTTATATCTTGTTTGTTTGACTTGGAAATTGTCGTTCCTTGACTTATTTTGCCCTAGGTTGTGCTTCTTTGGTTACATTTCAGGTCGTAATATGTGTGGAAAGGTTGATAACGAGTTTTGACTCGCTCTGAATATCACAATTAATTCCCGCCTAAGGTTCAAGTATACACCTTAGTAGGATGCAATACATGGCAAGTATGTTTAAATATCGACTCGGGCCGGTCCGTGTACCCCTACTTCAATTGTTCGAAACATTATCTAGCAACTCGGTTTTGGTTGAAAAGTTTGCTAATTAAAGTAAAACAAGGCAAAAGTAAATGGTTTTGAAAGCTCTTTGTGAGAAGGATCACTTGGGTGTCGGTTCCCTTAACTACTGCCATGGCATGTGAATCAAAGTGATTGCTATTGGCAAGGTGACCGCGAACCGCTAGGAAATGCAACAATGGTCGTATACCACACTCTCGATTGCCAAACCAAGGGATACATTATAGGCTACTCAAGTAGCCCTCTTGGTTAAGGCAATCGATGGTCGACTTACTCTCTCACTCAACCCAAGGGTTGTTCGGCTCAATCGCGCTTAACCAAATTGACTTAAAAAGACCAAAGAATCTCAACTCAATTGAGCCTCCCTTGAAAGGGGGTTTTCCCTCTAATCTAGGTTACAATGGACAAATGGATTGCTAAGCACAAACATGCACAATCAACATGAAAAGGATGAATGCGCTAACTATGGATATGATACCGGAAATAGACCGATTTTATATCACCCTTCAATTCGAATTAGCAAAAGAATACCTCAATCATTGAATTAAACAACACACATAAACAATCATTCAAACCACACAACAACTACATGGTAAATAGTTAGGGTTTCACAACACCCAAGTGAAAAAGGAAACTACTCCATGCTAGAAAGGGGAAGAACACAAGAGGATGAGGTAGAAACCATCATGGTGATGCCTCCAATCTCTTTTGAGCTTGTGTTGATCTTCTCTTGGGGAGAATCTTCCCAATTCACCACTTGGAGCAAACCCTAGCCTCCTTTCTTCTTTGGTCCATTCTTTCTCTCTCTAAACTCTGAAGAAGAAGACACTTTCTCACTCTTTTTTGCTCTCTCTCTCTTCCTTTCAGATCTCCTTTTAAAAAGGGATCGGGCTCAGTTCACGGTCTCCATTTACGGCCATGAACTCTTCAACGCATCCGTGAACTCAAGGTTGGCGTCGAAACGCACCGCTTTGCTTGCTCATGTTCACGGGCAACAGCTCTAGTTCACGGTTTTAGTGACCGTGAACTCGCCTAGAGCCAGTAACTTCGGCAAGTGCCCTGGAAGCCTTGATGTTCACGGCCCATGCCTCCTTTTCACAGTCTTAGCATACCATGAACTCATAAGGGAAATCGTGAAATGTCGGTTTTTCACCTCTTCTCTCGGTTTTCGCTACTTTTCGTCCAACTTTCGACTCCGGGGCTGGTTTCACCTGTTAGATCCTGAAATGTGCTAAAACACAAGAAACCTAGCGTAAAACCACCCTTTTATGAGCATAATTTCAACAAAAGCCTAAGGAAAACGGGGGTAAAATGCGTACAATTAGGCCTGAATCAAGTTCAGGGACGATTGGAGATCGGAAAGCCCGAAAATGTGAAGAAAGGGCACAAACTACGTTCCGGGGGAAATCATTACAGTCAACCGACCGTGAAGATGGAGCTCAGGCTGTGACTTCGGATGATTTCCAAGAGTCCTTGCACGTCTCACAGACAGAGTCATTGTCACGGTCACAGACGTGATAATTGTGAAGAGATTGTGAAGTGGACATGAAACGATAGCGACTTCAGCCTAGATCATGGGCAACCTATCAAGATCACGGTCGTGATCCTTGACCATGATGTCTGCACTCGGTTTGTATAAAAAGGGAGCAACTGGGAGGGAGAAAAGCGAGCCTGGCTGGGTTGGAAATTTTTGGGTTCTTCTTTAGGGTTCTGACCCAAAACACCCAAAGGGGCATTTGTTGAGAGAAAGAGAGAGTGAGTGATCTTAGAGCTTAATTGAAGACTCGAGTTGATCTTGTTGTCAAGGATTCAAGCCTAGATGATGAAGATCTTGAGCTATTTGTAATCTCTCTCTTCTCTCTATGAATTATTACTCTTATCTTAGGTTGATGAACCCTAAGTCTGATTTTGGTTTGGTGTTGATGTATGTAAGAAATCCTATGTTTTTTTATTGATCATTTTGTATAGCCAATGTATAGTGTTCATAAATTACATGAGTTCTACATCTCTATTGAGCTTTTGACCTACGAGGGAATTAATCCCCTTAGAGCCCATTATTAGCGTCTTAGGGTCAATCCTATCATATGTTGTTCCGGGAATCCCCAAGGGAGTCGATTTGGTCAATTTCTTGATGGTAAATCAAATCCCTAAGTCGAATAGAGAACTAACAGTTCATTGCTATGTCGTTCCTTGGAATCCCCAAGGGAGTCGATCTCCTATTGATAGATGAACTTAGTCGATTGAGCTAGGATTGTACTCAAAGTCGGGCCAAATGATAGAACTAGGGGGATTCAAGCTAAGAGAGCTCCAAACATGTAATTAGCTAGGATAGTGGTTAGTTAGGTTAGTTATATTAGTTTCTTAATCGTTACTCTAGGTTGGCTAGATAACGAAACCTTATGCCGAAGTAAGGTACACCAAGAGAACCGTGGTTCGATAATTTTATTACTTGCTTACCCTATGCTACACCCCGTCGTCGGTTATGCTTGGCATCGATTGAGATGTGTAGTTAGAGGGTGGTACCAAGTCAGCATGGAGGGGCCACTCTCATATAATCAAGCTGGTATCGTCCAAAGACGACAAGAGCAAGACAAGAGCAACAAAAGCTAAGTGTAGAGTCATGGGGACGGTCAAGGGTGTGATTGAAACTACATCATGGAGGCTAAGGCAAAGAACCTCAACCCCATCCGGTTAGGAAAAGGCGACAAGACTCAACACCATCCTTGCGTCGAGGCCATCAAGTACCAACTAGTCCCAAAGACGGGACACGGGGCTCCAAGGCGATGGGAGAGAACATGAAGGAACAATTAGCAATTAGTCGTCAGGGCAGTGCTGAGGACCCTGATGCGATTGGACCAATTAGTCTCCAAGTCCAATAGCTTAATCACATAGAAACATAGAGGTTATCGTGGAAGTTGGCATACGTCGTACGAGCATCAAACTACTTTCCTGACAGATTGAAAGGGTCTCCAGCCAGGTCTTGCAAGAGAGATGCTCACAGAACACCTTGAACATTTCAGAAATGGAATAATTGCTTGGTCACCCATCATGTGAGAAAACTTGGAGTGCGTGTAGGCACCATTTAGGGATATGTACCATGGAGAGAACTCGTTGATCTTCGTCTCAAACATGGTTGATATTTTACCCACTTTCTGAGAGAACTAACTGTACAGAGCTTCAGCAAAGTAAACATCTACTAACTCCATCAGATCCCTGCATTCAGAAGCCCATGCGCGGAATTTAACCAGAAAATTTAATGTGTGATTCGGATTTTTGGGCAACGAGTTGTCGGAGAAGGACTAGGATTTATAGACAAGTCGATGGAGGAAGGTTGCAGAAAGAAGGTCAGGAGGAGATATCGGCGGTAGCGGTGGGCATCCATTTTGGGTTAACTCTATGAATCGAAACAAACCAAACCCTAACTGACCAAAATCTAATTGCACATAATTCGGATCAAAATTCGGAATGGAAATGAGCATAATTCAGAAACCAAGATCCTGTCGTTCGAACAAAATTTCCAAATTCTAAACTGAACAACCGAATAATGACACACCCAACCCATAATTCAAGCCCAAAATCACTCTCATATAGCCTAACTAAGCTAAGCCTAATTGTCCAATTCTCTCACACTAAGCCCTAAACCCCCTAAGCCCAAACATTTCCCCCTCACACTTACAAAGCATACCCGAATGATCCCTCTCTCTCTCTCTCTGCTTGCTATTTGATAACCCTAAAGAAAGCGAGAAAAGATAACCCCCCTCCCTCCAAATTATCCCTCCTTACCTTTTCATCGCCAGCTAGCGCCCTCACTCACAAGTTCCCTGTCCCTCCTCGCCTCTTGGCTCCCATACACTAGCAACCCTATCTATCCCAACATACTAGTCCGAAGCCGACAACCTGCAACCTCCCGCCATCATGATTTAGAGTACCATACTCAATGCCGCCTTCCTGAAGCCCCTCGTCTGTTTTCATCAACAAAATCAGCATGTGAAGGCGATTGAGATCCCATTAAACAGTAGTTCTCTACAGCTGGCATCAACCCACCGGACGGTCAAGTAGAGCTTGGAGGGAGAAAACAAAGCAGAAGGAAGAAGGGTGATGTGATTCTCCAGCAGCACAAAATTCACGGCCAGGGCATCAAAATTCACATTCAAGGAGGAAACCGTGGAATTTGGTCTGACGGGTTAAAATTACCTTTTAGGTTAAGGTTTTTGTTTCTTTTTTATTTTTGAATTATTTTATTTTTCCTAGGCTTTATAAAGGGTTGTAAACACAAATTTTACATATTAGGTTTTTGATGAATATGAATTTTACACCAAGGTGTGTTTTCCATGGAGCATGAGTGCTTATAGGTTATTATTTTAGATTTTGGTGGATTCCATAGCTAGGGCAAGATCTGTTACGACCCTGGTTTTCTTCATTCGCAAGTCAGAATTCATTGTTGAACAAGCTAATGCAACCATTATGCACCAGCACGAATTTTGGCTAAGGCATTTGATGAATTCGACTAGGGTACTTTGGAAGCTTGGTGAGGCCGATTGGGATGGTGGAAATGGAAGGTTAGGGTATGGATGTGAACTTGGGATTCTCCTCTACAAGCTAGAGTGGTTGGCTGCTCGAAGGGAAGCCTAGAAGTACAGTTTCAAGGCGCGACAAGATGGTAGCTCAACACTGGGAAAATGGCAGGAATTGCCCAAGTGTCAAACGGTGAGCAGTAGAGCTACTTTAAAGCTTCACTTCGGAAATATGGTGTCGATTCGAGGGAGGAGCTTCATGCCACATGAAACTACATATTTCACTCTACAAAGGAGAGGCATTGGATGATCCGTTGCATACTTGGAAGTCGTCTTTCCAAAGCCTCAAAGTTGGTGTCGATGGTTGTTTGTGACGTGGAGCTTAAGGCAGGATTGTTCAACATTTCCTTGTTTGAGTTGAAGTTTTATTCCTTTTCTGTTTAAGCCTTGTTTTGTCGAGTTCCAGTAGGATAAGGAAGTTGTTAGTCGATTTATACTAGCTATCTATATAAGTACTCTTTGTTTGCGTTGTAAGAATTCAGTTTTGAAGTTTAATAAGGAACCGTAGTCATGGAGTTTCATGCTCTTTGATTGTCCTTGTTGCGTGGGATCAAATCCATCAACGAGCAAGCTCAGCATCGATTGATTCATCACATCAATCATGGACAAGTTGCTACCTATTTGGATCGAGCCTCTTCCCCAATTGGTGTTGAAGTTGCACCTTCCAACTCCATCTTCCCCTGCTCTTCTCTTTCAATTCCGATTCTCAATTCTACAAGTTCGACGGGTTGAGATTTTGGCACACTGATTCCTTAGTCTCGAGAGTTGAGGCTTATCAAGATCCTTGCTTGAATTTTTCTGTTGAAGATTCCAGAAGAGCTAGGCAAGACTCTTATCAATCAAGCGATCACACTTGATTGTGGCGAGAATCCATCCCCACGTATCCCTTTACTTTTATATTCATTTGAAGAATGAATAGAGGTATCCAAGCTTGATTGAAGCTGCGAGAATTTGACAAAAGAACATAGGCTTTCACGAGCTCGGTATTCCTTGTCTGGTGGTATCATAGCTCTAGTTCAGGAGAAGAAGATCTAGCAATGGTGGAAGCAATAGAGCAATGTAATCTATTCTATACTTGTTGTTTGATTAACGAGAAGTTGAGTTCTGTGAGGGTAGATGGAGGGATCAAATCAAATTTGATCAATACAAGAAAAATAAAGAAATTGGGGCTACCAACGCATTTCCATCCCGCTCCATATACTCTGCAGCTTTCTCGCGAACAGTTTTCAAGCGTCGAGATTACACAAATTCGTATGAAATTTTCCATTGGACGCTACGAAGACGTGGTCTTGTGTGACGTGGTGTACAGGCTTACAAATCACCTCGTGCTGGGACAAACCTGGCTCCATGATCGAGGAGTTCATCTATCAGCAGAAGATCCAAAAGCTTCTGATTGCAACATTAGAAGAAGGTGTTCGTTTTGTAACCTTTATCTCCGGAGGAAGTTGCTGATGACCTGAAGGCTCTACAAAGATTACAGCGGGAGTATGAACAAGAGCATATATCCAAATTCTCGCTGCTATCTACAGCAAGCACAAGAACAACATCGAGTGCCCAAGGTTGCACATGAGGAGGAGCAGAAGGTCGAGGAGACAAGAACATTTCCAAATCAGGAGGCAACCGAAGAAGAGAAGTCGTCGATCAATTCCACGGATCAGAAGGAGGTAGAAGATGTTGCAGTAGAGGAAAGTGGTGAAGCTGAAGTGGTTGAAATAGAACAAATTGAATCAAGCTATCACTATCCCTTTTGGTTTGATTCTGATCAGGATTTTAGGTCTACGAGTCTTCAAGCTTTGAGCTTTGATAGCTTACTTTGGACGACTGATTGTTGTGAAGGCGAGAAGACAGGTTGCGGTGGCTTCAGTCCAGTAAAGAATGGAGATTTTGGACGAGCCCATGTTTTTCACGGAAACATTCATGTCGTGATTTGGAGCCCATGTTTGACCAGTTGTTTGAGCTCTTTATTCCGTGTGATTGTGGAGAATATTTGCTATTTCTTGGTGCTGATTATACAGGAAATTTCGTTTGGGAGCTAGTATCGAAAGTTATAAGGGCAAAGCTTCTTCAACGCGTAGGGGATGATGTGATTCTCGAGCAGTACAAGTCCACGGCCGTGGAATTGAGGTTTTGATCGTGGATTTTAAGCAGGAGAAATCCACGGTTAGGCGTCCAAAATTCACGACCATGGATTTCAAGGAGGAAACCGTGGAATTTGGTATGACGGCTTTAAATTACCTTTTAGGTTTTTGTTTCTTTTATACTTTTTACTATTTTATTTACTATGGGCTATATAAAGGGTTGTAAACACGAATTTTAGAGATTAGGTTTTATATGAATAAGAATTTTTACCAAGGTGTGTTTTCCATGGAGCATGAGTGCTTATGGCTTATTGTTTTAGCTTTTAGGGGATTCTATAGCTAGTGCAAGATCCATGCTTGAGTTTTCTGTTGAAGATTCCATAAGAGCATGGCAAGCATCTTATCAATCAAGCGATCACACTTGATTGTGGCGAGTATCTATCCCCACGTATCCCTTTACTTCTATGTTCGTTTGAAGAATGAATCGATCTATGCAAGCTTGATTGAAACTAAGCGACTTTGACAAAAGAACCTAGGCTTTCACGAGCTCCGGATTCTTATCAAAGGGGATTAGGATGCTTGTCGAGTTTTGTCAGTTTTGTTGAGTTTCCATTGGTAAATTGTCGAATAACTACCCTTCCCTTTGTAGGAGTGACAAAAACCATTTCGGCCAGACCAAATCAAAATGTATTTCGGTTCGAATTGATTTCAGCATCTAAAGTATTCAGGGTACCGAAATGAATTGAACCGAACTGATGCCTCCTTATCGGCAGGGAGGGAGGAAGCTTGGCGGCTACGGTGGATGAAGAAAAGATGTTTCTTTTTGGTATTTTTGTTTCTTTTATGATTACAAAAATTTTGAAGTTAATTGATATTGGTGACATGTTGACACATGAATCTTACGTATACCAAATTCGTTAGCCAACTCAGCAAACTAATAGTAAATATAACAGATGTCTATAATTGTCCATCTTTTTGAATGGTTTAGATATTTAATTAGAAAGGGCTAATTCCACTAGGGATCCCAAACTATTAAAAAAGTGTTATTTGTATTCTAAACTATTCAATATAAAAAATCTGGCACAACTATTTTTCCGTTAATGTTGAGCGACGACCATTAATATTTAACAGAAAATCTTGTCAGCATCTATGTTATTTGTGCCAGATTTGTCATATTGAATAGTTTAGGACACAAATGTCACGCAACGCATATAGTTTGTACCAGATTTGTCATAATGAATAGTTTAGGATACAAATGACACTTTTAGTATAGTTTGGGCTTCCTAGTGGAATTAGCCCTATTACAAACTTGCTTATAACCTGATCTGTTGGTCGGAGGTAGCTGAGCTGAATATTGAATTATTGGTATGGACGTAATAATGCTCTTGGCTCATGTATATTGTGAGGAGAATAAGTGGTGTGAATTAGTTTTAGTGTTAAGGATAGCAAAGAAGATGCAGAAATGAGACCTACTTCGAGATAATTGAACCGAACATCTAGCAAGTTTCCATTGTATCTACCTAGAGGTGGCAATTAGGATCCAAATCCACGACTCCAATCCAATCCATTCACCAATTTATCCACCTAATCCAATCCATTTAAATCCAATCCATTTGATCCAAATCCAATTGGATTGGTGGATTCATGGATCAATCCATGGATCCAAATGACAAATTACGATTTGGTGCCTATATTTTTTATATTTTACATTTTGGTACCTAAAATTTATATTGTTATACGAAAAATATCATTGGAAAATTACATTTTGGTACCTAAAATTTTTCATTATTACATTTTAGTACCAAAACTTTTCAAATTTTACATTTTGGTCTAAGCCTTGGATGTCATTTGGATTCATGGATCAATCCACCAATCCATTTGATCCAATCCATGAATCCACCAATCCAATCCACGAATCCGATCCAATTGCCACCTCTATATCTACCAGACAGGTTATGACAACACTTCAATTCAAATTGGATAAAAGATTTCTAGTAGTAGGCAAACCCCTTACAGTGTCAAAAGTAATTAGATGAAAGGTTAAAATTTGGAAGTCAAAATAAAGACAAATTTAATTATCGAAATTGAGATGAAGACTAAAATGTTAATGAGAATTCAAATGTAGTCTGTTTGCAAAATATACAGGCATGAAACACACTTAAAAAGATAGTAAGCATACTATCTATGTCCTTCTAGTTTGTTTTTATCTTCCCACCATAGTGAGCATTCGGAAGAAAAAGGGAAATGACAATAAAACCAAGGAACATTGTGGATGGGTGATGCTATAGCATCATGTTTTCTTTTGTAGTGATTGGAAGATGTGCTAGACACATACAATCTTTGACAATAACAATCTCAACATCAATGTTGTCAGTACTTCAGTGTAGTGATGGCTATAGGTGTCAATCGGGCGGGTTCGGGCTGGGTTCAATCAGGTTCGTGTTCAAACGGGTTGCGGGTTCATCGGGTTGCGGGTTTATCGGGTTCGGGTTCGGGTTCAAACGGGTTGCAGGTTAGTCGGGTTGCGGGTTCATCGGGTTCGGGTTCAATCGGGTTGCGGGCAAATCGGGTTACGGGTTTATCGGATTTTGAGTCGAGCGGGTTGCGGGCGGATCGGGTTGCGGGTTGTTCGGATCAGCGCATCGAGTAACTTACTCCTTACTTGTTACCAACTTACACATTTTATTACACTAATTTAAAATATTTTTGTCAATTTTTAACCAATTTCTTTCTACCTCGTATATATACTTAATTTTAAAAAAACTAGTCAAAATGTTGAATCAATTTATATGACTTGCAAACTTGTTATGTAATTAATCATAATTGGTAAAGTACACTAGCTAATAGTAATGGTTTTATCAACATTTGCAACCAAAAGACACCATTAATTATTTATTTAGTATTTTAATATTATTTCAGTAGTAATTGGATTATAATATCTCGTTTAGAATAACCATGTAAAATTGTTGTTACTTCAATCATAATTTACTCAATAACATATATCCTATACACTTAGCCTTACTCTCAATCGACAATATTATGTTAATATATGTTGTTGATCGTATACCCTAAACCATCAATATATTATACACTAACAACATACCCTATACCCTAACCATATATCCCTATGAGTTGTGATTTTGCTAATATAGTTAATTTAAAGTGAAATTCATACTTTTATTTTCAAAACATAGATAAAAAAGTGATCTTTGTCGTAACCATATATCCTATACTCTACACCATATATCATATACCCTGTATCCTAACCACGTACCATAAACATAAATTAAAAAGGGATCTCTTGCCGTTAAATATTTTAAATGACTTCAAGTGAACATATGATATTAAAAAACTTATAACCGTCAAAACCATCAATACATTATACCCTATACCCTAACCATATATTTTATACCCTAAACAATGAGCCGTCAAAAATTACTTATCAAGTTTAGTACAATTGTTGGCTCATATTCACCCGCCCATATATTTTCCATTCCAAAGTGACCCATCTAAACCTCCCTCTCATTTTCCATTCGAAAGTGACCGCAACCCGATTAACCAAAAATTTTCAGACCCGCAACTCGACTGAGTTATTGCAATCGTAAGACTTAACATGCCAAGTTTAACACCCATTTTGAAATGAAAGTTCAACTTGAACCCAACTTAAATGTACAAAAATTTTACTAAGTGTTGTAAAATAACGATCATGTAGTGTTGAAATTGCAATAAATGTAGAAGCATAGAAGACAAGTAGACAAATTAAGTGAATTTTTCTAAAATAAATTATTGCGGTAAACACTAAAATTCTCCTCCTTATTTCTCCTTCCATAAATTATAATACTAAAATTCTCCTCCTTATTTCTTCTTTCTTTCAATTTTCCCTCCTCTTTCTCTTCCATAAAATTTAAAGAACCAAATTTTAAATTTCCCTCTTCTATCCATCCTTTCACAAAAAGTTGAAAACTCAAAATTTCCCTCCTTTGTTTCTCTTTCATAATTAAAAGAACTAAACTTTCCCACTCCTTCATTTCCCACAAATCAAAACCACCAAATCCCCAAAATTCCCCCTTTCTATTTTCTAAAAAATTTAAAGAACATAATTTCTAGGGTTGCAAATGAGCCGAGCCCCAAAATTCTCCCTTTCTATTTTCTAAAAAATTCAAAGAACATAATTTCTAGGGTTGCAAATGAGCCGAGTTGAGCGAGATTTTTCCAGAAATAGCACTGTTTAAAAAACAAATTCCAAAAATAGCACCCAGCTCCGAAAAATTCCAAAAATAGCACCCTACCAGTCTGCAAAACCGCTCCCTACCAGTGCGGTTTTCATCAAAAAACGCGCCCTCGGGTGGCGTTTTCATCGAAAAACGCACCTCCGGGTGGCGGTTTTACAAAAATGGTGCTATTTTTGGAATTTTTCGGAGTTGGGTGCTATTTTTGGAAAAAAATTTTAAACAGTGCTATTTCTGGAAAAATCTCGAGTTGAGCCGAGCTTTTGCCCAACAAAAACTCAAACTCGACAAATATTACTACAGCTCGAGCTCGGCTCAACAAAAAATATCTTGGCTCGGGCTCAACTCAATGACAGCTCATAAACAAGCTAATCGAGCTCAATTAATCAAGCCCAACAAAATATCATTGGGCCTGAATTAGGCTAAAACTTGCAGCCCATAAATTGGACCACTTGTTGGGACTCGTGGGCCTGTAAACTCCTTACAAAACCCACAACCCACAAGCTAAGATTCATACAGGCTTGAATTAGTTTTATAGAGGTTTTCCACTTCAAACTTCTTCTTTCTTTCGATGTGGTATTTATCACATTTCAAGGAAGAGAGACAAGTGGATTTGAAGGTGACTTTGTCATTTTCTCTTTGCACTTCCACCCTCCTGAGCCATGTCCAACGTACTAGGCTAAAATGTATTGTAATCAACATAATGCACCCAATTTCCATCCATTTGCATGGGCAGATCCATAGATTGTGATTGAAAAATCAGCAACTCTCATATGCATGGCATGTCTTGTGGTCCTGCTGCAATTGTTTGCTTCATCATTTCTCATTTCAATTTTTGTAATTTTTTTAAAATACATAATATCAAGTGAGTTTCATATTTTTAAATTTCCTATACGAAATGAAGAAATAATTTTACTTAAGTTTAGAATGAAAAATTTATTTTGAGAAATTATGTATTATATATCAAGTAAATTTTCTACTCATTTTCACCAAAACTTAATAATAAGTTACATTTCGACAAAAATTTAAAAATTACACATATATAATAATATTTGCATCAATTAAACAAAATATTACAATAGAAACATTAGAAACAAATGATTAAAAAAGTACACATATATAATAATATTTGTATCAATTGAACAAAATTTACAATAGAAACATTGAAAACAAATGATTAAAAAAGTACACATATATAATAATATTTTTATCAATCGACTTTGAAAATGAAATATATGAATTTAGATTTTTTGTATTAACAACTCTCTTATTTCTAATATATTTTTTCGTCAAATTATTTTTAATATATATTTCTATCAAATAAAACAAGTCTTATATAGCAAAAGGTCTGAATATAAACTTGACTAAGCAATAATAGTTCTTTCTTTAAAAAACTTCTTATTCATCATGATTAAGTGAAAACATATATTCATGTTCTACCTTCAGTTTCTCAAACTAAGAAGAATCAGGTGTGCAATACTTTATAATTTGTCCTAGGGTTCATATTAAAATATTCACTCTAGATCATATTAATTGAACAATCTCTATTGAGGTCATAAGTCGAATGCTAAGTAATTTCTTTTCAGATTTGGAGTTATTGTCAAAAATTTTACATCAAAGTTTTCATAATGACTTGATTATGATTTTTGACGAGTTTTGACTTTATACCTAGGATGAGACACAACATCACTTAAAAAACAACACGTGTGAAGGTTAAGAAAATCTTTGTTGAGGATATACGATAAACATCGCGTTTCATCAACCATTAACCTTAGCATTGATCAAATAAGAGTTGAAAAAATTTATTTAATAGTTGATGTCTTGGTAGACAAATCTAGATTCGAGGATTGAGGCAATAAATAAACATAAGTGTGTTAGTTGAGATATCTAAACAAAAAAAGTTTTGTAGCTACAAGAATCTAAATTGAGGTATTGTGTTAAAATAAAGAATGTTTAATAAGGATGAGTTTAGTAAGGCAGTTGTAAGAAAACATTGGGGTCGTTTGCTTCGTGGATTTGAAAACTGAAGGTTTTAAGAAAACTTGGATTTTGTAAAAGCATTAATATATGAGGGTTTTTGGTTCATTATGGATTTGAAAATACCATATTTCGTTTCATAGATTTGATGATGCAATTGGTTAATTAATTTTGTATGTTGGAAGTGAAAATTACATATATTACCCTCATTGGTATGAGAAGGGAAATGAAATATGAGGGGTAGGTTGGTCATAAATAATAGACTTCAAAGTCCATGATCAATTTCCATCTAAAGAGGTGAAATTTTCAAGCCCATGGGGCCCACGAATTTGGAACCTTAAAATACATGAGACCCACATATTGGTTGCCTCTAAATACATGAAGCAAACAATGGTTGGACAAAGTTCATGATAGCTCCAAATTCATCAAGCAAACAACCCCAGCTATATGGTTGTGAGTCTGTGACTCCATACCAAATTTTGACAATAACAAAAACTTTTCCAATATCGAAGTCTCAAAATGGAAATCTTTTGGTTTGTAACAGTATGCTATTTGTATTTAGATCGAGTTATCCTAGCCACAAAATTTCGTTTCCATATTTCAGTTGATGAGCCGAGTTCAAAGGTATTAATTAGGATAGAAAATTAAATTAAAATCATTATACATATTCTTAGATATTAATAGATATGTCTACAATACATTCAAGAATTCAAATGTATGTAAAATGTCACAATGTTTCTACGAGTTATTACATTTTATAATAAAAATTCCAAGAAATCATAAATAATCATTATTTAATATTGTAGGAATCTAAAACTAATTTAGTGCCACATCAGTACATAGCTAGCTCTCACCCTTCCACGCTGGACAAGGTCTAATTGGTGTGCTTTTTTGCTTACTCTTTAAATTGTCATCATTATCAATAAAAAGTAAATTAAGTTAATAAAAATGAATACAACATCTTGATTTGTTCCTATTCCTTTTCCATACAACATTGAAAACAAAACACAACATTGATAATAAAGAAACTAGATCAAGCCCCACAAAACAAATAAAGCTCTCTTCTTATTTGCTTAAATTTTGAGTTTCTAGAATTTGTATTCTCTACTTTTTTGTATATAGATATAGGAAAGGAAATGGTAAGGCATATTGAGTTTTTTCCCTCTTTGTAGGAGAATAGGAGGCGGGAGTTACATGATGCAATGATTTGTTGGAAAAGAATTGAACTACTCTAACATATTTTTGCCTATTGCCGAAGAAAAGTCCAGCATATCATTTCTCCCTCTTCCCTTTTGATCCGTAGCGGGCAATTGATCTTTCTTCCTCAGAGATATCTGACTGCTAGCGGTTGACTGGCCGAGTTATAGTATTCCTCCCATTCTTTTCTTAATTTCTTTCAAATTATGGCGACTGGATAGTAAATTTCCCTTTTTGATTCAATGGTTGTATTTCTTCTTCGTTATTATGGTAGTTGTTTTATGGTTCTCTGTTATCCTATATACTTTTATGTAAACATGTAACATATAATTTAAAGGGTTTGTTGCTTGGACTTGGAGCATGTCTCCTTTGGTTGAATAATTGATCGTTTTCCTTGAAGGCCTATTGCAACTTGATTCCTTGGATGTTAAAATGGAAAGCAGAGTTGTGAGGGTTGTTCATTATGTTTATTATGTTCATGAGTGACATGCTACTAGCTAGCTATATGACGATGATCTGATCAAGTAAATAATATGTAGCAGGGGGTTATAAGTAGGAGGGAACATATTTGGGGTTTTATAAAGATCGCGAAGAAGAAATAAAATGATAGTAAATGTCGATGTTTTCCCCAATTTCTAGATGTTTGTAATGACATTGGTTTGTTTCCTTAGCGTAAATTTTGCCTAATTAATCCCTAACTAAAACTTGATTTTGGCCTGATTGTTTTCATAACAGCTACTATTTGGATTGATGCATCAATCCGATTCACAATGGAGATTCTGCAAGATGTAATGACTTGAGTTTTATTGAAGTATACAACTTTTACTATTCATCTATGTTGTTATTAGGTAGAAAAACATGATCCTTTTGGCAGTAATCTATCTCATTCTTCCAAAATTACACGAGTAACTGATACTGCACAATAATTGTGGGATCTAGATCGCGATATTCTCTATTATCGTATACCAACGTACGAGAAGGGTGAGAAAATGAAAGCTCTTCACTTTTTTTTATTAATTGAAATATATTTGCAAATTTTAACTTCTTCTTTTGTGTCCTTCAAAATTTTAACATCTTTGTCAAGTTGTGTGCTAATAAATTAATAATCTCTTAGTTTATATCTTAAATGGTGGATTCGATACACAATTATAAATCAATAAATAAAGTACTATAGAGAGCTCAATTAATAAAATTAAATTTCCATAAATAAATGAAAGATATAAAAATGTGAAACAGTATATGAAATTTGGTAAGTGAGATTAACAATTCAATGTATAATAGTTTAACATAATGAATCATAAATAAAATTATAATACTCGGACGAAAAATATAGTAACCAATCAAAATTTGCCGCCCAACGGGCTGGTATAAAGCTAGTATAATATAATAATTATTCAAGTGGATTAAGTGAAGTTCGGGTTGAGTCGGTCGGGTTACGAGTTAGTCGGGTTCGGGTCAATCGGGTTCGGGTTAATCGGGTTGCGGGTTAATCGGGTTGTGGGTTAGTCGGGTTGCGGGTCAATCGGGTTGCGGGTCGGGCGGGTTACGAGTTGTTGACTTTTAGTCAATTCGAGTTGCGGTCGGGTTGCGGGTCAGGTTGATCGGGCGGATTAGTCGGGTCGGGTTCTGTTTTGACACCTATGGTGATGGCCAAGGTGGGGATCCAAGGGTGGTCACAGATTGGGAAGAGGAATACACACTCTGAATAATAGACTGTGCTAAAAGATAAAGTGGTAAGAATGATAAAAAAAACTACACATAACTTTGTCTTCGTTCACATAAACCTTGTCATAAGTAATAAGAATTACAATGTCAAAAAGTGGATAGACTCTAATCATTATAACATCCAAATAAAGAATTTCATCAACTGTTTCAAGCTTTCACTTGTCTATTTCCTAATCTAATAATTTATTAATGGAACTGTATAATCACTACATAGAGGATATATTCATGACAACATAAATTACATCCATTGTTCTCTAGATCCATACATGTTCCATTAAATGTATCTATCTAAGTAAACCTGAAAAATAAGCAAAAATGTCCACAACCTGGTAAGAAAAAGTTGCATGCAGACTTAAATATCTCCATCCACAACCCACACCATAGGAATCAATAGCAAAAATATTTTCAAACCCAAAAGAGAAATGGAAAATTTCTCATTTTTGAAAATAATAATATTGAACTCACGGGAGTTACTATAACCCACTTTTGTATGAACAGTCAGAGGGAGGAATTCTGATGACCTCGGAGCCAACAACTAAATTGAAGGCTTTGAAGAAGGCAGTATAACCCTAAATTTAACTACAAATAAGCACAAATCAGCAAGATTTTCGATTTGTATGAGAGGTAAGTACACAGAGAGAATAATTGAAGCATATCTGAAATGCTCCAAGCAAGTTGAAGGCAAACCATAACTTTAAGATTTGGTCATTATAATAGCCTTCAAGTATTGATGCTTCTGAGAACTATCATGTCCAACCCCCACTTATACAACTATGTAGCCATAGTAGTTAATTGTATAATGACAAAATGTTACAAAGAAAACTACATAAACAACCAATGTAAGTAAATATTGAAACTAATAACTGATAAAACTTAAAAGCTCTCTATTGGTTTAAACGCACCTCTTAGTAAGTACTATGCAATCGTGTATAAATTATTTTTAGGCAGTGAATAAGAAAAGTATAGATGGCTCACAAATGAAGACTCAACAACTAAAGGTAGCACACAAAAACCAAAAATAAAAAAAGATGTAAGGAAGAAGGGATTTTTCCAATAATAGCACCTATTAAAAAAAAAATTACAAAAATAGCATCCAGCCCACAAAATTTACAAAACTAGCACCATTTTTATCAAACCGCACCTCCAAGGTGCGTTTTATGTATAAACCGCACCTTGGAGGTGCGTTTTGCGCCACGTCAGACTGTGAACCGCACCAGGAAGGTCGGTCTGTGTTTCCTTGGGAGCGAGCTTGGAGACCACGGGATCAGGCAGCGATCCAGCAGCGGACCACTTGCCACCTCAGCGATCCTCGTCACGGATCAAAGACCGCAGCTGGCAGGTGCGGTCAGTGCCTCGATCAACGTAGACCGCATTAGGAGGGCGCGGTTTCTGGCAGGGCTAAATTACCAGACCGCCCCTGGAGGGTGCGGTCTGAAGGGTATAAATACCCCCTCCCCCCTCTCATTTCTTCACACCACAACTCATTCTTCACTCTCTCTCTAGAATTATCTCTCTAACCCCTCCCCTCCCAAAAGCCTAGGAAATAGTGGTCTGTTGGTTGCGGCTAAGTCCGATCTGCCATCAGAAAACATTTCTTTGGTTTTTCCCTCAAAACCCGCCGAATTTCTGTCCGACTTTCGCGAAAAAATGGACGAGTGGTTCCAAGGAGAGGGAGTTTATTATGATGAATTTCAAGCGGTACGTAGTCATTATTCTAATCAACTTTTGTTTTTGTTATAAGCTTTTTAATTAATCTATGTACTAACCTTGTTATTATTCTCTCGTAGGTTGGGGACGACGGGGATATATACAACCAACAGTACTATTTGGATCAAGGGCCTATTGATCCAACCGACTTGTACGACCAACCCAACCATCGTTCAAGGGATGTTTGGAACGATCACCCGGTACATACAATTCTTCATCATTTATCTTTCTTTTATTTTGCTAATGTACTTAGTGGAATATAAAATAAATTTGAAATAATTTAATCGTATTGGTTGTTTTCAATAATTTAATCGAATACATTGCGCCACTTACTTCGACTCTTTATAAAGAGATGCATATCTAGGAAATGGGGTTTTAAGCGATTATCATGATCCTCTCGTTTCCTGGGAAAATCGGGTATTAAGAGTTCCTCGGATCCCCCCTTTTTCTTTCAAAAAGACTGCGTTTCTAAGAAGATGTATACCTCTTTTAAGAGTCTAACGAGTGTTGCATTGTATACGATTAAATTACTTACCAAACAACCAATACGATTTATGTTTATGTGTACTTAAATGAATTTTAGTAATTTCAAATGTTTGAATATGTATGTATCTCTTTAAATTATTATTCATTTTGAATGTTATTTATGTCAATTAATTTAGTATGTTTGTCTTATGATAATATGTATATATCTTGGAAAAAATCGCAAATTACTTAAATTTGATTGTTAATAATATAATTATAATAGAATTATGTTCGAAATTAAATCATTAATTTTAATTAATTTAGTTATAAGACTAAATTGTTACTAATATATCATAAATAACGTTGAAATTTTTGCTAGGAGGCACAACAAATACTCCGCTACAGGGGTACGACCAATGTGCTCCCATGGAACCCAGTTATCTTGCCCTTTCTCAAAAGGGGTTGGAGTCGATTAGGCATTTTGTAGGCATAAAAGTCGATCGCCAACTCATCACCGCATTGGTGGAGAGATGGAGAAAGGAGACACATTGTTTCAACTTTCGCAAAGGAGAGTGCACCATCACACTCAAGGACGTCGCCATCCTAACTCATCTGCCTATCGACGGCAAAGCGGTGTGTGTGAGTGATCATCCCCCCGAGGATCGTGACGGTATGATCGGTTGGCAGTATTTCCTCCACAGTGTTTTGGGGGGTGAAAGTACCAATCAAGGGGAGTGTTGATGCGACGAATCGCTTGCCACCATTGAGGAAAGGCCAAGTATCAATCACTTGGTTGACGAAGTATTTTAGGGACCTTCACGATCCTGAAAAAAATGGGGTGCCCCTAACCGAGAAAAGTCTGGAGCTAGAGAAGGAAAGATATGCTCGTGTCTATCTTATAGGCATGATAGGAGGAGTGTTCTTCTCCAAAAAAATCGAGCAATTTAATTAGCTGTGGATGGCTTAGGATCCTCCTTGGTAGTTGGGATGCGATGGGGGAGTTGAGTTGGGCATCCGCTTGCCTAGCTAATATCTACCATCATTTGTGCAATGCATCTCTCAAAGTTGTGAGGGAGGTAGGCGGCGCAATGTTCATCGTCCAATTTTGGGCTTGGGAGCATCTGCCATGGATTGCACCGCTCCAATTTCCCGACAGGAATTGGGGTTCCAATCATCCCCTAAGACTCCAAGCTTATGGTTGTAGGTAAATTTCTCATACCCCATCATGATTTTAATAACACAAGTGGCCCACGAAGTTGGCGGAAATGATCGCGATATGGGAGAACCAACAACTTCAGGATATTGTCACTCCAACAAGTGTGGGTCGAATGGGGTATCATGACCCATACATGGATAGATATCGGCAAACATCAGTTTGGTACGTGACTCCGGAGGGTGCGGCCGATGGTGCATTGGTAAGTATATTCCGTCTAATAAGATTAAATTTATTGTTTGTTTCATTCTGTGGTGTCTTTAGTCTTATCTTGCTAACCTTTTTATGTGATTTAGGTTGATGGGATCGAGCAGATCAAAGATTTGACCCATGGGAAACATGAAATGGGCAGTGAAGATGTGAGCTTCATCAAGAAGATGACAAACAGTCTGCTTGGCTGTATCAGAGCACAGGGTCGTGATCATTGTAGATACCAACCCATGCCCGCACCGGTGCCACCTCCGGTACAAGTTGATGTCCCCCACCCCCCACCACCAACAAATGAACCCCGCAAACTATGTCGCATTAGCTGAGTCCCCACATCAGGACCCGGATTTTGCAGACCAATCGGACCTGGACAACTTCTTTTATCATGCTCTGGAATGTGATTGTAGTAGGGGACTGGTACATGGTCATGAGCCACCTCATCATCATTATCTGAATCTGACTCTGGTCCTGAATCATCAGCACCTTCAAGAGGGTCGGAGTTGTCTGCACTGACGTTGTTCTCTCCTTCTTCATCGGAGGGGTCACTGACTGGTGCTGGCAGGTCATCTTTCATCTGATCCAGCTCATGAAAGGCACCTTCATCAGCTCCATAATGGTAGTTGTGAAAACTACCACTGCCTAATTGGAAGTTGTACTGGGGTTGGTTGGCATGGTCCGGTTGAACTTCTTCTTCATATGACGGGAAAGATTGATGATGACCTTCACCTTGCTCTTGGTACAGAAAATAGGAATGAGGATCATGGTAACTTTGGTAGGGATCATCTCCATATAATTCACCTCCACCATGGATACTAGATGTTTGACCGTCTCCAGAATGACCTCCAACGCCTACGACCGGCTCGGTGTAAACGAACATCTCAGCTCTGGAAAGATTGTTGGACCTCAAGAAATCGAGCATGGCATCTACTTCATCCTGAGTGGTTATGAGATATTCCTCGTGCCACAACGACCCGCCTTCTCTGTTTGGATATCGATACACCATACGATCAACACTTCTCGTGCCATCCATGCAAGTAACGTTAGTACACATTTGATAGAGGTCTTCAAGCATCGGTCTGGTAGCGACCTTTATTTTTTGAAAATTGCACCGACGTAGGTTACCCCCTTTCCGCTCTCTTCCGTGTAACCATTCCACCGTAACCCAAGCGTGAAATTTTGGAATGCCATCTGCAAAAAAATAGTAGTTCAACTAATATCATAAAAATCACAATTCACAATTCACAATAAAAAGTAATACAAAATAAACTGACGAGTTAACGTTAACCGCAAAAACACTAGAGAAATAGGGAGCTACAACAGAAAATTGAAAAGGGAGAAGGAGAGGTGTGAAGAGAAGAGATTTCTCGGGCTGTCTTTTATAGACAAAATCATCAATGAAAACCGCACCTTAGAGGTGCGGTTTTCATCTGCCATGCAGCCCCACGTCTGTCAATCTGCATTGCTACATGTTTGGTGTCGGAAAATAATTGACACACAAACCGCATGGGGGGGGGGGTGCGGTTTGTGTTTCCAAAACCGCACTTTGAAGGTGCGGTTTGTTTTGGAGAAGCAAAACCGCATCCCCAAAGTGTGGTTTTGCTAGGTCAGGACAAGACCGCATCTGGGCCATGTAGTTTGGTTAGGTCAGAAACACAAACCGCATGGCCAAGATGCGGTTTTGGCCCAGAATGCAAAACCGCACCTTAGGGGTGCGGTTTACATACAAACCGCCCCAGGGGGGTGCGGTTTTTAAAAAAGGGTGCTATTTTTGTAATTTCTATGGACGGGGTGCTATTTTTGTAAAATTTTTTTAAAAGGTGTTATTTCTGGAAAAATCCCAAGGAAGAAGATGAGAAACAATCAAACAACAGAAAATCTCACATAGGAATACCTCGCTAGCTCTAGGAACTCTCTGAAAACAAACAACCCTTAAGAAAATCCAACACCATGAGACATCAAACATAACTCCCATGAGACTAATGTACGACATGCCTATTTTCCAATAGGTTTGTCCAATTCAAACTTCAAAACAAAATTCAAGCATTGGATTACTTCTAAATAAATGAACTTTTCACCATTAAACCAAAACTCACAATCATTCATACTTAATGCAATGACATACATTTGTCAGACTATCACAACATTTAAGCACAACTTTTAGTTGAGAAGAACAACTGAGCATTTAACTAAGCGATATAGTAGAATAGATACAATCTGCTTCCTACTAATGATATAAACGTATACCGGTACAATCGTTATATCTTGACCTGCCATTTGCGATGGGTTACTTTATTCCAACCTGAATCCAAAAATCTTCATATTCCACTTCGAAGGTTCCATTTTCAAAAATTGGAGAGTTTAACATGTCAAATCACTCATTTGAAAAATCTCAACCAGTATTAATCAATGTAATATAAAGGCACGTTCCAAATTATGTACTTGTTGGAATAATCTCAAATCAGTATCAATTAATTCCCCAACTACTTAATGTGCAGAATAGTTATGGAGTTCTACTGCTGTTTGTGTTGATCTACCTTCAACCAAAGTCGCATCATGAACCAAAGCAATTAAGCAAAAATCTTCACATTTCAAATAGAAAGACTCAATTCAATTTGGACAGCGCTTTACACATATCGGTTACCCCTGGACCTGTTGCACTTGTTGTCTTATGATCTTCGTGAACACAATACAATTGAGGAGAGGTGGCTGTCAATGTAGTGGAGTGTTTTAATTAAGTGAATCACCATACAACTGAACAAACAGGATCTTCTTGATTAGCTATCAGAACAGTGGGGCGCGGTAGCTGCAATCCGTCGGTTGCTCCCTCTACGCATTCCAGTTAGAATATCTGGCCTAGGTTGTAGAGATTAGGGTTCAGTCAGAACTTTGGGTAACAGGAAGAGAGTAGGTTCGTGGGGGAGGAGATGACCCAGCGAGTAGAATCGGAAGCTCTGGCGAGGCTGCGATGGGTGCACAATTAGTAGGCCAAATCATAGTTTGGGTCTGTTTAAATCATAACATGTTTTTACTTTCGTGCTCAACAGTCCGGCCGCATTGGTGACTTCTAAATTTACCCCTAAAAAATGGCTCTGGATGCAGCAAATTTGAAATGAGATCCCTCATTTCACATTTCACCTTTATATTATGTGTAGATTGTGATGAGTGTAGATGTAGTTATGTCATTTCCCTACAAATTCATAAACACGCCAAAAAGTGGTGAAATGAGTTACCATATTAAACTCAATCTCGTATAATGATCGTTGGATCCAATCATTTTAGATTAGGAAGATGTTTAAAACGTAGCGGTTAACCCAACTAAAATGTTAAAAGAACTAGTCTCATATAGTTTGCACAATTATATTATTGCTTCATACAAGTTTTGAAAAGGAATAATAACATTTTGTACCCCTCTATTATTGCAAGTTAACAAACGTGCCCTCTACTTTTTTGTGAACAAATGTACACTTTAACTATGAACTCGTAACGAACATGCCCTACTATCTATTTTTTTTATAATTCTTATTTTTCTAAACTCCACAAGCCTAGAAGATGAAGACTTGTGCCCTCCGATAGCCATTCAACGCCGACCGATCAGAGCACATTCAACAAATGCCTCATGCACCTTATTCCTCCAAATAAACCTACTTCGACAAAAATTCCTCAACTCATTCACCAAAAATAATTTTCTTTCTATTGCCCATTTCTTCAAGGAGAAAGCGCGATTGGCTGAGCATGGAGAAGTCTCATTCTCACCCACTTGTGATTGCAACTTTCGAACTATGCTCTTGCCGCCGCTGTTGAAGTGTGCACTCGTCGAATTCGGCTCCTCCCGCCGCCGAGAAGCATTTGGGTGGAGTAGCTTACGCCGGAGGTAGAGCTGATTGCCGGAGGATTATCTGAGGTGGGTTTCGCAGAAGAGGATGATGAACATCGGTGGGTGGCGGGGCAAATGAAGAATAGGAATGTTCAACAATCGACGAGAGAAAGATAAGAATTAGGATAGGTTTTTTTGGCAGGGAGGAAAAAGGCAAAATCGGTAAAAGCTAGGGGTAATGGGGTCATTTCCCACACCATTAAATGGTTAGTAAACGGATTTTTGGATGGAAAGTATTTTTGTTAAGTTTTGATACTATAAGGTCTTATTTGTGCAAAATTATAATAGAAGGGTATGTTTGTTAATTTGTAAAAATAGAAGGGTATAAAATGTTATTAATTCTTTTTGAAAACTAATACTAATTTAAGAATCGACATATTTAATATTGCGCTTCGATATGCAATATTCTATGTAGTGATATTTGGGCTGCAATTTTAGGGTTATCTTATATTTATAAGACAGATAAAACTTTAAATTTAGTATTAAACTACAACTAAAGTGAAGGAAAAGAGGGTGATGGGTCATCAGGAGAGTGGGGGCGTAGCGGCGGGAAGAATGGACCGGCTCCACCATGGCTTTGACGGCGGCAGTGACGGTGGAAGAAGAATTGAGAACTTTGGGATTGCATTTTTTGTTTATGACGGGACTGAGTAACCTTTTACACGGTTAATTGGGTAATCGGTTTGGTAACCGATAACCGACTAGTCGGTAAACCGACATAATTTCGATATCGGTAGTCGATTGTTATCTAGCATTATTCGGTATACCGTTAAGCGATTAGGTTACCGACCGATTACCAACCCTAGTGGCAATCATGCAGTTGGGGTTGACGACTTGCAAACAAAATGGACAAGAGCTTGTTCTTCAGCGGTCCATCATCCATGTTTAGAGGTGGCAAATGGATTGATCCATGGATTGGTGGATCCATGGACCAAATGGATTGGTGGATTCATAGTGGGCTCCGGTTGAAGTGTTATTGCCCGACAAGGAGAAAGAGAGTTAAGCTCAAGAAAGTGAGGGGGGGGGGCAATCTGAAGTGAAGGAATCGACACATCCAGACCCTATGCATGAATCAAGTAAGAGCAAATTAAGGCAGTTACCTAACCCCAGGGAAACAGGAGAGTTTGAAGAATTTCTCCCTAGTCAAGAAGGAATGCCAAAGACTGATGATGATGAACAACCAGAACTGCGACGTTCAAAAAGGCTTAGGAGGTCTAACCCAAAGTATGCAAATGCAGCCATTATAGAAGAAGAGAAAGAGCCAACAAGTTATGAGGAAGCCTCAAGACATGAAAAGTGGAGAAAAGCCATGGAGGAAGAAATAAGAGCCTTGAAAGAAAATGAGACATAGTACCTAAGTCTATGAATGCACAACCGATATCTTGCAAATGGATATACAAGGTCAAAACTCGACCAGATAGATCGGTGGAACGATACAAGGCTTGGTTAGTGGCACGAGGCTTCTCTCAACAATATGGCCTAGACTATGATGAAACATTTAGTCATGTGGCCAAGATAATTACTGTTCGAGTTCTATTAGCACTAGCAGCAACTAAAGGATGGAAGTTGTGGCAGATGGATGTTAAGAATGCATTCTTGCACGGAGAGCTTGACAGAGAAATCTATATGGATCAACCACAAGGTTTTGAAAGTGTCAGACATCCAGGATACGTATGCAAGTTGAAGAAGGCGCTATATGGACTGAAACAAGCTCCACGAGCATGGTATAAATCCAAATGACATCCTCAACCAAGGACCAATATGTAAAATGTGAAAAGTTTAGGTACTAAAATGTCATAATGAAAAATTCTAGGCACCAAAACATTATTTTCCAATGATATTTTTCGTATAAAAAATTAAATTTTGGAGAACAAAATGTAAAATATAAAAAGTATATGTACCAAATCATAATTTGCCATTTGGATCCATGGATCAATCCATGAATCCACCAATCCAATTGGATTTGGATCAAATGGTATAACTCTATCCATGTTTATTACAAGCCGGGATAAAACAGTAATCCCAGCGGCCATTCTGGAACAAACGTCTATGGCCGCAAATCAACCTGTATAGTTAGATCCTTTACGGCGTTTAGTACTGAAGTAAAACAGTAGAGCCCGTGAATAGCAGATCCTACTGGATTTAGGTCTTGGCACGCCTTCAAGTTTTTAGCAACCCATAGAGTGAAGAACAAGCTCTTGTCAAGAAGCAATTAAGCTCTGGAAACACACACGATATAAAATAAGAACACACCAAGAAACAGGCTGGTCTGCTTAGCTAATGAACTACCAACCAACATAGTACAGTAACACAGCACAGAGTACAAGTTCTACAAACTTTTGCAATCCCCATAAGCAATTATTTATTCACAGGGAAAGAAAGACATGCTGGAGGTCGGTCAGGCTTTAGTTATAGCACGAGACCAAGCCAAGGTCTGCTCACAACGCCTCAGCAACAGAGTAACGGAACTCTGTTACAGATTTCTTAAGGAAGCTGCTGCCGCAGTGGTCCGCACTAGCCACATCAAAGCTAATTCCACTTGAAGGATCACCAAATCGGTCGTCACAAATATCCAGCGTTTTATAAGAAGACTTGTCGGGCTTTCTTTGGGTTTGCTTCTTGTCCTTGCTACTACTGCTGGTGCCTCGAGAAGAAGATGTACTGCTACTGCCCTTCTTTCCATTCTTCTTGTTGTGGTGGTGGTGGTTATCTCTCTCTCTCTCCCTCCTCGATTTCTTCTTACTGCTCTTCACCGTGTGGCAGAGAGAATTAGGAACAGGGTCATACACATCAGGAGCCCAACTCACACTAAGCTGCTGCCTCGGTGCCGCCTTACCCAGTTTTTCTCGGCTACCTCTTAGGGCAGATATGAGCTTCAAAGGCCAGATGAAATAAAAAACATGTCAACAGAATGCTACAACAACACCGGAAATGAATGAATTCATCCTATTTGTGAAACGAGAATTCCAAGACCAAAAGCTCCACCCGTGACCCAAAGGTTACATTACCATATACTGTACATTGGTCAGAGGGCAAAAAAGCTAAATCAAAACAACCAGCAACTTCTTTGATTTGTGGGGTGCGTTTGGGTGGTCTGGACTTACTTTTACAGACTTGGTGGCTTGCAGAGGCTCTTCGGAAAACAGCAAGTGCAATGCTTTCTCTGGATCATCATCATTTGATGAATCTAGACTGGAAGCATTGCCGCTAGCACCGGGGAGTGTTGTTGATTTGTCCAAGCAGTTACTTACGACTGGTTGAGGCCCAGATGAGCCCATTGCTTCACAACCTCCACCTTCATCATTGTGGTGCTCTTTATCGAATGTATCTGTTTCTTGAGTACTTTCGGTCCTCAATTTACTAAGATCGCATTCGTTTTCAATCACCAGAAGATCCTCACCAGCACCACGGTAGCCAGCGTCCATCGACTGTACCAAACACAATGAACCGAAAACTGCAGACAACAAGTGTTATGAGCAAACGACACATCGGTCCACGGTTGGCACATTTTGATGCACAGCTCAGCTAGCAAGAATTTCCTAGTGGAAATGAAATCAATGAAATAATTCAACTGCACAAACAGAAAGCCTACTAACATTTCAACTCGATTGAATCAATAAACGGCTAGAAAAAGTAACGCAAACCATCAGACAAATGCAGATTCGGCAATCCAATTCAGCGCAAAACAGAAAGTTACCTTATCACAAAGGTTGAAACAAATCCAATCCGGGATCTCTCGCAGCACGATCAGATAGAAGAACTTTCCACAGGACTTTTCCGGCACAGTGAACCCAGAAGAGGGAGAACAGATCTCAAGAATAGGTAGGAGGCAAAAAAGTGGAGCAAACCGGAGGTGAAAACCGGGAATAAGAAGAAGAAGAAGAAGAAGAATGCTAACTAAGATTACCACGCCGATTACTCTTTTCGAGCCGTTTCAAACGATGCGAGCACATTCCCCCATGGCAGGGTGTTAGAGAAGGAAGAATCGGAGAACGCAGAACGGGAACCGAAGGCATTATATGACCTATGCTCTTCGAAACCCCCCACCAATCCGTTGCCCCGCCACCGCTTCAATCTCTTCAGAACACCTGCGACTTCCCGATGACGTTTCTCAGCTCCCCGCTCACCCAAAAACCTTTATCCCTTTCTGATCCATAATTCTTCTCCGATGAATAAAGGTGAAGCTTCCGTAAAAATTAAGGAGATCTGAACAAGACGGAGATTGAACACATCACCAACACGGGAATGGATCAGGTCAGTAACCTTATGGCGAGTAACCATGAGTAACCCGTCCACATCAGCATGACATCAGCATCCTCTCTCTCATGGAAAGCCTTTAATTTTTCCCTCTTTAATCTTTGACGGACGATTTCTCGCTCATTTTAAGTTGAAATTTAATTTTTTTTGCACAGTTAGATCAGATTAATTGTGCTCTTCAAAATGATATCCACTTTAATATATTTTTCGAACAAAAAAAATTGAGCCATTTTTTACCAGCCTATACCATATGGTATTGACTGGTATTGAAATAAAAGCATATCTATGTTTTGAAAAACGTACCATGGTGGCATGAACAAACCAATACTGTAGGATGGTTGAATACATGATAGTAGAAGTATATTAATTGTAATTTACGACTTTTAACATTGTATACCACACAATACCACCCCGTACCAGGGTGGTATTGTATGGTATTGTGTGGTATTTTTTGGTCCTGTAATTTGTTCACCCAGAAATTTGTAGATCCAATAGATCATGATGAACTCGTCCCTTATGTGCAAACGTTTTCAAAAAAGAATTAAAAACGAAGAAGATACCATACAATACCACCCCGTACCAGGGTGGTATTGTATGGTATTGTGTGGTATTTTTTTGTCCTGTAATTTGTTCACCCAGAAATTTGTAGATCCAGTAGATCATGATGAACTCATCCCTGCTGTGCAAACGTTTTCAAAAACGAATTAAAAACGAAGAAGATACCATATGGTATGCAGTTGGTACCGAGAGGCCAGAATTTTTTTTTCCTAAAAAAATATTGAAAATTGATCTCATTTTGTAGAGCACGGTGAACTCGTTCCATCTGTGCAAAAAAAATTAAAATCCGAGTTAAAACGAAAAAGATATGAGTCAATTAAGAAAGCTAGTGAAAATAAAAATAGTCTTTAATTCTCCATCCTTAGATCTGGATTTTCTAAATGAAGGGTCCAGATTTGGTTATTGATGGGTGCATAACCCATGGTTATGCACCCTATCTTGAGCCCACCAACACCACGGGGACTCAGCTTCGGAGGCGGAGAAAATTTGCAGGCAAACTATATTATTATTATATCTAGAAAGTACACAAGGAGACGGGAGGGTTTGGATCAGTCTGTCAACTTGGAAGTTGGGACGGGAAATATATATCTTTACATATAGATAATAGAGAATATTAAATGGGTTTCGTTTTTTTATTAATATTTATAGAAAATTTTGATTTACGATTATCTCGAGGGCGACTGGGCGAGTCAATGGGGCGAGCTACATGGCGGTTTTCCCGACTCGATACGCCGACATACACGTCTCGTTCTTTTTTCTTCTCCTTTTCTGTAATTTTTGTGTCTTAGATATTTTCAAGAGGAAACAAATAGATAAAAATCGGAAACTTTTTTAAGCTACTATCAAAAGAAATAAGAAGGACGACAGTCAACCAAAGATCGCACCATCGGTAAAACCATAAAAGAGTCTTTTTTGTCACAAAGGGACAGCTCTTTGGTACATTCACGGCAAAGCCAAAATCCCTAACTGTTACCCTTCGGAAGGGAAAAAGCAATGGACCGAGCCTATGCTAACTGAGGGGAGTAGAGCAGCGAATTCCTGCTAGAAGCCACGCCAGAGTTCACTCCAGAACGTGGGATTCGGCGGGGAGACCTCATTTCCCCTCTGTTGTTTATTCTTATGTCCACTGCCCTTTCTTACCTCATTGAGAGAGCAATCAATTTGAATCACATTAAAGGCCTCAAGCTCGATAGGAATTGTCTTATCCTCACTCTGGTAGGCCTGCAACGAGGAAGCATAGGGATGGTTGAATTAGCTCTGGGTTTTGGCAGCTATCTTTGGAAAGGCGACAGTGGAGGAAGCCACCAGAATCATGGGTATTATCGACGAGTACGAAGCTGTTACGGGGCAGGAAGTCAATGGAGCAAAATCGTCGGACTTCTTTAGCTCAAATGTCCATATGAGTGAAAAAGAGGACATCATCACCACCATTGGGTTTGCGCCCATGAACTGCCACTCACAGTATCTTGGTGTCCCAACTGAATGGGGACGATCGAAGAAAGAAACCTTTGCATTCCTGATCAGTAGGATGGAGAAGAAAGGTGACTCTTGGAAAATCCTTCTCCTTTCTCCAGGTGGAAAGGAAATACTCATTAAAGCGGTGCTCCAAGCAATCCCAACTTTCATCATGTGCCTTTCCTCCTGCCTGGTGCAACAATGAAGAAGATGGACTCTCTTCTTAGAAGATTCTTTTGGTCAGGTTCCATGTAGAAGAAATCCATTCACTGGTGTCATGGGGACCATCTTTGTGCTCCAAAAGAGGAAGTAGGGCTTGATTTCCGTTCGTTCAAGGTGTTCAACCTTGCCTTGTTAGCAAAGCAAGCTTCGCAATTGATCGCTGAGCCTAATGCTCTTTGGGCTCGTCTCTTCAAGGGACTCTACTTCCCATCTTCGAATTTTCTGAATGCTCGCAAAGGTTCCAAACCTTTGTGGATTTGGTCAAGGCCGTGGTAGGTAAGAATGCTACAGGAAAAAGGAATTATGCACATTATTGGAAATGGTAGGAACACGATAGTGTTTCAGGACCCTTGGATCCCCTGCCCCAATGGAGGCAAGCTTCTTTACTCCAGACATGGCCATTTGCGAGTGGTGGACATGCGATCCTAGTACCAGGCAGTGGAATGACTCAACCATCAGGGCGATTATCGATCCCCTCCAAGAGGAGTTGATCAATCACATCCCCATTGGAAGAGATGATATGGAAGACTTTTGGGCATTAAGATTCACATCAAGAGGGAACTTCACAGTCACCTCTACCTATGATTCGGGTCTAGTTGTACATATTTTACCCCCATTTTCCTTAGGCGTTTGTGGCAATTGTACTCCTAAAAGGGTGGTTTTACGTGGGGTTTCTTGTGTTTTAGCATGTTTCAGGATTTAACAGGTGAAACCAGCCCCGGAGTCGAACACTGGACGAAAAGGAGCGAAAACCGGGAGAAGAGGTGAAAAACCGACAGTTCACGATTTCTCTTCGAAGTTCACGGTCTGCCGTGAAGAGGAGCTGTTGCCTGTGAACATCAAGGCGTCCATGGCCAAAACTGAAGTTACTGACGCTATGCGAGTTCACGGTTACTAAGACCGTGAACTGGAGCTGTTGCCCGTGAACCTGTGCAAGTGAAGAGGTGCGTTTCGATGCCAATGTTGAGTTCACGGACGTGTTCAAGAGTTCACGGCCGTGAACTGAGCTTGATCCCTGTTTAAAAGGAGAGCTGAAAGGAAGAGAAAGGGAGAGCCAAAGAGTGAGAAAGTGCATTCTTCAGATTTTAGAGTGAGAAAGAATGAACCAAGGAAGGAAGAAGGCTAGGGTTTGCTCCAAGTGGTGAATTGAGAAGATTCTCCCCAAGAGAAGTTCAGCACAAGCTCAAAGAAGATTGGAAGCATGTTTGTTGCTCAAAGAAGATTGGAAGCATGTTTGTGCTTAGCAATCTAATTGGCCATTTTAACCTAGATTAGAGAGGGAATACCCCCTTTCAAGGGAGGCTCAATTGAGTTGGGATTCCTAGGGCTTTCTAAGCCACCTATCTAGGTTAATGTAGGGCAAAACTCCATGTTGAATTAAACAATTTGGTTAAGCGCGATTAAGCCGACCAACCATTGGGTTGAGTGAGGGAGTAAGTCAACCAGCGATTGCCTTGACTGAGAGGGCCACTTGAATAGCCTATAATGTATCCCTCGGTTTGGCAGTCGAGAGTGTGGTCTACGACCATATTTGCGTCCCCTCGCGGTTCGCGGTTACCTTGCCCATAGCAATCACTTCGATTCACATACCATGGTAGTAGTTAGGGGGAAGCGACACCCGAGTGATCCTTCTCACAAAGAGCTTTCAAAACCATGTATTTTGCCTTGCTTTACTTTAATTAGGAAACTTTTCAACCAAAACTGATTCTCTAGATAATGATTCAAATGACTGAAGTAGGGGTACACGGACCGGCCCGAGTCGATATTTAAACATACTTGCCATGTATTGCACCCGACTAAGGTTTATAATTGGACCTTAGGCGGGAATTAATTGTGATATTCAGAGTGAGTCATGTTTTTGGGGCCATTGCCGGGAACAACGGTCTGTTATCTTGAAAAAGTTGTTTGGTGTTAATCTAGCTTTTAATTTTTAGTTTTGAAAGTGTGTGTGCTTTGCTTGTGCTAGACTTGGTGTTGTTTTCTTATTGTGTGTAGGGAGGTGCATGACTCGGAGCAATCCGCCACCTTTGCTACCCCATGACGAGGAAATAAACCAAATTCTCCAACTCCTAGCACTGGAGAGGGTGCTAGCGGAGGCCAGGAGGAGAAGTGAAGAAAGGGGACAATAATTTGGTCCCGGTGCTAGTGGAGAAGAAGTTGATGAAGTGTAAGTTGAACCCCACATTGGAGTAGAAATGGCGGGAAACCAAAGAGAAGCGGGAGCTGCCCAACCTCGTAATCTAAACGATGCGGCGGCGAAAGAGGAAGCCCCGAGGACAATGGGATACTATATGGGCCCATGACCGATGAACATTCAATTACCAATCCTACACCCTCTCGTGGAGGCCAACGATTTCGAGATAAAGCCGGCTCTAGTGACCATGATACAGAACAATGCTTTGTTCCACGATCATGCGACCGAGTCACCAAGAGAGCATGTGCAAAGATTCTTGGAGCTCGCGGGGAGCTTGAAGATCAATGGCATGCCGGCCGAAGCTTTGTAACTGAGGCTTTTTCCTATGCACTTGCGGGGAAAGCACTCCGGTTGTTAAACAACCGCCCACCTTGTTCAATCACCTCATGGGATGATCTTCTCAACAAATTGATGTCCCGCTACTGCCCGCCTTCAAAGACGGCCGAGTGGAGAAAGAAGATTACCCATTTCGATCAAGAAGAAGACGAGACCTTGAGGGATGCTTGGGAGAGATACTCCGATTATTTTCTTCAATGCCCTCACCATGGGTTCGAAGAACAGTTTTGGATTGAAACTTTTTACGGTGGTCTAATCCAAGAAGACAAGATTCTCATTGACTCACTGTGTCAAGGGAAATTGATGAATATGACTCCACCCCAAGTGACCGAACTACTTGAAGAAATCGCCTCAAGGGATACGATTGGCGATTGACGAGAAGTGGGAGGAGAAGAAATGATAGGGGAGTGAGAAGTGTGGGAGCAAGCGCTCCACTTGAAGCAAAGTTGGACAAGTTGATAGAGGTAATACTTGAAGATAATAAGCAAGGAAAGAGGTTGGTGATGTCTTGTGATTGGTGTTTGAGCACTAACCATGAGATGGCGGAGTGCCAAACAATGAAGGAGGCAACCACTCCGGAGGAGCAAGTCAATTTAGTGGCAAATGCTAGGGCTAATAACCTGTATAGCAATACTTATAATCACGGATGGAGGAACCACCCCAATTTTGCTTGGCCAGCACCGACTAATCCGAGGCCCCCAAGTTTCTAAGGCCCCACGGGCAATTATCAACCTCGGCCAACCTTTATCCAACAATGGCCTCAAGTCCAAACTCGAACTTCCAACAACAATATCTCGCACAAGGTGGTCAAGGGTTTCAACAACAGCAACAACCTGACAAGCTATCCAAGCTTAAAGACCTAGTGAACACCTTTGTGAGAACGAGTGCTCAAAAGTTTGAGAAGATTGAGCAATTCATTGATGTGGCGTCTACCAAATTTACCTCGATTGAGGTGGGACTCCGAAGCCATCAAGCGAGCCTCCAAGCTTGGAAGTGAAAATCGGAAATCTTATTGGGATCCTCACCGAGAGACCAAAGGGAGCCCTACCTTCCCAAACCATGGTGAACCCCAAGGATCATGCCGGGGTGAATGAAATTCAAGTGGGAAGTGGAAAGGTGACTCCGGGCGTCGCCGCTAAAGAAGTGATTGAGAAGGAGGATCCCAAACCAAAGGATAGAGAGAAAGTACCCTCGAGGAGAGAGAGGAAAGCGACAAGGAAGGCATCGCCGACACCACCTCCGGTGGTTGAGTACAAGCCACCTCTTTCTTTCCCCATGAGGATGTACAAGGAGAGGTTGGAGAATGAGTGTGGAGGTTTTATGGAAATGTTCCGCACCCTCCACCTCAATATCCCTTTCCTTGAAGCCATGGCTCAAATGCCAAGATATGCCAAGTACCTCAAAGGATTCCTCACCAAGAAACCAAAGCTTGAAGGCCTAGCCAACGTGACTCTTGGCGAGTAGTGTTCGGCTTTCCTCCTCAACCGCTTGCCCAAAAAGCAGTCCGACCTAGGTAGCTTTACTATCCTTCTTGGTATTGGTAACCATCATATAGACAATGCATTGGCGGACCTAGGAGCTAGTGTTAATATGATGCCCTACAAGCTTTTCAAAAAGTTAGAAGTAGGTGAACTTAAGAGCACTAAGCTTAGCATCACTTTAGCTGACCGTTTGGTCATTAGCCCGAGATGCATTGTGAAGGACATGTTGGTGTGAGTAGGCAAGTTTTGCTATCCGACTGATTTCGTAATTCTCGATATAAGCTAGGACTCGGATATGCCACTCATACTCAGTCGTCCCTTCCTCGCCACCGCCAAGGCATTGATAGACGTTAATGAGGGGACCTTAATTCTGAGGGATGGTGAGGAGAGAATCAAGCTTGAAATTTACCCTAAGGCTAGAAGTGAGGAAGTAAAGGAGTTGGTTTCGAATGATGTGAATGTGAGTGGAGGAGAGCCTCTTAAGGAAAACCCCACTGTTACTTGTGTTGCTTGTGGTAATGTTGAGCAGGAAATCCAGGAGGATACTATGCCCAAGGAAAAGCGGAAGAATGCTTGGAGGCAAAAGATGAATGAAGCTTTGGCCCGAAGGAAGGAGAAGGCCAAAACTAAATTGGTCAACCAAGAGGGCCAACTTATGGAGCTTAAGATGGGAGGCTACAAGCCTCGCCCCGAAAGTATGGTGGATCCAATCCCGGTGGCATCACGTTCCAAGATGTGATTGATCCCCACCCGTCAAGCTAATGACGATAACATAGTGCTTGTTGGGAGGCAACCCAACGGAGGTTTGTATTCTTTTCCTTATTTTCATTTTTGTGACAAGTGAAGAGTTCAAGTGGTTTCCCCGTGCCAAGTTTTGTGGTCTTGCGTTTTAAGGTTATGTTATGATTGATTAGGAGGCACGGTGGAAGAGGTTGAGCCAAATTTTCTCAGAAGTGCCCTGTTTTCACTGAAGTTCACGGACGGATTGCTTAGTTCACGGTCTTACAAGACTGTGAACAGGAAAACACGTCGGTGAACTGGGCGCTTCTGCATGTTCAACACGTGTCGACCAACCTCAGTTCACGGACGGATTTGAGTGTTCACGGTCTTAGAGACCGTGAACAGGCCAACGCATTTGTGAATTCCGTGCTTCGCCTATAAAAGGGGCGTGAACGATGACTCTTCACTTCACGATCCAAAACTTGCCGGAAAATTCGAATTCTTGACGGAAAACCGCGAAATTCCGACGATTTTTTATTTTTTCACCCATTTCCTGCGAGTAAAACCCAAAATCAACTTCATACCCATTCTCCCCTCGTCAAAACCGGCCCGTGCTGCGATTTTAGGGAGATTTGGGGCAAGTTTTTTCCGGTCAAGTCGCCGGCGACGAGTCTCCGACAAGCTTTCGACGAAGCTTCGGCAACCCCTCTCCGGCCTGTTTTTCGGCCATGTTTCGCCTTCCTCGCCCGCACCTCACTTCCTCCTATGTACTACTTGCGTCTCCAGGTTAGTTTTTTAGCTCTACCTTGTTAATTTTGGGAGAATTTGATTAGGTAGAGAAGTGAGGATGATTTTGATGCTTTGAATGTTTAACCTAGAATTAGGGCGAGGAATTAGGTGAATTAGGTTGATTGAATGGTGGAATGTGGTTGCATGAGCCTAGTTGAGCCTTGGTGGGCGTGTTTGAACCGAATTGCCTTTATTTTTTGAATTTGCTCACCAAGTGCTATTTTGTGAATGCATGTGAGGCTTTATGCTTGATTGGTGGATGGTAGCCACCGTGGTTTGGGTTGTGGTTCAAATTATTGGATGAATGAACCGTGAAATAACCACAACAATGCCACGATGTGCTTGAGCTTAAATGTTTGACATCCATTGTGAAAATATAAGTGTGGGGGGAATCTCTTTTTCTCCCAATGAGCAATATTTGATGATTGTTTCCATGTATGGTATATGTTTGCCAATTTTTGCAGGATGCTCTACCTGGATCATGAGTACATCAGCTACCTGGTGCATCACGCGGAGTTTGGCAACAAGTTTGCCTACCAGAGGGACAGCCCGATAGGGCCCCATTGGAGGCTGGACCTGGACATGTTCAACTTGTTCAAGTGCCGAGTTGCGATGTCAGGGGTACTTTGTGACCCCCAATGGCGCCAGCTCCTGACGGTGGATGAGCAGATCTAGCATGAGATCTGATATGATCCCAAATAGGCAACTCTACAAGTTGGAATTACTTGACGAAGAAGCAAGCTCAAGCTGCCTGAAGAACATTCATTTCTGTCAGTGTCATTTTCCGTGTTCAAGTAGCCTAATTTGGAGGCACGTTTCTCTCAATTGGCTCAATGGAAATTCAAGTTTAATGGCTTGTATTGAACATGGAGTGATTATCTACAGCTTGATATGCTTGGTTGCTCAAGAAGAAGTCATTAAGGTTGTTTTCCAAAGGCTCAAAGTTGCTACCTCAAAACTGGAAAACTGCCAGAATTTGGTTAAGGCAGAAACTGTGTTCAAGAAGCCTACTTTGGAGCTCCATTCCAGAAGCATGGATCAGATTCGAGTCCAGAAGCTTATACCACATGAAAGTAGGTATGTTCTAATACAAAGACATGGCATTGGATGATTGGAAGCTTACCTGGAAGGCTTTGATCGAGAGGCTCAAAGATGGCATCAAAGCTGTTTGGTTACTTGGAGCTAAAGGCAGATTTCTTTTTCTTGTTTAGTTAGGATTTCATTGTTTTGGTAGTTTTTTTATTCCTTTTCGTATTAGACTGTAATTAGGAGTTTATGGGACGTGTGTAACCCTAGCTAGGCCTATTTAAGCTTTCTATTTCGTTATAAAACTCAGACTTTGTTGAATAGAATTCGAAACCTTTGGGTTTTTGCAAGTTTGCGTACTTGTGTGAGCTTTGGTGGATTCCAAGCTCGTTGAGCTCTTGTATCGATCAAGAACGCGTTGATCGTGGTCGGGCATCTACCTTTTATACCAATCGAGCGTTCCCCAGGTGTGGAATCGTCCTTTTGGTTCCGTTTTATCCAAGTTCTTATTAAGAACGCGTTGTTCTTGATTCGAGCTCAATCGATTCTTCGATTGAGTTGTTTGCTGCGTGACTTTGATAAACATACACCCCCAGGGGCGTATTAAGTGGTATCAGAGCCCCGTTCAAGTCAGGGCGAGAAAGGAGGCTGTGTTTCGCGCGATTCTGCAGCCGCAAAAACAAAGAAAAAAGAAACAGAATCGATGGCAGCAGAGGAGCTAGAAGAATCGATGTTCTTCACTCGTTGTTTAATCCAGGATCAGCTGGGTTTGGTTCTCGTTGATGGAGGCAGGGAGTGGAATTTGATTTCCTTAAGGGTCGTGAGCAAGCTAGGGCTGCAAACACAGCTGCATCCGAAACCATACGTATTCCAATCACCGTATGAAAACAAATTCAACATTGTAGTGTCTCAGGTGGCCGTGACATTCTCGATTGGCCAATACGAGGATCAAGTGCTTTGCGATGTAATCTATAATCTCCCCAGCAGCCTCGTGTTGGGACAACCATGGTTCAGAGATCGTGAAGTTCGGTTGGCAAGCCGACGAAGCAAGAAATTCAGATTGCGAAGTCGAAATAAGGTGTTCGTTTTGAGTCCCTTGGCGCCAGAAGCAGCTGCTGAAGATTTGAGGGTGCTGAAACAACTCCAAGAAGAGTATCAGTTGGACTTGGTGTCGAAGGCGTCGTCGAAGGGCAACCACTCAGTCCCGACTCTGTTCGGAGCTGGCAACCTCTATCTTACGCCTGAAAAACAGAGTCCCAACGTCAGCACCCCTGTCGACGATGAGGAAAGGAAGCTGGAGCACGAAGCGGCAAGACACGCATTCGTGGAGGAAGAAGGAACGGAGGTGAGTCGAGGGGAAGCACAAGATAGGTCTGAAGATGGTCGAATCCTTCCGTCGACAGCAACGCCACAGCTCTGCCACGTTCTGGAACAACAGAGCAGGAGAGAGGTTATATTGGTTGGAGCTCGGGAGAGAAATCCGACTCAATCCAAGGATACCAAGGCACTCCCTTACGCCTCAGAAAGCTCTCATGTCTATCAAATGGAAACGAATCCTTATGTTTTGCAAGAACGAAATCGAGTTTCAATGCCTCTGCAAATGCATGAACAAGAAGAACAATTGGCTGAATGGGTGGGAGAGAATGGGCGCAATCCGACGCAAACGGCCACTGTAGAATCATTCGTCGAGGTCCAAGGAACGTGCCGGAACAGCCAATTCATCCATTCGATGCCTGAACAAGAATCGCCCAATTCAGAACAGCAATTTCTGGGCTTCGAAAATTTAAATACGGCCGACGGCGGGAAAGGAAGAGGAGAAGATTCGACGAAGTTGGTGATGAATCGCGACTGGGAACATGCCCAGACTTACAATTGGAAGCCTGTCGAATCTCGTGGAGTAATCGAATTGGATTGGGGATGCCTCAATTCCAAACCCCCAATTGTGCCAAACTGCAGTACCACGACCTAAAGAAAGCTCCGATCGTTTTCCGGAAAAATTGGTCGTCAATGAGGGTTTGTTGCAAGTCCAGGTAGAGTTCCCAACAACACTGCAAGATGCAAAGTCCAAAAAACAAAGCGAAATTGAAGTTGAAGTTGTTGAAATTCCGCAGAAGAACATGTTTGAGCAGCCCACTTTCGATCCAATTTGGGATCAATTTTGTGAACGGTTTGAGGAAAGAAAGGCCAAAGTGTTGAGGGCAACACTTTTTAAAGAGGGAGGGCCTGATATGATCCCAAATAGGCCACTCTACAAGTTGGAATTACTTGACGAAGAAGCAAGCTCAAGCTGCCTGAAGAACATTCATTTCTGTCAGTGTCATTTTCCGTGTTCAAGTAGCCTAATTTGGAGGCACGTTTCTCTCAATTGGCTCAATGGAAATTCAAGTTTAATGGCTTGTATTGAACATGGAGTGATTATCTACAGCTTGATATGCTTGGTTGCTCAAGAAGAAGTCATTAAGGTTGTTTTCCAAAGGCTCAAAGTTGCTACCTCAAAACTGGAAAACTGCCAGAATTTGGTTAAGGCAGAAACTGTGTTCAAGAAGCCTACTTTGGAGCTCCATTCCAGAAGCATGGATCAGATTCGAGTCCAGAAGCTTATACCACATGAAAGTAGGTATGTTCTAATACAAAGACATGGCATTGGATGATTGGAAGCTTACCTGGAAGGCTTTGATCGAGAGGCTCAAAGATGGCATCAAAGCTGTTTGGTTACTTGGAGCTAAAGGCAGATTTCTTTTTCTTGTTTAGTTAGGATTTCATTGTTTTGGTAGTTTTTTTATTCCTTTTCGTATTAGACTGTAATTAGGAGTTTATGGGACGTGTGTAACCCTAGCTAGGCCTATTTAAGCTTTCTATTTCGTTGTAAAACTCAGACTTTGTTGAATAGAATTCGAAACCTTTGGGTTTTTGCAAGTTTGCGTACTTGTGTGAGCTTTGGTGGATTCCAAGCTCGTTGAGCTCTTGTATCGATCAAGAACGCGTTGATCGTGGTCGGGCATCTACCTTTTATACCAATCGAGCGTTCCCCAGGTGTGGAATCGTCCTTTTGGTTCCGTTTTATCCAAGTTCGTATTAAGAACGCGTTGTTCTTGATTCGAGCTCAATCGATTCTTCGATTGAGTTGTTTGCTGCGTGACTTTGATAAACATACACCCCCAGGGGCGTATTAAGATCTGCGTGGAGTTCTACTCCACCTTCTCCCACGTCGTCACGGCCAGTAAGAAGAGCCGCCCACACGTGGAGTTCATGCTGGGAGGTCAGCCACGAGTGGTAACCTACGACACCTTTTCTCAGGCCATGGGGCTCGACACCACCCACATGACGATGACGGAGCGACAGTACACAGTGGATTTCACCTATTAGGGAGCATTCCGAGCCCTCTGCCGCCTCGAGCATGAGCAAGACAACCGCACTAACGCGGTGAAGTTGAGGACTCCTTGGAGGAACCTTCACACTTTTCTCACCCGCTCGGTCATTCATAGCCTACAGTTAGGCCATCTGATAACAAACAGAGGACTAATTTCCCTCTACTCCCTGAGGAGTCAAGCGGAGCCGATCCATCTGGGATCTTTGATGGCCACATGGGCGACCTCATTACGAGGATGGCTCGACAATTCCACATGGATCTGGCTCGATGCTCCAGCGTCGGGAGGGTGGAACCCTTCCTAGTGGCGACCCTTTACAACTAGAAGTTGGTCCTCCAGGGAGAGCGAGGAGTGGAGTACCTCGAGGGACTCTGACCATCAGGAGTCATCAGAGCAGCAGTCGACCCGGATCTAGTGGAGCCTAATCCAGAGGGCCCACCAGCAGAGCAGCCACCTACTCGAGCACCTGGCCACCGCCGGCATCCCACACTCCAGCGCCTAGCCCAGCCACCACCATCAGAAGCAGAAGGTGATCCCCTCGTCCAGAGGGTGGATTGCCTAGAGACAAACTTCGTGGGAGTGACTTCCCGCCTCGACCGGCAGACCGACCTCCTCGAGCTGATGGCTCGACGTCAGGGCCGCCTTCCATATGAGAGGGAGGTTCCTTCCACCCGCGAGAGGTAGACAACGAGTGAGATATGTGGCAGAGCTGATTTTTTTCGCCTTACTTCTCCACTTGTAACTCTGAACTTGTTTTTGTTATTTTTCTTTCTCTTGTGTGTGTGTGTGACTGTAAACTACTACTACTATCGTATTGTGTTTGTAATAAACTCGCCTCGAGCGAGTCATATTATGTTTGTGTGTGTGTTTATCCTACCCCGAAATCGATTCCAACTTTCACTCACCAAGCCCAAGCGGTAACATCATTCTACCCCTATCTCACGCCATTGAGGGCAATGTCGAGCTTAAGTGTGGGGAGGGGGGGGGGGGGGGGTAGTTCACTATTATGCTTGTGTGAGTGTGATTCATGCTTGGAGCCTTGATGTATGCCCAAATTTGAAAAATTTGAGGGCTCCAAGCAATGTTTGCATGATCAAAGTGGCCGATGTGTGGAAAAATCTTGTGTTTATTGACATTGATCTTGATTTGTTGCATGTGATCGAGTATATCCTATGATGATAACTGAGAGGTCTATTAGGATAGTGCAAAATTTTGGTACTCATGTGTGCATAAATGAATGGATGTCTTGACTCGATTACTTGTTGACTACAATTTGCCATGCATTGTGTTTTGTGAATTGGAATAGATGGTTGGGTGACTAGGTAGCCATGTGAGTTTTGAGCCGATCGTTTTCTTCTTGTGTGCTTAGATCCCTCTTACCATGGCGAGTAACATCACAATTGTCACTAGTGAGTATGATGGAGGCATAGGATTAGTCCACGCCCAAATGTTGATTGTCCCGAAATGGGTTATCCACTAGTCAACCCTTTGAGTCGTGTGACTTCGAGGGTCATTCTTAAGTTAGAAGCTTTGTGCTTGTGAGCTTAATGGTGTTGATAGAACAACCTCCAATCCTTTATTCGTGTCTAAACATGAGTCGTTCTTGTATCACGGAGCTCTCACTTTTGAGTTTCCATAGAGGTTCTACATAGGAGGTTTGTGTGCGGTTCTTGCTAGGAATGGAAAAGGAAGTGTCGTGTTGGAGTGAGAAAAGAAAAAGAAAAGAAAAGAGAAATGAAAAAGAGGTAATAAAACGGGGTAAATAAAGTAGAGTGCCACGAAAAACCAAAGTGTATGCTCTAGGAGGGGTCTCTGTGCACTCAAGCCATTAAAACCTCCACATTGTTTTAGAACTCCTTCACTACCAAATCGAAAGGTGATAGCAAGAGACCGAGGAGGAGTCCTTTAATGTAGTTCACGATGGGTGATAGTTTGGAAGGGAGAGATAAGGTTTTTGGCCGATGCTAGTGGCCTTTGGCTGAAAAGAAGGGTCTTAGTCAAAATCATAGAACCTTCGGGTTTAGGTTGAAGGTGTAGAACCTCATGTCGTGTTTGCCACCGCCCAAAAAGGCTTTTCTCCGTGACCAAGACAATTGCCAGTCATTTGAGCACGTGTCTAAGACCTCCGGCCAAGCTAGTGGTGGCAACCATCCCGTGAACTGTAGCATTTAGAGGTTACCACCGTGGTATTGAGACGATAGGGCCGAGTGTTGATGATTGTGCACATCTTTTGTACCAAAAAGGTGCCGACCCCACTAGTCTTGAGAATGAGTGATTCATTCTTGTTTTGCATGCCATATCATACCCCGGTGAGGACCTTTGTTGCCTTTCTATTCATTCCTTGGACTTGAATTCTATGCAAGGTTAGTTGTGGTTGATAAGTGGTCTTGTTGAGACTTGCATTGATCCATGAACAAGGTGATAAAATTTCGTTTGCCCACTTTTGGTGGCCTCGAATGTCGTTTGTGGTCGATGTCGGTATTGCTTGCAACGGTCCATGTATTAAATGCCAATAGTCATTGAGAATTCCCACTTTGTGCCCTTTGAGTTGTCCCCAAAATATTTATGTAGGTGGAAATATTACCTTGAGGGAAACGGGTAGCTTGGGGACAAGCAAACGTCTAAGTGCGGGGGAGTGATTCGGGCCTAATTGTACATATTTTACCCCCGTTTTCCTAAGGCGTTTATGGAAATTGTACTCCTAAAAGGGTGGTTTTATGTGGGATTTCTTGTATTTTAGCATGTTTCGGGATTTAACAGGTGAAACCAGCTCTGGAGTCGAAAGTTGGACGAAAAGGAGCGAAAACCGGCAAGTCACGGTTTCTCTTGGAAGTTCACGATCTGCTAAGACCGTGAAGAGGAGCTGTTGCCCGCGAACATCAAGGCGTCCAGGGCCAAAACTGAAGTTACTACCGCAATGCTACTTCACAGTCACTAAGACCGTGAACTGGAGCTGTTGCCCGTGAACCTGTGCAGGCGAAGCAGTGCGTTTCAATGCCAACCTTAAGTTTACGGACGTGTTCAAGAGTTCATGGCCGTGAACTGATCTCGATCCCTCTGTTTAAAAGGAGAGCTGAAAGGAAGAGAAAGGGAGAGCCTAGGAGTGAGAAAATGCCTTCTTCATATTTTAGAGAGAGAAAGAACTAACCAAGGAAGGAAGAAGGCTGGGGTTTGCTCCAAGTGGTTAATTGGGAAGATTCTCCCTAAGAGAAGTTCAGCACAAGCTCAAAGAAGATTGGAAGCATCTCCTTGATGGTTTCTACCTCTTCCTCTTGTCTTTCTCCCCTTTCTAGCATGGAGTAGTTTCCTTTTTCACTTGGATGTTGTGAAACCCTACTATTTACCATGCAGTTTTTGTTATGTGAATTGAATGATTGTTTATGGGTGTTGTTTAATTCGATGATTGACGTATTTTTCATGTGGATTGTGCATGTTTGTGCTTAACAATCTAATTGGTCATTTTAATCTAGATTAGATAGGGAAGACCCCCTTTTAAGGGAGGCTCAATTGAGTTGAGATTACTAGGGCTTTCTAAGCCACCAATCTAGGTTAATGTAAGACAAATCTCCATGTTGAATTAAGAAATTTGGTTAAGCGCGATTAAGCCGACCAACCATTGGGTTGAGTGAGGGAGTAAGTGAACCATCATTGCCTTGACTGAGAGGGCCACTTGAATAGCCTATAATGTATCCCCTGTTTGGAAATCGAGAGTGTGGTCTACAACCATATTTGAGTCCCCTCGCGGTTCACGGTCACCTTGCCTATAGCAATCACTTGGATTCACATACCATGGTAGTAGTTAGGGGGAAGCGACACCTGAGTGATCCTTGTCACAAAGAGCTTTCAAAACCATTTACTTTTGCCTTGCTTTACTTTAATTAGCAAACTTTTCAACCAAAACTGATTCCCTCGATTATTATTCAAATGACTGAAGTAGGGGTACACGGACCGGTCTGAGTCGATATTTAAACACACTTGCCCTGTATTGAGAAGGAGATGTGGAATGGCTCTGGAGCTTGTCCCTCCCTCCGAAGATGCACTTCTTCCTTTGGAGATGTGCTCATGGTGCCTTAGCTACCAAAATAAACCTCCACAATCGAAGCTGCTCCCCTTCCCCTACTTGTTAGGTTTGTGTCTCTTTGGATGAAACCTTTCAGCATTGTCTGTTTGGCTGCAAGCACGCGGTTGATGCGTGGCATCACCTCTTCACGAGTCCCCGACTCCACCCCCTTTGATCGGCATCCTTGACTGGCTGTTCGACTTGAAGAACCACCTTTCAATGAGCTCAGTCCTGCAGGTGGTCTTTCTCTTGTGGAACATTTGGAAGGCTAGGAATGAGAAGGTCTTTCGTGATAGTGCTCCTTGCCACCCTCCACCTGTTCCAAGGAGGTTTATGATTGCTTCGTTTGGACATCTCGCCCTAAGCTGCCGAGGGACCCTTCTCTCCCTTCGTATCATCCCATCAACCCCCTGAACCAGATTCCACCACCGTCGAGCAGTCCCTTGTTGGAGATACACTGTGATAGATAATTTTTAAATGATTTTCAAAAGGTGGCTTATGGCGTTATTGCTTTCAACGGCCATGGAGAAACCTGCGATGGTAGGCCAGGCACCCTTGTTTGTTCATCACCAAGCTCTTTTGGAAGTACTCGTGTTGGCTTGCCACCGCGCGGTTTCGTCCTAGATTCATTTGGATTGTCTCTCCTTGATCCTGGCACTCTCAGCTCCACCAGCGTCATGGCCATGGAGAATCTCTGCTTGGTTGGGGGTCATGGTTGACATCCTTTGCAAGAACCCTTTCGTCAAGTTCTCTTTCTTCAAAAGAAAGTTCAATGCGCAAGCGAATTGGGTGGCATGAGCAACCCCGCGGGATGAGCTTCCCTAGGATTGGATCGTGATCCTTAATATTATTTCCCCCCTCCTTTTTGTTTTCCTAGGCTTTTGTAACCGTTCCCTTTGGTAATGAATGATTATTCTCAATAAAAAAAACAAATGGAAAAGAATATAATATGCCACTGATAGCTGCCCACCAACTACATGAGCTCCAATGCTCAGCACCAAAAGACACACCACAGGGCATGTTCAAGTGGAAATGGTTGCCAAAAATATTCCTAACCCGGATCCGTGATATCCATCATTGAAGTGCCACCTGCAAAATGAACAAACCAAGTGCTCCAACCGGTCAAAAAACACATGGAAGTCGCTGCTCATGCTTCGAAATTGGTCAAAAAAGCGACCCTAACTCCATTGATAATTTTATAGGTAGCCCACCTATTTAAAAGGTTAAAGAAAGAACAAGACACTTATAAACACAGCAAAAACAATGAAGCCCCTAAGCATTAACACCTATGAAATGGCAAAACAAACAAATGGACGGAGAAGACCTATAAATAAACTTAATTAATAGCCTCTCCTAGCAACCCTTACGAAAGAGAGGATTTTTTCAGAAATAAAACTGTTTAAAAAAAATTCGAAAATAGCACCCAACTCCGAAAAATTCCAAAAATAGCACCATTTTCCCAAAAACCGCCACCCCTACCAGCGGTTTAGGCGGAAACTGCCACCCGGGGGCGCGTTTTTTATGAAAAACGCAGTAGTTGGGGGCGGTTTTGCAAACCGCACCCCCACCATGCGGTTTGGTTGCAGACCGCACCCCCACCATACTGTTTGTTTGCAGACCGCATCCCCAACATGCGGTGTTTTTTTAAAAAAATCGAAAATAGCACCCAACTCCGAAAAATTCCAAAAATAGCACCCTTTTCCCAAAAACCGCCACCCGTACCAGCGGTTTAGGCGAAAACAGCCACCCGGGGCGCGTTTTTTATGAAAAACGCACTAGTAGGGGGCGGTTTTGCAAACCGCACCCCCACCATGCGGTTTGGTTGCAGACCGCACCCCCACCATACTGTTTGTTTGCAGACCGCATCCCCAACATGCGGTCTTTTTTTTTTTTTTGAAAAATCCTAACCTAGGTGTAAACTTGAAACGAACGTATCTTTCTGTTCGGGTATCCGATCGTCGCGATTTTTTTTTTATTCCGCATAACCTTTTGAGATCTTGCAAGCTAAAGACTGCCGAAGGTGGTTTGGTCCCGCCTTCGTCTCAAAAAATTTCGTTTGCTACCCCGAACGAGCTTTTTTCTGATTTCGTCAAACTTTGGACAACCATAACTTTGTGCTCCAAAATCCAAATGGCATGAATTTTTTTTTTTTGCATAAATTTTTAAGGAATACAACTTTTATCATAGACATAGTTTCGAAATGTACGTGGATTGATGAAAAGGGAAGGTAAGCTATTCCCAAAATCCTGTATATCCAAACGACATTTTTTCGGGACGAAGGCGGGACCAAACCAACTTCAACAGTCTTCGGCTTGCAAGATCTCGAAAATTTTTGCGGAATAAAAAAAAATCGCAACAATCGGATAACCGAACAGAAAGATACGTTTGTTTGAAGTTTCCACCTAGGTTAGGATTAAAAAAAAAAACTGACCGCATGGTGGGGGTGCGGTTTGCAAAACCGCCTCCTACCAGTGCGGTTTTCATCAGAAAACGCGCCCCCGGGTGGCGGTTTTTGCCTAAACCGCTAGTACGGGTGGCGGTTTATGGAAAAGGGTGCTATTTTTGGAATTTTTTGGAGTTGGGTGCTATTTTTGTAAAAAAATATTAAACAGTGTTATTTCTGGAAAAATCCCTACGAAAGAGCTATTGAATCAATATTGCTAGAAATAAAATAGAGAAACAGATATAGAACACAAAGGGAATGGGTAAGTGAAGTAAAAAGAATTACGAGAATCCATGCTGCCACTCGTCAAGTAAAAAGAAACATAACCAAGTTAGACCCAAACTATCCAAAAACCGGAAGCCATGTTAGAGAATTGAAGTAATAAACAACTCATGACAGACAAGTATCTAAGTTACAATAAATCAAGCAACTTCGTATCAGAATGACAGAAGCAACAAAGTAAAAGGAAAGAAAACAGACAATCAATTAGCACATCATCAGTCTATTATGTAATACACAATGAGTTAAAGTCAAAAGCTGAAAGAGTTTTTATAGAAAACAAAACTAAACCACGTTCAAAGAAAGGAAAGCGGAACCAGAGAGCTCTAAAATGTGAACAAACAAAGATGGGCTGGAAAACATGTTAATGAAACTAAGGACTAGGTCAAACAAAAAGGAAAATAAGGCCAGCCCAACCAGCCAAGTAACGAAATATAGTCTGAACATGCTTCCAATAAAAAAAAATTAATTATGTCTGGTAATTACAAAAAAATAGGAAAAAATTAAAGAATTAATATCCAACTTACCAGTAGTACCTGCGTCTAGGGCTGGGAAACGGTGCGGTCTGGTCCAGACCAGACCATATATACGGTCTACGGTCCAGACCGAGAGGCTAAAATACAGACCACAGACCAGACCACAGATTATACGGTCTGGTCCAGACCACGCCTGTGCGGTCTGGTTCGGTCTGATCTGGTCTAGATAGACCACACTGAATGAAAAAAGAACAATTTGTTTAGTCAACCACACAAAAAATTGAACCAATAACCAAGAAAAATAGTTGTTATTTGCCTTAAAACGTTAATCCTAACATGCATGAATAATTTTGATACCCTAAATCTTAGTACATAAGAAAGATACAAAGTAAAAGCATCCCAACTTGCACAATAACGTCATAAAAATCAACATAATGTCATATGGAGACACAATTATCTCTACTATCTGGTTAAATGCGGTTGTGAATGAAGGAGGGACTAGATTCACAAAATTAAGGTTGAGACTTGGGTGTCATTGTGGGAGTTGGGAGAGTGGTCGAATGGGTTGTTAACACGTATTGACAAGTCGGTTGGGTCCACGGTTTGGTACGGTAAACCGCGGTCTAGACCAGACCAGACCAAGAGATCAAACATAAAATAATACAGACCGTGGACCAAACCAGACCATACTTAACGGTCTACGGTCCGGACCAAACTGTGCGGTACGGTTTGAACCACTGTTTTCTAACGGTCTGGTCTATTTTCCCAGCCCTACCTGCGTCAACTAAACATAAGAGCAACGTAAAAAAATGATGACATGTGTCGGGAGTGGCTGCACCGAACGGTGGGGCTCGCACGCAATCGACACGCAAAGTCATCGCCATCATGGTAACGGGAGCAGTGTCCATGAAACCGTACCGTACCGACGGTTCAACCACGAAATACCAGTATCGAAGGTGTTTGAACCTAACTGAGTGTAGGAGTGAGGTTCGAGTGTGAGTTCGGGTCAAGAAGAAACGCAAGTGCTCGGGTTGATCGGAGGAACGTGAGTTAGAGAGAGGGTGAGAACGAGGGTCAGAACTTTTAGAAAGAGAAGTTGTTGCTATAGAGAGAGAATGGTGAAAAATGCCATCCCCTCACCCACCGTAGTAAATGCCGTATTTATAGGCTCCGTTGTGGTGGGTGAGTGGTTGACTCAAGTGGGGATACAACGATGTGACTATTGGGATACAATGATGTGACCACTGGCACACTAAGGATTTTAGGCCCTGTCCAGGCCATCCCTCTACCTAGGACGTGTCAGAGACCTGTCAATGGCCCTGATGTGACTACCTCCAGGGAAGGAAAGCTACGCTCCCCTTCTCTCTTGGCTTGGCCTACGCTATGCTCTCCCTCGGCGCTTGTAACTCACCTCGCGCCTAAGCTCTTCGCGCCAAGACGTGGTTGACTACGATGAGGCGTGGCGCTCGGGGTCTTCGCGTTGCCATGTCTGGGTCCATCCAGTCGCGCCCTGTTCCTCGACATGGCCGGGCCCGACTTGTTCTTTGGCGCGGCTAGGCCCGAGTCACATGCCCAACAATTGCCCCCCATCAGGGGGTGTTTTGTGAACACCTCCTGTTTGGATTTTTTCTTGACAGACTCGGGCCTGTGTGGTCTCCGTGAGGCTGGTCTTTTGGGCTTATTCCGCTCGTTTACTCTGCTTGTCGCCATCGGTTAGCTCCTGCGTGTGTTTGCGTTTGGGGTCCTTCATCGTGCGCGATATTATGAGCCGGCGACGCGTTTACTGATGGCGCGCGCTCGCATGTTTCGCCGCGTTCGTAGTAGGGCTTTGTTCACATCGCGCCTTTTGCGGCGCACGATGCGCGAGGCGTGTTTTTCTTCCCCCGCGGGTATCGCGCGCTCGCTGTTGGGCTCTGTTCGCTCGCGCGATACCCGGTGTTGCGCGAGGCGAGTTTTTCTTCGATATTATGAGCCGGCGACGCGTTTACTGATGGCGCGCGCAGCATGTTTCACCGCGTTCGTAGTAGGGCTTTGTTCGCGTCGCGCCTTTTGCGGCGCACGACGCGCGAGGCGTGTTTTTCTTCCCCCCGCGGGTATCGCGCGCTCGCTGTTGGGCTCTGTTCGCTCGCGCGATACCCGGTGTTGCGCGAGGCGAGTTTTTCTTTCCTCGCGGGTATGTCCTGCCCCCCAGGCGGTGCACGGCACTCGTGGCGTCGCCGACTAGTGCCTATGTTGGTAGGTATCCACGTGTCACTGTGTGGTTAGGCTATTTGGGCGGGGATTTTTTGAATTTCGAAAAGATTTGGTGGGATCTGACGGTTACGGATCCCTATGTGGCTTTAACCGTTCGCATTCCGCTGGCCGACATTGGCCCTTTGCTTTCCCTCTAACCCACTATAAATATGGGTTGTTGTGGGAAGGAAGGGTTCATCTGTTTCTCCGATTATTGCTTCACTTTGCTTCCTCTGAGATTTTTCTCCTCCTTCTGCAACCTCAATCCTCTTCTGCTGTTGCTAAGTTTCGAGTCGACATCATGTCCAGCATCAACAACAACGAGGCCGAGGTCGTGCAAGGCGAAGAAGGTAATTTCTCCCCTCTCTCGCACACTTCTTCTGACCGTTCCGGTGACGGGGACGGTGGTTCTGGAGATTGGGATGGCGGATCTGACGGCGGATGCGGCGGCGGCGACGGTGGGATTCCGGCGACGCCGTCGTACGACGCTAGGTCCGGTGATGGAGTCGGAAGCTCTTCCGATGTGGGCATTATTTCCTCCGGTAGTGGTGAAGCGACGCGGCAAGCTCGGGGGGTGATGATCATCCGGCGCAATCAGGGTGGTCGACCGGTCTCGGACGATGGAGCCACCGTCGGTGAGGTCGCCGACGATGAAGTTGCCGATGACGAAATCGCCGATGATGAAGTCGCGGACGAGATGGCGCAAGGGGACCTTGGTGTGCAATTCGCGCCGCGCGCCGTTGAGCGCGTTACCGAAGCTATGGCCCGCTTGGGGATGCGAGGTGTCGGCGCAGCCTACCGCGTGATCGAGTGGGCTGAGATGTGGGGTGATCAGCCGGCGCCATCGGACAACCTCAAGCGCGGGCCCGAGTACTCCTCGACGTACGACGTGGACGATGTGGAGGAGTTAGTCCGCGGGCTGGGTTTGCCCCCCAGTTGGGAATACGCTGCCCCGTCGGTGCGCAGCATGGTGGGCAACTGCCCCCCGGGATGGTTCGGCGTATACGCAGAATATTGGGTGATGGGGTTCAAGTTCCCCATCGACCCGCTGTTGTGCGCTATATATGAGCGCCTCAAGTGTTCCGTCGGACGGCTCTCCCCATCAGTCATTATGCGAGCTGTCTCCGCCTCGCATGCAAAAGGCTCAACATCGAGCCTACCTATGGCTTGTTTAGAAAGATGTACAAAATCAAGGAGGCCACGACGCGGAGCGACTGTCTCTCTATCCAGCGGCGCGACAACCGCCCCGAAGGTTTTGTGTATGGCTCGCCCAAGTTGAAGAAGACCTGGTTCGAGGAATTTTTTTACGTTAAGCCCACCCCCGGGGAATGGTCGAGCGGGACCATGGCGGAACCCACCTTCTGGGAGAAGGGCAGTACGCGCGGGTTCGAGTCGGACGCCGGCCTTTATGACGGGCTAAACGATGAATATGAGGCTTGCATGCCTCACCGCATCAATTTATACGCCAAGGGTGTCCGCGAGCCCTGCTTGGAGGAGCTGTTTGGGGATGGTTAGTTATATTTTCTTTCCTTTGTATTCTGTCTTATTAACCGCTCTCTTACGACTTATTGGCGCAGGTGTTGACTTCTCCAGCCTTGCCAGCATGATGTCGGTGGACGACGTCGCGCCACGTGCTGACAAGAAGAAGAAGAAGAAGGTTGTCGCGGCGCCCAAAGCTTCGAAGCGGAAGGAGATCGAGCAGCCGCATCCGCAAGCTATCGAGAGGCCCCGCAAGACAATTCGCATAGTGGAGCCAACTCCCCAGGCGGTGTAGCAGACATCTGCCGCGCAACGACTGACCGCCGCGCAACAGCTGTCCTTGGCGCTGTCGGAGCCCGAGGCAACAGTGACCAGGCCCGCTCGTCGGGATGGGAGTGGGGCGAGTAGCTCTTCCGGGGCGACCACCACTGCTGCCCCCGTCAGCGCCGCACCTGCCACCGCCACCGTCCACCAAGTCCGCGACGTGCGGATTCACACCGCGGCGGCGTGTAACCTGGTGTCCGCCAACCATGCGCTCCGGGCGATCGGGCCCGTTCTCTCCGTTCCTCCGCGGGTGGAAAAGACAGACCCTCTCCATGACCTGGCGCAGATCCACTTCGCGGTAAGACCTAGTTGGACCCCTGTAGTTTAGGTTTATTTTCTTAACCTTCCCTTTCCGTCTTCCCCCCTTTTTTTTTTTTCGTGTTTGGCTAAGGCTCGTGGCGTTGTAGGGTCTGTCGGCGACTTTTCGGGCTCAGCAAGAGCGCGCCTCGATGCGCGCCAAGATGAAGGCCGACGAGGCGCAAATCGTCCAACTGGAGGGGAAGGTACTCGGGGCAAACAATCGTGCTGAAGATGCAACAACTAAGGCCAACGAGGCACTGGAGTCGCTCGGCCTTTTGCAGAGCCGATTAGCCGCGGACGTGGAGGCGGCCAAAGAGCAGGTGCGGAACGAGGAGCGCTCTGCCCTCCGAAAAGAGCTGGAAGTCTCCTTTTCTGAGGAGTTGCGCAAAGCTCGCGAAGACTTTCAGAAGGAGAAGGACGACCTTGTTCGCCTTCATACCGTCGCGAAGGCTGAGGCCGTTCGCGAGGCTGAGGTCGCGGCCATCCGCCAGTTCAAGTCTTCCCAACCTTTCGGGAAGATTATGGCGGATGCCATGACCAAGGCCGTGATAGCGGTCTGCAAGAAGGTTCGCCCCGAGAATCCAGGGATGCACTGGGATACTCGCGAGATGGTTCATCATGTCAAAGTGTGGATCGGCGAGAAGCGTCATTTGGATTCCGACTCCGAGTCCGAAGAAGAGGAGGAGGAAGAGGCGGAGCGCCGGGAGGAGGTAGAGCGCCCAACTGGGGAGGAGGTGTCGGGCGCCAGGAGGGATGGCGAGGTGGCTGATGAAGACGAGGAGGATGAGGAAGAGGAGCGTCCTTTGTTGCGTCGCAAGTCGAGCAGGGAGGACGAGCAGCCCAACACTGGCTCTGCTTAAGTGTTGTCCAATCGAGCCCTGGCTGTTTTGTCGGTTCTTCGTGCTCTTTTTGTTGTTTTTCTATGTGTAATTGCGAACAACATTGTGGCTTCTTCCTTGATTATGCCAAGAGGTCTTCGACTGTGTTTGTTTCTCTTTCTCTCTTTTTTTTTATCTATCTTGCTTCGTAACTTTGTGTGCGCGAATGGGCGACGACCACCGATCTTGTTTTATTTTCTCGCGCGGAGGATGCGCGAGATGGGCGAGCACGGATATTGTTGGGCTATCGCTAACTTGTTGTTCTTTCGAACTGGGCGCGAATAGTGCTGGACTATTGCTAATTTTTGTTCTTTCGAACTGGGCGCGAATAGTGCGGGACTATTGCTAATTTTTTGTTCTTTCGAACTAGGCGCGAATAGTGCTGGACTATTGCTAATTTTTGTTCTTTCGAACTGGGCGCGAATAGTGCTGGACTATTGCTAATTTTTTGTTCTTTCGAACTAGGCGCGAATAGTGCTGGACTATTGCTAATTTTTGTTCTTTCGAACTGGGCGCGAATAGTGCTGGACTATTGCTAATTTTTTGTTCTTTCGAACTAGGCGCGAATAGTGCTGGACTATTGCTAATTTTTTGTTCTTTCGAACTAGGCGCGAATAGTGCTGGACTATTGCTAATTTTTGTTCTTTCGAACCATGTCCTTTTATTTATTGCGCTAATGCGCTGTTGCGAACGTGGTACACGCTAATACGCCCGGTGGTACTTCCTTAGATTCTGTGCATTCCATGTTCTTGGAATCTTGTTGCCCCCCAGCTCGCTTAGTTTGAATGTGTTGGCGCCGACTACTTCGCGGATCAAGTAAGGCCCTTCCCATGTCGAGGCGAGCTTCCAGTGCTTGGGGTCGGGGCGGAAGTTCCGCCGTAGTACTTGGTCGCCAAGGATCAACTTGTGTGGGACCAGCTTCGCGTTGTGGTACTTGGCTACCTGTTCTTTCATTGCGGCTAGCCTGATGGCTGCCAACTCGCGCCTTTCTTGTGACAACTCGAGCTCCAGTAGGCGCGCTTCGTCGTTCGCTTCTTCGTCGTACCCAGTGATCCGGTAGGTCGGTATTGTCGTTTCAATGGGGATTACCGCGTCAGTGCCATACGTGAGAGCGAAGGGGGTTTCGCCCGTTGCTACCTTGTATGTGGTGCGGTGCGCCCATAGCACCGTGTTGAGCTCGTCCGCCCAATTACCCTTGGCTTCATTCAGGCGGGTGTGGAGGCCGTGCAAGATCGCTTTATTGGAGGATTCTGCTTGGCCGTTGGCTTGCGGGTAAGCCACCGATGCGAATCTTGCGATGGTTCCCACCCCGTCGCAGAAGTCTATCACTTCTGCGCAATCGAATTGCTTCCCATGGTCGAAAATGAGTGCACTTGGGACCCCGAAGCGCGACAGGATGTTGTTGCGCAAGAAACGGGTTACCTGTTGCGCCGTAATGGATGCCAGCGCTTCGGCTTCGATCCACTTGGTGAAGTAGTCTACTGCCACGATTATGTATTCGCGCTTCCCTTTCGCCGTTGGGAAGGGGCCCAAGAGGTCGACACCCCACTGCGCGAAAGGCCATGGGCTCAAGTTGCCCTGAAGCTCGGTGGCTGGTAAGTGATGTTGACGCGCGTTGACCTGGCATTTGTGGCACTGGTCTACGTAGCTCTTCGTATCTTTCTTGATTCGCGGCCAGTAGTACCCATGCAGGAGGATGGTGCGCTCCATGCTACGTGGCCCTGCATGCATTGCGCACAGCCCCTCGTGTATTTCTTGTACTAAGTTGCGCGCCTCTTCTTGCCCGACGCATTTGAGGTAGACGCCCGAGTATGACCTTCGGAATAGCTCTCCTTCAATGAGTGTGCAACGAGCTGCCTTTTGCCTCAGCGTCCAAGCTTGCTTAGGGTCTTCCGGTACTGTCCCATCTTGGAGGTACTTTACGATGGGGTGTCGCCAGTCTTCGTTTGGCATGAGCTGGGTTGCGTTGACTGCTGCTTCCGGGGAGGTATCTTCTTCTTCCTTTTGGACGGACATAAGACGCGTGGACTCAAAGTCAGTAGCCGTTGCCAGCTTGGATAATGCGTCGGCGTGCGCATTCTCCTCCCTTGGTACCTGCGCGTACGTTACTGCCTCGAATGTTGTGGCTCTCCGCTTGACGCGTTCCATGTAGTGCGCCAGTGTGTCCTCCTTTGCGTCAAACGCGCCGTTCAGCTGATTAACCGCCAGGGAGGAGTCAGAGAGCACCCGTATCGATCTTGCCCCCAAGTCGTGAGCGGCCGTCATCCCCGCCAAGATGGCCTCATACTCCGCGGCGTTGTTTGTTTTCAGCGCTCGGAACCTGATTGCGATTTCGTGCACCACGCCGGCAGGTGTGCGCACCACAACCCCTGCCCCGGCGCCATGTTTGCTCGCCGCTCCATCGACATAGACTTCCCAGACGCCCTCCGGCGTTGTTTCGAGGGTTACCCCCTCTGCGATGAAGTCTGCAAGGATTTGGGCCTTTATCGCTGGCCTTGGCGCGTATTGAATGTCGTATTCCGATAGCTCGACCGCCCATTTGACCATGCGCCCAGACACTTCCATCGATGTTAGAATCTTTTTTAGTGGGAGGTTTGTCAGGACGGTGATTTGGTGCGCTTGGAAGTACGGGCGCAGCTTTTGCGAAGCGCTTACTAGTGCCAAGGCAGCCTTCTCGATCGAGGAATATCTTGTTTCCGCGCTGACAAGAGTGCGCGAAGTGTAATACACCGGTTGCTCGGTTCTGCCGTCCCTTCGAGATATCAGTACTGCGCTCACGGCCCTTGTTGACACGGCGAGATACAAGAAAAGTTTTTCATTAAGCTTGGGGGCAGTTAGTACAGGGGGGATACAAGATACGCCTTTAGCTCTTGGAACGCTGCTTCGCATTCCGCAGACCATGTGAAGCGTGTCCCGTTCTTGAGTGTTTGGAAGAAGGGCGCACACTTGTCGGCGGATCGTGGTATGAATCTCCCCAGTGCCGCTATCTTGCCATTCAGAGATTGGATTTCCAGCGCGTTCCGAGGCGCCCGTAGTTGTTGGACCGCGGTGATTTGCTTCGGGTCGACCTCTATGCCGCGCTTAGTTATCATGAAACCGAGAAATTTCCCCGATTCCGCTCCAAAGACGCACTTGAGTGGGTTGAGGCGAAGGCTGTGCTGACGGAGAGCTTCGAAAGTCTCGCGCAGGTCCTCCAGGTGCGACTTGCCCGCCTTCGTCTTGACGATGAGGTCGTCTACATATGCCTCGATGTTCCGCCCGATTTGTCGCGAGAAAACCGTGTCAATCATTCTCTGATATGTCGCGCCCGCGTTTTTCAATCCGAACGGCATCCCCACGAAGCAGAAGTTCCCGAACGGTGTCATGAACGCCGTCTTTTCTTCGTCTTCCACGGACATGGGGATTTGGTGGTATCCGGAGAACATGTCGAGGAAGGACAGTGTCTCGTGGTCGGCGGTCGCGTCGATCAGCTGGTCAATACGTGGCAGGGGATAAGGGTCTCCTGGGCACACTTTGTTGATCGTGGTGTAGTCGACGCACATCCGCCAGGCTCCCGACGATTTCTTGACCAAGACCACGTTTGCCAGCCACTTTGGATACTTTACGGGTCGGATTAATCCGGCCGCTAGTAGGCGCGCCACCTCTTCTTCTATCGCCTTCAGCTTATCGCCCGTGAAGGATCTCCGCCCTTGTTGCCTTGGCTCTGCGTTGGCTGGGACTGCAAGACTATGTTGGGCCACCTCCCTGGGCACTCCTGGCATGTCTTCTGTGCACCACGTGAACAGCTCCTTGTACTCCTTCAGCAGCGTCACGAGCGGCTCGATTGCGTCACTGCTGACGTGAGTGGAGATGCGTATCTTCCTAGTCGGCTCGGCGGGATCCAACGCGACCTCAAAATCAGAATCCATGGACTCCGGTCGGGGCTCTTCCGCCCTTGTGTCGACGATGTTGGTTTGTCGAGTCACAACGCGGTCCTCCCATGTCGTTCCCCGCGCTTCCCCTACTCCTCTCTGTGTCGGGAACTTGAGTTTCTGGTGGCACGTCGACGGGAGGGCCATGAACCTCGCGAGGAAAGGCCGGCCAAGGATGCCGTTGTGCGCCGATTCACAATTGACGATCGTGAACTCTACTTGCTTGGAGACACGAGGCTCCTGGTCGCCGACCACCACAGGGAGGGTGACCACTCCAATTACCGGGACTCTGGTTCCAGAGAAGCCAACCAGGTTGCCTTGCGCGCGCCTGATTAGGCGCGGGTCGATGTCCATTTTGTCAATGGTACTCTGGAAGAGGATGTCCGCCGCGCTACCCCCATCTATCAGGAGGCGGTGGGTCTTGCAGGCGGCGATTAGCGCGGTGACAATGAGTGGCTCCTCTGATGGGACTCCTTGTGGGAATTCCGAGTCATCAAAGCTCAGGTTGAACTTTGTCGGCGCGTCGACGGCCGCGCACTCCGTCGCGCGCTCCCGCTTGGTTTTCTTCTGGGGACGATCTCCTTCAACCGTCACCACCCCGATTTCCTTGCGCACTACATACGCGCCCGCGTCATCGTCGTATTCGGCTTGTGGTGGTGGTGGCGGCGGGTTCTGTGGGGCCTCAACTTGTTCTTTCTTCACGTGAACGAATTCGGTTAGCAATCCTCGCCGTACGAGGCCCTCTATCTCGTACCTCAGCTCTCGGCAGTCTTCCGTCTGGTGCCCCGTTGCTCTGTGGAATTCACAATGCCTATTGGGATTGCGCATGTAGGGTTGGGATTTCAACGGGGCAGGCCAATTGAGCTTGTAACCCTTCTCGCGGAGGACGTGGAACACATTCCTCACGGAGTCATTAAGGGGAGTGTAGGCGTTGGGCGCGCGCCTGTCTGGCGATCGCCCGCGCTGCGCCTGCTCTGGTGGGGGAGGAGGGACGCGCTTTGGGCCACTGTGCATCTGCAGCAGTTGGTCTCGTGGGATTGGGGCAGGAGGCTGACGACGTGCCTGTTCTTCTCGCAGCATTTTTGCTGGTTCGAAGCGCCTGACGGATCCTGCGCCCAGGGTTTCTTCCAACGTGATCGCCTTTTCGATCTTCATCTCCAACTCTGTCGACAGCGTAACGGGCCTTTTTGCTAACGCCCGTTTGAGCTCCATATTGTTGGTGGCCTCCAAGAGGTGATGGGCGGCCGTTTCAGGGGTAAGGTCGCGGACAGCCATTGCGACCCTGGACCATCTGGCGTAGAAAGCTCTCAGGCCTTCTCCATCTTTTTGCCTGACATCTATCAGGGCCTTGAGGTGAAGTGGACGCCGTTTCTGGGACGCGAACTTTGTTGTGAACAGAAGTATGAACTCCTCGAATGAGCGGATGATTCCGTTCGGGAGGCGGTTGTACCAGTCGAGGCATATGCCGGTGAATGTCGACGGGAAGGTTCTGCACAGCGCGGCGTTGGAGTTGGTTTGGAGTTGCATACGCAAGCAGAAGGTGCTTACATGGTCTTCCGGATCGGTCGTGCCGTTGTACGTTGGGAGGGTGGGTGTTGCTCCTGTTAGGTTCTCCGCCATGATTTGTGCGCTCAGTGGCTGGTGGAGGACCCTTTTGGGCGGGTTGGGTCGGTATTGCGGAGACAGGTGTTGCTCTAAGAAGCTGAGGTCCGCCCGCCCTGGTAGTTCGACTCCCGGCGCTTCGTATGCGGGGAGTTCCGTTGGCGCGCGTTGGGGCAGCTGGGCTGTGCCCGACGTTTCTCCCAAGGCTGGCTGAGGCGCGACCATCAAGGCTTGTTGAGGTGCGTCCGCTGCCGCGCCTATCATTGGCGCGCTCTCCCTGCTTGTCATGAGCGCGATGACTTGGCTCATTTGTTTCTGCATGTCGGCTATGACGTTGTTTTGCTTCGTTATCAAATCTCTCATTTCTTTGGCTGTCAGCTCGGGCTCCTCTTCTTCGATGAGCACAGCGTTGAGGTTGTTGGCTTCCGCGAACGCCCTCGGGTCAGTCATTGCCTTGATCGGCGTTGCTTGGTCAGGTTGGTCGTGGTTGTGCTCTGCCATTGGGGGTTTTCTTTAGCGTTTCTTCTTGGCCCCACGGTGGGCTCCAATTGTTTGAACCTAACTGAGTGTAGGAGTGAGGTTCGAGTGTGAGTTCGGGTCAAGAAGAAACGCAAGTGCTCGGGTTGATCGGAGGAACGTGAGTTAGAGAGAGGGTGAGAACGAGGGTCAGAACTTTTAGAAAGAGAAGTTGTTGCTATAGAGAGAGAATGGTGAAAAATGCCATCCCCTCACCCACCATAGTAAATGCCGTATTTATAGGCTCCGTTGTGGTGGGTGAGTGGTTGACTCAAGTGGGGATACAACGATGTGACTATTGGGACACAATGATGTGACCACTGGCACACTAAGGATTTTAGGCCCTGTCCAGGCCATCCCTCTACCTAGGACGTGTCAGAGACCTGTCAATGGCCCTGATGTGACTACCTCCAGGGAAGGAAAGCTACGCTCCCCTTCTCTCTTGGCTTGGCCTACACTATGCTCTCCCTCGGCGCTTGTAACTCACCTCGCGCCTAAGCTCTTCGCGCCAAGACGTGGTTGACTACGATGAGGCGTGGCGCTCGGGGTCTTCGCGTTGCCATGTCTGGGTCCATCCAGTCGCGCCCTGTTCCTCGACGTGGCCGGGCCCGACTTGTTCTTTGGCGCGGCTAGGCCCGAGTCACATGCCCAACAGAAGGCTAAACCGATGGGCGTTTTTTATTGGTATAACGGTTGAACTACGATTAAACTACGATTTTACCATAAAATACCCTACCGCTGACTTTTCCGATACGATTTCCGGTATGGTTTCATGGACCAGGAGACAACGGGAGCTCGAAAACACTCACCGACCGGGAAAGAACCAAACTCGAGGACCCACCATAATAGTGAAGCCAAATATGGCAAGTCCCACAACGATAATGGAACATGAAACCCACCACGAGGTAAGATGCACCGGATTATGTGGAGGAGCTAGCAATCGACCAGAGAACTTCGACAAAATTGGTAGCATGGGCGGACCTATGTTTAGTGGCGTAGCCAGAAAATTGGTTAAGGTAGGTCGAAAGTAAAAAAAATAACCATGACTTATATTAATATTCAATGACGATGTATTTTTATATTCTAAATAGTATTTGAAATACATTGTCATTTAAATTTTTATGTAACCAACCATAAAACCACTCATGATTTCATCTCTCATACATAATAAGTTGTGGAGTGTGTTCTTCACGTAAAGTTCATTACAGAAATTTCGGTATGTGTAGAGAACAAACAATAAATGTAGGGGAATTCAAAAGCCTATTAGGGATTTGATGGGAAAATAGAGGCATATAGTATTTTATTTTCGTTTATGGAAGTTCCACTACATATTAAACTACACTGATGTCAATCTTAATCGGCTAATTGCTTGTAGTGACATCAACTAATTGCTTGTAGTTTCGTGGTTAAAATCTTTCAATTTAATATTAAGTTTCTTGCTTCAATATTCCATTTCAGCCGTGTCAATGTTAATTTTAGTGTTTGCTCATTGTTGGCTACCAAGGTGGTGCAGCTGACCCACCTTGGTATGTTGTGGCTCGGTCACTGCCTATGTTGTCCTATGGGTATTCAAGTGACAAACCTTAGTTCTATAAATGGGACACAAAGTTAGTGAATTTGTTTTTTGATGATATATAGTATTGAACTCAATATTATTTGACAACTCTTGAAATTTAAATTGAATCTTTTCCTTATAATACAGTTATAAAATTTTAGAATACTAATGTGTTTGTTAGCAGTACTATATTAAGAACGTGAATTAATTTTCAAATATATTAGTTTTTCAAAATTCACTTTATTAATTCTTATGTTCCTCTTTTGAAAAAACCTTTAACAACCCGACTCCATCAAATTCTTATCGAATAAAATATCAATTTATGGATAATTTCTTGGCTGCATATATCGAAAGAGGTGCAAGACTGCAAGTCATAACATAAATAATTGATATATAGAAATTCAAAAAATATGAAAACACGTATGATTTGTTGTTCAAAACTATTATATTATTGTTCAATTTGAACTAAATTTTGTTATATATATATATTCTTGAACACCCTCAAAAGATTTTCTGGGTCCGCCACTGACTAATAGCCATGCATGCAGGTGCGATGACGATGGGAATATCGTGGGGAAGGCGGACTCACCTGTCTTCAAGCCAGCAATATTAGGAGGTTCAGCGAAAGAGGTGAAGCTCGGCACCGTCGCTGACAGAGGCGATGGCGTCTGGGTATGAGAGTCTTCTGTGCTTCTTCTTCATCTTTAGAAGTTTCCCTTTCTCCACTTGCTTTTTGAGCCTGATCTAGTTGCATGGAGCCTAGGAGGCCAAACCCATGGGTTTCCAAATCACCGCACCACTACGGATGACGTGGTTGCTGTAGGGAAAGACTCCCTTGAGGAAGAGAAGCACGGAAGTCTAAGAGGGTGCCAAGGATGGGGTCATGGGGATGTCAAGGAAAAATGAGTTACATTAACATTGTTCAAGAGATAACTTGATATGAATTGATATGATATGAATGACCACAACAAGAAAAATTGTCGTTTAGTGTTGGTTATTTCTTATACTTTGTATCAGTTTTAACCAACACAAAAAATTATGCCAGTTGACTTAACCGACACGAAACCTGCCAACACCAACCCAATTCGTGTCGATTATTGACAACCGCCGAAGTAACCGATACAAATTTTTTTTATGTCCGCTATTTTACGTCGATTGAACCGAATTAAATAATTTCTTAGGAAAAATATTTTCAAAGTTATATTAATTGTGCGTGTCGCTTAAACCGACTCAAATGATCGACACAAATTATAGCAGATTGCTGCCTCATCGCTACCATCTACAACCCATATTGGCGACGAATCTACCTTTCACTCGCCCACATACCCCCAAGAAGAAAAAACCCAGAAATCGTAGAGAACCTAGATCCCATTCTTGAGGAAACATAGAAACCAAAAACCTAGAAAACCCAATCTATTTCGTACAAATCAACCGACAAAACCATACAAATCCCACCTTTCTTTTTCGTACAAAACCCCAGAAACACAAAAAGCCAAAATGACAATCTTCATTATCTCCACCACAGATCCCAACTTATGGTGACAAAATCAACGCCAATTCTGACAGACGACGACTGGGAGTCGTGGTTGAAACAACCCGATCCTTTTAACCAAACCAAAATAACTCTAGCTCCAGAGCTGATTTAAAATAACCTCAAAAAATTATCATTAAAACAAATACAATTGAATCCTCTTCAAATGAAATATCAAATGCAATGCCCTAAACACGTGGGCGACCTCAACCAAACGCTTAAACAACTTATACTATGAACTTTGAACCATGAATCTCCAGTACATGTACTCAAAATCATGAACATAAAATAACTAATTAAATCTGACTCTAGCTCCTCGCCGAGCTCCCCTCGATCTCGTCCACTCTGGTGCGACTTCTCTTCTCGCCTTGCCTCTTCTCAAAATCCACCTCTGCTAACCCTTCCTCAACCTGGTGAGTGAGAAGAGGTCAGTCTCGTCATTACTTTCTATGGTCTTTGCCCTAAGAAACCTCAATACTAAAACATGTTATTAGCGTTTCCTTTCCTTAGATGAAAGTTGTTCTCGCTTTCATCCTCAATACTTTATTCCAACCTTAACTCATAGAAGTTCTCTACTTCTATCTTAACTTATACACCTAAAACTAGGGTCCACCGCATTACGTATTGTGGTCCGGTGTCCCTACCCTAGTATGTCAACCGCATTACGTCTCGTCGTCCGGTTGCATACCCAAATCGGGAATGGCACTGCGTTACGTCTTGCCGTCCAGTCCATGCCCGGTAAAATACTGCGTTACGTCTCACCGTCTAGTAGTGATCCCAACATACTCGATCAACTGGTGCGTTACGTCTCGTCGTCCAGCAGTGATCCGACTATCTACCACATCCAGTAGTGGTCCAACCGCCCAGGGGTTCCCTTTCTATCAACTATACATTACACACACACACATACATTCATTCATACATAGCACAATGCGTGCCTCGACCTTCAGAAGGCGATGGGATGCATCACACACCTAATCGCGCATTACTAAAAAATAAGCTAAATAATAACTTGAAACGAAAAAGAATAAACTAAAAAGACCTCGACAGAGATTTTACCCCCTTTACACTACCTCTTTAGTCACGCCAACGTCCGAATGTTTACGCTCAAGCTCCATATGCTTTTCCTCCTTCTGCTCCTCCTCTATCAGTTCCTCCTTTTCCTCTTCGACAATCCCCACCGTTGGAGCTCCGCCGCCATTATCTCCAAGGTCTCTTCTCTGGCCACAATTCGGTGGCCAACTTCGAACCGCTGACACCCCGGGTCGTCTAGGAGTAAAGGGTCGGGGCCTCTCCATCTCATCACCACCCCACAGTCACCATCGTCGTTGCTAAGTTCTCGGACTTCCTCCCAACTCCCTCGGTCACGGCTCTTCATCTCCTACTCACCGGCGTGAACCTCTTCATCGCTTGCTTCGCCTTGCGGGGAGATAGTAACCAGCGAGGGATCCAGAACATAGTAGAGCACTGGGCCACATTTCAATAGAAAATTAGAGACCATAAAAAATAACCATATTTTTTTACAATGTCAATTGTACACGACGATATATTAATTGAACGAATTCATTAATAATGGAGTCATTCATACCAATAACATACTCTCTTCAAATAAAATAGTTAAGCAATCGGCGACATATTCAAAGCTCGTTTTGTTGGGCAAATCATTTTTTACATGTTTCATTGTTGAAAAATTTATCTACATAGTAGTCGTTGAAATGGGCAACATCAACACTAGACAAATCAATCGACTAATCAATTTATATTGTGTGTCCATCCCAATTTCCACGGGTTGCTTTAGTGAATTTTCGAGGGAAAAAACCTTATATTTCTTTTAGTCTTTTACATTTTGGACTTTTAGAAGTTTAGGTTTCAGTGTTTATTTTTTTTAGACAAAAATCATAGAGTAGTGATTTGAACATGTTCATCTAAACTATTTTTCTAGTTACACACAATTCTATTATTATAACACTTGGCCGAATGTCTAAAATAAAAAATTCATATGGAATATACTAGCTCCGGATCCAAACGAGGGTCGGGCCGTGGCTCGGGTTGGCCACCCCCTGGATCCGCCACTGATAGGGACGAGATGGTGAGAGGGGTCGCTCCTTGCTTGGGGAGGGAGTTCCCTTCTTGCCAGCTGCTGCTGCTTGCACTGTGTCGTGAGGGGAGGAGCCAGATGGGAACAAGGAACACTGGGGTGGTTTCTTTCTCCCGTTGTTGCGTGCTTTGCTGGGGAACCGGGTCGACTGGATGGTGAACGTCTGTGGCAGCTGCAAAGGAGGCCGACTGCTTCTTTCTCTGATGATCTGCGATGGGGAAAAGAAGAGGATTCCGATGCTTGGGTTCTTTCTTTCTTCCCCTTCGTACTATACTGCTGGGGAAAGGGGAAGGGAACGTGACGTTTTTGGGGGAAAAGGTTAAGTGCTGCTCGACCCTTTTTGGCCGACTATACATATTTTTTTTAAATAATAATAATAATAATATTATTATTATTATTATTATTACTAATTAACGGTTACAATCCTCTGTACATAACCGTCAATCCAATCGCTCGTTTAATATGGTCGAACCTGAACCCAAATGTCGGGGTGTTACATTTCCTCTCCCCTTAAAAACATTTTTTTCCCCAAAATTGAAACTGGACGCTCCACCCTTGAACTAAAATCGCGTGCCTCGGCTAGGATATCTCATTTACTCCCCTCGTAAGAAATATTTCGACCTCAAAATTTGTTCCTTGTGATGGTCCCAAGCCTTGCTCTGTGGGTCTGTACTGCCAAATTTCTCCTTTGCTTCTCCTACCTTCTTACTCTGATCTTCCATCTCAGCCCCTAACCATCAACCTCATGGTAATCGCTTCATCGTGGAGAGCTTAGGGTCGAAACATCAAACTATTGTTCTTACTTTCCGTACATATAGGGAATAACTCACATAGTACCTCTAACTTGCGATCAGATCTATGATCCCTCCGTAAATCACGATGCTCCCTTTTTGACTGACTTGTTTACTCCTGGGTGACTCACTTAATACTTCCCCATTGTTGCTAGGATCTGTAGCTCTCATACTATCGACTATGTCATTCTTAGAACTGAGCTGAAGTTCCTCGAAGCTCCTATATGCTCTTCCTCACCTATGTTCTTTTCCATATAACATCATCACCTTCGACATATCTGGGAAACCACACTTCCATCTTAAAGTTGACCACTGAGCTTCTCAGTTATTGTTCGGCTTCCTATGGTCCAACTGTCCTCCTCTGGCGGTCACCTTAACGTCCCCTTGCTATCTTTCTTGTCCTTTCGTCGGTCCTTTCCTATCTATCATTCTTTTTGTATTCGTCGGCCGGTCGACTGCCACCTTTTTACTATAACTCTCATTATAGATTGGTGGTGCCCTCCTTGCTTCCTTATTTCCACGACTCTTTTACCAATACCTGCTACTAACTTTGATAACCGAACTCAGTTTAGTAGCTCCTTATCATTCCTTAGAGTCGACAAATCTTCCAAAAGCTTGTTGTAGGTAGGCTTGCCACATGTCATCCACGACTTCTACTCCCGACGGTACTTGGCTCTGGCTTTAATCTCTTAGCTCAGTTTCACGGTGATTTAACAAAGTGAATCTGATTTAGTCTTTGACTAGCCATCTCCTTTGGACGTTCCTGATTTATCCGTAACTAGTTGCCTTCTCCTGATGACATTATACTATTTGTACTCACTCCGAGTGGGGCACCTTGGATGAAGTGACTTAGTGCTTTCCACTTTTTTTTTGTGTAATATATTCGTCACCAGACTCCTTTTGTGCATCCTCTTGAGATTGAGTTACTTAACCTCATTTGAACTCCTTTATTTAGAATTTACATGCGGATCCTCCCTTCATGCACTATCTGAAGTTATTAATGTCCCTCCCTCGTTATTGCTTTGAACTGGCTTCCTTAGACTTGACCACTAGACTACCTGGAATTATGTCAACTTTCTCTTATCTTCCCGCTCTTTCTTTGTGAGTTACGTAAATCTTGCTTATCGTATCCATTGAAAGTCCCTCCTCGAAAGTCCTATTTGCTTTCTCTGTTTGTTATTAGAACTTCCTTCAAACGTTCCACTTCCTTGTCTATCCACGGCCGACTTGATGACTTTCCCTAGGCAATTTTTGAGATTCCAACTTTTATCCTACCTTGGCTCGACGATACTCTTCATATCCCTTGAGTCTGTGACTACTGTAACTTGTGGAATCTCTCGAATCCCTTCTCATACCCCGACTTAGTGGGCTCTACCTCTAGTCTTGCTTGCTTAAACCTGGCTACCCTCACAATGGGGTGCCCTTCATCTTGAGTTTTGAGTGCCTGGGAACGTATCACTATCCCGTGGCTTGTCTAAACTGGGGTAACGGAGACCACCGAATTCTTCACCCTTCGGCCCCATGCACGACTCGCTACCGTGGAGCACATCACCATCCGGTAGGAATCCTTCGCATACCTATCCTCGATCTTGCACTTTATTGGTTACATAGTGCGCTTGCTCTTACCTCGTTCTTTACATCGTTTATCTCGATGGTTGACTAATTCCTTTCAAGTACTTTTCGCCGATATAGTTTCCCAGGTCCACGATTCCTCTTCGTAGAGGCGTACTGTATCCATGAGCGATTCCTCAATTGTTTTATGCACACGCACGTGCCTCCTCCTAGCCTTGACACATTGATCCTTTGAAATCCTTTCATGATCCATATGACCTCCTTAATTTCTTCCTTGCTTTGCTTAAGTGCCCCGAGCGTTGCTTAAATTCTAATCTCTCCTACTCCTTGGGTCGTGGCCCTACGCTCGATTCTCGCGAACTCAATAAACCTCCCTTGCATCCTCTCCTCTCGATTATGGCCGCCATTAGCCGTAACTCCTTGCCTACTTCCTGTCGACGTCTTAGACACTTGGTCTTTCTGAACCGTATACCGATCAACTCGCATCCCCGTAGGGTATGAGCTGCTTTAACTACATCTTCTCGCTCATGAAAGGATTCACTAAACGATCCTCTTAGGAATCTGATCCTCTCCTTCCCGAGACGTATAACTGTCCCTCGGGGGCCTTCCTAGAGTTATTTCCTTATCATGATTAGAGTGTACTGGAGACTCTAAAAATCCTCAAAAGAACCCTTTTGACTCACTTAGTCAAACCTATAACCTGACACCCCTTTTTCCTCTCCTTTTAAAACAAAAACCTTGAAAACATCAAGACCGTCACTCCAATATTCCTTGAAAACCAAGGAACACACGAATGTTGACACTGATACCAAAATGAAACAATCCGATCATTTTAACCAAACCGTAATAACCCTGGCTCTGAAGACGATTTAAAACAATCTAAAAAAATATCATTAAAACAAATATAGTAGAATCCTTTTTAAATGAAATATCAAATGCAATGCCCTAAACATGTGGGCGACCTCAACCAAACGCTTAAAACAACTTACACTATGAACTTTGAACCTTGAATCTCCAGTATAGTACTCAAAAGCATGAACATAAAATAACTAACTAAATTTGACTCTAGCTCCTCGCCGAGCTCCCGTCGGTCTCGTCCCTCTGGTACAACTTCATGTCTCGCCTTGCCTCTTCTCGAAATCCACCTCTGCTAACCCTTTCTCAACCTAGTGAGTGAGAAGGGGTCAGTCTCGTCGTTCATCCTCAATAGTTTATTCCAACCTTAACTCATATAATTTCTCTATTCTATCTTAACTTATACACCTAAAACTAGGGCCCACCGCATTATGTATCGCTGTCTGGTGTCCCTTCCCTAGTATGTCAACCGTTTTACGTCTCGCTGTCCGATTGCATTCCTAACTCGGGAATGGCACTGCATTACGTCTCGTCGTCCAGTCCATTCCCGGTCAACTACTGCGTTACTTCTCGCCGTCCAGTGGTGACCCCAACATACTCGATCAACTGTTGCATTACGTCTCATCGTCTAGCAGTGATCCGACCATCTACCGCGTCCAGTAGTAGCCCAACCTCTCGGCGGTTCCCTTACTATCAACTATACATAAAAAACATACACACACACACACACACACACACACACACACACACACACACACACACACATTCATACATAGCACAACGCGTGCCTCCATCTTTAGAAGGTGGTGGGATGCATCACACACCTAATCGCGCATTACTCAAAAATTAGCTAAATCATAACTTGAAAGGAAAAGCATAAACTAAAAACTCGTCGACAAAGATTTTACCCCCTTTACACTCACCTCTTTAGTCACGTCAACGTCCGAATTTTTACGCTCAAGCTCCAGATGCTTTTCTTCCTTCTTTCACCCGTTGCTGCGTGCTTCACTGGGGAACCGGGTCGACTGGATGGAGAGCGTCCGTTGCGGCTTCGTGGGAGCTCGACTGCTTCTTTCTCCGCTGCGCTGCGATGGGGGAAAGAAGAGGATTCCGGCGATGAGGTTCTTTCTTTCTTCCCCTTCGTACGTTACTGCTGGGGAAAGGGGAAGGGAAATAACGTGGGGTTTTTGGGGGGAAATGGTTGAGGGTTGCTCGACCCTTTTTGGCCCACTATATATATCATTTTTAATTAATAATAATATAATAATAAGAATTATTCTTATTATTATTACTAATTCATGATTGCAACATTTCCTACGTAATTGTCAATCCAATCTCTCATTTAATATGGTCGAACCTGAACCCAAAAGTAGGGGGTGTTACAATGGTGGTATGGGATGTAGCGGTCAAGGGCGTGGTAACCGAGGCAGGAAACTTTGAAGATACACCAGTGGTGATGGCGCCGAGGATCTCGCAGGAATCAGAAACGGAGATGTCAAAAAATGGCAGGAACACAGATTTGAGTAATCGACTCTTGATTCGCCTGACGACGGCGACGACGCGTGAGGAAACTGATGGCGACGGAGAAAGAAATCAATCGTCCGACTCCTGAACCGCAGCTACTTCTCGCCTACTCCTTCCTCCCAGGCCCAGCGTCATGTACGCCTCGTCCGACTCGGGCATATCCATATCTACATAACGAACCATACAAAACAAAAGCATCGTCTGGCCTCTTCTAGGCCCGATCGTCGCTGGTACTTCACCCAGATCGGGCTTTTGAACCTAGAATCATTCCCTCTCCATCCCAGATCATCGCCAGATCGTCATCAAGCTACAACGACCTGGAAGCAGATGGCTAGAAGGAGGAGGCAGGGGCAGGCCGATAGATGGAGATGAAATCAGTGAGTGTTGGGAGGGAGTTAGTAAGAGGTTGGACAGATTAGGAGATTCTAATATTGTGGAATTTCTTTGATTTGGAGTAAGCAGAAGAACTGTGGGAGTTTTAGGAGAGATGGGAGCGGCAAGTGAGGAAGGGATGATCACTAATTTGCAGAAAGAGGGACTCAATTTTTATTTAGAATTTGGGAGGGCAGCAGTGCCGCCAATTGAAAATTTGGTCGGGTCATCAAATTTTTTAGAGTCTGGTTTAGAAAATGAAAATCAAATTTGCGTCAGTTCGAACTAACGCAATTCCTAACCGGTAAAATATGATGTAGTTTTTACATAATGATAAATTAAATTTACTTTTGTGTCGGCTATAAAATGACGCAAATCAACATATTGTGTCGGTTCAAACCGACTCAAAACTAAACCGACACCAATAGTTAGGCATTTGTGTCAGTTATAATTACAACGACGCAAATAGTTAATTTGATGTCGGTTAATGAACAAACTCAAGTTGCAGACACAATCTTAAATTATGTGTTGGTTCATTGAACCGACACAACTAAACCGACACTAAACAACAGTTTTCTTGTGGTGAACATAAAACTTATTTGAACTGATATGATATTGATATGAATGACATAGATTTTATATAATCTTGATATGAACTAAGATGAAATTATATGATCTGAACTGCTATGATCTGATATGATATGACCTAAAAAAATTTTGCTCCAAAAAATATAAAAAAAGATATCATCTTGTAGAACACAAAAAATATGATTTTTCTATGCATTTATTTTTCAAATCCGACTTACAACAAATGCGCTATGATCCGCTAAATTTTGGTTGAAAATTTGAAAAAGGCATGAACAATAGCCTTCGAGTGCGTGCCAATCATCCACAAAATCCGGCAGCTAGATAGCAAAATCCGATCAACCTCTCCCTCTCTCCTACTTTCCCTCTTTGCCCCTCTATGATATGTACAATTGGATCTTCCCTTCCCCAATTAGGGTGAAAACAATATAATAGGCATACCTTTGAGTTTAAAGAAAATAAGAGACAAACATTTAAAAACAAGATAATAGTAAAACCGTTAACTTTCCATCTGGTCAACCGTTAGTGGGCTCTTATGCGGTAAATTTGTGCTGATGTGGCAAAAAGCCGATCATTTGTGGTCGTTTGTTTCATAGATTTGAAAAATAAAGTGATACGACCCGCTCTTTTTGAAAAACAAACCACAAACCGGTTACTCCGGAGCAACCCAAAACAAGTTTACAAGTCAAAACCAAAAACCAACAACCACAATATTTAAGATTTTCAAGTGAAATGCCCTAAACACTTGGGCGACCTCAACCAGAGCAACAAAACATAAACACAACCCTTGAGGTTCCCCAGTATACTCACTAAGACATGAAACTAAAGACAAATATAATGGGAGGTCCCATCTCGTTACCCAGATCCAGTTGACAACTTCAGGTTAGCCGCAACTGCTCTCCTCGGGTAATCTCCTCTTGATGGATGCATCCTCTTCCCCTCTATGCACCTGGTGAGTGAGAATGGGTCAGTCTCGTCGTTACTCCCTAAGGTCTTTGCCTAGGCAAACTCCCTACTAAACACGTTATTAGAGTTTGCTTCCTACCATGAAAGCCGTTCTCGCTTTCTGCTCTTAAATAATCATCCTTATCAACTCATTTCAACATTAACTCCTAAGAGTGCTCGCCTTCTATCCTTAACTCAAACACAAAACACTAGGACCACCGCGTTACGTCTCGCCGTCCGGTGTCCTACCCTAGTATGCCAACCGCGTTACATCTCGCCGTCCGGTTGCATACCCAAACTCGGCAATGGCACTGCGTTACGTCTCGCCGTCCAGTCCATGCCCGTCAACTACTGCGTTACGTCTCGCCGTCCAGTAGTGACCCAACCGCCCCGGTATTCCTCATACCATCAATCCATACATCATCACATACATTCATACATAGCACAACGCGTGCCTCCACCCTTTCAGGCGGTGGGATGCCTCACATACATATCGCGCATTACTCAAAATTAACTCAAAATAACTTGAACGAAAAGCATAAACTAAAAGACCTACGACAGAGATTTTACCCCCTTTACACTCACCTCGAAAAGATGACTCCTCAATTCCTTCTTCAAAGAAACCCCTCCTTAGCCAGATTATCTTGGGGAAACCTATTAATAAGAATCCATTTTCTTAGACGACCTTTCTTGATTTAAAACCCCTTTTGAATCACTAGAACATTCTCTCCTCAAACTCCAGTCCTTGAACCTCATTCCAAGGGTCCTTTAACCCCCATTAAAATTTTCTAGAATTAATCCCTTCAAAAATGACCATTTTTCTTAATTATTTTAGTCTTGGACAAATTTTTCACCTAACTAGAACCTTCTTAAAAATTCGGATAATAATTTTCCCGTGTCAATCCTGAGCCCCTATACCTTGGAAAATTGTCAAACCCTTAAAAATCCCTCGGAAAGATTTTTATTTAATTAAAACAAATATTTGAATAATTTCTAAAAATAGAAATACATCTTCCAAAATTCCCAAATTAAATTACAATCAACTCCTAGACGCCGCTCAATTTATAAAATTGTTAGATCTAGAAAACATCTTCAGAGAGGCTCGAAACAATTTAAAATATATAAAAATACGTTTCTGGAAATTCCCAGCAGCTTTAGTGATTAACAGAAATCTGTCACTAAAAGCCTGTAATGCCTGTTGCTAAAAATCCAGAATTGCATCCTCATGAAAAATCGCCAAATCGATCAATCTAACTCAGAGGGATCAAGTTCCCTTACCTCTAGAACGTGCCAAGACCTAGGTTGGATGACCTGGGATGTTGATCTCCTCGTTGATCGAACCCTCAAACGTCACCGCTAATAAAATACGAGTTTCGGATTAGACTATCGATAAATCGAGTTTAAAAATCGCGAAGGGGTTCGTGATCCTTACCTAGAACAAAAGGGATAGGGTCGGGATTCGGCTTCGAGCGGCGCTGCCGCCTTCTCCTTTCTTCCTGGGCAGGTTTATTCTAGGGAATAATTACAAAGAGGGCTGGGGAGGGTTTTGGCTGCTGCTGGGGAAAAAGAATTGCAGAGGGATTGGATAGGGCGGGGGTTTAATCTCGTGGGGCGAGTAAAAGAGAGGGGGGGGGGGGGGGGATTAAAGGGTTTTTGGGTAACTAACGGCCTCTTGGCCGGCCCATTAATCTATACATATATATTTTTTTTTACAAATAATGTTATAAATAATAATAATATTATTATTATTCTTAATCGGCGGTTGTAACTCTTAGTATGTAACCGTTAATCCAACCGATCACGTATTAAGGTCGAACCTAAATCTAAAATACCGGGGGTGTTACATAAAGGTTTTGATAAAAAATGATTTTTGTAAAACCAAGGATATGTGAAGAATTTGGGTTCATTATGGACTTGTAAAATACCATTGTTTGTTTCATTGATTTCATGATGGATTTGGTTAATTAGATATTCATGCATGAAGTGAAAATGACATATATTGCCCTTATTGGTATGAGATGAGAAAAATAAAATGAGGGGTAGTTTGATCACAGATGATGGACTTCAAAGTCCATGATCAAGTCCCACCCAAAGAGGTGAAATTTTCAAGTGTGTGGGACCCACGAATTTGTACCCTTAAAGTCGGGTCCAGATCTTGTCAGTAACTGATGGGTCAGTAACCCATCAGTAACCACTTCCCTGGTCCCCACGTGTCAGTCACTTTTTTATTTAAATTAAATGTGAAAAGGGTAGTACGGTAAAATTGCACTTACTCCTATTTATTATTGATGCTCACTTTTGACCGGAGCCTATCAGCCCCTTCTTCTCTCTCCTGGCAAAACATTTAATTTTCCTTCCCTTAATCTTTAACGGACGATTTCTCACTCGTTTTAAGTCGAAATTTAATTTTTTTTGCACAGTTAGATCAGATTAATTGTGCTCTTCAAAATGATATCCACTTTGATATTTTTTGGACACAAAAAAATTTATCAGTTATTACCAGTCTATACCATATGGTATTGACTGGTATTAAACAAGAGCATACCATGTGGTATGGTAATATTTGCCACATGAATATATATTTCGTTACCACCCAATACCATATGGTATAGTGTGGTAATATCACACAATTCACACAATACCATATGGTATAGAGTGGTAATATCAATATATATTTCGTTACAACCCAATACCATATGGTATAGTGTGGTAATATCAATATATATTTCGTTACCACCCAATACCATATGGTATAGTGTGGTAATATCAATATATATTTCGTTACCACCCAATACCATAGGGTATAGTGTGGTAATATCAATATATATTTCGTTATCACACAATACCATATGGTATAGTGTGGTAATATCACACAATACCATATGGTATAGAGTGGTAATATCAATATATATTCGTTACCACACAATACCATATGGTATAGTGTGGTAATATCACACAATACCATATGGTATAGAGTGGTAATATCAATATATATTTCGTTACCACGCAATACCATAAATTACCATAGGGTATAGTGTGGTAATGTCAATATATATTTCGTTACCACCCAATACCATATGGTATAGAGTCATAATATCAATAAATATTATCTAAAAGGAAAAAAAACAGAAGGAGGGAGAGAAAAAAAATCGTCTTCTGATGCCTCTCATTTCCTCTTCCTCAATCAAGAACACCAAAATGCCAAAAAAATGAGAAAGATCGGAATTGAGTCCAACGAGTTGATGAAGAGAAGAAATGCAATAAAAGAGAGTGGCTACAATTTTTATGCTAGAGAAAAAAAAATGAAGAAGGAAGAGAGCAGATTTAGATTTGAAAAGGAGATTGTGAGAAAAAAAAAGTAAGAGAGAAGGAATAGAGAAAGAGAAAGGTTATGGAAAGAGATTGAAAAAAAGGAAGAGAGAAGGAAGAAAGTTGGGTTGCAGAGAAGGAAGATTCTCTCTCTTTCATTGAAAAGCCAGCCATTGAAATGCGGAATAAATAAAAAATTAAAAATACGAAAACGGACAAAAATACCCCTCCCCACCCAGCGTCCAGCCCATCCACACGATTTCTCCCTCCCCAAATCTACGGCCCGCATGTTTTTACTGATGGGTCAGTAACCAGTGGTTACTGACCCTATCTTGGACCCTTAAAGTCCATGGGACCCATGTATTTGTTGCCGTAAAATGCATGAAGCAAACAATGGAGTTTGGACAAAGTCCATGACACATCGAAATCCATCACCAAATCCATCAAGCAAACAACCCCTTGATTATGCCACACAGATACATATTGATTTTAAATGATTATTAATTATTTAAAATAAAATAAATATTTTGGAACCTCTGTTATCCCTTTTCTTCCCTTAAATCTTCTCCATCCATAAAACTTCGATTCTTATAGCTAAATTCAATTGATATATTGCCCAAATCAAATTCCTCAAATCCCCTCATCTTCCGTGCTTCCAATTACCCAAATCCCCTGCCACTCTTCCTCCATTATCCTTTCCCTCGCTCTTCCTCGCTTCTGATTTCCCAAATCCAAACGACTTAATCGCTCTAGATTCTCCATATTTCCTGCGAAGAAACAATCACCAAAATCAAAGTTAACAAAACATTTTCTTCCTAGTACAAGTAGCCCAACCATCCAATGAAGCCGAGAAATCATAGACCAAAAAAAGCTTAACTTGTGGGGAGACTAAACAAGATTCTAGAAATCGTCGGGCGATGCCATTTCAGAACAACAGCTCAAACTGGAGTGCCGAATCAGTGGCTTGTTTCCATGGAAATAGATAGGTGAAAGCATGACGGAAAGAAGCGGAGGTTCTCGGACGACGAGGTGGTTGCTGCTGATGACGAAATCGGCAGAGCCGATAGGATGGAACTGACATTGCCGATGGAACCAATGAAACTCGATTTTGGGAGATATTGGGGGTTTCGAAGTTTCTTGGATGGAGATGAGGGTCGGGAAGCGATAGGATGGGGTTCCATTATTTCTTTTATTTTAAATAGTAAATAATTAGTTAAAAATATTTATGTGGCATAGTCAAATAAATATGAATTGACCATGTAAGGTGAAATTCTTGTATACTCCCGACTTACCACGTTACTTTGACTATGTGGTACACCAACCCAATAGAAAATGGACACGTGGAAGAGTTACTTTCAATTATTGTCCTCGTATCATTTCTGGCTTTCATCTCTCGTCTTTCTAATTTCTTGAAATAATTACTTGACCTTTATCTTTCCTAATTCTATTTTTTATTAAACTTTCCAAATTCTAATTGATTCCCATTCTGGGCGAAGGAAACAACTTGTGTATTTGGATCATATATAAGAGATAAGTCTGTTCAATTATATATTTTCCACCAAAAAAGTTCAGCTCCATTTTAAACATCTTCCTCTCACAGTGTTTCTGCCCAGAACATCTACCATGGTGAACCTCATCAAGTAATTGGTTTTCATCAAATCATGTTCTTTTCAGGAAAATACCATCTCCTTCAAATATTAAATATCTTTTTCATAATTATCAAAATTGCTTCTGAATTCTTCATATCTCTAATATCTAACAATGACGGAAAATTAGATATGGAGCTCTCGTAAATATGTTCTTCTTCAATCCAGTTTATATATAAATCAACACATGCTGACCGATAATCATCTAAAACTCTATTGAAATACTCAGACTAAGAGCATCCACATCAAATTATCATATTAATTTGCAAAGTGTCGTGACAATGAAAATGCAATTGCAATCTTAATTGCATTGATGGAAGTTCGATTGCAATATGCAAGCTACCATTTCTTGCAATTCCATTTGGAATTTTACTTTGATATCCATGAAAATTTTATTTTGTTTATGAATAAAATAATAAACACATATACCTTTTATTTTATTAAAAGAAAAGGTTTTGCTCACATACATAATCGCAAGTTAATTACATTGATGTAGGTGAATAAAAGTGAATTCAGTTGTATTGAAAAAAATTGGAGATAGAGATAAACAGTATAAATGCATTTGTAAAAACAATTATATTGATGTAAATTCTCTAATGGATGAAATTTTCAGATTCTATAAAAAAAAAGACAGATTTATTTTTTCTCTGTATTTGAGATGAACTCAAAGAAGGAAACATGAATATTGAAAACAGGGAAAGACTTGTAGGGGAGCGGGAATAAATCACAACAATAAATACTGTCCCACTAGTCCATCTTCTATTGGGTTGTTGTACCACGTAGTCAAAGTGACGTGGTAGGCCGGGACTATACAAGATTTTCTCCCATGTAAGAGTCTATAACAGTTGACTAGATGAAAAGTTGAAGATTTGACTTTATATTGTTTTCTGAAAGGTTTGATTATTGTTTTTTTAAACTCAAATGTTTGGATATTATATTATTTTACTCCTATTTTAAATTACAAAAAAAATAAATGAAAGAATTTATATTTTCTAAAAGTATTATACAACATTTATAATTACACTTTCCCTTTCTCTTGGGATTTGCAATCTAAGTTATGGTTGTTAGGCGCCATCATCCAGCTACTCCATCGATACCTCAAACGGTTGGTATAATAGGCTGCGACTAATAATCTCTTGAAATTATTTTCATTGACGAGGGTTCAACATGGTTTCGACCAATGTAGTCAAAAGCGAGTTTCTACATAGAAACGTGTTGGTGATCCAGAAACGTAAAATCGTAAGTTTTTAAGTTTTAAAGCAGAGTTTTTAACTACATAAGTTGTTAAAACTGACATTTTGTGTAGAAGCGTTTTAGTGACCTAGAACAGTAAAATCGTAAGTTTTTAAGTTTTAAAGCACGATTTTGACTTCATTGGTTTCGACTACTGCAGGAACTGAAGGCTAAGTGTGAGCTCGATGGAAGGATTGTCTCATTGGGAATTTCTTGGGTAAGTTTCTTTTGCTTTTAGTGTTTCAGATTTGGGCTAATCATATATTCATATACGGGAAGAGAGGGTCACATAAAATTTTCCAAGTTTGTGCCGCTTTTTTTTATCTCACAGTTTTCATCGATGGGTGTTCTTGTCATAGCCTTGGCATTACCAAGGAAATAGACTATTCCTTCGTGATGAGTAGCGCGAGGAAAATAAACCAGATCATTTGAAAAATTATTGTCCAAATCGGATCGTACAGTTTGGTCCGTACCATAGACCGTTAAGTATGGTCTAGTCTGGCCTGGTCTAACCGCGGTTTACTGGACCCAACCGACTTCTCAATACATATTAGCAGCCCACTCAACTACTCTCCTAACTCCCGCAACGATATCTATGTCTCAATCTTAATTTCGAGAATCTCGTCCCCTCCTTCATTTGCAACCACATTTCACCAAAGAGTAGAGACGATCATGTCTCTGTATGACATTATGTAAATGTTTATGACGTTATGCTACAAGTTGGGATGCTTTGAATTTTTATCTTTATTAATTACTTAGATTTATGGTGTCAAAATTATTCATGCGTGTTGGAATTTATGTTTTAAGACAAAAAAAAAACATTTTTCTAGGCTATTGGTTCAATTTTGTGTGTGGTTGACTAATCAAATTGTTCATTTTCGGTTCAGTGCGGTCTATTTAGTCTGGACTGTATAGTCTGTGGTCTGTTCTATGGTCTATACTCCAGTCTCGTAATCTGGACCGTAGACCATATATATGGTCCGGTCTGGACCAGACCGCACTGTTTCCCAGCGAGAATGGAACATCTTTCTCATTGAGATATTTAAAACCCAGCATGTCCTGTAACTTTATTATTGCTTTCTTATAGTCACTTTCTCTAAACTTTAGCTATGGTATTGCTTCTGCTATTTTATATATACATAGAAATAATAAAATACAAAATAGGTTTTCATTCTTTGTCATCATATCAAAACCTAGAAACTCAAATTAGCAGTTCTTATCACGATTCTTCTTTTCCTTCTTGCTAACATGTCCTTCATTTCCAATAGCTCTTCTTCCTCTGTTCCATCTTTTACTCCACCTCCTCTATTGACTCTTCCCTTAAATCCCTAACTCATAGTCAAGCTTACTCCCACAAGATACCTTCTTTCGAAGGCTTGAGTTGTTTGAGTTTGTCGTTCCATTGTGCAGATTCATGATGCAAATCACTTTCAAAAAACCTCATTGGAAAAGGGGCCTTTAGGAGGTATTTGGCCACCTGAGGTTTCTTCGGAAGTTCTTTCTTTTCAACATTGATCTTGGTGGGGCTTTCGCCTCTTCTTCAACAAGTGTGACTCGCTCTGTTATCACAATAAAATCCTACCTAAAGTCCAAGTATAAACGTTGGATGGGTGCAATATAGGGCATGTATGTTTAAATATCGATCCGGGCTGGTACCGCTACTTCGAATGTTTGAAACATTATCTAGCGGATTAGTTTTGGTGAAAACAAAGGTCTAAAACAAAATTGCTTTGCAAAGGTAAAATGGATTTAACCCTAGTTGAGAAAGCTTCACCCGGGTGTTGCTCCCCCTAGCTAACAATTATGACTTGAAGAATCGAACGACCGTGTGAGGTTGGGAGGTCATAAACCGCAGGGAAGTCTAACAAGCAGCCGTAGATACCCTCTTAGCCTCTAGGTTGAGGAATGTGATACGATCCAAGCCACTAATGTGACCCTCTCAACCTATCAACCAAGGAATGGTTAGACTTCACCCTCGAATTGGAGTACGGATGGCCACCCACAACAAAACCCTAAATGCTAATGCGAAATAGGAGGTTTGTCTTTTAACTAACCTAGAATAGGAGGCATAAAATTCCCAAGGAAACCCATCTCTAATGGAGCCTCTTAGGTTAAGGAGGATTTTCTCTAAACTAGCTTAGGAGGCATTGAATGCCCAAGGAAACCTAGCTCGAATCGATGCTCTTTGGATAAAGAAGGTTTCCTCTCTAAACTAGCCTAGGAGGCAGAAAATACCCAAGAACACCCATCTCAAATTGTGCCTCTTAACCTAAGGATATTTCCTCTCTAAACTAGCCTAGGAGGCAGGAAATGCCCAAAAACACCCATCTCAAATTGAGCCTCTTAACCTAAGGATATTTCCTCTCTAAACTAGCCTAGGAGGCAGGAAATGCCCAAAAACACCCATCTCAAATTGAGCCTCTTAACCTAAGGAGGTCTCCTGTCTAAGCTAGGTTAGAATATCAATTAGATTGATAGGTTTTCACACAACACAATCATTTTTGAATAATACCTCCACATTCACATTAAAACATAACCACACACAAGTCATTCAATTCATACAAGAAATTACATAATTGTAGCTAGGGTTTACAAACACCCATGTGAAAGAGGGGACTACTCCATGCTAGGAGAAGGGAAAACACAAGAGAGGGAAAGGGAAACCATCAAGAAGATTCAATCCTTGCTCCTTGTGCTGAAGAAATCCTCCTTTGGGGAAGGAATTCCCAAAACCTTCGTCACTTTCTCACTCTAAAATCTGAAGAAGGAGAAGTTTCTCACACTAGGTCTCCCCCTTTTCTTCTTCCTTTCAGCAGGCCTTTTAAGTTGAGATCGCACCCAGTTCACGGTCGTGAACATTGAAACGCCTCCGTGAACTCAGTGCTGAGAAAAAAACGCACCGCTTCATTGGCTCGGGTTCATGGTCAGTTGCCTCTGTTCACGGTCTTAACGACCGTGAACAGCCTAGGCGTCAGTAATCTGAAAACCCTCTCTGGACGCTCATTGGTTCACGGGTTTTGGCTCCAGTTCACGGCCCTGTGAGACCGTGAACTCCAACATCAGGCCGTGAACATTGGTTGTCTCCGCCTCCTTGTCCGATCTTTGCTCCTTTTCTTCCAACTTTCGATTTCGGGTTTGGTTTTACCTGTTAGGATCTGAAACACACTGAAACACAAGTAAGCTCGAGTAAAACCAACCTTTTTGGAGTTGAATTGTAACAAACTTCAAAGAGAATCGGGGATAAAAAATGTACAATTAGGCCTAAATCACTCCCCCAAACTTAGACGTTTGCTTGTCCCCAAGCAAACCATTTCACACAAGGTAATCTCTCAACCTAACAAAATGCTTTGGGCAAATCAGAGGGCACAAAATGGCAAATCTCAGTGGCTATTGGCAATTATCACATGAACCGTTGCAAGCAATACCGACATCTACAACAAATGACATTCGAGGTCACCAAAACGGGCAAACAAAAAATTCCCACCTTGTTCATGAATCAATGCAAGTCTCAATAAGATCACTTATCAACCACAATTAACCATGGTCCTCACTGGTGTATGATATGACATGCAAAGCAAGAATGAATCACTCACTCTCTTGACCAGTGGGGTCGGGACCTTTTTGGTGCAAAGAATATTCACAATCATCAACACTCGACCCTATCATCTCTTCACCACGGCGTGAACCTCTAAATGTTAGAGTTCACGGGACAGTTGTCACCACTAGCTTGTCTGGAGGTCTTAGGCACGAGTTCAAATGACTGGAAATTGTCTTGGACATGGGGAAAAGGCTTTTTGGGGTGTGGCAAACACATCATGAGGTCCTACATCTTCACCCTAAACCCGGAGTTTCTATTTTTTGGACTAATAACCTTCCCTACGAACAGTGGCCACTAGCATCGGCCAAAAACCTTGCTTCTCCCTTCCAACCTATCACCCATCATTAACTACCTTTAAGTGCTCTTCCTCGTTCTACTCTTGTTATCACATTTCGACTTGGTAGTGAAGGAGTTCTAAAACAATGTGGGGGGGGGGGGGGTCAATGACTTGAGTGCCAAGAAACCCAACTTAGAGCATACTCTTCGAAACTGTTGTGGCACTCTCTACTTTATTGACCCCGTTTTATTACCACTTTTTCGTTTCCTATTTTTTTTCTTTCTACTTTCCTTTTTTCTTTTTTCTTTTCATTTTGAGGGGTGTACTAGAGAGTTAAACACTTGCCACACTATTTTTAACAACCAATTCTCTCCTTTAAGAACTCACACCAACACTACTCTTTTCTCTTTCATTCCTAGAGAGAACTGTGCACAATCCTTCTTTGTAGAACCTCAATGGAACTCAAAAGAGAGAGTTCCGGGACACAAGGACGACACACATATAGACATAGAGAAAGGATGGGGTGTCGTTCTATGAAACACCATTAAGCTCGCAAGCAAAAATCTCCTAACATGAGAACGGCCCCCAAAGTCACAAGGCTCAAAGGGGTTGATAAGGGATAAAACCTTTCGGGACAATCTACATTTGGGGATGGACTAATTCTATGCCTCCATCATACTCACTAGTGACAATGGCGATGTTACACGCCATGGTAAGAGGGATCTGAGCACACAAGAAGAAAACGATCGGCTCAAAACTCATATGGCTACCTAGTCACGCAATCATTCATTCCACTTTCACAAAACACAATGCATGGCAATTGTAATCAACAAGTAATCGAGTCAAGACATCCATTCATTTTTTCACACATGAGAACTAAAAAATTTCACTATCCTAATCCACCTCTCAGTCATGATCATAGGACACACTCGATCACATGCAACAATTCAAGGTCAATGCCAATAAACACGAGATTCTCCGGGATTTTTCCAGAAATAGCACCTTAAAAAAATTACAAAAATAGCACCCAGCCGAAAAAATTTACACTAATAGCACCTTTTTTTATGGACGGTTTATAATCCTGGACCAAAACCGCATCTTGGCCAAGCGGTTTTAGGTCTGACCTACAGAAACCGCTTGGCCGAGGTGCGGTTTTGGCCTGACCTATCAAAACTGCACCATGAAGGTGCGTTTTGTTTCTCCCAAACAAAACAGGTGCGGTTTTGCCATACAAACCGCACCCCCAAGGTGCGGTTTTGCCATACAAACCGCACCCCCAAGGTGCGGTTTTGGTCAATTAGTTTCCGACATGCCATGCAGAATAATAGACGTGGGTGTGCATGGGCCTGCATGGCAGACGAAAACCGCACCTCTAAGGTGCGGTTTTCATAAGTGATTTTGCCTATAAAAGGCTTCCCGGAAAACCACTTCTCTTCACACCTCTCCTTCTCCCTTTTCAATTTTCTGTTGTAGCTCTATATTTCTTTAGTAGTTTTGCGATTAACGTTAACTCGTAAGTTTATTTTGTATTACTTTTTATTGTTATTTTTTATTTTTATGATATTAACTGAACTACGGTTTTTTCGCAGATGGCATTCCAAAAGTTCACGCTTGGCTTACGGTGGAATGGTTACACGGAAGAGACCGGAAAGGGGGTCACCTACGTCGGTGGCAATTTTCAGAAGATAAAGGTCGCTACCAGACCGCTGCTTGAAGACCTCCATCAAATGTGCACTAACGTTACTTGCATGGATGGCACGAGAAGAGTTGATCGTATGGTGTACCGATATCCAAACAGAGAAAGTGGGTCATTGTGGCATGAGGAATATCTCATAACCACTCAGGGTGAGGTAGATGCCATGCTCGAATTCTTGAGGTCCAACAATCTTTCCAAAGCCGAGATGTTCGTCTACACCGAGTCGGTCGTAGGCCTTAGAGGTCATTCTGGACACGGTCAAACATCTGGTATCCATGGTGGAGGTGAATCATATGGCGATCATCCCTACCAAAGTTACCATGATCCTCATTCCTATTTTCAGTACCAAGAGCAAGGTGAAGGTCATCATCAATCTTTCCCGTCATATGAAGAAGAAGTTCAACCGGACCTCCCCAACCAACCTCAGTACAACTTCCAATCAGGCAGAGGTAGTTTTCACAACTACCATTATGGAACTGATGAAGGTGCCTTTCATGAGCTGGATTAGATGGAGGATGCCCTGCCAGCACTAGCCAGTGACCCCTCCGATGAAGAAGGAGAGAACAACGTCAGTGCAGACAGCTCCGACCCTCTTGAAGGTGCTGATGATTCAGGACCAGAGTCAGACTCAGCTAATGATGATGAGGTGGCTCGTTACCGTGTACCAGTCCCCTACTACAATCACATTTCAGACGACAATTGGATGGTCGACAGTGACATGGAGCCGCCAGAGGTCCCAATATGGGGTCCACTCACTGGGTTTATGAAGGGCCAACAATTTGGCTCGAAGAAGGAGGTGCGGCACGCCATTGAGACTGAAGCAATGACTCGGCATTTTGAATGGCACACAACTCATTCCAACACTAAAAGGCTCATAGTCAGATGCCGTAATCATCACGAGGGGTGCAATGTTAGGATTCGGGCCATCAACAGCAAGAGACACGGCCACTGGGTCATATCCCGTGCGGTGAACACACACACATGTGTGTCATCCATAACTTCCCAAGGCCATCGACAGTTAAGTCCAGGGTGGTTGCTGCGGCTATCAAGCATCTAATTGAGCAAGATCCGGACCTGAAGGTGAAAGTCATAATCGCTGACATTGCAAGTCGTTATGGTTATATGATTAACTATAAGAAGGCGTGGCATGGAAAGCAGAAAGCTCTGGCCGCCGTCTTTGGTGATTGGGAAGAATCATATGCATTCCTTCCCAGGTTAATTTTGGCATTGGAGGCGTCTAACCCTGGCACGGTTTTCTCCCCTCGATACCAAGATGAAGAGATACAGCCCCCAGAGCCAGGTAACAAGCGCCATTTCAGACGACTTTTTTGGGCATTCAAGCCATCTATTGATGGTTTTGGCTTCTGTGTCCCTGTGATCCATGTGGATGGTACATTCCTTACCGGCAAGTACAAGGGCACTCTCCTGATTGCCAGTGGGGCAGATGCAAACAGACAAGTCTTTCCTTTAGCCTTCGCCATTGTTGAGGGAGAGAATGCTGATAGCTATGGATAGTTTTTCCGGCAAATTCAAATCCACATCACCAGGAGGACAAACCCGACAATAATCTCTGATCGGCACGCCGAAATTAGTGCTGCCATCTTAGGTTTAGATCCAGCCTGGAAGTGGTCCCAAAGGTGGTGCATACGACACTTCAAGAGCAACTGGAACCATCATTTCAAGCGGAAGAAGCTTGCTGATAATTTGTGGTGGATTGGTAAGTTCTCTATTAGCCGTTTAATTTTTTCGGCTAACAATATCTTGTAATCAGAAGAGTGGTGCACTTGTTAGACTCTTACTAAAGAGATTCATGCCTAAGGAAATGGGGTTTTAAGTGATTATCATGGTCCTCCCATTTCCTGGGAAAATCGGGTTTTAAGCGATCTTCGGCCCCCCTTTTTCTGTCAAACAGGCTGTGTTTCTAAGGAGATGTATACCTCTCCTAAGAGTCTAACGAGAGTACCTCCGGGTTGTTCGAATTGTACTATTTTTCTATGTCTTCCTCAGTGGTTGCCTACCAAGAGAAAAAATTTCTGGAGAAGATGCAGAAGATGCGAGAGTTATGCCTTGAAGGGGCACAGTGGCTGGATGGACACGACCTATCCATGTGGACATTTCATAAAGATGGAGGGACAAGATGGGGTATTGCCACGACGAAATCAGGTAAGAGTATCAACTCTGTCTACAAGGTCGTTCGTGCACTGCCAATCTCCGCCATTGTGGAGATGACTTTTTGGAAAACGAATGCATGGTTCGTCAACCGACTCCACTTGGCAAGGACGAACGAGGCACAGGGAAAGGTCCATGCCTATAAAGTCATGGAAGTAATGGAGAATGACAATCGCAAGAGCAGTCGACATAGTGTAACCGTTATGAATCGGGCAAGTGGCGAGTATAGCGTGACGACCGGACATCAGGAGGATGGTATACGGGGAGGCCACCACCATGAAGTTTTGGTCAATTTCAAGATAAAAGTTGGTGAGTGCTCATGCCAGAAGTATCAGGGGAGAGGGTGGCCTTGTTCTCATGCAACTGACGTAATTAAAAACAGGAGCAAAGACCCCCGTCACTTCGTTAGTCCATTCTTCAATATTGACTCACTCGAAAACACCTATGGGCGGAGTTTCCGTGCATTGCCTGATGAATCTTATTGGCCGCTTTTCGAAGGAAAATTGATCATCCCGCCGTTCGGATAGAGGCGTGAACCGGGTCGCCCGAGGAAAAAGAGAATTCATAACGAAATGGATCAAAGTGGAAGACCACCACGGGGCCCAAGACGATGTTCAATATGCAAAGTTCCAAGACATGATAAACGAAGGTGTCCAGGACCGATTGGTCCGCAAAATCCGGGTGCTGATGTGCCTGACTCAGCTAATGCGACATAATTTGCGATTATCATTCTTCAAAATAGTTGAGACTCTTACTTTGCAAGTAATTGTGTATTGTTGATTGAACGAATTGATACGCCCTTGGGATGGTGTATGTTATCAAACGGTTCTCAATTTCGATTAATCAAAGTCTGAATTTTTACAACGAAAATAGAAGGCTATTTATAGCCAATAAAACCTAATACAAGCCTAATGTAACTAGGAAACAATTAAGCTAAAAACAAACTCTAAAAACAGTACAAAACTTGGCCACAAACTTTCTTTCACAGAAATAAAAACAAATTGAAACAACACTCAATTAAATAAACTAAGATAATAGGAAATAGTTCCAAGTACATAGAAACAAAACCCAAATTGAAACAACACTCAATTAAATAAACAAAGATAAGGGAAATAGTTCCAAGTACATAGAATTAAAATTCAACTCAAAATACATCCTAAGGAAGTCCACGAGCTTCACCGGAGGCCACAGTTTTCTTGCTCCTTGTACGTTTGCCGACGGGAGTAACAACAGGTGGTTGCGGTGGCAAGTTTCGAATGGCCGAGGTAGCGTAGCGCTCGTCGGTGTTGTGTCGGCGGGGAAGCGGCGCTTCCGGTGTCGTGCGGGGGACATCCGCGCTCATACGGTGAGGAGTAGGAGGCCACTGCTAATGAGGGCGAGTCAATGGGTTGAATTCGTGGTGCGCCTTCGTGGAGGAGCCATCATGCCAAGTACCCGATGATGTTTCGCGGGGAGATGGGGGGGGGTACACCGGGCGGGAATCGTAGTATGTTTGTTGGGGAGATGGGGGGTAGAACGGGCGGGAATCATAGTATGTTTGTCGGGGATCGTTGTATGAGATCGGGGTGGGATGGAAACTCTGAGGGGATTGATGGCAGGTCGAGCGAGGATCGTAGTATGAGCTTGGGTGGGGATCGTTGTGGAAGGATGGGCGGAACTCTTGGGATGAAGTCGGGCGGGGATCTTGGGCAAAAGTCAGGCGGGGAGCTTGGGTGTAACTCGGTCCGGCACCTTGGGGGAAGTCGGGCGGGGAGCTTGGGTGAAACTCGGTCCGGCACCATGTGTCACAACCAATGGGGGTGACACTTTCCACGCCCCCATTGGCGTTACGTCGGGCACGTTGGGCCTTTCCCGAACCCTCTTGCTCTTCTTTCTCTCGTATGGTGGTGGGGGATCGGGGACATCAACTTGTACCGGAGGTGGCGGGGGTGCGGGCATGGGCGGATATCTACGATGATCCCGACCCTGAGCTATGATACAGCCAAGCAGACTGTTTTCCATCCTTCTGATGAAGCTCACATATTCATTGTGCAACTCAATTCTCCCGGTGGTCATATCTTTGATACGCTCGATCCCGTCAGCCTAAATCACAAAAAAGAAAAAGTTAGAAAAAGTCTTAGGAACCAAGTAATAAATTTAAAAAGTTAGAAAAAGACTTAGGAACCAAGTAATAAAATTAATTGTTTAGACGGAATATACTTACTAATGCACCATCGGCCGCACCCTCCGGAGTCATGTAACGAACCGATGTTTGCCGATATCGATCCAAGTATCGGTCATGATACCCATTCGACCCACTTGAGTTGGAGTGACAATATCCTGGGATTGTCGGTTCTCCCTAATCGTGATGAATTTCGCCAACTTCGTGGGCCAATCGCGAGTACCTTGCCGACCATCTCGGCCATGAAAGGCCCTTTGACTATCGGGGACCTCCAACGGAATGCACTGCTCCCGACCAAACTGACGGAGGCATCGATCCGGCAAGTGCCACTCCATGGTCCCAAAACAAATTAGAGGGACCCTCGTGCACCATTGCCCGATATGACCGGGGAATTGCTGGAGATGCCAATGAACGATGTTCTCCAGGTATGGATCGAAGACGATCTACAAGAAAGAAATGAGTAACTTAAGATAGTCAGAATTGGAAAAATACATGTAATCCCATGGAAAAAAGATATAAATGGATCGAAGTATAGAAGTTACCTCTCCTTCCCAAAGTCGCTCAAACCTCCTCCGATACTCGTCCAACTTGTGTTGGGCAAGGTTGTCGCATGTTGTGTGTCCGAGCCACCTTATTAATAAGACAATAATGAAACTACAATAAGCTAAAACACAAGGGAAAATGTGTTATGAAAAAACATGATTAGGTATGAGAAGTTTACCTTGTACCATAAGCTTCACCTCTTAGGGGATGATCGATTGGCCAATCTCTGTCGGGACGTTGGACCGGTGCAATCCATGGCATATGCTCCCAAGCCCAAAATTGGACGATGAACATTGCGTCGCCGACCTCCCTCACTGCTTTTAGAGACGCATTGCACAAGTTGTGGTAGATCATAGCTAGGCAAGCGGATGCCCAGCTATACTCCCCCATCTCCTCCCAACTACCGAGGATGATCCTAAGCCATCCACAACTAAGGAGATTGCTTAATTTTTTGGAGAAGAACACTCCTCTGATCATGCCTATAGGATAGACACGAGCATATCTCTGCTTCTCATCCTCCGGACTTTCCTCGGTTAGGGGATGACTCTCGTAATGGTCTCTAAAATACTTCGTCAACCAAGTAATTGAGACTTGGTGTTTCCTCATTGGTGGCATGCGATCGGTCGCATCAACGCACCCCTTCACCGGTACTTTCACTCCCAAAACACTGTGGATGAAATGAACCCAACCAGGCATACCGTCACGATCCTCGGGGGGATGATCACTCACGCACACCGCTTTGCCATCGATGGGCAGATGGGTTAGGATGGCGACATCCTTTAGCGTGATGGTGGCCTCTCCTTCTCTAAAGTTGAAACAATGGGTCTCCTTTCTCCATCTCTCGGCTAATGCGGTGATGAGTTGGCGATCAACTTTGATGCCGTTAAAATGCCTAATCGAGTCCAACCGTGCCCTTTTGAGAAAGGGCAAGATAGCTGGGTGGAATGGGAGCACATTGGTCGTACCCCTGTAGCGGAGTATTGTTTGTGCCTCCTAGCGAAAATTTACACGTTAATTATTATATATTAGTAAGGGTTTTTTTCTTATAACTAAATTAATTAAATTAAATTATTTAACTTCAAGCAGAATTTTATTATCATAAAAAAGACATTTCATATAATTAACATAATAACATTCTAAATCAATAATAATTTAAAGAGATACATACATATTATCTTAAAACAAACATCCTAAATTAATTAACATAATAACATTCTAAATGAATAATAATTTAAAGAGATACATACATATTATCGTAAAACAAACATACTAAATTAATTAACATAAATAACATTGTTAATGAATAATAATTTAAAGAGAAACATACACATTCAAATGTTTGAATTTAATAAAATTCTTTTTGTACACATAAAAATAAATCGTATTGGTTGTTTGGTAAATAATTTAATCGTATTGGTTGTTTTAAATAATTTAATCGAATGCAGAGCAACACTCGTTAGACTCTTAGAAGAGGGATACATCTTCTTAGAAACGTAGTCTTTTTGACAGAAAAAGGGGGGATCCGAGGATCTCTTAATACCCGATTTTCCCAGGGAATGGGAGGATATGATAATCGCTTAAAACCCCATTTCCTTAGACGTGCATCTCTTTATAAAGAGTCTAAGTAAGTGGCACTATGTATTCGATTAAATTATTGAAAACAACCAACACGATTAAAAAATCAACATAAATTTATTTTATATTCCACTACATACATTAACAAAATAAAAGAAGGACAAATGGCGAAGAATTGTATGTACCGGGTGATCGTTCCAAACATCCCTTGACCGATGGTTGGGTTGGTCGTACAAGTCGGTTGGATCCAACGGTCCTTGCTCGAGATAATACCGTTGGTTGTATATATCCACGTCCTCCCCAACCTACGAGAAAATAACAACGAGGTTAGTACATAGATTAATTAAAAAGCTTATAACAACAACAAAAATTAAACCAGAATAATGAGTACGTACCGCTTGAAATTCATCAACATAAACTCCCTCTCCTTGCCACCAATCGGCCATTTTTTCGGGAAATTCAGACAGAGTTTCGGCTCGGCTCGGCGGGTTTTGAGGAAAAAACCAAAATTCGGATAGAGATTCCGCTCGGCGGGTTTTGAGGAAAAAACCTAAGAAATGTTTTCTAATGGCAGATCGGACTTAGCCGCAACCAACAGACCACTATTTCCTAGGCTTTTGGGAGGGAAGGGTTTAGAGAGATAAATTTTAGAGAGAGAAGGAAGAATGGGTTGTGGTGTGAAGAAATGAGAGGGGAAGGGGGGGTATTTATACCCAACAGACCGAACCCTCCAGGGGCGGTCGGGTAATTTTGCCCAACCCAAAACCGCTCCTTGCCGAGGCGGTTTGGTCTTCCCCAGGTTTGACCGCTCCTTGGCGCTGCGGTCCCCGATCTGTGGCGCGGATCGCTCCGCTGGCGCGCGGTCAGCCCTCCGATCGTTCCTCCGTCCAACAGTCTTGAAGACCGTTCCACAGAATAGGTAAACCGCACCTTCCTAGTGCGTTTACTGTGCTGACGTGGCTTGGAACGCACCCCTAAGGTGCGTTCCACTAAAATTGGTGCTATTTCTGTCAATTTTTTCGGATGGGTGCTAGTTTTGTAAAAAAAATTTAAACGTGCTATTATTGGAAAAATCCCAGATTCTCCTACAAACTGGTCACTTTGATCATGCATACATTGCTTGGAGCCCTCAAAATTTTCAAATTTGGGCATACATCAAGGCTCCAAGCACCATCAATCACACTCACACAAACATAAGAATAAACTACCCCTCTCACACTTAAGTTCGACATTGCCCTCAATGGCGTAAGATAGGGGTAGAACGATGTTACCGCTTTGCTTGGTGAGTGAAAGTTGGAATTGCTTCCGGGGTAGGAGATTGAAGCTTCAAGGAGAAGACAAAAAACACACATACACACTACACATCACAATACGATAGTAGCATTTTATGATCACACACACAAAATAAAATAAAGAAAATTAAAACAAAAGAGTTCAGAGTTCCAAGTGGAGTAGTGGGGCGAAAGGAATCGGCTCTGCCACATATCTCCCTCGTCGGCTACCTCTCTCTAGTCGAAGGTCCTTCATCCTGATCTAGGAGGAGGCCCTGGCGACGAGCCATCTGCTCAAGTAGGTCGGTCTATCGGTCGAGTTGGGAAGTCACTCCCACTACGTGGGTTTCAAGGTGATCCATCTTGTGGATGAGGGATCTCCAGCTGTGGAAGGACCAACACCGGATGGTGGTGGTACTGGACGCAGGAGCGGGGGATGCCGACGGCGGCCGGGAGCTCGAGAAGGTGGCTGTTCTAGGGAGGTAGAGGCAGTCCCACAATGAATCGGAATGGTCCAAATGATCCCAGCAAGCGCATGGAACACAGAGTGCCCTCTTCGAATCCCGTGGAGTGCCCCTCATATGAGCAGCCCGCCAGACTAACATTTAACTGGCGAGCAAAGTAAGTAATCTAGGGCCCCATTGATATTATATATCATCATTTCCCCCCTATGGATCTGGCAAAGGAGATGGCCAAGAATGAACCAAGATGAAGATTGCTAGACGAGTCCACCATGAAACCAAACGCCAGCAAGATCCTCTCGGTTATCTTGTTTTGATTGTTATAGCTCGAGTAGAGGGAACGAGCTAGGAGTGCGTTGATGTTGCGCCACTATGGTTTGAGCGTGGACGCCAATGTGAGTGTCGATCAAAATGGTGTTCGTCGATGCTCCGGGAGGCAAAACCTTCGATATGTTGCATTCATGTCGCAAACTCTGATGGCGTCCTCTTCCCACTCATCCTCACTCCCATTGTAAACTCCCAATGATCAGCCAAACTCGTCAAAGGATAGGGTGTGCTGCTTGCCTCCCAAGTGGAATGTCACCTTGCGCCGCCGATCGCCGAGCGTGCTCTTGCTCGTAAGGATGGTGAAGGTACTGAAAAACTCGACACACAACTCCCCATGAATATCATCTTCCATTTCTAGGAATCGGCACCATTGTGGGTGCGCCAAAGCCTCTCTCATAATGTCTCCACAGTGAAGGCCATCGAATGAGTGAAGTCGAGTTTGCAGTGTTCTTCAGAGTTAGTGCTCGCCCAAGGTACGGGTGGAGGCTCAGTGCCACAAGGTACAGGTGGTTCATGTTGACTTTCCTACAAAATCAACAAACATGCACCATACGTGGAAATAAATGTCAATCTCAGCCCATTGGGAGGAAAAAGAATCCCCCCACACTTATATTTCCAGTTCGGATCCATGCTAATCAAAACAATTAAGCATAAGCACACCAAGGCATGGTTCTAGGTGGTCACGGATTATCTCACACAAAATTCAAACTCGAACCATGCCACGGTGGTTGCCAACCACCACTCAAGCAAAATATTTCTCATCATTTAACAATTAGCACTTGGTGGGCAAATTTCACAAATGCAAGCAATTCGAATTAAACATGCCCACCAAGGCTCAAATAAGCTCAAGCAACATCATTCAATCATTCAATTACCCTAATTCACCTAATTCCTCGCCCTAACGGTAAGTTCAATATTCAATTCACCAAAATTCTCCTCACTTCACTACCTAATCCGATACTCCCAAAATAAATAAGGTAGAGTTGAAAACTAACCTGGAGACTCAAGTAGGATGTAGGAGGAAGTGAGGTGAGGGCGAGGAAGGTGAAAATTGGCCGAAAAAATACCAGAAAAGGGTCGTCGGAGCTTCGTCGAAAGCTCGCCGGACTCTCGTTGGAGGCTCGCTGGCGGCGACTTCACCTAAAAAAAGGATGGCCCAAATCTTCCCAAAATCTCAGCGAAGGCCGCTTTTGATGAGGGAAGAATGTGTATGTGCTTGGTTTTGGATTTGGCTCGCCGGAAGTGGAGGAAATGAGCAAAAACTATTGGATGTTCAGGATTTTCAGGCGAGTTTTGAAAATTCCGACGAGATTTCGGGTCGAGAAGTGAAGAAGACCATTCACGGCCTTTCTATAGGCAGACCCTAAAGTTCACGGACGCGTTTGCCAGTTCACACTCATTAAGACCATGAACACTGCAATCCGTCCGTGAACTCAGGCAACCCGATGGGTTTGACACACATAGAAGCACCCTGGTTCACGGACGCATTTTCCTTTTCACGGTCTTATGAGACCGTGAACAGGGCAATCCGTTCGTGAACATCAGTGAAAACATGGCACTTCTGAAAATTTTCACTCGACCTATTCCACCGTGCCTACTATCAATCACGACACAACTCGAAAGAATGCAATCACAAAAAATTGGCACCGAGATACCATCGACCACTTGAACTCTTCACTCGACACACAAACAAAAATAAGGAAAAAAAAGCAAAGCTACGTTAGGTTTCCTCCCAACAAGTGCTAAATTAACGTCACTAGCTTGACGTTGCGGATCTATCACACATTTGAACGTGATTCCTCCGAGAGTGGATCCGCCACGATCTCGGAGTGAGGCATGCCGCCTCCCAACTTACTCTCCATGGGGTGGCCTTCTTGGCTGATGAATTTTGCTTTGCTCTTTTCCTTCCACTGGGCATTAGCACAACTTATCCTTTCCCTCCAACCTACTTTCCTTCCTTCTTTGGGCGAGATGCCCTTCTTGCTTTCCTACTTCACATCATCACAAGAAACAATAGTAATGGTGTGGAGTTTGCATTGCAAGGCTTCCCTCCACTTGCATTCATATCACCCGGTTCCACTTCCTCATTCCTAGGCTCAGGATCAATTCCAAGAGTAATTCTCTCCTCACCATCTCTCAAAATCAAAGTTCCCTCATTTACATCAATTAATGCCTTAGTGGTGGCTAGGAAAGGGCGTCCTAGTATGAGTGGCATCTCAGAATCCTCACTTATATCTAGGATCATAAAATCCGTCGGATAACAGAATTTTCCCACTCGTACTAGCACGTCCTCCACTATGCCCCTAGGACTAATGACAGAGAAATCGGCCAATCTGACACTAAGCCTCGTAATCTTTAGTTCACCTATGTCTAGCCTCTTAAAAAGCTTATATGGCATCACATTTATGCTCGCCCCTTAGTCCGCCAAGGAATTTTCTATGTGAAGAGAACCGATGCAAAGAGGTATAGTGAAACTACCTGGATCAGGTTGCTTCTTGGGCAACCTATTGAGGATGAAGGCTGAGCATTCCTCGCCTAGAGTGACATTGGCGAGATCTTAGAACTTTGGCTTCTTAAAGAGACACCCCTTGAGGTATCTCGAATACCTTTGCATGTGGGCCATTGCTTCAAGGAAGTGAATGTTGAGGTAGAGCTTTCGGAGCATCTCCATGAGACCTCCACATTCGGCTTCCAATCTTTCCTTGTGCACTCTCGTGGGAAAAGGTAGGGGTGGTGTGTACTCAGCCACAGGTGGTGGTGGCGTCGGCAATGCCTTCCTAGCCACCCCTCTCTTTTCTCTCGATGTTTCTTCTTCATCACCCTCTGGTAGAGGGTCTTCCTTCTCATTCACTTCTTTGGCAACGACCTCCAGGGTCACCTTCCCGCTCCGCAAAAAAATTGCATTGCACTCGGCTTGATCCTTGGGGTTGGCAATGGTTTGAGAGGGTAGGGCTCCCTTTGGTCTCTCGGTGAGGATCCCAACACTTTTCTCTCGATGTTTCTTCTTCATCACCCTCGGGTAGAGGGTCTTCCTTCTCATTCACTTCTTTGTCAACGACCTCCAGGGTCACCTTCCCGCTCCTCAAAAAAATTGCATTGCACTCGGCTTGATCCTTGGGGTTGGCAATGGTTTGAGAGGGTAGGGCTCCCTTTGGTCTCTCGGTGAGGATCCCACCAAGATTGCTAATTTGAACTTCCAAGTTTTGGAGACTTGTTTGATGGCTTCAGAGTCCCTCTTCAACCAAGGTAAACTTTGATGTTACCACATCCATGAATTGCTCACTCTCTCGAACTTCTGAGAGCTTGTACTCACAAAGGTGGTCACAAGGTCTTCAAGTTTAGAGAACTTGTCGACTTGTTGTTGTTGTTGTTGAAAACCTTGACCGCCTTGTGCTTGGTATGGTTGTTGGAAGTTTGAGTTTTGGAATTGAGGCCTTTGTTGGATGAATGTTGGCCGAGGTTGATAGTTTCCCGTTGGACCTTGGAAACCGGGAGGTCTTGGATTGGTAGGGGAAGACCAAGCGAAGTTTGGATGATTGTGCCACCCGGGGTTGTAGGTGTTGCTATGAGGGTTGTTCCCTCTAGCATTGGCAATGAAGCTCACTTGCTCCTCGGGGGTACTTGTCTCCTTCATCGCTTGGCAATCCTCAATTTCGTGATTGGTGCTTGAACACCAATCACAAGACATCACCGCTCTCTTCCCTTGCTTCTTATCCTCAAGGATCACCTCGATCAACTTGTCCAGCTTTGCTTCAAGTGGAGCACTTGCTCCCATACTTCGCACTCCTCGATTGGTGCTTCTCTTCCCACTTCTTGTCAAGCCCCAATCATATCCCTTAAGAGCCATATATTCTAGCAACTCAGTCACTTGAGGAGTGGTCATGTTCATCAACCTCCCTTGTCAAAGAGAGTCCATGAGGATCTCTGTCATCTAGAATGAGTCCTCCATAGAAAGTTTCTATCCGAAATTGCTCCTCGAATCCATGGTGAGGGCATTGGAGGAACTAGTCAGAGAATCTTTCCCCTGCATCCCTCAATGTCTTATCCTCCTCTTGCTCAAAGTGAGTGATCTTATTCCTCCACTCGGTCGTCTTGGAAGGAGGACAATATCTGGTCATGAACTTGTTGAGTAGGTCATCCAAAGAGGTGATGGATAGAGCCGGACGGTTGTTGAGCCATCGGAGTGCCTTCCCCGCAAAATAATAGGGGAAGAGCTTCAATAGCAATGCCTCCTCGGCGACGCCATTTATCTTTAAGCTTCCCGATAGCTCAAGAAAACTTTGAACATGCTCTCGTGGTTATTCATGGGCAAGCCTGTGGAACTAGGCATTATGTTGAATCATCGTCATGAGAGAGGACTTGATCTCAAAGTTGTTGGCGGCCACTGGTGGATGTAAGATGGGAGATTGGATATCCGCCGCCCGTGGACCCATGTAATAGCCCATAGTCCTTGGCCCTTCCTCGGCTTCCGCTTCCCCATTTGGTTTTGGAAGCAGATTAGCCCCTCGGTGTTGATTTCCCGCCATCTCAACTTCAACTTCTCCTTCAATTCCGGGACCAACTTGTTGTCCCATTTCTTCACTTCTCCTTCTTGCCTCCGCTTGCTCCCTCTCTTAAGCTAGAAGTCGGAGAGTCCGGTTGATGTCCTCGTCCAGTGGTGTTAAAGGCGCCGGATTGCTCTGGGTCATGCACCTCCCTACACACACTTAAATAACACAACACGTCTAGCACAAGCAAACACTTCACAACTTAACAAAAACAGAAATTAAAAGCTAGATTAACACCAAACAAACTTTTCACGATAAAGGACAGAAGTCCCTAGCAATGACGCCAAAAACTTGACTCGCTCTAACTATCACAATAAAATCCCATCATGATCCAAGTATAAACCTTAGATGGGTGTAATATAGGCAAATATTTTTAAATATCGACCCCCGCCGGTCCATGTACCGCTACTTTAACTGTTTGAAAAATTATCTAAAACTAAATTGCTTTGCAAAGGTAAAATGGATTTAACCGTAGTTGAGAAAGTTTTACCCGGGTGTTGCTCCCCCTAGCTAACAATTATGACTTGAAGAATCGAACGACCGTGTGTGGTTAGGGGGTCATAAATCGCAGGGAAGTCTAACAAGCAGCCAAAGCTACCCTCTTAGACCCTAGGTTGAGGAATGGGATATGATCCAAGCCACTAATGTGACCCTCTCAACCTATCAACTAAGGAATGGTTAGACTTCACCCTCGAATTGGAGTTCGGACGGCCACCCACAACCAAACCCTAAGTGCTAATGGGAAATAGGTGGTATGCCCTTTAACTAACCTAGAATAGGAGGCATAAAATGCCCAAGGAAACCCATCTCTAATAAAGCCTCTTAGGTTAAGAAGGGTTCTCTCTAAACTAGCTTAGGAGGCATTGATTGGCCAAGGAAACCATCTTGAAATGAGCCTATTAGGTTAAGGAGGGTTCTCTCTAAACTAGCTTAGGAGGCATTGAATGCCCAAGGAAACCCAGGTCGAATCGAGCCTCTTTGTATAAAGGAGGTTACCTCTCTAAACTAGCCTAGGATGCATGAAATTCCCAAGAACACCCATCTCAAATTGAGTCTCTTAACCTAAGGAGGTTTCCTCTCTAAACTAGCCTAGAAGGCATGGAATGCCCAAGAACACTCATCTCAAATTCAGCCTCTTAACCTAAGGAGGTCTCCTCTCTAAGTTAGGTTAGAATGGCAATTAGATTTATAGGCTTTCACACAACACAATCATTTCTGAATAATACCTCCATATTCACATTAAAACACAACCACACACAAATCATTCAATTCATACAAGCATTTACATAATTGTAGCTAGGATTTACAAACACCCACGTGAAAAAGGGGACTAATCCATGTTAGAAGAAGGGAAAACACAAGAGAGGGAAAGGGAAACCATCAAGAAGATGCAATCCTTGCTCCTTGTGCTGAAGAAATCCTCCTTTGCGGAAGGAATTCCCAAAAACTTGCTTGGAGATGAAACCCTAGCTTTTCCTCTTCTTTGGTTCGTCACTTTCTCACTCTAAAATCTGAAGACGTAGAAGTTTCTCACACTAGGTCTCCCCCTTTTCTTCTTCCTTTCATCTGACCTTTTAAGTTGAGATGGCGCCCAGTTCACGGCCTGAGTTCACGACCGTGAACATTGAAACGCGTCCGTGAACTCAGTGCTGAGACCAAAACGCACTGCTTCATTGGCTCGGATTCACGGTCAGCGGCCTCTGCTCACGATCTCAGCGACCCTGAACAACCTGGGCCTCAGTAACCTGAAAACCCTCTCTGGATGCTCCTTGGTTCACGGGTTTTGGGTCCAGTTCATGGCCCTGTGAGACCGTGAACATTGGCTGTCTCCACCTCTTTGCCCAGTTTTTGCTCCTTTTCTTTCAACTTTCGACTCCGGGTTTGGTTTTACCTGTTAGGATCTGAAACACCAGCAACATCGCATAAAACCATCCTTTTTTTAGTTCAATTGTAACAAACGTCAAAGAGAATAGGGGATAAAAAGTGTATAATTAGGCTCGAATCAAAGTTCCTTCTCTGGAGTAGTCTCTTTTGAAGCTTCCTTCACCGGTGCACAAGTTATTCGGCTCGGGTTATCTTTTAAAAGGCCGACCTCTTCTTAGATTTACTTCATGGAATCTTTCTTTAAGATTCGGCTTCGTAATGCCCGACAATGCTCATGGAGGTCTCACCGGTAAGGATTGAGCTATGGAGCTCATTTGTGATTCGAGATTTTGAAGAGTCGCTTGGTGATTCCTTTGACCTGCCTCCAAGGTTGAGAACTTGTTTGCGGCGTTCTCTAAAAATCTATTAATTATATCAAATCTCCTTGTTGCGGTAGAGATGAATTGTCCCACCATAACTACAAGCTTGGAAAACCGACCATCCGAAGATCGACCTTGTTCTGAGTATGGCCCTTGACTTGAAGATGGGTTTGATCTTTGAAATATGGCTCGCATTGGTGCTTAATCTTGAAAACTAGGAGGCTTCATATCCGATGGGGAAGACCATAGGAAATTCCGGCGATTTCTCCATCCCGAGTTTTAGTTTGCACTATAAGGGTTGTTACCCTTAGTTGGCCTCCCAGAAAGCATGCTTGCTCATGTTGAATCGATTCTTTGACCATGGCTTTACAATCTTCCAAGTTGCGATTTACAAGGAAAATTTTAAACGCCTGAAAAGCAAGTTAAGTATGCTCAAAATTGGCCTAAGAATGCTAGGTAATGTTGTCCTAGAAATAGCAATATCAGACACATGCCTCTGATCAAGTCATTCACCGGAAAAAACATACAACCTTTTATTTTTTTAATAATAAAGCAGAGAGTGAGAGAGAGAGGAACACGCGTGGAACAAGGAGTGGGGTCCGCGTCAGCATTAAATGGGGGTTGGGCAATTTACCCTAATGTCCCTCTGTATTTAATTTAAATAAAAAGAAAAGACTGACGCGTGGGGACCAGGGAAAAGGGTTATTAATGGTTATTATGGGAGGGTTACTTACCTGATACGCTCCCTATTGCATTTCTACATCAGCTTACCGTTTTTAGTATGGATTAAATATTTTTGTCTTAGCTTGGTCCATTGATTGTTTGAATCCATGGAGGTCGTTTATAAGTTAACTACCTTTTTATTAGTGACACTCATTTACGTGTGATATACCATGAGCACAAGCTCTAAATTAAATTGGAACACCATCAAGCTCTTGTGTGAACGGTAATCTCCCAATTCTTCCCTACCATATAATCTCTTATATAACTACGACTTTCAGCACTTTCTTCTCCCCTTCATTGTCTTCTAACTCTTCTTTCTCGAAATAGGTGTCGACTGCTACCCACTACCATATGGTATAGTGTGGTAATATCAATATATATTTCGTTACCACACAATATAATGTGGTATGGTGTGGTAATACCACACAATACCATACAATACCATATGATATGTGTGGTAATATCAATATATATTTCGTTACCACACAATACCAAACAATACCAAATGGTATAGTGTGGTAATATCAATATATATTTCGTTATCACACAATACCGTATGGTATAGTGTGGTAATATCAATATATATTACCTAAAAGAAAAACAAAAGGAGGGAGAGGAAAAAAACTCGTATTCTGTCTCCTCTCATTTCCTCTTCCGCAATAAAGAACACCAAAATGCCAAAAAAGGAGGAAGATCGTAATTGAGGCCAACGATTTGATGAAGAGAAAAGCGCAATGAAAGAGGGAGGCTGCAATTTTTCTTCATCGATTGTTGGAGAAAAAAAAAGTAGAGAAGGAAGCAGATCTAGATATGGAGAAGGAGATTGGGAGAGAGAAAGAGAAAGGAGAAAAAAAGGAAGAAGAGAAGGGAGCAGATCTAGATCTAGAGAAGGAGAATGAGAGAGAGAAAGAAAAAGTAGAGCTGCAGAGAAAATAATATTTCTCTCTCCTCCATTGAAAAGTCATCCATTAAATGTTGGATAAATTAAAGAGAAAAAATTAAAATTTATAAACGGACAAAAATTCCCCCTGCGCACTTCGCGTCCAGCCTAGCCGCACAATCTCTCGCCCCCTAGATCTACAGTCCCTATTTATTAATGACCCAATGCAATACCCAGATGTCACACCACACAAATAGTTCACGAAAGACACATTCAACGAATGCTAACTTTGCAAGACAACAAACAAGTCCAACTTGAATAAATTATTACTACAAGTCTTTACACCCTTTCCCAAGCAAAACACTTCTTAGTAATTAAGCATCTAATTCTCCTTCATCCACTCTTCAAATTTTGGAGCAGAGCTGCATTGCCTTGCAACATAACAAGTGTGAGCATAGCTATTATCTCAGAGCAAGTTTCATAACCACAGAACGCAAGAATCACCAAAGCACTATGATAGAGTAAGTGCGCAATTCCAGTGTTCATACTTCATACCTTTGCGTCTGTGATGATATTCCTATGCTGTATCCGAGCACCATTGGAATCACCTCCGTCAATCAACTCCCTCAACCCCAAATTCGCTGTTCTCTCCTCTTCTATCTCTTCATCCTCCTCCTTCGCCTCCTCTAACCGACTAACCACGCCACCTCCACGCAAGGCGCCAACACCAAGCAACCTCTCAAAGTTCTTCCCATAGATATATTCAGGGGTGTACCCATTATCTTCGTCAAATAGCATGATGTGGCCAAGCCACTCCCACACTCGGTAATCCGACCCCTTCTCCTCGTGGAACCCGACAGAGACATGGTGCTCGCCAATGGTTACCGCCTAATCAGAGTTGGGCTTCAAAGAATCAATCTTCCCTGATAGAATGACCCGGATGATGTCCTTATCGAGATTGGCCTCCTCTTTGCGAAGCTTGGTCTTCGTAGAAGAGTCGATGTCGTCGTTGGGATCCATGGGGTTGTCGTCATCATTGGAGAGATCTTTGACAACGTCGAAGATGAGGTCCTCGAGGGATTTGGCGAGGAAAGGGCGTTGGGAGTAGTTGGGTGGCCGGATCTGATAACGGCCCATTAGGTTTTGTAGGAGGGGATTGTCGAAGTTCGGGGTGTCGTTGAATGAGCTCATGGTGTTTGTGTTAATGTCGAAGAGAAAAAGGGGCAACTGTGTTAAGTGAGTCTTTGGCTGGAGCAAAACGGTTGAAGTCTGGGAAGAGTCGAGGCAATCGGAGGAAGGAAAGGGTTTAATGGTTTATGAGAAATTTAGAATAAGATGAGACTCCGTGAGATGCCATTGTGAAATTTGAGAAGCTCTCACAATTTTTCTATTTGTGTGGAATCCTTGTTCACATTGGACAACAATGCCCCCGTCGGGACGAACTCGCTGGCACCCTAACTCCCTATAACAAGAAGTTCATTTTCAAGAAATTTGGACCCAAGGTTAACGACAGGAACCTACTGGGTCGTCGTAACCTTACCTGGGTTCGCCAAGAGAGGGAGCCAAGTCGCCCTCAGCATCAACAAGGTGATTTCAAGAGGTTTGCGCTGCCAGGGCTGCCCTCCTCGTCTGCTGATCACATATCCGATACGACTACGGGCGAGGTTCCTTCTCCGGTTCTAACTCGAGGTAGGACTGAGATGGATGACCAGCTGCTACTCAATCCTAAGAGTAAGAAATAGAAACTAGAGGAATCACTCCCGTAGTAGGACGATAACAATGAAGATGTGGTGGTGGCAACCAGTCCTGACTGGTCCCAAATCAATAGATGAGCATCCTCTCTTAGAATTGTAGGGGACTTGGCTCTCCCCTCACAATTCCTTCCCTCTTTGGAAACATTTGTCGATTCTCTCCGTCGATTGTTTATTTAAGTGAGACGAAACGTGATGATGATTATGAAAATAAGAAGCTTAGTAGATTAGGCTATATTGTGGTCAGCTGTGTGTCCCTAGTTGGCAGGGCTGGCGTCCTTGCTTTTGCTTGTGCCTCTAATGTCCACTGCCGAGTACTAGGGGAATATGTCTTCTATATTTATGTCGAGATAAAACATCTAGTTTGGGGTAGTGTAGCTGTTATCTTTGTTCATTTAAGTTTTGATGTAAATATTCGTAGTTGCCAATTCAATGAAATTCTTAGTTTGATCTCGTTTTGTTCTCTTCCCATCATAGTTATAGGTGACTTAACCTGTTTATTGTTTGCATATGAGAAACAGGGGGGTCGTCCACCATCTTTCACCATCTTGGATCAATTTCAATCTTTCATCGATTCAACAGGTCTCTTAGACTTGGGGTTCAAGGGTCCCCCTTTCACCAGGTCAAATAGACAAGGCCTAAATACTCGTATTCTTGAACGCATTGATCGTGGATTGGGTTCTGAACTAATCACTCATGTTTGGCCAAATGTGCAGGTCTCACACTTGACTGATCTTGGCTCTGATCACAAGATGATTTTCTTGCAGCTGGTTACCGGATTAAGTAAAGGTAAACCCATATTTCAATTTGATAAATGATGGAGTCCGAACGATGAAGCCAAGTCCATTGTGTTGCGGACATGGCAAGAAGTATTTGTTGGAACGCCTCAGTTCCAACTTTTTTCAACTATCAAGTCTGCTCGACATTACTTTGTTATTTGTGCTCGTTAGGGGACTACAAACTCAGCAAGATTGATTAGAGAGCTTCGTCAAGCAATCAAGACTGCAAGGGAGAGCTTACCTATTGATTGGGACACAATTCAAGGGCTGAAATCACAATTAGTTGTAGCTATCACCAGGAAGAAGTATATTGGAAACTAAAATCCAGAAACAGCTGGCTACAGGAAGGAGATTCAAACTCTAAATATTTCCACATCACGATAACTCAAAGACGGCATCAAAACCAAATAGAACTACTTTGCGATGAGTCTGGGGGAATTCACATTGAGGAACCAGCTAAAGGTAATGTCTCAGTTGTCTATTTCTAAACTCTCTTTTCCTCTAATGGAAACCCATTTCATTTTCTAGTGACGACCCTTTGTCTGCCACGGAAGGTAAGCTTGTCACATAACAGATTTCTTATAGCACCAGTTACTAGAGATGAAATTAAACAAGCAGCCTTTAGTATCTGTTCATCCCAAGCCCCGAGATCGGACAGTTTCACTGCTGCATTCTACCAAGCGTATTGGGACATCATTGGTAACTCCGTGTGTGTGGCCGCTTTATCTTTCTTTAGATTAGGTCGATTATTACACAACTTTAACCATACATTGTTAACTTTGATTCCCAAGGTTCCCAATGCAGATTCAATGAAACAGATGCGCCCAATAGGGCTATGCCAGGTCTTTTACAAGATCATCTCCAAGGTTCTAACCTCTCGTTAGAGTCAGGTTCTTCCTTCTGTGATTAGTGACTCTCAGAATGGGTTTGTTAAAGGAAGGGACATCTCAGATAACAACCTTATCGCCCAAGAGGTTATGCACTTTCTCATGATGAAATCACAAGGACGAGATAAATGGATGGCCCTAAAGCTCGATATGGAAAAAGCATACGACTGAGTGGAATGGAATTTTTTATTTTCTGTTATGGAATCGCTGGGTTTTGAGGCCTCTTGGATAAAGCTTATCAAAGCTTGTGTCACAACCGTCACCTTTTCTGTGCTGCTAAATGGTACCACACATGGCTACTTTCATCCACAACGGTGTATCCGCCAAGATCCACTTTCGCCTCTTCTATTTGCTATTTACACTGAAGCTTTTTCCACGTTGATTTCTAATGCACTTGCATCCCAGCATTTACATGGCCTCAAAATTCATCATTTAGCTCCTACGAATTCACATATGTTGTTTGCTAACGATACTTATCTGTTTTTCCAAGCTTCTCCCACAGAAAGCACCCAGCTTCTACAACTACTTAGCATGTATGAATCAGCTAGTTGGCAAAAAGTAAACCTCCAAAAATCAAATGGTTAATACCTTAGTTTGGCCTGAACTATACACATACTTTCTACTTTGGCCCGTGGTATTGGAAATTGCTATTCTGGCATGAACTATGTAGCAAACTTCCTCACTTGGCCTGGAGGCGGGTTTGACCATCAAATTAGACGGTCAAACCTATTGACCGTTAGTCAATGTCCACCTCACCTGCCACGTCAGCTTTCAGGACATAATAAATTATTTTTTTTATTTCTGAATTTTTTTCTCTTTCGATTAATAAAAATAATAAATCAACAAAATTAATTAAAAGAACGAAAAAGGGCCCATTTTTAGCAAATGACATGAAAACAAAATTCAGAAATAAAAAAAAATATATTTTTTATGTCCTCAAAACTGACGTGGCAGGTGAGGTGGACATTGACTAACGGTCAACAAGTTTGACCGTCTAATTTAACGGTCAAACCCGCCTACAGGCCAAATGAGGAAGTTTGCTACATAGTTCTGGCCAGAATAGCAATTTCCAATACCACGGACCAAAGTAGAAAGTATGTGTATAGTTCGTGCTAAACTAAGGTATTAACCCAAAATCAAAAGTCTGCTTCAATTCTAATGTTTCTGCCAGGAAGCATCCAATTTGGCTGCAGTGTTGGGAGTGGAATCCATTGGTGCTTTGGACAAATACCTGGGTTTACCTGCTTAGGTGCAAAGATCCAAAGTCCAAACATTTCGGTTTATTGAAGACGCACTCGCTAAGCGCATATAAAACTGGAAATCGAAGTCACTCTCTTTGGCAGTAAAAGAGGTGGTTACAAAAGCAGCGGTTCAGCGATCCCGGTGTATGCGATGCTTTCTTTCTGATTACCTGACACTTCCTGACGGCGAATGAATGGACAGCTTTCATGATTCTGGTGGGCAAGCCAAGATAAGGAAAAAGGGATTCATTGGATAGCTTGGCCAGCACTCTGTGTGAGTAAATTTCACGGCGGACTAGGATTTCGGGACTTTGGCATCTTCAACGTAACCATGTTAGCCAAACAAGCTTGGAAGATCCTTATGTCCACGAATTCCACCCTAGCTAAGATGTACAGGGCGCGTTATTATCCTCACTGTGCCTTCCTCACTGCTCCCACGGGGACGCGACCATCATGGGTGTGGCAAGGAGTAATAGAAGGACGTAAATTGTTGCGCAAGGGACTTTGCTGGTAGGTCGGATGTGGTACATCCATCTGAATACTTAATGATCCATGGCTTCCTACATCACCTCCTTCATCCCCGGATCTGCTGCCTGAAATTCAGCTCCCCAATTCGTTCGTGGCATCTTTGATACACCCGCTGGCCCGTTCTTGGAATGAGGATCTTCTCTGTGCTTACTTTACTTGTGATAGCATTAAGCTGATCTTATCTATTCCTCTCCCTTCCTCTCCTAGACATGATAAATATATATGGAATTATTCTGATATAGGTCAGTATTCAGTGAAGGCGGATACCATATGCTTTAGGATGAACGTTCGGAGATGTTCAGCAACCTCCCATCGCATCTTGACTCACAATTCTGGAAACTACTTTGGAGTTTGCCTGTTCCTCCTAAACTGAAATCCTTTTTTTGGAGGGTCGTAAGAGGTTTTTTGCCTTGTCTGGAAGTGCTACAAATTAAGTCCTTGAGTGAATCAAACCTATGTCATGTTTGTTCTTCGGCTATAGAAACAATTTCTCACTGTCTATTTGACTGTAGGGTCGCTCGAGGGGTTTGGTTTCCGACAGGAAAAGAGCACATTCGATTGGCTTTTGCTAATTTATCCCCTGATTTGGCCTGGTCCTATGTATTTAATTCACTTCAACTAGACAAAGTACATATGGCGGAGCTAGTGTTCATTATATGGCACATATGGAAGGCGCGATGTTGGTCTTGTTTTGACCGAATCCAATACTTACCCAGACCTCTTCATCGCCAATATCTTCAACAACGGGACGAAGGGAATGCATCATCCGCTTCGAGATCGAGAGGTGGGAGTCTGCCAGGACGTTCGACACCTGCAACACCTTCTCCAAGCTGTCCGCCAGGGGGATGGCTAGTACACTTTGATGGAGCTACACGGCGTGAGGTTTGTGGAAGCATCGGTTTTGTTGGATTTATGGCATCAGCTTCACTCATCCATGCTTACGATAAGTATTACAAAGGGTTGACTGATCCTTTTCTTTTGGAACTTCTAGCTTTGAGAGACTCGATGGATTGGTGCTTAACCCGGGGTATTACCTCTGTTTGTTTCTGTGGTGATTCCCAATTGGTGATCCGGCGAGTGACGGAGAATGAAGTACAACATAATCGTGGAGGGGCAATTCTTGAGGAAGTCCGGTTACTAAAAGCCTCATTCGCGTTTATTCGTTTTGTTTTTTCTCCTCGTAGAACTAACAGGGCTGCCCATTGCATGGCGAAAACGCCTCTTGCATCGGTGGATCAACGTTTGGCTGATTACGGCTATTTATTTTTCAAATCGCTGTAATTCCCTATCTATTAACTATCTACCTCATTAAAAAAAAAGACCGTGAGATATTTTGTCAGGGCTCGGGAAACGTAGATTGGTTCACGTTGTCCAAAAGAAGGGAGTGGTGACAATTAGATATGTTAATTGGGCAGGTTTGAGTTGGAATCAATCGAATTTTGAATTTATTGGGTATGGGTTAGTTGGGTCTGAGTTCATTGGGTTGCAGGTTATTCAGATTGCGGTTCAATCGAGTTACACGTTGATCGAATTACAAGCTAATCAGACAATTTTATCAGGTTATGGGTTGGGTAGGTTGCAAGCGGATTGGGTTGTGGGTTCTTCAGGTTAGCGCATCGAGTTACTTCTTACTTGTTACAATTTATAGTCTTACACATTATTATTTATTAGCCTAATGTAAGAGAATCGCAATTTTTCCCAATTTCTTTCTACCTCATATATGTACATTGTTCATCTTTCTACATGATTTAGCTATTGCAATCGTACGAGTTGCAAAAATTTCATGTAATTAATCGTAATTGGTAAAGTGTACTAGTTAAGAGTTATGGTGATGTCAATATTTCATACAATGTCCTATTACAACCATAACTTAAAAGGAGTATATATGATATGAGTCGAAGTTGGATATCTCCCTTTTCTTGGAGAGAGGGTCAGACTTCTCTTTTCTTGATGAGAAATAAAAGAGTTTCTAATGCTAAAAATAACAGAGTTTGCTTGTTATTCCATTCCAACTTCCTCAAGTACAATAACGTTTGAAAAGAAACAAGAAATCCTAACTTGATGGAACTGGAACTACTCCCATGCTTATCTACTGCTAACCTACTGACCATGAGCTGCTAAACTCACTCCATATATTCTGCAAACACTCATAAAGACTCTAACAAACATAGGACTCTAACAATCCTACTGACCCGCTAACACTACTAACTAGAATAATCAATCAAGTGCAAATCTTACAATGGCAAGATTACTAGGTGACTTATGGTCTCGTGTCTTTATGAGATGGGCTACTCTTCATCGTCGTGGTAGCGGTGTTGGCATGTGGTAATCGAACTAAATGATGTATGGTCTCATCAATACCACCCCGGAAAAGGAAAAAGCAACCCCAACTCTTCCCTATCCTTCCCGACTCCGCAATGACCGCATGGCAGTGGAGTTTGCCCACTTTATGGATTTGATGAACCAGATGCATTTGAACATCCCCTTCATGGAAGCCATTACCCAAATGCCCAAGTATGCCAAATACTTGAAGGACCTCCACACCAACAAGAAAAAGGTAGAGGGGGTAGCAGCGGTGAGCTTGAATGAGGAATGCTCTGCCATCTTGCAGAACCAATTGCATGCGAAGCGCAAAGATCCAGGGAGTTTCACTATCCCTTGATTTATTGGTAACGTGTGTATAGGAAAATCCTTGGCGGATCTAGGAGCTAGTATAAATGTGATGCCCTATAAGTTGTTTCAAAAGCTAGAACTAGGAGAACTTAGATCCACGAGGATGAACATTCAATTGGCGGATAGGTCTATAGTAAGGCCTAAAGGTGTTGTGGAGGACTTGCTCATTAAGTTAGGACCTCTCATTTATCTTGTCGACTTCGTCATCTTAGACATTGATGAGAATGTTGAGGTCCCCCTCATCTTGGGTAGGCCTTTCTTAGCCACCGCCAAGGCTTTGATTGATGTGCATGTGGGAAAGTTGGTGCTTAGGGCAGGGGAGCAAGAGGTTACATTCTATATTGATGATAACATGCAATTATCTCATTGCCATGATGATTTTGATTATTGCGAAGAGGTTTTTGACTTCATGGAGGCACTCGTATCCACGGGTTCCCTTACTTCTGACCTTTTTGAAGAGTGTTGTTTGGTAGGAATGGACATCCCGGACTCCACGGAGAATGGAAGCCAACCCCCACAAGATCAAGAAGTGGAGGCCTTACCCTCAATGCCTTAAATCCCTACCTCTTTGGAGGAACCCCCCGAGTTGGAGTTAAAGCCCCTGCCTCCTCACCTCAAATACGCCTTTTTGAGGGATGATGGAAAGCTTCTAGTCATCTTCAATGCCAATCTTACACCGGAGCAGAAGGCGGAATTAATTGGGGTCCTAAGGCGTCACGAGAGGGCGATAGCATGGAAGATCACAGATATCCGGGGAATTGGGCTGAACTTTTGTTCACACAAGATCCACCTGGAGGAGGGTGCCAAACCGGTTCGGCAACCTCAAAGACGAGTGAATCATAATATGGAAGAAATGGTGAAAGTAGAAGTGATTAAGTTATTGGATGCTGGGATTATCTACTCTATCTCGGATAGCCAGTGGGTGAGTCCAACCTAGTTAGTCCCTAAGAAGGGAGGAATGACGGTGGTAGCCAATGAGAAGGAAGAGCTTATTCCAACAAGAACGGTGACGGGGTGGAGGGTGTGCATAGACCATCGAAGATTGAACGATGCCACTCGTCAAGATCACTTCCCTTTGCCTTTCATCGATCAAATCCTAGAGAAGCTCGCTGGACACAATTACTACTGCTTCCTAGATGGGATGTCGGGATACTTCTAGATTCCAATCGCCCCATAAGATCAAGCCAAGACATCATTCACATGCCCCTTCGGAACATTTGCTTACATGTACATCCCGTTTGGATTGTGCAATGCCCCGACGACATTCCAGAGATGCATGGTAGCCATTTTTGATAAGCTAGTGGGGGAGATAATGGAAGTGTTCATGGACGACTTCTCGGTGTTTGGAGATTCATTCTCTCACTGTCTTGCCAACTTGGAGAAGTTCCTTGAGCGATGTGAAGAAACCAATCAAGCTTTAAGTTGGGAGAAGTTGCATTTTATGGTTCAGGAGGGCATTGTGTTGGGTCACAAATCTCCAATAGAGGGATTGAGGTGGATCAAGCCAAAGTTGAGACAATAAGAAAGCTCCCTCCACCAACCACGGTCAAGGGTATCAAGAGTTTCCTTGGGCATGCTCGGTTTTACCGACGGTTCATTGCGAACTTCTCGAAGATTGCATTACCCTTGACCAAGCTTTTAGAGAAGGATGCCCCACTCCTTTTCACAAGGGAATGTTCTGAAGCTTTTAACATCCTTAAGGAGAAGCTTACAAATTCCCCCATAATGGTCTCACCGGATTGGAGCCTTCCTTTCGAACTCATGTGTGATGCTAGTGACTATGCAGTGGTAGAGGTGTTGGGCCAAAGGCAGGATAGACATTTTCAAACTGTTTGTTACACCTCAAAGACACTAAATGATGCTCAGGAGAACTACACAACTACCAAAAAAGAGTTGTTAGCAGTAATCTTCGCTTTCGATAAATTCAAGTCTTATCTGGTGCTCTCAAAGGTTATTGTCTACATCGACCACTCCGCCATCCGCTTCTTGATGATCAAGGAGGTTGCCAAGCCCCGACTAATCCGATGGATCCTATTACTTCAAGAGTTCCTGTGGAGATCAAGGACAAAAAGGGGGCCGAAAATCTTGAGGCTGACCACCTTTCGCGGCTTGAAGGACCGGGAGGGAGCACCTCCCCAAGAGAGATAAATGACACCTTCCCCGATGAACGATTATTCGCCCTCGCCGCTGCAGAGAGTGCCACTCCGTGGTTCGCCGACTTCGACAACTACCTGGTTGGAGGTCAGCTGCACAAGGGAATGAATACACATGAGAGAAATAAGTTTTTCTCCAACCTCCGATGCTACTTTTGGGATGATCCCCACCTCTTTCGGATTGGGGCCGATGGAGTCATTTGGAGGTGTGTACCAGAGGAGGAAATGGCGGATATCTTACACCACTGTCATATGGGTCCTGCTGGAGGCCATCACGGAGGCAACCGAATGGCAAGAAAGGTGATCCAGTCGGGATTCTATTGGCCGAGTCTTTTCCGGGATGCCTACAAATTTGTGAGTCATTGTGACAAATGCCAAAGGACAGGTAATGCTTCTAACCGAAATGAGATGCCCCAAAAGATTTCTATCACTTGTGAGATCTTTTACGTTTGGGGCATCGTTTTATGGGTCCTTTCCCCTCGTCTTTTGGTAACAAGTACATTCTTGTGGCCATAGACTACATCTCGAGGTTGGTTGAGGCTCAAGCTCTCCCTACCAATGATGCAAGACGAGTTTATAGATTCGTGAAAAATTTGTTTTCACGGTTCGGGACCCCGAGGGCCATCGTCAGCGACCGAGGAACCCATTTTCAAGGGAAATTGGACAAACTCCTCGATCGCCATGGCGTCACCCACCGGGTGTCCATGGCCTATCATCACCAAACTAGTGGACAGGTCGAGTTATCAAATAGGGAACTGAAACAGATACTAGAAAAGACCATGGATTGGTCCGCAAAACTCGACGATGCTCTATGGGCATACCGCACGGCCTACAAAACCCCAATAGGCGTCTCGCCTTACCATTTGGTGTATGGCAAAGCGTGCCACTTTCCTGTAGAGCTAAAGCATAAGGCTTTCTGGGTCACAAAGCTTTTGAATATGGACCATATTTTGTGTGGCAATGAACGAAAGTTGAAGGTGCTTGAACTCGAGGAATGGCGTCTCCAAGCCTATGAGAACACCAAAATTTACAAGGAAAAGACGAAGTGCTTGCATGATGCTCGACTGAAAGGAGCGAAGGATTTCCAACAGGGAGACCAGGTTCTCTTATACAACTCCCGGTTGAGATTATTCCCAGGGAAGCTAAGGTCGAAATGGTCAGGCCCGTAAGTGGTAAAGCAAGTGTTCCCATACGGGGTGGTTGAGATCTCCCACCCGGAGGAAGGAACTTTCAAAGTGAATGGACACCGCCTGAAACGTTACCTTGGAGGAGAGGTAATGCCACAAAAAGAGGTGGTGTTCCTGCAAGCTGCCTGACCCGGAGTCTCCGTCTAGCTTAAGACGTTAAAGAAGCACTTGTTGGGAGGCAACCCAATGGAGGTTAGCAAGTTTGTCCTACTACTACTACTATCGTATTGTGTTTGTAATAAGCTCACCTCGAGCGAGTTGTATTGTGTTTGTGTGTGTGTTTTGTCTCTCCTTGAAGCTCCAAATCTCCGACCCCGGAAACAATTCCAACTTTCACTCACCAAGCAAAGCCGTAAGGTCGTTCTACCCCTATCTTACGCCATTGAGGGCATTGTCGAGCTTAAGTGTGTGTGTGGGGGGGGGGGGGTAGTCTACTGTTATGCATGTGTGAGTGTGATTGATTCTTGTCGAGCTTGAGTGTTATGCTCCAAGCAATGTTTGCATGATCAAAGTGGCCGGTTTGTAGGAGAATCTTGTGGTTATTGTCATTGACCTTGAATAGTTACATGTGATCGAGTATGTCCTATGATGATGATTGAGAGGTGCATTAGGATAGTGCAAAAGTTTAGTTCTCATGTGGGTAAAAATGAATGGATGTTTTGACTCGATTACTTGTTGATTACAATTGCCATGCATGTTGCTTTGTGAATTGGAATAGATGGTTGGGTGACTAGGTAGCCATGTGAGCTTTGAGACGATCGTTTTCTTCTTGTGTGCTTAGATCCCTCTTACCATGGCGAGTAACATCACAGTTGTCACTAGTGAGTATGATGGAGGCGTAGGATTAGTCCACGCCCAAATGTTAATTGTCCCGAAATGAATTAACCACTAGTCAACCCCTTTGAGCCTTGTGACTTTGGGGTTCGTTCTCATGTTAGGAGTGTTTTGTTTGTGAGCTTAATGGTGTTAAGAGAACGATCCCCCATCCTTTCTTCGTGTCTCTACATGTGTTGTCCTTGTGTCCCGGAGCTCTCGCTTTTGAGTTCCATTGATGTTCTACATAGAAGGATTGTGTGCGGTTGTTGCTAGGATCAATGTGAAAGGAAGATTACTGTTGGATAGAGTTATTAAAAAGAGAGCATTGACCGTTTAAAGTAGTGTGGCAAATGTTTAACTCTCTAGTACCCCCCCCCCTCAGAAAGAAAAGAAAAAGAAAAGAAAGAGACACGAAAAAGAGGTAATAAAACGGGGTAAATAAAGTAGAGAGTGCCACAAGGAATCAAAGAGTATGCTCTAGGTCAGGTTTCTTGGCACACAAGCCATTGAAACCTCCACATTTTGTTAGAACTCCTTCACTACCAAATCAAAGTGTGATAGCAAGAGTGGACCGAGGAAGAGTGCTTAAGGGAAGTTCATGATGGGTGATAGTTGGAAGGGAGAAGCAAGGTTTTTGGCCGATGCTAGTGGCCGTTGTTTGTAAGGAAGGTTATTATTCGAAACCATAGAACCTTTGTTTTTAGGTTGAAGATGTATAACCTCATGATGTGTTTGCCACCACCCAAAAAGTCTTTTTCCCATGTCCAAGACAATCGCCAGTCATTTGAACTTGTGTCTAAGACCTGCAGACAAGCTAGTGATGAAAACCGTTCTGTGAACTCTAGCATTTAGAGGTTGCCGCCGTGGTGTTGAGATGATAGGGCCAAGAGTTGATGATTGTGCACATTTTTTGCACCAAAATTTCCCGACCCCACTGGTCAAGAGAGTGAGTGATTCATTCTTGTTTTGCATGTCATATCATACCCCGGTGAGGACCTTTGTTGCCCATCCGTTTGTTCCTTGGACTTGAACTCTATGAATAGTTAGTTGTGGTTGGTAAGTGATCTTGTTGAAACTTGCATTGATTCATGAACAAGATGAGAACTTTTCATTTGCTCGTTTCTAGTAGCCTCGAATGTCGTTTTTGGTGGATGTAGATATTGCTTGCAACGGTCCTTGTGTTAATTGCCAATAGCCGTTTAAGATTTGCCACTTTGTGCCCTTTGAATTGTCCCCAAAACATTTTGATAGGTTGATTTTTTACCTTGTGTGAAATGGTTTGCTTGGGGACAAGCAAACTTCTAAGTGTGGGGGAGTGATTCAGGCCTAATTGCACACATTTTATCCCCGTTTCCCTTGGGCGTTTGTAGCATTTGAACTCCTAAAAGGTTGGTTTTACGCTAGGTTTTGTGCGTTTTAGTGTGTTTCATAATCCAACAGGTGAAACCAGCCCCAGAGTTGAAAGTTGGACGAAAAGAGGCGAAGACCGGGAAAAGAGGGTGAACCAGTCGGAGTTCACGGGTTAGCATTGGAGTTCACGGTCCACTATGGCCGTGAAATGAATCCCAAAATCGTGAACCCTAACTATTTGCCATATAGTTGTTGTGTGAATTGAATGATTGTTTATGGGTGTTGTTTAATTCAATGATTGAGGTATTTTTCATGTTGATTGTGGATGTTTGTGCTTAGCAATCCAATTGACCATTCTAACCTAGATTAGAGGGAAAACCCCCTTTCAAAGGAGGCACAATTGAGTTGGGATTCCTTGGGCATTTTAAGCCACCTATCTAGGTTAATGTAGGGCAAACCTCTATGTCGAATTAAGCAATTTGGTTAAGCGCGATTAAGCCGACCAACCATTGGGTTGAGTGAGAGAGTAAGTCAACTATCGATTGCCTTAACCAAGAGGGCTACTTGAGTGGCCTATAATGTATCCCTTCATTTGGCAAACGAGAATGTGGTCTACGTTCATAGTTGTGTTTCCTAGCGGTTCGCTGTCACCTTGCCTGTAACAATTAATTCAATTCCTCGTGCAATGGTAGTAGTTAGGGATAGCGACACTAGTGATCCTTCTCACAGAACTTTCAAAGCCATTTACTTTTGCCTTGCTTTACTTTAATTAGCAAACTTTTCAACCAAAACCGATTCGCTAGATAATGTTTCAAACAATTGAAGTAGGGGTACACGAACCGGCACGAGTCGATATTTAAACATACTCACCCTGTATTACACCCTACTAAGGTTTATACTTGGACCTTAGGATGGAATTAGTTGTGATGCTCGGGACGAGTAAACCATTATCTTCATTTAATTATTTACCAATGATATGTTCTAATTCGATTAGCACACCACAAACAATTGAGATTTTACCAAAAAATCATCTAATTACTTACCAATGGTATTGGTCAAGGCGACATGAGATGCCACAAGTAATTCATATGCATTCCAGTTTAGGTCACTCAATTCGCCCCTCTTTCCTCAACGTTCCCGCTCCAGATCTCCAAAACGCGATTTTTTGGGAGTTCGCCAAAAAATCACGAATTATTTTCCATGAGAGCGCGATTTGTGATTTTGAGAGCGTGTTCTCTCAACGAACTCGGAAGGATAACTTTGATCTTTTCACTCTTATTGTCTTTTGTCCATTTGAATTACCTTTTGAGCCTATTCTTCACAAGCACGACTCTATTCAGCTGTTGGGTCAAGTCTCTCTGGTCTCAAAAGGGGAGACAGAAATCTGCGAGTTCTATGGCATTATAGATGCATGCAACAACACCAATCTCATTAGTGGGGGAGGGAAGCCTGGAATTCGTTGTTTGTGGTCGAATGATGAGGCGGTTGAGAGCTTCTTGTGGTTCTGCGTTTTTGGATAGCAGATCCTACGCTTGAGTGGAGAGATTCGATCGGAAAAATTAGAAGAAGGTGGGCGGAGAGTGCTTCTCGCCATCATCTTCACATAGACTTTCTAAAATCTTACCCTCCCCATCCGTTATTGCTTGGATTGAAGAGATGCAATAATTACTTATTTTAATGTGTTCCAGAAGAGGAAGGAAAGCAATAAAGGGGCAGAGAGCAGAGCAGAGAGTCATTTTGCTGAATCATAACCGTCGGTTATTATTTTTTAGATTAAATGAATCTTGTGGCTTGTGTTAGAGAATTAGGGACTGGGGTTTATCCATTAGAGGTTAGGGTATAGTATCATGCCCAAAATTTCTGTTAATTCCTGCTCTGGATAGTAAAACTCGACGGGCGTACAATGTACGACTGACGTACGTATATATATGGCAAAGGCTAGCGTACGCCCCATTGAGTTTTGTTATTTTGACAATGAATAAGCAGAGTTTGGGACATGATACTATATCCTAACACCTAATGGGTGAATCCCAATCCGCAATTCACGAACCCAAAGCATGAGATTCGTTTAATCTTAAAATGAAAATCAACGATTCTGATTCGTCGAAATTACCATTGATTTTCATTTTAAGATTAAACGAATCTCATGGTTTGGGTTAGAAAATTAGGGACTGGGGTTCATCCATTAGAGGTTAGGGTATAGTATCATGCCCCAAACTCTTGTTAAATCATGATATAAATAGAAAAACTCTATGGGGTGTACGCTAGCCTGAACCATATATATATATGGTGATGACTGGTGTACGTCAGGCGTATAGTATACGTCAGGTAATCTAGCCGTTAGATGTGGTTAGATGAGCTCCGGCCGATCTCAACGGTCAATTTTTGTTTTTCATTAAATCAAACTTCGGGTTAGGGTTTAGAAAATCGGTGCCTGGGGTTTATCCATTAGAGGTTAGGGTATAGTATCATACCCCAAACTCGATTTAATTCATGGTCTAGATAGAGATATCTCACTAGTAGTACCTGACGTATAGTATACGTCTGACGCACACCAGTCTGACCCATATATATATATATTCTCAATTTCATATTTTGCATGCTATCAGAATCAATGAGATGTCACTGGCCTGCATGGCAATAAAAGCTACTGTCGGATCCTTCCACAGTTTAATCAACAGTAAATCAACCAAAGGTAATTACAACTTTGACCTAACTAGGGAGCTAGGGGGACTCATTCCCGAGTGACTCTTCCCTTGCTTGAGAACTTCGAACCATTTCATGCTTTCTTACTGCTTTTGCTTAAAATCACAATCACTCGACTTAGTTTGCTAGATAATAGAATCACGGAGTAGGCAGTAGATCTAGAACCCGGGTTGATAAATAGAACTTGCCACTATTTAGCATTTCCGGACTGCGATTACACTTGGTCGCAGTTTGGTGTTGTGTTTTAGCGTGTCAACTGCTCCTTGAGGCGATCCACACGATGCCCGAGGTGGAATCCGGATGAATAAGGACCAACTTCGGATGATGATGTTGCTGATGGTGGTGTTGGTGCGGCAGGACGGCGGTGGCCGGCTGCTCGGGAGGAGGGTCCTCTAGATCACACTCCACTGGAGCAAAGTCAATCTGCGGCCTCAGAGTGGCCGATGGTCGAATACCCTTAAGGTACTCAATTCCTCGCTCTCCATTGAGCACCAACTTCATGTTATAAAGTGTCTCCACGGGGAACTACTTGGTTCGGACGATGATGGAGTAGTTCGTCAGATCAAACCGAAGTGTCGGGCCAACCTGGTGATGATGCCCCCAAATGCATCGTATCCACTCAATCACGCCCCAAGCATCTGGCAAACATGGCAGCCACCACTGATCCCAAATGGAGTGGCTCTACTGGGCAGCTCAGGGTATGGAGGGCTACTCCCCTGTTGGTGATCATATGCCCCAACCACAGACTGGAGATGATCGACCTCGTGAGAAGTTTGTGCAGGATCCTCCACGGTGTTGGGAGATTCAATGCATTGGTGTTGGAGCCCTTGAACTCGTTGTTCTGGTGCTGCTGGAGGTAGATGGCGTGAAAGGCCTAGTCGTAGTGGAAGTCGGTTGTGTAGGGCCGCTCTGGCATGGTCATGTGAGTGGGGTCTAACCCCATGGCATGGGCAAAGCCATCATAAATCAACACATGTTGCTGACCTCCTAGCATGAACTCCACATACGGCTGGTTTCGCTTTGGTCGGGACCACATGGGGGAAGGTGGAGTAGAACTCCACGCAGAGCTCGCGGTAGATGAGCTCTTCCATCTCGGCTTCACTTCCTTCCTCTTTGGATTCAACTTCTTCCTCAACTACAACTTTTTCAACTTCGGGACCAACTTGTGGTTTTCCCCTCTCCTCTATCCTTCTTCTTGCTTCCGCTAGCTCCCTCTCATGAGCCACAAAGAGTGCGGTTGAGATTCTTGTCCAGTGGCATCAAAGGTGTCTGATTACTCAGGGTCATACACCTTCCTGCACACACTCAAAAGAACCACAACTCGTCTAACACAACAAGATTCAAACACACAAAAGCGAAAAATAAAAGCTAGATTGACACCAAACAATCATTTCAAAATAATGGACCGTTTGTTCCCCGACAACCGCGCCAAAAACTTGACTCGTCCCCAACATCCCAATTAAACTACCAATTAGGGCCCAAGTATAAACCTTAGTTGTGTGCAATATAGGGCAAGTATGTTTAAATATCAACCTGGGTCGGTCCATGTACCCCTACTTTGATTGTTTGAAACATTATCTAGCGATTGGTTTTTGGTGAAAACAACGATCTATAGCTAAAACGTTTGGAAAAGTAAATGGATTTGACACTAATTAAGAAGGCTTAACCTGGGTGTTGTTCCCCTAGCTAGCAATTATGACTTGTCGGATCGAATGGTCACGTGTGGTAAGGAGGTTGTTAACCGTAGGGAAGTGCAATAAGTGAACAGACGCCACTCTCTTGGTCAATAGGTCAAGGGAATTCGATTCAAGCTACCAAAGTAGCTCTCTTGACATATTGACTTAGGGTTGCTGATAAACCCAAGGTAGGGTTTCAGATCAAAGTCACGCAGCCAAGAGGTCTAGAACCTCGGGTTGTTTGTCTCGAACAAGAGCCCACAAAACAGGGTTGGTTTTGCGATTTAGGTGGTGAGTTTTCGTGCAACTTTCACAAGGGAAAGAGGCTCGAAACCTTTAGGTCGATGCTTGGCCACGATCAGGGTGGTGAACTGATCGATACAAGCTCACGATTGCTTAGAACTCTCCAAGCAATCCAATTCAATTCCTCCAGCAAACTTGCGAGATGAAGCAAAGCTCAACTTTGTATTGAATGAATCAAAAACTAACGATTACATTGTAGACGAATATTTAAATAGGCTAACTAATCTTACAACGCAAGTAAAGATCATCCTAAACAGGCTATAACTCAAATAAACACAAATTCTAACTGGAAAAGGAAATTAAAACAAACAGCGGCTAGAATCCTAATCCGTCTCGGATTCGGATTGCTCCTCCTCCAACCAGTGTCGATACGAACTCGTATCTTCTCGATCGATCACTTCCAGGGATCAAACCCATCATCCAATCTCACGCCGTTGTAGAAGGAGGTACGTACTTTCATGAATGCCAACCCAGGAATCTCGACTTGCCTTCCTGCTCCTCGACGAGAGCTCCAAAGATGACTCCTCGCTCACATTTCCATACTTAGCCAAATCTGACAGTTTTCCCAGGGTTGACCTAGCATGTTGATCACTCTGAAAACCCAGCTTCTGGTTCTTCCCTTGAGCTCCAAAGCATACCATTCGAATGAGCAGCCCTTCTTCTTCCACACAGACCAAAGAGCTCGAATTTCCATCACACCAATCAAGAGTTATGCTTGTCTAAAGTGGGTACCTGAAATCGTCATAAACACTTAGACAAAAATCAAGGTTCTTCAACGTGACTAGCTTGCCTTCGTGATCGATCAATTCCAGTCGTTTTAATGGCCATATTGAGATCATATCAGTTGCCAAAACTTCACCCTCGAATCGGAGTTCGGACGACCAAATTACAACCAACCCTAGGTGCTAATACGAACAAACAGGGTTGCTCTTCATTAACCTAGATAGGAGACAAGACTTGCCTAAGAAAACCCAGCTTTTCAAGCCTCTTTCAAAGAAAGGGAGTTTTCTCTCTACCTAGGTTAAAATGGCAAATAGATTGATAGGCAAACACATAACACAATCTTCCATGAAAAGGCATGTACGCATCATAGTATTCTAATGATTTTGTTTGGTTAATTTGGATATTTGGTTTGGTTTGGTTTGGTTTGGTTAAATTTTTTAGATTGTTTGGTTTAGGTGGTTTGACTTCATACCGTCCTAACCAATCAAACCAATTAATCAATTAAGTAACTATTCATATGGTAATGACTGGTATACTCCATGTGATCTGACCGTTAGATGTACTTCGATGAGATCTGACCAATCTCAACGGTCGAATATTGTTTTCCATTAGATTGAACTTCAGGTTCGGGTTTAGAAAATCGATGCCTGGGGTTTATCCATTAGAGGTTAGGGTATAGTTACATACCCCGAACTCTGTTTACTTCATGGTCTAGATAGAGATATCTCACAAGAAGTATTTTATATTTTGCATAACTACTAAAGAGTTAAGCACTCTTCCCTTTTGGACCCATCTAAAAAATAAACCTGATTATATACCATATTCGCGTTTCACCTTTTTGGGCTCATCGAGAAGATAAAGCTCATTATTGTTCCAATAACTTTTTCACTCGTTGATAATTGCTAAGAGACTTAAAAGAATTCAGACAAACACACCCATCTCATTAACCCCATGTTATACGCATGTATTTTGTTAGATGACTAATTCTAATGACTCTAAGATAATTGTATTGGTTGCATGTATGTATGTAAAGGGTTAACTATTTGTTCATTGTTATGTTTTATTCGTTATATAAATCAAAAATCGAACAAGAGATTGTTTCTCACATAGTACTAAATAATGTTATGTTGTATTGGTGAACCTGATCATTAATCAAATTGATTGAGATTTAATTTGATTAATTTGGTTGTTGTATTAATTTAATTAATTTGATTGTGATATTGTATCCCTAGGTTCATTGGTTTTGTAATTACAAGTCGGGAATAGACAACAAATATCTTTCTGCGATTCGAACCTAAAACCTTTATGTTCAAGGTTAGACCAAGCCCTTGTTCTCACTTTTCATTACAACAATTCTCGTATTTAGCAACACGCGAAGCAGCAGGATAATTTTTTTCGTCAACATCAACTTGGAGTTCGAATTCATAAGGAAAGCAGTCACACGAACTTGTCATAAATGGAAATGGTATATCCTCGGGTTTAGAGCAAACACATCACAGGCAAAATTCAAATTCTGGCAAGAAAAAGTGATTATCTATGATCTGTATGCAGGGGCGGAGCTAGGATTTGATGGTCGGGGGGCCAAAAAATTTTAACACGTTATCGGAAAAGGCTAAAAAAGACTAGCAATAAAAATATTCAAAAATAATTTATTTTATTTTATTATAATAGAAAAAATAATTCATTAAATTCAATATAAATTAAAATAATACAAATTTGATAATGCATTTCCATATAGTGCGAAACATTTTTTTGTCGTACATAAATGAATGTCTATCAATATTTGTATTTGACAAAAACTATTCACTATATATTCGAAACCAGAAATTATCATTGAAATGAAAGCATTTAATTGATCTGGTTGGAAATTAAGGAAGTATAAAACCTTTATATGAAAGTTTAATGATTAATTTGATTTGTTCAGTGAAATGTAAACTTAAAGAAAAATAAATAAATATTTATAATGCATCTCAAACTATCTTTCAAATTGAAGGATATAACTAGCTAATTTGTAATAACTGAAATTAACTATTTAATTGATTTATTCAGAAATAACTGGCTAATTTGTAATAACTGAAATTAACTATTTATTTGATTTATTTAGGAATATAATGCAATTGAAGCATAAAAAAGAAAATTGAAGGATATAACTAGCTAATTTGTAATAACTGAAATTAACTACATTGATTTGTTCAGTGAAATGAAAACTTAAATAAAAATAAAAAAAATAAATATTTATAATGCATCTCAAACTATCTTTCAAATTGAAGAATATAACTAGCTAATTTGTAATAACTGAAATTAACTATTTAATTGATTTATTCAGGAATATAATGAAATTGAAGCATAAAAAAGAAAAATGAAGGATATAACTAGCTAATTTGTAATAACTGAAATTAACTACATTGATTCAGGAATATAAGGAATATAATCCAATTGAAGCATAAAAAAGAAAATGGAGGTACAAGTTGCTTTAGTGGAGATTCGAACAAAGGACCAATTACTTTGAATATAAGGTGCCATTCCGCTAGACTGAACTAAGGTAGCTCCGCCCCTGATCCAAACAATGGACTTCCTAATGACGTGAAATTAGGTTGACAACGATGAGATATGAAGGCCGTAAAAGTGACGACCAGTACCAAACATTTTTCGAGGTGGGAAAGAGCTTCCAAAATGGCGAATAGGAAAGAGCCAAGACGGAAGAAACAGAAACAGAGCAGAAATCGGAAGCAAAAACAAAGTCGAGAATTCACGGAAACGTAGATCGCGGGAACGCAACATACCTGCAAAACGGTCGCAGAAGAGAGGAATGGTGTTGAATCTTGGAGAGAGAAACGGTCTACTTTTCTTATTAATGAAACGGTATAAATTTACACTGTCCATTTTACAATATATACTGTATAACAAATCAACAAATACAAAAGTAAACAAACATTACAATATAGTCCCTAAACTAATTATTCTTTACTATCGAGTCCTCCAACAGCCCCCCGCAAGCTGGAGCGTGTATATCCAAACGATTCAGCTTGGAGATCAATCCTGAAAACACAGCACTAGACAAAGACTTGTTGAAAACATCAGCGAGTTGGTGCTCGCTGTGAACATGCATAACCTTAATCAAACCTGAGAGAATGCGATCAAGAATGATATGACAATCAATTTCTATATGTTTTGTTCGTTCATGAGCAACAGGATTCTCGGCTAAGCGAATAGTGGACTGATTATCACATAACAAAGTAGTAGGAGAATTAAACTAACACCCAGATCACGAAAAATGTACTGCAGCCACTGTACCTCGCATGTCAAGTCTGCCATTGCACGATATTCGGCTTCAGTTGATGATCGAGAAACAGTAGGCTGTTTCTTGGATCTCCAACTAATGACCGAGTCACCTAAAAACACACAATAACCAGTTGTTGATGTACGAGAATCTGGGCACCCAGCTCAATCACTATCTGAAAACCCTGTTAGCTTAAGAGATGATGTGCTGGGAAAGAATAAGCCTTGTCCAGGATTATTCTTTATATACCGCAGAACTCTATATGCAGCAGTAAGATGAATATCAGAAGGCTTATTCATAAATTGGGTTAAATGATGCACATAAAAAAACAATGTCCGGACGAGTGTGACACAAATACAAGTGACGACCTACAAGTCTACGATATAATTCAGGGTCAGAAAGTGGTTCACCATCAGCATGAGAAAGTTGATTTCCAGCAACAAGAGGGGTTGCAGCAGGTTTGGCAGCAAGCAATCCTGCATCAGTAAGCAAATCCAACGCATATTTGCGCTGACAAACAGAAAAACCAGCAGGGGTTCTAGCTATTTCTAAGCCTAGGAAATATCTAAGCTGTCCAAGATCTTTGATTTTAAATGCATCATCTAATTGGGACTTTAGCAAATTGAGAGACTCTAAATCAATACCAGCCAATATTACATCATCAACACAGACCAACACAGCAAGAAACTTACCCTTTTTAGACTTAGTAAACAAAGAGTAATCTGCCTTAGACTGTGTATAACCAGCAGAGATAAAAAAATTGAGTGATTTTGTGATTCCATTGGCGACTAGCCTGTTTTAAGCCATATAGTGATTTATTAAGCTTGCAAACAAGGTTCTTTGATGTTAAATATAAGCCTGGAGGAGGCTTCATACATACCTCTTCAACTAAATCACCATGTAAAAAAGCATTGTTAACATCTAATTGTTGTACATGCCAATTTCTAATAGAAGCTAAAGCAAGCAAAGCACGAACAGTAGTAAGTTTTGCTACGGGGGAAAAGGTTTCCAAATAATCCAGACTTGGGGTTTGAGTATAACCCTTGGCAACTAATCTTGCTTTATATCGTTCTATGCTACCATCAGGTTTAAATTTAATACGAAATACCCATTTATTACCTATTGCACGCTTACCTGGAGGAAGTGGAGTTAGAGTCCAAGTATTGGTGTTTGCCAATGCTAGGAGTTCTAAATCCATAGCCTCAACCCACCTTGGATCCATGGAAGCTTCTGTATAAGTTGCTGGTTCTATCTCATTGGTAACTGCCATGATAAACCGTCGATAAGAAGGAGACAGCCTGTCATAAGAAAGAACTTGGGAAAGTGGATATCTAGTGTTAGCATTAGGTCTGATGTAATCACTGAGTTTCTTGGGAGGCACCCTAATCCTATCAGAACGCCTAAGAGGAACAGTGTTGCTAGGTTGAACACTGCTGCTAGGTTGAATAACTAATGAAGAAGAGAGTTGTGAATTGTTTTGAATGTCGGCAGGAATGCAAGCAGAAGGATTAGAGGATAGTGGAAGAGAAGAAGACACTAAGGAAGGAGGAACAGAACATTCCATAGGCTGAATATCAATGAAAGGAAGAACCTGATCTAGAGATTTTAAGGACAAATCATTGTTCGAAAAAGGGAAAATGTTTTCATGAAATGAAACATCCCTAGACTCTAAGAACTTGTGAGAGACTAAGCTATATAGTTTATACCCCTTTGTGGCAAAAGGAAATCCAAGAAAAACGCAAGGTTCATCCCTAGGTGAAAATTTAGGACGATTGTGAGCTAATGTGGATGCGTAACATAAACTACCAAAGACTCGTAATAAATTGTAATCAGGATGTTTTTGAAAAAGAATTTCAAATGGCGATTTATTGCTTAAGACTGGAGTTGGTAAGCGATTAATGAGATGGACAGCATGCAAAACTGCATATGTCCCCAAAACATAACCAGAACAGAAGCTTGCATAAGAAGAGCTCTAGCCACAGCAATGATGTGCTGTTGCTTGCGCTCAACACGGCCATTTTGCTGTGAAGTGGCATTACAGGTGGTTTGGTAAATAATTCCTAAAGAGTTATAAAAGGATGGCATGGAAAACTCAGACCCATTATCAGTCCTTATGACTTTAACATGTTTAGAGAACTATGTGTGTACATAGGCACAGAAAGTTTGCACAATGGATCTAGCTTCTGACTTAGAAGCCATTAAGTAACATAGTGATCATCAAGTATAGTAAGAAAGTATCGATGTCCATCAATAGTAGGAACACCATATGGACCCCATATGTCAATATGAACCAAATCAAACATGCTAGCAGCATAGGAAGAACTAAACTGGAAAGGTAAACGACGCTGCTTAGCTAAGGGACAGACAGAACAATGCAAATGTTGACACTTATTACTATCACTAAGACCTGGAACTGAACTATGGCCAAGACGATAATGCCATTGATCAAAATGTCTAATAGTCGTGTCAAACACAGCAGATAAAGTGATAGGAAGAGATAGAGAAGAGGATTCTCGTCCAGACTCGACTTGGAGGTAGTACAGTCCGACAATCTGCTTAGCTATACCAATCCTCTGCCGGGACGGGATATCCTGAATCAAGCAATGAGAATGGGAGAATATCAATTCACACTCATTCTGTTTAGCTAACTGACTAGCAGACAACAAGTTGAATGAGAAAGAAGGAATCAATAACACATCATGAACAAGTAATGTAGCAGGTAATTGCACAGACCCTTTATGAGTAACATCAACACGAGACCCATCAGGAAGACTGACAAACATACCAGTCATGGGTCTCAACTCAACAAATGAATCCAATGAATAAGCAACATGAACGGTGGCACCACTGTCTATTATCCATGTATTCCTAGAGACACCTAATGACTTAGGAACCATAAAAGACAGAGCTAACTTACCTGCAGCAGCATAAGCTGCCAGCTGACTAGGCTGAGTCAAACCAACCGAAGAAGCAGATGCACCCGTGGAAGAAGATCTAGGCTGAGCATCCATGAGACAAGAGACAGAGCCCGCTACCGGTGCAGAAGAGGATGCCTGAGCAAGCAGTTTCTGATACTGATCAGAAGTAAGAACCACAGAGCAAGATTCTCCAGTGGGAAGACCATCAGTAGGCAGAGACGCCTCAGAACCTTCAGCAACCACCGCGTTGACCTTGCCTTTACCCTTGTAGCCCGGTGGATACCCATGCTTCTTGAAGCAGCGATCCACAGTGTGACCAACTCCACCACAATGAGTACAAACCGGGCGTTGACAATTTCCAGCACCGCGACCTTGTCCTTGACCTGATCCAGAAGAACGACCAGAAGCTTGTCCCGCCATTGCAAGTGGACCTGAGAACGAGCTAGCTCCAGATGGACTGATTTGGCGCTCGTGTTGGATCACCAGAGAAAAAACGCGAGTAATCGAAGGAAGTGGCTCCATGAGCAAGATCTGACTCTTGATTTGAGCGAAGTTGTTGTTGAGACCTTTGAGAAACCGGATGATTTGATCGGACTGCTGGTATGTGCGAACGAGAGTGAGCGCACAGCAAAAACACCTCGGAGTGCAAGAACACGTCGGAAACGGCCGAAGAGTGACCAACTCATCTCAGAGAACGCGAAAACGAATAAAGAACTCGCTCACAGAAGCAGTGCCTTGCTTGAAGGAGAAGACCTCGTCCTGGTGATCAGAAATCCGGATCAGACTTGCCTCGCTGAAGTGATCTTGAAGATCTCTCCAAACCTCAATCGCGGAGTCGAACCAGAGGATGCTTTGAGCGATGTCTGGGGTTAGCGATCTGTAGATCCAGCCAAGAACCATCACGTTGCATCTCTCCCACGCATTGTGAAGAGGCTCGCCCGGAGAAGGAGGAGCGGCTGCGGGATCGATCAGAGAGAGCTTTTTCTTCGCCAGAAGCGCGAGACGCATCGATCTCGCCCAGACATAGTAGTTGTTGCCGTTGAAGACGACAGTGACCAGAGTTGTCGCCGGATTATCGCCAGGATTGAGGAAGTAAGGATGGCTTGGATCGAGCAATCCGGCGGGAGTGACGAATGAGGAATTCGCCTGATTCGCCTGAGGAAATTGCGTCGATTGAGTCGCCATGACAGAGCAGATGAGAGCAGAAAACGAAAACCCTAGAATGAAAGAAAGGGGAAAGTAAGAGAGAGATCAAGAAAATGTCTCCTCTGATACCATGTTGAATTTTGGAGAGAGAAACGGTATACTTTTCATATTAATGAAACGGTAAAAATTTACACTGTCCATTTTACAATATATACTGTATAACAACTCAACAAATACAGAAGTAAACAAACATTACAATATAGTCCCTAAACTAATTATTCTTTACTATCGAGTCCTCCAACAAATGGGCCGGAGAAAGGAGAGCGAGCAGGTAGCAGGTCACAAAGCGCCAAACAAAGCGTAAAGAGAAACACTCAGATCTCAAATGGAAGGAGAAGGAGATAGAATTTGAGAGGAGTAAGAGCAAAGCTATTCGATTCACAAGTAAACACTGCTCTGTGTGCCTCTCTCCAGGGGGGGGGGGCTGCTGCAATTTAGGGGAAGGAAGGAGAAATCAGACTAGATCCAGAGAAATGGGTGCGTTCCCGCTCTGTACGCTCATTTTGCCATTTAAAGCCAGTCTAGCTCTGGGAACTATATGCAATAATAATTAATTAAGTATATTAATAAGGCAAATATGTTGTTTGGAGGTTTTGATTGTGTTTTTATTGTAAAGCACAAAATTTTGAGTGATTGTGAATAATCTCTACTTTTTATTGAAATTGATAACAAATCTCAATTTTGAGTGATTGTGGTAGGACCCCCACATACAAAGTTAATGCATGTTGATTGATCAAATATATTATTGGATATACCACAACAACCTAGAAACCCGTCGAAACTCGAGAGTGGAAGAGAATAGCGCGCGTGAGTTTCAAGACATGTCGATGCTTATGCTCAACCATGCCATTTTGTTGAGAAACTTTGAGACAAGATTGCCGCAGAAGAATACCCCAGTCCTGAAAAATAGAAGGAGATCATTTGACACAAAATCCCCTCCTGGGTCCGACCACAGAACCTTTACTATCTTACCGAATCGGGTTCGGATAATATAAATGAATTCTCTTGCAACTAATATCACTTCAGATTTCCGCTTCAGAAAATATACCCAAGTATATTGTGTAGTATGATCAATAAATAGTGTAAAGTACCTGAATCCCAAGCAAGAAGTAACGAGAGACGGTTCCAAAGATTCGTATGAACAAGTCAAATGGTTCAACGTAAATAGTGTCATTGGACGAGAAAGAAACGTGGGAGGCTTTGGCCTCAATACAACTCACACAATAAAAAAAATTATCCAACTTTAACAAATCTAACTTATCTGATAACAACTCTTGCCGAAACATAGTATTTGGAAGTTGTGATTCTTTTTAAATTGATGTATTGAGTTAATTAGTGTATTAGCATTTGATGTATTGATTTAATTAGAGTATTATCATTTGATGTATTAGGTTACCTTGTTTGGAGGTTTAGATTGTGTTTTTTTTTTTTTGTAAAGCACAAAAGTTAATTTTGAGTGTTGTGATGGGACCCATGTATTCTAGTTCAATATAAGCAACAACAAAAAAAGAATGAATCTCAGAAATACATGAATTAGCTCAATAAACTATTTGAAATCACAACTTCCAAACGACCCCTTAGAGAGGATTCTTACGTTTCTCATTTCAACCCTAAAAAATGGCAAGGCATAGCATCCTTCCTCGTATATTTTCTTTTCTTTTTTTCGCCAACGGACGTCCTACAACACAGGTCTCGTGTCATGGTTCCAGCTAGTCTTCTCTTGGTTAACGTGTGCGGCTTCGATTAGGTGGAAGGACATGGAATTTCTAATGGTTGTGGTTTGTTGTTTCGTTCGCAGCGTTATCGTGAGTTGGACGATTGGAGTATTTTGGTAGGGTAAAATATCTCTAGTACCACTTAAATTTGTGAATTGAGGGAACTATATCAACTATATTATAATAGGGCATCGACTCCCACTTATGTATTTAAATTGGGCATTTGTCTATTTTTTCTGTCGAATTGACTAACACATCTAATAAAAAAATATTTCCTTGTCGCAACAGAGTTGACTGTGGGTCCCAAATAAGTTGAGTTACTTGTTATGTCTCTCTGCTGACTGCATAAATTAACAATAATTTAAACTCCATCTCCATCATAGATCCTCTCCCGAATTTCTCTCAACCACCCAAATCCCTTGCCGAACTTCCCACCAACGGCGGCACCTACTTGATTCGCGTCTAGTTGTACTCATTTTTTCCCCCTATTCCTTGGATGTTGGAGGCATTTTCACTCCGTGAGGTTCGATTTTGGACGAAAAGGGGCGAAAGCGGATCAAAGGGAGCAAACAGCGAGGAGCACGGTGGAAGCCAGAAATTCACGGTCAGGCCGACCGTGATAAAGAGGTAGGGACCGTGAAGTGCAAGGCGTCCAAGGAATTTTTTCAGCCTCATGGGCTTACGAGAAATCACGATCACTGGACCGTGATAATCTACTCCAGACCGTGAAGAGCTTCAGTGAAACGACGAGTTTTTTCCAGGATCATGGTCCAGGATTTGAGTTCACGACCGTGAACTGGGAGCGTGAAAACCCATTAATCTGGGTATAAAAGGGGAAGTGAGCTTAAAGAAAAAGGAGAGAGCCTAGTCAGAGAACTTCTTCTTCCTCATATTTCTAGAGAGAGTGACGACAAGAGAGGAAAAGAAAGTTAGGGTTTCATCCAAGCTCCAAGATTTGGGAATCTCATCCTTCAAGGTTGATCTCCACACCAAAGGAAGAAGGCAAACATCTCAAGATGGTATTTTTCTCTTCTCCTTTGTGTATTTCCTAGTCTTAGAATGAAGAATTTTTTTTCCAGAAATACCACCCAACCCGAAAAAATTCCAAAACTACCACCATTCTTTGAAAATCGCATGGGGGAGGAGCGGTTCAAAGGAGAACCGCACGGGGAAGGAGCGGTTTCCATTAGGGCAGCCAAAAAACCACGCCCCCACGTTGCGGTCCTCGAAACAGTTGGATGAGGGCCTGAACCGACGCGAGACCGCATGCCAGCTTAGTGATTCGCGTCTGGACATAACAACCGCTCGTCGAAGACGCGGTTTGCTTGTTGGGAAAGAGAAACCATAGGCGTGGGGCGCGGTTTCCTTTGGTGTAAAATACCAAACTGCCCCCCGACCAGGCGGTCCGAATCCTATATAAACCCCCTCCTAGTCACTTCTTCACACCAAAACTCATTCTTCTTTCTGATCCTAAGATTATCTCTCTATCCATCCCTCTCCACCCAAAAACCTAGGAAATAGTGGTCTGTTGGTTGCGGCTAAATCCGAACTGCCATCAGAAAACATTTCTTTGGTTTTTCCTTCAAAACCCGTAGAATCTCTGTCCGACTTCCTGAAACAATGGTCGATATTTTCGAAGAAGAGGGTATTTATTATGATAACTATCAAGCGGTACATAATCATTTTACCAAAATTTTGTTGTTATAATTATGTTATTTAATCTATATACTAATTAGTTTATGTTGTTGTTATGCTATTGTAGGTTGGGGAGGACGTGGATATATACAATCAAAGATATTAGGTTGATCAAGGACCAATTGATACATCCGTGTTATACGACCAACCTGACTAGGGCTGGCCGTCGGTTAGTTTCGGTTATAACAGGTAACCGATCGGTCGGTTATCAGTTAACTGAACTGCCGGCCCACCTTATCGACAACCGAAATAGGCATTTAGGCTTCGGTTATCTCGGTTTTAGGTTAATCAGACCACCTCCAAGACCAAAACCATCTCAGCCAGCCTCCGAGCATTGACCGAATTTCGGTTATCTTGGTTTTTGGTTAGTGGATAAACGGTCGATTATCGGTTTAACCGATCGGTAACCGAAACTCCACCCATAAACCTAATCATCGTTCAAGTGATGTTTGGAACTATCACAAGGTACATATAATTTATCATCATTTGTCATTTTTTATTTTATTAACTTAAGTTAGTGGTTTGTAAAATAAAATTGTTAATTTGTTAATCGTGTTGATTATTTTCAATTATTTAGGATAATACATTCTTCCACTTACTTGGACTCTTAATAAAGACATGTATGCCTAAGGAAATGAGGTCTTAAGTGATCATCATGATCCTCCCATTTCCTCCGAAAATTTGGTTTCAGCGATCCTCGAATCCCCCCTTTTTCTGTCAAAATAGTTGTGTTTCTAATGAGATGTATACCTCTTCTAAGAGTCTAACGAGTGTACTTGTATTGCTTTAAATGATTGAAAACAACCAATTAGAATTACAAAATAATAATAGACTGGATTTATGTGTATGTGTACAAAATTAAATTAATTTAATTCTTGAAAATGCTATTCATTTTAGTTAGGAAAATATATGTTTGTTTTACGAAATTTAGTATATATCTTGGAAAAAACCATGATTTCGTTAATTTATATTGTTTGTTATAATAGATTTATATATTTATAAATCATAAACTTATGGTGAAAATTAAATTCTTTGCTCGGATGCACACCATATAGTCCGCTATAGGGGTACGAGGAATGTGCTCCTATGGAACGACATCATCTTGCCCTTTCTAAGAAGGGCAATGTTGGATTCGATTAGGCATTTTGTAGGGATAAAGATCGACAACCAACTCATCACAACATTGGCGGAGAGATGGTGAAAGGAGACACATTGCTTCAACTTTCATGAAGGCGAGTGCACCATCACACTGAAGGACATCGCCATCCTAATCGATTTTCCCATCAATGGCAATGATGTGTGTGTGGACGATCATCCACCACCTTCAGATATTGACGAGATTAGCGGTTGGCAGTATTTGATATGGAGTTCCTTGGGGTTGTTCGTGCCAGAAAAGGGACGAGGAGCAAATGAAGACGATGATAATGCACTAGTGAGGAGCCGCCAAGTATCCATCACTTGGCTGAAATCGGATATCAAGAGGAGGGACGACCCTGATCACAATGGCATTACCCTCACCAATGAAAGTGAGGAGGTGGATAAGGAAGCCTACGTGTGTGTCTACCTCATCGGCATGATCGAAGGAGTGTTCTTACCAAAAAAAAAACCAACAACTTAATCAGCAATGGATGGTTGAAGATCCTCCTTGGTGATTGAGATGCTATGGGGAACCTGAGTTGGGCATTTGCTTGCCTAGCTCATATCTACCGCTCCCTCTATAATGCAACTCCGAAAGCTACCAAGGAGATTGATGGGGCGATGTTCATCGTCCAATTTTGGGCTTGGGAGCATCTGCCATGGATTGTTAGTACAATTGTTAGTGTTGTTATAAGATTATATGATTTTCCTTATAAATAAGGTGGTTTGATCAGACAACATGCGACTACCTCGCCGAGAACAAGCGGGAAGAGTATCGTAGGAGGCTGGATCGCCTTTGGGAAGCAGAGGTAACCGTCATAATACATCTATTTCCTTTGATATTATCAATGTACTCTAGTATATTTATTGACGGTAAAATTTGGTCTAAATTTGGTCCTCACCTTTGCAGCTCCTATTCTATATGTACCCTGCCAACGCCATTGACCATCACGTCCACAAATTCCCATTGCATCCCGGTCGATGGTGCACGCGAGTCCCACTCATTTGTCACCATATTATTGAGTGGCACTTCATCCAACTGTGGGAGCATAGGCAAGATCAAGACATTGTCACTCTAACAGCTGTGGGGAGGATGGGGTATCATTACCCATACCTAGAAACGTATCAAAGACAATCGGTCCGTTACATGATGCCGGAAGGGGCAACGGAAGGTGCTTTGGTAAGTATTCACTTTTAGCAAGAAATTGGTAGATATGCATATCATTACTTATAGTTTCCTAACTTTGTTAATTGGTGCGGTTTAGCTTGATGGACTCGAGCATATTCAGAGTATAGCCTATAGTGGTGATTCTTTGGGCAAATGAGATGTGGGGCTCATTCGTAGGATAACGAACAGTCTCCTTGGTTGTGTTAGAGCTCGTGCTCGTGATTAGCATAGATACCTGTCGATGCCCCATGTGCCTAAACCTCGGGTATCTATTGATGTCCCCAACCCATCACCGCCATACGAAAGAAAACAAAACAAGAGGACAAGGGAGTGTCATTCTGCCCATACCCGAAACTAATAGTGCATCAGAAGCTGGGGATGGTTATACCAACATCAGGATATCAACTGAGGATCTCAGTAGGCTCCAGAGGGTGCTGAACCAATTCAGTCCACCACACTCTCCTACCTCACCTGGACCAACTGGAACTCAGCAGAGCCAACCTATGGTGAATTCCATCAGCAGACATGTGTCTGTTAACCCAAACTTTTCAGGTAAATATACCTTGAGTACCAATTACATTAAGCACCCAATGGAACTTGTCAATGTGTGGTTCCTTGATACTGGAGCCACAGATCATGTTGCATGCTCATTGAAATCATTTTCTACTTATAAACCTATACAGAATGTGTTCATAACTCTGCCTAATGGTTCCAAGACCCCTGCAACACATTCAGGAACTATTAGGATCTCACCTGAACTCACTTTGTTTGAAACTTTGTTTGTCCCAGACTTTTCATTCAATTTGGTTTCTATTAGTAGGCTTACCAAAACACTTCCAATCTCACTCACTTTTAAATCCAACCTATGTGATATCCAGGACCTCTTCACCCTGAGGAAGATTGGTTATGCCCGAGAGATTAGAGGCCTATATCAGATTAATACCTAAACAGAAGACATACCAAAACTTGTGAATTCCATCAAGACACCAAACCTCACACCTCAAGCTTTTGACTTATGGCATTGGAGGCTTGGCCATCCTTCTTCTTTTAGAACCAAAGAGCTACAGAAGTCTATTCCTAATATAGATACTGAAGTGAAACATCACTGTGATGTTTGCCATTATGCTAAACAAAAACGTCTTCCCTTTTCTTCAAGTCAGTCCATTGCAGAACATGTATTTGACCTTTTTCATATTGACATTTGGGGCCCTTTGGTTGTGACTAGTTACAATGGATTCCAATATTTCTTAACCATTGTTGATGATAAGTCTAGATGTGTATGGACTTACCTCATGAAATTGAAAAGTGAGGCTAGGCAGCTCTTGCAAGACTTCTGCATTATGGTACAAAATCAATATAATGCAAAAGATCAAAACCATTAGATCAGATCAAGGTGGTGAATTGCACATCCCTTCTTTTTACTCTCATCATGGGATTACACACCAAATGGCCTATGTTGAAACACCTCAACAAAACTCTACGGTTGAAAGAAAACACCAGCACATCTTGAATGTAGCAAGGTCCCTCAAATTCCAATCTGGATTGCCATTGAAATTTTGGTCAGATTTTATTCTTCATTCTGTTTACCTCATAAACAGACTCCCTACCACTGCCCTGAAGAACAAAACACCTTATGAATTTCTGTATGGCAACCCAACTGACCTTTCCCAACTGAAAGTTTTTGGTTGATTGTGTTATGCTTCCACATTAGGTAATCACAGAACTAAATTTCTGCCACGAGCTAAACATTGTGTTTTCCTTGGCTTCCATCCTGGGATCAGGGGATTTAAACTGTTTGAATTGTTGGATCAAAAGGTTTTCTATTCAAGAGATGTTGGGTTTCATGAGAACATCATTCCTTGTCTAGACAGTACCTCTCCTATGTCTCAACCCTCCAATCCATTTCCAACTTCCTTTCCTTCTACTTCCACAGATTCACCACCTAACATTTTTCCACCACATTCTTCATCCATTCCCCTTGTCAATCCACCAGAACCACCTCCTACTTCTCTAGTAGAGGATTTGGTTGATCCTGAACCTCATTCTCCACAACCAGAATCCTCTCCTTCTCCTTCTTCCTCTCCTACTACTCCTACACCTTCACCTCCTATACATTCAGCACCTCAAACTCCCTCTCCTTCCTCACTACCTATTGCCATTCGCAAAACTCCCAGAGTCCATGTCAAACCTATCAAATACAATGATTATGTCATGCATGTAGAATCACACATTGACAAGTATACATATCCCTTGGCTACTTGCTTGTCCTATGATCAACTATCTCTAGGTTATAGAAACTATGTCTTTGCTATGGAAACCACTTTCATTCCTAAGACTCTTGAAGAACCAGTGAAGTACAAAGTCTGTAGAGATGTTATGAATGCTGAATTGAGAGCATTGGCAGCAAACAAAACATGGGATGTGGTACCTTGTCCCTCTAGGAAGAGAACAATAGGAAACAAGTGGGTTTTCACCATCAAGTTTAATCCTGATGGATCCATTGAGAGGTATAAGGCTAGACTGGTAACCAAAAGATTCACCCAAATTCATGGAATTGACTTCCTTGATACATACTCTCTAGTTGCTAAACTCAATTCAGTAAAGACTCTCCTTGCTGTGGTTGCTGCCAAGGACTGGGAATTACACCAGTTAGATGTAAGTAATGCATTCTTACATGGGGACCTTGAAGAAGAAGTATATATGGATCTACCCCTTGGTGTGGTTGAACCTGACCATGTATGCAGACTCAGAAAATCTTTGTATGGACTCAAGCAGGCCTCGAGGCAGTGGTTTACCAAGCTCACTTCTGCCTTACTCAGTTTTGGTTACCATCAGTCCAACAGTGATTACTCTATGTCCATTAACTATGCTCAACATTCTGGTGTTTCTATTCTCCTTGTCTATGTTGATGACATTATCATTGGTGGTGATAATGTCCAAGGCATAACCGCACTTAAACAGTTTCTGCACTCTCAGTTTAAAATTCGTGATCTCGGACCTCTTCATTACTTTTTAGGCCTAGAGATCGCTCTATCAAAGGGGGGTATGCATATATGCCAGAAGAAATACTGCACTGACTTATTGGAGGACACAGGTTATGACGATTCCAAGCCTGTGATCACCCTCATTGACATGAAGACAAGACTATCTGCAAATGATGGACCTTTGCTTGAAGATGGCACTTTATTCAGAAAGATTATGGGACGATTACATAATCTGACTATCACTCGTGCAGATCTTACATTTGTTGTTCAACAGTTGTGTCAATACCAAGCTTCTCCTACTACCACACATCTATAGTTGGTCTACGGAGTGTTGAAGTACTTGAAAAATGCCCCCAGGGCAAGGGCTCTTCTATCGATCACAATCTGATGAACAACTACATGGTTTTAGTGATTCAGACTGGGCCTCAAGTCCTGACACAAGATGTTCAACAACACGGTATTGTGTGTCATTTGGAAAATCCTTGATAATCTAGAAATCGAAGAAGCAGACCACTGTCTCTCGATCGTTTTCTGAAGCTGAGTACCGAGCTCTAGCTCAGCTTACTTGTGAGAATGTTTGGGTAAGAAAGCTTCTGCAGGAGCTCTACATTGATCATCCCAGACCTGTGGAAGTCTTCTGTGACAATCGATTTGTCATCTATATAGCAGAGAACCTTGTGTTTCATGAACGAACGAAACACATCGAGGTGGATTGTCATGTGGTACGCCAGTTTCTTCAATCTAAGCTTATCAGCCTCAGTCATCTTGAAATAGAGAATCAAGTTGCAGATATGTTCACCAAGGGGCTGAGCCAGCATCGTCTTCACTACTTATTATCCAAGTTGAACATAAATGATATGTATGGGTCAGTTTGAGGGGGCATATTAGAGATGATGAATACTGGAGCTGAGTTAGAACTGGTGGAATGACACTGAGGAGCTCACTGCACGACACCGTTTTCTCCAGAAGCAATCGAAGAGCTAGATAAGAACGACGTCGTTCCGCTTAGTGTCGTCTTGGTTATTTGTAAATTGTTGTACATGGCACTTGTCTTGTTTTGATTGGTAGTTAGAGATAGACTAGCAATTAGCCGTTGTAATTAAACTAGCTGAGACTACTTGTGCAGGAAGGGATTGCTTGATATATATATAGCCTACGCGGCACAAGAATCCAATGCGGGTTCTTCTCCAATTCTGATCCATTTCATAGTTTCATAGCTAAATCCATGAAACCAAGGCGGTCCAAGATGATAAACAGCCTGACGACACAGTCGTATTCTGAGATTCGAGAGAGGATGTCTACTCTTTATAGAATAACATCAACAAAGTTGGTCGTGGAGTCCTCACCAGGAGTATCCATGATAACCACGACGACATGCATCTTAATGAGGAAGCAGAGCAATAGAGCTCTATAATTGGACATACCATCTATTTTGTAACTAAATGAGAATAATAAACAAAGACAAACCTGCCATCAATGGGAACCTTCTAGGTTTAGGTTTTCATTGGTATGGATTTCCCGACTCTCCAGCTTCCTTCCTTTAGGGACGCTGAATCTAGAGAAGAACTCCGCCAGAGGGCACGGCGGCGAGTACCGCCCATTCGCCCTCCTGATTTTTTTTACGTGTTCGTAAACGAAACCGTCGAAGCTGGAGCAATTGGGCCCGCCATTGAGCCACAAAATGACGGGATCCACCGTCGGATTCCTCTCTAACGCGATGAAGTAGTAGAACAGATGCTTCTCCTTCTCTATTTCAACGTATGTGTAATAATACATTGATATTGAGTTCACGCCTGATTCATCATTCTTGGTTTATTACCTTGGCTATCCATGCATGGCATGACTAGAAATCCACCCAGAATTTCCCCAATGTTAGATAGATGCACATAGGTGACTCCGCAATGAGTTCTCAATATTAAAAATCACTTTTATTTGACCAAAAACTGAGTTACGGCAAACAGCGTTGATCCCATCCATCATCCATAACCGGACGCATCTTTTCCCCTAATCTCTTATATAAGGAAACTGTTCTATAGTGGCATAGAATTTCCTTCCGTTGATGTAAGCCCATTCTCGTAGGAAAGGTTCTAAAAGGCGCTAGGCGTAGGCAGGCGCTCGACTCCTGACTTGCGCCTTACCTGATTAGGCGTAGCCTAGGCGCGCCTAGGCGTTCAGAGCATAAATGGAAAAAGTTCTCAAATATTTCGTGTTTTCTGGAATAATTCATATAATTGCATATAAAATTAGCAATGTCTAGTTCTTAACAATAAACACTTAACATAACAAATAACAAGCAAATAGTGACCACTTCCTAGAATCACAAGTTCATAAAATGTCGAAATACTAAACAATAGTCAATAAGTTCATAGGAAAATGTTCATTCTTCATCATCTAAGTAGGTCCGTCCAGCCACCACTTCATCTTCATCATCCTCAAAAGTAATCTCCTCACCATCCTCCTCCTCTTCAGACTCTAATTCTTCATCATGGAGCTCTCTCACTCGTGCACTCCTGCGAAGCTCACTCTGTTCACCCGCCATTGATCTGTAACAGTACTCGAGGGTGCACAATATGATTCCTCATCCTCATCTACAAATACATACATAGCATGGTCATCCCCTTCCCGTGCTTCTGATTTTCTAGGGCAAGAGGCAATTTTCTGATTTTCTAGGACAAAACGAAGAGTATTGGGTTTAACCGCCTAAGCTCGCCCAGGCACGCCTTCTCTCCAATAGGCGCAAACTAAGCGCTATTCCTACCTACTAAGCGCTACCAGCGCCTTTTACAACGCTTATGGCCAAGTCAAGGCGATCCTCCACCTCCTAGCGCCTAATTGAGCCTAGGCGTGCGCCTAGGCGCGCCTTCTTGAACCCTGCTCGTAGGTCACTAGGGATAAATTGTGGCCCAAGTGTAATTATCACTTAATGGTTTAATATATATAAGGTAAGTACTATATCGGTTAGGTTAATGAAAGGTAAATTCCTAATATACCCTGATGGTGGGTCTGTATAAAGAAACCCTAGGATTGGTCCTCTCTCAACCCATTACGTAGAATTTCTTAGCCATCACAAAAATCTCTAAACCTAAAACCTAAAGTGGTCAAGAGGGAGAAACGCAATTCCGGTGATTACTACTCAAGCTACTGTCGCCGCTCTGTCCTCCATCTATTATTGATTCGTGAAATCATCTAATTCTAAGATCCATGCTATTATGATTTATGTTTACATGTGGTATCAGAGCCTTAGGTTTACATGAATAGATTATTTTCGATTATGTATGTTTTTCCGCTGCATCATCGTGTATATGTGCGCTAAGCTAATTAGTGGATTGCCATATAATTTGTTAACAATGGCATCTGCCCCAAATCGATCCAGGCATTCTCGCCGATTGGGCACCGTACACACCGACCTTATCTCTTCCGTTCTCTCCATTATAATAAAGGGCCATTATATGTTATGATTAATTTGTCTGCACAATTATATGTCAGTAGCATCTCTACTTCTGTGTGCTAAGTTTTCTTTTAATTTGTTGAGTGATTGCTAATATATGTTAAACTATTATCATGATTATATTAAGCAATTAAATACACAAGCTCTACGTATGTGAGATTGAGTAAATTTGTTTTGCCTTATGTCAATCCTTAATTTTGATATCTATGTTATGATTAATTTGTTAGTCACCAAATTGACCAAATTAGAAGGTTTATAGATATCAAGTTGAATTAAGTTCAACTACTAATGTTTATGGGATGCTTTAAAGTTTAAGTTCATGATTATAAAATATTTTTGAATCGCCCAAAGGTTGATTGCTTGTTTTATAATTCATGAACATTATCGTGGTAAATTGATGTGCTTGGTTAGATATATTTAGTATAACCAAAGATTGCAAGTATATCTAATTTGAGTAGGTCTATCACCAATTATATGAAATCATTTTGAGCATCAATTACGATTATTTATCGCGTATATATTGTTGTTTTGCCCAAAGGTAGCACCAATATATATTTTATGTTTATGCTTCCGAATCTGTATTATAGTTTATGCTTATTACCCAAGGCATTAATGTGTGAGTACATGTTATATATGTTTGCAGCATCTATTCCTGTTTCTCTTCATTCGCAAGCCACGTCTGTTGTTAAGTTTAATGGCCTCAACTTCTCTGAATGGGTTGAACAAGTTTAGTTTCACCTCGGTGTTCTGGATCTTGATTTGGTACTCTTAAGTGAGAAACCTGCTACTCTTACTGATGCTAGCAGTACTGAGGAAAAGTCTTTCCATAAAGCTTGGGAAAGATCTAACAGACTAAGCCTAACGTTTATGGGAATTACTGTAGCAAACAACATTAAGTCAACTTTCAATGATACTGAAAGTGCTAAGGAATTTATGAATTCCGTGAAAGAAAGCTCTCAATCTGAGTCTGCTGATAAGTCGCTTGCTGGGACATTGATGGGTACACTAACCACCATGAAGTTTGATGGTTCTCGTACCATGCATGAGCATATCGTCGAAATGACGAATATTGCAGCAAGACTAAAGACCATGGTAAAGGAAGTGAATAGAAATTTCCTAGTAACGTTCATCCTTAATTCCTTACCTCTAGAGTATGGCACATTTCATGTGCATTACAATACTCTAAAGGATAAATGGAATGTGCATGAGTTACAGAGCATGCTCATTCAAGACGAAGCAATGCTTAAGAAACCAGGAAATCATTCTGCCAATCTTGTTGGTCATGAAGGAGCTGGAAAGGAACCATGGAACAAGAATGGGAAGGGCAAGGAAGGACTATCAAAGCTTAATGAGTCATCTGCCAAAATCCACAAGAAGGAACCAAGTAAGGATATATGCCGCTTTTGTAAGAAAGTCGGACATTATCAGAAAGATTGCTTGAAACGAAAGGCATGGTTCGAAACAAAGGGTAAGCCTAGTGCTTTAGTATGTTTCGAATCAAATTTAACTGAGGTTCCTTATAATACTTGGTGGGTTGACACTGGTTGTACCATTCATGTTTCCAAAACGATGCAGGGATTCCTTACGACCCAAACCATAAGGCAAAATGAGAAGTTCATATATATGGGAAACCAAGCCAAAGTTCCAGTTGAAGCTATTGGGACTTATCGTTTGGTTTTAGATATTGGTCATCATTTGGATCTTGTCAATACCCTTTATGCTCCTTCTATTTCTCGTAATTTGGTTTCGGTGTCTCAACTAGATAAGGCTGAGTATTTTTGGAACATTGGAAATGGTTTTATTAGTTTGTTCATACAAAATGTTTTATTGGGTTTTGGTACCCATGTTGATGGTTTGTACAAACTAAAGCTTGATACCCTATTCGCTGAGACTCTCTTAACCTTGCATCATAATGTTGGTATTAAACGTGGTTTGTTTGATGAATCCTCTGCTTACATGTGGTATAAACGGTTGGGTCACATATCCAAAGAAAGAATGGAAAGGCTAGTAAAGAATGAAATCCTTCCTCATTTGGATTTTACTGACCTTGGAATTTGTGTTGAGTGTATTAAAGGAAAACACACAAAACACACACTTAAAAAAGCAACCACAAGAAGCTCACAACTCCTTGAAATTATACACACTGATATTTGTGGGCCTTTTGATGTTCCATCACTTGGTGGAGAAAAGTATTTCATTACCTTTATTGATGATTTTTCACGTTATGGATATATCTATTTGCTGCATGAAATCTCAATCGGTAGATACCCTTGAGGTGTTTATCAATGAAGTTGAGAGGCAATTAGAAAGAAAGGTGAAAGTTGTCAGATCTGATAGAGGTGGAGAAAAATATGGAAAATATGATGAAAGTGGACAGTGCCCTGTTCCATTTGCTAAGTTCATAGAAAGATGTCGTATTTGTGCTCAATACACTATGCCAGGAACACCGCAACAAAATGGTGTTGCAGAAGGCGGAATCGTACTTTAATGGATATGGTTAGGAGTATGTTAAGTAACTTATCTTTACCAAAATTATTGTGGATGCACGCTTTAAGGACCGTTGTGTATTTGTTAAACAGGGTTCCTAGTAAAGCAGTTCCTAAGACACCTTTTGAAATGTGGACGGGAAGGAAACCCAGTTTAAGGCACCTGCATGTTTGGGGTTGCCCAGCGGAAGTAAGAATATATAATCCACATGAAAAGAAACTGGACTCACGAACAATAAGTGGTTTCTTCATTGGTTATCCAGAAAAATCTAAGGGGTATCGATTTTATTGCCCTAACCATAGAACGAGAATTGTTGAAACTAGAAATGCTAGGTGAAGTTAGTGGGAGCTTAGAGCCACTCAATGTGGAAATTTAAGAAGTTAGAATGCAAATATCTTTGCCTCTACCCTCTTCTCAAGTTGTTGCTCCTGCGCATGTTGAGCATGATAATGATTTGCAAGAACAACAAATGAACGGTCAAGCACCACCTAATATTGCTATTGAGAATGAACCTAACATAGATGAACCACAAGAAATCGCATTAAGAAGGTCTACAAGAAATCGAAGACCTACAATTTCTGCTGATTATGAGGTTTATCTTCAAGAGTTAGAATCTGATTTAGGACTCTATCATGATCCAGTTTCATTTTCACAAGCCATGGAAAATGAGCATTCTGATAAATGGTTAGCTGCCGCAAAATAAGAGATGACATCTATGTATAAAAATGAAGTTTGGGACCTTGTTGATTTGCCTGAAGGTTGTAAAAGATTTGGTAATAGATGGGCCTGGAAGACCAAACACGACTCTAATGGAAATATCTAAAGACATAGGGCCAGACTTGTTGCCAAAGGTTTCACTCAGAAAAGTGGTGTTAACTATAAAGAGACATTTTCACCCGTCTCTAAGAAAGACTCCTTAAGGATTGTCATGGCAATGGTAGCTCATTATAATCTAGAGCTCCATCAGATGGATGTGAAAACTGCCTTTATGAATGGGAATTTAGATGAAGTAGTCTATATGGATCAACCTGAAGGCTTTGTGGTTGAGGGAAAAGAACATATGGTGTGTAAATTAAAGAAGTCAATGTACGGACTTAAACAAGCTTCCCGACAATGGTATATTAAGTTCAATGATACCTACATCTTTTGGATTTAAGGAAAACATCGTCGATCGATGTATATATCTGAAGATTAGTCGGAGTAAGTTTATAATTTTAGTTATGTATGTTGACGATATCTTGCTTGCTACTAATGATCTTGGTTTATTACATCAAACCAAGGAGTTTCTCTCTAAGAACTTTGAAATGAAGGATTTGGGTGAGGCATCCCATGTGATTGGAATAGAAATATTTCGTGATAGATCACAAGGACTGTTCGGATTGTCTTAGAAATCATACATTAACCGGATCCTAGAGAGATACAACATGGCTGAATGCTTTGCAAATGTCGTTCCAATTCAGAAGAGAGATCAATTTAGTCTCAAACAATGTCCAAAGAATGAATTGGAATGCAAGCAGATGGAACACATTCCTTATGAATCTATTGTTGGAAGTTTGAATTATGCACAAACTTGTACCAGACCAGACATCAATTTCGATGTCGGAATGCTGGGCAGGTATCAAAGTAATCCAGGAGTAGATCATTGGAAAGCTGCAACCTGCAAAAAAGGTACTAAGGTATCTGCATGGAACAAAAGATCACATGCTCACCTTTAGGAGATCTGATCACCTTGAGGTGATTGGATATTCAGATTCAGGTCATCCTGGATGTGTGGACACCAGGAAGTCTACTTTTGGCTATTTGTTCCTTCTAGCTAGAGGGCCAATCTCATGGAGGAGTGCGAAGCAGTCTGTTATTGCCACATCCACTATGGAAGCTGAATTCATAGCTTGTTATGAAGCTACGAATCATGGTTTATGGCTGCAGAATTTTATTTTTGGACTTGGAATTGTCGACACTATCGCCAAGCCGCTGAAAATTTACTGTGATAATTCCGCAGTGGTATTCTTCTCTAAGAATGACAAGTATTAGAAGGGTGCTAAGCATATGGAGGTGAAATACTTTGTCGTTAAGGAAGAAGTTCAGAAACAAAGAGTGTCGATCGAGCATATTAGCACACAGCTTATGATTGTTGATCCATTAACAAAAGGATTGCCTCCTAAGGCATTTACTGAACATGTCGAAAGGATGGGGATTATAGGACGTCATGACTAAAGTTATTTAATGTTTCAGGGATTGACACTTTGAGCTCATTTTTTTTTCTGGAATAAAGTTATGAATCTTGTTTTATTTATTATGATCAGTATATATACATTATGCATTATGTGAACAGAACAAGATTTTTGTCTTTAGGGAAGACATTATTGTTGGACCATTATGAATATCTTTTTATGTGCCATATTGACCTTGAGACTGGTTTTGTGGTACATGGAAGGGACTATGTCAATAAATTGATATACAACCACCATGATCCTAATCTAGCTTTCATACTTGATTGTGACTTTATGGTGAACCAAATATTATGATAGATTTATCTTATATGATGTGCACACTTGTGTTTATTATTAGACCATGTGATATATAATGACACATGGGCCAAGTGGGAGAATGTAAGCCCACTCCCGTAGGTCACTAGGGAATAATTGTGGCCCAAGTGTAATTATCACTTAATGGTTTAATATATAAGGTAAGTCCTATATTGGTTAGGTTAATGAAAGGTAAATTCCTAATATACCCTGATGGTGGTTCCATATAAAGAAACCCTAGGATTGGTCCTCTCTCAATCCATTACGTAGAATTTCTTAGCCATCACAAAATCTCTAAACCTAAAACCTAAAGGGGCCAAGAGGGAGAAACACAATTCTGGTGATTACTACTCAAGCTACTGCCGTCACTCTCGTCATGGATCGAGGTAGGTTTCCTTGATCTATTATCGATTCGTGAAATCATCTAATTCTAAGATCCATGCTATTATGATTTATGTTTACAGTTGAACCCAAAACAGAACATAGAGCAATGTAAATGGTGTAGAGCCTAATCGAGATGAAACCCTACTGTGGAGAAGGATCTTATCCCTGCCCTTTATGTTGGTAAATAAGAACAGAAAAAGACTCATCTCTGCCTCCATTATAGTCACCCCTTATGCACATTACTAAATAATATTTACCAACTTCTTGAGCTGTCGGGGTTGACCTAATTGAGCTAAGAAGACCATTATGATCAGACTTAGTCGAGTCCTTTCAAACTCGTTTCAATGTCAACATCCTCGAAGTCCACCACCTAGTCAATCTTCATGGTTTCGATTTCCACCGATAAATACCAAATTGAATGGTTGACCTACCTGGTAAACCACATGAACTAGCTCACCACACTCGAAGTTATCGCTCTCGACAAACCCCCCGACATATATAATCGATGAACCATGTCAATGCCTTCACTCCATGGGTGTTTAAATACTCATCCCTGAAAACCCCTAGTATGTTTCTCCCAATCTTAAACAACTTTAATGATGTAACTAACAATCTCAACTATTTGGTAGAAATATCACACAACTGGAAGATCCGTTACACTTTTACCAACCCTTAATTTGGTGAAATCATCCTAGAATTTTGAGAGCTCATGATGCAATCCAACAACACATGGAGAGGAAGACCCCCGATCAGAAGGAAGTAAATCCCTTACCGAGGAATGGGAGAATGGATCAGGGAATGGTCGGTGCACCGGTAACAAACCGCTAGCCACTCCTTTTCCCACTAATCTGAACCCCTCCCCTCCTAATCTCAACCCATCATCTCCCCACCATCCCCTTGTAGCCTCTCGTCCCTCCACTCTCCTCAAAACCCACACCTAGCCATCGCGAGACCTCCCTCTTTCTCAATCGTGAATTAGTAGTTCCTGACCTCTCCATCCCGCTGTTCGCCGCTCTCTTTTTCGCCCACCACCACTCCCCTCACCACTCCCCTCATGCCCTTCCTCACGATCTGCAAATCCGCAAATCGCAACCCCTATTGTCTTTGCGTCATCAAGGATGGTAAGGACGAGGTGATCGAGCCCTTGAAATCGGCTACATGCATCAGCTTCCTCCCCATTGAAGGTGTTGGTTACCCTCCTCACGATCTGCAAATCGAAGCCGACAATCATGTGGGAGTCGTCGAGGATGATGAAGGCAGGGTGGTGGTGAAGATTTATGGGTCAAGATGGCTTGATTTTGAAAGAAGATTTGAGGCGGCAGGTATCCATCGCACAGCAGAACAAGGAAAGAGGAAAATGGGGCAAATCTATTTTTTGGTTTTATATTATATTTTTTTATATAAATTTTGGTTGTTCACGGTCAAGCGAGTAATCGAACCGTCATGACCGGTTATCAGTTTTGGCTAACCAATAAGGCAATCGGTGGTGGTTTAGGTTGGCTATTTCAACCACTTATCGGTAGCAGTTAACCGACTTATCGGTGCGGTTAAACCGAAATCACACCGATTATCAGCCCTAGGCAGGAGGGCCCCCGATCAGTGGGCTTAAATCCCTAACTGGGATTGTTCGACCTCCTTTTCGATTTAGGATTTTTTTCTTTTTCGAGTTTTTTGTGATTTTATTTGCCAGATTATATAAAGCGCATAGGACACAAAATTTTTAGTTAGTTTTTTATGAATATTGATATTTCCTTTGTTATTTGAGCTTTAGGCTTGAAAATTTTCTCTGTATCAATCAAGTATTCCCCTTGATTGTGGTCAAGATTTTATCTTTTATATTGTTAGAGCCTTCTCCCATATTGTTAGAGCCTTCAATTCCATCTTATCCCAAACAAACAAAAACCTTAAAAATATCTTTTCTTGTTCATTCTTGAAGCTTCATTATTTTGATAACTACGAGTACCACCACCATGCTCGTATCAAGTGGTATTAGAGTTCGGTTCAACATAGTGGCGAGATCGAAAGGGAGAGGACTTGTTTCTTCTCGTACGAGGTCCAAAGATCCCATTACCGAACGTAGAGAAGAGTAAGAATCACTTTATGAAGAAGAAACCCTAATCGAAGAACAAGCCATGGGAGAGAAGAGTCTTGCAGAAGCTATGTAGCTGCTTGCCGCATAGATGGCGCAGATGGGAATCTTACTTAAGGTCAACCAGGACACTACCAAAAGTCAGTTGGTTGATACTTGTGGAGAGGAAGACCCCCGGCCGGAGGGAAGTAAATCCCCGAACGGGGAATGCGAGAATGGATCAGGGAATGGAGGCAGGAGGGCCCCCGATCAGTGGGCTTATAACCTCGACTGAGGATTTTGACCGGGTTTCGGTCTTCCTTTTCGTTTTAGGATTTTGTTTCTTTTTGGATTTTGGTTATTTTATTTGCCCTGGACTATGTAAGGGACTAGGACACGAATTTTGAGTTAGTTTTTTTATGAATATTGATATTTCCTTTGTTCTTTGAGCTTTAGGCTTAAGAATTTTCTTTGTATCTATCAAGTATTTCCCTTGATTGTGGTCGAGATTCTATCTTTTATATTGTTAGAGTCTTCTTCCTTCTTGGGTTGATATTGCACTTTCAATTCCATCATATCCCAAACAAACAAAAAGCCTAAAAATTCTCTTTTCTTGTTCGTTCTTGAAGCTGGATTACTTTGATAACTACGGGTACCGAAACCGTGCTCATATTAGCTCATCCCCAAACATCGAGAAACCGTTATGGTTCAAAGCTAACGACTATAGCTCATGAGTGTCTGATTGATTCATCAATATGGATTTTCAATGCTTCTTCAAATTATTTTTTATATTTTTTATAATACATGTCTCTCCAAATCGATATAAGCAAAACTATTATATTTGGAGCTGAACAATGAACATGATAGTAACATTCTCATCCTTTTTATGACCAATATATTTTCCACTTTGGGTCTACTCTCGCACGATTTTGCTTTCAAGGTACATCATGTTGACTTGCCACAAGGTCACTTATCTCTATACTGCTCTATCCTGAGCATGTTTAACTTCAGAGTTATTAAAAGAACTCTTACATTTCACTCCAAAATGCATTTTATCGATTAAGGTTGGATGGTTCCTTATAGATCATTAATCTCTCTTGTGCTTTGTCGATATGATATTTGCTTAATGAGTACATTATACCCCCTTTTGGACTCAACGTCCTCGTTGAAAATTGCCCCATCATTGTTCAAGAGAGACACATATAGAGACTTTGATACCACTTATAACATCATCATCCTTATCCCCTTTTTCTAACAAAGATCTTATCCGGTTTGGGTATAACTCCGCACAGTTTTATTTTCGGGGTGCGTCATGATGGCTTTCTAAGAGGTATCCCATCTATGCATTGATCCATCTCGAACACGTTTAACTTTAGTAAGTACTCTTTCATTTCACACCTAAATGCATCTTATCAGTTAATGTTGGATTATTATTTCTTAATAGTTCATGAATATCTCACGTGTTGTGTTAATGTGAGATTTTTCTATCCGAGTTACCATTATTCTCCAATCTTGTTTAATTCGAAAATTAATAAGATGAAAATATTATATACCAAGCTGATTGTCTTTCCCTCTTCGAATGTAAACCATGAAATAATCCTAGCTCTTCCTAATAATTTGTAGAAAGAAAAAGAAAAATTAGAAAAAAATGCAATTAGGTCGCTGTTTGACTTAGCTTGTCTCTTGGGGACGCTGTCTTTTCAGTCTTTGTCCGTTAGGGGTGGACAACGGAAAATGGGTGTTGGGTATACCGATACCCGTTCCGCTTTTTGAGGGATACGGGTACCCAAATACCCGTAAATTTTTTTACTGGATAGGACTTGGGATCAGTAATTTTTACATTGGGTACCCGCGGGTTACCTGTCAATATCCATTTGGGTAATACGAGTACGCGTAATACCCATCAACAAAAATTTCCTACACAATAGACATTACATAACCAACCCAACCCAAACCCAACTCCAGCCTCGGCCCAATATCCCAACCCCACCCCCTACCTAGCCAAGCTCATCTCCAAGTCCGACCTAGACTCCAACTTCTACCACTATATGAGAAAACAAGAAGATACCAAGAACAAGCATAACCTATCTTCCGTGGCAGCTTGGGCACTCCACCAACAATAGTTGTTGCTCCGTTTCTCTATGCTACTGTGCGCCTTATTGCTTTCTGTGTGCCTCTCGCCTCCTAACCTGCGCACTTGCTCTTCTTCTTCTTCTTCTTCTTCTTCTTCTTCTTCTTCTGACTCACCATCATCCCCTATCCTGCTTCTCGTGATCCTATCCAGCGCCCCTCTTCACCTTTCTTCTCCTAGCCACCGCTCCCCTATTGTGATCCCATTGTCGTCGGCCCCGTCCAACAGATCCTCGCTCGGATCGCCAACTACAATCTATGTCCAAGGCCCGAGTTTCTCTGTCACCAGTTGGACGAGATATACAGGTAGTTTGGGTATCTCGTTATCCATCCCGTACAGATAACAGGTACCCATTAACCTATATGGGTTTGAAACATAAAATGAAGTTTACTCTTGAAATTGGACAGGGTACCCATTTCATACCCTTCCCGTTGGGGTAATTATCAAGAATGGTCATAAAACTACTCACTTTGTACAAAACGGTCACAAACCTTTAATTTTGCACGTTTCAGTAACATATGTATGAACTAATAACAAAAAGGTAATTCCATCCATCTCCATCCAAAATTCTATTAGTTTAGTTCAGTCAATTGTCCTGTCAGCATCCACATCATCAAAACAATTAATACAAAATAAAATAAAAACCAATTAAACCCTAACCAAACCACCAACCCAACCCAACCCATTCCATCCCTTACTAAAATGCCCTTGATAAATAAAATACTCAAATCTTAAATTGCAGCGGAAAAGATTTTCACAAATAAAATACTGAAAACACACACTTGTAGTTCAAACCAAAGCCCTAACATGTGGGCAAATTAAACTCAAACTTTAAAATCTCAATCTGATCTCCAGTCTATACTCATAATCATAAAATGCAAATAACTAGGTAGTCTCTGTCGTTGCTGCTACTGAAAATCTTAACTAGGCATCCTCCGTGACGCTTACACTGCCCTTCTCTAGCTGGCTGCCCTTGAATTGCTGCTCACTAACTACTCCTCTAGCTCCTTCTCTAGCTCGTCAAACTGGTGCGTGAGATGCGGTCAGTCTACGCCTTACGTTTTAATAATTCTAATACTTGAGTACTTTACTTAAACACTTAACTTTGACTAGTGGAAGTTGTTTGTACTTCCAATCTTAAAATCTTAACTCTTAAACTTTGAGGGAGTTGAAGTTACTCTCCTCTCTTAAAGCTCAAATCTTGACTTAAATACTTGACTGACACGGGAATCCCTCACTAGCTAGTCCGGTTGCCAACTCATACGTATGAGAAGCCATCCAGGCTTTCCTTAAACTTAAACTTAGTTAGGGGAGTCGTAACGATTCATCCCCCTAACATCTTAAACTTATCGTGGTGGCTCTTCACCACGATTTTCAAGAGCATAACTGCTGCTCATCTTAAAATATCTCAAGAGCATAACTGCTGCTCATCTTAAAAGTCTCAAGAGCATAACTGCTGCTCTATTTCAAAATCTTAACTAGGCAACGGACTGGCGCTAGCGACTATAAACACTTAAAACGACTTCACCTTCTTGAAGGTGAGTTACTTCTTAAAAAGACCTTGTTTCTTAAACTTTAACAATAACTTATACTCATAAAATTTCAAGGTAAATAATAACCATTCACTTCAAGTCATAAGTCAAACAAGGCACATATCATCAACCATAATCAAGCAATGGTAACCAATTCACTAAAATGCTTAAAATCATAATACTTAAAAGAATACGTAAGGCGTAGAATTTACCCCCTTTACACTCACCTCGAAAAGACGACTCCTCAATGTAAGAGTGCTTGTCCCTGGTTACTTCAACTCTCTTCTTTAACCTCCTCAGCCACGTGCATGAGCAAGCCTTCAGTCAAAATTCCCACTTTTGTGCCGCCGCTTGATCAAAATAATAATAATGACTCCATGGTGCCCCTCGAGTCCCCTTTCTCCATTATCCAACCGTCCAAGCCTGCATCGCAGCTTGCAGGTACGTAAATCACCATCTTGGCAGGCTAATTCGTGGAGGCTCTCACTCGTCCCATCATCGTGGAAGTAGGGTCCAATTAATTCCGGGTTTCCACCATCACCGCTTTCAATATCTCGGTCCACATAAATCCGAGTGAATCCCATTTAATTCCACTCGTACCAAACCCGCTCTGTAATCCCTCTCGACCGCAGCCGCCGATCAACCGCCAATCTCCTACCTCGCTTGATTGTCATTCGCCTGACTCACCTGCTTGCTTGAATAATGGTCTTGCTTGCTTGAATGGTCCTGCTTGCTTAAGGTAGCACCTCTCGTAGTAGGTAGCGCCGCTCTGATCTCGACAGGAGAGCATCGCCTCCTGCTTGCTTAAGCTAGCACCTCTCGTAATAGCGGGGACGATCACGATCCCTCCTCTTACTCCCCACAAGCAAGCTGCTGGGAATGATTTTGCTCTGTCTCCTTGTCCATAACGCCGCCTTACCGAGTTGCTTTCGGGGAAGTAAATCGCGAGGGTTTTTTCCATTGGGGTCAGCCCGTGTGGGGTAGAATAAAAGTCCAGGGTTTTAGTTAGTCCAAGGTTATTCACACTTGCGGGTGAGTTTAATCCGAAACTCAGTTAATGCTCGTAACTTTCTCATTTTATGTCGAAATTCGACACCACTTGAATCGATAGTTCCCATTTTTAATCCTCATCGACAATACGGTGGAACTTGACGGTATAATAGCCATTTTGACTTTTGGGAAGAGCGGGGTGTAACACTCTATCTCCTTCCCTCACCGCACCACCTTCTCAGCTTCCACCCCAATTTATCGCCATAATAACAATCTCCGCACCGTCGTCGAGATCTGTCGAAATCTGCCAATTAAGCAAGACCTAGAGCATCGATTCAGCAAGTGGACGAGCCCAGAAACTAGATTGAGCAAGCGGAGGACCATAATCCCAAGAAGAAACATTGATTGAAGCGGTTCTCCAGGCATAATCTATACATCCTTTGTCTAAGTTTCTGGGTTTCAAACCTAGTGGGGTGATTGATCGTCCAATCTGCCATTGGAAAAACACGACTGAATATATGCCGGTCGAGAGGAAGAGAGACACGGCAGAACAGACGCCACCGACTCTTAGGTCGAATAGAGATCCTCTGGTTGATTTGCCCCTCTGCACATCTGAATCTCTGTTGTCCGAGCCAAGCAATTCCGACGTGATTTGCCTTTCTCCATCCAAGGACAGTCGACGAAACGAAAGGTGGGATTATGAGGGAGATGTAGTTGACTGAGAGTGAGAGTTGAGACGTAGAGTCATCGGTCACGGTGTGAGCGTGAGAGTGAGAAGCGGATGCCGATAAATGTTTCATTGTTAGATTCTAGAACCGGATTTTGATGGTGGGAAGCTCGATCCCAACTCTGCATCAGATCAACTCGCTGCTCCATATCGAAGAGTTGTTGGCTCCTTTACTAGCATCCCGTTAATGACCACCACCACCACCACCGTAATCCGACATTGATAATTAGTTTAACAAATCAGAAGGAGAGGGAAGGAAATACCGGTACAATTAACTATGGGACAAGCACCGTCGTCGCAGGTGGAGCAAAGGGCAACCTCGTCGGCGCTGCAGAAGACGCTAGCTTCAACCTTGTTGTAGACATCGCACCGGGTCTTCCTCAGTTGTGCGGAGATGGTGACAAAGAGGGAGAGGAGATAGAAATGAATGAGTTGGGTTGGATTGAGGTGGTGGTTGGTTAGGGTTTAATTGATTTTTATTTTATTTTTTATTAATTGTTTTTATGATGTGGATGCTGACATGACAGCTGACTGGATCAAACTAACAGAATTTTGGATGGAGATGGACGGAATTACCTTTTTGTTATTAGTCCAAACATATATTACTAAAACGTACAAAATTAAAGAATTGTGCCCATTTTGTACAAAGTATTGTTACCATTTATGATAATTACCCCTTCCCTGACCACCCTCGGTACCAGTAGTGTCCATCTCGCTCCAAGGAAAAAGAAATGTCCACCGTTATTGACGAGTTTAATAATTGGTCACTGATAGAAAAATATAAAAAGTCGGATTGGAACCATTGGATCGACACTGATCTCCACAAATCTCAAGATCCAATGGTTGACAACAACTCCTACATACATACATCTTATTATAGGTCGAAAATCACTTCATAATTTTTCTCTCTCTTCCCTATTTCTATTTCTTCTTTAATTTTTTCAACAGCCAGGCCGGTGCCTGACGTACCTGAAGAAGGCACTTCCCTCTTCATCCTGCATTTTCTGTTGTTTCCCCACTCTGGTTTTGATTAGATCTCACTCTTCTTTCTTCCTGATCTGGTAACCATCATCGGCGCGCGTTTCCTTCTTCCCTTTTCCTCTGCTTTCTCCCGGTTTCCCCTTTAGGATTTCTTCCTCCGTGTTGTAGGTTATCTTCCTTCTCTAGATTTGTGATTGAAACGGAGTCAATTTGTTCCGCTTCGAATCAATGGCTGCTCCGCCGGCAAGAGCTCGTGCCGATTACGATTACCTCATAAAGCTTCTGTTGATCGGCGATAGCGGTATGGTTTTCTCTACTCTTGTTGAGGGACCTTTAGTTGAATCTCTCAGATTGAAATGGCTCTATGTGATTTAGTGATTAGGTATTTGGGTGCGTGCTTAAGAAAATGCTTCTCGGTTAGTCTTCATAGGAACTGATAGCGGAGAGGACACTTATGTACTGCCGAACCAGTGGATGATGCTTCATTGATCTTCTGCGCCTATACTGTCTTGAGTTTAGTTTCGCTCTTAAGTTGTTATTTCACTCCCGTATTGGTTGATTTGGGGGGGAGGGGGGAGTGGGGGTGCACTGCTGGTTGAGGAAGTGTGTGCTTTAGAGAGGTGGATACTGGTTTTTTGAGCTTGAGGGAACATGATTCTTGTTTGCGCTGCGCTGTGTGGAGATGGGAGGTTGTTGAATGTTTAGTATGGCACCATTCAGTACAACAGATTTGAAGCTTCCATCATCGTGGGTTTTACTTGAACGCTAACATAGTTTAGCACAGATGTGTGTATGTGATTATAGAATGATGGAATGATGTAGCATTTTCACTTCCTATAACCAAAGGATGTGCTTTATGGATGTTTCTAGCTCATTCTATTAATGTATATTCCATTATCAGTTATCGTTACGGTGTTTGTGCTAGTAGTGTTCTTGTCGTCTTTGGCACACATATACTTACCTGTTTGTTATTTGTTTTTGTAGGTGTGGGTAAGAGTTGCCTCCTTCTACGTTTTTCAGATGGTTCCTTCACCACTAGTTTCATTACGACCATTGGGTAAACAACTACTGAAGTTGGCTAAAGTAGCGATTACCTTTTTGTTCATAATATAATTGCGTCTGATTTTCGAAATATTGTTTTCTTCATAATAGAATTGCTTCTGACTTTTGAAATATTGTCTTTTTTTTTTCCGCCCGTTCCAACAGCATTGACTTCAAGATAAGGACAATTGAGCTTGATCAGAAGCGGATTAAGTTGCAGATATGGGATACTGCTGGTCAAGAACGCTTCCGTACAATTACAACTGGTTAGTCTTAGGGCTTAAGGGCATTATAATGGACCACACACTTGATATTCATGCTGGTATTGGGATTTTAGCTTTCCTGTATTATGCTTTTTCGTTTTGCGGGAAAGAATGGTGCTTTCTTGTTCTATGCCTAGAGCTGCATTCTTACATTTCCAAAGACGGTACTCGATTCTATCCATTGATGTAAGAGTTGAAACACTTATGGTTTGACTGCTTCGATGTTCTTCCTCCTTATCACAACCACAGTTCTTCTCCTAGGTCCAGACAACTTACATATAAGTATAAAAGGATCATACCCTCTGGTGTCATGCCCAATTGGAGATCTAGTATGATTACGACTCTTTTCTAATTTCAAGATATCCGTTTGGAGAGAAGTGATACCATATGTCTGAGCTCTATGATGAATATCTAAACAGTGGCTCTCCATGACGGAGGAAATAATACAATATAGGCCTTGATTCTGAAGGTGTATACTAGAGTTGTTGGTGAGCTTGATAAGCACTTGATCCTTCCCCAAAAGTTGCTAACTTATAATAATCTCCCTTTTTTAATGTGGATGATGCGACTTACATCTGGATATTGCCCCATACTGCTACGACCATCTTCCTTGAGGAGTCTCCATCTGTGTGACATTATTATTTGTTTTACATTATCCTGGATTTCAATTATAATATTGATTATGTAAGAAGTTTTTATTTGCAATTATTATGTATCGGATCTTAATTATAATGACTAAGGCAGTCATTTTTGTTATTTCTCTTTTGCTTGGGGTTTGATCATTTTAATCTTGAACTTTGGTTTAGGGATCTAGTGTACAGTAAGGAGTTTTTATTTCATGATAGAAAAGGTTCTCTTAGTAGTTTCTGTTGTGAGTAGAGTGGGTGCTTACCAGTGTATAATCCATATGTGATGTCTGCGTTATCATCTGATAGCACTCAATGACAGTTTGGTTCGCTCTCTCTTATTTAGTCGCAAGATGGTGTGATATGCTTCCTTCTATGTGTTGTTTTGGGCCATTTCTGTAGTTGGCCTGCCTTTTGCCTTGATGCCTATGAACAAATGACCTCTGTCTGGCCTTCCTGCAGCGATTTTGTTGATGATTTTGTGCTTCTTTGCTCGGATGCTTTCTTCATGATTTGCATGCTTCTAAGTTTGACTTTCCATTTGTTAATCTCATACCGTTATTGTTTAAATCATTTGCTACCTAATATACTTTGTTTAAATAATTGCTAAAGTAATTTTCTTTTGCAGCTTACTATCGCGGAGCAATGGGCATTTTGCTCGTGTATGATGTCACTGATGAGTCATCTTTCAACAGTAATTGTTTTTATTTTGCTACGTTGAATTTTTGGTTCCCTCGTTGCCTCATGCCTTTAACCTGTTTCTTCTTTTAAGTTTTTGGTTGGAATGATTTATGGTTGTGTCCGTAGATATTAGGAATTGGATTCGCAACATTGAACAACATGCTTCTGATAATGTCAACAAGATCTTGGTTGGAAACAAGGCGGACATGGACGAGAGCAAGAGGGTACACTTTCAAACTGTTTGTGATATTACTTCTTTTCATGATTGGGGAGATGTTTTTGAGTGTTTGTACAAAGCTGATGCGAAAATTGAAATGTAACTTCAGGCCGTTCCTACCTCGAAAGGCCAGGCGCTTGCAGATGAATATGGCATCAAGTTCTTTGAGACTGTAAGTAGTAACTATTACTCTTGTTCTTGAGAAGGTTCTGAAATTATCCTAGATATCTATGATCTATCTCAAGTTTGTTATGTCATGCAGAGTGCTAAGACGAACTTAAATGTGGAAGAAGTTTTCTTTTCAATAGCTAGGGACATCAAGCAACGACTTGCAGATACTGATTCAAAGTCCGAGGTAAATATTCTGTTTCTGTATGTCTGATTTATCTAATGAATGATGAAGTAGACAAATAGGGATTATGAAGAAAGGAGCATGTAGACATAACTTCTCTTCTACATTGGAATTTGGAAATCATTGCCATTTACCTTAATTGAGGCCCCAGCAGTCGATAGTATCATAATGTTTTCACCCTTCAGCTTTACGGCTGTGTCCTTGGTTCTTAGTGGAAGCCTTATAAAGGTTAAACTGAAACCTTAAACTCAGACTATTCTGTAGTGTGTCTGGAGACAAGGATTTGTATTTTGGACTTGGAATAATTTCTTAGATTTCAAATCCAGTATACTCCAGTAGCTCTGCAACTGAGGCCAGCCTGAGTGCAAGCTGAAGTTGGGAGGGCATAATTTTGAAATGTGGGATATGATGCCCAATCATGCATATATCCCGACACTTCCTTGAATAAAAGGGGCAACCAATTTTAGAACATATGGCTAGTTACTACACCTGGACCCTTGTCCTTGGCCCCTTTATTTGTTGAGGTCCTTGAGGCGAGTAACAAAAAATGGTACCTATATGCTACTTAGTTGTTTGGTGTTGATAATTGGTAAATCACAGTTAGATGAGTGTTGGGCTTGGGGTCTGACTAGTGTCCCTTCCTCTTCTGACATACGGTTGTCGGATTCTGCAGCCACAGACGATCAAGATTAACCAACCAGATCAGGCTGGAGGTGCGAGCCAGGGTGCACAAAAGTCTGCTTGCTGTGGTTCTTAAAGAAGGAGGTTTCAAACACAGATTACAGGAATACCGTTGCGGTGGTGGTCTTTCATCGTATAGCCAAGTCTGTTGATTGTTGGTGGGAACTGGATTTTGTTTATCTGACTATTGTGGTTGATGCTGCTTGTATTATTCTCCTAATCACCATTTATTTTACAAGAAAACAAACAAGGAGGAGGACATTTGGGGTGTGAATTGGTTAGATGGTCTTGTCATTTGGGGAATTGTAATATTATCTCTCTCTGCGTTGATATGATTAAAGTTTAGGGCTGCTGTCAAACGGAATAACCTCCATTAATAGCTCTAGTGTAGTGTATTGAGATTTAGCTACCCTGTTTTCCCGTTCGTGGGCTGAAGAATGAATGGAATCCAGCATCTACTTCCACCAATGGGCAATGGGTAGTCAAGTCGCATCATCTGAAACGTCAGTTGGTGCTTTGACCTTTGAGAGGTGGATGCTGCTGCTGCAAGGGGAGTTGGAGCTTGTAAATTTCAGGTGGTCCATTTAATTAGAATCAGGTGGATTGATTGCAGAAGGAAAAGAATGCCTACGCAAAGGACAGGAGCAGCATTATGGCGACACCAACTGGCCCCACTCTGAAGAATTCTCCGATTATTAGTTTGATTGACAGAATGGAATCCAAAAGACACACACCGATACATTTATGCGAGTTTGACTAAAAAGTTGGAGGCTCGAGCAAGCTCTCTTTTTCTTTACGGACAAATCTTGTTTGGAGGAGATAAACATATGCAATTATTGTACCTAATGAATTCGACAAGCACCTAATATATCAGTCCAGGCTAGGAGTCTGTGTTTCTTTATATCTATCAATTGCCTCATCTTATCTCTTCCTTACGCCAGCCTAATTTCAGTTTCACCCGTCCGTCCTTGCAAGAATACGAAACTTGTGCACCAAATCAAGTGGGATTGGCTTTTTGGCAATTCCCCATTCCTTTGGCCACTTTTCTGTTTTGCTCTTGTCAGGAACTGGAATATCTCCTCATCTCTTCTTTTACTATGTTTCTATTGCCAGGAATCCTGCTTGGTGGGAAGGGAATCCGAACTGCCTGCCTGCCTTATGCTCAAAAGAATTTAGACCTAACACCACATAACACACGAGATTCTCGGCCGTTTTCATTTATCCATCCCATCTCATCTCATCTCATCTCATCTCATTGTAAAGCAAGCCCAAAAAGCAAACTCACCAATTCATTGCCAACAATGGATTCATGCAATTTGAAAAGGTGTAAATGCCTTATTTGGTCACTGAGATTTACTAAATCATATCATGTATAGTCATTAGAAAACATTAATATCAATTTTGGTCGCTCGAATTACTGAAACATGTCACATCTAGTCACTCTCCGTTAGCCTCCATCCAACTCCGACCAATGGAGAGTGACTAAATGTAACATGTTTCAGTAATTCGAGTGACCAAAATTGATATTAATTTTAGTTGGACGAAGGATAACAAAGAGTGACTAAATGTGACATGTTTCAATAATTCTAGTGACTATATCTCATTTGCTTAAACTTCAACCATTAGATATATCCAATTGTTTGAGTTTGATAATAAAATCGGTATACTTTGGGTGTTATGCAACAGAACCTACGCCAAGGTTCTTCACCTTTATGCGTCCATGAAAATGAAACGAATTATATAAACAAAAAGTGAAAATCAAGTAAGTAAAATTGCAGTAAAGAAAAGGCAATACATAGTGTTTAATTAGTAAGTATGGAAGATAGAAAAAGAACGGAACAATGTCAAAAATGAAAATAGGAAAGCAAAAAAAAAAAAAATTTGGAATTTCATTAGATAAAAAGCAATGATATAGTTTTTAATAAGCAAGGGATGTCAAAGTTTACCTGTTTAGACGACACATTACATATAGACGGTCTATTATATAATAAATTTTTTACAACCATCAACAACATTGTTGCACACATGGAAATATGATATATAACGACCACACATGGATAAAATATATTGATATAATTTACTAATTTTATTCTATAGAAAAATGCCACATGAATACAGGAATGCTATTAATTTTACTTAATAAGTCAATTTTTTCACTTAATAATATTATCTATAACTAATGTTGTAAGCACACAAAATATCATTATGTCTCCTAGTAAATCATAATATAAGTAGGGATGGCAATTACCCACCCATGGGTATTCTTGCCCAAATCCAATTATACCCATATATTATGGGTAGGGTATGGATTTATTTTATATAGGTTTGGATAGTACATGGGTGATGGGTAGGTGGATTTGGATTTGGATTTTGTTTTCAATGTGAAAATGGATATGGGTTGGATATGGGTATCCATCACTTTGGACCTGTTTGTAAATGTTTATTGATTTAGGTACTAAATGTAAAACAAAAAAAATTGAAGTATCAAATTATAATTTTTGTATAAAGTTCAGGTACTAAATAGTAATTTGATATGTAAAATTAGCAGCGAAACCTTCCACCGGAATTTCTTCCGTCGACCGGTCTCTCCGCCAGTTCGCCGGCAGCCGGAAACGTCGTTGGCGACTCTGGGAGTCTGGGACTCGATTCGCCGGTGAACCTGGAGCGTGCCTCAACTTCGTCGGAGCCGGAAAACGTCGCTGGTGAAGCTGGGAGTCTGGGACCCGATTCGCCGGTGAACCTGGAGCGTGCCTCAACTTCGTCGGAGCCGCAGCTCAGCCCGTTGTTGAACAGAGCATCGGGAAAAAAAAAAAACAGGGGAGGGAGAAGAGAAGTGAAAGTGATGAGTTGAATTGTGCCGGAGGCGTCAGAGCCGCTGTTGATCTGAAGCTTCCATTCATCGACTTCTCAAAGTCCCCACCTAATCTCCCTCCTTCTCTATTTTACTCAGAAGAAGATGATCCCAATAAGCCCCGTCGCTTTCTGATTTTTCGTTTCAAGGTTTTTCTGGTTTTGGGTCTTTCTTCAAGTCTTCCCTTCTTCACCCGGGATTTTGAGACTCTGAGTTTTGTTCATTTTGTGATTCTAAATCTTGGGTTCGGCTCGGTTTTGTGTATTATGATGGATTTATAGAGATAATCGGCTGTATTCAGTTCGAATTCACAGGAAAGCTGTAAACTTCATCCATCAAACCACCATTACGACCCTTGTCGGTGGGATCTCCCTCGAGGGTTGCGGGACCTGAGAGTTGATCGCATCATCCATCATAATACACAACTGCTGGAGGAAGTCGAAGAAGAAGGGCTTGGCGTTGGACGTTCCTTCCTTGGGGATGTACTCGAAGCTCTGGGCCGCTCTCTTCTCGATCCGAAGAGACAAACGGAGGCAGTGGGTTCCAAGGCTCGAGCTGGATCTTGGAGGAAGGGATCAGATCTCTGGTGAGTAGCGATCTCTCACGAATCAACTGCGTTGCAATCGAATGCTGGAGTGGGTTCGACAACGATGGCGGAGCGGGTGCGATCCAGTGGGTCGGAGCTCAGAGGGGATAACGATGGCGGCGATGGCTGTGGCGCCGGCGAATCAACTGCGTTTCGAATCGAATGCTGGAGTGGGTTTCAACAAAGATGGCGGAGCGGGTGCGATCCAGTGGGTCGGAGCTCGGAGGGGATTACGATGGCGGCGATGGCCGTGGCGCCGACGGCGGTGGCCGGTGGGTAGTAGACTACTGAGAGTCTGAGACAGCTCGGAAGAAAAAAGTCTCGAGTCTCGACTGAGATGGAAGTGAAAGAGAGAATCTCGATTTTTTTTTTTGTTTTTCATTTTTAATTATTTGGGTTTGGATTGTTTTATCCAAATCCATGGGTAAACCCAAAGTAGATCCAATATAATGGATTTGGGTTTTGACCCATCTGACTTCACCCATTTGAATTTAACTTGCACTCCAAACCCAACCCAACAAGGTTGGATAATTAAAAACCCATGGGTATGGGGATTTTTGCCATCCCTAAATATAAGCATGTTAATATACATAATTATAGTATTACTGAGCAATTTTTCTTGTTCTAGTGTTCTATAATAGAGGGTTGTTCTTTGGTTTCTTATTGTTTAACTTGAAATGAAAATGACTGACTCTCTAACTACAATATTAATTCCCAATCGACGGCCAAGTCTAACCGACGACCGGATGTAACATAGGGTAAGCAAGTAATAAAATTTATCGAACCATGGGAATCTAAGCTTACCTTACTTCGGGTTAAGGTTTCGTTATCTAAACAACCTAGAATAGTGATTGGGAAAACTAAGCTAACTAACCTTGATAACCACTAACCTAGCTAATTAAAAGTTTGCGAGCTCTCTTGGGTTTGAATCCCCCTAGTTCCGTCAATTGAAATGATGTTGAGTACTATCTAAGCTCGTAGACCTGGTAATCGGGCCGGGTTGGGTAATTTCGGGTTGGGGACATCGGTTACAGGTCGAGTTATGCTGCGTTGGCTGATTTTGGGTCAAATATTGTCTCAACCCATTCGGTTTTGGGTCGGATTACAAGTAATTTCGGGTTATGAACCCTCTCAAAAATAATATCAAGCATGCTTCATATTTTCTTAAAGAACACAAATTTTCACATATGCATGACAATAGTTTACCTAACACATGTCAATTAACATATTCTCAAATCCTCCCATGGTAATTAAATGAAATACAAAATGCGCAAATCGTCAAAAAACAATCACAAGAGTAATACTACTACAAGAAACACATGATATTTGATTATCCTTATACTCCAAACATGTCATTCAAATCCTTGTGAATTTTTTAAATATCTCACCAACTTATGAGTGATTTTATCATTTTGGAAGTGATATATAAAATGGAACGGGTCTAATGATTTGACCAGCTAACCCACCCAACCCAACCCAAAAAATCACTTGTTATCGGGTTCAGGTCATTCGGGTTTCGGGCTATAAAAACCATAGTTAGAAAAATATGGTACGAGAAAGTTACGTATAAAATACGTACGGGATTTTACTTTGTTTCTAAGCTAATGTTACGTTTAATAGTACGTTAATAGTCATAAATATATAAAATTAATTATTTTAAAAATAAATAGTAAAGTTAATAATTTAATTCATTAAATACGGATATTAAATGTGAAATGGAAGCGACCCGAAGATGGCAATATAATGGGCTCTAAGGGAGTTTTCTCCCTACTAGGTCAAAAGCTTAATATCTGAAATGGAATCAAAACTCATGCAATCGATGAAAACCATCTATTAAGTAGATAATAACTAAATCAAACATGGAATATGTCACATATATCAACAATGAACCAAAATCAAGACCTAGGGTTCATCAATCTAAGAGAAACAGGTCTTGTTCGTAGAGAAGAGGAGAGAGATTACAAAAATGCTCAAGATCTTCATCTTCTAATTGAACCTTTGACTTCAAGGTCAACCCAAGCCTTCAATTAAAATCCAAGATCACTCTAGAACTCTCATTGGTGTTTTCGGTCGAAACCCTAGAGAGAGAACCAAGTTCTCCTCCAAAAACCAGCTCTCCTTTCTCTCTATCAGCTATTGTCTTTATAGTTGCTCGATAGTGCCGACATCACGGTCACTATTCACGGCCATGATAATAGCAAGCTTATAGTGATCTCGGCAAAGAAACATACTATTTTGGGTCATTTTCACGGTCTCAGGACCGTGATAACTTTTAGGCCCACAAGACGCATAATGGTTGCTGGAATTTGGCAACTTCACGGTCTGAGGGTGATTATCACGGTCTCGGGACCGCGATAAATGAGTGATGCCCTTGAAGTCTTGCTCTTCACTCCCTAGGGGAGATTTTCACCCCCCTCAGGGTGTGACATTTTTTCCTGCCCGTGAACATTGCACGTCTTCCACTTTTTGACTCGTTTTGACCTCTGAATGATCCGAAACTCGTCCCGGACCTTCCCACACATACTAGGACCTGAAATGTGACAAAAAAAGCACAACGGAGCGTAAAATAGATCGAGGAACGACGATAACCAAGTCAAACAATCAAGATATGAGGAGTAAAATATGTGTAATTATGCCCGAATCAATGAGGGGGAAAATGAAATAAAAGCTTGAATTTGGTAGTAATTGAATTTTTTTCCACTTTATTTTTTTGTTTGTGATTCTATTCGAACATTTTAAATGCATTTTGAACATACAATAAAGAAAAAATTAAAGATTTATTATTATTCGAACATAATTGTTAATGATTCTTATTATTCGAACATAATTTATTCATGACATTTTCCTAGTGTAATTCATGTACAAATTAAAGGCAAAATTTTTCAAAATGGAACATGAAATTAATTGATAAGGTAAAAAGGTCATGGTGTCAGATGTTAGATTTTAAATTCATTTGATAACATGACTATTGATCTTATTATACTTAGCATTTCAAATACAACTTAGCCTATTGGTTAAATAATAATATAAGAGATAATAATGATTTGGACTAATAGGTTGCAAGTTTGAATTTTAGTAATGATTGTTATATATTTATTTAGTTTTAGTTTAGTACAACTTATTCAATTATTACAAAATTAAATGGTGAAAATGATATAAAAAATTGCAGGTCTTATTAAATCCTATCTCGCAAAAAGTTGCTCTAAACTTAAGATATTAATGCTTCACATTTCTTACCAACCCAAAAAATAAAACTACCAATTCTATCAACAGGCTAGGTTCCTTAACTTGCGTGTCATAGATAAACAGGCCAAAGATGAAAGATTGGTTATGAACATGGTTGTCATGTTCGGCTGGTCGGTTCAATCTGTGCTGGTCATGAAACAGACATAAAATTATCGGTATGTCCAGAATGATCAATTTACAGATTAAATAAATGATTTCATTTTAGTAAATTTGATTGATAAAAAATGAATTTATTATATAGTTTACGAATATAAAATTAAAAGTTTATGTAATTTGTTGGATACGGGTATAAATGTTTAGATATAGACGTTAAATGTGTATTTAAATATGAGTATTTATTATTTTATTTGGAATGTTGTATTTTATTAAGCGGTATGAACCGAAACAAACCGATTATACCACTGGTCGTACCATTCCACATGTTAAACCAACGCAACAATATAAACCGGTTTGACTATTTTGATTATGAATAACATCATCTTTTTTTTTTTGACAAAAGATAATCATATATTGATTCAAAAAATAGGCAATTACAACCTGGAGGTCAGCCAAGACTGGAAATCGAAAAAACGACTCGTAGTCGGGTACAAAGAAAGGGCCTTTCGAACCACCAAATGGGCTGCCCTATTACTACTCCGACCTACAAATCGAACACTGAACCCCGGGTTACTGGACAGCCCCAGCACCACTTCTTCCAGAATCGCACCCATCCTGTTATCCCTAGTATCAGTCCTCAGAATTTTGTCGATGACTACCTTGGCATCCCCTTCAAATCTGACGTCCGTGAAACCCTGCTCTAGATACCAAAAAATACCCTCGCGAAGGACAAGCAGTTCCACCACCATGGGGTCATCAATTATCGGAAATTGGACCCCTTTAGCCAGAAGGACCGCCCGAGAAGGGGTCATCAAAACCATTCCCCCCGCCGAATGAGACCCGCTCCTAGTAGCCCCATCCCACATGCACACAACCCCAGCCTGAGATTCCAGCCCTGGTTGCTGCGATAAAGGATCTGGGGCCTGAAGAGCTTTATCCACTGGAAGGCGCACCCACTCCTCATACTGCTGGGCAAACTGGCGCATCAAAGCAGGAATCCCAAACTGCTTACCTTCAAAAACCACCCAGTTTCGTGACCGCCAGATTCGCCAAAGGACCGCCACCATTCCCATAAAAAGAGCTGGCTGATGAATTAAAGCCATCAACCTTTTAAGAAAGAGAGGGAATGTATGACGAGGAAGCCCCTCCCCTAGGTACTCAAGTCCCGAATAGCCCCACAGGGCCCGTGCCACCGGACAGTCCAGAAACAAATGCTCCATCGTTTCCTTACTCTCCCAGCAAACCGGACAACGAGGATGCACCGGGACCTTCTTCTCTATGAGAGCTTCCGTAGTTGGCAAAATTCGATTGAGGAGCTTCCAAACAAACACCTTTAATTTCGGAGAGATATTAGCCTCCCACAACCGGATCCAACTAGTCCTGTCCATCCAACTTACAGTGGCTTTCACACAACCCCTCCTCCTATCAAGGGATACAGCTAAGTGATATGCAGACTTAACAGAGAAAACCCCATCAGCAGTATCATACCAGACAAGCCTATCCTCAACGCTATGGCGCGGGAGGGGAATAACTTTAATAAAACGACAAGTAGGTGGGTCAAACTACTGACTAAGTTTGCTAACACACCACCGCCCTTCCCCATGACAAATCAGCTCAGCCACTGGAGGGTCTCCTCCACTTGGCAAAACCTGCGGATTATACCTCGGGGGGTCCAACTGGCATTGGGGGATCCAAGTGGAATGCAGAAGAGATGCCGATCGCCCATTGCCAATTTGCCATTTCAGTCCCATCTCCAGCAACTTTCGACCAAACAGGACACTCTGCCACCCCCACGACGGGCGTGAGCGAGCTTTAGCATGCAGGAAATGCCCACTAGGAAAGTATTTACCCTTATAGACCTGGGCGAGAAGCGACTGTGGTTCGCAGAGAATACGCCACCCAATTTTAGCAAGAAGGGCCTGGTTAAAATGTTCAAATTGGCGAAATCCCATCCCACCCTCATGCTTACTCCTACACAAATTACGCCAGGACATCCACCGGATTTTAGAATGACCCTCATTAGCGCCCCACCAGAAGCGGGCCACATGTTTGTCCAAGAGACGACACAGAGAAAGAGGCAGCTTAAAGCAGGACATGACATGCAAAGGCAGTGCGAGGGCTATAGACTTTATCAGCGTTTCCCTCGCCGCCCAAGACAACGTTCTCTGCTTCCAACCCTGGAGCCGTTCCAGCAACTTCTCTTCGAGATATCGGAATGTCTCCATTTTTGACCGAGCGATCAAAGACGGCAACCCCAAATACTTATCATGGACCCCCACTGCCCCCACACCCAAAACCGCCGCTAAAAATTCTTGGTCCGGGGTCGAAATATTTTTGCTGAAGCAAACCGCAAACTTAGCCAAATTCACCCGCTGACCACTCAGCTCCTCGTAATCATTCAAAACCTCAATCAAATTTTCACATTCCTGGAGCGTGCCTCGCAGGAATAGATACGAATCATCAGCAAAGAACAAGTGCGAGATCCTAGGGGCACGCGGAGCCACTTTAACTCCCGCCAATCTGTTTTCCGAAATAGCCTGCCTCAGGAGAGCCGCAAACCCCTCAGTGCATAGCACGAAAAGGAGAGGTGATAAGGGATCCCCTTGGCGAAGCCCCCTCGAAGGACTGAAAAACCCCGACGGGGTACCGTTCATAAGCACAGAAAAAGACGCAGAGCGGAGACATTCAGAAATCCATCCTTGCCACCTCGAGTTAAACCCCATTTTTTCCAAAACTGCAAGTAGAAAGGGCCACGCGACTCTATCATAGGCCTTTTCCATGTCAACCTTTAGAGCCATGTACCCTTTCTTCCCCTGCGTTTTGATTTTCAGATAGTGCATTAACTCATGTCCAAGGAGGATGTTCTCAACAATTTGTCTTTCACGAATAAACTCATTTTGCCCCACCGAGACAATCTGTGGTAGGATGACTGATAGTCGTTCCGCCATGATTTTGGTTATAACTTTATACACAAACTGGCACAAACTGATCGGACGCAGCTGCCTCATCGATTCCACATTATCCACTTTGGGAATTAAAGTGAGCCAGGTATGATTGAAGCTACGTAGCATTCGCCCAGTATCGAAGAAAGAAACGACTGCCTCAGCCACAGAATTCCCCACAATCCCCCAGAAAGCCTTAAAAAACTTCCCCGTAAACCCATCGGATCCGGGGGCTTGTTTTGAACCCATAGCAAAAACTGTTTTTCGCACCTCTTCCGGATGCACCACTGCTGTTAGGACATCATTCATTTCCTGAGTGACACAGCGGTCAATCGGTAAAGCCCCAATCCGGTCCCGCATGTTCATAACCTGGTTCTCTGAAGAGAAAAGATGTTTATAAAAATCAGTCGCAACATCCGCCTTCCCTTTCTCATCAGTAACCCATTCACCATTGTCCTTTTTTAAGCCAGCCACAAAGTTACGTTTACGCCGCGTCCTGGTCACGGTATGGAAGTAGGACGTGTTTTTATCACCCTTTTTCAACCAATGAACTCTGGACTTTTGCTGCCAGTAAACTTCCTCCGCCTCCCATTGTCTGTTTAATTCCACCTCAAGGTTTCGGATCTCATCCCAATCAATCGGGTGAATTTGCTTGATCCTTTCAATTTCAGCCTGAAGAGTCCTTATATTGCGTAAGGAATTGGTGGTCCCAGCTCTGCTCCAATCATATAATAAATGACGAAGCTTCTTGAGGCGTTCCCATAAGCGAAACATGGGAGTCCCCTGCACCTCTTCCTGCCAAACACACTCCACCATAGCTCTAACTTTTGGATTATCCGCCCACCGGGCATCAAACCGAAAGAGGGGGCGACTGTTCCGGACATAGGGCTTATCAGATAGAACGAGGGCTCGGTGGTCCGACCCCTGATCAGTAAAATGCTTCACCAAGGTATCCGGGAAGCAGTCGATCCAGGACTGGGAGCAAAGCGCTCTATCCAGTCTTTCCCGGATACAAGCCGCCCCCATCCATTTGTTCGTCCAAGTAAACTGATCCCCTTGATAGCCTGGATCCAAGAGGCCCAGGTTTTGAATAAAATTTCGCAGACTAAGAGATTGCGCCGCATTCCACTGGTTCCCCCCGTCCTTTTCGCTCTCATGCAGAGTCGTGTTAAAATCACCTATGATAACATAGGGAACTTGAATGCCCTCACAAATCTCCTGGAGCTGACCCAGTTGGGTGGCTCTAATCATAATATTGCAACTAATGTAAACATACACCACCACATAAGAAAAGTCCATTTCATTAACTTGAACACAAATACAGAAATTGGAATGAAAAAACACCGAAGCATCAACTTCGGGGGACCAAGCCACAACTAAACCACCAGATGCGTCAATCGCATCAACAAAAAAGCAACAAGAAGAATCAAAACCTAATCCACGCATACGGCGGGAAACTACTCTCCGTCTCGATCATGTTTCCGAAAAAAACACAAGATCCAGTTTATTAGAATGTACTAAGCCGACAACTGTTTGGAATGTGAGGGACGGCCCAATTCCTCTCACATTCCAGACCAGTAGCCTCATTTATCAGGGTGCGGCCATTCGAGGCTGGCTACCTCCACCTTTTCATCATTCACCAAATCCTCCATAAACTGCCTCTTCGGCGATGGGGCGTCCCCTATTTCACCCACCATTGTCTCTAGCGATCTCTTCCAGTTTCCAATCATCGGATCTAGAAGGTTCGACCCATACTGATACACAGTAGTACTAGGCAAACCCTTCTCCTCATGGTTCCGTTCCACCACACTGCCATTTTCACCATCCCAATCACTAGCCCACTCTTGAACGCAGCAACCACCTTGTGGACATGGCCATGCGCAGCATGCTGGGAACTAGAGGCGCGCTTCCGAACTTCAAACCGGCCGCCATTATCATCAGAGTTAGAGTTAGGGGATTGCGCCCCCTCTATTCCCAACCCATCAGCATCAATCTCATCCAGCTTCCCATCGGCATTGCTCCGCTCCACCGTATTCCTTTCCTTGCGCCCCAGCTGTGATTTAGCTGCAGGTAATGGGGCCGTGATATCACGATCCTTGGCGCCTTTCTTCTTGCGGATCTTAACACCCTCCGTCGGCTTAGTAGCAACAGGTCCAGCACTGAGCATCTTGGCTTGGACCAGAGGGCGGTCAGTATCCCTTTGGGCAGTCTCCAAATCACCGGTAGCAGCGGTTCCTCTACTTGCTGCCGGCGGTTTAGGATGAGCCGCCTGAGACTTATCCCCCTCCTGGTTCACAACGGACGTATGCTCATTCCCCGGGAATTCAAAATCATCGTCAGAGTCCTCCTCCAGCAGGAGACGCCGACGGCGAGTTTCCGCAAAGGGGCCGCTGGGAACCGGCGAGACTTTGTCCATATCCGTCACTGGAGGAAGCACCGGCTCATTATCACAGCGAGCCACATTGTCACGCATTGGCATATTTCGACCGCGACTCAGCCTTCGATGACCACCACGGGGGGACTCCTGAACCGGCTGCCGCCGACTGTCCTGGCCATTCATAGCCCGTCTCAATCTCTTTCCAGTACGAAGTCTTGGGGATTTGGACATTCGGAAGCCTCTAGGACTCTTCCGGTGCTGCCCAGCGATCGATCCGCTCGGTTCCTGACGCATTTGGTTCGCTTTCTGCAGTTGGGGCATCGGGGCAGCCTGTTGCATAGGGTGACTTTGTCTCCCCGCCATGGGCTCCTCTGTACGCGCCTGTCCACGGCCACTTGGTTCGGAATAGGGTTTATGTGCATGGACATTTTTATTCACCCACACAGTATTGCGCGGTCCTCGAAAAGGATGGGAGTTGTTGTCATCCTCATAGACCTTCTGGCCTATCTTCTTTGTGATCATGTGCGGGCCAAAGTTCTCCTTCCGGTTTGGGGGATCATAAGCACAGTCCCTTTGGACATGACCCACCCGTCCACAATGAAAGCAGAAACTAGGCAGGAACTCATATCGGAGATTGACCCCAAAAACAGCCAATTTCTTCACTTGTCGTAAACAGCTGAGATCGTAGCGGCTTGGTGAAGTCCATAAGAGCTTTGACTTTGACGAAGTATTCCCCCGTGTCCTTACACGCGAAGACTCCCGATTCTAGGACTTGGCCAATAGTAGGGGATATCAGTTTGTGACCAAATTGTTTGGTACAAACGTCTTCACGGATTCCCCAAAGTTGGACTCGAAACGGGGCAATTGCCATAGCATCGACGACCGCCTTAGTGATCGTTGGGGTCTAGGAACGCAAGCTAACAACTCTGTCCCGTAGAACCCAAGGACTGTGCTTCAGGACCCAAGTTTTGGCCTCTTCACTCGGCAGCACAAACTCCACCAGACCATGTTTAGCCACTAGGGCACGGATCTGGCCTCTCCCTTGCCACTGGGAATTTGCTGCCTCACGCAGCTCCCCAATAGGCACAGCACTATCAGCAAAAACACGTCCAAGCAGAGAGCAAGAGGTACGGAATCTCGCGGACTGGACTTCTCCCAGGGTGAACTGCACAACTTGGTCATCAGTGACATGCGTCATCTTGGGCACCTGAAAACACAAGGTTAGAGGGTGGCCGATATTATTCATAGCACACGACATCACACTACTCTCAGACCGCTGCACATCTGGAGGTGGACGGTGACTCATATGATCAAAGTTGAGAGAATAACAGCTCGCGGGGGGTTTACCACCCGGTGAACCAGTACCTGGGAACGCAAGAACGTCGACGGTCGTCTGTGCGGGAGGTGGGGGGGCTGAAATTGTCTCCAACAGCAGGTTTCTCTTTTGATGGGGCAGAGAAGCCGGCCTAGCCAGACGTGCTCTATATAAGAAGCTCACCCCACCCCTTTCACAAGGAGACGTAACCGACGTCTTTGTTCTTTGAAGAGTTCTAGTAGGACTCAGCAATTGAATTTGAAATTGAAAAGAAGTTGGGCGGATAATAAACAAGCTGGATATCTTCCCACCTTCGGGGATCTCGGGAAATCTCGGAAAAAGAGAGAACTTCTTATCCGCCCAGCTTTTACGTTGCCAACGTTGCTCAACCGCCGTTCCGGATTTTCCATCGTCGGAATCAGCTTTATCCGATATCGGTCCAGCCCTCACCGGAAGAAAATCATACAGCCCAGTGAACCTACGTAAGTGATCATCGCGATCCAGGGCCTCAGGAGTCATCACATGTCGACCGTCATTTTTAGTTAACAAGACATCCTGGGCACTGCTAAATGTTTCGGCAGTCGCCGCAGATGAGGGGATTTCTACCGATCCCACTTCCGCCTCCGATGACGACGGAAGTCTAAAGCGCCATCCCACCTTTGGGGATAGCTTAGGTTTTTTGAATCGTGAATCAACCACTAACTCACAATCATCACGATTGCGCTTTCTCCTATCAGAGGCGCAAGCACGTTTAACCACACGAGGGACACGCTTAACTCCACAGTCCACATTCGTGTGAATTTGATTAAGGGGGCTCGATTCCGGGGCTGTTTCAGCTCTCCCAAACCAGCGGGCCCTAGCAGGGCGCTCTGCGATACTGAGATTCGCCAAGCACTCGTGGAAGACGGCTTCGATCAATCCGACGAGCATGTCTCCAAGCAATCCGATGAGCAAGCTCCCACCGCAGACGCAGAACTTGAAGAGAGAGGACAGAGCATCCCTCATTTTTTTTTTTTTTTAACAATTTTACCATATGAACAACATCATCTTCGATTATCCTTTAATCTATTTCCAATGGAAATACTAAAAAAATAGAATGGTTACCTTTAGGCTTTATGGTCCGAAAAGATCTTCGGTCAGACTTGAAGACTTGGCTTTTGATCTTTTGCTCGTCCTTTAGGACCTTCAAAAGTCGGTATTAAGCTTACAGTATTGGTGCATGATTACATGTTGCTCTTGAGTTTTTGCTTTTGCCATTTTCATATTTTGCAAAATACTCATCCAAGCATCATTCCACCAACACGAATTATTATTATTTTACATCTTTAACAAAATATGGACACTACATAAACAATGACCGATTGGCTTGATCTTCCTGCGTCGTTTGGTACCACTTTCGTTAGGTTAAAAAGAATGCCATTTCTTTCATGGCCACTCATTTTGCTCACAAGTGATCTGTTTGGTGGACGAAAGAGCCAAAGCAAAAGAAACAAATGCACCAAGAAGACTCTGATTACTGAGTCACCTGCATACTTTTGTGTTAATTATTTGTATACTTAGGAGCCAACAATTGTATGTTTAGGTATGATTGTTTTTATATCTAGGACGGAATTAGGATTTTTGAGACCGGGACTATTATCATAAGAAGTGAAGAAAAAAGTTGGACAATAATAATATAAAAGGAAATATTATCTAATTGTCATAATCACTATTTGAGATTATTAGAAGCGTTAGATAGGATCCACACTCAACGTTTATGCCAATGTATGTTCAACATACATAATTACATTGATGAATTTTACAATGTTTTAAAGCATTTGTGCTTTAATTATTTTTACCTTTATGGTACAACTTGAAGTTGTACCATAATGGTACAACTTCAACTTGGACATACCAATATTTTTTTGTACAAATTCCTTTATGATACAAACCTGAATTTGTATTTTAATTTGTGTTATCGGTACAACCTGAAGTTGCACCATAACATAAAGTTACAAATTCACTTATGAACTTGTACTTTTAATATTATAGTACAACTTTAAGTTATACATTAAAACATCAATACTTTAAAGCATAGTAAAAGTGCTTCAATTACATTACGAGCAAAAAAGTTAATAACCTTTACAATTTGTCACATGTTATTCTTTATTGTTGTTACTGAAAAGTGAATGTTTTTGAATATCAATACTTTTATAAGAGCTCGAAAATCAAAGGTAGAACGGTGGCATGTACTATGGAGTAAACATACTATCCCTATATATAGAGTTCTCGCTTTGTTGATAATTCTCCATGGAATTACAAGTAGAGATAAACTAGAGAAATGGGGGAAAATCACAGATGCGTATTGTGTTTAGTGTGAAGGGGTTGAAGAGAATAGAACACACTTGTTCTGCTGCTGATCTTTCTCCTTGTAGATGATTACTACAATCTTTGGCAGAGTGATAGCATCTGGGAAGCCTTACAAAAGCTGATCTGCAGGGTCAGGTGATAGCTGCTATCTGGTGTTGGACTCTCGGGCTGCGATGGAAAGAAAGACGTGTTTGTGTATTTGGAAGCTGCAACATGGATGTGTAATCTCTTGTTGCTCAGTTTGAGGACGAGCTCAAATTTTGTTCTACAGGAAATGATGCATTTTGTAGGTAGGTGAAGCAAATTTCACATTCTAGTCGTTTCTTATGTGTTTAGAGATTTGAGTGTTGTTTTGACATGTAAGTGGTCAAAACAATGGAGCACGTTTCTAGTTTTCTTAAACCCTATCTGTTAATCAGTTGCGTTTAGAGGTGGCAATTTCAATCCAATCCACCAATCCAATCCATCAATCCATTAAAAATATCCACCTAATCCAATCCATTTAAATCCAATCCATTTGATCCAAATTCAATTGGATTGGTGGATTCATGGATTGGATCCATGGATCATTGGTAAATTACGGTTTAGTACCTATAATTTTTATTTTTTACATTTTGGTACCTAAAATTTAATTTTTATACGAAAAATATCATTGGAAAATTACGTTTTGGTACCTAAAATTTTTCATTGTAACATTTTAGTACCTAAACTTTTTACATTTTACATATTGGTCCTTGGTTGAAGATGTCATTTGGATTCATGGATAATCCACCAATCCATTAGATCCAATCCATGAATCCACCAATCCATTAGATCCAATCCATTTGATCCATGGAATCACCAATCCAATCCACCAATCCAATCCATTTGCCACCTCTAGTTGCGTTGGAATAAAATTGTTTATTACCAAAAAAATAGAAACAAATTATTCTCAGAACTATGAATTTATAAGCTGAAGAATTTAATTTATCTAGTTTGGAGTTAAAGTACTTAAGAAGATTAGAATGTGAAGGCTAAGAAGCTAAATTGATAAAATATAAATGGATATATTGAATTTTAGAAAATATTTGACTTAAAATTTAAAAAAAGAAAATAAAAAGATCATTTGTTGTTGGATACCAATAGGACTAGAACCACAGATCATCAACAAATCCATTAGACTAGAGGAGACTGTATTTGTATATCCTTCTATAAATTATTTCCAAATAGATTTTTCACAATCTATACAAAGTTCTTGATACTTAAATATATATGTGATGTCCAAAATTCAGAGAGGGCACAAGAACAAAAATCTAGCTCCATGCTGCAACCGGGATTAATCGACACTAAAATGAAAGACAACGATACACAATGTGTGTTAGCTACTTTATGAACGAGGAGAGAGCGAGACTCATTATATTCGAGAAGATTACAAATTAGTATGAGAAGTATTTATAATAATTCTTCAAAAATCTAACCCTAACCCTATAGAGTAAAAAACAATGTTACAGATCAGGGTCAGACCAAAAGTCCATACAAATGTATCTTTATGATCCACCTAACTTAAAAAAAAAAAACCCCCGATCATCTAATTCAAGTCACATTAACATCTTGAGCTTCAAAAAATGGCAGTTGAAGTGGAGCATCGGTACCGGCAGCAAATCAAAGACTAAAATTTTGCAGTGGTATGAAAAGGTTGGCTATTATTTTCTATTTTCAAAGTTTGTTGTTTTTTCATAGTATAAAAGATAGGACTAATAAATTGTATTTACCCTATTTTGGATATCGAAACATAAATTTTGAAGAATATTTTTCATAGACAAATAAATTTTTAGGTATATAATTGTAACATATAAACATGACGATTCTAAATTATAATTTGTCAAATAATCTAAGAATCTATTTTAAAAAAATAAAAATAAAAGAGAGCCCGCATTGAGCTATTTGAAAAAAAAGGAAGAGCGAGCCTTGTATTGCGATTGGCTAACATTAACAGATTTACTTTTCTCTGCATTTCCTTCCACCGATCCAATCCTTATATGTGAGTTTCACTTCCCCGGTTCTGCATTTGATTTTGCTCTTCCTTTTGTATGAAAGGGGGCGAGTGAAGACCAATGTCATCCACATAGGTTTTCGCCTTCGCCATGAATGTGAAGCAGAGAGAGCACTATGCAGACAGATGATAAAATAAAAGTAAAAGAGAGCTAAGGAAAAGCAAAGATGTGGTGCGGGAGGTGGGGTTCCAATTATGAAATTCAATACATCGAAAGCACTAAACAACAGCAAAACTTACAAAAAGAAACTATATTATTGCCCCATAAATCATTGACCGTGGACTGCTGCCTTTCCGTTGATGGATTTTCCTTCCTCGTAGTTCTATCCAACCGGCCAAAGAATTGTTTAACATCAGCCAGTTGTCAAATCAGTTCAATGAATTGAGCGAGTTCAAAAGGTAAATTGCAAGTTTGGTCACTCAAATTATTAAAAAATTTCACATTTGCCAGTAAAATTAGTTTATTTCATTTATGGTCACTAAAATTAGTTGAACAGTTCAAGTTTGGTCACTCTCCATCAGTCACCGTTAACTTTCGCTGATGTGGCAGTCAACTCTGATAGTTGACAATTAAATGTGTGACGTGCCAATTAAAAAACTAAACAAATAAAATTTAATCTTTTTATAATTTTCACCTCATTAACACAAATACAGCAAATTAAAATAACATAAATGTTATAATTTTCGCTCCACCAACTTCCTCCTAGACCGCGACTGGGGGAAACCCTAGTAGCGGCGGTTTCCCCCAGTCGCGGCGGCCGCTGCCGCCACCAGTTCCAAATCATCGACCAGATCAATCCCATGTTCGACGACAAGCAGCAGAGCAACCATCCTCCGCCTCCGTACGACCAGCTGGCTAATTCCTTCCCATCCAACAACTTCAACTACCCTATGGCGGCGGGTGCCTTTTTCGGCGGCGGCGACGCGTCCCCTTCTAATAATAATAATTCTGTTGTAGCAGTGGACGCGATTATTTCTCCGACGATGGCTAAAGAGAAGTTGGTGATGACCAGAGGGATGGAGGAAAGAGCTCCTTGCTCACCAGCCGGTTCAATTAGGCCAAAATGAAGGTTCTGAATCATCATCATCCCCACAAATGGGTATCAAAGAAATACCCAAATGATCGCAGATGCGGAATGAGAGAATGCGGTGCCCTCCGTGACGCTGAGCTGCAGATGGAAGTGGAGTGAAAATTATAGTATTTATATTTTATTTATTTTTTGGGTTAATATATTTCTATGGTCTGAACTTTGCACATAATAAACATCATGGCCAATCTTTTCGATCTACAACATCCTGACCCAAACTATACATCAAAGCAACTAAATTGGCCAAACCCAATGTTTGACCGTTATCTTGGACGGTCAAACACGTTGACTAACGGTCAACGCGTCAGGTCACCGCCAAATCAGCACTTATCACTTTAAATAATAGATTATTCCACCCATATCAAATTATCTTTTTTATTTTGAACAAAAAGAATTAAAAAAAGAAAAAGAAAATTTATTTTTTGGGTCCTCCCTCTTCTTCCTCTGCTTCCTTGTCTCCACCGCCTCTGCAGCCGATATTGCGCTCCAATCGCTGGCCATCTATTTCGTCCCCAAGTCGTTCCTCAAGTTCAAGCTCCTCCACGAGCTCGACATCAACAACAATCGCTTCGTCGAAGAGTTCCCACTGTCGTCGTTTCGCTCCCTTCCCTGAAATTTCTAGATCTAAGATTCAACGAATTCGAAGGCTCCATCCCTTCCGAGCTCTTCGACAAAGCCTTGGATGATATGTTCCTAAATGATAATCGGTTCACCCTTCGGGTATTGGGAACATGAAGAATGAAGAAGGTTCAACATCTCAATGTGGCGCACAACCAGTTCACCAGGGTTAACGAGAGAGACCAAACTTGAACTATTGAACTAATTTTGTTGGAGATCAAACTTGGTTAGAAGTGAGGGTGTTTAACACCTAATTTATTAGTGTGATGCTAAAACTATCTCCAACAAATAGAAATACTTCGTTTTATTAATACTAGCTCCAATCAATAGTAATTATTTGGTTTTGATGATTTATTTATTCGAGAGTTTCACCACAATGAATGCGAAGGTAGGGACACACTTGTCATTATTAAAAATTTAGAGGGGAAAGGAGGCTAGGGAGAGGACACACTCATGTTTGTTATGCATGAATTATGTGGATGATAATACATAAACTAGAAAAAACAACAAAGCACACCACCAATATTATAAGACATACCAGATCCTCACCCCACTGCAAAATTCATAAAATATATTATAAAACACACAAAGGATATATAAAGCTTGTAAAGCATATACACGCATGATGTATGCTAGTCTTTGCCATATATATTTCATTGAATTAGAACAGTCTGTTATTATTTTTTAGATTAAATGAATCTTGTGGCTTGGGTTAGAGAATTAGGGACTAGAGTTCACCTATTAGAGGTTAGGTTATAGTATCATGCCCAAAATTTGGTTAATTTGTGCTATAAATAGTAAAACTCGACGGGCGTACAATATATGACTAACGTACGCTAGCCTGAACTATATATATATATGGGGAGTTCTACGCTACCCAGGGTGAAAATCCGGGGTACCGCATATCAGGAGTAAGAAAACGCTATCCAGAACTTGAATTGATTAATCTTTTGGACATGATACTATAATCTAACCCTTAAAGATCAAAATCTAGGTCTTAATTCTCTAAATCTTATACCCCAAGATCAATTTAATTAGAAACAATAATCGACGATCATGATTCGTCCAAATATAGGCAAAAATATCAATGCACCATCTTAGGGTTTATAGTTTATGATTTAGATAATTAGGACCTAGGATTCACTCGTTAAGGGTTGGGGTATAGTATCATGCCAAAAAATCTGGCTAATTCGAGGTCTAGATAGAGTTTTCGTACTTAAGGTATGCGGTACCCCGGATTTCACCCGGGGTACCGTAGAAGGCACCATATATATATATATGGTGGCGTATTGGGTGCACCCGCCTCATAATTGTCATTCTGACCATGCGATTCATGTCAAAACGGTATCAATTGTTGCTTATGATATTATGAACAAGAAGTACATGAATTTGAAAAAAAATTCATTCAAAATTTACTTTAATTTGAAGGATTTAGGGTTTAGGTTTACAATTTGGGATTTTGGGTTGGGATTCAAAATTGAAGGTTAAGGGGTTAGGGTAATGGATTGATTTGTTATGATTCTATGTCATATCAGCATATTAGATTGAGAGTACTAATTAAAGTTCAAAATTTGATGTATTATGGACGCTTTTAGAGTTGGGTGCACTGATTGCACCGAAGTAGCCATTATATATATGATAGGAGTGATTCAAGCCTAATTATACATATTGTACCCTATTTTCTTTATTGTTTGATGTGGTGTTTAGTGTTCCTTGGCCTATATTACACAAGGTTTTGCTTCATTTCTCACATTTCATATCATAGGATGCAAATATGATCGAGGAACAAATTTCGTGACAAATGGAGGCAAAAATGGCAAAGAAAGGAGCATAGCAAAGTGAACACGGCCTAGGACACATTCGTGTTCCTGCCCCTGTACCATATCATAACCCAGGACATGGATGTGTTCCTAGGCATGCATTGATTTTGCCATCGAAGAAAATGACCTCCAACATGGGCATGTTAGTAGCTCGTGTACGGAGCTGAGAGATATAAGGCAAGTGACGTTTTGTGAGCACTTGAAGAAGTCACGATCTCTGAACTGTGAGATCAACAACAAAGTCATGAGTTCGTCCTAGAATGGTGCATTTTGATAAGTGACATAGAACACATCCTAAAATACACTGATATTCCTATGCCTTGTTAGATCTCTCTGTGGTAGAAGTATCGAGTCAATCACTCTAGGGAAGTAATCAACATCAACCGAATGAAGGAATTAGGGGATTCATGCTTAAGCGAGCTCCCACCTTGTAATTAGTTAGGGTAGTGGTGATATTAGCGTAGTTAGTTTTGTTTTTAATCACTATTCTTGTTTTGATAGATAACAAACCAAAGTTGAAGTAACTGTAGATCTAGAGACCATCGGGTTTGATAATTTGATTACTTGCTTCCACTATACTACACCTGGTCGTTGGTTATGCTTTACCTTCAATTGAGAGTGTATTTTATAATTGAGTAAAGGAGTATATATATCATACCAAAGTTCACAAATTCAATATCTTTAAAAGCGATGGAAGTTGGATTCCAAACCATTTGTTATAGTTGAACGAACAATCACAAAGTAAGAAAATAAGAACACATATTTCCACATGGTTCATTAATACAATATGTGTTAGTTAGTCTACATGCAGGAGCATCCAATTTCACCAAGTCAAGAAGTGTACAGATTATCGAGGGACGAAAAAATTAGCAAGATCCTCATTACTTCTGCCGACGATAGATAGAATTCAAGTCACAATGACCCCATATTCCATACCCAATCCCATTTACTTTTTTTAAAGACACCATTTCCCGATTCCCACTTCCCGCAATTGGAAAAATCCAATTCTCCCTTCTTGCTCCCCCCATCTTTGCTAAAAAGAAAACATATACAATTAGTCACCGTAGGTGTTTAAGCTCTTGTTCTTGTTGATGACAAAACATCAATTGAATCATCAAAAGGAAATGTTTATGCCTTGGTTGATAATTTCCCATCTGCCCTTGGAAACCGAGGGGTCTCGGATTGCTTGGGGAAGACTAAGAGAAGTTCGGATGGTTTCGCCACCCCGAGTTGTAAGTGTTGTTGTAGGGGTTGTTGTTCACCCTAGCATTAGCGACGAAGCTCACTTGTTCCACGGGGGTTCTTGCTTCCTTCATCAATTGGCACTTCAAAATCTCATGGTCGGTACTTGAACACCAATCACATGCCATCAACGACTTCTTCCCTTGCTTCTTATCTTCAAGAAGAGCATCAATCAACCGATCAATTTTGGCGGAAAGTGGAGGACTCACTTCCATAGAGTGTACTCCTCTCTTGGCATCCCTCACACCACTTCTCGTCAAACCCTAACCATACCCTTGTGTCGCCATATCTTCAAGCAATTGGGTTAGCTCTGGTGGAGTCTTGTTCATCAACTTCCCTTTAGACAGAGATTCAATGAGAATCTTGTCTTCTTGGTGGAGACCGCCGTAGAAAGTCTCAATCCAAAACTGTTCATCAAATCCATGATGTGGGCATTGGAGGAAAAGTCAGAATACCTCTCCCATGCATCCCTCAATGACTCACGCTCCTCTTGTTCAAAATGGATGATCTTTTTGCGCCACTCCGCCGTCTTGGAAGGTGGCCAATATCGGGTCATGAACTTGTTGAGCAAGTCATCCCATGAGGTAATCGAGAGAGGTGGTTTATTGTTGAGCCACCTGAGCACATTCCCCGCGAGAGAGCAGGGGAATAGCCTCAACTTCAAAGCATCTTCGGGCACCCGCACATTCCCCGCGAGAGAGCAGGGGAATAGCCTCAACTTCAAAGCATCTTCGGGCACCCATTTATCTTCAAACTTCCCACAATCTCGATAAACCTCTGAACATGCTCCCTCGGAGACTCATCTCTAAGCCCATGGAATTGCACATTGTTTTGGATCATTGTGATGAGCCCGGGCTTGATCTAGAAATTGTTGGCGGCCACGGGTGGATGTAAAATGGTAGGTTGAATATCCGCCGCCCGTGGAGCCATGTAGTAGCCCATGGTCCTCGTTGCTGCTCGGCTCCTGCTTGATCTTCTTGCTTAGCCGCCATCTCGGCTTCACATCCTTCCTCTTTCTCTGATTTAAACTCTTCCTTAACACAACTTCTTCAACTTCGGGACCAACTTGTTGTTGTCCCCTCTCCTTCAATACTTCTCCTTGCTTCCGCCAGATCCCTCTCACGAGCCAAAAGTCGGAGAGTGTAGTTGAGATCCTTCCTCTTCCTCAAATTACTCTGGGTCATACACCCTCCTGCACAGTCTTCAAAGAAACACAACTCGTCTAACACAAGCAAGATTCACACACAAAACAAAAAGTCAAAGCTAGACACCAAACAATCTTTTCAAAATAAAGGACCAAATCTTTCCCTGGCAACGACGCCAAAAACTTGACTCGTCCTGAATGTCACATTAAAAATCCCAATCAAAGCCCAAGTATAAACCTTAACTGGGTGTAGTATATGGCAAGTATGTTTTAAAAGTCAAACCCAGGCCGGTCCATGTACCCCTACTTTGATTGTTTGAAACATTATCTAGCAAACGGTTTTTAGTTGTAACTATGATTTAAAAAACTAAAGCGATTGGAAAAGTAAATGGTGTGAACACTAATTATTAAGGCTTCACCTGGTGTTGTTCCCCCTAGCTACATATAAAGGTAAGTTAAACCGAATGAAAGTGCATGGTAAAGGTGGTTGCTAACCGTAGGGAAGCGCAACAAATGAATCAAGTTCACTCTCTTGATCAATCGGCTAAGGGCCTACAAGTCAAGCTACCTAGTTAGCTCTCTTAGCCAACCGTCTAAGTATTGCCAAGGCTACACTCTCGAACCTTGGTTCGGACGGCTAAATCGAAACCAAGACAAGGTGCTTAAACTTAGCAAGAGGTGTGCCCTAATTTGCCCTAGATAGGTGGCTCAATAAGGCCAAGGAAACCCGGCTTTTGATAGCCTCTTAGCAAGAAGGGGGTTTCCCTCTACCTAGGTCAAATTGGCAAAGTAGTTGGAAATGGAAAACACAACACAATATCCATGAAAATACCTCAATACTTGCATTCAAACACAACCATACACAAATCACTCAATTCATACAAGCTTTCTCATGTTTCTATCTAGGGTTCACAAACACCTAAGTGAAATAAAGAACTAGTCCATGTTAGATAGATGGAATACACAAAAGAAAGAAGAGAAAACCATCTTGAAGATGAATGCTTTCTTCCTTTTGTGTGGAGATCAACCTTGAAAGTGAAAATTCACATAACCTTGAGCTTGGATGAAACTCTAGCCTCCTTCCTCTTCCTTGCACGTCACTTTCTCTCTCTAGAAGTCTTGAAAAGAAAAAGTTCTCTCACTAGGCTCTCTCCTCTCTTCTTTGAGCTCAACTCTCTTTATATACCAGACCACAGACTTTTCACGGTCCTAGTTCATGGTCGTGAACATTAGCTTGGGACCGTGATCTCAAGCAAAAGTGCACCAGTTAATTAATACACTTCACGGTCCAAGGCGAGTGTTCATGGTCCCAGTCGAGGTCCAGTGAGGGGCAAAAAACTCTCTGGAATCATGGCTCTTCACGGTCGGGGCGACATCTTCACGGTCCAGGCGTTCGTGAACTCCTGGCTTCCAGCGTGAACTCGGTTGTCCTCCCCCTTTTTGCCCGTTTACGCTCATTTTCGTCCAAAGTTCATTCCCAGGATTGATTTTACCTGCTAGGATCCAAAACATAACAAAACAAAGGCCAACCTAGTGTAAAACCGAACCCCATTAGGTGAAATTGCCTCAAACATCTATGGAAAAAGGCTAAAATGTGTGTATTTTGACCTGAATCAATATCATTACTTATTTCTCTAATGCGATTCTAATTTCTTTCAGCTTTCCTTTTTATTTTTATCGTCCCATTTATATCTTCCATTCTACTTATTAAAATTATGTCTTTACCTTTTCTGTAATTCAATTTTATTTACTTGTTTTTTCCTTTCATTTCTTGAAATAATTCATTTAATTTTCATGGATGCATGAAGATGAAGAACCTTGGGTATAGATACTGATGCATAACACCAAATTCTACAAATTTAAAATCAATTTTACCAATTAGATTGTATCTTCTTCACTTTAAGTTAAGTTTCAAAATTTTGTACAATAAATAAAAATAATTGTTATAAGCAAAATAATAGCAATTTTTAAATATTTTGAGTACAATATTTTTTAATTATGTGCGGCACCATGATATACAATGCCTCCATTAATGACTTTTCTTCATTTCAAAATATATCATAGTGAATGTCATTTTATGTAGTATTATTAATTCAATTTTTCTATTGCAAAAAATATGTAATTCAACATAAAACGAATTAGATGTAGTTTCTTAAAGTTCAAACATAATGGGGGAGTGGTTATGTATAATGCATAAAATTAGGGTTATTGATAACACCCAAATTTGTGTTATTTATCCTATATATTTAGGTTTGTTTCGTGCTAATTCATGTGCGTAATCAGAAGAATATCATCCATTGCATCCTTATTTTGTTCCTATTTGATTATGTCGTGATTTTAGGGTACTTTAGACGATATATGTGAATTAGGTACAAAAGGGGACAAGTGTAGCAAAATGGGCAGGAAGCTGATGATCACAGCCTGAAGGGAAAGATCTCAACCGAGAATGCAGACCGCGAAACAGAGGTGAAGATCACGGCCCGAGAACCTAAGTTCGCGGTCGCGAAACGGGAGACCTTGGGTGTGAACCCATGGAGAAGCAAACCGAGAGAGAACATAAAATTTCTACAGTCTGATCACAGTCACCGTCTTCCCTGACAGTGAGGAAGTTCTCGGTCGCGACTTACGGATCGCAACCGTGAAGTCAACCTGCGAACTTCTAGCAAACAAAGACCAAAACAGCGATGCTTGAAGATCCCGGTCTCAAAGGAAAAGATCACGACTACGATCTCCTCTTGCTCGACCACAAACTTGTCCGTCCCCCTAAAGTCTATGAATAAAGGACATCTTCCCCCATTTTAAGAGAGCTGATTTTGAGATAGAAATTTTTGGTTTAGAGAGAGAGAGAAAAGAGAGAAGCTGAAGGATGGAGAAGTGGAGAAGAAGTAGAATGATGAGAAGCTAGAAGAGAGGAGCCATCTTCTTTAAAATCAAGTCTTCCCCAAATTCTTCTATGTATCTTCTTCCCTCCTTTATTGAGTAGTCTCTAAAGGTACTTGGGGTTCTAAACCCCAAACCCTAGTTTTGCGGCTATTATGTAATGAATGAATATGTTAGGGTTTTGAATGAATGTGTTTGTCGATTTGATTTTAATGATTCCTACTTTAATTGTGCTTGGTACGTCGCACTAATCTTCTCTACTAGCCTACTTGAGCTTCTACGTTGCGTATGTAGTTTTAGGGTTAGACGGGTATGCGCCATCTGAAAAATTAGGGTTAGAACGCCTTTCTCGATGAACCCATGATGAAACCTCAGTGTGGGCGGTGGGTAGTACCCATTGAAATGAGCTAAGTTCTTAAAGCCCAAGATACGTGAGGCTATACCGAGGTGACAATGGGCTAGGTAGGGCGTACTCAGATGCGTGTGGATAATCATGAAGGCCACGAAAAAGATCTCACTCACCAATTCGCTTAAGCCAACATGTTTAGTCATTTGCATGATAGACTTAGGCTAGGGCGAGGGTTAGTTCCCCGATGTACCTGCTTTTATCCTTGTTTATTCTCTCTACTAGTTATTTCACTCGAAACCTCCAACACAACCGTTAAACTGATCGGCTAGATAACAACAATGTGAAAAGTAGGCTAGGGTATCGGGGTGTTAAGTTTGTGTCCTGTAGAACTTTTCTATGCGAAGAAAGTATTCTTTAGAGATAATACCTCTTGATCAGAAATCGAGAGAACCCTTCGGAATCTAAGAAGATTTGCAAGACCTCAACCTCCTCCAATGGTGGACCAACAACATCAACCTCAAGTTCTACCAAGACCTAGAACTATGGGATCTTACTCTTGTTCGGGGATCAAGGATATAGTGTTACCCATACGATACCCAAAACTTACGAGCCAAGAGTGCAAAATCACGCTTGGTATGATTTCCATGATCAAGACGATTATCAGTTCAAGGGGACGAAGGATGAAATACCTCATCATCATGTAGAGGAATTCCTGTTGCTAACCGATGGGCTGAATGTGAATTAGACGGTTAGGGAAATGGTTCTTCTGCAAAATTTTCCATTCTCACTTGTGGGAGAATCCCAAAGGTGGTTAATGAGCCAACCTCACCATTCCGTCACTTCGTGGGGGGAGTTGTGCAACAAGTTTTTAAACAGATTCTACACTCCCTCCAAGACCGCGAGCATGCGAGCCATCATTAATACTTTCAAGCAAAAGGAGCAAGAGACCTTGGGAGAAGAATGGGAGAGGTTCAGTGTTTTACTCTTCAAATGCCCTCATAATGGTGTCGAGGATTGGAGAAAGGTAGAGATTTTCTTCAAAGGAGTTAAAAGCGAAGAGAAGCAACGAATCGTAATAACGGTTGGGGGAAATTTGAAAAATAACGAGACAGAGTACATCTTGAATCTATTGCAGGACATGGCGGAAAATGCACATGATTGGAAAAAATTACAAGAGGTGAAAGATTTTGAAACTTTCAATCCTACCCTGCTTATGCCTAACCCACTAGTGGATAATGATAATGAGCATATACCGAAAACTACAGGTGGCTTAAAGTGGCCTTTATCTACCGGTCAGGGACAAGTCAACGCCACTCCACCTCCACCAACTTAGACCACTGAGAAGAAATCATCGTCCGAAGTATGAATTGACATACCCTTGCCAGTCTTTCGGCTAGAATCACCCAGTACGTTCGATTCCTTGGAGTCACTTCCATTACTTAAAAAGGATGGAGGAGAATCTTACCAATTCATGGGAAATAGATATGGCCTAGACAGTTGTACGATGCAACTCCAAAAAAACTGCAAGGGAGAGCTTTAACCGAACAAAAGCGGTAGAAGAGTTTATGGGGACTTTTCCGGTCAACCTCCACGAATTGGAAAATATTCAAGAAAGAAATGATGTAGGTCTCCAAAATATACAAGAGAAAGTATCTTAGAAATCGTAGTTAATAGCGGATAAGGAATCAGAAGGGAGTAAAAAAGCCACCACTCCATCACAAGAAATGGCTGGAGAGCAAGAGGACCACGATCTATCGAGGGCGGAAGCCCCGATGGCTAGTGATAATCACTGAATATCCAAATAATCTATAGATGTAGGTGAACTAATCTCTACTCAGATGAATATCCAACTAGCAGAAAGATCTATTGTTTTGCTCTGGGGAATAGTTCAGGACTTACTTGTTAAGTTTGATAGATTCATGTTCCTCTTGGATGTCTTGACTTTGTTACTCTTTGATCACAATTGCCTTGCATAGGCTTTTGTGAAATTGGAATAGACGACTGGTTGACTAGGTAACCATGTGAGTTTTGTGTCGATCGTCTTTTTCATGTGTGATAGATCCCTCTCACCATGGTGTGTAACATTCACCGTTGTCACTAGTGAGTATGATGGAGGTATAGGATTAGTTCATGCCCAAAAGTTGATTGTCCCGAAACATTTTATCCCCAAGTCAACCCCTTTGAGTTGTGTGACTTTGGGGTTCGTTCTCATGTTAGGAGCCTGTTGCTTGTGAGCTTAATGGTGATTGATAGAACGACCCCTCATCCTTTGTTCGTGTCAAAACGTGAGTTGTCCTTGTGTCCCGGAGCTTTCCCTTTTTGAGCTCCATTGAGGTTCTACATAGGAGGATTTTCCACGGTTCTTGCTAGGAATGAAGAAGTAATGTAGGAGGAAGTTCTTAATAGAGAGAATTGTTCGTTAGGTGTTAAGTTGGTAAGTGTTTAACTCTCTAGTACCCCTCGAAAAAAAGAGAAAGAAAAGAAAAGAAAATGGAAAGTAGAAAAAAGGAAACGAAAAAGGGTAATAAAATGGGGTAAATAAAAGTAGAGAGTTGCCACAAAAGTCTACGTGCATGCTCTAGAAAGGTTTTCTTGGCACTCAAGCCATATAAACACCTAAGTATTTGTTAACCTCCTTCACTACTATGATTGAGATGTGGATAGCAAGAATAGACTGAGGAAAAGTGCTTGAATGTAGTTCATGGTTGGTAATGCTTTTGCAGAGGGGAAGAGCGGTTTTTGGCCGTTGCTAGTGGCCGTTGATTGTAGGAAAGGTTCTAGTGAAACCAAGGAACCTTTGGTTATAGGTTGAAGATGTAGGACCCCATTCTATGCCTACCACCCAAAATCCCTTTTCACCATATCTAAGACACTTGCCAGTCATTTGAACCTGTGTCTAAGACCTCCGGACAAGCTAGTGATGACAACCACTTTGTGAACTCTAGCGTTTAGAGGTTTCCGCCTTGGTGGAGAGACGATAGGACTAAGTGTTGATGGTTGTGCACATCTTATGCACCAAATGGTCCTGACCCCACTGGTCGAGAGTGAGTGATTCGTTCATGTTTTGCATGTTCATATCTTACCTCGGTGAGGACCTATGTTGCCCATTTTTTTGTGCCTTGGACTTGAACTCTATGCACAGTTAGTTGTGTTTGGTGAATGGTTTCCTCGAGTCTTTTGTTGGTTTATGAACAGGGTGAGAACTTTTCATTTGCACGTTCTTGATGCATTCGAATGTTGTTTGTGGTGGATGCCGGCATTGCTTGTATCGTTTCATGTGTTGAAGCCCAATAGCCATTCAGGTTCTCCGCTTTGAGCCCTTTGATATGTCCCCAAGTTGTCTTATTAGGTTGAGATATCGCCTTGTTTGGAAATGATTTGCTTGGGGACAAGCAAACGTCTAAGTTGTGGGGGAGTGATTCGAGTCAAATTGTACACATTTTATCCTTGTTTTCCTTGGTCGTTTGATGCATTTGTACTCCGTGAGGTGTGGTTTTACGCTAGGTTGAACTTTGTTTTAGTATGTTTAAGATCCTAGCAAGTGAAACTGACCCCAGAATCGAAAGTGGGATGAAAAGGAGTGAAAACGAGTCAAAGGATGGAAGCATCCGAGAATCACGGCGGATGCTGAGTTTTTACGGTCTTACGAACCATGAAGCGGGAACCCAGAACGCGAAGCGATGAAGTTCCAGAAGAAAATTGCTCACCTCACTGGAGTCCAACCAGTTCACGGTCTCTAAGATCGTGAACCAAAGTCCCATACCATGAAGCACCAAAAGTCTAGAAGCGGATTGCACACCTCACTGGATCCCAGTCAGTACACGATCGCAAGACCGTGAATTCAAGCCCTAGATCGTGAATAGACTAAGTGAGGTGGTGCAGATTTGCTCGACATCACGGTCGAGGAAGGATGTTCACGGCCGTGAACTGGGACCATTAACTGCGCTCGACCTGGTTATAAAAGAAGGGCTGCGCTGAAGGAAAAAGGGGGAGACCTAGTGTGAGAAACTTCTTCTTCTTCAACTTTCTAGAGAGAGAAATTGACAGTTCAAAGAACAGGAGAGGTTAGGGTTTCAACTCCAAGCAAGGTTTTGCGAATTTCTTCGCCAAAGGAGGATCTCTTCACCACAAGGAGCAAGGCTAGCATCTCCAAGATGGGTTTCCTTCTTCTCCCTTGTGTTTCCTAGTTGCCTAGCATGGAGTAGTTTCTCTTTTCACTTGGGTGTGTGTAAACCGTATCTACAATGATGTGAATGTTTGTATGGATTGAATGATTAGTGTGTGTGTGTGTGTGTTTTAATACAAAGTTATGAGGTATTTTCATGAAGATTGATTGTGTTTGTGCCTTTCAATGTCTTATGCTATTTTAATCTAGATAGAGGGGAATCTCCTTTGAGTAGCGGCTTGTAAAAGCTGGATTTCCTTAGACAATCTCTATCTCCTACTTAGGTTAAATTAGTGCAAACCTCTTAATTCGTATTAGCACCTAGGGTTGGTTGTAATTTGGTCGTCCGAACTCCGATTCGAGGGTGAAGTCTAGGCAACACTTGGTTGATAGGTCAAGAGATCTACTTTGGTAGCTTGAATTGGAATCCCTTGGTCTATTGATCGAGAGAGTAGCGTTTGATCACTAGTTGCACTTCCCAAATGTTTACAACCGCTTTTCCCACACCAATGAATCTGATCCGATAAGTCATTATTTTTAGCTAGGGTCAATGCAGCCAAAATCGAGATTTTGATCGTATAAGAAAAAAATAGGTGATTTGAGCCAATTTAAAAGAAGTATAACTGTTTCGATGAAAAGGGCAATGATGAGAATCTTCTATGATATTTGTCTATTAAAAACATTTAAAAATAATAAAAATAACCCAATTAGGGTTCGTTCAATCCCTTTCCCTGCGCTCATTTAACTTATTGGTAAAACAATTGTACTAATATTGGAAGTACGTAAAAATTAACATCATTATTAACTAGGCAAAATACACTTCTATATCCATAACTTTCATGTTTGTGACAAATATATCCATAACTATTGAAATACACGAAATACCCAAAAAATTGTACTATCGTGTGACAAATCTATCCATTTCCGTTACAAACTATAACGCCGTTTGTTACGGCGTCAGTAAATAGGACGGAATAGTGAGTAGGACCATAATCTTCTGCCACCTAAGATCCAGGTCAGCAAAGGGAACCACGTGGACGCCATGTCAGAAAATTTCCCCCCTTATACCCTACACCGTCGAGAAAAAAATTTCCCACCCACCCCCTTTTCTCAAACTCGATTTACGATTTAGGGTTCCATCGGCTGCGCTGGAGAAGAGCTCGCCCGCCGCCGATCCAACGGTTCCCTCCGACAGCAGCCTCACCGCGCCCCTTGCCACGTCCCTGGCGGCGCCTCCACGCTACGATCTAGGGTTTCACATTCACATTTCTAATCCCTGTTCGAATCTGCTCTGTCGCTTTCCAACCTTTAAAGCAAGCTTCGACAATTGAAAGCCACAACACAATAAACCAAATAAGAACCTTTTGCCCACAATTGAAAGCCACGACCCAAGTAATTGAAGGGTACCCAGTGCTCACCAGCTTCCAAAACCGAAGAGAAAAGAAATCGATTGATGGTTGCGATTAGGGTTTTCGGAAAAACCCTTTCTCGGCGGTCCTAGGCTTCGACGGTGCCTTTGCCATGAACAGAACGCTTGGGTTTCGTCGGGAAACAGCCGTCGTCAGTCTATTACCTCGGAAGATGCATGCACGACAACATATAGCAAAGGCGGCGACGGCGGGGGATGGAACGAAATAGGGGGGGGGGGGGGGATCGACCGTCGTGGTCGGAGGGAAGAAAGGGAAGAAAGGGAGATGAAGGGGCGAAGGGAAATTTGGGGATACCTCGTTGACCTTCGAAACTGGCGGGGGATGATCCTCGTCGACCGTCGTGGTCGGAGGGAAGAAAGGGAAGAAAGGGAGATGAAGGGGCGAAGGGAAATTTTGGAGAAGAAAGTGAATCAGTGGGGATTAGTGGGGGTGCAAAACGCAATATCGTTTTTCCTCGTTTTTTTTTCCACGTGGATTAGTGGGGATGCTAAAATGCCAACTCAGCCTTCCCGTCAGTACAGTCACCCAGTTACTTCACACCGTTAAATGGAAGATCGAAATTGGGTATTTCGTGTATTTCAATAGTTATGGATATATTTGTCACAAACGTGAAAGTTATGGATATAGAAGTGTATTTTGCCTATTAACTATTTAGTGTATTAATGAATATATTTGTACCAAGCCACTAGCATTACTTATTTTATTAGAGTTCAAATAATTTTAGTTTTAAATCATACTTAGACGATGTTGGAATATTACTTTGAGTTAAACTACCTAGACACAACATGAAAACAAGAGACAAACCCATTGAGCTTTATCCCTTCCTCATGAATTATTTTGAGTTACGCATTTAATAACAATTAAAATATTAATTTTGGAACATTAATCTTGAGAATTATCTTTTGTAAAAAAATATTGAGAATTATAATTTTAAAGGTTATGTGTCTTTGTATTATTAATGATTTACCTTATTAATATTATTATAGGTTATGTTCTATATGGTACTTAAAATCCTACGATTTTACGATTCGATTTTCAGATCCCTATTTTACTCCAGTTTTTTATATTAAGTAAAATTCCGATTTTGACTGTTTTGGCTAGGGGGAGCAACACCCGAGTGAAACCTTCTCAATTAATGTCTAATCTATTTACTTTTCCAAACGTTTTAGTTATAGATCGTTGTTTTTACCAAAAAACAATTTCTAAATAATGTTTCAAACAATCGAAGTAGAGGTATATGGTCCGGCTCGGGTTGATATTTACACATACTTGCCCTATATTACAACCGGTTAAGGTTTATAGTTGGGACTTTTAATTGAAAATTTTATTGTGATATTCGAGACAAGTCACGCACAGACTAAACGTAGTGGTTCTCCTGGTAGTCGAAACTTGGATAGCAGATAGCAAAATAAATAAAAACAATAACAGATAATATACACAAACTTTAATTAATTAAAGACGCAAGTAAGTCGGATTTAATTTTAATGTTCCCCAAGAAAATCTCTCCCCAAATTACTATTCATTACTGATGTGAGTAGGTGTGGCCGAACCCACTAAAACTTCCAGTCCTTTTTTCTTTCTAATTGGACCATGTTTTTTACCACCAATTATTTCGGTACCCTTCTTCTTCTTGGAGCATTATTTTAATAAGCCATTATTATCATTAATTATATGTAAAGCTTCTGTATTTATTAATATACTACGTAAAGTTTATGATGGATAATTGTTTGTTATTAAGTGAGTCTTCCGTGATATAATGAACAAAAATTCATTTGTTATTGACTAAACTGTTGATCATCTTATCAATTTACATTGCATAAAGATTTTGCAAGATCATTATGCCTTTATTTTTTGCCAACATAAAAATCATGTTAATATAAGTTTGAATGAACATTCCTTTCTTATTTCTCAATTGTTGACCATCTCATCAATTTGCCTACATTAAGGTTCAACAAAGTAAAAAGTTTTATATAATATTTTAATTAAATACAATACTTTACATAACTTAATTTTTTATTATCAAGTAAATAATGACCATGTCATTGATTGCGTTACACAAAGATTATGTAAAGTCAGTTAATTTTTACATAATAGTTTCAAAAAGATGTGATCCGTTCAATAACTTGATTTTATTATTAATGCACACATTATGTATGATTACACAACATTATATATAGGAACTATGTAAATTACAAATACACACGAAAAAATTATGGATGTGTTGATATTTCTTATGTGTCAGTTAAACAAATACAATACGCAAGTCTTTCATAATATATGTAAACGATTGACCATCTTTTCAATTTTCATTATTAAAAAATTATGTAATTTTTTTTACATAACACTTTAATCAAATATTATTCTTTCTGTCACTTAATTACTTAATTATAACTAAAAGTACTTCATTCTTAATAAAACATTCACCATATTATCAATTTTTAAATTACACAAATGTTTTCTAAGGTCAATTAAATTTTATATTACCATTTTGTCAAATGTGAAGCATTCTGAAACTTAATTTTATTAGTAGACTACACATTACAGAAGATTTACATAACACCCTTCTATAACAATTATACAAATAACAAATAGACTACACAAAATTTATGAACGAATATTTAGTTTTTATATATCAATTAAACAAACTTATTACGTAAATATTCTGAAATTATTAAGATAGTATGTAAAGCTTATAACGGAATAATGATTTCTTATGTATCAATTAAATAAATCTATGACATGAATATTTATGGGTATAACTTATGGGTATATCTAACATTAAGTAAAACTTATGGGTATATAGAACTTGAAAGATTTTGTGAATTATTTGATTGCAAGTTTATTATAAAATAAGTATATGAAATTTTAAATATAATTATCGTTGCGGAGTGCGGGCCTAACAACTAGTATTAATAATAATTTAAGTAAATGAGTATAGCTTGCCAACAAAAGGCCTTTTATCATCCATTGGGTAAGCTTCATCTATCAAAAATTTCTATAACCACATATAATGCCACAATTAGTGGTTGATTTGATTCATCTATGGGAAAACCTTTTTTTTGTTTGGGCTAATAACTCGCAGTAGCTGAATATTAACAGTAAATGGATTATACAATACGCAAAAGATGACTAACCTCTTTGAGCAATGAAAGGGATATATAGCTACTGAGAATATCAACAAAGGGGGATCAGTTTGGTATTGGGAACTAAGTAAGTAGTTGGATTGGGACAAGTGTGTTGTTGGTTTTGATTGAGCATTGATGAAAGAAAGAAGGAAAAAAGAAGAGAAATTGGGTTTTGTTTTAGACACTAGCTAGGTATAGAAAGCTGGGGTAGCCGTGACAGAGTGAGTATGTGGAGGAAGCTAAGTGAAGATGGTGGCAAATTGCAGAGACAAATTAAGTCGTTTCATAGTCACTACTCCACATGTGTTGTTGCACAGGGAGAGGAGATTATACAAGTAATTGGAAATCAGAATCAAACTGGCTTTTGGTTTTGTTGCATGACGTGGAATCCGTTCCCATCCACTCGTTGCCGTGGTATCCAAGTACAGTTACGTCCCTTGTCCCAATCCATGTTCCAAACCGGCTCTGTTTTTTTTCTTTTGTATTATCAGGATGCAATTTCCACAATTGATTGTTCTTTCTTGGATTCCTAATTGATTGATGATCTATCTCCAAACTGTTCATTGTGTGCATCTACAAAGTGTTATGAGACGTAAATTTTGCGAAGAAGAGAATCTTGGGTGAAACCTGTACATCACATAATGCAACCTAGCTAGAGTAGAGCTAGCTAGGGGTATATGTAATGCAGCAAAAGTAAAGCACTAAAACATGACGTGTTAAAACATTACTCAGCAACCACCAATAAGTCTGAGTGAGCAAACACCATTGGACAGGACTCTTGTTTTTTTCTTCTTCTTTTTCTTAAAGCCTCCTTTAATTTGCCGCATCATAATGGAATGATTTATATATATATATATATATATATATAAGAAGAACACAGGCATATTATATCCATGCCAACACCCAACACACTTGATCAGTTAGGTTGCACAAACACGCCAAGAGCTTTATTTATGGTTTCCCCCCATCATATAAGCAGCTAGCTTTGCCTTCAACTTGTCTCCATCTCTTGGGCAAAGCAAAAACCAAGCACAAGCACAAGCCGAGGGTCGATGACGATTCTCAACGGGGCACCAAATGGTCTCTTGGAAAGGTCGAAGCCATTCATTGCCATTACATTCTTGCAAATCGGGCTTGCCGGAATGGACATCTTGTCCAAGGCTGCCCTGAACCAAGGAATGAGCAACTACGTGCTCGTTGTCTATCGTCATGCGGTCGCCACTCTTGTCATTGCCCCGTTTGCCCTCATTTTTGATAGGTAATCCAAATCTCTTGTACGAATTCACTCTTTAGTTTCCTAGATATGAATATGATCTCTTTTTGTTCTTCATCCATCACATGAAATTCTGTACATGTGCGAAGCTTAATTAATTAATGTGTTTCATGCACCGTGCGTAAAATTTGATTAGGAAAGTAAGACCCAAGATGACATGGTCCATAATGATCAAGATAATGGTGCTCGGCTTACTAGAGTAAGTCCCTCCTACTTTACTTTCTTTTCTACCAAAAAAAAAAGGCTTACTAATTAACTAGCTAGAGTAAATCGGGTAATGATCAAGATAATGGAGCTAATTGGTACATGTTGGTTGTGACATAGGCCTGTGATAGACCAAAACTTGTACTTCTTAGGGATGAAGTACACAACGGCTACCTTTGCGGCGGCCATAATCAACATCCTTCCTGCCATCACCTTCGTCATGGCTTGCATAGTCGGGTAAATGAATTCTTTCAAAGGAATCAATGAAGCCAGATTAATTGATCGCCTTCTTCATTGCCTAGCGCAGCTTAGTGGTTGGCGTTTAATTTGTAGGCTGGAGAAGGTCCGACTCAAGTCTGTCCACAGCCAGGCAAAGGTGACGGGGACGACGGCGACGGTGGCAGGAGCCATGGTGATGACACTAATCAAAGGTCCAGTGGTGGAGTTGTTGTGGACAAAGGGCAGGACCTTCCACGCCGGGCAGGGGACTGCTGGGGTTGACCTCCACAGCTCCATCAAGGGTGCCCTTCTGATCACCGTAGGGGCGTTTAGCTGGGCCGGTTTTGTGATTCTGCAGGTGGGTGTGTGTGTCGGAACGGAAACTAAGTTAATGCTACTACTCAACAAAATGCATGTGTCTCTAGATAGATCTGTCTGTCTGTCTTTTGGGCTGATTAATTTTGTTCCAGGCCATCACTCTCCAGACGTATCCAGCTGAACTGTCTTTGACTGCTTTGATTTGCCTAATGGGCACCGTAGAAGGGGCCATAGTGGCGCTTGTGATGGAAAGAGGGAACCCTCAAGTTTGGGCTCTCAACTGGGATACCAAGCTCCTTGCCGCAGTATACAGTGTATGTGGAGATGATCATCCTCATATTCATCAACAACACAAAATCATGCATCATTCATAAATAAGACACTAACCAACCAACCAAAATGCAGGGGGTGGTGTGCTCAGGATTGGCTTATTACATTCAAGGGTTGGTGATGAGAGTTCGAGGCCCTGTGTTCGTCACGGCTTTCAGCCCGCTTTGCATGGTGGTGGTGGCCATAATCAGCTCCATCATTTTTGCAGAACAAATGTTTCTCGGAAGGTACCAACCATGCCATCCCAGTCATCACAATTTCTGCCAATTGGGAATACAAATTTACCTATTAACTCACTAACTCTCTTTTCATCCAATGAACAACAGGGTAGTAGGAGCTGCAATCATAGTAGCAGGGCTGTATCTGGTAGTTTGGGGTAAAAGCAAGGACTACGATGATCAAATCACTCCTTCAAAGCCAGATGAACTACAAGTGATTCCGACCACCCAAACTCCATGCGGCCACAGAGGAAACTACAATGATCATAACCATCATCAACATGATCTGACAATTCATCAAGCTTCAGCTGTAACAATCAAGGACCAAAGTTCTACAGACCATCAGGCTGACATTCCACCTAATTTAACTACTACTGCCTAGAGAATATGCTAACTATGGTATATCCTTAGCGAGAGCAAACCAAGAATGTACGCACTCGCTAACTTAATTAAGAGGGAAATCTTCTGTATTAACTATCTCCCAAAGATTGTCATCAATATTGCAGGAACTTGTTTCATTTGCTCTTCGCCAAACAGAATATTTGGGTTTGGAGAAGAATATTAGTTGGCCACACAACACTTACTTCAGATTCAGGATCCTCTAATAATCCTAACAAGAATCATAAACAACGCATATATCATCTACAAAAGTCCCAGCTTAACTTTTCTTAGGGTTCAATGGCGTGGAGCCCGTTCCCATCCCACTCTTTGCCCCGGTATCCAAGCATAGTCCGTTCTCCTAGTCCAAAAATCCAATTGAACCGACTCTGTTTTGCAATATGAATTACGATTATCATCTTGTACATGAATCTTGGGAGTAGATGTGATTTGGGCCCAAATGTACACATTTTACCCCTCATTTTTTATCTGTTTAGCTTAGTATTTCATAGTTCCTCGACATATTTCACGCTAGGTTGTGCTTGTTTTGATACATTTCAGGTCCTAGCAAGTGTGGAAGGGTCGAGGACGAGTTTTGGGATATTTGGAGGTCAAAAAGCGCAAAAACCGAAGAAAAGTCCGAAGCGACCGTGACAATTGCGTCGTAACAGTGAAGTGAAGGCGTCCAAGGAAACAACCGCAGTTCACGGCCGGACGAGGCAGTTCACGGTCTTTTAAGACCGTGAACTTTGACCACAAACCGTGAATACCGAGGTGTCCAGCGAGGTTTTTGAAGTTACTGACGACAAGGCAGTTCACGGTCTCTAAGACCGTGAACTGTGGTCATTGACCGTGAACCCAGGACAGTGAATCAGTGCATTTGGGACGACGCTGAGTTCACGGACGCGTTTAGGTGTTCACGCCGTGAACTGATCGCTTTCGGGCAAATATGAAGACATTAGCGGGGAGAGAGAAAGGAGGGTTGGTTTTTGGAGAAGAAACACTTTCTTTCTCTAGGGTTTCAACCTAAACACCAAAGGGCAGTTCTAGTGAGAGAGAGGGTGCTAGAGTGATCTTGGAGCATCATTGGAGGCTTGGGTGGAAGATTCAAGCCTAGAAGAAGAAGAAGAAGAAGATCTTGAGCTCAAATTTGTAATCCCTCTCTCTCTAGAAACTCACTCTTTTCTCTTGGATGTTGTAGATCCCTAACTAATACTTTGTAATTACTTGTTTAGATTGAATGATTGTCATTGGGTAGTGTATAATTCAAGGATTGAGGTATTATTCATGTCGATTGTGCATGCTCGTGCTTAGCAATCTAAGGGTTGTGCATATTTTGTGCTTAGCATCCTTAGGTTTGTGCATTGAGGTGCTTAGCAACCTAAAGATTGTGCATAATTGTGCTTAGCACCCTTAGGTTTGTGCATGTTGGTGCTAGCAATCTAATTAGCCACTTTAACCTAGGTTAATTTAGGACAAACCTCAATGTTCAATTAAGCAAATTGGTTAAGCGTGATTAAGCCGTCCAACCTGTAGTTGAGTGAGGGAGTAAGTCAACTACCGATTGTCTAAACCGAGAGGGTCGAGTGGCACAGCCTTTCATGCTTACCTCGGTTTAGCAATTGAGTTTGTGGTCTCCGACCACATATGCATCCCTCTGCGGTACGCAGTTACCAGTTTGCATCTAGGTTGGCTGTGATTAAGCCGCTCAAACTCCGGTTTGTGGAAGAGACCTAGACAACCACTAGAGCCTGAGTGAGAGGATCGATCTCGTGACAAATCGATCTCTAGCGAATCCATCCCGTGACAAATGGATCGCTAGTTGCTTCTCCTAGTGGTTCCCCTAGACATGGTGAGTGGATCGATCTCGTGACAAATCGATCGCTAGTGAACTGATGCCGTGACAGATTGATCACTAGTTGCTCACCCCTGAGGTTCACAACCACCTACGCCTCACGCCTTCATTCAATCCAACGAGTCATGGTAGCTAGTTATGGGGAAGCAATTCCTGGGTTAAGCTCCCTTAGTTAGAATTTTCCTTTATTTACTTTTCTTTACTTGGTTAGTTTGTAGTTCCAATAAACCTAAACCCTAAAGTTGCTTGCTAGATAACAAGTTAAGCGATCAAAGTAGGGGTACATGGATCGGCCGGGTTGACAATTTAAATACTTGCTCTATGCTGCACCCGGCTAGAGTTTAAAAACTTGGTCTCTAGTCGGAATTAATTTGTGGTGTAGTTTCGTGCGAGTCAAGATGTAATGAACTTAAGTCTAGAAGGAGTTAGTCGTAAGTAGTAAAATTAGAAGGATTGTTTCAGATATTATACAAGCTATAAAAGCTTTCATCTGCTATACTGGAGAAATCAATTGAATAACAAATAACAATTTTCCCAACTCTTTCTTCCCTTTATTTCTCTTCTTCTATGTTCTTCCTCTTCTCCTTCTTATCAATCTCCCTTCTCTCCTCAATCCTCCTTCCTCTTTTCAAACCCTTCAATCCTCCTCTTCACCTCCGGCTTGTGATTACGAATTCGCCGAGACAAGATCCAGCAAGGGCAGGACATCACAACTTGGTATTAAGCCAATTCTTGGCAACAATGGTGCTAGAATCGGGCGATAGGATATTCGAAGCTCTGAACTTGACGTTCGACAGCATGGAAGGCCGATTTGAAGAGATACTGCACCGATTGAATGAAGTACGGCAACAAAGGTCAGCGGGGGTGGTGGATAGCGAGGAAGGTCCAGTCTTTAGCGACCCACCAACAATTCAAGAGTGCCAACCGCCAACTGTTCGACGAATTGATGAGTAGAAGGTTTCTACGACGATGACTCCTTTGCATGTGGTAGTTTCTTTTGCCGCCATTCCAGCTCGTAAGTCTTCCAAGCATCTCCCTGCCGCAACTGGAATTCACAACCTCCCAAATGGTAATTCTCCATCTACTCAGCTTTTGGAGTTTCCCTCTTTCGTCAACGAGTTTAACGAGCTTAGGCAGCAAGGATCGTTGTAAGAGTATAAAGCACAGTTTGAGAAATTGAAATCACTGATGGCTCGATTTAGTCATGCATTGGGCGAGGAGTTTTTCATTTTGAGGTTTATCAGTGGTTTAGAGGAAGAGCTACAGCCAATTCTATCCATGTTGCAGTCCTATATTAGAACATTAGCTCAAGCCTACAATCGAGCTCAATGGGAAGAAGATGTCATTGCGGCCTGCAAATAACAGCTTGGCGAGCTTGGTGATTTCGTAGGTTCGGAGGAACGGACAACGACTATGACTGTGGAATGTTTTCTTCCTTCAACATGGTTGATGGGAATGGTTATTTAATTGTTGAGGGATAGCGAGACAAAGGTGAACACAACTCACAACCCTGTTTCTGAATCATTTTCCCCTCCAACATTGGGTTCCATAATTAGCTTTGTAAGGTTATTGCATCTCGAAATGGGGTTGTGGTAGCCAATCCAAGTCTGCCCAGTGGTGTTTTGCCTGTGAGAAGTGACAGTTTGGCATTGGCTTGTGCGAAGTGTCCTGCAAAGGATGGTGAGCTGGTCTTGGAGCACCTCGATGTAGACAATCAAACTGCCAAACTGATGGTAAAGCTAACTAGGAGTCAAGACTATGAGAATGGATTGAGCACTACAACCACACTGACATCAGTTACGATCAATCCAAATGGAATTAAGGTGGCTAAGATCAACGCTGCCCATGAATCCAAACTGCAGTGGATGCTACATCAGTTGGGGAGAACCTTGTAGGGGATTTTGCTACTTTTTTTTTATAGAGATGGGCGCAAGGAAGCTGCTCCAGATTCAAATTCAGGAAGTTTGGTGTTGCTAGTTCAAGCAAAAATTTGGCAAACTGCTTTTAAGATTGGAATGCCAATCATGAAGAACTTGCAAGGAAATGGCGACTACATGGCAATTTTTGTTCCTCCTAAGGCAACAAAGATAAGTTCTAAGACAATTGACGATATCCTAGTTCCTGTGATGTCCACTGCGGAAATTGAGTTTGTTTTCATTGTAATCAATATGATTTAGGAGAGAGAAATGTAATTCCCAAGATGTTTAAACCACCACGTATTTAATCGCTCTCGGGCTTAAGCCCACTTCTTTCTCCTCTCATCCTTCTGACCGCCGGCCCACTTCTACCTTCCGTTCTTTTCTTCTCCCTGGGCCGACAACCCAGCTCTCTCTTCTACTTTCCTTCTTTTTTCTTCTTTCTAATCTAACTCGGCCTAAGCCCACTCTTCCATCTCCTTCCCTTCACCCAATGACCCAACACACCAAGGGCTTGAGCCCATTTCTTTTCTTTCTTTTATTCCAGCCACCCACGAACCCAAAACCAGACTCACTCGGCCCAAATTTTTAATTGGGTATTGGTTCAAACTCAAAACTCATCTACGTCCATAACTTTCTCGTTTTACATCGAAATTCGACAGCGTTCGAACTGGTAGTTCCCGTTTTTAATCCTCATCTATATTATGGTGGAACTTGACGAATTAATCTAAGGGTAAAATAGTCATTTTGAATTTTAGAAAGAGCGGGGTGTAACAATTATTATTTTACTTGATGATGGATCTTAGCATTCACGAGTCAAAACCACCACGTATGAAAGCCACCTAACTGTTCCTCAAATGCGTCAATCTCGAATCACAAGGCTTACATTGCGGAACCTGGGAATTGGACTTATCACGTCGAGCCCATTTGCACCAAACATCACAAACTTGAACTTGGAGAAGCTTATATACTTAAACAACACATAGTGGCCACGAGTGAGAGAATAGCGACCTGCAAACTCCTGCCAGCCACTCCTCAGGCAAAAACCCCTACCATCCTCGTAGAACTCAACCTTCACCTTTGGTGGATCTCGAACAGTTGGTTCCAGAACTACAGGGTTGGTCGGATTAACCCTCCCATATTTGCTAACAAACTCTAGTGGAATCAGCTGATACATAATAAAAACCTGCAAAAGTTTGGCATTCACGTAATTTTTTTCTCGTGTACGTAACATGCATATTTTATTTTACGTGTATACGAAATTTCAAAAATACCGAGATAATTAATGAGTAACTTTCACAATTCTCACAGGGGGCGACACGTGTTGTAGCTCCGCCCCTTAACGATAAACAAAATTCATCTGCCCAACTGTTCAATTAAAAATTTACAAAGCTAGTGGAATATAGAAACGAAACATGATCATCATATCAAGTTCATGTTAGTTCATGTCACAATAATCTTTTATTGTACATATCAAGTTCATGTTAGTACATATCAGGATCGTATCAATCCAAATCAATATCATATCAAGTTCATGTTAGTTCATATCAGGATCTTATCAATCCATATCAATATCATGCCAGTACATATTAAAATCGCAAGAGTTATTGCTTCGGGTACACCCAAATTTCCCGACCGTTCTCCCCCATGGCATTCCGCAGCGTTCTTCCTCTTCCTTCCGTTGAGTTGCAGGTGAAAGGACAAAGGTATTTAATTTTTTTTCCTTTTCCTATCTGAGCAGGCTCCAGCTCACTTGGCTCTCTCTTTTTCTTCCTTTTTAATTGCTCTCAGACTTAAGCCCACTTCTATCTCCTCACATCCTTCTGCCGCTGGCCCACTTCCTCCTTCCCCTTCTTTTCTTCTCCCTCATAAGGGCTTTATTTTAAGTTATGTTGACTTTTATGTCAACTATTTTTACTATGATGTTTCCGCTCAAGTTTAAGTTTTAAATACATTTTTTTTTTGTTTATCAAGGGTATTTTGCTAAAAGTAGTGTTTGGCCGAGTTAGGGCGTGTCACTTCTTTCTCTAGGCCTGAATCCTTGTCTTCAAGATCAACCCAAACCTCCAATTTAGCTCCAAGATCACTCAAGCACTGTCTCTCTGACTAAAATTTCCCTTCGGTGTTTTGGGTCGAAACCCTAGAGAGAGAATTGATTTATCTTCCCCAAAGCCAGCTCTCATTTCTCTCTCCCTGCTGTTGTCTTTATATTTTCCCGACAGTGTCGAGTTCATGGTCTGGGGCTTCAGTTCACGGTCTTAGCAATTGTGAACTGACTTGAGTCTAGTGAGATGCGAAATAAGCTCTGTAAATTGGCCACTTCACAGTTTGGGGTTGATTATCACGGTCTTAGGACCGTGATAAATGAGTTCAGAACATGAAGTCATGCACTTCACTCCCTGGGGGTGATTTTCACGATCTAAGGGCGTGACACTTGCCTCCGGCCCATGAACAGTGCTCAGCCGCCATTATTTTGCTCGTTTTGACCTCCGAATGTCTCGGACCTTCCCACACGTGCTAGGACCTGAAATTTAACAAAACAAGCACAACCTAGCGTAAAATAGGTCGAGGGACGGTGATCTACTACGCAAAACGAACAAAAAGTGAGTGCAAATTTATTCTTCAAAATCAAACACTAATAGTGTCTTGGATGACACTATTTGGAGGGTCATACCTCTTTCAAATACTAATACTAAGGCGACCATGTGTCATAAAGCTTACAATAAACTAATTTAATATAAAAATCACAATATTCAAGAAAATCGCAAACAATTAAGTGCAGTTTGTTGCATAATTTAATATCAATCATCTCATTTAAAAATAATAATAATTTATGAATAGTTATTATATTTTTTAAATGATTGACTTATTGTGAGTCAAACAAAATTTAAAAAAATTATTATTATTTATTTGAATCAATCACGATTAACATTTCGTGATAGAAAAATTATAGTTATGTTATTATAGAATGTTTAGAGGTTGGAATTTCAAGTTATGTATTTAACCAATATATGTAATATGAAGACTAAGTTGTTTTTTATTAAATTATACACACTACCAATCACTCAAAATAATGGATTATCAATCTCTACTAAATATGATATAGTTAACAACGAATTGTCTACCCAATTTTTGTTCTATCTTTGTCCCTCACAACTGTACATGGGCACCGGGCCGTGCCGCCCACGGGCTAGCACGGCACGGCACGGTTAGAGTACGGCACGAGCACGGGCACGAAATAAATGGGCCAGCCCGGCACGAGCACGAATAATTTATGGGCCGTGCCGGGCCTAAACTTCATGGGCACGGGCACGGTATATAAGTGGGCCGTGTCGGGCCTAATATATTCTAGACTTTATTGAGTATAAGAACGGACATGACACGAATATAATATTTATTTGATAGAAAATAAGTATAAATATTATTATTTGTTGTTGTTAGAAGTGTCATAAATATATATACGTAATTACTAACATAAGTAAAAAAGAACAAAGAATTAAACAAAGCCAAATCACACTCGCTATACTTCCAATTTTCTTTTCCCCCTATTTGTTACTTTTCTCAAACATTATCGGTTAATACTATCTTCCCCCGTCCAATTTTCACCTTCTTTTCCGTTCTCTCTTTTGTTTTTCGTCCTTTTCATTAAACACGAATACGAGCATGGCACGAACACGAATAGGCAGGCCACGATTCGAACCGTGCCCGGGCCTGGGCCGGGCCTGGGCCGGGCCTAGCAAAGTTGACAAATGGGCTTGCATGGCACGACACGAAAACTGACGGGCCGTGCCAAGCACGGCACGAAATAAATGGGCCCAAAGCGTGCCCGTGCCGTGCCGGCCCAAGCACGGCCCAGCGCCCATGTACACTCACAACTTTCCTTTATTCCAGTATTGCCCTCGTCTACAATTCATCTCTCCTCAATCCTCAAAGTCAAAATTCTAGATAATAGAAAAAGGAGAACAACTCCTCTGCTATGTTTGACGATGGTGGAGGCTTTCGATTTCGTCTCCGCTGGTGGTGGCATGGGCGATTCATTTTGCTCCTATCCCTCGCCTCTGTAGTCTGGATAATTTTCGTTAGTCAGAACAGTTCTCTCACTGTTCCTACTCAGAGTATGCGACACTGGAATCTCGCCGCCTTCGTCTGCTTGAGACCCAATCTCGTTTATAAAACTCCACCTGCTGCTTATATATGAGGGTTAATTGCACCATCTACCACTTAACTATTTGTTGCACGTTAACCACCTAAGTAATTTACGTTGCAACTAAACCATTTACGTTACCTTCCTGTTGCAACTAAACCATTTATGTCCATTGAACTAACGATCGGTGCCGAACGATAATTTTCCATGCCACGCGGGCTGCCACGTCAGCTCCTGCCACATCATTTCCGTCCACTAAATATAGCATGTTTATTATTCTTCTATTCCCAAAAACTTCCCCCCAAAAACCCTTCCAGACCCGTTTATTATTATTCTTTTCCCCAAAACCTTCCCCCAAAAAACCCTTCCAAAATCGCAAACCACCCTAACCAGAGACGTAAATCTCTTCCTCTCTTCTTGTTCTAACTCCAATCCTCTTCTATTCTCTTCTCTTCTCCAACGCGAAAGTTCGTCCTCCATTCTCCAATCTTCTTCTCTTATGCATTTTCATCTCTTGTTTACAACACTTGAATAGCATCAGCAGCAAATTGCAGCTGGAAAATGGCAGGAGAAGAAAAACCCAACAATCTTTAATTGCAAAACTCACCATATATTGGAATTTGGTCAGTTTTCCCTACTTCCCTAATGCTTGGACGCATTTTTAAAACTCAAACAACAAGAATACACGAGCTTGGAGTGGTTTAATCTGCATTTTTCACCCACTGATCAGCCGACAATGAAGATGAAAAAACATAGTCGAAAAACAGAGTAACAACCCGAGAAGTCAGAATTCACTCACCTATTGCTCCATCAGTCGACAACAAAGAAGAAGAAGAAGAAGAAGAAGAAGAAGAACATAGCCAAAGAAAGCTACGTCTGTCGTTTCGATTCCCTGCCAATAAGAAGCAACGAACCAGAGGAAGAACCATATAATTACAATTGCGACAGCCTGCGTAAGATAACAAACAGAGTATTGCGGCAGAGGGTAGAGATAACTTACCGTAACAACTTGAGCCAATATTTCTTCCTTCTTGTGGCGATAGTCTCACCAAGTAAGAGCTTGATGTTTTTGTTGTTGTTATGTGCAGGGAAGGGCTTCGACGTTTCAGCTCCTGCCTCCTGGAATGAACTTTGAAAGTTGCTGTAAACCTGCACCTATTGCTAATTGCAGGAATTGTTTGGGTTTTGTGGGCCCAAATATATTATGGCCCACATGTGACTCACCCTGCAGGAGCTGACGTGGCAGCCCGCGTGGCATGGAAAATTACCGTTCAGCACCTACCGTTAGTTCAGTGGACGAAAATGGTTTAGTTGCAACAGGAAGGTAACATAAATGATTTAGTTGCAACGTAAATTACTTAGGTGGTTAACGTGCAACAAATAGTTAAGTGGTAGATGGTGCAATTAACCCTTATATATGACATGTTTGTATCTCCCACAACTAGAACCACTACTCCATTGCCTCTTCTCAGCTCCATTCAAAAATGTCGGGTGTTGTCGTCGGGAACCGCCAAATTCGGGAAGCTACATCTGATGCACATCCAAAACTCAATTTGAGCCATCCAATCTTGTAATCGGCCGCCAATAGTAGCCTCAAGCAACAATGCCACCTTCTCCATATCGACAAGATCAAAGCTCCAAATCTGGCATGGGACTCCACCACCGCCCTATCTATGGTTTCGGGTTTTAAGCAGAGCTTCTCTTCACTCGAGGGAGACGACAAATATGAAGGAAGGAGAAACGAGATGAGTAAATGAAGGATAAATATGTCATTGATTCTAAAAATTGTGCTATTTTTTATTTATAACAAAAATACAATCTAAAACTCCAAACAATGTATTTTCCAAACTCATACATTTAATCAATGTATCAAATTATAATACACAAATTGATTACATGCATCAATTTAGAGAATCCCAACCTCCAAACCACCCCATAGAACACAATATATTGCGTGATTTTGTACGCCAACGATTCATCCGCCACCCACCCAAATTTTAAGGTTGACTAAAAAGATGATACCACCCACCATTTGTCCATATCCAACAAATACGTAATGAGTGAGTTATAAAAACCTCCAATGAATAGAACTCAACCTGTATTCTTAGGCGTTCGGGTTTTCGGGTTTCGGTTTTGCTTTAACCGAACCCGACAAGGAATTTTCGGGTTTCGGATAACCGGAACCCGCAAATCTTTAACGGGTTCGGATTTGGTTTCCGTGATTTTCGATTTCGGGTTTCGGTTCGGGTAACCGAACCTGACCCGAACTGACACCCCTACCTATGCTGTGAACAGTAAAGTAATATCTTCCAAAGCAGATTGCAAGCCATGCCCCAACTCCTTTGCCCGCTCATTTAATCAATTTTATATTAATAAAATATGTAAGGTTCTCAGCACAAGGTGCTAGCCAGTAAAAGTGAGAAGATTGGGGAAAAGTAAATATGGACACTCACCTGAATACAGAAGCTTAGAGATGATAAATTCTTTTTCCTTTAGTGCCGAGATGGCAACTCTATAATTTTCTCCAAAATCCAGCAGGTCCTTGGTAGTTCTTACTTTATCAAGATCCACCTGAAAATGGAATAATTATAATGACAGGAAGCAACATTCTGGCTGAAGTAGAGGCATTCAAAGATTCACATAAGAATTTACCTTACAATCCTTTAGTTCACTTCCCATTTCAAGTGTTCGTTCTTGCTCAAAGAAATAGAGCTCATGGAGCCCTATCCACTCGTTGAAGCCAGAGGGGAACAAGCTTAACTTTTCATTGGACTTCAACTCAATCTCGAATTGATCTTCTTAGTCCTTGCCTTCAAGAGATTGATAATGGTTCAAATAGATTAAGCTAATCAAATTAGACACTGCAATTAAGAAAGACAGATAAACAAATTGAGCAACAACAGTTCATTTTCGATAGAGGTGTACTTAAATGCAGAATATACCAGAAAAGCCTACCTCCTTTTCACTTTCTCCCAAAGGAAAACCTGTTCTTTCCCTGCCTGCTCAAAAATCTGCAGCAGTTTACCACACGGACAAAGACTATAATGTTAGGCTTTGTCAGAACCTTTTTGCTACACAAGAATGTCCGAACAACAGATTACATCATGAGCATCTTCTTTCATTTGATTGATCTCTACTCTCTGAGCCAAAAACTAGGTATATCTTCTCATAAAGGTTGACATAATTCTCCAATTGTTCTATTCCTTCCAGTTTCCTGTAGCTGAAACGATGGACTTAAGCAGTGATCACCAGCCTCTCAAAGCTGAAATACAGGAAATCCAGAAGATAGGACCCTTTTTATCCCCATTTCACAAAACTCCCCCAGATAAGAGTCGGTGGTTCATTTCCTTCAACATCTACTCAGCTCATCCATGTTCCCTGCCTAGTAAAAGTAGACCTGATGCAGGCAAGAGTATCCTCCCATGGGGCAAATCCTTTCTCATTCATCTCCCTGACCAATCTTTTCGCCTCAGCTTGGTAGGTCTTTCTTAGTGACTTGGGCAGTTGTGGTAGTCTAGATGAATTGCAACACCCGTTTATCAGTAAATTGTAGGTGGAAGAATTGGGAAGAACCTTTCTGCGTTGCATCTCATCCAGCAACTCCCTAGCCTGTTCCATCATTCCATTCTTGGAGAACTCTGCAATAAGCATATTGTAGGTGCCCGTTCTTGGGACAAAACCGTTTGCAACCATTTCACAGTAACTTCTTATAGCTTCCTTCTTATTTCCAATCTTCGTGTGGCCAATTATCAAAGTATCATATGTGGATGCATCGGGAGGTAAGCCCTTTTCCTTCATCTGGGTCACTAGTTTTTGTATGTCTTCCAGTAAACCAGCAGCTAGTAACCCACCCAAGAGGATATTGTAAGTTACTATATTTGGGGGAATTCCTTTATCTAACATCTGCTTATATGTTGCTGAAGCAGAATGGACATGACTGCCTTCACAATAACCTCGTATAAGGGCATTGTAAGTAATTGTATCTGGCAAGAAACCATCTCTAGTCATAGTTCTCAATACCCAATTTGCTTTCTTGGTCATTCCTAGCTTGCATAAGATGACAATAAGATTATTATAAACTTCTCGATTCACCTTGAGTCCCTTGCTGACAAGTTGCTGATGCATCTGAAAGATTTTGTCTGCCCTTCTGCTTTTTGCAGATGAGCATAGCAAAAACCTATGAGTATTTTGGTTAGGCTGTATTCCCATAATTCTCATATATTCCAGAATATCAGTCGCCTTTTCAGTATGTCCAGCTTCAGAGAGCCCCTGTACAAAGATGTTACAAGTGATTGAATTTGGCAGGATTCCAGAACTCATCATTTCTTCCCAGATCATAAAAGCATCTTCCACTTTCCCTTGCTTGCAGTATGCATTCATCATGGTGTTGTACGTGACGCAATCTGGTGCAAGGCCTACCTTCTCCATTCCAGAATAAACAGATTTAGCATCATATTTTCCAAGCCTCAACAGCCCATTCATCAACACGTTATAAGCAACAACATCAAACATTATACCTTTCTGTCTCATTTCTTCGGCAATCTCTAGAGCACCTGATTCATTTCCGGCCTTGAAGAAGCAATCCATCAAGGATGTGTAGTTAATGTGATCAATCAATAATCCATTAGAAGTCATCTTCTTAAGTAAGCATTCAGCTTCCTCTATCTTTCTCCCTCTTTTGGAGCCATTTACTAAAGCATCCAGTACGAAATTGTTCTGTTCTAATCCACTCAATTTAGCTTCCTCATAAAAGTCAAAAGCAACTTCATGTTTACCATCCCTGAAGTAACCATGAATTAGTATGGCATAGATATAAGCATTTGGAGCAATATTTTGTTCCAACATTCTCTTCATTGCATGAACAGCTTCACCCAACATGCCTTTCTTTACATATCCATTTATAATAGAAGCATAAGTTACGACAGTTGGATTGACATGCTTCTCTAGCATATCTTTCAATAAAGACTCTGCACCATCCATGTCTCCTAACTTGCAATGCCCATCAATCAATACTGTATAGGTAATGTTGTTCGGAGTAAGATTAAGCTTTGAAAGTGCGTAGTACATCTCTTCTGCTTCCTCGGGCTTACCAGACTTGAAGAGCCCATCTATGAGAGCAGTGCATACAACCAAGTCGAAGGTAAACCCACGGACGACCATCTGACTTTGGAACATAAATGCTTCCCATTCACTGCCAGCTTTAAACAATGAATCCATGAGATTAGTGTATACCACATGATTGGGATCCACATGCATCTCCTCCATCTCCTTCAAAATCTCTTTTGCTTCAGACGTTCTTCCACCCTTGCAAAGACCATTTAGGATGGAAGAATAGGTAACCAGATCAGGCAAGAAACCATTTACAACCATTTCCTTATATAATGCCAATGCTTCTTCAAGCCCATACTGCTTACAGTAAGCACTTATCAGCGTAGTGTGTGTAATACAGTTTGGTTCCAATACAATACTTTCTTCCTCACCATTCTTATCAGGCATTGATGCACAACCGACACGAGTATCTCTCCTTGACTGTAAGATTTCAGCGACTAAATCCCTTGCTTTCTCAAAATCACCTTGTTGGCAAAACCCACTGATCAATGTATTGTATGTAACAATGTCGGGCAACATACCATCTCTTTCCATCTCCTCTGTCAGCTGAAGAGCATAGCTACAATCTCCAACTTTGCAATACCCGTCAATCAATATATTAAAACCTACGACATCTTTACAAAGCCCTCCGTCAAACAAATTATACATAACCCATTCCCCATACTTGATCATCCCTATCGAGCAAAACCCTTTAATCATTGTATTGCAAGTAAAAGAATCAAAATCTACATCCTTCTTTAACATAACGGACAAAAGACCAAAAGCCTGATGCACTAGACCATGCTTGCAGAACCCCCAGATCACGGTGTTATACGTAACAGTGTCGGTCTCAATATCAACCTTCCTAAGCATCTCTAAAGCCGAACTCAAACTACCCATTTTACACCAGGCATGGGTCAGTATATTGCGAATGAAGAGATCGGGGGAAACCCCACAGGACAACATGTCGTCATAAACAACCTGTACCTGAGAGACCAACCCAGAGGCATTGAACTGGTAAATAAGCTGTTTCCACTGGGGCAAAACAGGAATCATACCTCGACTTCTCATGCCGTAGAAAGCCTCGGAAGCTCTGGACAATCTGCCGCAGGACAAGTAGAGGTGAATGAGAGTGCAGAAGAACGAGACGTAGAGATTGCTCCTTGAACACTGACCGTAGCTCGTCGCTACCGCCCTCGCCATAGCTGGTAATTTTTTACCAACTTCGCCGACGAGCTTTTCCTTGGTAGTGACAATTGAGCGAAGAAAGAAGTTGGCGGAGTAGGGTTGGAGACTTGTGAGCTTCCTGGAAGCCAGTAATCGGAACCCCATTATTTTCCTCCCTTCTCAGCAACCTTGTAAGAGCTGAACTCCAACCCGAGAAATGGTAGCGTTAAGAATTAGGAGTGGTCGGCCGGGCTGCATTTCCTGCTACTGGCTCCTTTTCTCCCTAATATTGGGCTTCTTTTTTCCTGGATTCTGATTTCTTAGCTAGGGTTTAAAAATTAAAATTGCGCGGGGCAGGTCAGGATGTAAGCCGGAGTAGTTGTCATTTTTTGGGTATTACGGCGGGGGGCATCGCGGTCGATAGTATAAGTGCTTTATGAACTCGATTGTTAACCCCAAATGCCTATTTCTGAAAAACATAATATAAGGATGTGAGTCAGTCGGAGCAGGAAGACCTGTATCATATTATCAGCATTAACGAATTGCACGTTAAAGTCAATCTCAATCACAATCTCTAAATAATTTCGGTATCCCAATCTCAATTCCTAAATATTTTGATATCCCAATCCGTATTCGGTATTCCAATCGGTATTATCGAACACGAAATTAATTACCTTTGCAATTAATAATTAAATATATAAATGAGATTTTATTGTTTAATTTAGGGGAAAAGGACTAAGCAAAGAGTTTTGAATTAGTATATTAATAAGGAGAATGGATGAGAGGAGACATCTCAAGTTCTTGTCATTTGTAATCTTTAATTTGACGAATTGGACGTTGAGAGACGACTATTAATAGTGACTAGCTTGAACCCTGCCCAAAGGGCAGGTAAATTTTTTTGAACTTTCAATTTAGGTGATTTCTCCATCTCATTTTTGTATAAATTATTTTGAGTTGAAATTTTTCAAGGAGAACTAAATTGTTTGTGGTAATTAATTCCATAAACTCGACCACAACAATTTTAGTAAACATTTTAACTTTTCATTTCAGACATAATAAATAAAGTTATAATTATATTATATAGAGTCTAAGTTGCAAGGTTGTCAAACCGGTTTATACCGTTGTGCCGGTTTGGCAAGTGGAATGGTACGACCGGTGGTATAACCAGCTTGAGCTGGTTCATGCCGGTTTAAAAAATGTGAAAACAATTAATATCCAATGTATTTAATTCTATATAAAACATATTTGTGGACAATTTAGTTACAATCCAACAAATAACATCAACTTTTAACTATTACATTCATAAAATGAATAATAAATTAATTTTTTTATTCATTAAATTCATTAAAATGATATCATTTTACTTATAATCCGTAAGTCGATCATACCGGTCATACCGGCGGTGTCATACCGGTTTCATTACCGGTACAGATTGAACTAGGTTCAACCGGGTGGCATGCCACCGGCATGACAACCATGCTAAGTTGTTACTAAAGTGCTAAAGAAATTTTAATATATATATAGATAAAAATGAAAAGTACTGAATAATCTTGTTTGATAGGGGGAAAAATCGAGCAATAAAATAATAAAATGTTACTATTGGAGACAAATAAAATAGCTAACCAATTTTTTTATGATGGATTGTCCAAGTTTTATATCACTATGAAAGATTTTTTTTTTAATCCGTAATCTCTCTCCCATAATTTTTTTCGGCGACTAATTATAAAAAAATTCATACTCTCCTATAATCTATCTCTCCCCTCTTTCTACCGTAAAAAGCACAACAAAAAAAAAGAATTCTATGGGCGGTTTTTAGGAGAGAGATTGTAGGCCTTGTTTTAGAGACTGATGACGTGGACGCACGGAATTTATTTTAGGCTGATGTGGCATAGGCTTAATTCTAAAACTGCTTTAATTTATTTTAAGATGGAATGATCTGTGTATAATTAAATGACACTCTTTGTGGTTGAGGGTCATGTAGTAGTGAATGAGAGAGTCTAGTTGAGAGGATAAAATATACACTAGCTTATATTTCGGTATTGATCGGTATTTTGGTATTACCGATCCCAATCCCGTAATCCCTAATACCGAATAACAATTGAAATTCAATCTAAATCCCAAGAAATAATACATGTATTTGGTAATACCAAATATAGACAAATTCGGTACGGTATTCGGTATATACCAAATACCGGTACCAAACTTCCAGCCCTAATCAGCATCGTACTTCTTTGGCTAGGTTGTGTCCTCTAATTTTTTTTTATATTAGATTAGTGGGTGGGTACATTGAGATGTGATTAATGATTGATATAGGTACTAGTCACGAGCTCGGCCAGTTGACCGGATTTAGTTGTCAATTACGCTAATATTAGTAACAATTTGTATTCAAGTTATGTATTATGAATTTTCAATTGCAGTAAAAAAAAACCTGTGTGCTCCGAAAAAACTGGAATCCTAGGGAAAGCATCGTCTTACGTCGATTGCTATGTCTGTTGTGCTTCTGGGGAGCGGCCTCCCAGCCATCCTAGGGGGACCGTACCTCAGGTGTGTGTCGCGCGGCCTTTGTTACGTCATCGCTGACGGGGAAGGGTGAGAAGAAAACTCAACATGCAAAGAAAAGGGCATAGCCGATGTTGGCGAACCCTCTGTTCGAACATGTTGCTATGGAGATCAACAAAAGCCTCGACTCCGAGGATAATAACCCTAAAATCATCAAATTACCAAATACATTACTTTATTTTTATTTAATGGATTAATAGGCATACAAACCCCTATACTATAGAAAGATAACAAATGAGTCTGTGTAGTGTAACACCCTGAGTTTGGGTTCAAGAAAACATTAAAGGGGGAACAGGCTAGAACACGACCGTGTTGCTAGACCGTGTTCGGGTAGGTGTGTCATTTTGATGCAGTAGGAAATGAATCAGCAGAGGATTGAACACGGTCGGTGAACACGCTCATGTCTCTAGACCGTGTTCAATTAAATGTTTTTAAAGAGCGAGGGTTGGTGGACGCATCGTTACAGCGAGAACCGAAGACGAAGCGTAACACGACATGGACACGTTCGTGTTGCAAGGTCGTGACACTTGGGTTTCGTAAAACATCGACGGACGATCAGAACGGGGCGCAAGGGATGGAGAGAACACAGGGAGGAAACACGATCGTGTCCCATGCCCGTGTTCAACCTACTATAAAAGAAATTAACTCTCTACTCTCTCTCCATTTACGTTTTTCCATCTCCCAAAGCCACCAAAATGCTCTGAACGAGTAGAATACGAAGGAAAGAGAGGAGAAGAGCAAGGAAGAAGGAGGAGGAAGAAACCACCGGATTATTCCCCCGTTCGTCGGCAAACCGAGATACCGATGAAAATCTCTCCTACTCGTCGTTCCTCTCAACTTCTAACCTGTCATACGCCGTAGTAGGGTAAGGAAATTCTTCCATAGTCGTTCCTACTTTCATTTATTCACTAGTAGTAACTTTGGATCGTTAAATATTGAAGTTGGAGGCTATTAAAGATCTTGTTAGAGAGTTGGATGAGTTAAGTCAAGGAGACCTCATTCAAATCGGGTCATTGGGTATCTAGGCACGTCCCTGAGGTAAGGAAACATGATTCCATTAGATTTAGATTGAGTTTCGTATGAGCTTTCTTGTATTTTTCAAATCCGGGGTTTTAGTGACGGATTTTCTAGGTTTCCGTGCGAACAGTAGTGGTCGCTAAAACATCAGGAATTTCCATAATAGTATTTTAAGTGATTTTTCTTAATTCGACATCCTTGTAGGGCCGGTAAAATTTGTGTAATAATTTTAGAAAATTGGAAGAAGGTCTATAGATGTCTAGGAATTTATTTGGAAATTTATAAAGCTAATTATTATTTTTAATAATTATTTAGGTACGTATATTATTTAAATAAAATTATATAAGGCGTTTTTGGAAAATTGTATAATTTTTCTAGGGATTAGTGCTTCTGAACTACTAGGGAAAATTATGAATTGGAACTTTGAAGAGGTATGACTTAGTTTAAAAATTAATGGAAGGTGAAATTATATAGAAAAAATGGATTTTTCTGGGGGGTTAAACTGGTGAGTTGACCGTCTAATAGCGTGGTATGATCTATAGGGTATCGAGATAGTACTTTGAAGAAGGAGTTTTTCGGGCTAATGGTTGGAGAATCGTCTTTTCGAGGTGATTGTAAAGGGGGTAAATTTTTTGTCGAGGTCTTTTTAGTTTATGTTTTTCGTTTCAAGTTAATGTTAGTTCACTTTCATGAGTTGCGCAATTATGTGTGTGAGGCATCCCACCTCCTTCTCAAGGTGGAGGCACGTGTTGTGCTATATATGTGAATGTATGTTGTAATGTATGGTTATTGCTAATTGGACCCCGGGAGGTTGGGCCACTACTGGACGTGATTGATGGTCGGATCACTGCTTGACGGTGAAACGTAATGCAACAGTTGATCGAGGATATTGGGTCTCTACTGAACGGTCATACGTAACGCAGTAGTTGACCGGCCATTGACTATATGGCGATATGTAACGCAGTACCATTGCCTTGAGAATAGGGACACCGGACAGCGATACGTAATGCATTGGACCCTAGTAAAAAGTAAATAAGTTAAGTAGATAAGTTAAAATAGAAGTAGAGAAATTTTACAAGCAATTAAGGACTAAAGTATTAAGGATGAAAGCGAGAACGACTTTCATGTAAGAGGAAGTAATTTTAAATAACATGTGTTAGTAAGGGTTAGGAAGTAACGACGAGACTGGCCCCTTCTCACTCACTAGGTGGAGGAAGGGTTAGCCGAAGTGGATCCCGAGAAGTAGCAAGGCGTGACGAGTAGCCGTATCAACATTGAGGAGAACTGAAGGAGCTCGTGAGAAGTCAGAGCTAGAATAATTTAATTACTTTGTTGCATGGTTAGGAGTATAAACTGGAGATTCTGGGTAAAGTTGCTTTTAAGTATTTGGATAGTGATTGCCCAAGTGTTAGGGCTTTTCATTTGAAATTTTTAAACATTGTTAGTTTATTTATTTCAAAAGGTGGTTTAGATTGCTCCGGAATAACCGGTTTTTGGTTCAAATTATGGTTTGATTTTTTTTTAAATATCGAGTTTTTTCATGTAGTATATTTTCAACGAAAGAAGCCCTTATATTATACTTGTATAACAAATGAGCCCCTCCAATCTCCATCAATTTTTCAGTTAACTTACTTGTCGTGTGGCAAAATCACACCGAGTCAGCAAAACCGTGGTCCTGAAATGTCCTTTTTACCCTTATCAGTAGTCCCTTTAATTTTCAAATCTCCAACCCCAACCCGTGGGAATATGATATGTACGGAATAGTAATAAAAAAACCAATAGATTTCTACCCATCTGCAACGTGCTCTTGCTATGAAAAGGGAGAAGAAATGTGAAAGATGAATTCTTTTGGTTCCTTAATTAATTATTAGAAAAAATCTAGAAGAAATAACAATAATATACTGTAGAAACATAGGTTTCTTAACTCATACATAAATAAAACAAAATCCATAACCATTGTAAGCGGCTGAACTCTTAAATAATATATGCAAGTACTCTAGAGTTCTGTAGGCGTGGTGATGGAGCTTTCTTGTGTTCCTCTTTGTCCCTTATTCAAGGTCACAGATTGGTCATGCCTTTGTAGTACGTCAGCCACCTCTGAGTTGACATTCAAAGCTGCAAGTTAAGAGTGATAAACACAACATTAGTTACTAGGTACCTTACATCATAAGTGTAAATACCATAACCTATGAATTTTCTCTTGTACCCACTCACATGTTCATCGCGGGAGCTTGAATTGCTGGTACTCTGTCTCCCTCTGCCTCTTATTCCTCTGAAACTTGCTTGACATGTTGTCTGCCCAACAAAGCATAAACCCATTATAATGTCTTTATTTCTGTCAAAAGAGGCAGCAAACAATATAATTAAATAGTCTCCCACTTACCCTTATTCCTTGAGAGTTGGCTTTCTTCACAGGACATGTCCGAATATTGTGTCCTTCTGCACGACATTCTTTGCATGTAATCACTATAACTGCTCGGCACAACTTCGAAGGATCATTCTTATCTGGTGCCAATAATTCTTCTCTAGTTTACACACATTGCTTCTTTGGCTTCTTTCGGTTTTCCCTCTCTTATGCAGTGATAATTCTTTTTTATTTGGTATGCCCGACATTCTACGGAACACAGGAGGGAGCAATGGCTCGTACTCACTAGGATCCCAATATGATGGCCCAGCCATTGAGGCCATTACATGCTTATATGTGCTCCAAAATTTGGAGATGGAGAACCCTTCTGAAATATACTTCAGAGGATCTTTCTCTTCATACACCAAACATGTTATGGCATGTGGGCACGGGATTCTAGACAATTTCCATGCCCCACAAGAGCATGACGAGGCAGCAAGATCCACTGTAGGTCCACAAGAAGGAATATTCTTGCGTGTAGCAGCCTTGAGTCTTGTACATCACAATGGCCTTGGCACGTGAACACAATATAGTAGTTACATCTACCCCCATTTCTTCTTTGATGGTCTACTTGATGTCTCTCAGTTCCCATCGAGGATCCGTTCTCATACGCCTTTTATACTTCGCAACAATGATTGTGGAAGAAATAAACTGGCTCTTGAAATGGATTGGGCAATTATGAACCTTAAAAGTTTTTAATTGCATCCTCTCTGTCTTCTTGGTAAATGAAGCATAGAAGTCAAACAAACATCCTGGCCACTTGCAGGTCACCCTGAAGCGCTTCGACTCATTCTTTTTATTCTTCAAATCCTTGTTATCATTCATTGCATGATCTCTAATAACACTTCGAACTTCAAGTATATCATCAAAGTCATGCGTAGCTCAAAAAATGAGGTTGGTGTTGGTGTGCTTGGATTGTATTTGGGGTAGTAGCTATTTCTCCAAAACCCCATAGTCTGCCACCTCGTCTTCTTCTTGGCACAGCCACAGACAGAATATGTAGAAAATAACTCCTCCTCCATGGAGGAGACCTGGTGCCAGACCTAAATCCATTGTCTTTGTCAGCATATGAGTAATTAGTATCTTCATACGGGATTGATATGCCTTTCTTCAAATTTAATCTAAACTTCTTCACATTGTTCAATACTTCAGTTTTGTCTTTTATCTCATCCTCACTTGCCCAAGATCCAATCAGTATCTTCATACGTGATTTAGGGTGTGTTTGGATAAGTGTATTTGAAATGTAAGGTATTTGAAATACATGTAATTCAAATTCGTTGTTTACATACTCATTTGTAATTTGTTTGTATTTTAAATTTTGTGATTTTTTATTATAATATTGAATTTTCTCGTCACTTACTAAAAATTTTGGTAAATTACAGTTTGATACTCATATTTATTTTTTCTTACAATTTAGTACGTACACTTTCAAAATTGACAAAAAGGTCCAAAAATTTTGAAGGTAAAATTACATTTTGGTACCTTTAAATGTTATGTCTCACTATAGTACCTAAACTTTTAAAATTTTACAAATTGGTCCAATATTTTGTTAGGAGGTATTTCAAATCACTAGTTGTTGAAATGTATTTGAAGTTGACAAGTAATACACTAGACATGTATTTGGAAATCACCCCATGAATTTGGCACAAATCCAAATACCAAAGTAATTAATATCCAAACACATAATTTGACATTTAGAAATCCAAATCACAAATACCAAATTCAAATCACTCTATCCAAACACACCCTAAATCTGATCCTTCATCCATTCACATGTTGGATCTAGTGAATCATCATTCACAGCCTCACTAATATCATCACCCAATCCACCTAATTGGTTTTCAAGTGAAATTTCAGTCTACAAAATAAATAATTGCTTTAGATAAAACAAATCATTATAGTCCAGTTTTTTTTTATAAGCTTATAGTCCAGTTTTTAACTTGTAAGGGAAAAGTAGAAAGACCACTTTACTTGGACATGTTTATAGACGCTGGAGTGAAAATGAATGTATATATGTGTGTTTAGGGGTGGACATTCGGTTGGTTCGGTTTGAACCGAACCGAAATGGTATGTACCGACTTTCCAAAACGTCTCACACCCCAACCGAATTCAAACTGAAATATATTTCGGTTCGATTTGATCGAACTAAAATATATCTTGGTTCGGCTCGGTTTTTTGCCATAAACCGAAAACTCAACACATAAACTCTCTGCCGTCCCCACTTCCACCCTCTCTCTTTCTCAAACAACTTCCTTCTTCTTCATAAACTCTCTCTCTCTCTTCTCTGTCTCTCGCTTTCTCGGAGGAAACTCTCTCCGACCACACCTCGATTTCTGACTTCCCTCTCCGCATCTACCCCTCTCTCTGCCTGTCTCCCGCCGCCGACACTATCTCCCTCATCTCTGCTTCTCGCTCTCTCTGAAGAATCCACAGAAGACGTTCGCCACTAATCCCTCTCTCCGCCTTTTGCCTCTCCGTTCTCTCCCTCGATTTCCGACCTTCCTCCCCGCCTCTACTAACCGCTCTTTGCTCCGCGTCCAGATCGAATCAGGTGTGGAATAGACTTTGCATGTCAGGGAGCTCTTCTCGTCTTCCGTCGTGGTGTCTGCATGAAGGAGAAGATGGCGGTGCGATGGCCGATATGATGGCGGACGGCTAGGCGGTGGCGGCTGTATTTTGAGAGGATGGGTGGCTACTGCTGTGATCTGAGGTTAGGGTTTGGAGAGGATGGGGTTGGCTGTGGGCTAGAGAGTTTCAGTGGGCTGGGTTTCAGTGGGCTGGAGAGTGGTTGTGGGTGAGTTTTAGTAGGCTGTGGGCTATATTTCGGTTTTCGGTTCGGAATTCGGAATTCCGGTTTCGGTTGAGAGCCTCCTGGTTTCCAAAGTAACCAGTTTCCTCTTCCTCTTCCGAACCGAACAACAATATATTGGTTTCGGTTCTGTCAACTTCGGTTTCGGTTCGTGTCGCTTCGGGTTTGCCGAACCGGATGCCCACCCCTAGTGTGTTCTTATTAACTAGATCGGTCACGCTAGATCAACTAATTATAAAGAGAACGCTAAATTTGTGGCGGATTTGTTTGCTTGCGGTGGATTAAACTTGAGTTCTTTCTTGGTTTTCTTTTTTCCTTTGATTTTCTTAATATTAATAGGGTTAATAGCATTTTGTACCCATCTACTATTGTAAATTAACAAACATACCTCTCTCCTAAATCTTTGCACAAATTTACCCTTCTAATATTAGAACGTAACAAATTTACCTTTACGTCTAATTTTCTGGTAAGTGACAGTTAAAGGGGCTGGAAAATAACCCAATTGCCCCTCCCTTACTCCTAATTTCAGTTTTAATTATTTTATTTATCAACCCTTATTTATATCCCAAATCAATCAATTAATTAAAACCAAACTGCGGTATTTTATATGGCAGCTAGTCTGTGGTGTCTTGCCGACTGGTAAGGCGCTGAGTACTCGCAAGGTGGGGGGGGGGGGGGGGGGGGCTGGAGCAATGCCCAATCCGCGGAGAGGATGTGGAGTCGCTTAAGCATCTCTTCTTTCGATGTCGTGTGGTGGTGCAGCTTTGGGACGGGGCAGAGATCGGTACCAAGTTAATAATATAAGCATCTTTTAGCGCAGGGTACTCGAGGGGGGATCTGGATCGGAGCACGATAATGAGGATTGTGGCTCTTTTCTGGCGTGTTTGGCGTGCTCGAAATTGGGTATTTTTTACTTTACGCAGTTCATTGTCCCGGTTTTGCTCTCACAATTTCGCTTGCAGGTCACAGAGTGGGATTTCATTCCCGATACCCAGCATCGGCCTCTTCCAGGTCTCGGGGGTCCTCTCCCATCGGCTAGGGAAGCGGTGCCGCATGGGGAGTTGGTGTTGTTTGTTGATGGAGCCACTCTGCGTGGTTCACACGGGGCGGCTGGCTGGGTTTTGCAGGATCCGTCAGGCATGGTGGTGGAGGCTTCGACAACATTATAAGTGGGGATTTTTTATCCCTCTCTGGTGGAGCTGTTAGCTTTTCGAGATGCAATTCGTTGGTGTTTGGCACGTGGACTACATTAAGTCATCTTTGCCGCAGATGCCTAGGTGGTGATACGAAGGGTTTGAGAAAGTCAGGTTGATGATATTCATGGTGGCACGGTCTTAGAAGAGATTAGAAGCATGAGGGATTCATTTCAGATATTTAATATCTGGTTTGTTGGTAGAGATTGTAACAGGGTTGCCCATTTGGTGGCAAGAAAGGCCCTTTCGTTGTTAGTAGGGTTCGATTTTGTTTCTTGGCCGTATTCAGCCGTGTTACTTATTGTATCTGGCTTTCTCGGTAATACGAGTGATCTTTTGGCAAAGAAAAAAAAAAGACAATCGCATGCCTCTGCTGGCCGGATTTCTCTGCCACCAAATCTCATCTCCCCTACTTTACATCTTATCCGGCTTGTACGGCGAGCATAACAGAGGAGGTAGAGCGGCCACTGACGATCTCGTCTTCTTCTCCGACCTGACGCCTTCTTCTCCGGCTTGTAGAGGTGAGTAGGTTCAGCAGGTGGGAGGCTCGAAAGAGGGCGGTTCAGCATCTTTTGGGGAAGATGCAGACTCTCTGAGATCTCTCCTCTATTAATCGTCCATAAGACCCTCAATCGCGCTGGAAGCGGTTTCTTTCGCAGCCGCTTAGAGTTCTCCTATCTCTGGTCAGAGTCAATCCACCACCAGAGGTCGATGTGCTTTCTTCTCTAGTGCTTCTAATTCCCTCTCTTCTTATCGTTGCCAGCGCCATCGCCGTCAATTCCATCTCCTTTTCGACTCTTCCCTCAACAAAGATGCAACCAACTATTCATCTCCCACCAACGCACATAGCTTCCTAGATAACAACATGAAATTTGCTTCCATGATGCAGGGGCGGAGCCAGGATATCGAGACTGGGTGGGCCGAAAATAGATAAATGTAAATAAAAATAAAATAATTATTTTTAAAGTCTACAACATTTTTTGAGATAAGTGAAATCTCTCAAAATAGCATCTGAATTTTAGCTATCTTTCTTTCAATATAAACAACTAAATCATTAACAAGAAACTGATCATTTATTTTGTTTCGCAATCTATTCTTCGCTATCTTTATATCTGAAAACATGCACGATCACATGTAGCTTTAGAAATTTGGAAGAGTTAGAAGAAGACAAATCAACCTATCAACAAAATAAAATTCCTTTGACACTAATCTTTCTATTCATTTCGACATAGATAAAAAAAGATCATATAGTTTGTATAAAGAGTTAAAAATCACAAGTGAACTAAATAGTGGTTGAAAAAAGGCAAAATGCATCTGTATGGCCAAAATTTTGACGTTTGTGACAATAATAGCCACTTTTGGAGAAATACCAAATATAGGATTGAATTCGATGTGGTAGTATAGGTGGATGGAAGAGAGAAGGTGAATGTGAAGGTTGCCGCGGATTAGAAATTGGGGAGGAGGAGGAATAGTGGAAAGTGATTTTGGGGAAGGAAATTAGTTCGGGGGAAGAAGGAGAGGGAGGAAAGGTTGGGTGGGAGAAGAAATGAAGGATCGAGAGGGAGAGAGGAACATAAAAAAATATTTAATTTTTTTAATTTTTAATTTTTTCTGTTTATTCCACTTCATATTTTTATTGACTAAAAGGTTGACATCTCAGCTTTTCTGTTAGTCCAGTCAGCACGTTAATTAACACCGTCAAACAATTAGACGGAAGTGGCTATTTTTGGTATTTCGCCAAACGTGGCTATATTTGGCCAAGTGAACTAAATAGTGGTTGAAAAAAGTATAAAGAGCTAAAAATCCCAAGTGAACTAATAGATGTTGATTTTTTTCATATGTAACTGGATTAAAGTAACAAAAAGAATGAAAAGGAGTGAGTATCCGTTTGCTTTGGTCCAGGACCTTGTGGAGGAGAATATAATAAAGTCCAAAAAGAAGTTTGCATGGATAATTTTCTTGAGTTTTCTAGATTGATATTGAACAATTTGCATGGATAATTTGTGATTTACTTGAATTTTCTAGAATGGTGTTTTATTTATGGATAATTTGTATGGAGAGATTGATGTTTGATCTTTGATAGTAGCTTGTTATTGTAAATTTTTTACCCCAAAAATTCACGGATATCCATGAACCCGCGGATACCCAACTGATTGGATTGGGTTTGAGTTTTCAAAACCCAATGGGGTTTACCTTGTTTTTTTACAGATAAATCCATAGTTTTTGGCAAAACTCGACCCAATCCGACCCATTGTAGCTGGTTGCAACTTGCAAACCATCCCTAGCTGGTTTCACTAGACAAAGGGTTTTTCTTTGATCAATTTTTTGACTTTCTCCATTCATATCATCTTGCCCAGGGTTTTAGGGCTCCAGATACGGTGCAAGTGCATGGTTATGCACACATCAGTAACTAAATCTGGACCCTTCCTTCAGAAAATTCAGATCTAATGATGGAGAATCAAAAACATTTTTATTTTTTCTTGTTTTCTTAATCGGTTCATATCTTTTTCGTTTTAACTCGAATGTCAATTTTTTTTTGCACAGATGGAATGAGTTCTTTGTGCTTTACAAAATGAGATCCTTTTACAATATTTTTTGAGGAATTTTTTTTGCCTCTCGTTACCAACTGCATACATATGGTATCTTCTTCGTTTTTAAGTCGTTTTTGAAAATTTTTGCAGAGAAGGAACGAGTTCATCATGATCTATTGGATCTACAATTTCTGTGTGAACAAAATACATGACCAAAAAATATCACACAGTACCACCCTGGTACGGGGTGGTATCTTGTGGCACACAATGTGTAAAGTCGTAAATGGCAGTTAGTATACTCCTACTATCATGTATTCAACCATCCTACAGTCTTTGTATGTTCATACCACTATGGTACGCTTTTCATACTATATGATATGCTCTTATTTCAATACCAGTCAATACCATATGGTATAAACTGGTAAAAAATGGCTAATTTTTTTTTCCAAAAATATATCAAAGTGGATATCATTTTGAAGAGCACAATTAATCTTATCTACTGTGCAAAAAAATTTAAATTCCAACTTAAAATGAGCGAGAAATCATTCGTTAAAAATTAAATGAGAAAAATTAAAAACTTTACAAAACAGAGAAGAGCCGTGATATAACGGATTATGATTGTGTTATGTATGGTTACTGACATATGATTTACTAACCGGATCAGCTCCCGCGTTTTAGCCCCAGTTTTCCCCCTCTTTCCTTTCCAGATTACAGTTCCTCTGTCTTAATCCAACGCCATGGACCCTCTGTCCACCGCTCTCACCAACCTCTCCATTTCTTATTTCCTTGCACCTAGGGGTGAAAATAGGTACGGGGATCCGATAAATTTCTCTCTAAAAGTTTCTCTCTCTTGGCGGTTGCGATCTCTGGTTTGCCGGCGACCCGTCGTGCGAGTCTCTGATCGGAGCTGAGTCCTCTTCTACGGTGATCTCTTTCCTTCTCGATTGAGTTTGCTTCTGTTGCGATGGCTTCCATTGGTCAATCTTGGGCCGATTTGTTCGGGATTGCGGAAGCGAACCGTCTGGTGTATATCGAACCAGAGCTCATTGATGGCGGATTGAGAATTCCGGAGGAACTAGTGAAAGAAGGCGAAGCTCGGTGGAAGAACAGCCTCGTTGGTCAATTCCTTCATTCTACTCCTTCGATGAAGCAATTGCAGAGTTGGGCGAATAGATTATGGGGGAATTCGGGCATCGTTAGGGTTTCTAAGTTCAGCGAGCAGCTCTTCCTCTTTCAATTCCCGAATGCGAAGGTTGCTGACTGGGTCTTCACTAGCGGTCCGTGGCATTTCAATGACGATATGTGTTTTCTGAGGCAGTGGTCTCCTGGCATTAGAGCTGTCAACTGTGATTCTACCATTCCTATCTGGATTTGCTTCCAAGATCTTCCTGTTGAGTTTGTGACTGGTCGAATCCTGACTCGTTTGGCTAGTATGGTAGGTAAACCACTGTGGTTTGATCAATCGACTAGGCTGGGTAGAAGAATGGGATTTCCTAAGGTCTGCGTAGAAATGTCCATTGATTCGGCTTTCCCTGCAACGTTGAAGTTGGTTCCTGATCACAAGCCGGCATTTGAGGTGAGCTTGGAGTACTGTAATAGGCTTGTGGGCTGCCAGAAGTGTCGAGTCTTTGGGCACCAGTGTGAGACAGTGGGTGAAGTGTGTGAGGAAGCAGTTACTGAGGCTGCAGGAGTGGGTTCTGTGACTGGAAGTGAGTGTGCAGGAGTGGGTTCTGTGACTGGAAGTGAGTGTGCAGGGGTGGCTGGTAGTGTGAGTCAGGTGGATTTAGACTTGATCCAGGCTTCGAATGGCAAAGCTCAGGTGTCTGCTGAGGTTGCCTGTCGCAACTTGAATCAAGCTGTGGCCAACCTGGTCAAGTCAATTGAGCAGGGTGTCATATCTGAATGGCATAAGTCAGGGACTGTGGTGTTGCCATCTGAGGGGGAGCTTCAGACAGCCATGACAGAGCATCACTCTCCTTCTGCAGGAGGGGGGTCCCCTACACCTGTAGCTAACAGATATCAGGGGCTCGAAGTGGACTCTTTTGAGGTTGGAGATATCATGGTGAGTAGTCCAGTCCTCCAAAGTCTGGATGAATTTCCTGTGTTAGAAGGAGGTGGGAAAGGGAAAGGTAAGCAGGATAAGAAAGGGCCAGCTAGGCCTGCAAAACCTAAACTAAAGAAATGAAGGTGCTGGCTTGGAACATTAGGGGATTTAATCACCCCGCCAAGCAAAGCCAAATACTAGAAGTAGTTAGTAGAGAGAATGTGGACATTTTTGGAGTTCTTGAAACAAGGGTGAAAAAAGAAAAGTCTAAAGAGATTGTGGATCTGAAGTTTGGTAGATGGGAGTGGGTACATAACTATGAATACTCAGATTTAGGTAGACTGTGGATTTTCTGGAAAAAAGATTTAGATTTTACTGTAATAGAGAAGTCAGAGCAATTTGTACATGGTGAGCTCAGGGGTGTGCACCCTATTAGAATTACTTTTGTGTATGGTTCAAACGATGAGGGAACAAGAAGAAATCTGTTTCATCACCCTGTTCTACAGCCTGCCACCAGTCTGCCTTGGTCAATGCTAGGTGATTTTAATGCAGTAAGGAGTGCTGAGGAAGCTTCAAATAATCCAGTTGTGTCGTCCAGTATGTTAGAGTTTGATGATTGGATAACCCGAATGGAGCTGGAGGAGAGTGCTTTTGAGGGTCCCTGGTTCTCTTGGACAAATAAACAGGAGGGGAATCCTATAGCTAGAAGGATAGATAGGACTCTTGTGAATTCAATTTGGCTGTCTGCCTTTCCCAACTGTTCAGTGAAACTCCTTCCTCCGCGGCTTTCAGACCACTGTGGTTTACTAGTGAATACTGATATTCAACTAGCCTCTTTGCCTAAGCCATTCAAATATTTCAACTGCTGGGAGAACCATCCTCAATATAAGGAGATTGTCGCAGCAGCCTGGAATAAAAGTGTTAGGGGGACTGCTATGTTTGTCATCTGTCAAAAGTTGAAAGAAGTTAAAAGGCAGTTGAAGGAGCTGAATCGTTCATCCTATTCAGAAATTTCTGAAAGAGTCAGGCAAGTTCGTTGTGAAATAGAGGGTTTGCAGGTAGAGGCTCTCCATCAGCCATCTCTTGTGTCTTTCCAGAGGGTAAATGAGTGCCAAACTCGATTATTTGGTCTGCTCAAAGAAGAGGAGACTATATATCGACAGAAATCAAGACAACTTTGGGTGAATTCAGGGGATTTAAACACTTCTTTCTTTCATAATTCTGTTAAGGCTCGTCAAGCTCGGTCGACTATTAAAAAGCTTGTTTCAGATGATGGGATAACTCTAACTGATGCAAAGGAGATGAGTGGGGAGGCAGTTAGATTCTACCAGCATCTGCTGGGCACAAAGAATCCAGAGGTTCAGGAAGTAAGTAGTGAGCTGATTTCCCAACTTCTGGTCCATGTTCTCACTCCTGAGCATGCTGAGCCCCTTTGTTCTCCAGTCACAAGGGAAGAAGTGAAGACTGCACTTTTCTCTATGAATGGAGATAAATCTCCTGAGCCAGATGGCTTCACAGCCAGATTTTTCCGGTATAATTGGGAGCTTTTGGGAATGGAAGTCACTGATGCAATCTTGGATTTCTTCAGCACAGGGAGACTTCTCTCAGAGGTAAATTCTACTTATCTAGCTCTCATCCCAAAAGTGCAGAATGCTGATTGTATGAGGCAGTTTAGGCCAATATCGTGTTGTAATATACTGTATAAGTGTATTGCTAAGGTTCTTGAAAACAGGCTTAGGGAAGTGCTTCCTATTATCATTAGTCAGAATCAATCTGCCTTCATTAAAGGACGACTGATTAGTGATAATATACTCCTTGCCCATGAGATGGTTAGACTTTATAACAGGAAAACCATATCCCCTAGATGTGCCCTGAAAGTGGATGTGATGAAGGCCTTTGACAGTGTGGATTGGGGCTACTTAAAAACAGTAATGAATGCTATGGGAATACCTGACCAGTTCATAAGATGGATTGATGTTTGTCTTCATAGTACCAAGTTGAGTGTTAGCTTTAATGGAGGGTTAGTGGGCTATTTTTCTGCTCAAAAGGGACTGAGACAGGGGGATCCTCTCTCCCCCTATCTCTTTACCATTTCTATGGAACTCCTTTCCTGCATGTTGAATAGGGCCTATGCCATAAAGTCCCTTCCTCCCCACCCTCAAACCCATAGAATTGGTCTATCCCACCTGTGCTTTGCTGATGACCTTCTGGTCTTCACCAAAGGGACTCCTGAGGCTATAGGGAAAGCAAAATCTATTTTGGATGCATTTTATATTGTATCTGGGCTGAGATGCAACCCTGCAAAGAGTGAGGTATTCTGTGGAGGAGTGGAAACTAGAGTGCAGTCTCAAATTTCATCTAGTACTGGTTTTGCTATTGGGAAACTACCTGTGAGATACTTGGGGATCCCTCTTATAGCTGGGAAACTTAATACTGCTGACTGTCATGCGTTGGTTGACAAAATAACTGCAAGAATCAGGGGGTGGAAGGTGAAGACTTTGACCTATGCTGGTAAAATGCAGCTCATCTCTGCTGTCATTGCCAGTATCACTCAGTATTGGATGGGGATTATTCAGCTGCCAGTTAAGGTGATTAAATTGGTTGAGAAAGCATGCTCTGACTTCTTGTGGAGTGCAGAGGAGGAGGGAAAAAGGGCTAAAGTTCACTGGCAGATGGTAGCTAGGCCTAAGAAAGAAGGGGGACTAGGGTTTAAAGACTTAAGGTGCTGGAACATGGCTTGTTTGGTAAGGCATCTTTGGGCTATCTCTTCAAACTCTTCCTCTCTGTGGGCAAGTTGGGTCAGGCAATACCAACTCACATATACATCTATTTGGGATATACCTAACTCCATTCCCTGTTCATGGGCTTGGAGGAAGGTACTGAAGCTTAGACCTAGAGTAGCTCAGTATCTTACAGTTAGATCAGCTGGTGTGTTCTGGGGGGACTGTGTGATGGATAAATTCTCTGTTAAGAAAGTTTGGGAGACTATTAGAGACAAACAGGAGACTGTGCAGTGGTTTACTTTGGTTTGGAAATCGTTTGGGACACCGAGGGATAAGCTACTTGTCTGGCTTATCATCTTAAACAGGATTTCTACTCTAGATAAAGTGCAGAGATGGAACAATACAGTGGTCAATCTTTGTTCATTATGCTCTTCCACAGCTGAGTTCAGGGATCACCTCTTCTTCGAGTGTTCCTATTCTCAGCATGTATTGCAGGCTCTTTTTGCAGGCAGGAATGTGATGGGGGCAGACTGGGAGGCTTCTTTAGCCACTGCCATATCGTTAACCAGGCTGAACTGTGCCTCCTCTGATCGTGATAGACTGCTCTGGGTGATGGTGGTAGCTGAGCTTTGGAGAGAACGTTGCAGACGAGTTATGTCTGGTGAAGCATTGTCTGAAATTCAGGTTTTGAAGAAGCTGCAGGGGTTGTTACGCTTACTCAGGAATGGGGTCTCTCAAGTAGGGATTGCTATTTCAGAAGATTATGTGAATAGCTTAGTGTAGAAAGGAAGTCTTTGGGTTTACTTTTTCTTTCTTGGTAGCTATTCTGTTAGTAGTTTTGATCTTTGTATTGCCTGTTTTGAATGCTGTAAATGAGGTACAAGAGTCCCAGTTGGAGGAATGTTTTAGATTCCTCCTTCTTGATGAATAAAGCTGCTTATTCATAAAAAAAAAAAAAAATAGGTACGGGATCGGTATCCCAATCTCAAATACCGAAATCCCGAATACCGAATTATACCCGAAAGTCAATCCCAATCTGAATCCCTAAATAATTTCAGTATCCCAATCCCTAAATATTTTGGTATTCCAATCGGTATTATCGAATATGAAATTAATTATATTTAAAATAAATAATTAAATATATAAATTAGATTTGATTGTTTAATTTAGGGCAAAGAGACTAAGCAAAAAGTCATGCGTTTAGATGCATCAATCTAGAAATGACTCAATTTGACCAGTTGTCTCATTTTATAAACGAGGAAATTAAAACGAGTCAATTCGAATTACCTGCCCCCGCCCCAGGTAATTGAAATTGACTCAAAACGAGTCAAGTTCTTGTCATTGGTAATCTTTAATTGGACGAATTGAAGGTCGAGAGTCGACTAATACTAGTGTTTGCTTTTTGGTGTTATGAAAACAACAAGTTATTAGGTGAGAGATGAGAGTGACTTAAATTGGAAAGTCAAAAATGAGTTGGATGTGGACTTTGGAGTTGTGAAACAAAAATGAAATGATCTATGTATAATTAAATGACACTCTTGGTGGTTGAGGGACATGTAGTAGTGAATGAGAGAGTTAGTTGAGAGGATAAAATACACATTAGTTTATATTTAGGTATTGATCGGTATTTCGGTATATACCGATCCCAATCCCGTAATCCTTAATACCGAATTACAATTGAAATTCAATCCGGATCCCAATCCCAAGAAATAATACGTGTATTCGATAATAACAAATATAGACAAATTCGGTACAATATTATCCCAAATACCGGTACCAAATTTCCGGTCGTACTTGCAACCGTCTATCTTTCCATAACCCTATTTCATCACTCTCCTTCCAAACCCCTCCACCGCCATCCTCCTCGCCGTTGAAAATCCCCATCGTCAGAGCTTCATATTGGGGCGCTCCTCTCCATCGGAACCCTGAAAAATCCTCGGGCGAATCACTGAACCCTTTCTTCAAAACCTCATGCGTCACTCTAACAGCAGCCGCCGCATTATTCCCCTCCCCCTGCAACCTAAATACCAAGCCGGCGATTGCCTCTCCGATTATTTTCAAAATCTAACAATTAAACTAATTACGTGCTACCCTTAATTTGAATTGATTTTATGGTTACACAACAAGTGTTGAAAGAGTCTTTTCAACTTTGAGTTACATCAAGAACAAGGTTAGAGATCCATATGCGATCAGTTCGTGAACTATTGTCTAGTAGGATATACAGATTTGTTGAGCAATTTACCAAGCCTATTTTTTATTCTTTTTCAAAATATAAAAACACGTCGTGGCCTTTTTAAAATTTATACTAGTCCGATATTTTTTATTTATGAATTATTTATTTTATTTTAATTTTAGTTGAAGAGGACACCCCATTAAAAGTTTCTAGATCCGCCACTGCCAGGAGAAGCTGCCTCGGAGGAGAAGGATAATGATGCCTCTCTAGGCGAAGAAGAGCGCGCTCTGGAGGAGCATTTGGCCCAACATCCAGGCGACATCGATGCTCTAAGGGCTCTGATGGAGCTCAAGATCAAGTCTCGGAAGCTTCCGGAAGCAATTGGGGTAATCGACCGCCTGATCCAGCTAGAGCCCAACGACGACGAGTGGGTGCTACTCAAGGCCCAAATTTACAGCTACAGCGGCGATTCTGACCCTGCCACCAAGATCTTCGAGGAAGTCCTGGAGAAGGGGGAGCAGATCCGGTGAGTAATCTTGTGGTGAGTAACCCCATGCATACCCAATAAGAATCTGCCACATCAGCGCCTCCTTCTCTCTCCTGGAAAAATCATTAATTTTTTTCCCTTAATCTTTAACGGACGATTTCTCACTCGTTTTAACTCGGAATTTTTTTTTGCACAATTAGATCAGATTAATTGTGCTCTTCAAAATGATAGCCACTTTGATATTTTTTGAAACAAAAAAAATTTGCCAGTTATTACCAGTCTATACCATATGGTATAGTCTATACCATATGGTATTAAATAACAGCATACCATATGGTATGGAAAATACCACCTCATACCACGGTGGTATAGTATGGTATGGAGTTGGTAACGAGAGGTTTGAAATTTTTTCCCCCGGTAAATTTTGAAATCCAATAGATCATGATTAAATCGTTCCTTTTGTGCAAAAATTTTCGACAAATGACTAAACAACGAAGGAGATATCATATGGTATGGAGTTGGTAACGAGAGGGATGGAAAAAAATTTCTCAAAAAATATTGAAAATGTATATCAGTTTGTAGAGCACAACGAACTCGTTCCATTTGTGACAAAAAAAAAATTTGAAATCCGAGTTAAAATGAAGAAGATATGATCCAATTAAGAAAACTAGGGAAAATAAATTCTTTTAATTCTCCACCTTTAGATCTGCAGTCACTTAAAAGAAGGGTCCAGATTTTGTTACTCATTGTTACTCACTTCTAAAGTTACTCACCCTATCTCGAGCCTGGAGAAGGACCCGCTTCGGGTGGAGGCTTATCACGGCCTGGTCATGGCGTATTCAGAAGATGGGCGGTCCATGAGCGACATGTTGAAGCGAATTGAAGCCGCCATGAACAAGTGCAAGAGGGAGAAGAAGGCTTCTGATGTCCGGGACTTCAAGTTGCTGTTAGCTCAAATTAGAGTGATGGAAGAGAAGTATGGGGAAGCTCTGAAGGTAAATCATGAGTTGGTAAAAGAGGAGCCCAGACCAGTGCTCTGGCTGTCCCTGAGGCAAGGCAGCCAAACATCTCATGGCTTGGTTGTGGGTTCGAGCACTGGTATCTCCTTCTTCTTCTTCTTCCTACTCATCAACAAAAAAGAGGAGCCCAGGGACTTCCGTCCATATCTCTGCCAAGGGATCATATACACGCTGATGAGGAAGAGGGAAGAGGCGGAGAAGAAGTTTGAACAATTCGAGAAGCTGGTTCCCAAGAATCATCCGTACAGAGAGTATTTCCTTGACAACATGTTTGCTACCAAGTTCTTCTCAGATTACAGTGTACAGAGAGAAGGCTTGGTCGAGGAGCTGAGAGAATTGGAGGTGAAAGACGTAGGTAGAGTATGTATGGGTAGGAAAGTAACGGAATTTTGAGATGTTGTTGCTTTATCGCAGCAGTGTGGAAAACAAGTTTTGGTCTTGATTTCCTTGTGTTATTGGTGGGTAGCAGGTGCATGGAAATTTTCTGGTGCCATCCTTATTAGTTGGAGCATTAGTCCATAGGCCTTATTTGCTGGTTGATTGTTTGCTGTCCGAGTCATGACTTGATAAGTTATAGGTCTGGGCTCAATTTGTCTCTTGGTCATGTTGGAATCTTTCTTAGTTGATGGATCATCCTAGGAAGATGGAGAACTGGAAGGAAAGAATACCACACTTGTTTAGAATGAAACTGATGCCAAAAATGACAAGGCATAGGCATGTTAGTCTTTGTTGTGCTCTGAGAAATTGAATTTCTAACTTGCTTGTGCTTGTGCTTGTAGAGCCTAGAACAACAAGCTGCAGGCGTGTAATTCGTGGTTCTGACTTCTGATGGATGATCAGGATTTGAAGGTGGGTTCTCTTTGTTGAAGCTAGGGTTGTCTATTCGGGTCGGTTTCGGTAACAAGGTCGGTTTCGGTTACTCGAACCAAAATCCGATAACACCCATAAAACCGAAACAAAATCATTGAAAACCAAACCCGAAACCGATAAGGGTTTTCAGTTTTCGGCTACCCTAAACCCGAGAATTCCTTATCAGGTTCGAGTTCGAGTTAGGTTAAAGCAAAACCGAACCCCTAAGAATACGGACCGAGCGCTATCCCTTGAAGGTTTTTAGCCAAAACCCGAAAAACCGATAAGCAAAACCGAAACCAAAACTCCTAAACCCAAAACCCAAAACAAACCAAATCCGAAAAACAGACAATGTATCTAATAAGGTCAGTTTCGGTTAAAACCGAAAAACCAAACCCGAATGGACACCCCTAGATGTAACATAGGCAATTAACTTCTGATATCCTATCCCAATAGCTTAGAGGGTTCTTTAGATTTAGTTGATCCCAAAGCAGTTCCTAAGTTTTGGAGATTTTTCCAGAAATAGCACTGTTTAAAAAAAAAATTCCAAAAATAGCACCCAACTCCGAAAAATTCCAAAAATAGCACCATTTTTGTAAAACCGCAACCCGGAGATGCGTTTTTCGATGAAAACGCCACCCGAGGGCGCGTTTTTCGATGAAAACCGCACTAGTGGGGAGCGGTTTTGCAAACCGCACCCCCAGGGTGCGATCTGCCTTTTTTTTTTTTTTTTTGCAAACCGCACCCCCAGGGTGCGATCTGCATTTTTTTTTTGAAAAATCCTAATTTAGGTGGAAACTTCAAACGAACGTATCTTTATGTTCGGGTATCCGATCGTCGCGATTTTTTTTTTTATTCCGCATAACTTTTTGAGATCTTGCAAGCCGAAGACTGCCAAAGGTGGTTTGGTCTCGCCTTCGTCCCAAAAAATGTCGTTTGCTACCCTGAACGAACTTTTTTCTGATTTCGTCAAACTTTGGACAACCATAACTTTGTGCTCCAAAATCCAAACGACATGAATTTTTTTTTTATTTCACATAAATTTTTAAGGAATACAATTTTTATCATAGACATAATTTCAAAATGTATGTGGATTGCTGAGAAGGGAAGATAAGCTATTCCCAAAATCCTGTATATCCAAAAATAATTCCTGTTTTGAAACTACATTCCTAGTAAAAATTATAGTCCTTAAAAAGTTATGCAAAATAAAAAAAAATCATGCCGTTTAGATTTGGAGCACAAAGTTACGGTTGTCCAAAGTTTGACGAAATCGGAAAAAAGCTCGTTCGGGGTAGCAAACGACATTTTTTGGTACGAAAGCGAGACCAAACCACCTTTGGTAGTCTTCGGCTTGCAAGATCTCAAAAAGTTATGCGGAATCAAAAAAAAAATCGCGACGATCGGATACCCGAACATAAAGATACGTTCGTTTGAAGTTTCCACCTAAATTAGGATTTTTCAAAAAAAAAAAAAAATGCAGATCGCACCCTGGTGGTGCGGTTTGCAAAAAAGAAAAAAAAAAAAGGCAGATCGCACCCTGGGGGTGCGGTTTGCAAAACCGCTCCCCACCAGTGCGGTTTTCATCGAAAAACGCGCCCTCGGGTGGCGTTTTCATCGAAAAACGCACCTCCGGGTTGCGGTTTTACAAAAATTGTGCTAATTTTGGAATTTTTCGGAATTGGGTGCTATTTTTGGGAAAAAAAATTTAAACAGTGCTATTTCTGGAAAAATCTCTAAGTTTTGGGAGGTTGCCGCCACAGAGGCTCGAACAATCATCACTCGCTGTCTTAAGGGAAAGGAAGTGGAAAGGATTGCACAGACGCATATACCAGCGCGGTAGCCTGAGATCGGAGAATGAAACATTCTTTTTCGCTGTATCTTTTTCCGAATATATCTGTGCCATCCCATCCCCTTCCACAATTCCAGTACTTCCCTACAAATAACTAGAAACTAATTTTCAGTAAAGTCCGGCACAGTAAGACAATACAAGTGGCGTAAAGATGTAGCCTTCATATGAAACAAACTATAAAAAGTAGAATTTTTTCTCATTTTTCAGAAAATATCTAAATGGCAAATAGTGAGAACACCGGCAGCAAATTACGACTCCCAACCTAGACCCACGTCAACTCGCAGTGCACTTGTTAGCAGTTTCCTAAACCATCCTAGTCTTCTGCCACACCATCCTCTAATCAGCTTTTCACTTGCTAGCAGTTTCCTAAACGTTCACTCAACAAGGCTGCCACAGGAGACAGCGTTTAGACCAGGGGGGAAGGGAAGAACATCTGAAGCAAACCCAGAACCTCGACTAAATCTTGTGCAGCCCAATTTGGAGATCAGAAGATATGGAGATCAGAAGAGGTCGAGAGTAGTGAAACTCAGCTTTGAAGACACGTTTTTGGTGAGCTCTTATGGATTGTGATGGCTTGTGACCGTTGTACCTGATATCAAAGATGTGGATCACAGGATCCACCGAGCCGGACGACAGGTACCAACCATCAGAAGACCAGCCTTGATTGATCAGTGCTGACTGTGAATCACTGCTTTCTTGCTTAAACCCGAATGTGTGGATTTCAGTTTGTCTCAATCGGACGTCAAACAGTCTCAGCTGCTTCTCAGGAGTCCTGCATACAAGAGGAACCCAAGACTTGGTTATTTGCTATGGAAAGACTGAACATAATCCAGTAAAAGAGGCAATGGGCGGGTAGGTACCACAATAGCCATACACTGCACCAGGCGCGGTAATAATAGACCGAATCAGGTATGAAACTCAGGGAAAAGAAGTAACAAGTCGATTCTTATTTTTGTGGAAAACACTTTGTAAATAAAAGAGGGAGGATAATATGCTTAATGAAAGCGGTCATAAGTTAATGAAAGCCAAAATAGGATAAATGTTACAGAGAATTAGGATACAACGGGCGGGACTAAGGTAAGATCATGCCCCGCCTGACAATGTCAGAAAATTGCCATCCCTAATTCCATTGCAATAAACACTTCAAGATCGAGACAGGAAAAAAAATAAAGATATTAGTTGCATCTTTTACCCTGTTTGAACCATGTAGAGATTGAAGTCACATGGATTAGGCAAAACACTCATGCATTTGCTATCCACTTGATTCTTGAACTCCACTCGCCCTCCTTGGACATCAAAACCAATGATTCTCTTGTCTGCACCAGCCGAGAGCACGATCTGCTTTTGTTGCATGCCAGCAATCCCCATAACGGCAGAAGAATGCAAATCCCTGTGCAAATTCTTTGGCTTCCACGAGTTTTCAGCTTCCTCATTCCAGACTATGACAGCATGATCACTGCCACCGGTGACAAAACATGAATCTCCCCAAGGCATAAACATTACTCCATTAACAATACCCTTAATATGAGGCTTGTCTTGTAGAAACGTTACTTTGCTTTTCTGCCAATGTAAATTAGTGGAAGACAGATTAGACAGATGCTTTGGAAGAGTTATAAGTGCTTCGGAATGAATGACTGCTATCTGAGAGGTGAACAAGATTGACCCTCTGACAAATTGATTTATGAACGTCGCGTACCAGAGGTCATTACCTCATGTGTCTTATTCAAATGAATGACTGCTATCTGAGAGTCCCCTTTATCAGCAGTGTAAGTCGCAACCAAGCTGTTCCCCAATGGGTGCCAGGCTATATCTTCAGCCCACCGCCTGTTTTTTGGAGAAATGCACTCAGTGGAACTAAGAAGAGAGGCACTAGACCTGGAATTAGAAGATTGGAAGAAATAATTACTTGGAAAAGGTTTGGAACCTCCACCAGATTGGCATGTCTGGAGGCAAAATAACAAATTGACATAACAGGGTAAAACATTTTAACTGACCCATGACCCTGCAGCTTCCATAAATTGACCAATCCATCCAAAGCACTGAATATATTCCAAACAGAACAAAGATTAATATGGTTAAAGCAATTTTACATACTCGAAACAGAAAAAGAAAAAGAATAGGCTAACTAAAAGGAAGAAATGCATCCATGAGCTAATCACCTGGTAACAAACAGTTGATCATTCACCGGACAAAGTGCAAGACTTCTCAACTTTCTCTTGTGCTGACTACAGATGTGATTGTTAGCATGGCAATAAATGGTATACGGTGAAGAGCTTCTGCATACCATTGGAATCAATTCCTTTTGGTCTCTCTGCTCTGGGGACATATTATATTATCCAGTAAATCATGAATGCAAGTAACATAGTAAAACTAAACAATGCAAAACTTCTCCAGTAATCAGAGATTTACCAAGTTTCCTCTTTCTTCCTTTATCCTGATTTTCAACAACTTCATCATCAGAAGGACTCTGGTCCGGCTTCTCTGCATTTACTTTCCTAATAATATCATACTGGGTAGAAGAGCTTGTTTGAGCACTGGAACGAATGGAATCCCTCGTGCCAGAACCCCCTAATTTTAAAAACTGGGCAACCTTGGAATTCGCAGCCGGGATAACAAGTTCAGTTCTAGACCGAGTTTGATTCCTTGAAGAACTTTCATTAACTCGAACAGAGCTAGTTGAGCTGCTCTCCACCTTCACAGTCTTACCCCCATTCTCCAGAGAAGTCTTGTGGGGTCTGGAATCTCTCCTAAGGCGAGCCAATTGTGTTTTTGTCTTTTCCAGATTCTGTTCTGCCTCTCCAAGCTGCAAAAATGAATGATCAGAATTCAGAAAAGCTATTCCACCACCATAGCAATAATCTAAGGACTATTCAAAGCCTTACAAGTCGTACAATTTTGTTTCTTTCTTAGTTCTCGACTGATTCCTTTTGAACCACAACCCGTTAGGGTTGATTATTCCTAGTTTTCAACATTCAAGTCGAAAAAAGACTTACAAAATCAAAACTTACTCCCCAGATGGTGAAGGAATGCAGCGAGGAGGAGAATAGAGACGGTGAACAGGGAAAGCAAGCTGCACGGAATTCGAAGCAGGTAATAACGCAATACCTGAGAGGTATAGTAGTCGATACGCTTCCTCAGATGTTCAACTTCGCGAGTACGATGTTCGATAAGCGCCACAAACGGGGAGAATTTCCACATCCGGCAAAACAGAACCCTAAGGTATACAATTTAGACACCCACTAAAGGATCTCAATTTAATAATGCATTTTAGTCCAATATCACACTCGTGCAATTGATCCACAATGAAGAATTTAAGAATGTTCTAATCAGCCTAATTGTATATTCTCTACCTTAGGTTAATAGCTCAATTGGAGAGTGTTATGAATTCCCGATCAATTTCATAATAATACCTCAATTTAATATTTAATCAAGAGTGTAATTAAGGATATGAATCATTCAACATCAAATCCTAACATACATGGCTAGAGTTCTGCACACCCAAGTGAGAATGGATATACTCCATAGCGAGAGAAAGAAATGAAATCACAAACTCAAGAAGAGAAATCAATATCATGGTGATGGGTTCTTCTTTTAGAGCTCCAGCCTTGACTACTTGGTTGTAATTTTTTCATCCATTTGAGGATTGATGTAGGATCCCATTCCAAATAAATTTGTATTTCGGTCGTTAGAAATTTGCACGATTAAAATAGATTGTTTTGACATAATTTCGACAAAAAACAAATTTTGATCGATCTGATAATAACAGCAAAAACATATCCATACGGGTTCACTCTTTCGACAAAAAACATAATTTTGATCGATCGCAACTAGGGATGGCAATGGGGCGGGTTTGCCTCAACCATCCTCGTCCACTCTTTCAAATATCAAAATCCGTACTCGTCTCATATCCATACGGGTGAAGATTTTGAGAACCCATCGTTGTACCCGTGGGTTTCGGGTGGCCATGTGTAATACGTATATCTAACATAATAATATCTAAGAATTTAGAAGTAAATTTTCTTTTATAAAGCTAATCAAACTACTATATCATTAAGTCAACAAATATACAATCATTCTTAATACGGTTCAAATCGTATGATCCTAGAGCATCTATTATTCAATAAATAGAGTTGAATATTTTTCAACTCATTAGTTTCAAACTCTGATACATCTATTAAGTAATACTTAACTAAAATAGTTACCTTTTGGATGGCAATGGGGCGGGTTTGGCTAAACCATCCTCATCCCCGCTTTTAAATATCCAAACCCATACCCGCCCCATACCCATGCAGGGAGGATTTTCCAAACCCATCCCCGTACCCGTGGGTGTCGGGTTCCCATCGGTAATACCCGACCCGTACATCCAACATGATAGCACCTAAAATTTTATATATATAAATTTTCAATTATAACACTAAATGCACCTACTGTATCATGAAGTCAGCAAAGAGACAATCATTCTTAACACGTTTCAAAGCATATTATCCTAAAGCATCTACTAATACATAAGATAGAATGCAATTTAATCCAAATCATTATTCTCTCACTCTAATACATCTACTAAGTAATAACTAACTAACATAATCTTGTTAACAATTGAAACAATGAAGGAGTGAAGAGAGAGTTGAGGAAAAAGATTTAAGTTTTGATTTGGGTAGCCACCCAATTACATTTCTACTAAATATTTTCTTGAGTTACTCTCACTACTATAGATAGGTTACATTTAATCAATGTATTTTTTATATGTGAAAAAATTATCCTAATGGGGCAGGTATGGGGTAGAGGGGGGGGGAGGCTAAAACCATACCAGCCCCATACCCATAAAATGTTTTGTGGGTTTTACCCATACCCGGTTAAAGAGGGGATTTCCCGCGTTGACTGAGTCGGGGCGGACGGATACCCGTGGTTATGGGTTTGATTGCCATCCATAATTACCTTGTTAATAAGAGAGAAAAGTGAAAGAATGAAGGTAGAATTGACGTAAAGGAATTAGATTTGGATTTAGGTGGCCACTCAATTACATTTCTACTATATATTGTCTTAAATTACCCTCACTATCATTGATAGGTTTCAATTGGATCCATGTATTTTTTATATGTGAAGAAATATTTTTGAAGGGGCGAGTGTGGGTATGGGTATGGGGCGACCAAAACCATATCTGCCCCATACCCATCTAACATTTTACGGGTTTTACCCATACACACCCCATATCCAGTTAATGCAGATATTTCTCGAATTGACTGGATAAAAAACGATCGAATACCTGTTATCATGGATTTGATTGTCATCCCTAACCGGAACCGCTTTGCCATTATTTATATACGTACACGTCCCTTCCCCTGTACCATTATATCCATTCCTTTTCCCATTTCCTTAACAGAGCACAGGGCAGCTCGGTGAAAATAGCATATCGTGATTCTTGAGCTCTAAAGGTCCAATAATCATGTAAGTGGCATATAACCCTTCTATGTAGTGTAGTTGATAAGTTTATGGGTTTAAATAGAAATTCGGTGCCAGATTTTCTTAGGGTTTCTGATAGACCGATAATCATACATATTTTCACCCCTATTCTGGAGCCGTTTGTGCTGAGGAATCTCGTGTTTTAAGCCGATTTTACGCCAGGTTGTGTGTTTGTGTCATATTTCAGGTCCCGGCGTTGGAATCGAGGCGGAGAAACGAGTTCTGGGTCGAAAGGAGCCGAGTTGGGACTAAGGGGGCTGCAGGAGGAAAATACCCGGTCGGATGGCAAAATACCCGACCGGGTATTTATCGTTTTTGGCACCCGTGAGAAACAGAAGGGGGCCCGGGCGAAGGCCTTAAATCCCCGGTCGGGGATTTTGGTGGTAGACCGGGGATTTCCCTCTTTAGTGAAACGGTGCGCTGCAGAATACCCGGTCACAACCCAGAATACCCGACCGGGTATTCTGACCGGGTATCGCGACCAGGCAGAGGATTTAAGAGAGAAGAAGGCCAACATTGAAGGGTTCCGAGTTTTTGAGAGAGAAACCGATACCTAGAGAGAGAAAGCGTCGAACCAGAGTTCTCAAGCGCCATAGATCGATCTTCAACACCATTGGAGCCCGTCTTGAGCTTGGAGAAGTGCGATTAAACGTCCAGAAGCAGGAATCCAACTTCACAGTATGATTTCCGTGTCTGAATCTGCTTTTGCTTCTTTCTCTATGGAGTAGTTTCCCCATTCATCTGGGTATGGAGAACCCTAGATTTGTATGCTAGGTCTGATTGTATGAACCCAAGTACAGTGTTTGTGAATTGATTATATTCGATTGAGGTTTGATTGATTGAATGACTTGAATCCTGATCAAATTCCTGTTGTTTCTGCTTTAACCTGGAATGAGAATATCTGCCTAGGTTGATAGAGTACCCTTAATCGAAGGTGGCGAATTGGTGACTTTAGTCGAGGAGCCAATTCGCTATTCTGTACCGAAGTCGATTCGGTAGTGGAGGTTTGGTTCATTAGGGCCTCAATCTGTTTACTCCGGTGGAGGTTAGTCGCCCGCTAGAGACTCAGATTGAGAGGGTCTGGAGACCTTTAGTCGAGACTTCAGGCTAATTGAGAACCTTCCGCAGTATAACTTTCATGAAAACTGAACTTGGTAAAATGCAATCCGACTTAACTGCAGTCTAGGGGGAAACCATATCCGGGTGACCTCTCTTGACTTGACAACAAACCGTTTACTTGCTTTGTGTTTTGTTTGCTTGAGTTTCACTAAAAGTTCACCGCTAAATAACAAGAATTCACCGAGTAGTCATCATATCTAGGACCCGGGTTGACATTAAAACCCGACCCGCTATACTACGCTTTAGGAAGTGGTTATACTTGGCCATTTTCTAGGATGACAGTAGAGTCGAGTCAAGTTTTTGGCGCCGTTGCCGGGGACGGCTAGGTTGTTGAAGAAAAGTGATTTCTGTTACTTTAGCATTTTCATTTTTTGCATTGAGTTTTTGTTCTTCCCACTTGTGCCTTCACGGGTTTGCTTGCTTGAGTGTGTGCAGGTAGTGCATGACCCGTAGCCAGTCAGGAGGTTTACTGCCGTTGGATCCAGAGCTTGAACGCACTTGCCGCCAACTTAGGAGACAGCAGCGAGCTAGACTGGTTACGGGAGAGCGCATAGACGGCCACTTGACCAGCGATTCTGAGGAAGAGTACGAGATGGAGGGCGAAGACATCCCACAACCGGGGAATGCTCGACAGGTTCCCCCGGTGAATCAGCATCCACCACCACCGCCGGGTCCCACCTTGGAGTACTACTACACTCCACGGATTGCTGACATCCGCCCGGTCATCCTCTATCCGCCCATCCCAGCAAATAACTTCGAGATCAAGCCAGGCTGGATTCAGCTCATCACATCCTCTATCCAGTTCCATGGCTTGAAGGATGAGGAAGCCCGGGCACACCTTTCCCGTTTTCTGCAGCTGACAAACGGTTTCAAGCTGAATGGTGTTCCGGATGATGCAATCCGCCTTCACCTCTTCCCCCATTCTCTGGCGGGGAATGCTAAGAGGTGGTTGGAGACCCAGCCCCCACTGTCCATCACTTCTTGGGACGATCTGGCGGATAAGTTCGTGCACAGATATTATCCGGCATCGAAGACTACTGAGATTCAGCGGGAGATCACTCACTTCCGCCAAGAGCCAGATGAGTCCCTTCGTGATGCATGGGAGCGGTACATGGGATACTTCTGGCAGTGTCCCCATCATGGCTTCAGCGATGCTTTCACAGTGGGGAACTTCTACAGTGCCATCACCCCAGACAGCCAGAGGGTGATCGAGTCTCTATGCCCAGGAGGGGATATCCTTACTAAGACTCCACCCGAGCTGAACCAGATGATCAGTACTTTGGCTGCCCGCGATCATTCCTGGGGGCAGAGCAGCAGAGGCAGGCACTCCCGGGACCGTGGTGTGCATGCTATGGAGGCCAGATCCGGGTTAGAGCAGCAGGTGGCTGAGTTGGTGCAGACCCTGAAGCAGCCTAACAGTCTCCTTCCGGGCCGAGGTGTAGCTGCGCCTTCCGGTAGCTCAGTGCCAGTGGTGTGAGAGTCCAAACCATCTGGTGGAGGACTGTCAGGCTATGCGGGAGTCCTCTACTCCCCAAGAGCAGGTGGCCTTCATCGCCAATGCTCGGCGCTTCGACCCATACAGCAATACATATAATGAGGGATGGCGCCAGCATCCCAACTTCGCCTGGAGCAACAACACCAACAAACCACCTGGTTTCCCAGCCCCAGCAAGGTGGTTTTCAGCAGAGGCAGCCCTACCAGGATAGGCAAGGGCCACCACCACAGCAGCAGCCCTACCAGCCTAGGCAAGGGCAGCCATTCCAGCAGCCCCAGGGCCAGTTTGCTCAGCCTCCAGCAGCCGCAGCTCCCGATAATCAGATGGCTGATCTGAAGAACATTTTGGCGACATTCATGACCACCAGCCAGGCGAATTTCGCAAGGGTGGACCAGAGCATAGCTTCTTTGGAGGCAGGGCAGAGGAACCAGGGTGCTATTTTGCAAGATCTACAGCACCAAGTCGGTGTCCTAGCGCGCCAGCTTACTGCTCGGGCCCCGGGGACTCTACCTGCCACCACCATCCCCAATCCACGGGACCCGCACGAGACCGCAGCATGCCATTTTCACCCTGAGCGGCAGGCCTACATCAGCTGATCCTGCCCCGACCAGGCAGGAGGAACCATTACCTGCTTCAGCACTTCCAGCCGGTGATGCAGAAGTGCGGGTGGAGAAGGAAGCCCCTGCTCCCAAGCCACAACCAGTGGTGAAGGAGCTACGTACCCCAGCTTCCCTTCCCCACTCGCCTTCACAAGGACAAGCTGGAGACTGAGTTTGCCAATTTTATGGCAATGTTGAAGCAGCTCAACATCAGCATACCATTTCGTGGAGGCACTGTCGAAGATGCCCAAGTACGCTAAGTTCATGAAAGATCTCTGCACCAACAAGAAGAAACTTGGGGATCTCTCGACAGTGCTGCTGAGCGAGGAATGTTCTGCCATCCTGCAGAACAAGCTGCCCGAAAAGCGCAAGGACCCAGGGAGTTTTACTATCCCTCTTACTATTGGCAGCATGCATGTAGGAAAGTCCTTGGCGGACCTAGGCGCTAGCATTAATGTCATGCCATACAAATTGTTCAAAAAGCTAGACCTAGGTGAACTTAGCCCTACTAGGATGAGCATTCAGCTAGCTGATCGTTCTGTGGTGCATCCTAGGGGTATCATAGAAGATTTGCTTGTTAATGTGGGTGCATTCACATATCCTGTTGATTTTGTTATTCTGGATATAAATGATGATGCGGATGTGCCTTTGATTCTAGGTAGACCATTTCTTGCCACCGCCAAGGCACTGATTGATGTGCATGATGGTAAACTGATCTTGCGTGCTGGAAATGAACAGGCTGTTTTTCCTGTGACTGAGTCTGATCATTGTGCTATAATTTCTGCAGCGCCTGTGCATGCTATTTCTGACCAGATACACGAGCCTGTCGTGTATCCTTCTGCACCTCTCATTTTGCAGGACCCGCCTATCATTCCTCCGCCGCCACTCCATCCAGCCTCGCCTTCGAACAAAAAGCTCAAGGAGGAGTGGCGGCCGAAGCCGCAAGTGGCTAAGCCTGCACGGAAGAAAGGTGGAGACCACTATGAGCTGGTCCCACCCCCTGCACCGCGACCACCCTGGCCATCCGAGTACTCACTCGCCTGCATCTTGCCGGATGGCCAGGTCGAGCTGACCACTGCTGGTGGTTGCAACCGTCGGGTGCACGGTCACCACCTGAAGCTGTACCTCACGAGCGATGTGGATCCGCTCTTGGAGGCACCTGATCCTGCACTTCCCTGAGTATCCACCATGGGCGTCCAGCTAAAAGACGGTAAAGAAGCGCTTGTGGGGAGGCAACCCCACCACGGTTTGATTTTCTTTCTTATGTTTCGAGTCGGATTGCCAACCAGTTGGTTTTGGTTTGTTTCATTTTGTTCTGGATTCTGTACTATTGGGCTGACCGTTGGACCTAACGCATGTGTTTGAGCTTTTTGGTCTCTTTTAGCTCTGCCTGTGTTCCCGACTGGTCCTCTCTCCAGTCCGTCCCATGTCGACTGGTCCATTTCCAGTCTTCTGCAGTCTGTTCACACCGGTAACATCGTTCCCCTTTCCTTCCCTCTTCTCCATTGAGGGCAATGTCGATCTTAAGTGTGGGGGGATGTTTATCTTTTGACTGCATTAGCTCTGTTTGTGTGCTTGGAGCCTAGTCCACTATCCAAATCTTACGATTTGAGGGCTCCAAGTACTGCTGTTTGATCATATTGGCACTGTGTTTTGATGGATGAATTGATTGGTTTTCGGATTAATGCATGACAACTTGTTTGCGACTAGGACAACCTATGATGAGGACTGAGATGTGCAGTAGAACGATGTAGGGGTTCAGTTTTTCAACTGTTTGCTTGCCAACTGTGACTTGATCTGACTTGATCTGATTACTTATCCTTGACAGTCGTTTATGCATCTAGTTCAGGGTATCAGAATGTGAGATAGAGCATATAGGTAGCCATGTGAGATTTGAGCCTGCTCGTTTCTTTCTTGTGCGATAGATCCCTCTTCCATGATGTGTAGCATTCACGTTGTCACTAGCTAAGATGATGGGGGCATAGGATTAGCCCACGCCCAAAACTGACTGTCCTGATGTGTCATATCCCCTAGTCAGCCCCTTTGAGCCGTGCGTTATCCTTTCTTTTGGTCTATAATGAAAAAAATCACCCTTGTTGCATCTTTTAGAAGGTTCCATAGAGTGGTTTTATATATTCTCTGCTGTGTCTGCTAAAGCCTATGTGAGTGTTGGAGGTAGTGCTTAAAAATTGGGCAGGTGTTTGAAATTTATGCAGAAGTGGGGGCTCTCTTAAGAAATGAAAAGAAAAATGAAAGAAAAACAAAGAAAAATTGAAAGCAAAAGAGAGCCACTGCCAACAATCTGAGTAATGCCCAGTAAGCAGTGTTTCTTAGCAGTCTGGCTTGGAAATGCTGATGATTATGCCTCCTTCGCTCTTGTGCTCTTAAGATATTGAGGAATGCAGAATAGCAGAAAGGAAATACCGGGTTGTTTGACTGTGATTGTGTGTTTGGAAAATGTGGAACCTTTTTGCTATGAATACTTCCACCACCTAAAGGCCTTTTCCACATGTCCAAGACCCTAGCCAGTCATTTGAACCTGTGTCTAAGACCTCCTGATTAGTTGGTGGTGACACCCCATATGTGAACTCTAGCATTTAGAGGCTGCCATCATGGTGAAGAGATGATAGGGATTGAGAGAAATAGCATGCGCATCTTTCGCATCAAAAATCGTCCTGACCCCACTGGTCGAGAGTGAGTGATTCATTTCCATTTTCTATATGCTCTTGTACCCAGGTGAGGACCTAGATTGCTCGGTCTCTATTCTGATGTTTTGAGTTGGATGCATGAGTCGACTGTTTTGAGTACGTGGTTGAATCAAGTCTAGGTTGGCTAGTGAACAGACGGGAGACTCTTCCTTTACTCGATTTGCTGCACTCGAATGTCCTTTGTGGTGGTTGTCCAGGTTGTTATTGAGGTTGTGCATGTATTGATGTTTGAAAACCAGTGCGATTCACGTGTTTTGTGCCTTTATGACTTGTCCCCAGTGTTGGTTGATTGAAATATGTGAGCTTACCTAGTGTCTGACTTGGTTTGCTTGGGGACAAGCAAACGGTTAAGTGTGGGGGAGTTTGATAGACCGATAATCATACATATTTTCACCCCTATTCTGGAGCCGTTTGTGCTGAGGAATCTCGTGTTTTAAGCCGATTTTACGCCAGGTTGTGTGTTTGTGTCATATTTCAGGTCCCGGCGTTGGAATCGAGGCGGAGAAACGAGTTCTGGGTCGAAAGGAGCCGAGTTGGGACTAAGGGGGCTGCAGGAGGAAAATACCCGGTCGGATGGCAAAATACCCGACCGGGTATTTATCGTTTTTGGCACCCGTGAGAAACAGAAGGGGGCCCGGGCGAAGGCCTTAAATCCCCGGTCGGGGATTTTGGTGGTAGACCGGGGATTTCCCTCTTTAGTGAAACGGTGCGCTGCAGAATACCCGGTCACAACCCAGAATACCCGACCGGGTATTCTGACCGGGTATCGCGACCAGGCAGAGGATTTAAGAGAGAAGAAGGCCAACATTGAAGGGTTCCGAGTTTTTGAGAGAGAAACCGATACCTAGAGAGAGAAAGCGTCGAACCAGAGTTCTCAAGCGCCATAGATCGATCTTCAACACCATTGGAGCCCGTCTTGAGCTTGGAGAAGTGCGATTAAACGTCCAGAAGCAGGAATCCAACTTCACAGTATGATTTCCGTGTCTGAATCTGCTTTTGCTTCTTTCTCTATGGAGTAGTTTCCCCATTCATCTGGGTATGGAGAACCCTAGATTTGTATGCTAGGTCTGATTGTATGAACCCAAGTACAGTGTTTGTGAATTGATTATATTCGATTGAGGTTTGATTGATTGAATGACTTGAATCCTGATCAAATTCCTGTTGTTTCTGCTTTAACCTGGAATGAGAATATCTGCCTAGGTTGATAGAGTACCCTTAATCGAAGGTGGCGAATTGGTGACTTTAGTCGAGGAGCCAATTCGCTATTCTGTACCGAAGTCGATTCGGTAGTGGAGGTTTGGTTCATTAGGGCCTCAATATGTTTACTCCGGTGGAGGTTAGTCGCCCGCTAGAGACTCAGATTGAGAGGGTCTGGAGACCTTTAGTCGAGACTTCAGGCTAATTGAGAACCTTCCGCAGTATAACTTTCATGAAAACTGAACTTGGTAAAATGCAATCCGACTTAACTGCAGTCTAGGGGGAAACCATATCCGGGTGACCTCTCTTGACTTGACAACAAACCGTTTACTTGCTTTGTGTTTTGTTTGCTTGAGTTTCACTAAAAGTTCACCGCTAAATAACAAGAATTCACCGAGTAGTCATCATATCTAGGACCCGGGTTGACATTAAAACCCGACCCGCTATACTACGCTTTAGGAAGTGGTTATACTTGGCCATTTTCTAGGATGACAGTAGAGTCGAGTCAGTTTCATTCAAAGTAATTGAGATTTTGGAGAACACAAATTTCATATACGAGCTTATACGACGAGCTAATGAATTTTCTAGTTCTAACCTATGAATTTTGGAAATTATTTAGGTCGAAGTCGGTACTGCTAAATCTAGCTCCAGCTAGGGTATCATGTGTTCTCATTGAGAATCTGACCCGGAGGCTAGTATTAATATTGACGGGGACACTGCAGGGGATATTCGGACAGTTTTAGATTATGATTTTGGGTTCGTTAAAGGAAAGCAAAGTTTTAGTACGGGTATGTATGACCACATTTGACGGGATATTGGGGTAATCTAGGACTACAACTAACGGGATGTGATGTATGTTTCCCGTGAGAGTTTTTAGCATGAGAGTAGCCAGACGCCTATGATTAAAATATGATAAGACGAATATGCATAAGTCAAGGCGGTTGATTCTTTTTGGTATTGGGATGTTAGATGGCTGAGGTCTGATCCTAGTGTTTTGGCTTGATTGTTAGATGTATGGTAGGGGTATGCTTTGTTATGAACTCATTATGCGATGATTATCTCACTCAGTTATGAGTTGGCCCTCATTTATTCTTTTACTCTGATTGTGCCATGTCAGACCATAAGTAGCAGTAGGAGTAAGATACATAGGAGCGAGTAGATCTAGAAGTTGAAGGAAGAATGAGATATAGTCTTGAACTATTCTATGCTAGGACGACTAATTGGGATTTTGGCAAGTGATCAACACCTTTTTGTAAAAATGTTTTGAGAGCATTTTTTATATGTATACTAGCTTATGATATAGTGTGAGATATCCAGATGCGTGAAAAATTGATTATATGTGTATATGTGTGCGGTTGTGTATATAGTAACGATTATGGCATGTACCAGTATATTATGCAGTTACACAATATGAAAGTGTGATATATATGTATACCTTTGGATGTGGAGATTCATATAAATTATTTTGCAGGGTTTAGTTGCAATAAATGTTATCCCATTACGCGATTCAATCATGCTGGAATTTTATTAGGTTAATTTAGGAATTAATGTAACACGTGTTAAATTTTGTTGCAATTGTATGAACAATATGATTCGACAAACGTACATGATAGGGTGTTACAATTGAAGCCTTTAATCAACATCTAGGACTCCTAGTTTGTTTCACCTTATCTTTCTAGTAGGGTTTTTTTTTACATCATCTCTCTAGTAGGTTGTTGCTCCTTTCTCTCTCCAAAATTTGTCTCATTCAAGAAATGGTTGTAGAGCCTTTACAAGTGGTCTTTTCTGGGTTTTATAATTTTATAAATTGAAGGAGGTCTATCAGATGCATGTGATTTAATTTGGGGATTTTGAAAATGAATTACTATTTTTAGAAATTGGTAGAATGTTTATTTTAATTAAATAAAAATCATTCCGAGGTTTTTTAAAAGGTTTGATAATTTTCCAGGATATATGTTTTTCTGATCGATACTGTAAAATTATTATCAGCATTTTTAAGGAGGTTTTAGTTGGGTGAAAATTTTGTCCAAGATGAAATTAATTAGAAAAATGGTCGGTTTTGAAGAAATTATTTCTAGAAAAAATTTTTAAGTAGGTTAAGCGATCTTTGAGAAGAGGTTCCAGGATGGGACTTTGAGGAGAGGGTGTTTTGGTAAATCAAAATGGGTTTTAAATCGAGAAAATCGTCTAAGAAAGTGAATTTCTTATTAATAGTTTCTTCGAGATAATTCGGCTAAGGAGGGATTTCTTAGAGTAAGGAATCGAGGAGTCATCTTTTCGAGGTGAGTGTAAAGGGGGTAAAATCTATGTCGAGGTCTTTTTAATTTATGCTTTTCGTTTCAAGTTATTATTGATTTAATTTTGAGTAATGCGCGATTATGTGTGTGAGGCATCCCACCGCCTACTTAAGGTGGAGGCACGCATTGTGCTATGTATGTGAATGTACGTTTATGATGTACGGATTGATGGTATGAGGAACCCCCGGGCGGTTGGGCCACTACTGAACGCGGTAGATGGTCGGATCACTGCAGGGCGGCGAGACGTAACGCAATAGTTGACCAGGCATGGGCTGGACGGCGAGACGTAACGCAGTGCCATGGCTAAGCTGTGTATGCAACCGGACAACGAGACATAACATGGTTGACATACTAGGGTAGGGACACCGGACGACGAGACTGATTCGGGCTCATTTGTATACTTTTTACCCATGATTTGCTTAGTCGTTTGAAGCATTTTTACTCTGGGAGGTTTGGTTTTACGCTGGGTTTTGCCTTGTTTTGGTGTTTTTCAGACTATGGCAGGTGGATCCAACCTCGGAGTCAAAAGTTGGATGAAAGGGCGAAAAATCAAGTCAAATGGTAGAAGTAGCAGCAGATCACGGCTTGGGCTGTGTGTTCACGGTCACTAAGACCGTGAACTGGAGGTGCTACCCGTGAACAGACAAGGATCCATAGCACAAATCGCTTTCATCGGACACAGGTTAGTTCACGGTCGTAAGACCGTAAACTTAGGCCATTTCCCGTGAACAGGACATCTGAGCCCGATCTGGGTATATAAAGGAGGTTTTTTTATTATTTCCAAGTGATATCAAGATAGAAAAAAAGTTATAAGTACAAAACTACCCAGGAACCCCCTAATAGCAACACCCTAAAGAAAACACCCAAAACAGTCGAAGGACTGTAGCTCTAGACAAGACAAAATCAGTGCTTTACGCGCCACTCTGTACAAATTACAAACCGATAAAGATTCTAGGATCTGATGACATGCCCGGAGCACTGGACCACCAATGGAGCCTTCTAGGACGCTTTGTCAGTTCTGATTAACGACCACCTTGGAATCACCTTCCACAATCATGTGAGTCAAGAATCTTGCGGCGACGATGGAGATAGCGTCTCTTGCAGCTAGGAGCTCTACTACGTAGGGATTGACCACTCTCTTGTGACGTATGTCGACTGCCACCACCACATGCACGTATGACTCACGGATAACAAGACCGTACAAGCACCCTGAATCGCGAACAACTGCATCGAAATTGATCTTTAAAAAGTCTTCCGGTGGGGACTCCCAGGCGGCGGGAGGAGGATTTGGGAGGATAGAGTAGGGGCGGTGTGGGGGGTAGAGATTGGAAAAGGACCTGGTAGTAGAATTGTTTGGCGAGTGAACAAACATGAGGTTGATAAAATTCAAAAATGACTTTATTTTTAGACTTCCAGACTCTCCAAAGTAAGAAAACGCATTGGAGGGTGTGGAATTGGGAGATCTCAGAGATCATAACATGTCGCCACAATAAACTAAAAATTGCCAGTCCGGGCGGAATCAGTTAAGTTGCTCAATCCCACTAAGGTCCACAATTGATTGGCACGTGGGCACCTAAATAACAAATGTTCATTGCTCTCTCGATGTCTCCAGCAGACGGGCATCGGTTGAGAAAATTAACTCCTTGGGATTGTAAGGCCACCACTGTGGGTAGTATCACTTTTAGGCATAGCCATAATAAAAAATTTACCTTAGGTGGGACTTGGAAGTTCCATGTCTTTTTCCAAATCAGGAGTCAATAATTTGAACCATAGGTTTATGACCAGAGGCTAGGGCTATTTCCAGAGCTCGTTGGTAGCTTGATTTGATTGTGTATTTACCATCTTTGGAGAAATGAGGGCATCTCTAAAATACCATAAATCAATAGGCTGCATCCAAATAATGGATTATCAAATGGACACAATATAGCACAAAATTGTAGTAGGCACGATGATAATTAGCAATTTAAAATTTTCCTTGGACCAAATAATGATATTTAATTCACTTAATTAACGTGCCAATGATGTAGTTGTACATCATTCCCATTAAAAGAAATCACCACTCAATTTGTGTATTTAAAGCCCAATGGAGCTTAAAGGCACCCGTCGTGGAACAAGCGGACTTGGATATTTGGGACACTACCAATTTCTCATCTGTTACCAATTTCAGCAATAGGAAATCCTTACTGGGACACTAAGTCGCCATGAAGCACCGAGAATGATCATACACCTGATACTTAATGGAATAAGCGAACATGGATAATTGACACTAGCTGCACATTGCTCGAAATGAAGCTTACGCAAATTGAACTCCTCAATTTTTAACTCACCTACACCATATTGTAAGTATAACAGCCGAACTAATATGGTTAATGTTGCCTCCTCGAAAAGTAGAACCACAAAACATTCAGTAAGGCTCGAATTGATTTGCCTCTAATTAGCCCATTGACTTTGGATTCATAATGTATTAATGACCATAGTTGGCCTTAATGACAACTGCCATTATTGAGCAAAGCTCAGACCATGTTTGAACACTAACGAGTGGTTATGGCTAATTAAAGGAGGTTGAGTTGAAGGGAAAAAGGTAGAGAGCTAGTGTAATAAACTTCTTCTTCTTCAGATTTCTAAAGTGAGAAACTGACTAACCAAAGAATATGAGAAGATAGGGTTTCATCTTCAAACAAGGATTTGGGAATTCCTCCCCCAAAGGAGGATCTCTTCAACACAAGGAGCAAGGCTAGCATCTCATTGATGGTTTTTCTTCTTCTCTCGTGTGTTTTCCCTTCTCCTATCATGGAATAGTCCCTTCTTTCACTTTGGTGTTTGTAAACTCTAGCTACATTTATGTGAATGCTTGTATGGATTGAATGATTTGTGTGTGGTTGTGTTTAATGTGAATGTGGAGGTATTATTCATGAATGATTGTGTTGTGTGAAATTCTATCAATCTATTTGCCATTCTAACCTAGGTAGAGAGAAACCCCATCCCCCCTTCTTTGACAGAGGCTTACAAAGCTAGGTTTTCTTTGGAAAGTCATTGTCTCCTACCTAGGTTAATATAGGGCTAGCCTCTTAGTTCCTATTAGCACCTAGGGTTTGGTTGTGGGTGGCCGTCCGAACTCCGATTCGAGGGTGAAGTCTTGGCAACCTTAGTCAATAGGTCGAGAGAGTCATGTTGGTGGCTTGAATCGAATGCCCTCGACCTAGAGACCAAGAGAGTGGCGTTTGGCTTGTTGCACTTCCCTACGGTTTACAACCACCTTACCACACATGACCATTCGATTCGACAAGTCATAATTGTTAGCTAGGGGGAGCAACACCAAGGTGAAGCCTTCTCAATTAGTGTCAAATCCATTAAATTTTCCAAACGTTTTAGCTATAGATCGTTATCTTCACCAAAAATCAACCGCTAGATAATGTTTCAAACAATCAAAGTAGGGGTACATGAACCGTCCCGGGTCGACATTTAAACATACATACCCTATAGACGAGAATCTCAACCGCACTCACCAACATTTGGCTCGTGAGAGGGAATTGGCGGAGGCAAGAAGGAGGATAGAAGAGGAAGTTGTAGTTGAGGAAGGGTTTGATTCCGAAGAGGAAAGAAGTGAAGCTTAGATGGCGGCTAATCAACCCGCTCAAGGTGGAGGGGCCGCGGAGGAGCAACCAAGAACCATGGGCTACTACATCGCTCCAAGTAGGGCTGGGAAACGGTGCGGTCTGGTCTAGACCAGACCATATATACGGTTTACGGTCCGGACCGAGAGGCTAAAGTATAGACCACAGACCAGACCACAGACTATACGGTCTGGTCCAGACCACGCCTGTGCGGTCTGGTTCGGTCTGGTCTGGTCCAGATAGACCACACTCAACGAAAAATGAATAATTTGTTTAGTCAACCACACAAAAAATTGAACCAATAACAAAAAAAAAAATTTGTTATTTGCCTTAAAACATTAATCCTAACATGCATGAATAATTTTGATACTCTAAATCTTAGTACATAACAAAGATACAAAGTAAAAGCATCTCAGCTTGCACCATAATGTCATAAACATTAACATAATGTCATAAACATTAACATAATGTCATATGGAGACACGATTATCTCTACTCTGTGGTTAAATGTGGTTGTGAATGAAGGAGGGAAGAGATTCACAAAATTAAGGTTGAGACTTGGGTGTCGTTGTGGGAGTTTGGAGAGTGGTCGAATGGATTGTTAACACGTATTGACAAGTCAGTTGGGTCTACGGTTTGATCCGGTAAACCGCGGTCTAGACCAGACCAGACCAAGAGATCAAATCATAAAATAATAAAGACCATGGACCAGACCAGACCATACTTCACGGTCTACGGTCTGGACCAAACTGTGCGGTACGGTTTGGACCACGGTTTTTCTAACGGTCTGGTCTATTTTCCCAGCCCTAGCTCCAAGGGTGGCAGATATTCAACCCGCCATTCAACATCCACCCTTGGCCGCCAACAATTTTGAGATCAAGCCCGCCCTTGTCACCATGATTCAAAACAATGCTCTATTCCATGGGCCTAGCAACAAGTCTCCGAGGGAGCATGTTCAGAAGTTCATTGAACTTGCGGGGAGTTTGAAGATTAATGGTGTCCCCGAGGATGCTTTGAAGTTGAGGCTATTCTCTTACTCTCTTGCGAGAAATGCGTCTCGGTGGCTCAACAATAGGTCGGCTCTCTCGATCACTTCGTGGGATGATATGCTCAACAAGTTCATGACTCGATATTGTGATATCTCAATTTCGAATTTAGTTCAACAACAACTATCAGGTGAATTGGATCAACATATGCAGCCAAATCTGCATTTTGATTCATCACTTTTGGGACAAGTTGTGAAACAAAAAGGGTAGTGAATCACTCAAGGTTACACGAGTGCTACAAGCTAAGAAAATTTTAATGATCAAAGGTTACCAACGAAGTTATTATGGTAAGAGTAAATGATCGTGGGAAGGAAGTATAGGAAGGGTATTGATAGAAGGATGAGTTCCGAGCAAATTTCGGGGACGAAATTTTTATAAGGGTGGAGAAAATGTTACACCCCGAATTTTTTGTTCAGGTTAGACCGTAATAAATGAACGGTTGGATTCACGATTACGTACGAAGAGTTGCAATCACGGATTAATAATAATAATGATAATAACTATTATATTATTATTAATTACAAAAAATATATAAATACATAAAGGTGGCAGTCGCTCAGTCCCCTCTTTAGTTATTCCCCACCCCAAGAAACCCCCCACCAAAACCCTCCCCCTCCCTAGTTATTCCCGAGAAACCCTCCCCCTTGTAATTTTTTCCCCAGCCGCCAAAGTTACAAGCAGCAGCAGTCCGAGCGGAGCGGAGGAAAAAGAAGAAAAGGAAAAGAAAAAAGAAAATGAGCGCCGGTCTCCCCCACCCTGTGTCGACCCAGATTCCCCAACCCTTTCCTTTTGTGTTTTAGGTAAGGATCACGAATTCTTTCACGATTCCAAACTCGATTCGTCGATAATCTAACTCGTATTTTGGTACTATAACGGTTGCGGTGATGTTTGAGGGTTCGACATCGATCAATGAGATGATCAACGTCCTGGTTCATCCAATCTAGTCCTAGCCTAGTCTAGAGGTAAGGGAACTCGACCCCTTTGAATTAGATCGATCGATTTGGTGATTTTTCGTGAAGGTGCAATTCTGGGTTTTTTGCGACAAACTTTACAAGCTTTTAGTGACGAATTTGGGGTGGTCATTAGAGCTGCAGGGAATTTCAAGAAACATGATTTAATTTGCTTAAATTTGTTCTAGTCTCTTCAGGTGGTTTTTCTGGGTTTAACAATTTTATAAATTGAAGGAGGTCTAGTAGATGCCTTTGATTTAACTTGGGAGTTTTTGAAGATGAATTAATATATTTAGAAATTAGACGAATGTCAATATTATTTAAATAAAAATCCTGCCGATATATTTTTAAGAGTTTGATAATTTTTCATGATCTTGGGTCGTCTGATTGACATGGGAAAATTGTTATCCGGATTTTTAAGGGGGTTCAAGTTAGTTGAAAAATTCTTCCAACACAAAATTAATTAGGAAAAATTGTCGATTTTGAAGGGGTTACTTCTAGAAAATTGTTGAAGGAGGTTAAGGGATCTTTGGAATGAGGTTTGAGGATAGGACTTTGAGGAGAGGGTGTTTAGGTAAATAAAAAGGGGTTTAAATCGAGAAAGGTTGTCTTAGAAAATGAATTTCTTATTAATAGGTTTTCCAAGATAATCCAGCTAAGGAGGGATTTCTATGAGGAAGGAATCGATGAGTCATCTTTTCGAGGTGAGTGTAAAGGGGGTAAAATCTCCGTCGATTGTGTGTGTGAGGCATCCCACCGCCTACTTAAGGTGGAGGCACGCATTGTGCTATGTATGTCAGTGTGTATGGATGTATGGTAAGATGAACCCCCGGGCGGTTGGGCCGCTTCTGAACGCGGTAGATGGTCGAATCACTGCTGAACGGCGAGACGTAACGCAGCAGTTGATCGAGTATGTTGGGGTCACTACTGGACGCGAGACGTAACACAGTAGTTGACCAGGCATGGACTGGACGACGAGACGTAACGCAGTGCCATTGCCGAGTTGGGTATGCAACCGGACGGCTAGACGTAAAGCGGTGGTCCCTGGTATTGATGTCTATGAGTTAAGGATAGAAGTAGAGAACTTCTATAAGTTCGGAATAGAAGTAAAGAAATTCTATAAGCTAGTACACATGATGATTATTTAAGAGCAGAAAGCTAGAACGGGATTCATGCTAGGAAGGTAACTCTAATAACGTGTTAGTAGGAAGTTTGCCTAGGGCAAAGACCTTAGGAAGTAACAACAAGACTGACCCCTTCTCACTCACCAGGTCTAGGTAGGGTTAGCAGAGGTGGACTTCGAGAAGAGGCAAAGCGAGGCGGGAAGCCGCTCCAGAGTAGACGAGATCGAGAGGAGCTCAACAAAGAGTTAGAGCTATAGTTATTTTCATTATTTTTGTTCATGATCATGAGTATATAAACTAGAGATTCGAGGTTTTGAGTTTGGGTGGTTTTGTTTACTATGGATTTGGGTCGCCAACAATTTAGGGCATTTTGTTTGAATTTCTTGTGGAAAATACTTGGAATTATTTGCTTTATTAGACTTTTGAACAATATTTCGGTCGGCTTCCGAGCCATGTGTATTTCGGTTTGTTTAAAAGTATCGGGTCGTTACAGGAATTTCCCACCTTCAAAGACGGCGGAGTGGCGCAAGAAGATCACCCACTTTGAGAAAAAGGAAGATGAGACGTTGAGGGATGCTTGGGAAAGGTACTCTGACTACTTCCTCCAATGCCCACACCATGGATTCGAGTTGCAATTTCGGATTAAGACCTTTTATGGCAGTCTCCACCATGATGACAAGATCCTCATTGACTCCTTGTGTCAAGGGAAATCGATGAACATGACCCCACCCCAAATGACCAAGTTGCTTGAAGGTTCCACATTTCCATCCTAAAACCACAAAATGTTATAAGATTTGGATTAGAACACTCTCCAATACTCAATGGCCACTAGCATCGGCCAAAACTCACACTTCCCTCAATTCCAAACCTCAACCAATCACCAAACCAAGTCACAAATACTTTCTTTCTACATTTGCTAGTCAATTTCAAGCACAAGAGTGTAGAGGTCAGCAACATGTAAGTGTCTCTATAGCTTGCATGTCAAGAAACACTTCTAAGAGCATGTTCAATATTTATTATATTTTTGGCGGCCACTCTCTTTTCTTCTCTGCCCTTTTATTGATTTTTTTCCTTTTCTTTGAGGGCTATAGAGAGATATATACACATGCCACATTTTTTAACTTAAGGAACAATGTTCGCTTTGAAAAACTACCTTCGGCACTCACTTTTACATTCTTAGCAAAACCGTACACAAATCACACATGTGGAACCTCATTTAAGCTCAAACAGTGTGAATGGAGCTTCCAAACACAAGGGTGACTCGATAACAGTGTAGACACGAGAAAAGTTGGGTCGTTCTATCTAAATCAATCAAGCTCAAGAAGCGCGAGCTACCTAACACGAGAACGACCCTTAGACACACGGCTCAAAGTGGTTTACTAAGGGATGATATGATCGGGCCGGCCAACATTTGGGTCGTGGACTAAACCTATGCCTCCATCTTCCTCGCTAGCAACAACGTGAATGCTACGCATCATGTAAAGGGGGATCTATCGCACAAGAACGAAACGAACGGCACAAGTCTCACATGGCTGCCTAGGGGCTCAATCATTCGTTCTAATTCCCTAAAATTCATGCATAGGAAACTGTGAAAAGAAAGTAATCGATTCAAAACATCTATCGGCTCACAAACACATGAGAAATGAACCTATGCACAAACCTAATACAAGTCTCAATCATCATAATAGGATGCACATAATCACAAGAAAATCATCCATAGATCATGCTAATACCCACGAGATTCAAAACAAATCACCAAAGGTGACTCTATGATCATGCAAATGTAGAAGTTGTTATGCCCAAGCCCTCAAATTTTAAAACTTTGGCCATACATCAAGGCTCCAAGCCTTCGAAATCACACCAATCATTCACACAAACATGCATAATGAACTACCACCCCCCTCCCCCCCCCCCCCCCCCCCCCCCCCCCCCACCACACACACACACACTTAAGCTTGACATTGCCCTCAATGGCGTAAAGTAAGGAGGTAGAACGTTGTTACTGGATACGATGTGAATGTTGGTGGTAGGGATCGGAGGTCGGGCGAGATCCGGAAGAGCAAGGAGACGGCAAAACACCACCAAAATCTCTCCAATGGTCTTCTTATTGGAGCGGAAAGCAAACAAACTGATGGTAGATGGTTTGCCTCCCACCAAGCGCTTCTTTAACGTCGTGAGCCGGACGGTTTCTCCTCATGTTTCGGTCCACCCTAGAACCTCCTTGAAGTTGAGGTTCTCGTCGATGAGGTGATGTCTCAAGTCGCGAGCATTGGACGAGTCCATGATTGAGGGCTCGTGAACTTGAGTGGCTTTGAGGCCCCACCCACGAGATCTCTCCTCCTTTCCTTCTTCCTTCTTCTCCTTGCCCCATACCATGTAGTGCATCCTCGATTTACCACCATCGCATCCACCAAGAGGGATCGCCGATGGTTTGGCGTTGGTTTGGCAAAGAGCCGCAAATGGGTCCTTCTCCAAAAGCGCATCGAGGTCGGGTGGAAAGCTTTCATAGCCCTCGTAACTTGTGGATGCTTCATCCACCTCGACCTTGTCCTCATCTTGGACTCCACTTGCACCTTTTTCTTCTTCATCAACCTCCCTTCCTTCTTCTTCAATGTGTTCCTCCCCTTCGGAACAATCAAGATCTTCTCCTTCTTCAATGCTTACTTCCTCCTCTTCAACCTCTTCTTTCTCCTTCCCATTCATGTCTCCAAGCACGAATTTGAGGGCAAGATGCCATGAAAGGTCATAGAAGGGATTCTCTTGCTCCTCCACACTCGTGTCTTGGTCTTCAAAGTTGCTTTGGGGAAGGGGAAGATGATGGGAGTCGTCAAAGCAACCTTCTTTTTCGTTCTCACCACGGGAGCTCTCCGGGGTGAGTTCATCTTGCTCCATATGGTTGTCATTGATCGCCCTTTCAACCTCCTCGTTCTCCTCCAATAATGAGAGGCGATAGCTTGCACAAGCTTGTGCCACCTTCTCGTCTAGTGTCAAACCAGGAGGAGGGAGGGGTTGGAAATCCGTGTTGGAGCTTGTTCTTGCAAAATTCTCCATGGCAAGCTCCAACTTGGACTTTGCTTTGAGTTGTGGGAGATCCAAGTTCGAGCACCCTTCATCGGTGCCTCGAACAAACCGCTCCATCATGAGCTCCAATTGGCTCTTCGGCTCGGGTTGTGGAGTGGCACATGGTCTTGAAGAATGTCTCATGAAAGCCTCCATTGCCAACTCCAACTTGGATTTCTCCTTGACTTCAGGAGAGAAGTTTTCTTCATATGGGGGAGCTTCTTAAAATCCCCAATGGTATGCTTGTTCTTCTTGGAAGGGAGTTTGATCATAGAACCCGCTTCTTTAGCTTCCACCTTTTTCACTACTCCATGAAGCCCCGAGGTACCCCCATTCGGGTGGTTGTGGATACCCCCCACATATTGTAGAAGCCATTGGGATCCATGATTCAACCTACAAACACAAAAATAAAATCAAACAAATACAAACCACCCTTCTAAGAGAAGAGTGGGTCAACAAACACAAAACAAAACAGCTAAAGTAACGGCTTAACCCTTTTTCAAATAACCTAGAATGGTTCCCCGGCAACGGCGCCAAAAACTTGACTCGTTCTAACTACAACATCCCGATCGACGGCCAAGTATAACCGCCGACCGGGTGTAGCATAGGGCAAGCAAGCAATAAGAATTAATAGTACCACGGGGATCTAGGCTTACCCTACTTCAGGTTTAGGGTTCCTTATCTAGCCAACCTAGGATAGTGATTGATAGAATTAAACTAACTAACCTAGACTAACCACTAACCTAGCTACTTACAAGGTGGGGAGCTCTCTTGGGTTGAATCGTCCTAGGTCCATTCTTTGTATCGATGTTGGGTATCCTCCTAGCTCGATCGACTCAACTACACTACCGTTTGAAGATGGACTCCATCGGGAACGACCCGAAACGGCGAATCGATGGATGGATAGTGCTCTATTCAACCTAGGGTTTCGTATAATGCCAGGAGACCGGTCGAATCAACTCCCTCGGAGACTACCGAACATTATATGATAGGAGTTGTTGTAGGTTTATGTTGCTTTAACTATCCTTGAAGAATTTCTCCTAAACCACTTTTGATATTTTGCAGCCATAGAAGCAAAGTGTTCTATAGCTTGTTCTGCAGATAGTCACGTGAAATCTCCTTACGCTGGCTAATTTACCAGAACAATGTTGTTTACATCGAGCCCTTTACCAAAGAGATTAGTGATCTATTCTTGCCCAAAGTAGGGTGAGGGAAGGCATTTAGAAGTTCTTGGACTCGTTGCCAAGCTTCATAAAGGGTCTCGGAAGTGTAAAAGCGTGAAATCTCTTCTAATTGACTAATTTACCACAACAGTGGTGTTTATATTGAGCCCTTTATTGAAGAAATCAGCAAGATATTCTTGCTCAAAGCAAGGGTGAGGGAAGGCATTGAGAAGCATTTGGACTTGTTGTCAAGCTTCATAAAGGGTCTCAGAAGTGTGTTGTCTAAAGTGTGAAATCTAATCCTGTAAGTAATCAATTTTCCACGGAGGGAAGAACTCTTTGATGAATGCTTGTGCCAAATCATTCCATGTACAAAATTTCCCCAAGGGTTGGCTGTTTAGTCACGCTTTTTCTTTTTTTGCAGAAGGTTAAAGGAAAAAAGTAGGCAGATTACATCTAGGGCGACGCCTTGGTGCTACACAGAGTCAAACATCTCCATAAGCGTTTTCATACGTTCGACAAGATTGTTGTTCTCTATTCTTTCAAAACGTCCAACATTCTAGATCATGTAAACTGTAAAGGTACGATTCTCGAAATTTGAAGCAGTTATTTGTGGTGGAACAATGCTAAAAGCTATGTTGGCAACTTAAGGATTGGTGTACTCAAATGAAGTTTGTGTAAACCATGTTCCATATATGTTACAGTTCTAAGAGGGACTTATCGTCTTCCAACTCTTAAGAACTTGTTGAACAGAGTTAGTGTAGAAAGAACTAGGGTTAATACTTTAGTTTGGCCCGAACTATACACAAAGTTTCTACTTTGGCCCGTGTTTTCCGAAATTGCTATCCTGACCTGAACTATGTACCATACTTCCTATTCCTAACTTGGCCTGGAGCCGGCTTTGACCGTCAAATTTGACGGTCAACGGAATTGACTAACGTCAATGGCTAGCTCACTTGCCACGCCATTCTATAGTTATTTTATTTTATAATAATACTAATGAACGAAAAATAAAAACCCCTCTTTATCCCTCTTTTTGAATTTCTGTATTCACTTTAAACCTCAATTTAACCCATTTTGTTTATGTATTCATTTTGTTTGAATCCCGCCAAACAGATCAATTATTTCCCAACCCCTTCTTCCCATAAACCCTAATGACTCAGCCTTTTCCTTCTCAGCAGCCGCCACTCCCCGATTGCAAATGAAGCAACTTCTCCACTACCACACTTCTCCCATCCGCCTCCGCACGTCGGAGCTACTCAAAATCCGGATGGGAATCCACTTCCCGACTCTCATCCCCGGCCAGAACCTCGTCCTCACCAAAATTGATGCGAAAGGCCGAGTGGCGGAGATCAATCGTGTCAAGATTTCCCACCCCGACGTAGTCCTCGATGAGCCCCTGCTGATTCATGGCGAGGAAGAATCCGGCGCGGCAGAGAGAGGTGAAAGTGTTGGAGAGGCAGGGAGGGTTGTCGGCGGCGGAGGAGAAGAGGAAGGAGGATGGATTTGGGGTATTTTTTTTTATTATTATTAAAAAAAAATGAATACATAAACAAACAATAATTTTTTTATTTCGTGCTCGCTGATATGGCAAATGAGCTGGCCATTGACTAACGGCAATGGAGTTGACTGTCTAATTTGACGTTAAACCCGGCTCCGGGCCAAGTTAGAAAGTATGCTATATAGTTGAGTCCAAGATATCAATTATGGAAACCACGGGCCAAAGTAAAAAGTATATATATAGTTCAAGCCAAACTAAGGTATTAACCCAAAGAACTATGCACTACTTTCCTTTACGTACTTTTCTACTTTCCTTTACGTACTTTTCTATTTACTTATCGGAAGTTCCACAATTATAACGACCTCGAGCAATTCTTATAAGTTCTATCTTCTATTTCTTGCTTTTGGTTTGTGGCTCATACCCAGTTGCTTCCACGAATAAAACTATCAGAAGATGAGTTTTATGTTTTTGACAAATTCGCAGCGAAAGAAGTGTTTTTGACACTCCCTACACACTTGTAAACAGAATACACGTAAACAGCAAAAGAAAACAAACTTTCATCCCCAAGCAAATGACATGTCAACCACTCATCCACCTAAACCTGTCTCGCAAGATCCACCTTACGGATTGAACAAATCAAAGCGTGCGCAAGGGAACCACTGAAAGGATTGCTAAATACTTGTAGAAAAAGGGTACCGAATAATAAAGTGTCCTTTTCCCTGTGCATGATACGTCCGCATGTGAACTGAGCTACAGGCAGCTTAACACGCATGCATATTTATCAAAATAGAGAAGGACCGCAAAACCTGCCGGCTAAGAAAGTAAGAAACTCTGTCTACCTACAAATTCACCTAATTTTATACCCTCCTACTACCCAATTGCGGCCCTCAGATTCAGATGCTACGAAGAAACCATTTCAACAAAAAGGAATCCCTTGCTGCTGCTGGAGCAAGGGAGCATTAATAATAAATGATACAGCACCTTTTTCTTTTCTCCTCCTAATCCAGGCGTAGAGTTATTGGAAATTTCGAAGCGTGTGACTTTGTTCAGTCGATTTCCACCGGCACCTTCTTCTCCAGCATCGATGTGCCACCGAAAATCGTCAGCTGGAATTCCTTTGAGTACTTTGTCCACTAAAACATCAACAAGCATGTTATAAGTTAATTATTTCTGCCCACAGCAAGATGAAAGAAAACTGTGGAACCCAATGCAGGTAATACACAGAACTGACAGAAGTAAAATGATGACATAATGTCATGGTCGTGACCAGGGGGTAGCAACACAGAATGTTCGTATTGATTACAAAATACTTGGCTACTTTTCCTTCGGGACTTTCATCAATGAAAATGATGAAGGCCATTAATCAGTTGCAACTTACATTTTCATCGCTCATCCTTTCAAAACCAAATCTCTTAGTCCAGATTGACTCGGCTTCCTCAGCAGCCGGAAGCACCAGGCTCTCCACTTTTAATGAGCATAGAAATCTCTCCACGCATGAAAAGAGGGCTTGAAAGTAACCCTAGAAAATAAAAGTGCATCAATCAATATCCAAAACCACATAAAATCTCAGGACAGAACCGAGAGCAGACCAATAGCCAACAACACCAGATACTTACTTTCCCCTGATGCTTTCGACTAGTTGCCACTAGGGGAAGTTCAGCAACTTCACTGCCGAAAATTCTAAGAAGGCCAGCAGATACCACAACATTCCTGCACAGTGCACCATATTTATGTACATCATTAACAAAATCCCATAATGGGGGCAAACAATAAAATAAAGAAGAGGCTTTGCTTTAACATACTTCACAGTCAGAACCACGCAATACATCCCCTGGAATTCTTGTCCAGATATGTTCCTCCTGCCGAAGGAAAAATAAGATTAGCACCCGCAATCAAGTGATTTGTGAAATAAACATACTCAGCACAAGGATACAAGACAATTTACCCAGACAAAAAAAAAACATAAGGGATTAAATTGAATGACGAGAAGTTCCCAATGAGAAAGTTCCAGATTTTTGGTAAAGAAATACTCATCATCCTATAAACAAGATTCACGACTCCTGTTTCATGGATGAGAATCATAAAGCGACAAAATAAATTCAATAGAACCTGACACGTTGCTTTAAGTACCAACTCCTTTATTTAAAAAAAAAAGGGTTTTAATGCTCGCTTCACTTGTTTTGATGATGTTATTTTACATTTCTCATGGTATGAAGATTAAGCAGAGAACAAACAGTCAGCTTAATAGAAACCAAAACAGGTCCAAGCAGAGGTAGAAGGAAACAACTTACCCATACACCATAAGAGGAATCAGATCACGACCTTTTCTAGCTTTGATGGGATCAAAACACTCCTGCAAACAAGTTGGGATTGAATGTGAATGAGAACTGAAGAAGCTTCAGGGTCAAATTTAGCAGAGCAAGCAAGCAAATTGACGAATAGTACATTTGAAAGAAGACTATTATAAAAGTGCAAAGCACTGAGATATGAAACAAAACAGAAAATCAACTCACGCGAAAAATTGATGTAGCTTTTGAAAGGAAGGGAAGATCTTCTTCACGCCGTTCTTTTCCCATCAGAATGTGCCATTGGACATTAGCTCTATCAATGTTTAATCCTCTATCTGAATGCTTTTGACATACGATGTCCAGCAGCGAAGTAGATACCGTCCGCACTCCACTTGAAATAGACTTCTGCAGTGCGACATAAATCCGGTAACATTCATTACAGCAAAACCATTTTCCTTCCGGTATTTCCTACAAGGAAATTTCAAAAAATGGTAAGTCAATATCCTGCTGATGTGCCAACAGTGCATAACAATTTACAGCAAGATTTACCAACTTACTTTTAAATCACACAGACCACGCTCCCTCAAGCAACCAACGTGGAATTCCCTCTCACACTGGGAGAAATGAAGATGAGATTAACAACCATATAATTAAAGGATGAAAGAGAGCTACGGTAAGGGGGAAAGTCAATCAAGCATGCATACCTGATCACAGAAGATAACTGTCCGGTCATCGAAAGTACCAGAAATAAAATCACGAGCCCTGAAAAGGTAACCATACAAAAGCTTTGAGCTTGCTCTGGTTTAAGAAAAGTCAAACAGGGTTCGAAGTTTCAGATCGACAAACCTACAAACAACACAACCACCAACATCATATTCTGGTGTTTGGACAACCCGCTTCAACCGGATGACATTAGCTCTAGCAAAATTTTCTTCAGGGCCAACTTCCTTGCAGTCTGGACAATGCCAAGGACCTTCTGGAATATACTGCCGCTCTATACATGCTGCAACAAAAACAACTAGATCAAATACGCATGAAAAAGGCAATTAAAGCATTCCATACTTCCATGCAAGTAGAACACATAGTTCCTATTTCTGTACCCACAGAAGCACAGAAACATACATGTCAATCAACTAAACTTTACAGAATGGACAGAACATGGACAGCTGGAATCTTATATTATAATCACGCCAAGTTACAAGCTTAAAAACGATTAAAAGAAAGAGATAGAGACCTTGATGGAAAGCCTGAGGACAATTATCACAATAAACAAGATCCCCTCCGTCTCCACATTTTGCACACATATCATCACTGACACCAGTTACAAGATTTTGCCCATTTGCCAATGAAATGGCTATATCATGGAGGCTCACTCCATTAGAAGTATAGATGTGACGATATCTGCACAAAGAAATTATAACCCAATTAACAATGAATCGCAATGGAAAAAGGTCCCACATAGTTCAAAAGCTACACACGGTTGACGCCTTGCAGCCATTCCAGCATGGGCTTCAAACTGTGAAGGACTGATCTGAGTTGGTGAAAAAAAGACACCAGATAAGAATAAGATACAGAAATCCAATTCCACATGATCCTAATGATCATAATATAATAATATTCTGACCTCTTTCTTACAGCAGTTGCAAAATATACCGTTGCCCAACTTATAGCCACTCAACATTTCCTGAATAAAAATAGAATACGATTTAATGCCAAAATGATGCATTTGTGTGAGATGCCACTAAGATGAGAAACCAAAGAACTTACCAGTCCTTTAACATAGTAAGCTAATTCAGCACCATCAGGCAGACCGTTTGGCATAAACAGTAACCGATGGAGATCATTGTCCCTCCTGAGATTGATAAGAGTGGCAAATTAGGGAAGGAACAGGACATCAAAAGATAATGTGACTAGGGAGTTGCACAAGAGGATGTTCAATACAAACCCCTACAAAAGGATTTTAGACGCAGTGAAAAGGAGGAGCTGCGTGGAATAATACCTTCTTTTTGAATTATTTTTCCGAACAGAGCTAGAAGCATGGTCACGAGCTCTGCAAAATGGAAGTTACCATGATTTCTAAGAGTTGTGGGGTTTGACAAGTTGGAAATGAAAAGGGGATAATACAATATAGACATTTTCAACATAGAAACGAAAAAGATGGAGCAACCGCTTCATTGAACGTTTTCTCCCAGATGTAGTCTCCATGTGTGGCTGCTGTCTGATTGAGCTGTTATCTACATAAGAGCCATACCCAGTCCAGTAACTTTCCTCGAACGCTTGACTAGAGCAGCTGCAAAATCAACAAAATTATCATCAGCAAATAACAAGCAAAAGTCAAACATAAATAATGACCACATTTTCAGGAAAAGGAGTGCAATCTACACCTAGCTTTCTCCAACAATCTACATCAGAAGTGACCGCAAAATTGACAGATCTCTGGTCTAGAGTCGTAGTAAAGAAACATACATCGATATACATACAACTCGACAACAAAGAATGCACTGCCACAATCTTTGGGCATAATTCTGCTGTTAGTTCAATTATCTATGTTAATGATCCCGAACAAGTTCTCTAGTTTCTCAATCATGGGATGAAAAAGTCTCAAAGCTAGATTATGTCCATACAAGTCAAAGAAATTCATCATCAGTAGGAAAAAAACTAAAAATTTGAACCAAAGACAAAATGTACTAAAGTAAAAAACCAGATGCTTATATATCATCAAAGAATATTAAGAATTAAAGTAAGCAAGAGAATCACATGTGCAGCGAATGACTGGTACTATCCTGATAGTGCTAAGTGGGTCGTCATGCTCATGGCAGCTCCATGACGCAATGCATGATTACCAACAGAGCAAACCAGAGCAGGATAATTTTTACCATGCCCACGTGTTCATTAATGCCACACATTCTGAGGCATTTCAAATTATGATTACGCTTTCCAGATTTGGGTGGATGTCACAGGATCAACCTTCAATTATCTTAAGTTATTTTATTACAAGTTACAGTTCCACAGGATACCACTTAAACACATTATAAAAAGATTGCAAGCTTAATGAAACCATTAAATGGCTTTCGAGCATCAGACAGATGCTCAAAAATGCAATCACAGAAGGCAAAATGTTAACTTGGCCAAACCAGCATAGAGGAGAGTTCAAGACGAACCAAAATAAATTAAATTAAGAAAAATAAAAGAAATTAAATAGCCGAACTGGCAATAAGAGGAGATAGACGAAATCTCATAAGGTAGTAATTGTTACCTGACATCAGACTGAAGTAAATAACTAGGCTTTTTGACAAAGTAGGTATCGTCTTCAACCATTCCATAGCTCTGTTGGAACCCAACTATACACCATTTCATTTCATTTCAAAAATGAAAAGTCAGGTTACGAACATAGATGGAGGTACTTAATGGATCAGTTTAGAATAAACGGGTTGGAGAGTCAGATGTCACCTATCCAGTTCTGGAAGAACTCCTCATTGAGGGAGGAACCAACCGCATCTCTTATAACTTCCTCAACTTCATTCAATTGAGCAGTTTTCACCTCTTGAATGACACTACTGATTGGCTTGCCATTGTCTAAATATATGTGGCTGTTTGGATGCCTGGTCTTAACACCAGCATGCTGCTCAAACTCGTATGCACTGAGAACCTGCTCGTACGTTATTTAGTTGCTCAAATATCCAGGAACATCAAGAAAGTCACAGCCAAATGCCAAGAAACCTACCTTCGAGAAACTGCAGAAAGAACAACCACAAAGATATCCGCCACCTGCTATGACCCCCTCTAACTCTCGCTGGAAAATGAGCAAATTGAAAATCAAGACATGCCTTGCTCTTATTCCTTCATCAGAATTCAAACGTTAAGATGCCCTGCCAGATTGAACCCGGGATATAGGAGACAACATGAAGGATAAGAGACTTACCTCTGGAGCAAAAGAGATATATCTGACCCGAGCGCCATCAAGTATTCCAGTGGCAAGCAACTTCTTCACATTCGTCGGATAGTTGGCTAAAAGCTTCTTAGACAGGGTAGTTTCCATAGTGGGCATGAACGAGTAAGCATCTTGCGTTTCAGTCGTGTAGACATCGGAATCAGTCCATCCAGAGTATCCCCTACCATATTCCTCGTAGCCATACAATGACTCATGAACATTGTCGTAATCCATGGGCTCGAGCGCGGAAGGAGCCACTGGGGTAGTATCATAATCCTCTTTCCTTTTGCTGAACTTAAAAGTAATCTTCCTAATCCCAGAGGAACTGCTCGCATCCTTGGGAATCTCCAACACCACATGGGTAGTAGAGAATGCACTGGAGGAATCATTGGCAGAATTGTTGCTTTTGTTATCGCTGCTTGGTTCCCCATCCTCGCTCAAAGTCTCGGCGGGGCTGGAAGACCCGGAAGAATGTGACGTAACTTCGCCAGAACCCACTTCATTACTAGTCTTCGCCACAACTTCAGTATTAGTCCTCACCACAACTTCGCCAGAGGCGGCAGCATTATTCTCCCTCGGGGAGATTACTGGGTTTGAAACTTCGGACGCCATGTCCTCATATGAAGCTTCTTTCCCTTGCAGCTCCATAATGACGGAAGGCAACTCCAGTTTCGAATCTTTAGGCTCCGGAGTATCCCCATCTTGCTCGCTATTCAACTGAACTGTCTCGGAACCATTCTTGTTATCTTCCATAACGCCATCGACAGTGACCTCCGGAAAAGCTGCAACTTCCCCCATTCTGAACTGAATCACACTTGCAAGCACTCAATCACAGAAGCAGATTATTATAGCAATGCATGTTGCAGTTGCGGCACCAAATTCATAGAATGAACACTTAGTCCAATTCCTAATTTAGATGAGAGAAAAAGGTTATCAGTACGCCAGAAGACAGAAACAAATCCAGAATGTAACTGTTTTGAGACTGTGGTGGAACCGCTCCCACAAAAATTCAAAAATAGTAACACGAACTAAAACAGGCAAGAAAAGGTTTTAAACAAAAAAAAATTAGTAAGGAGAAGAAAAGCTCTAAAGGTAACCTACCTCGAAACCAATTCAACCCAGGAACCAGAACCATGGAGAAACAGTCACAGAGTCGGAAACCAGATCCATTTGATCTGAGAGGTCCGTGAAATCAACATGTTCTCCGAATTATCATTATTTGAGATGTAAAAAGAAGAAGACGAATCAAATTTGTTCCAATGAAAGGAACTTGGATGGGATTAAGGGAGGAGGGGAAGAGGAGAAGTAGGGAATTTAATTGGGATAGGGTTAGGGTTTTTGTGTTTTTCTTGTCTTGGTTAAAAGAGAAAAATAGGGAGGTGGTGGTGGTGGGGGTAAACTTCTTTTTTGCAGCGGGAACGTGGAGAGCGGCAAAATAGCAGAGAGGAGAACGAAGAGGCTTGGTTCCCGGTCCAGCTTTTTACTTTTTTAGAAAATCTTGAACTGAAGAAAGAAAGAGGGAGAAAGGAGGAGCTGGAGGAGGAAGAAGGAACTAATAATAAATTAATAATCAGTAGAACCGAACCGAACCGAACCGAACGGAATGAGTTGAGATGACGGAGATATTGGAAGGAAAGAAAGGACGAGAAATTGAGTGGATAAAACAGGGTGGGCCTTCCACTGCGGGGCTGCTTCGCCTAGTTGTAAAAGGTTGTTTTCCTCTGTTTTGCGTACGTGGGCGGAGGCGATTTGTCCACGTGGAGAGCCGTGATGGAACAAGTGCGTGCGGGGAACGGTAAAGTACCAAGTAGTTACATAAGAAGAGTCTAACGTAAGGCACAAGAAGGAAGAGAGGGCGGCAATTTGCAAAAGCAACCCGGTCTGGTGGACTTGACCCGGCCCATTCTGTTTTGGGCAGGTCTTATGTGGTGGATCTTGACCCCGATTCGCACACAAGTCACAACATATCTGGATACAGCCAACACGCACTCGTGGAGCTAGAAGTATTTGGCTCTGTCACGGAAATAATCAGTTGTGGATAAAAATATAATTAATTAGGGTGTGCCTACGGTGACATGCATGTCACGGTGACTTGCACTTTCCGGTCGACGTCATTTAGAATTCGGTCGACCTCATATAGGATCTGGTCGACCTCATTAGGATTCGGTCGACCTAATTTGTTGTTTCAGTGTAAAAACAGTTCATGGTGCCTACTTTGGATATTCATATCATACAATTTGCTAGATGGAAATTGAAGACTAATTACTTGTTTTGAAGCTGGAGTGTTCCTCTACATATTGAAGTGATTGAGAGCTCGATAGGAAGTCCAGAAGATCATTTTTGAACCTCATCAAAAGGATATGCCAAAACTGGGAAACTTCTTGGAAATGGCTAAGTCTGGAAACGTGTTTGTGAAGCCTATTTTGGAGCTCAATTCGAGAAGCATGAATGCGTGTCGAGTCCAGGAGCCTCTACCACGTTAAATTAGGTATGTTTTTATACAAATTCAAGGCATTGGATGAAAGATTGGATATATGTAAGGCTTCAAACAAAAGGGTCGAAGTTGCTACGAAGGCTGTTTTTCTGGCAGACTTCGAGCAAATAGGAGCTCAATTCGAGAAGCATGAATGCGTGTCGAGTCCAGGGGCCTCTACCACGTTAAATTACGTATTTTTTTATACAAAGGCAAGGCATTGGATGAAAGATTGGATATATGTAAGGCTTCAAACAAAAGGGTCGAAGTTGCTACGAAGGCTGTTTTTCTGGCAGACTTCGAGCACAAGCAAGCTGCCAGAAAAACAGCCTTCGTAGCAACTTCGAGCCTTTTGTTTGAAGCCTTAAATATATTCAATCTTTCATCCAATGTAATTTAACGTGGTAGAGGCCCCTGGACTTGACTCGCATCCATGCTTCTCAAATTGAGCTCCAAAGTAGGCTTGACAAACACGTTGCCAGACTTGGCCATTTTCAGGCAGTTTCGCAGTTTTGGCATAGCCTTTTGGTCAGGTTAAAAAATGATCTTCTGGACTTTCTATTGAGCTCCCAAGTACTTTAATGTGTAGAGGGACACTTCAGCTTCAAAACAAACCTTTAATCTCCAATTTCCATCTAGCCAATTGTAAGATATGAATCTCCAAAGTAGGCACCATGAAAATGTTTTTACACTGAAACAACAGATTAGGTCGACCTGATCCTATATGAGGTCGACCGAAAAGTGCATGTCACCGTGACATGCATGTCACCGTAGCAAAGTCCAATTAATTATGATGTACATACTTATAGGAGAATGAACTCTACACAAGAGCATGTTGTCATTGCAAATACAACTTGTGATATTTGTATCATAAACTAACTTACTTTGGCTTTCCTGCTACAACACAACTCATTTGCGACTCTCCCTAGTCTCTCTCCTTGATTCTTGCTTCAGTTCTCCTTATTACTCTTCACAATCACTAATAATCCAATAATATAAAGAGGTTCATCTTGAGCACTACCTTAATTGAAGTTTTCCTAGCTTCTCTGCATATGTTGTGGTCTTACTAAAATTTTAGGAATCGATTTTCTTGCATGGCTTTTATTTTTTACTTTCAGTAAGGACTTCAGTTAATATATCGGATTAACATGTTAAAAATTATACGAGTATGATATTTATAGTAACTAAATGATTTGAAATTCTGTATGGTATGCAATAAAACATGTCTTCCTTTGGACAATTACTATGATTATTTACATTATTATTGAAATTCATATGGCCAATGGGCGAGCCCAAATCTAGTGATTAGTTAAAGAGATAAGCAGGATTACTCAAAAAATCAGGTCATGGAGAGTTAAGAAGTTGAGCACGCGGCAAGACTGCAACTAATTTCTTTAGTTTTATTGGGGTCCTACAATAATGGATACAGGCTTTTTTGCTCCCCAAAAATGTTCTAAAGCATATTCCAAAAAATATGTTCCTCTTATTTTGGCATGGTAAGGAGGAAGGGAAAACAAAGATAGGTTGGGATCGACAAGCCAAGCCCAAGGATAAGGGAAGTTTGGGATTGAATGAGTTGTTTTCCTAGAATCATATCTGCACTAGCACTGCCATGATGCTTTAGATCCTCCTTATGTAGTGCGGGGCAATCTGGGTTGCTCGGATTGGAAAGTATAGGGTTAAATGTGGTAGTATTTGGAATATATGTGTTTGATTCATACTCAATTATACACTTTTTAGTCATTTGAGGCATTTTTACTCCGTGAGGTTTGGTTTTATGCTGGATTTTGTCTCGATTTTGTGCATTTCAGTCTAATGAAAGTGGAACCAACCCCCAAAATCGAAAGTTGGACGAAAGAGCAAAAAATCAGGTCAAAGGGTGGAAGCAGCAGCAGATCACGGGGGAAGCTGTGAGTTCACGGTCACTAAGACCGTGAACTAGAGCTGCTAGCCGTGAACCGCTGGGCGTCCAGGGACATTTTCACTTTCACTAGACTCAAGTTAGTTCGCGGTCGTAAGACCGTGAACTCAGACCATTGCTCGTGAACTCGACTAAGTAATGCGGCGCGTTTTGACTTGAGATCACGGTCCGTGCTTTCAGTTCACGACCGTGAACTAGGACCGTATTCTGAGCCCGATCTGGGTATAAAATGAGGCTTGAGCTGAAGGAGAAAATGGGGGAGACCTAGTGTGAGAAACTTCTTCTTCAGATTTCTAGAGTGAGAAAGTGACGAACCAAAGAAGAGAAGAAGCTAGGGTTTCATCTTCAAGCAAGGATTTGGGAATTCCTTCCCCAAAGGAGGATCTCTTCAACACAAGGAGCAAGGCTAGCATATCCATGATGGTTTTCCTTCTTCTCTCTTGTGTTTTCCCTTATCCTAGCATGGAGTAGTCCCTTATTTAACTTGGGTGTTTGTAAACCCTAGCTACAATTATGTGAATGTTGTTTGTATGGATTGAATGATTTGTGTGTGAATGTGAATTTGGAGGTATTTCATGAAAGATTGTGTTGTGGGTTTGATTCGGGTCCAATTGTACACATTTTACCCCTCATATCTTGATAGTTTGGCTTTGTGACTCGCACGAAACTACACCACAATAAAACCTCAATTAGAGCCCAAGTTTTTAAACTCTAATCGGGTGTAGTATAGGGCAAGTATTTAGATATCGATCCGGGCCGGTCCGTCTACCCTTACTCCAGTTGTTGAAATCATTATCTAGCAACAAAACTTTGGTTTAAAGGTTTGCTAATTGAAATAAAAGAAAACAAAGGTGATTGGGTTTGAAAACTCTTTTGTGGGAAAGTCACTCAGGTGTCGCTTCCCCCTAACCGCTACCATGCTATGTGGATTGGAACGATTGCCTTGAGCACGTTAATCGTGAACCGTAGAGGAATGCATATGTGGTCGGAGACCACAGTCTCAATTGCTAAACCGAGGTAAGGATGAAAGGTCGTGTCACTCGACCCTCTTGGGTTAGACAATCAGTAATTAACTTACTCCCTCACTCAAGTCTAAGGTCGGACGGTTTAGTCACGATTAATCGACTTTCTTAACTCAATATTGAGAGTCTCCCTAACTTAACCTAGTTTAGGTGGCTTAGAAAGCGGAAGGAAAACCATCTCAATTGAGTCTCCCTTGAAAGGGGGATTTTCCTCTCTAACCTAGGCTAAGGTGGCAAATTAGATTAATAGCACCTAAATGCACAAACCTAGGGGTGCTAAGCACAATTATGCACAATCCTTAGGTTTATAAGCACCTAAATGCACAAACCTAAGGATGCTAAGCACAAAACATGCACAACCTCTAAGTTGCTAAGCACAAGCATGCACAATCATGGTGAATAATGCCTCAATCATTGAATTGAACAATACCCAATGACAATCATCCAAAACACATATAAGAAAACTACATGGTAGAGTTAGGGTTTCACTACACCCAAGTGAAAAGGAGGCCTACTCCATGCTAGAAGTGGGAAAAACAAAAGGGGAAAAGGTGGAAACCATCTTTGAGGATGCTCCCAGTCTCCTTGACCCTTGAGTTGAGCTTTCCTTGGGGGAAATCTTCCCAAAATCTGCCTTGAAGCCAAACCCTAACCTTCTTCTTCCCTTTGGTTCTGTTTCTCTCACTAGAATGCTGAAGAAGGTGTTTCACACAAAAGTGGGCTCTCTCCTGCTCTCTTCCTTTCAGCTCATCTTTTAAACCCGAGATGAGCTGAGTTCACGGGCGTGAACCATGAAACGCGTCCGTGAGCTCCAGGCGTGCGCCAAAACGTGTCGCATCGCTCACATCTATTCACGGTCAACTGCTTTTGTTCACGATCTTAGTGACTGTGAACTCACCTTGTGTCAGCAACCTTCACATTGGCTCTGGACGCCTCGCGATTCACGTTCAAATCCTCTTTTTCACGGTCTTGCATGACTGTGAACTCCTTCAATTAGCCGTGAACTTGCTCTTTTTCACCTCTTCTCCCGGTTTTCGATCCTTTTCGCCAATCTTTCGACTCCGAGGCTAGTTTCACCTGTTAAATCCTGAAACACACTCAAACACAAAGAACCTAGCGTAAAACCAACTTTTAGGAGCGAATTTGGCACAAACATCTAAGTAAAACGGGTGCAAAACATGTGCATTTATGCCCGAATCACTCCCCCACACTTAGACGTTTGCTTGTCCCCCCAAGCAAACCATTTCACGTACATGGTAATATTTCAACCCACACAAATACTTTGGGGATAACTCAAAGGGCACGAAGCGGGAATTCTCGATGTTTATTGACAATCAACACATGAACCGTTGCAAGCAATACTGACATCCACCACAAATGACATTCAAAGCCACCAAAACGGGCAAATGAAAAGTTCTCAACTTATTCATGGATAAATGCAAGTCTCAACGAAACCGCTTATCGACCACAACCAATCACGCATGGAATTCAAGTCCGAGGAACAAATGGAAAGGCAACAAAGGTCCTCATTGGGGTATGAAAAGGTAAGTAAAACAAGAATGGATCACCCATTCTCAAGACCAGTGGGGTCGGGACCTTTTAGGTGCAAAAGATGTGCACAATCGTAACCTCTCGGCCTTATCGTCTCAATACCACGGCGGCAACCTCTAAACGCTAGAGTTCACGGGATGGTTGTCACCACTAGCTCGTCCGGAGGTCTAGACACGGGTTCAAATGACTGGCAATTGGCTTGGACATGGGGAAAAAGCTTTTTTTGGGTGGTGGCAATCACGACGTGAGGTTCTACATCTTCAACCTAAACCCGAAGGGTCTATGGTTTCGACTAAAACCCTTCTCTTCAATCAAAGGCCACTAGCATCGGCCAAAACTCTTATCTCTCCCTTCCAACTATCACCCATCATGAACTACCTTGAAGCACTCTTCCTCGGTCAACTATTGCTAGTTCTTTAAGGTTTGGTAGTGAAGGAGTTCTAAACAATGTGGGGGTTTCGATGGCTTGGTTGCCAAGAAACCCTCCTAGAGCATGTACTTTGGTTTTTCGTGGCACTCTACTTTATTTACCCCATTTTAATACCTCTTTTTCGTTTCTCTTTTCTTTTCTTTTCTTTTCTTTTCATCTTTTGTTTTTGAGGGGGGTACTAGAGAGTAAAACACTTGCCACCTAAACATTTAACGACCAATGCTCTCTTTTTGAGGAACTCACTCCAACACTACACTTCATCTCGCATTCCTAGCAAGAACCGCACACAAACCTCCTATGTAGAACCTCTATGGAGACTCAAAGGTGAGAGCTCCGAAACACACGGGCGACTCATGTTTAGACACGAAGAATTCAGACCTCTATACCAGGGTGGTATTTTTTGGTCCTGTATTTTTTTCACAAAAATTTGTAGATCCAATAGATCGTGATAAACTCGTTCCTTCTGTGCAAAAAATTTCAAAATTGACTTAAAAAAGAAGGAGAATAGGAGATACCATATGGTATGGAGGTGGTAACGAATGGTTCGCATTTTTTTCCTCAAAATATATTGAAAATAGATCTCATTTTGTAGAGTATAACGAAATAGTTCCATCTTTGAAAAAGTTTGAAATCTAATAAAAAATGGAAAGAAGATAAAAATTGTTAGTTGCTCAATCCTTAAATCTGAAACCAACTTAAAATGAAAATGAACTTCCCAAATTTAATTATGCACTTTTAGCTTTAGCCAAGGGGATGGACAGTAGGGATGGCAACAAAACCCGAACCCACGGGTACCCACCCGACCCAACCCGGTCAACGCGGGTAAAACCCGGGTTGACGGGTTTTGGGCCGGGTTTGGGTTTAAACCCGCTACACTATTTACTGGGTCGGGTTGGGTTTGGGTTTAGGTAAACCCGCCCACACACATATAGTTACTTTTCCGGCATATTTAATATTCTAAATAATATATCTTCCTTAAGCAACTAATATTCTTTATGTTTGTGGAGACATGTATAATTTGTTCTTTCTAATTGTTTAGAATGAAGTTGATATTATGAAGTGGAGAGTGAAGAAACTTAGTTGACGAGGAAGAAGTTTTCAATTAATTTTATTATTTATAGATGTTTATCTTTAATTTTGAACAATTTGTATAGATCATTTTCGATTTGCTTGTATGCTCTAGATTGATGTTTTTTGTATGATTAATTTGTATGAGAAAATTGATGTTAACTTTTATTTTGAAAGAAACTTGTTATTGTAAAAATTTTACCACAAAAACCCACGGGTACTCATGAACCCGCGGATACCCAGCGAGTTAGGTTGGGTTTGAGTTTTTCAAACCCAACGAGTTTTACCCCGAGTTTTTTTTGCGGATAAACCCATGAATTTGGGTTTGACAAAACCCGCCCAACCCGACCCATAGCAAACATACGAAAGCAGCCACTTTATCATTTCCTGGCGAATCAGAGCCACCTAATTAAAGGCGATCCCGCTCTCCGTTCCCCACTTCTGTGCACATCCCTTTTCCGTCGAAGGAGACGCTCTTCTTCGCTTCTGCTCTCTCTATATTCTCTCATCTTCCAATATCTCTAGGTTCAGCTTTCCTTCCCTGAGAAGAATCAAACATAATGGTGAGTTGTTCTTTTCCCCACCTTCATGTTCTTTTTTTCTTCTACGATTTCAGCTCTGCTTTCCTAGGGTTATTATTCATCTTCGATTTCTGCTGGATTATGAATCTCTCTGCGAGGCCGTGCTTCCGTTAGGGAATATTTCTTTCGATCTGTGCTCGATCTGGCTGTCCCGAACCTGAATTTCGCCCAAACTTCGTCATTTATGCCGCTCCCTGCCGTTTCTTCAGTGAGCTGATCCTAATCTATTGTGTCGACTGTAGAGATCTGATTTGCTCTTCTCCCGTCAAAGTTGGCGTAGATGTTACGGAAGTTGTGCTGAATCTTGAATTCAATTTAGATTTTTGCTAGATTACTCTCATTTGAAATGACACGATTTGCTGTTGTATTAGCTAAATGGATCGAATGCTCATTTAGTGTGTAATTTAGGTGGATGTACTAGAATTTGTCGAGCTGGATCGATGATGATTGCTTCTGTTTCAGTTTCTTGGTGGCGTTTATTGGTAGTATCAATGTAGGGATTGTCAGTATGTTAGAACCGTTTTCTCTTCGAATTGGATTTGACAATTAATCAATGAATCTGATCAGTAGCCGTAAAATAACTTGTGCTGAAAATAGCAGCTTGACTCGTGGTGCAGTGTTATGGAGAAACTGGCTTAGCAGACTTTGACTTAGTATTGACCATGAAGGACTGTATGTTCATGTTACCTTTTAGGCAAATGCAGCATCTGGGATGGCAGTCCATGACGACTGCAAATTGAAATTCTTGGAGCTGAAGGCAAAAAGAACCTATCGCTCCATAATTTTCAAGATCGAGGAGAAGCAAAAGCAAGTTATTGTGGAGAAGCTTGGTGATCCAAGTCAAAGCTACGAGGATTTTGCTGCTAGCATCCCTGCTGATGAGTGCCGCTATGCTGTTTATGATTTTGACTTTGTCACGGTGGAGAACTGCCAGAAGAGCAGGATATTTTTCATTGCATGGTAACTATTGGAGTCTATTTTCTTCTTAAGTTCACACATTCCCGTCATCAGTCATTTATCCTGTCAAATTTCTAGTTTTTTCGTGTGCTGATTACACACATCTGTTGTGGTGGTGCCCTTCAAGGTCTCCTGACACAGCGAGGGTGAGAAGCAAGATGATTTACGCGAGCTCGAAAGACAGGTTCAAGAGAGAGCTCGATGGAATTCAGGTAGAGTTGCAAGCAACTGATCCTACGGAGATGGGGCTTGACGTGTTCAAGAGCCGTGCAAACTGAAGGGGGACCTATACAGGATCATCCCAGAGTGGCTTGTTGCCATTCAGGATTTGCATCTAATGGGCGTGAAATGTTTATATTTTGGTGATGAGTGGAGAGTTTTATGATACTGAGTTTCAGAGTTTGATCTGCTGATCTAAAGTCTTTTTTTGTTCATTCGAAGCTGCATACTGACATTGGCTACATTTTGTTATTTTGTGATCCATAGAACCTCTTTGTGTCTGAGTGCATTTCTTGTAGTTGTATGTCTACGGGCTAATCTGTAACTGGTTGTTTGTGGAGGGGTGAGTTGAAAGGTGGACAAGTGCTGAACCATCCATTCTACTACCTAGGTTGCTGAGGGGGTGCCTCATAGCCTGCAGTTATCAAGTCTTCTCTTGCTATGCACTACTGTTACTATAAGATTTACTTGTGAAAGGTATGGTTCTCTCACATGCATTCTGTTCCTTCTTTGGCTCTTAGACTTGGCAATCAGGTTGGGCTGGGAATATCGGGTTGGGTTGTCATGGGTCGGGTCATGTTGGGTAGGCTGATTTCAAATCAATATTGACACAATCCATCGGATTTTGGGTAAGGTTTCGGGTCATTTCAGATTTCGAATGTTCTCAGAAACAATATCAAACATGCTTTTCATAAATTTTTAACGAATGCAAAATTTTACATATGTATGACAGTAGTTTACCTAGCACATGTCAATTAACAAATGCTCAACTCCTTCCATGTTAATGAAAAGAAATACCAATGCACAAATCGTCAAAAAAACAATCACGAAAGTATTTGTTAATTGACATGGGTCGGGTCATGTTGGGTAGGCTGATTTCGAATCAATATTGACACAATCCATCGGATTTTGTGTCAGATCAGAAACAATATCAAACATGCTTTTCATAAATTTTTAACGAATGCAAAATTTTACGTATGTATGACAGTAGTTTACCTAGCACATGTCAATTAACAAATGCTCAACTCCTTCCATGTTAATGAAAAGAAATACCAATGCACAAATCGTCAAAAAACAATCACGAAAGTAATACTACTACAATAAACTAACGATGTTTGATTATCACTGCACTCCAAAGTTGTATTTCAAATCCTTATGACATATGCAATGGAATGGGTCTAGCAGGTTGACCCACACACTAACCCAACCCGACCCAAATCTACAATTTAATCGGGTTCGGATCATTCGAATTTCGGGTTATAAAAACCTCAACTCATATTCTATTTTTTGGGGGGTTCGGATGGGTCCTGATTTGCTAGGTCTACATTGCTCTCTTGGCTTGGCTGTTCACATCTCACGCTTTTTGTTTATATGTATTGATGATGAGTCTCTGGGTGGGTGGGTTGGTCATTGGTTTAATCAAAATGAAAAGCTTCAACATTCTTAACGTTTTTATAGAGTAAATCCATAGTCAAATCTTTATTTTAAACAATAGCCAATTGGGGAATTCTATAGTACCGTACCTGTACGAATGCCGTCACTTTTCTACCTATTATAGCCGGTCTTTGACTTCCCTTCCCGGTCAGTGTTACGGAAACCAAAAAAAAAATCTCATTTTTCTTTAGTTCAGAATCTTGTTACATTTTTTATAAATACAATTTAAAATCCAAACCTTTCATTTTAAACAATATAATAGCCAAACCTTTTCGAAAACAATCTAATATCCAAATCGTCAACTTTTCGTTCGTTTGGCCGTTAGTTGACACTTCAAAAAAGCTTTGTTTAGGGGAAATTGTCACAATACAACTTTGTTTCTTGTTTTGGCACTGCATATGACTGAATATTTAGATATTCTATACCATCATGGTGGAGTCATGGACTTCTCGGGTTTGGAACTACGATATGTTGGTGGTTTTTCAGAGAAGATATCGATGGATATTGATGAAGTGTCGTACTTCGAACTTTTTTGAAGTGTCAACTAACGGTTAAACAGATAGAAAGTTGACGATTTGGATATTAGATTGTTTTTGAAAAGGTTTGGCTATTATATTGTTTAAAATAAAAGGTTTAGATATTAAATTGTATTTACCCTACATTTTTAGTTACTTTTGTTCCATTTTCCCCACTCAATTTAGCCCCGGTAAAAAATAACAAATGCACATTTTGGTCAGAAACCTCAAAGTTAAATATGAGTTAGTTTTAAAATAATTTTACCGTGTATTAAAAAGTTTAAGTTAATATTATCAATGGCGGAGCTAGAAATTTGAACGAAAAAAAAGGTATAAATTAGCATATTTGGACCGTGTTAACTGAAGAAGCCATAATATTTTACTAATTACTCTATTTCTAAAAAAAAATTATAAATTTTACATGTACTTTTACCGACACTTATAAGTTATACTAGGAGTGGACACGTGACGTGGGTGTTAATCCGCAGTTTGACATCGATCCACCCGAAAATAATCAGAACTCTGGATAGTTCATCTGTGAGTTTGGATAACTTGAATAGTGAGTTCAAGTGCATTTAGGACTATCCGCACGATAGGGGTCGTTTGCTTCTTGGATTTAGATGATGGATTTGGTACCCCATTCCAATCCATTATGAATTTAAGGGAAATCCATTGTTTGCTTGCACTTTTTTAGGGACCAAATCCGTGGGACCCATCGATTTTAAGAGTCAAAATTCGTAGACCTCACAAACTTGTAAATACCACATTTGAATATTTGATATGGGATTTGGAACATCCCACAAATCCATGATGTAATTTTACACATATACCCTCATGAACTTTTAATATTTCAAGGTTGGCCTCACATTTACCTATTGTACATTATAATTAATTAATTAATTAACAAAAACAATATAAATTTTCATAATTTTGTACTTTAGTTCTAAATTGCAAACGGTTAAATCCATGATAAAACATCTCAACAAACAAAAGATTTTTACAAATCCATAATATCTAAAATTCTTGATAAATTCTTAAAGTTTTAAATTACAAGACCCTCATTTTCAAATCCATGATGCAAACGATCCTTTAAGGAAAGGACCGATTGTCTCTCCTACTTAGCTAGCCAGTTTAAATTTTTTATATTTATTAATCAATTTCAGGGGATTTTCCACTCACATATCATCCAAATTTATTCCGAGTAATTTCTTATTTCTTAATCACAAATGGCTTTCTATTTTAAGATTTGAATGTGTCAAAATTGGGGAGCTCCATTTGTAACACCCAACTCCTTTTCTGAATTTAAAACCATTAAAACATATGCACATCATTAGCTATTTATAAAAATCGTTAAACTCTTGGTCCATAACAAAATTTTGGGAAAACTCATCTTCAAATGTCTCATGTAAAACGATGTGGAAAGTTCAGTTTCCCGCCCACCTCGTCACCGTCAAACTTGAACTTGCTTCGTCTCATGGCCTTCAACTATTCGACTATTAATTTGGGAAAAATATTGAATGGGCGAGACGTCACTCAGTGAGTATATCCTAATCTATTAACAATATCAATACCACAATGGTAACGAGTGAAGTTAAATCCCGTCTACTAAGCAATAATCCCTAAATTATATTCCCGTGAGATCTTTTATTTCATTCTTAATTCCCAATTATTACCATATCACCTACTAAACTCCATAATCCGGGGTACCACATACCTTGAGTATGAAAACGCTATCTAGACTTTGAATTGACTGATCTATCGGACATGATACTATACTCTAACTTTTAAAGATCAAAATCTAGGTCTTAATTCTTTAAATCTTATAACACAAGATCAATTTAATTAGAAACAATAATCGACGGTTATGATTCGTCCAAATATAGGCAAAAAATGAATGCACCATCTTAGGGTTTATAGTTTATGATTTAGATAATTAGGACCTAGGGTTCACTCGTTAAGGGTTAGTTTATACTAGCAGACCCAAAAATCCTGCCAATTCGAAGTCTAGATAGCATTTTCATACTCAAAGTATTAGGTACCCCGGATTTCACCCGGGGTACCGTAGAAGCCACCATATATATATGGTGACGTCTATCGTCCACCAGCAAAAAATGGTGGTATGTCGTACACCACCCATCTCTGTCATGCGATCCATCTCAATGCTCGAGATAATTAGCGGGCTCTGTTTAAGTGGAATTATAAATACAATTACAGTACCAGTCCCCAACCCAAAAACGTTACATTCTAATCCACTTTCGTCGGATGGTTGGCTAGGATGTATGAACCAAAGTCATGTTTTGGCCACACGAACCAACCCTCATTTGCAAACCACCAAAACCCTTTTCTCCTCCTCTCGAACCGCCATCCCTTCCTCTATGACGCGTTCTCGTGCTCTTTCTCTCTCTTTCTCTCTCTATGTTCCTATCTCCCATCTCTCACCGCCTCCTCCATTCCGACAAAAGATTCCAATTCAATCGATCCAATTCCAGTCAAGAACTTTGTAATCACGGCCCCGTTCTTCGTTGAATTTGATCCGAGCAATTACGATGCACAAAGACTTTGTTACACCTCGCTCTTCCCAAAGTCAAAATGACTATTATACTCTTGGGTCAAGTACCATGGTAATATCAATGGGGACTAAAAATCTTAACTGTTGGTTTAAGCGGTGTCAAATTTGGACATAAATTGAGGAAGTTAAGGACGTTAATTGAGTTTTGGATTAAACTCAAACGTAATTGTGAGATTCCCAAAATATCCTCTAACTAATTAAACCCTAGACCCTTACTCTACCCCACTCGGCCTCACCCCAAATAGCTAAACCCTCGCAGTCTTACTCTTCCACCGAAAGCAACTTGCTGTCGGGAAAAAACCAAAGCAAACGGCGCCATCGTTGAAAAGGAGGGAGAGACCCGGTGAAGACTAGTCGTCTTAGGTTGTTAGAGCTTCTTCAGTCGGTAGTAGTGAATCGATTATGCGAGAGTTAGTCGATTCACTGCTTTGTACTGGAATTCAGTTCCAGTAGTGGAGTTCTGTGTTCATAGCCTCAGCTTTCTATCCCGGTGAAGACTAGTCGTCTGCCGGGTAGTTTGACTGAGAGGGCTTGGTCAGGTTAAGAGATTCCAAGCTACTGTCGGATCTTCCGCAGTATAATCAATAGTGAAGCAACTAAAAGTAATTACAACTGTGACCTAACTAAGGAGCTAGGGGGACTCATTCCCGAGTGACTCTTCCTTTGCTTTAGAAAACTGAACCATTTCCTGCTTTCTTACTGCATTTAGTTAAAAACACAATCACTCAACTTAGTTTGCTAGATAACAGATATACACGGAGTAGGCAGTAGATCTAGACCCCGGGTTGACAATTAGAGCTTGCCTGTTACTGCATTTCCGGACCGCGATTACACTTGGTCGCAGTTTGGTGTTGCGTTTTAGCGTGTCAAGTTTTTAGCGCCGTTGCCGGGGACCCTCTAGGTTATTGGGGAAACGTTAAAGTTTGTTACTCTACATTTTTCTTTAATGCATTTTCTCTCTTCCACCTGTGTGCCTTCACGGGTTGCTTTTGCTGACTGTATGCAGGTAGTGCATGACCCGTAGCCAGTCGCGGGATTTACTACCGTTAGATCAAGAGCTTGAACGGACCTGTAGGAACTTCAAGCGGGCTCTAAAGGCACGAATGGCTGCGGAGGAAGCTGTGGAGCAACTGCACATCACCGAGGAGGAAGAGATGGGTGACCCACAGGACCAACGATGTGGTCCTTCCCGAGGAGCAAACCATGGGGTACTACTGGACCGCCAGAGCCGTGGACATGAGGTCGCCCATTCAGCACCCTCAAGTCCCAGTCAATAACTTTGAGGTGAGCACCTCGGGTCGTATTAAACTTTGACTCAACTTTATATGACGACCGTTTTTCTGACAAACATTTTCGTCACAATTTGTTCTGTACGCTAACGCTTTACCACTAAATGATATGACAAAATAATTGTGACTACATAACTTTTGTCATAATATGAAGCTAATGTGACAAAATCTTGTGACGAAACAACCTTTTGTCACATTAAACATGGCAGTTATGACAAATACTACCTTCTGTCACATTATAGTATCTATTGTGACGAAATTAGCAATGACAAATATTTAGTTTGTCATATCATACATATTTTGTTGTAGTGTTTGCACGTGTTTAAGCATAATTTGTTTGAAATATGATCTTGTGAAAAGCCTTCAAAGGCATAGGAACTTAGTGGAATCTTAAGTGTGGGGGAATTCTTTCTCCCCGTTGAGTAGAGATTGATGAATGTTTCCACGTATGGCGTATGTCTTTGATGTTTTGCAGGATGGATGATGCGAGTTATCAATACATTCACCACCTGTTGAACCATGAGAAATAAAACACCATGTTCGAGCAGTGGAGGTACAACAAGGCAGGATCTCACTAGGTGTTGGACCTGGACATGTTCACCATGTTCAGGAATCGGGCAGCGATGTCTGGGATTCTCATTCATCCCCAGTGGCAACACCTCCTGCCGGTTGACGAGTTCATCTACCGTGAGCTCTGTGTGAATCTCTACTCAACCTTCTCCCAAATGATCTCGTCGAGCAAGCGCAACCGGCCGTGTGTGGAGTTTATGTTGGGAGGTCAGCATCATGTGCTGACCTATGATGGGTTCGCCTAGTTCATGGGGCTAGAACCCACGCACATGACCATGATAGAGAGGCAGTACACAGCTGACTTTCGCTACGACAAGGCCTTCCACGCCATTTGCTGTCCTGCGCACCAGAAAGACGAGTTCAAGGGCTCCAACACCAATGTAGTGATGCTCCGCACACACGGCTCACGAAGTCAATCATCCCTAGTCTGCAGTCAGGGCACATGATCACCAACAGAGGGTTGATAGCCCTCCATACCCGAAGCTGCCTAGCAAAGCCACTCCATCTGGGATTGGTGGTGGCTACCACATTCGTCAGATGCCTGTGGCATGATCGAGTGGATACGATGCACTTGGGGGGCATCAACACAAGGCTGGCCCAACACTTCGGGGTTGATCTGATGGAATGCTCCATCATTGGCCGGACCTAGCCATTCCCCGTGGAGACGCTTTACAACATGAAGCTCGTGCTCAAGGGAGAGCGAGGGATTGAGTACCTCGAGGGACTTTGACCTTCTGCCTCTAAGGCCACAGGTCGACCCTGCTCTAGTGGATCGTGATCCAGAGGTTCCTCAGCCTGAGAAGGCGGCTACAAGAGCTCTAGGTAGGCGCTATCGTGCACCACCACCACCATCATCATCAACCGGAGCTGGTTCCTCATCCGGAGTCCAGTTGGTGGACCAAGTCTCACACCTTGAGGAGCAGGTCATGGAGGTTAACACCCGCCTGAACTGCTCCCCCAACCTTCTAGTGCGGATTGCCCACAAGCAAGTTGTCCTACCCGATGACGAGGAAGAGGACTGACCTAGAACCAACGAGAGGTAGTCGACCGAGTAAGACATGTGGCAGATCTGATTTCTTTAGCCCCACTTCTCCACTTGAAACTCTAAACACTGTTATTTTTTTCTTTTCTTTAGTGTGTGAACTAGTACATTTGTGACCTTTGCTTCCTTTTTATCGTGACGTGGAATATTGTTATGTGTAATTACCTCGCCTCAAACGAGAATGTGCTTGTGTTTTTTTGTGTTGACTCCTCTTTGGAAGCTCAAATCTCCTACCCTGGAAACTATCCCACTTTCACTCGCCAAGGTTTGAGGTCACATCTACACCATTGAGGGCAATGTCGAGCTTAAGTGTGGGGGTAGTTTATTATTGTGCTTGTGTTTGTGATTGATTACTTGGAGCCTTGATATATGCCCAAATTTTCAAATTTGAGGGCTCCAAGCGTTGCATGATCAAAGTTTTCAGTTTGTGGGTGAATCTTGTGTTTATTGGCATTGACCGTGAATCGATTTCATGTGATTGTGTGTGTCCTATGATGATAACTGAGAATTGCATTAGGTGTGTGCAAAAGCCTAGTTCTCATGTGTGCTTAAATGAATGGATGTCTTGACTTGGTTACTCTTTGATCACAATTGCCTTGCATAGAATTTTGTGAAATTAGAATAGACAATTGGGTGACTAGGTAGCCATGTGAGTATTGTGTCGATCATCTTCTTCTTGTGTGCTTAGATCCCTCTTACCATGGCAAGCAACATTCACCATTGTCACTAGTGAGTATGATGGAGGCATAGGATTAGTCCACGACCAAAAGTTAATTGTCCTGAAACATCTTATTCCCTAGTCAACCCCTTTGAGCTGTGTGACTTTGGGGGTCGTTCTAATGTTAGGAGCTTTGTGCTTGTTGATCTTTATGGTGATTGATAGATGATTCGGGCCTAATTGTACACTTTTTATCCCCGATTCTCTTTGACGTTTGTTGCAATTGAACTCCAAAAAGGTTGTTTTTACGTGAGGTTGCTTATGTTTCAGTGTGTTTCAGAACCTAACAGGAAAAACCAAACCCGGAGTAGAAAGTTGGAATAAAAGGAGCAAAGACCAGGCAAAGAGGTGGAGACAGCCAATGTTCACGGCCTGACATTGGAGTTCACGGTCTCACATGACCTTGAATTGGAGCCAAAACCCGTGAACCAAGGAGCGTCCAGAGAGGATTTTCAGGTTACTGACGCCCAGGCTGTTCATGGTTGCTAAGACCGTGAACCCGAGCCAATGAAGTGGTGCATTTTGGTCTCAACACTGAGTTCACGGACGCGTTTCAATGTTCATGGCCGTGAATTCAAGTCGTGAATTGGATGTGATCTCAACTTAAAAGGCTAGAAGAAAGGGAGAGAGACCTAGTGTGAGAAACTTCTCCTTCTTCAAAGTTTAGAGTGAGAAAGTGACGAACCAAAGAAGAGGAAAAGCTAGGGTTTCATCTCCAAGCAAGGTTTTGGGAATTCCTCCCTCAAAGGAGGATTTCTTCAGCACAAGGAGCAAGGCTTGCATCTTCTTGATGGTTTCCCTTTCCCTCTCTTGTGTTTTCCATTCTCCTAGCATGGAGTAGTCCCTTCTTTCACTTGGGTGTTTGTAAACCCTAGCTACAATTATGTGAATGCTTGTATGAATTGAATGATTTATGTGTGGTTGTGTTTTAAGGTGAATGTGGAGGTATATTCAGAAATGATTGTGTTGTGTGAAAGCCTATCAATCTAATTGCCATTCTAACCTAGCTTAAAGAGGAGACCTCATTAGGTTAAGAGGCTCAATTTGAGATGGGTGTTCTTAGGCATTTCATGCCTCCTAGGCTAGTTTAGAGAGGAAACCTCCTTACCTTGGGCATTCAATGCCTCCTAAACTAGTTTAGAGGGAACCCTCCTTAACCTAAGAGGCTCTATTAGAGATGGGTTTCCTTGGGCATTCAATGCCTCCTAAGCTAGTTTAGAGAAAACCCTCCTTAACCTAAGAGGCTCTATTAGAGATGGGTTTCCTTGGGCATTTTATGCCTCCTATTCTAGGTTAGTTAAAGGACAAACCTCCTATTTCACAAATAGTGTTAAATCCATTTTACCTTTGCAAAGAAATTTAGTTTTAAACATTTGTTTTCACCAAAACTAATCCGCTAGATAATGTTTCACACAGTCGAAGTAGCGGTACATGGACCGGCCTGGGTCGATATTTAAACATACTTGCCTTATATTGCACCCATCTAAGGTTTATACTTGGACCTTAGGTTGGATTTTATTGAGATAGTCAGAGCGAGTCAAGTTTTTGGCGCCTTTGCCGGGGACTTCGATCCATTATGGTGAAAAGTTTGTTTGGTGTTAATCTAGCTTTTAATTTCTGTTTTTGTTAAGTTGTGAAGTGTTTGCTTGTGCCAGACATTTTGTGTTCTTTAAGTGTGTGTAGGGAGGTGCATGACTCGGAGCAATCCGGCGCCTTTAACACCACTGGACGAGGACATCAACCAGACTTCTAGCTCGAGAGAGGGAGCAAGCGGAGGCAAGAAGGAGAAGTGAAGAAAGGGGACAACAAGTTGGTCCAGAAATTGAAGGAATGGAAGGAGAAGTTGAAGTTGAGATGGCGAGAAATCAACACAGAGGGGCTAATTCGCTTCCAAACCCAAATGGGGAAGTGGGAGCCGAGGAGGAGCCAAGGACTATGGGCTATTACATGGCTCCTTGGGCGGCGGATATCCAATCTCCCATCTTACATCCATCTGTGGCCGCCAACAACTTTGAGATCAAGCCGTCTCTCGTGACGATGATTCAACAAAATGCCTACTTCCATGGGATAGCCCATGAATCACCGCGAGATCATGTCCAAAGGTTTCTTGAGCTAGCGGGAAGCTTAAAGATAAATGGCATCCTCGAGGAGGCGTTGCTATTGAAGCTCTTATCCTATTCTTTGGCGGGGAAGGCACTCCGATGGCTCAACAACTGTTCGGCTCTATCCATCACCTCTTGGGATGACATACTTTACAAGTTCATGACCCGATATTGTCCTCCTTCCAAGACAACCAAGTAGAGCAAGAAGATCACTAACTTTAAACAAGAGGAGGATGAGACATTGAGGGATGCATGGGAAAGGTTCTCCGACTATTTTCTTTAATGACCTCATCATGGATTCGAGGAGCAATCTCGGATAGAAACTTTCCATGGAGGACTCGTCCAATATGACAAGATCCTCACTGACTCTATTTACAAAGGGAGGTTGATGAACATGACCCCTCCTCAAGTGACCGAGTTTCTCGAAGATATGGCTCTTAAGGGATATGATTGGGGCTTGACAAGAAGTGGGAAGAGAAGCACTGATCGAGGAGTGCGAAGTGTGGGAGCAAGTGCTTCACTTGAAGCAAAGCTCGACAATTTGATCGAGGTAATCCTTGAGGACAAGAAGGAAGGAAAGAGAGCTGTGATGTCTTGAGATTAGTGTTCGAGCACCAATCACGAAATTGCAGATTGCCAAGCAATGAAGAGACAAGCACCCCCGAGGAGCAAGTGAGCTTCATTGCCAATGCTAGAGGGAACAACCCTTATAGCAACACCTACAACCCCGGGTGGCGCAATCATCCAAACTTCGCTTGGTCTTCCCCTACCAATCCAAGACCTCTCGGTTTCCAAGGTCCAACGGGCAACTATCAACCTTGGCCAACATTCATCCAACAAAGGCCTCAATTCCAAAACTCGAACTTCCAACAACCATACCAAGCACAACGCGGTCAAGGTTTCCAACAACAACAACTAGTCACAAGTTCTCTAAACTTGAAGACCTTGTGACCACCTTTGTGAGTACAAGCTGTCAGAAGTTCGAGAAGATTGAGCAATTCATGGATATGGCAACATCCAAGTTTACCTCGGTTGAGGTGGGACTCCGAAGCCATCAAGCAAGTCTCCAAAACTTGGAAGTTCAAATTAGCAATCTAGTCGGGATCCTCACCGCCAGACCAAAGGGAGCCCTACCCTCTCAAACCATTTCCAATCCCAAGGATCAAGCCGGGTGCAATGCAATTTTCTTGAGGAGCGTGAAGGTGACCCCGGAGGTCGTTGCCAAAGAGGTGAATGAGGAGGAAGATCCTCTATCCGAGGGTGATGACGAAGAAAAATCGAGAGAAAAGAGAGGAGTGGCGAGGAAGGCATTGCTGACGCCACCACCTGTGGCTGAGTACACACCACTCCTACCTTTTCCCACGAGGGTGCACAAGGAAAGATTGGAAACGGAATGTGGAGGTTTCATGGAGATGCTCCGAAAGCGATGGCCCACATGCCAAGGTATTCGAGATACCTCAAGGGATTTCTCTCCAAGAAGCAGAAGTTCGAAGACCTCACCAATTTCACCCTAGGCGAGGAGTGCTCAACCTTCATACTCAACAGGTTTCCCAAGAAGCAACCCGATCCAGGTAGTTTCGCTATACCTCTTTGCATCGGTGCTCATCACATAGAGATTCCTCGACGGACTTAGGGGTGAGCATAAATGTGATGACATATAAGTTTTTTAAGAGGCTAGACATAGGTGAACTAACGACTACGAGGCTTAGTGTCACATTGGCCGATCGCTCTGTGATTAGTCCTAGGGGCATAGTGGAGGACGTGCTAGTACGAGTGGGAAAATTCTGTTATCCGACGGATTTTGTGATCCTGGATATAAGTGAGGATTCTGAGATGCCACTCATACTAGGATACCCTTCCCTAGCCACCACCAAGGCATTAATTGATGTGAATGAGGGAACTTTGATTCTGAGGGATGGTGAGGAAAGAATTACTCTTGGAATTGATCCTAAGCCTAGGAGTGAGGAAGTGCAACCGGTTGATATGAATGCAAGTGGAGGGAATCCTTGCAAGGAGAACCCCATTATTACTGTTGGTTCTTGTGATGATGTGAAGCAGGAAAGCAAGGAGGGCATCTCGCCCAAAGAAGGAAGGAAAAGGGCAAAGCAAAAGTCATCGGCCAATAAGGACACCTCATGAAGAGTAAGTTGGGAGGCGACATGCCTCGCCACAAGATCATGGCGGATCCACTCTTGGCGGCATCACGTTCAAACGCATGATAGATCCGCAACGTCAAGCTAGTTACGTTAACTTAGCACTTGCTGGGAGGCAACTCAATGTAGGTTTGTTTTCTTTTCCTTATTTTCGTTTTTGTGTGTCGAGTGAAGATTTCAAGTGGTCGAGTGGTATCCCCGTGCCAAGTTTTTGTGATTGTGTTGTTTTGAGTTGTGTCGTGATTGATAGTAGGCACGGTGGAATAGGTCGAGTAAAATTTTTCAGAAGTGCCCTGTTTTAACTGATGTTCACGAACGGATTGCCCTGTTCACGGTCTTATAAGACCGTGAAAAGGCAAACGCGTAAGTGAACTAGGGTGCTTCAAGTGTGTCAAACCCATCGACTGACCTGACTTCACAGACGGATTGTAGTGTTCACGGTCTTAACGATCGTGAACTGGCAAACACGTCTGTGAACTGCAGGGTCTGCCTATAAAAAGGCCGTGAACGGTTGTCTTCACTTCACGACCCAAAATCTTGCCGGAAAACCGCAAAAATCCGACGATTTTTGCTCTTTTCCCCCATTCCCGGCGAACCAATCCCAAAACCAAGCACAGACCAATTCTTCCCACATCAAAAGCGGCCTTCGCTGAGATTTTGGAAAGATTTGGACCATCTTTTTTCCGACGAAGCTTCGGCAACCCTTCTCCGGTCTGTTTTTTGGCCAATTTTCACCTTCCTCTCCCTCACCTTACTTCCACCTACATCCTACTTGAGTCTCTATGTTGGTTTTCAGCTCTATCTTATTTTATTTGGGAGAATCGGATTAGGTATCGAAGTGAGGAGAATTTTAGTGAGTTGAATGTTGAACTTAGAATTAGGGCGAGGAATTAAGTGAGTTAGAATGATTGAATGGTTGAATGGTTTTGCATGAGCAGAGTTGAGCCTTGGTGGCCATCTTTAATTCGAATTGCTTTTATTTGTAGAACTTGTCCACCAAGTGCTATTTTGTGAATAAATGTGCAATTTTTATGCCTGATTGCTGGGTGGTAGCCACCGTGGTATGGCTGGGGTTCGAATTTTGTGTGGATGAACCATGAAATACCCACAACTATGCCACGGTGTGTTTGCGCTTTAGTGTTTGAAAATCATTGATCCATAGTGGAATATAAGTGTGGGGGATTTCTTTTTCCTCCCAATGAGCTGAGATTGACTATTAGTTCCATGTATGGTGCATGTTTGTCAATTTTGTAGGAAAGTCAGCATGAACCACCCATACCTTTTGGCGTTGAGAGGGAACCCCAAAACGGCGAGGGAGATGCAATTTTGGGCGAGCACTAACTCCGCAGAACACTAGAAACTCGACTTCACTCAATTTGATGGTCTTCACTATGGAGACATCATGAGAGAGGCTGTGGCGCACCCACAATGGCGCCGACTCCTAGAAATGGAAGATGACTAATAGACCGATAATTACATATGTTTTTCACCCTATTCTGAAGCCGTTTGAGATGTGGATTCTCGTGTTTTAAGCCGATTTCACGCTAGGTTGTGTGTTTATGTCATATTTCAGGACCCGGCGTTGGAATCGAGGCGGAGAAACGAGTTCTGGGTCGAAAGGAGCGAAGTTGGGACGAAGGGGGCTGATGGAGGAAAATACTCGACCATGACCAAGAATACCCGGCCGGGTATTATTATTTTGGGCGCCCCCGAGAATCAGAGAGGGACCCGGGCGTGAAGGCAAAATCCCTGGTCCGGGATTATTGAGGCAGACAGGGGATTTTTCTTCTTCCGATACACGCATTTTGCATAATACCCGGTCGATACCCAAAATACCCGACCGGGTATTTCGACCGGGTATCGCGATCAGGCAGCAGATTTAAGGGAAAGGAAGGCCAACATTCAAGGGTTCCGAGCTTTAGAGAGATAGAGCGATTCCTAGAGAGAGAAAGCGACGAACCAGAGTTCCCAAGTGCCATAGCTTGATCTTCATCACCATTGGAGCCCGGCTTGAGCTTGGAGAAGTGCCGATTAACGTCCAGGAGTAGAAATCCATCTTCACAGTATGATTTCCACGTCTGAATCTGCTTTTGCTTCTTTCTCTATGGAGTAGTTTCCCCATTCATCTGGGTATGGGGAACCCTAGATTTGTATGCTAGGTCTGATTGTATGAACCCAAGTACAGAGTTTATGAATTGATTATATTTGATTGAGGTTTGAATGATTGAATGACTTGAATCCTGATCAAATTCCTATTGTTTCTGCTTTAACCTAGAATGAGAATATCTGCCTAGGTTGATAGAGCACCCTTAATTGAAGGTAGTGAATTGGTGACTTTAGTCGAGGAGCCAATTCTCTATTCTGTACCGAAGTTACTTCGGTAGAGGAGGTTTGGTTCGTTAGGGCCTCAATCTGTTTACTCCGGTGGAGGTTAGTCGCCCGCTAGAGACTCAGATTGAGAGGGTCTGAAGACCTTTAGTCGAGACTTCAGGCTGTTTAAGAACCTCCCGCAGTATAACTTTCATGAAAACTGAACTTGGTAAATTGCAATCCTGCTTAACTGCAGTCTAGGGGGAACCATATCCGGGTGACCTCTCTTGACTTGAACAACCGTTTAACTTGCTTTGCGTTTTTGTTTGTTTGCATCTGCACTAAAACTTCACTGCTAGATAACGAGAATTCACCGAGTAGTCATCAAATCTAGGACCCGGGTTGACATTAAAACCCAAACCCGCTATACTACGCTTTAGGAAGTGGTTACACTTGGCCATTTTCTAGAGTGACAGTAGGAGTGAGTCAAGTTTTTGGCGCCGTTGCCGGGGACGGCTAGGTTGTTGAAGAAAAGTGATTTCTGTTACTTTAGCATTTTCATTTTCGCATTGAGTGTTTGTTCTTTCCCACTTGTGCCTTCACGGGTTTGCATTGCTTGATTGTGTGCAGATAGTGCATGACCCGTAACCAGTCGGGAGGTTTACTGCCGTTGGATCCAGAGATTGAACGCACCTTCAACCAACTTCGGAGACAACAGCGAGCTAGACTGGCTACGGTGGAGCGCATAGACGGCCAATTGAGCAGCGAGTCCGAGGACGTGTACGAGATGGAAGGCGATCACAACCCACCTCCGGCGAACCAGCTCTTGGGGAACGACCCCAATCCCCAGGGAGCTGGGGTTCATCATCATCCACCACCACCGAGTCCCACCTTGGAGTACTACTACACTCCACGGATTGCTGACATCCGCCCGGTCATCCTCTATCCGCCCATTACAGCAAACAACTTCGAGATCAAGCCATGCTGGATTCAACTCATTACATCCTCTATCCAGTTCCATGGCTTGAAGGATGAGGAGGCCCGGGTGCATCTTTCCCGTTTTCTGCAACTGACAAACGGGTTCAAGCTTAACGGAGTCCCTGATGATGCAATCCGCCTTCACCTCTTCCCCCATTCTCTGGCGGGGAATGCTAAGAGGTGGTTGGAGACCCAACCCCCATTGTCCATCACTTTTTGGGACGATCTGGCAGACAAGTTCGTGCACAGGTACTATCCGGCATCGAAGACCACAGAGATTCAGCGGGAGATCACTCACTTCCGCCAAGAGCCAGATGAGTCACTTCGTGATGCATGGGAGCGGTACATGGGATATTTCTGGCAGTGTCCCCATCATGGCTTCAGCGATGCGTTCACAGAGGGTAACTTCTACAGTGCCCTCACCCCAGACAGCCAGAGGGTGATTGAGTCTCTATGCCCAGGAGGGGATATTCTCACTAAGACTCCACCCGAGCTGAACCAGATGATTAGTACCTTGGCTGCCCGAGATCATTCGTGGGGGCAGCACAGTAGAGGCAGAAATTCCCGGGACCGGGGTGTGCACGCTATGGAGGCCAGGTCCGGGTTAGAGCAGCAGGGGGCCGAGTTGGTGCAGACCTTGAAGCAGCCCAACAGTCTCCTTCCGGGCCGAGGTACAGCTACGCCTCCAGTAGCTCTGTGTCAGTGGTGTGAGAGCCCGAATCATCTGGTGGAGGACTGTCAGGCCATGAGGGAGTCCTCTACTCCCCAAGAGCAGGTGGACTTCATCGCCAATGCTCGGCGCCTGGACCCATATAGCACTACCTACAATGAGGGATGGCGCCAGCATCCCAACTTTGCCTGGAGCAGCAACACCAATAAACCACCTGGTTTCCCAGCACCAGCGGGTGGTTTTCAGCAAAGGCAGCCCTTCCAGGCTAGGCAGGGGCCACCACCACAGCAGCAGCCCTACCAACTTAGGCAGGGGCAGCCATTCCAGCAGCCCCAGCGTCAGTATGCCGAGCCAGCAGCAGCGCCAGCTCCCGATAATCAGATGACTGAGCTGAAGAACATTTTGGCGGCATTCATGACCACCAGCCAAGCGAATTTCACGAGGGTGGACCAGAGCATAGCCTCACTGGAGGCAGGACAGAGGAACCAGGGTGCCATTCTGCAAGATTTACAGAACCAGGTGGGTGTCATAGCTCGCCAAATTACTACCCGGGCCCCGGGGACTCTACCTGCCACCACTGTCCCCAATCCACGTGAGCCGCACCAGCAGCTGGATGCCATCTTTACCAGGAGCAGCAAGACCATCACCGCTGATCCTGCCCCGGCCAGGCAGGAGGAACCTCTACCTATTTCAACACTTCCAGCCGATGATGCAAAAGCGCGGGTGGAGAAGGAAGCCCCTGCTCCCAAGCCACAACCAGTGGTTAAGGAGCATGTGCCCCAGCTTCCCTTCCCCACTCGCCTACACAAAGACAAGCTGGAGACTGAGTTTGCCAAGTTTATGGCAATGTTGAAACAGCTCAACATCAGCGTACCATTTGTGGAGGCACTGTCGAAGATGCCCAAGTACGCAAAGTTCATGAAAGATCTCCTCACCAACAAGAAGAAACTTGGGGATCTCTCGACAGTGCTGCTGAGCGAGGAGTGTCCTGCTGTCCTGCAGAACAAGCTGCCCGAAAAGCGCAAGGACCCAGGGAGTTTTACTATCCCTCTTACTATTGGCAGCATGCATGTAGGAAAGTCCTTGGCGGACCTAGGCGCTAGCATTAATGTCATGCCATATAAATTGTTCAAAAAGCTAGACCTAGGTGAACTTAGCCCTACTAGGATGAGCATTCAACTAGCTGATCGTTCCGTTGTGCATCCTAGGGGTATTATAGAGGATCCGCTTGTTAATGTGGGTGCATTCACATATCCTGTTGACTTTGTTATTCTGGATATAAATGATGATGTGGATGTACCTTTGATTCTGGGTAGACCATTTCTTGCCACCTCCAAGGCACTTATTGATGTGCATGATGGTAAACTGATCCTGCGTGCTGGAAATGAGCAGGCTACTTTTTCTGTGACTGAGTTTGATCACTGTGCTATGATTGTTGTCACACCTGTACATGCTATTTCTGACCAGGTACACGAGCCTGTCGTGTATCCTTCTGCATCTCTCATTTTGCAGGACCCTCCTCTCACTCCTTCGCCGCCACTCCACCCAGCCTCACCACCGAATAAAAAGCTCAAAGAGGCGTGGCGACCGAAGCAGCAGGTGCCTAAGCCCACTCGGAAGAAAGGTGGAGACCACTATGAGCTGGTCCCACCTCCTGCATCACGATCACCCTGGCCATCCGCGTACTCACTTGCCTGCATTCTTCCGGATGGCCAGGTCGAGCTCACTAATGCTGGTGGTTGCACCCGTCGGGTGCACAGTCACCACCTGAAGCTGTACCTCAAGAGTGACGTGGATCCGCTCTTGGAGGCACTTGTTCTCGCGGACCCTTAGTTCCGCCATGGGCGTCCAGCTAAAAGACGGTAAAGAAGCGCTTGTGGGGAGGCAACCCCACCACGGTTTGCATCTCTTTTTCCCTTTTTTCTGAGTTTTTGTGTCGTGTCGAGTCATTTGCATGTCTGTAGTGAAGTTCGGTCGTCTGTGATGCCTCGATTTGGTATTTTCGTGCAGGAGAGGTTGAAATTTTGGGCGAATGAGATTTTTGGCCGATTTGGGGGAAATACCTGGTCGTGGGCCAAAATACCCGACCGGGTATTTTTGGGCCACGATCGGGACCCCCTATGTTTCTCGAGGGGGAAAAATGGGAAATACCCGACCTCGTCCCAAAAATACGCGACCGGGTATTTTTGGTTCAAGGCCGTGGATTCCCAAAGGCCTTGACCGCAGCGTTTCACAAAAAAATACCGGACCTTGACCCAAAATTACCCGACCGGGTATTTTTGGCTCAAGGCCGGGTATATTAGTCCACTCGATACGCTGCATTTCAAAACCCCCGGCCGTGGAATCAAAATACCCGACCGGGGATTTTTCCTATATAAAGGAAACCCCCGGTCCATTTCTCTCTCCACCCTGATTTTTCCAAAATTTCTCCTCTCTCTTCCTCTCAAATCCTCTCCCCTCTCTCCTCTTGGCCGCCGCCGATCACTTTCCGGCGACTTTCCGGTGACCTTCCGGCGACTTTCCTGCCATTTTCCGGCGAGCCTCCCGGGCAAATTTCTGGGTCCTCCTCGCGTCCCTCACCCTTTCCTCGCGTCCTAGCTACAGTTCTACTTGCGTTTCCAGGTGTGTTTCTTGTTAATTACTCGTTTCATGGAAAATCGAACTGTAGATTATAGGACCGAGAACTGTGTTTGCATGCCTGATTTAGAGTAGGGTGAGGGATGCCTTGAGCTTTCATGGTTCTATCTATGGTGTATGTGCTGCCCATGTAATGACTGTGATTGGTTCTGTGATTCTTGCCTTGATTCCGGTTGAGTTGCTTGCGATTCAACCGGCTGTGCGTAACACTGTTAGCCTAGGTGGCCTTAAGTGTGGGGGAAGTGATGAACCCATGCTGTTGGTCCTGACAAGTTTTTCTTGGCTCCACCTTTGGTTTGTTGGTTTTGCAGGATCATGTCCCTCGATCATCCCTTTGTGCAGGGCCTGCGCCTGCACCCGGAGTACGCGGATCAGTTCCGCAAGGTGATCCGGGGGAAATTGGAGCGCCACCACGACCTCGAGTGGGCAGTGTTCGAGCAGCTCCACTGCATGCAGGAGCTCAGCGCCGCCATCAGTCACCGCGATTGGCGGACGCTGCTTACCATAGACAAGCCCACCTACACGGAGCTGGTGTGGGAGTTCTACACCACGTTTCAGTACGACAGCAAGAAGCCTCGGGACTCCTATGCAGTGACGTTCAGGCTGGGTGGCTACCCCCGGGAACTGACCATTGATGGGTTGGCCTACGCCTTGGGGATCGAGTACCACCCGTTTGATCGCCACGAGGTTGAGATCCCGAACCCGACCAACTGGGACCAGGATGAGTTCTACCTCCAGGTAGCCAGGCACGCCCATAGGTATGACTTCTTCGAGGCTGGCGAGACCTACGTCAGCACCCTCAAGCCGGAGTGGCACATTCTAAACCTGCTGATCACCCACTCCATCGTCCCCAACGTCACCGGCTCGCATAAGATTCTGAAGCGGGTGTTGTATGCCATGTACTCGATGGGGGACCTGGAGCACATGCTCCACTTGGGTTCTTTCGTGGCCACCACCTTCTCTCGGTGCCACGGGAAACCCACCCATCTCTTTTGTGGTCCCCTGATCACCCGGCTGGCGCGCCATTTCGGCCTCAGCTTCCAGGGACTCCGTGATTCTTCTGCAGAGGCCGGCTCTACCCCCCTCAGCCGGGACGTGCTCCACAGTGCACGCCTCCTGGCCACTGATGACATCCGTACCTGGGTGGATGGGCTTTCTCTGCCCCCTGAGGAGGTTGTGGATCTCGATGAGGACGAGGAGGACGCTGACTACTCAGGCGAGGAGTAAGACGAGGATGCTGATAATGATGATGACGGGGGCATGGATGCCGATGAGCCGGAGCCCCCGCTCTCTCCACCAGGGGACCTTCAGCCTCGACGGAGACCGGTGAGAGGCGAGTCCTCCTCTGGTCCTTCTGGTCCGTCGATGGCTTCTGGCCCGTCGATGGACTTCTTCACGGAGCAGTTCCAGCATATGGGGCTCCAGTTCCAGCAGCTCGGTCTTCAGAACCAGCAGCTCATGGACCATCAGGTCCAGTTCTACCAGCAGTATTTGGCCCACCAGGCCGAGTACCAGTCCAGGCTGGCGGTAGTTGACGAGTGCCTTGGCCGCTTGGAGACCCATATGGGAGTCACTAGTGCTCTCATGGAGCGGGAGAGAGATCGTGGACGCCGACTGATGGAGTACTCGGAGCACCTGCTCCAGGCTTGTCACCCTCCAGAGGAGCACCACTGGACCACCCGGTGGAATCATTCCCCACCACACCCACCACCGGAGGATGGCGACGACGACCTTATGAACCATATCGACTTCTCCGGTCTCGGAGGGCCTTAGGGAATGTTTTGAGTGTTTTTGTCTTTGTCAGCATGCAAACTGTTTTGTGTCGGTTTTGTTTCTTTTTCTTTTCTTTTTTTGGATGCTGTACTATTGGGCTTACCATTGGACCTAACATATGTGTTTGAGCTCTTTGGTTTCCTTTAGCTGTGCCTGTGTTCCGGACTGGTCCTCTCTCCAGTCCGTTTCATGCCGACTGGTCCATTTCCAGTCTCCTGCAGTCTATGCACACCGGTAACATCGTTCCCCTTTCCTTCCCTCTTCTCCATTGAGGGCAATGTCGATCTTAAGTGTGGGGGGGATGTTTATCTTTTGACTGCATTAGATCTGTTTGTGTGCTTGGAGCCTAGTCCACTGTCCAAATTTTTAAAATTTGAGGGCTCCAAGTACGTGTTCCTTGCAATTGCCTACTCAGTATGCTTTGAATTGACAGTCTCTGTAGTAATGTGCAACCTAGGGAGGTAGTGTAGCACTATGGAGGATGTTGATGCATTTAAGAAATCTCATTTTTTCTTCTTATTGTGTTGGTTGATTGAGTGAATTAGTGATCTTAGGACCCTTGAATTGTGTGGTGTTGTGGACTCTCTGCCTGTCATGGACTCTTGTATCATGTTTTGAAAATAACAGGGCTCGAAAATGTGCTTTAAAATAACGTCTCCCGTGCGAATAGGGCGAAAGTGTGTAAGGGGAGACGGGAATCCGTTCCCAATTTCCACCTACTACCTCCAGCCCCCTTACATGTCTTTCCCCCGCACGAGGCTCGAGACATACGCTCCTGGCATGGCCGGTAAGAGCTGGGCTCCCGCAAAACCTTTGCTAGGTGGGAGCCCCGTTTTCTGAAAAACAGGTTGGAATTCTTGAAAAAAAAAAAGAAAAAACAGAAAAACAGAAAAACAAGCAAAAAGAAGAAAAAAAGGGGTTCCAACCATCTTCAAGAAGAAAATCGAGCACCTTGAAAAAATGTGAGTCCATGATCTTTTGTTTTTGAGAGTCTCTTCATCCACGATTCATTTGTCCTCTGTTCACTATTTGCCATGATGCCGACTCGAGACTAGCGTTCTCGCCGAAGAAGCTATGAGATGACTTGTGCGTCGGTTGACCTTGTAAGTTGCTAAATGATCTAGGAAGTCCTCTACCTACGATCGGGGTTGTTTGTTGCTATAGAGGTCTGGAGAGTTGCATTGGTTTGAGTTAGGTTTGCTTGGGGACAAGCAAACGGTTAAGTGTGGGGGAGTTTGATAGACCGATAATTACATATGTTTTTCACCCTATTCTGAAGCCTTTTGAGATGTGAATTCTCGTGTTTTAAGCCGATTTCACGCTAGGTTGTGTGTTTATGTCATATTTCAGGACCCGGCGTTGGAATCGAGGCGGAGAAACGAGTTCTGGGTCGAAAGGAGCGAAGTTGGGACGAAGGGGGCTAATGGAGGAAAATACCCGGCCATGACCAAGAATACCTGGCCGGGTATTATTATTTTGGGCGCCCCCGAGAATCAGAGAGGGACCCGGGCGGGGATTATTGAGGCAGACCGGGGATTTTTCTTCTTCCGATACTCGCGTTTTGCATAATACCCGGTCGATATCCAAAATACCCGACCGGGTATTTCGGCCGGGTATCGCGATCAGGCAGTAGAAGGGAAAGGAAGGCCAACATTCAAGGGTTCCGAGTTTTAGAGAGATAGAGCAATTCCTAGAGAGAGAAAGCGACGAACCAGAGTTCCCAAGTGCCATAGCTTGATCTTCATCACCATTGAAGCCCGGCTTGAGCTTGGAGAAGTGCCGATTAACGTCCAGGAGTAGAAATCCATCTTCACAGTATGATTTCCGCGTCTGAATCTGCTTTTGCTTCTTTCTCTATGGAGTAGTTTCCCCATTCATCTGGGTATGGGGAACCCTAGATTTGTATGCTAGGTCTGATTGTATGAACCCAAGTACAGAGTTTATGAATTGATTATATTCGATTGAGGTTTGAATGATTGAATGACTTGAATCCTGATCAAATTCCTGTTGTTTCTGCTTTAACCTAGAATGAAAATATCTGCCTAGGTTGATAGAGCACCCTTAATTGAAGGTAGTGAATTGGTGACTTTAGTCGAGGAGCCAATTCTCTATTCTGTACCGATGTTACTTCGGTAGAGGAGGTTTGGTTCGTTAGGGCCTCAATCTGTTTACTCCGGTGGAGGTTAGTCGCCCGCTAGAGACTCAGATTGAGAGGGTCTGAAGACCTTTAGTCGAGACTTCAGGCTGTTTAATAACCTCCCGCAGTATAACTTTCACGAAAACTGAACTTGGTAAATTGCAATCCGGCTTAACTGCAGTCTAGGGGGAACCATATCCGGGTGACCTCTCTTGACTTGAACAACCGTTTAACTTGCTTTGCGTTTTTGTTTGTTTGAATCTGCACTAAAAGTTCACTGCTAGATAACGAGAATTCACCGAGTAGTCATCAAATCTAGGACCCGGGTTGACATTAAAACCCAAACCCGCTATACTACGCTTTAGAAAGTGGTTACACTTGGCCATTTTCTAGAGTGACAGTAGGAGTGAGTCAATGACATTTATGGGGAGTTGTGTGTCGAGTTTTTCAGTACTTTCATGATAGACCGTTATTTTCACATGTTTTGTCCACCATTATTGAAGCGTTTGAGAGTCGATTCTCGTGTTTTAACCTGATTTCACGCTAGGTTGTGCGTTTATGTCATGTTTCAGGTCTTCGCGCGGAAAGGGAGGCTTGGAAGCGAGTTTCGGGTCAAAAATGGAGTGTTGGCCGCAAGGAGGAGATGCAAGGAAAAATACCCGGTCAGGTCACTACAATACCCAACCGGGTATAAGTGGATTGGGACCGGATTTTGGTGATTTAGAGGCCAGGGAAGTAGAAGGGGACCCGACCGGGATGCTGAAATACCCGATCAGGTATTTTAACTCAAGATTGGGTATTTCCTCATTTTCTTGTGTTCAGCATTTCGAAATACCCAGCCAGTCCTCTTAATACCCGATTGGGTATTTGGGCCGGGTTTGGTCTCTTTGGAAGGAATCCGAGTTTTAGAGAAAGAAAGCAAAAACCTAGAGAGAGAAAGCGACGAACAAAGCCTCCAAGTAACCTAGATCGAGAATCAACATCATTGGAGCTCGATTGAAGTTCGGACTAGGTCAACCTAACGCCTCCTTGTCGTCCTTCATATCCTTTCTTCGTCCCTTTCTAACTATATGCCTCCATGTACGCTCCTTGAACCCGAATCAATTACTCATATTTCTATCCCTTCATCGGGAACTTTCAAGCCATAGCTTATTCCTAACCCAATCGCATCGTCGTGCTACCGTTCCGTCGTTTCGTGGTGTCGTAGTTATTCATCTTATTATAATTACAGTAGACTGGAGATTCTATAAATTCTTAAAAGAAAATCCTTTACTTGTTTGTCTAAACCTTTAACTTAAAACTAATTTTTATTTCCTTTAAAACAAAAGCCTTTAAAACTGAGATCGATATTCCAGTATTCCTTGGAACCAAGGAACAAAGGAAGATCGGCTTTGATACAAAAATGTAACACCATAACCCGGTCGGGTACTACTTTTACCAAAACACCCTTGTTAAACTGAAAATGCTCACGAACCATAATTGCTAAAATGAGCGGGAAACATTTTCATAAACAAAATACTGAAATCACTTTCTTGTAGTTCAAAGCAATGCCCTAACACGTGGGCAAACTCAAACCTTAAAAACCTTAATCTCCAGTCGTACTACTAAGCATAAAGAACAATGACTAGAAGTCTCAGCTAATGCTTGCTCTGATCCGACCGCTGGCGTCCTCTGTGATGCTCGTATCGTTCTCCTCCAGCTGGATCCCCTCGAACCGTTGCTCTCTAACTGCTCCTCTAGCTCTTTTCCTTCAAACGGGTTAGTCAATTGTGGTCAGTCTACGCTCTTACATTTAAACTTTATAATGCTTAGTACTTTACTTAAAACACTTACTTAAATTGGTGGAAGTAGTTTGTACTTCTACTCTTAAAAACTCTTAACTCTTAAAATCATACGGGAGTTACTGTTGCTCTCCATTCTTAAAAATCAAATCTCAACTTAAATATGTTGACTGATACGGGGATCTCTCACTAGCTAGTCCGGTTACCCAACTTATACGTATGAGAAGCCATCCAGGCTTCCTTGAACTTAAACTTCGTTAGGGGAGTCGTAACGATTCATCCCCTAACTTCGTGGTGGCTCTTCACCATGATTCTCAAAAGCATAACTGTTGCTCATCTTAAAAGTCTCAATAGCATACCTACTTCTCTATCTCAAAATCTCAAATGGCAATGGACTGGCGCTAATGACTAAAAACACCTAAAACGATTTCACCTTCTTTAAAGGTTAAGTACTTCTTAAAATGAAACTTGTTTCTTAAACTTCAACAATAACTCACAAATGTAAATCTTCAAAGTAACAATAAACTATCAAACAATTACTTCAAATCATAGCTCAAGTAAAGCACATATCATCAATCATAAGCACAAACCACGATAGCAACCACTTCACAAAATACTTAAAACTCGTAAGAAAAATTCTTGAAAATACGTAAGGCTTAAAATTTACCCCTTTACACTCACCTTGCTTGTCCAAGATGGTTGACTTGAATCGAATTCTAGACTAATTGCTCGATAGTTTTCACCACTACTTGACATATCCAAGCTAGCTTTCTCCCTAATTAGAGCACCCTTCTCGTCGGCGATTCCTGGTGAATCAATTTAGAATGCGCTTAGCTGCTGATGCACCAGCGTCATTCAAGCTCCCATCAATTACCTAGTTGTAACCCTTGGAATCTAAGCTAATTTGTCAATGACATTCCAATCAGTGGACACGTCTGTTACATGTTTGAGAAATACCTGTACCCATGTCACCCATCTAAATATGCTTTATATATATGGACATATGTACATACATTTCATCACTTTCCACTCCTTTACGTTCATCGGTTCATGCATGATCTAATGCTCTTAAGTATGACCATCAACACCATTAATTGGAGAGCTAGGGAGACCCTTACCTTGTCGATCAATACTTCTTGCCACTCGAAGTAGGTCCTCCCATCATAAAACCTTCGTGCCAGCCACACATAAATGCCTGCACTATCCTTTAATCCATCGCTAATCCTCGTTCCCTCCATCCTTGGCCTTAGCCACCACGATCCCAACTCTCCTCCATTGTCATCATCGTTCTCCTGTCCAAGTCACCAGTGTTACCGTAGCCAAATCCACCCGCTCCGTCATTGTCACCATCATCGTCCTTGTGGATCGATTCAGCCCCAACGCCATCACCATACCGGTCGGCCACCTCTGATTGGCCAGACTTTCTTTCATCAACGTTCTTACTTTCCCACGGATCGCCTCTTCAATCACCGCTCGGACTTATCATCGTGGGTATCAACCTCGACACGGTCAACACATGACCTCGCACGTTTGATACAACTAAATTCCCAATCCATGAGGTCTCTCATCAAGGCGTTCCTCTACTCACCCACATTGTGAATGTAGTCTCTCATCGCAATCCTCGTCGTCCCGTCTTTGGGTTCCCCACCGCACTCACCTGCCACTGCTTCTCTCCCTCCTCGTCATCAATGGTGGTTACGATGACCAGCCTCTGCTTGTTATGGAATCCAAAGGGATTGTGGTGACATAGATTTCAACAAGGGAATCAAAAGTACGATGAGATTGGACTTGGCGGCGGTGGGAAACACTTAGCTCTTGGATTTTCATCTCAATTCTCTTTATATACCCATATATATTTTAATCTAACGAGACCTCATGCTAAAATGGATTTCATCTGACGTCCCTCATGCAAAAGGCACGAATTGCAAAATAGAAGGCCGGTTTCTAGGGCCCGGATCCATTCTAATGCTCTTTAATTAGAACTAGTCACGGACCCGGCCGGTTGGCCGGATACATTCCGTCAAGTCGTAATCTACAATAGCAATCAGTATGCAAGATACACGTTTATTTGGTATGCAATATAAGAAAAACTAAATTATTCAAATATTCGAACATCAAAAGGATTCATAGCATAAGAGAATCCAAATAATTAAAATACTTGAACCATTCAAAAGGATCAACATCATAGCAGTGGTGAAACTAGGAATGAGAGTGAGGAGAGGCTGAAATATAACAAATGACAATAATTTTCTACGATTGAACTTAAAGATCGGAGGAGGAGGGGATAATTGCCCCATCCTACCACTTTTGATGGTTTCTTAAGCTATGAATAAACACATTATAACTTAGATGAAAAATTGAGGGGAGGCTCTAACCCCGCTTGATTTACACGTAGCTACACCACTGAATCATAGTGTTGTTCGCCATTATAACCGACTCATAGACTTAAATTTCTTTACAAAAATGAAGGACAAACCTTATGCAAGGGAATATATTACTAAAAAAATAATCAAATGACCATTTTATGTACTCATGGTTTTTAGAGATTATTGCACGTTATTTCGAAGTTGTTTGCTTTTGCTCAACCATGAGTAACATCATTACCTCCACCAGTAACAATGTCTTCATCTCCTTTTGTGAAACAGTTATCATTATTTGCATTTCAATAGTCTCTTCCTTCCTTTCGTGCATTTCATTTAGCACAAAAATTCCAATGGTAAATTTTTGAAAATATTAATATCTATTTTAGTGGAGTAGAATTTACCTTGTATAAATTATATGCAGATGGCAGTATAAGAAGCACTTATGGAATACTGAAACGATTACCATCTATTTATTCAAAGACTACCAAAGGGCGAAATGTATACTTTGTTAACGGTCTGTCGTCTTTGATGTCGTTATACAATTTTCATAGAAGTACTCGTGTGAGTCTTCTTCGATTTTATGTGGACATATTTTACATCCAGCATAACACCACCCATTATGAACTTAACTTTGAAAACTTTTCATTTGATAGGATACATATTTGCCTACATGTTACCAAAAGTGTTAGCATTTGATAGGTAATGATCCAATCAATTGAAACTGATGCCGATCTCTTCTCCCTGTTTCATTTTAATTTATTTAACTCTTAGTGTGTTTTAATTTGGATTAAATTTTGAGGTTTTTCTATGCTTTTCACTCGAGGAGGTGGTGCTTCTCCGTCATTTGATCGCCAAAAAAAAAGATAATTCATCTCTTTTTCATTTTGAATCTTGAAACTTATAACCCACAACCAAATACATTGATTAATTATAGTAACTATCCTACCAAATAGAGTTATCTTCACAAACAATCCCATATACCCAAATTGTATATAAGATTTGCGATTAGAGTTAAATTTATTCATGCTAATTTAAACTTAAAGTGTAAAGAATACATACTCGAAAACTTTTAGTTGGAGCTCATTCCATATAACTTGTGAGTCAAGTAGATGTCAATAAACCCAAATACTGAATAAGCTGGGCAAGAACATATAAGTAACGAAGATTTAAATTTCTTTAATATTTTTTGGTTGCATCCAAGTCAAATTGAAGTCAATTTGAACTAAGAAAAGTTATTCAAATCTTAAACAACGAGAACAATAAAAAAACCTCTTTATTTTTAAATGGCAGTTCCAAAAAAGCGTACTTCTATATCAAAAAAACGTATTCGAAAAAATATTTGGAAAAGAAAGGGATATTCGGAATCCACAAACCATTCCGACTGACGGTCAGAATTTCTTCGAATAAAGAAATTTCTCTTGGCTACACTTTTGTCAATCTCGATTGTTTGATGAAATTAAACTTGCATGTTTGTATGGTTGGAACATCGTTGCATGCTTCTGTCTTTGTAATTTTTTTTTTTTTTTCGTTGAATCTGTCTTTGTATTTGATTCAAGCTTAATGGCCAATTTTTTTGTAATTAGCATGTAATATCCTATTGTCAGACTAACCTTGAAGTTCTTGATAGTATAAGTTCTCTAGTCATGAAACAAAGGTTGAAATTCCCTGATTTCTCCTTTGGGGATTTGCACCCAAATATCATTATCCTGAAGGAAAAGGTAGGCATAATAATAACATTTCAAAACCTGAATCAAATAGTTGAATCTGTGTGGTTGTTGTTAGTTTACCTTTGATCCCTAACACATGTTAGTTTACCTTTGCACCCAAATATCATTATCCTGAAGGAAAAGGTAGGCATAATAATAACACTTCATACCCAAGTGAGAAAGGGTTCTACTCCATAGAGAGAGAGAGAGGAAAACAGCAAACAAAGTAGTCATACTCATCAAGATGGGAAGAATCTGCTCTGGCATTATGATCTTTACTCCAAGGATGATCTCCAAGCTTGATTGATGAAACCCAGCTCCAAAACCACTCTTATGGGGTGTTCTTCGCACTTTCTCTCTCTAGGGCTCTGTTTTTGCTCCAAAAAGTCAATTCTCTCTCCTTTGGCTCGAAATTGGGTTAAAACCCAGATTTTCCCGACCACACGGCCGTGTGAAATCCCCAGCTGCCCGTGTGGAAGTGCAAAACGTCGCATTTCATTTAAGTGGCTTTAGTTACGCTACGTGGCCAAAACCACACGGCCGTGTGGAATTTTATGCGTGCCCGTGTGAGCTCCCTAGACTTTCCACACGGCCACAAGGGGTCCCATACACGGCCAGTGCGATTTGCCCGTGCAAAGTGGTGCCACACGGCCAGGTCACACGGCCGTGTGGAATTTTAGGCGTGCCCGTGTGGAATTTCCATTTTTCGTAAAACGTCCCAACTTCGTCCAATCGACCCCGAACTCGTGCCCAAACCTTCTTTCACGTACTAGGACCTGAAATATCACAAACAAGAACAACCTAGGGTGAATCGGCCTAAAACACGAGAGATGAGACTTAAACGGTACAGGAATGGTGGGTAAAAACATGTGTATATATAAAGTCATCAAATTCCCCCACACTTAACCGTTTGCTTGTCCCCAAGCAAACCTGACTCAAACCAATACAACTCTCCAGACCTCTATAGCAACATGCAACCCCGATCGTCGGCAAAGGATTTTCTAGATCATTTAGCAACTTACGAGGTCAACTGGTCTTCTAAGACGCCCCCTATCTCTCTCAATGCGAGTACTAGACTCAAGCCAGGATCATGAGAAGCAGTGGAACTAAGACAGTCAATTCATGGATAAGGAGACTCACACAACTCAACAACCAAGGACTCATTGTATCGGGTACTCTATCATTTCATTTCACTTGTTGGAACCCCTTCTTCTTACTATTTGTTTCTTTTTATTTTTTTTCTTTCCTTTGCTGGGGTTCCAACTGCAGTTTGTATGCGCGGTCTGCCCTTATTAGGTGAGCAAGAGCAATTTCTGTACATCTGTCACTCGCCAGAGTACTTCTTTTAACTCCTATTCCTCATTTCGTGTGGAGGGTCAATGAAAATAAGGGGGGGGGGTGTCGGAAGCTCTATCCGTGCCCTTAAAAACACATCCTCAAGTAGGCAAACCGTTCAACGGGTGGAAATTTTACTTGTACTAGAGACAACTTAGCTTCCCCTTGTAGGCCTACCCCACCAAGGATCACTAAAATCTCTTCCAAAACCCGATTTTGTGCAATGCACGGTGCCACACACGTTGGGCTTACCCCATGTCTTAGAATTTCAAATTTTTGACATGGAGGACCAACTGCTTTTACATTTCACACTTGAGCACCCTTTTTCGATACACGAGTCCACAACACAACATAAGAGGAGTCATCAATACCACATGAATCAACGGTCCTAAATCCACTAGTTCACAAAATCAACCGGCACAGCAGAGAGACAGATAGGAAAAATCTTATACTTCAACATCCTCCATAGTGCTACAACTACCTCCCCAGGTTGCATATCACCATAAAGACTGTCAATTCAAAGCATACTGAGCAGGATTTTGCAGGGAACAGTACTTGGAGCCCTCAATTCATCAAATTGGACAATGGACTAGGCTCAAAGCACACAAACTCATCTAGCAGTCAAAAATAGATAAACACCCCCCCCCCCCCCACACACACACACACTTAAGCACGACATTGTCCTCAATGGAGCAGAGGGAAAGATAAGAGGAAACGATGTTACCGGGAATACGGACTAACAGGGGACTGGAAATGGGACCAGTCAGCAGGGCTAGAGGCATCAAAACACATTGGGTGATAAAAAACATAGTTCCAAGTGGACAAACCGAAAAACAAACGAAAGAAAAACAAACCTTGGTGGGGTTGCCTCCCCACAAGCGCTTCTTTACCGTCTTTTAGCTGGACGCTAGTAGGGTGGATGCTCAGAGAGTTGAAGGAATAGGTGCCTTCAAGAGCGGATCCACATTGCTCTTGAGGTACAACTTCAATTGAGGGCCATGCACTCGACGAGTGTGACCATCAGCACTCGTCAACTCGACCTGGCCATCCGGAAGGATGCAAGTGAGTGAATACTCGGATGGCCAAGGTGGTCGAGGCTCAGAAGGCGGGACCAGCTCATAGTGGTCTCCGACTTTCTTTTGAGCAGGCTTGGCTACCTGCAGTTTCGGCCGCCACTCCTCCTTGATCTTTTCCTTTGGTGACGGAGTGGACGGGAGTGGCGGCGAAGGTGTGGGAGGGGATCCTGCAAAATGGGAAGCACAGAAGGATACACGACAGACTCGTGCTCCTAGTGAGAAACAGCATGCAAAGGCGATGAAGTAGGGAGAGCATTAGCAATTGAAAATGTGATTCACTCCTCGCCATCCCTCAAGACTAAGGTCCCATCATGCACATCTATAAGAGCCTTGGCGGTGGCCAAGAAAGGCCTTCCTAGTGTAAGGGGCACTTCTGTGTCTTCATTGATGTCCAAGACAACAAAATCCACAGGATAAAAGAATCTGCCAACCTTAACCAGAAGGTCTTCCACTATGCTCTTAGGATGAACTATAACTCGGTCAGCTAGTTGAATACTCATCCTAGTTGCACTGGGTTCACCTAGGCCTAGTTTCTTGAACAATTTATATGGTATCACATTAATACTAGCACCTAGATCCGCCAAGGACCTCTCTACATGCAATTTACCTATAGAGCACGGGATAGTAAAACTACCTGGGTCCTTCTGCTTCTGCGGAAGCTTGTTCTGCAGAATGGTCGAGCACTCCTCGCTGAGCTCCACAGTGGCCAGTTCGCTCAGCCTCCGCTTCTTCGAGAGAAGCTCCTTCAGGAACTTCGCGTACTTAGGCATTAGAGATAGTGCCTCCATGAAGGGCACTTGAACATGCAGCTTCCTAAGCATGGACGAGAAATTTCCGAACTCTGCCTCCAACCTGTCTTTGTAAATCCTAGTGGGAAAAGGGAGCTTAGGCTTATATTCAGAAACTACTGGTTGTGGCTTTGTAGCTTGTTCCTCTGGCTCCTTTTCCATCACCAGGTCTTTTTCCGGCTCTGGGGTGATCTGGGTCACCTTCTTGGCACTCTTCTATGGTGCATCCGCAGTCACAGTCTAACTTCTCATCATAATGGCGTGCAACCCCTCCTTATGATTTCCGGGATTCGGCAGGGGTTGGCCAGGAAGTGTGCCAGCCGGTCTGGAAGCTAGGGCATCTGCCAGGTGCCCGATCTTGGTGTCCATATCCTGCAAGAGTGCCTGCTGGTTTCTCTGGCCAGCTTTAATCTCCATGAATTTGCCTGCAGCCACTTCCATGAATTGCTCCAATTTATTGAACTTTTGGGTACTAGTGCTCGCCAAGGTAGTCACTATATCCCTCAGTTCTGACACGGGATCGCCCATTGCTGGGACTGATGGAGGTGCACCAGGTTGCTGGTACTGCTACTGTGGGGGCTGTTGAAAAGCCTGCCCCTGTTTGGGCTGATAAAGTGGTTTCTGATGCTGCATCTGGCCTAGGCGAGGCTGGTATGGCTGCCTCTGGTTCGGAAAACTAGCTGCATGAGCTTGGAAGCCAGGTGGCTTTGGATTGCTGTTGCCACTCCAGAAGAAATTTGGATGTTGGCGCCATCCCTCATTGTAGGTGTTACTGTATGGGTCGTTGCGCCGGACATTGTTGATGAAGTTCACCTACTCCTGGGGTGTGGGTATACTGGACTCACACATGGCCTGGCAGTCCTCCACAGTATGATGGGCGCTCTTGCACCACTGGCAACGCATTGTCGGTTGCTGCCCTATCCCCGAGACCATCCCATTCCAATCGATGGCCGAGACCAGTTTAGACACAACCTGCACCAAATCAGAAGAGTGGGTGCCCACAGCATGGACACCCCGGCTTGGTGCTCGCCTTGACCTCCTAGCAGTGCCCCAATCATACCCTTTCTCTGCCATCTCCTCAAAGAGCTGATTTAACTGCGGTGGCGTCTTGGTCAGCATGTTCCCGCAACAAACCGAATCAATCAGCTGCTTGTCTTCTGGGAAGAGGGCATGGTAGAAGGTGCCCACCTTGAAGGCGTTGGTAAAACCATGGTTCGGACACTTAAGGAAAAGACTGGTGTATCTTTCCCAAGCATCCCGGATGGTCTCATCTTCATCCTGAGCAAAGTGGGTGATTTGCTTCTGCAGGTCCACCGTCTTGGACGGGGGATGGTAGCGAGTGAGGAACTTGTCCGCCAGGTTGGCGAACGTAGTGATCGATCCAGGGGGCCTGGTGTCCAGCCACTCCTTGGCCTGCCCCTCCAAAGTGAATGGGAAGTACCTCAGCTTGATGGCATCAGCTGGGACCCCATTTGTCTTGATTCCATCGATGAGCTCGTGGAATCGCCTCAGATGTGATCGGGGGCACTCCCCCTCTTTTCCACGGAATAGTACTGAGCCGTGCAACATAGTGAAGATTTGATTTTCGATCTTGCATGTCGTCTTCATGGTTCTAGGTGATTCAAGGTTCAGCAAAGTAAAAACATCGAACCCAAACCACACCTCGATGGCTACTAACCATCATTCACACAAGTGTATCAAGTCATTTTTCCTTATGCTGCACTTGGTGGGAATTCTCAATTCAACCACAAAATCATGCCAAAATTTTCCCACCAAGGCTCAATTAACTTAACAAACACTTCATGCAACATTCAATCAATTTAATTCGACATTCCCCTCGCCCAATTTCCTCATGCATGCAAAGTTTTCCCAATTCTCCTCACCTAAGAATTCTAACCCGATTCTCCAAAAACTACAAAGGAAAGGTTTTAAACAGATATGGATACACAAGTAGGGTCAAAGAGGAAGGTGAGGAGAGGGCAAGGGTGTCGAAAATTGGCCAAAAATAGCCCGGTGGAGCTAGCTAGAGTGTCGCCAGAGCCTCATCGGAAATCGCCCACCCAGGATAAAATTCAAGCTAAATCGCCTCAAAACTTCGGCGAAGGGGAGCCTGGGCATGGGGATAATGGGTCTGTGCTTCGATTTTGATTTGGGTGACCGGAAGTTGCCAAAATCGGCAAAAAATAGCAAGAGGGCGCGCTTTTCCGATGAGCTTCAGCGAATTCCGACAAGGGGGCGGCGTGAAGTGAAGAAAAAGGGTTCACATCCTTATATAGGTCGATCCGGAGGTTCATCGATGGAAGCTTCTGTTCACAGTCGCTAAGACGGTAAACATAACTCCCAGACCGTGATCTCAGGGCAAAATGGTGCGTTTCAAAAACTACTGGAACTGCCCTTGTTCACGGTCTCCACCCGATTATCATGGTCTTTAAGACCGTGATAATGAAGCTAAAATCGTGAACTGAGTGAAAACAGGGCATTTCCAAAATTTCAAAACTGGACCTAATCAACCGTGCCCCTAATTCAAACACACTCAAAATCTAATAAATCAAACACAACATGATGGCACGGTGATAACCATTCATCCACTTGGACTATACACTTAATCACAAAAAGAGAAAATAAGGAAAACAAAACAAACCAACGTTTGACGTCACTAGCATGACGTTGCGGATCTATCATGCTTGGGAGCATGAAGCCTCCGAGAGTGGATCTGTCACGGTCTCGAGGCGAAGTTTTTCACCTCTCAACTTAGGCTCTAAAGGATGGCCCTGTTGGCCAACTGCCATCGCGTACCCTTATCCTGCTTTCGGGCATAAGCGCGATTCTTTTCTCTCTGCACTTTCTTCTTCTTTCCTTAAGGTTTGATACCCTCCTCAATTTCCTGTCTCACATTACCACAAGGAACACAAGTAATAGTGGGATTCTCCTTGAGAGGCTCGCCTCCACTTCCTATCGTACCATTCGAGTCCATTCCCTTCACATCGTCATTTTTAGCCTTAGGATCAATAGAGAGAGTAAGTTGATCCTCGCCATCTCTCAAAATCAGAGTTCCCTCATTAACATTTATTAAGGCCTTGGCGGTGGCAAGGAAGGGGCATCCTAGAATGAGTGGCATATCCGCATCTTCAATGATATCAAGGATAACAAAATCCGTTGGATAGTAGAATTTGCCAACTCTCACTAGGACGTCCTCTACAACACCTCTAGGACTAATGACAGAACGATCGGGCAATGTGACACTAAGCCTAGTAGTCTTTAGCTCACCTAGATTCAATTTCCTAAAAAGCTTGTAAGGCATCACATTAATGCTTGTTCCTACGTTCGCCAAGGAGTTTTCCATATGATGTGTTCCGATGCATAGAGGTATAGTGAAACTACCTGGATCTTGTTGCTTCTTGGGCAACTTGTTTAGAATGAAGGCGGAGCACTCCTCGCCCAAGGTGACATTGGCGAGGTCTTCATATATTGGCTTCTTGGCGAGAAGCCCCTTGAGGTACTTGGCATACCTTGGCATGTGCGCCATTGCTTCCATAAATGGAATTGTGATGCAGAGCTTCTTGAGCATCTCCATGAACCCGCCACATTCCGCCTCTAATCGGTCCTTATGCATCCTCGTGGGGAAAGGAAGAGGAGGCTTGTACTCAGCCACTTAAGTAGCATCGGCAATGCCTTCTTAGTCTCTTCTTCCTCTCCTTCCACGTCTTCTTGCTTGTCGACCGTTGGGGGAGTCTTCGATTTCATCTCTTGCAGCAACTTTCGGGGTCACCTTCCCACTTCTGAACTTAATAGCATTCAACCCGAAATTTTGATCTTTGGGGTTGACAATAGTTTGGGAGGGAAGAGCAACCCTTGGTCTCTTGGTGAAGGTCCCAGCAAGGTTGCCGATTTGAGTCTCCAAGTTTTGAAGACTCGCTTAGTGGCTTCCCAATCCGCCTCAACCAAAGAGAACTTTGTTGTTGCCACATCCATAAATTCCTCAATATTCTCAAACTTTTGAGTGCTCGTACTCACAAAGGTGGTCACTAGGTATTCAAGCTTCGCAAACTTATTGGGTTGTTGTTGGAACCCTTGATCGCCTTGAATTTGGAACGATTGTTGGAAGTTCGAGCCTTGGAATTGCAGCCTTTTTTGAATGAAGGGAGGCCTTGGTTGATAATTCCCCGTCGGTCCTTGGAAAACAGGGGGTCTCGGATTACTTGGGGAAGACCAAGCGAAGTTCAGATGGTTCTGTGATCGCCCGTAACTATCACAGGAAAAATAGGCAAGGGTACCTATCGTTCTAATGTAGTATAGCAGGAAGCAAGGTCGTATCCACAGAGACTTCGTGTACTAGTACTCAGCTTTTACCTATTATCTAGTCAATCGTTTTTAGTTGATTTTCGTTTAGAAATAAAAACACACGCAATAATAAAAACACAATAAAGTAGTTTTCAAAGTAAAATCAAGTGGAGAAGGCGTTGTCCTGGAAGTGAATCCCCCTAATATGCATTTTACAGACAAGTTGAATTTAACTTAGACGAGTGTTAATATCTTAGACCGTGAAAATTCCCAATTTAGTGTTAACCCGTTCGCACATGTATTAACACCCTTTTGACTTAAGAATCAAGTGAAACCGTGGCTTACAAAAATCTTAAACCAAAGCAATAACCAGATTTATGAACTTTCGTATTAGGTTTTTAAGCTAATCCAGAGGAACTACGTGACCCCATTGTCGGTGGCTCCGATCAATTCCTTCTTTTCACGAGGGATCTAACATGCAAAATTACCTCGCAGTCTCATTTACATGTATCAGATAAAATATACAATAGACGCATACTATTGATACTTGCACATGATAAGTCGAGAAAAGATCGTAAGAACGAGAACAACACGTCTATATCAAAGATACCACTCAATCAAAGTAAAACATATTAGGGTTCATCAAATCCGGAACAACTAGAAGATTAGCCGGACATGATGAGATTTAGAAAGATGAAGGTTGAGAACATAACCATGATGATGACGACGACAAAGACGGAGGGGTCGAGAATACAGTATGTATATTGAGTTAATAGACTACACCTAGCAAACATCTGACGGGGGAATAATCGTTGGGCGAAGACGGTGGAAACCGACCAATCTACCACCACAAATGATTATCAAAACCCCACAGAACAGAAGCTTACTTCGGTAATCTCAATAACGCAATATACCATGGTATTCCCAAATACGAACACGAACATGAGAACCACGATGGATGAAATACGAGATATGACTTAACGAAATGAAAAGAAGTAACAAGATTTTGGAATGAAAAGTGGACAGAGTTTTGGCTAACTTCAAATACAAGAAAGGAAGAGCAAAGTGAAGAAAAATGGTAGGCTCTCTAGTGTGTGTCCTCTCCCTCTATTTATAGTACTTGCTTGAGCTACTTGCTTGAGCTACTTGCTTGTAATAAATGGACCAGCTGCTTGCTTGTCCCTCGCTTTGATGATGGCCAGCTGCTTGCTTTCAATGGCCAGCTGCTTGCTTTCATATAATGGACGAGGCAGCTGCTTGGTATGGACGAGCTTAATGGACGTGCTTGCTTCATTATTTGGACGAGCTTGCTTGTCCATTTAATTCTCCAGCTTGCTTCCATTAAATTGACCTGGTAGCTTGCTCCCACTTAACGTGATTTGCACCAGCTAGCTTCAGCTACGAAGGCAAGGGACGATGCAGCTGCTTGCTTCTATTTTTGGGACCAGCTTGCTTCTTCATTTGACACCAACCATCCTCCAGCTGCTTGCGTCTTTATTTGGACCAGCTTGCTTCAGCTACTATCTTCACACGAGAATCCCAAAATGGACCAGCTTGCTTCAGCTACTAGCATCACACGAGAATCCCAAAATGAACCAGCTTTTCCTTATGTTTAGCAATAGGCAGTTTGCGGTTTGACTCTGCATTGTTAATTAGCTCTCTTTCCGTGATTCATCACCATAATACACGATGGGTCTCGTATATTGATAACAAAAGGGGACGCGGCCGGAGTGGTACGGCTCTTTGCCCTCGCCCGGGACGTCGCGGGCTCGAGTTCCACCGACGCCAGATTTCGAACCCTAACCATCTTTTTGTGGAATTGACACATCATTCCGTTCTTATTGGATAGAATACCCTGAAACATGACTCAAACACAAAACCAAACATAAAATCGGGAAATCGAATGAACTTAATACAATTTATGTTATTTTAGGATGTAAAAGTGTAGGCAAATATATGTATAATTTAGGTGTTATCAAATTCCCCCACACTTAATCCTTTGCTTGCCCTCAAGCAAAGCACGAAAAATGTAAGTTCAATCAAAACCAATTTCACAAGAGTTCTAACCGTGAGTTGGGAAAATGTGAATTTCATATGATTGCTAAAGATGGTGCAATAGGTAGCGAGTTATGGATGCGTTCAACCACCACAAACAACATTCGATCGTAATACTCCTGTGACATTGGCAACTCTGACTTAGATTTATAAGAACATTCTTCTATCTTTATTAGTCATTCGACACAATCAATTGTTCAAGCATAAGATTCACAAAACATAGCATGAGAGATCGAGCCAATAGATCTTACTTGGGATTTTAGAACTTGGAAAGTCACTCTCACTCGACCAGTGGGGTCAGGGTAAATGCATGTAGCATGTATTTATCACTCTTTCCCTACCATCTCTCTGTCATGAGCTTATTGTTCGAGTCTCCAAAGTTGTGTCACCACTGACTTGTCAGATAGGTCTTTGTTCGGGTGTCAAAATGGGGTTAGGGGTACGGACATGTGGAAGTACTTTTGATCTGGTGGTAAGTTCAAGGTTCCAAATTTTTTTTTTTTTTCAAAACCATGACTTTTCTGCTTATCTTTGTAAGATGAAAATATAGACAAGGGAGAAGATTTTGAGGATTAATAGGAGTTTAAAATGTAGCCAGTGTGGCTTTTGAAGAATGACTCCTATTTATCATAAGTGCATGAAAGATGGTGGCCAACTGATCACTTTTTTTTTCTTCTTTTTTTTTTGTTAATTTTTTTTTCAAGTGGCCAACAATTCCATTTTTGAAAAATGCACTTACAGAAATCGTTTCTTCCTATCTCAACTTTTGTATTTAATAAATGAAGCAGAAAGTCATTCGTTTAAACCATTCACACGGAACCTTGAAAAAGGGTTCAAAATAAATTGAGGCTTGAAGAACAGGGATTGGTTTAAAGCTGGTTGTCACCTGAACAAAAAGGCTCGTCTCAACGGGGTTTGACTAAGGGATATGATGTTCATGGTAGTCATTTTGGTTGTAGGGGTAGAACCTATTGCCTCCGTCATCCTTGTCAGTGGTGTCACGACTCAAACATGTATATTTCAAGCATATCATCATGCACAGAGAGGGATCTAACACACAAGAAAGAAACGATCATGCTCAAGTCTCACGTGGTTTACTATATGCTCTGTTTCCCATGCTATGCTTCCCAAACATTATGCAACAACAATCAAAGATGATAAATTTCTTTTTCAAGATATCAGATAGTTCTTTCCATCAAAGAATGAGTAGCACGAGAAACATTTGTTTTAATCCCTCAGTCGTCATTATAGGTTGACATGCATCCAAATTGCACTATTCTTGTACCAATTTTAGACAAAGATGAGACTCAAAACAAAACACTCTTTTTAGTATTTATTTCAAATTTTTTTTTTTATGATTTTTCAAACCCATTTTTTTATGGATGATGAGATTATTGAAAACAATCACAGTGATTCTTTTGTCAAAACACATGAAAACGAACGAATATACCCCCCCACACTTGAATTGGACATTGTCCTCAATGGACGAACATATAGGGAGTAAGGATTCGAACTGTTACCATTTTCCTTGTCATGGGATATAGTGGCATGATGTTCGGTGATTGTGGTTCCACTTGGCGAGATCTTTGGTCGATGTTTCGTGACGGTTTTTATTCTTGAAATTGAAAAACTCAAAGAAATGTAAAATAAAAGAAAGGGAAGAAAAATGCAAACCAGCATTGGGTTGCCTCCCAATAGCGCTTCTTTAACGTCGTATTAGCTGGACTGTAGTGTACTTTGTCAAGGTTTCTGAAGATGAAGTGCCTCGGTATTGGGGTCGAAATTGCCACCGAGGTATGGTTTCAGACGATGACCGTTGACTTTGAAAATCCCCCCCTCGGGATGCGAAATTTCAGCAACGCCGTAGGGAAATACTTGTGTGATCACATAAGGACCTGTCCATCTGGACTTGAGCTTCCCAGGAAACAAACGAAGACGAGAGTTGTATAGCAAGACTTGATCTCCAACGTGGAAGTTTTTGTCTTGCTTTATCTTGGAATCGTGGAGTCGTTTCGTTCGTTCCTTGTATAACTTGGCGTTTTCATAGGCTTGTAGGCGCATTTCGTCAAGCTCATTGATTTGGGCCTGACGATGGTCCTTGGTAGCATCTCCGTCGAGGTTGAGGTATTTGAGAGCCCAGTAAGCTTTGTGTTCCAACTCGACGAGGAGGTGACAGGCTTTGCCATACACCAACCGATATGGTGAGGTGCCGATTGGTGTTTTGTATGCCGTACGGTAAGCCCATAGTGCACTGTCGAGCTTTGTTGCCCAGTCCTTTCTTAATTGACTGACTGTTTTCTCCAATATCCTTTTGAGCTCACGGTTGGTGGCCTCCACCTGACCACTAGTTTGAGGATGGTACGCGGTGGAGACCCGGTGAGTTACACCAAATCGTTGGAGAACTTTGTCGAATTGACCTTGGAAATGGGTTCCTTGGTCGCTGATGATTGCTCGCGGTGATCCAAATCTGGAAAACAGTTTCTGCAAAAACTTTCCAACACTTCGAGAGTCATTAGTTGGCAAGGCTTGTGCCTCGGCCCACTTGGATACATAATCCACTGCCACGAGTATGTATTTGTTCCCGAATGAGGTCGGGAAAGGTCCCATGAAGTCAATTCCCCAAATATCAAATATTTCACAAACAATGGATATTGTTTGTGGCATTTCATCACGTTGGGAAATATTACCTGACCGTTGACACGCATCACAGGTGCGTACATATGCATCACAATCTTTGAAGATTGTTGGCCAATAAAATCCACATTCCAATACCTTTCGCGCTGTGCGGTTGGCTCTGTGGTGTCCTCCGGTCGGACCTTGGTGGCAATGAGAAATTATGCTCCATGCTTCGGGTTGCGGGATGCATCGGCGGATGATACAATCTGCACAGACTTTAAACATATATGGCTCTTCCCAAAAATAAGATTTAAGGTCAGAAAAGAATTTCTTCTTTTGTTGGTACGAGAGCCCAGTTGGCAGAGTCTTTCCCACCAAGTAATTGGCAAAATCCGCATACCACGGGGTGTCAAGTTCAACTCTTCCTACAGTGTAGAGTCGTTCATCCGGAAATGTTTCATTGATTTCATCCGAAACATCTTCTTTTGGATTTTCCAGTCGGGAAAGGTGATCTGCTACCAAATTTTCTGCTCCTTTTTTATCTCGAATTTCGATGTCGAATTCTTGGAGAAGAAGAATCCATCGAATCAGACGAGGTTTAGCATCTGTCTTGTTCATTAAATACTTCAAAGCAGAGTGATCAGTAAAAACAACGCATCGTGATAAAACAAGGTATGATCGGAACTTATCAAATGCAAACACCACAGCTAGTAATTCCTTTTCAGTTGTTGTGTAATTTTCTTGAGCATCATTTAAGGTTTTACTTGCATAGGAAATTGGTTTGAAATGTTTGTCATACCTTTGGCCGAGGACAGCTCCTACGGCGTAGTCAGATGCATCACACATGAGTTCGAACGGGAGGCTCCAGTCGGGACCCACCATAATCGGGGCGTGGGTCAGTTTGTGCTTTAGTGCCGCAAATGCTTCGTTGCATTCCGCCGTAAAGTCAAATGGAGCATCCTTCTCGAGAAGCTTTGTCAATGGTCGAGCAATTTTGGAGAAGTCTTTGATGAAGCGTCGATAGAAGCCGGCATGCCCCAGAAAACTCCTTATTGCTTTCACATTGACTGGTGGTGGAAGGTTGGAGATGACGTCAATTTTGGCTCGATCAACCTCGATGCCTTGTGATGAAATTTTGTGTCCAAGGACAATGCCCTCGGTCACCATAAAGTGGCATTTCTCCCAATTGAGAGCGAAATTCGTCTCTTCGCATCGGATTAGAACTTTTTCGAGGTTGTGGAGGCATTTGTCGAAGGAATCTCCGAATACTGAGAAGTCATCCATGAAGACTTCCATGATATCTCCCACCAACTCGTCAAAGATGGCAATCATACACCGTTGAAAGGTTGCTGGTGCATTGCACAATCCGAAAGGAATGCGCCGATACGCAAAAGTGCCGTACGGACAAGTGAATGTGGTTTTCTCTTGATCTTCTGGTGAGATGGGAATCTGAAAGTAGCCAGACATCCCATCGAGGAAGCAATAGTAATTGTGGCCGGCCAATCGCTCGAGCATTTGATCAATGAATGGGAGTGGGAAGTGATCTTTTCTGGTGGCATCATTCAGGCGACGATAGTCGATGCAGACTCTCCAACCGGTGACTGTTCTGGTGGGGATGAGCTCATTCTTTTCATTGGTGATGACGGTCATCCCGCCTTTTTTCGGGACTACCTGGACAGGGCTCACCCATGAACTGTCGGAGATGGGGTAAATTACTCCAGCATCGAGTAACTTGATCACCTCAGCTTTCACTACTTCCTTCATGTTCGGATTGAGTCGACGTTGGGGCTGGACCACCGGCTTATAGTCATCCTCCATCAGAATTTTGTGCGTGCAAAATGAGGGATTGATTCCTCGAATGTCGGAGATCTTCCAAGCCAAGGCTCGTTCATGACTTTTCAGTAGTTTGATCAATCTCCCCTTCTGCTCCTCAGTTAGGGCCGCGTTGATGATGACGGGGAGCTTGGAGTTCTCTCGAAGGAAAGCATACTCGAGGTGGTTTGGTAACTGCTTCAGTTCGAGAGTTGGTGGTTCTTCGATGGAGGACTTGATTTTCTCTGATTTAGGGAGTTCTGCCACCTTCTCCTCCTGCTCCAATTCTTCGGATTCCTCCAATAGTGCAGCTTGCTCAATTTGTTGGACAGATCCCGTTGTTTCCTGTCCTTGAGTAAGGCAAAGCTGTAAAGCATCTGAATGAAGAATCTCAGAAACAAAGTTAGCAGTCTCAGCATCAATTATATCCGAACAAAAATTGGCATCATCATTTTCACGAGCATATTTCATGCTTTCTGGAATTTTGAATGTCATTTGTTCTTCCCCTACTCTCAAAATCAATTTTCCATCATTCACATCAATTAGAGCCTTTGCAGTTGCAAGAAACGGTCTACCAAGAATTAATGACACATCGACGTCCTCATCAATATCTAGGATCACAAAATCGACGGGGAATATGAATGAGCCAATTTTAACAATTAAATCTTCTATGATTCCCCTAGGATGCACTATGGAACGATCAGCCAACTGGATGCTCATTCGTGTAGGATTAGGTTCACCTAGCCCTAAACGTTTAAACATTTTATATGGCATAACATTTATACTTGCTCCAAGGTCAGCTAAAGATTTATCAATATACACAGAACCAATTAAGCAAGGTATAGTAAAACTCCCTGGGTCTTTTCGTTTCTCCGGAAGCTTGTTTTGGAGGATGGCCGAACATTCCTCATTTAGCATCACTGTTGACAGATCCTCCAATTTTCGCTTGTTGGTGAGGATTTCTTTCAGGAAGCGAGCATACTTTGGCATTTGAAACATGGCCTCCACAAATGGGATGTTAACATGAATTTGCTTCAGGAGGTCCAGGAATTTGCCGAAGTGTGCGTCAAGGCGATCCTTGTGGATTCGTGATGGGAATGGAATTTTTGGCTTGTATTCTGGCACCACGAGCTTTTGGGGCTGAGTGGTGTCCGCATCTTTTTCTGGATTTGTATCTTTGTCGGTTTGAGGGGAGTTGCTCGGTTGCAACTTTTTGCCGCTCCGGAGTGAGATGGCCTTCAAATGTTGCTTCTGCTTCGGATTGATTTCGGTGTCGCTCGGCAGGCTACCTTGATTTCTCTCAGAAAGTAGCTTGGCTATTTGCCCAACTTGTGTTTCCAAATTATGCACAGAAGCTTGAATATGTTGTTGGCCCGCTTCAAGGTTTTGGAATCGATCCTCGGAGATGGAAATGTATTTGTCCAAAGCTTGGAATTTGGAGTCGGAGGTGGAGATGAACTTGCCAATCATATCTTCGAGACTAGATTTCTTTTCTTGTGGTGGCAGTTGTTGATGGTGCTGATTGGAATTGCTTGATGATGCTTGACTAAATCCGGGTGGAGCTCGTTGATTCCCTTGGTTGGACCAAGAGAAGTTTGGATGGTTTCGCCATCCTGGATTGTATGTGCTGCTATATGGATTTCCGCTCCTCTGAGGATTGTTGATATAATCAACATGCTCGGTGGTAGATGTTGAGGAGATCAACTTGCACTCGGTAGTGTTATGGTCACCAGCACACCATTCGCATTTGAACACCTTGCCGGATACAGTGAGCTGGTCGAACTTTTTGTTGAGGTTTTCAACTTGTGCGGCCAAGGCTGTAACTGGGTCGACTTGGTGTAGTCCGACACTTCTGGTTGGTTGTGGTCGGCACTTGTTTCGGGGGGAATACCATTCATAGCTATTCATTGCCATGTCTTCGATTAGCTGCTATACTTGGGGAGGTGTTTTGTTGTTGAAGGTGCCACCCCCTGCTGCATCAATTGATTGTTTCGTCTCTGGATTTAGCCCATTGTAGAAGGTTTGCATTTGCAGCCAATGGGGAATGCCGTGATGAGGGCATCTCCTGAGAGTGTTCTTGAATCTCTCCCAAGTTTCGTAGAGAGTTTCAGAGTCTTCTTGGCGGTAGGTGGCGATGTCGTTCCTCAGCTTCGCCGTCTTGCTTGGTGGGAAATATTTGGCTAAGAATTTTTCAGCCAACCCATCCCACGTTGTGATGGAATTCCGTGGTTGACCGTCAAGCCACTCCCGTGCTCTGTTGTCGAGAGAGAACGGGAATAGTCGAAGGCGAATAGCATCGATGGATGCACCATTGATTTTGATGGTGTCACAGAGCTCCAGAAACTTCTTGATATGAGTGTTGGGATCTTCATCGGGCATCCCATTGAATTGTACCCGATTTTGGATCATTTGTAGCATCCCAGTTTTGATTTCGAAGTTGTTGGCTTCGATATTGGGCCTTCGGATGCTTGAGTGAGTTCCGTCCAAGGTGGGACGGGCATAATCAGACATTGTCCGATTGTTCACTTCGGCGTGTTCTTCCGCCATTGTGTGTGGCTGCACTTGTTGCTCTCTCCTTCGTTGATGAAGAGTTCTCTCGATCTCGGGATCAAGGTCGACTAGTCCACGTGGGTGGTTTCGGGTCATGCACTATTTCATGCACAAAAACAAGAACAACCCGTGAAAGTAACAAGTGTCATTTAACAAGTAACAAGAAAAATAAAGCGACTAAATTAATAGTTCAAAGCTTTTTCTAATAACTTAGTCCCCGGCAACGGCGCCAAAAACTTGATCGCCCGTAACTATCACAGGCAAAATAGGCAAGGGTACCTATCGTTCTAATGTAGTATAGCAGGAAGCAAGGTCGTATCCACAGAGACTTCGTGTACTAGTACTCAGCTTTTACCTATTATCTAGTCAATCGTTTTTAGTTGATTTTCGTTTAGAAATAAAAACACACGCAATAATAAAAACACAATAAAGTAGTTTTCAAAGTAAAATCAAGTGGAGAAGGCGTTGTCCTGGAAGTGAATCCCCCTAATATGCATTTTACAGACAAGTTGAATTTAACATAGACGAGTGTTAATATCTTAGACCGTGAAAATTCCCAATTTAGTGTTAACCCGTTCGCACATGTATTAACACCCTTTTGACTTAAGGATCAAGTGAAACCGTGGCTTAGAAAAATCTTAAACCAAAGCAATAACCAGATTTATGAACTTTCGTATTAGGTTTTTAAGCTAATCCAGAGGAACTACGTGACCCCATTGCCGGTGGCTCCGATCAATTCCTTCTTTTCACGAGGGATCTAACATGCAAAATTACCTCGCAGTCTCATTTACATGTATCAGATAAAATATACAATAGACGCGTACTATTGATACTTGCACATGATAAGTCGAGAAAAGATCGTAAGAACGAGAACAACACGTCTATATCAAAGATACCACTCAATCAAAGTAAAACATATTAGGGTTCATCAAATCCGGAACAACTAGAAGATTAGCCGGACATGATGAGATTTAGAAAGATGAAGGTTGAGAACATAACCATGATGATGACGACGACAAAGACGGAGGGGTCGAGAATACGGTATGTATATTGAGTTAATAGACTACACCTAGCAAACATCTGACGGGGGAATAATCGTTGGGCGAAGACGGTGGAAACCGACCAATCTACCACCACAAATGATTATCAAAACCCCACAGAACAGAAGCTTACTTCGGTAATCTCAATAACGCAATATACCACGGTATTCCCAAATACGAACACGAACATGAGAACCACGATGGATGAAATACGAGATATGACTTAACGAAATGAAAAGAAGTAACAAGAGTTTGGAATGAAAAGTGGACAGAGTTTTGGCTAACTTCAAATACAAGAAAGGAAGAGCAAAGTGAAGAAAAATGGTAGGCTCTCTAGTGTGTGTCCTCTCCCTCTATTTATAGTACTTGCTTGAGCTACTTGCTTGAGCTACTTGCTTGTAATAAATGGACCAGCTGTTTGCTTGTCCCTCGCTTTGATGATGGCCAGCTGCTTGCTTTCAATGGCCAGCTGCTTGCTTTCATATAATGGACGAGGCAGCTGCTTGGTATGGACGAGCTTAATGGACGTGCTTGCTTCATTATTTGGACGAGCTTGCTTGTCCATTTAATTCTCCAGCTTGCTTCCATTAAATTGACCTGGTAGCTTGCTCCCACTTAACGTGATTTGCACCAGCTAGCTTCAGCTACGAAGGCAAGGGACGATGCAGCTGCTTGCTTAGGACGATGCAGCTGCTTGCTTAGGACGATGCAGCTGCTTGCTTCTATTTTTGGGACCAACTTGCTTCTTCATTTGACACCAACCATCCTCCAGCTGCTTGCGTCTTTATTTGGACCAGCTTGCTTCAGCTACTATCTTCACACGAGAATCCCAAAATGGACCAGCTTGCTTCAGCTACTAGCATCACACGAGAATCCCAAAATGAACCAGCTTTTCCTTATGTTTAGCAATAGGCAGTTTGCGGTTTGACTCTGCATTGTTAATTAGCTCTCTTTCCGTGATTCATCACCATAATACACGATGGGTCTCGTATATTGATAACAAAAGGGGACGCGGCCGGAGTGGTACGGCTCTTTGCCCTCGCCCGGGACGTCGCGGGCTCGAGTTCCACCGACGCCAGATTTCGAACCCTAACCATCTTTTTGTGGAATTGACACATCATTCCGTTCTTATTGGATAGAATACCCTGAAACATGACTCAAACACAAAACCAAACATAAAATCGGGAAATCGAATGAACTTAATACAATTTATGTTATTTTAGGATGTAAAAGTGTAGGCAAATATATGTATAATTTAGGTGTTATCATTCTGCCAACCCGGATTAAAAGTGTTGCTATGGGGATTGTTGTTCCTGTCATTAGCGATGAAGCTCAATTGTTCCTCGGGGGTGCTTGCTTCCTTCACCAATTGGCACTCCGAAATATCATGGTTGGTAATTTTAACACCAATCACATGCCATTAACAGATTCTTCCCTTGCTTCTTATCTTCAAGGAGAGCATCAATCAAACGGTCAATCTTAGCTGCAAGCGGGGGATTTGATTCCACCGAACGTACTCCTCTCTCATTATCCCTTCTACCATTTCTTGTCAAGCCCCAATCATACCCTTTTTTCCATATCTTCTTGTCAATCCCCAATCTACCTGGGGTGGAGTCATGTTCATAAATTTCCCTTGACATAGAGAGTCAATGAGGATCTTGTCATCTTGCAGGAGACCACCATAGAAGGTCTCAATCCGAAACTGTTCTTCAAATCCATGATGTGCGCGTTGGAGGAAGTAGTCGGAATACCTCTCCCATGCATCCCTCAATTTCTCACCCTCCCCTTGTTCGAATGGGTGATCTTCTTGCGCCACTCCGCCTTCTTAAAAGGTGGGCAATATCGGGTCATGAACTTGTTGCGCAAGTCGTCCCATGAGGTAATCGAGAGGGGTGGTCTATTGTTGGGCCACCTGAGCGCATTCCCCGTAAGGGAGTAGGGTAATAGCCTCAACTTTAAAGCATCTTGGGGCACCCCGTTTATCTTCAAACTTCCCGCAATCTCGATAAACCTCTGAATATGCTCCCTTAGAGACTCATCTCTAAGACTATGGAATTATACATTGTTTTGTATTATTGTGTCGAGGCCGGGCTTGATCTCGAAATTGTTGGCGGCCATGGGCGGATGTAAAATGGTAGGTTGAATATCCTGTGGAGCCATATAGTAGCCATGGTCCTCGGTTGCTCTGCAACTCTCGCTTGAGCTTCTTGATTAGCCGACATCTTGGCTTCACTTCCTTCTTCTTCTTCTTCTTCTTCTTCTTCTTCTTCGGATTAAGATTCTTCCTCAACTTCAACTCCTTCAACTTTGGGACCAACTTGTGGTTCTCCCATCTCCTCTATCCTTCTTCTTGCTTCCTCCAGCTCCCTCTCACGAGCCAAGAGTCAGAGAGTGCGGGTGAGATTCTCATCTAGCACAAGCAAGATTCACACACACGAAAGCAAAAAGTAAAGTTAGATTAACACCAAACAATCTTTTTGAAATAACGGACCGAAAGCTCCTCGACAACGATGCCAAAAACTTGACCCGTCCTGAATTTCATAGTAAAATTCTCAATTAAGGCCCAAGTATAAACCTTAACCGGGTGCAATATAGGGCAAGTATGTTTAAATATCAACCCGGACCGGACCATATACCCCTACTTCGATTTTTTAAAACATTATCTAGCAATTGGTTTTTGGTGAAAACAATGATGTATAACTAAAATGTTTGGAAAAGTAAATGGATTGGACACTAATTGTGAAGACTCCACCCCGGTGTTGCTCCCCCTAGCTAACAAAAATTACTTGTACGATCGAATGCATAGGTGTGGTAAAGGCAGTTGTAAACCGTTGGGAAGTGCAACTAGTGAACAGACGTCACTCGTTCGGTCAATAGGCCAAGGGATTCCAATTCAAGCTACCAAAGTAGCTCTCTTGGCCTAGACTTCACCCTCGAATCGGAGTTCGGATGATCAAATTACAACCAACCCTAGGTTCTAATACAAAATAAGAGGTTTGCCCTAATTTAACCTAAGTAGGAGACAATAATTGCCTAAGGAAATCCAGCTTTTACAAGCCTCTAATCAAATGAGATTCCCCTCTATCTAGGTTAAAATAGCATAAGACATTGAAATGCACAAACATAATCAATCTTCATGAAAATCCCTCATAACTTTGTATTAAAACACACCCGCACACTAATCATTCAATCCATACAAACATTGACATCATTGTAGATAGGGTTTACATACACCCAAGTGAAAAGAAAAATTACTCCATGCTAGGTAAGGAGGAAACACAAGGGGGAGGAAGGAAAACCATCTTGGAGATGCTAGCCTTGCTCCTTGTGGTGTAGAGATCCTCCTTTGGGGAATAAATTCCCAAAACCTTGTTCGGAGTTGAAACCCTAGCCTCTTCTCTTCTTTGGTTCGTCAGTTTCTCTCTCTAGAAAGCTGAAGAAGAAGAAGTTTAGCACACTAGGTCTCCCCCCCCCCATTTTTCTTTCAACTCAGCCCTCCTTTTATTCCAGGTCGAAATCAGTTCACGGTCCCAGTTCACGCCCGTGAACATCCTTCCTACACCGTGATGTCGAAAGAAACCGCATTGTTTCACTTAGTCTATTCACGGTCTGGGCGCCCCTTTCAAGGTCCGTAAGACGTGAAAACTTAGCTTCCGCCATGATCCTCAGCTGCTTCCACCCTTTGACTCGTTTTCGCTCCTTTTCGTCCCACTTTCGATATCGGGGTCAGTTTCACCTGCTAGGATCTGAACATACTAAAACAAAGTGCAACATAGCGTAAAACCAAAGCTCATGGAGTACAAATGCATCAAACGTATGAGGAAAATAGGGATAAAATGTGTACAATTGGACCCGAATCAAACCACTGCACACACACCGCGGCGTGCCCTCGACTGCATCAATCTCGTCCCCTGTAACCTTGGAGTTTGGTGAAGAAGGCAGAAACAAACATCTTTTCCTATCGCAACGAGTTGATCATGCGGCACAACTCATACCCTCTCTGTACAGACCCTCGACTAAACCGCTTCTATAAGTCTACCCTAATAGCTCGAGCAGTGGTTTCCATCCAAACGTTGTCACGAACTTCACGCGTCATCGCTATCTTCAACCATCCTTTGATAGTAGCATCACATTTTTCGTAGGCTTCTTAAAGTCGTGGAGCCCTACCTTGGTGCATGACAGCGAGCTATCGACAAATGTCATCTTATTCTAGGACACAAGGGTTTCAGCGAGTTCATTGACCCACTCACCATAATTCAAGTCATTAAGCAAATCACTATCGAAGAGTTGGACGGGGTTCTCGAAAAGGTGTAGGTAGAGAGGTGAACTGATCGGAATGAGTTCGTTGTCGGTAGAGCCACCCTATTTTCTGCCGACAGTCTTCTATTCCTTTGCCATGATGGAGAAAACCTAAGATCCGAATCTTACTACTCTAATACCATGTAAGATAAACTAAATGCAGAAAGATAAACGACACACGATTTACGTGTTATCCCAGAAAACTAGGACTAATCCACAAAGAGTAGAGCTTCCATGTTGAAGTTTCAATATGTCTTAGGGAAGATAATCGCAATCCTTCAGTTAGGGTTGCAGAGGTCAGCCAAGCAACCCTTTATCCCCATCGACATTAACGTCAGGTATTAGGGAGAATTACAATATTACCCCAAAACAAGATAAAACAGATAGTTAGGTCCAATAGGAACTGTGGAGTTAGATTCAGGTCACCATCACTCGCCCTAACATCCAGTATGCATTTAACTTTCTTTGTCGATTCATGGAGGCCCCAAAGCAAGAACATTTTGATGCCGCCCACTGCATTCTTCGTTACTTGAAGACATCCCCCAACCAAGTTCTATTATTTTCCACCATTGTCGATGAACTACGGTTTAACTATTCTGAAGTATGATGTTATTTTAATTTAGTCATTTCTTTTTTGCATTGAGTTTTTTTTTTCTATTTCTAGTTTGCTTTTTTATACAGCCGTGTATACTTCATTTGTTTGTGAGTTTTTATGTGTAGCCTAGTTTATGCCCTAAAGAGATACTGACAATCTTTTACCAGTCGATACAAAGATTGAGAGGATTCTTCGTGGACTAAGCTGAACTAGGAAAGCAACTAAAGGAGTACACAATATGTAGGAACAACATAAACGAGGGACACCTCAGAGAAACAATGGAGAGGACCCTTCATAACCTAGTGTGGAGGACATCTAGCCTATAATATTACACCTACCAATGCCAAATAAAAACTTTGAGATAAAGACTGAGGTGATATCGATGATCCAATCATCAAAATACAATTCCATGGAATTAAAATAAAGGTCCTCATGTCCATGTACAAGCATTCTCGAAATTTATCGATGAGATAAAGCATAATAGTGTTCTGTAATCGTCAATTCATGGAGGCCCCAAAGCAAGAACATTTGATGCTCCCCACCGCATTCTTCATTACTTGAAGACATCCCCCGGCCAAGGTCTATTATTTCCTTATCAAGGCTCACCTACCTTACAAGCCTCAGTCCATACCCACACAGTTATATTGCGACAAACCAAGCAGCCCAACATATAGCGCCAATTCATGTCTTCCATAAACGTACCATGCATGTGAAATAGATTGTCAGAAGATAACGTATCCAATCACGTGAAATTCATCAAGAAAATATCAACAACCAGGATTAACTTGATGACCTCTTCACTAGGGCCCTTGGCTCTGATCAACTTCATTATCTATTGACGAAGCTGGGCATTTGTGACTTTGATATGCCAGCTTGAGTGGGAGTGTAGGATGGAATTCAATGGACCAGCTGGAAATTCAATGAACCACCAGCTATCAACCAACATTTACTACAACCACCAACAAGCATGCATCATCATTACACTACAAACAAAATTGCCAATAGTAAGGGTTTTTTAACTTTTGGCGACGGAAAAAACAGTCGCTAATTTGCTCGACAACGGTTTTTGTAACCCAGCGAAACCGTCGCAAATGTATACCAGCGGTCAGCATAACCCCGGTGGATGTTCTTACAACGGTTTTTGCTGTGGTTTAAACCGTCACTATTTGAATTTTTGTTTCTGCTCGTTTGTGCTTTTGCAGCAATGATTTAGGCTTTTTGCGATGTTTTTAAAACCCCTGCTACTAGCCATTATGGTCCAAAATATTCAATAGCTCACCCAAACCACTGGAAAGTAGATTTAATGACGAATTTAACGACGGGAAGGGGGTGTGTCGCTTAAACATTCAAAAAGAATACCTGCTGATAACCTTTCAATTTCATAAGTTTATACACTGTGTCATTAAAAGTCCACATTACCTATTATCCAGAACAGGAAGCGTGCTCTGGAAGAGGTGGATGGGGAGGTTGGGGAGTCACCCACTCCCAAAAAACAATTTGTGGAAGAAGAATCGGGAACTGCTTTGGTGGAGGAAGCCAGCCATGAGTGGCCCCAAGCAGATAAATGAGGATTTTGGGTGGAATGTGAGAGGAATTGGACCATCCCTCACATTCCAGACAGCAGTAGGGTTAATTCGGTCGAATAAACCGGACCTTGTCTTCTTTTCAGAAACAAGATCGTGCTAGAGAGTCGTTTCCCGTAGAATGCGGGGGTTAGGGTTTGAGTCAAGTCAATGTTTCTTTGTTGATGCTGTTGATGGTTCTGGTGGTCTTGTAGTAGGTTGGTCCCCTGAAGTTGAGGCTTCGGTGTTTTTTCATTCTAATTTTTGCATTTGTACTCGTATTAATGAGAATGGGTTTTCTTATGTTGCTGTCTGCGTGTATATGAGCTGCAATATTGCGAGACGAGCCGTACAATTGAACCAGTTGCGCGAGATTTGTGAGGGCCTTGTTGTTCCCTTTGTGATTCTTGGAGACTTTAACGCTACCCTTTGCGAAAATGAAAAAGATGGAGGGAATCCTTGGAATGCTAGTCAATCCTTGAATCTCAGAAACCTTATTAATCTGGTAGGGTTGCATGATCCTGGTTTTCAGGGGTACCCTTACACTTGGACTAATAAAAGAATGGGTTCAGCCTGTATTCGTGCAAGACTTGACAGGGCTCTCTGCTCGCAAAGTTGGATGGATCGTTATCCAGAGACGCTTGTCAAGCACTTCACGGATCAGGGATCTGATCATAGAGCTCTGCTCCTCTCGGACAAGCCCTACACGAGGAGTTGCCGTCCTCCTTTTCGCTTCGATGCTCGGTGGGCTACTAATCCTGAGGTCAAGGCTATGGTAGCTTACGTTTGGCAAGAAAATATATCTGGTACCCCAATGTTCCAGTTATGGGAAAAGCTGAAAAAGTTACGTCATTTGCTGTATGATTGGAGTAGAGCGGGAACCACCAATTCCTTGCGAAACATTCATACCTTGCAAGGCGAAATTGATCGGCTAAAAGCCATTCACCCTATTGACTGGGAAGAGGTGACCAGGTTAGAAACCGAATTGAGTAGACAATGGGAGCCTGAGGAAGTTTATTGGCAACAAAAGTCCCGTGTTACTTGGCTTAAGAAGGGGGATAAAAACTCGGCTTATTTCCATACGGTCACTAGGGCTCGGCGGAAGCGGAATTTTGTGGCTGGTCTTTATAATGAGGATGGTGATTGGGTCACGGAGGAGAAGGGAAGGCTGAGCTTTCTACCGATTTTTACCGGTCTCTATTCACATCAGAAAACCTGATTGTGAATATGCATGAGCGTGTGGCGGCTCTCCCCATAGACCCTTGTGTTACTCCGGATATGAATGCTAACCTGACTGCTGAAGTTCTCCCTACTGAAATTCGGGGAACGGTTTTCTCTATGGGGTCCAAACAGGCGCCCGGATCGGATGGGTTTACTAGGAAGTTCTTCAAAGCCTTTTGGGATATAGTTGGGGATTCAGTGATCCAGGCGGTTAGTTCGTTTTTCGAAACTGGTAGAATGCTTCGGAGCTTTAACCATACGTGGTTGACTCTGATTCCTAAGGTGGATCAAGTTGAGTCAATGCGGCAATTGCGTCCTATTAGTCTCTGCCAATTTGTTTATAAGGTGATTACTAAAATCATGGCAGGCAGGCTTGCTGATATTCTGCCGCAAATTATTTCTGATGGCCAGAATGCTTTTATTCGGGAGAGGCAGATTGTGGATAACATTCTCTTAGGGCACGAGTTAATGCATTACCAGAAAATCAAAACCTGAGGGAAGAAGGGATATATGGCTCTAAAGGTTGACATGGAAAAGGCCTATGATAGAGTCGAATGGCCCTTTCTCTTAGGGGTTTTGGAAAAAAATGGGGTTTAACTCGACCTGGAGAGGATGGGTTCAGGAATGCCTCCAATCTACATCATTTTCGGTCTTAATGAATGGGACCCCAGCTGGGTTTTTTTCCTCTTCCCGAGGGCTTAGACAGGGTGATCCGCTCTCTCCCCTTCTTTTTGTCATTTGTACGGAAGGATTCGCGGCTCTCCTTCGACAAGCCATCACAGAGGGAAAATTACAAGGGGTCAAGGTGGTCCCCCGTGCGCCTCGTATATCTCATCTGTTCTTTGCCGATGATTCTTATCTTTTTCTTAGAGGCTCCCTCCAAGAATGTGAGAATTTGATCGAGGTTCTTAATGAGTATGAGGAGTTGAGTGGTCAGAAAGTGAATCTGGATAAATCGGTTGTCTGCTTCAGTAAAAATATTGCAATGGCGGATCAGGAGTTCCTGGGGGAAATATTAGGAGTAGGGGCGGTGGGAGTCCACGACAAGTATCTGGGTCTCCCTTCTCTGATAGCCCGGTCTAAAATGTCTACTTTCCGCTACCTGCAGGAGAAACTTCTGGCTAGATTGCAGGGGTGGAAGAGGCGAACTTTGTCGTGGGCCGCGAAGGAAACCTTGATTAAATCAGTTGCTTTAGCCCTGCCTCTGCATGTTATGTCATGCTTTAAGTTACCCCTAACTCTATGCCGCCTTCTAGATAAGCATATAGCCCGATTCTGGTGGGGCGTGGAAGAGGGGAAATCTAAGATCCGTTGGATCTCTTGGAGGAACTTGTGCAAAAGTAAACATGAAGGGGGCAATGGGGTTTCGCCGCTTTGAGCTTTTCAATCAAGCGTTGCTCGCTAAAATTGGTTAGCGTATCCTTAAGGAACCCCAGTCCCTTCTGGCCCAGGTGTACAAAGGTAAATATTTCCCGAATGGGACGTTTCTGACTGCTCAGGCCAGGTCTCGTCCCTCTTGGGGATGGCAAAGTATCCTCTTTGGCCGGCAATTGTTGGAGTCAGGGTTGCGTTGGCAAGTTGGGAATGGTCAGCAGGCTCCTCTGCTTACGGCCAGTTGGATTCCTTCGCAACATCCCCGCCTCCCAGTCTATAACCCATGCGTGGTTCCTGATAGGGGGGTTTTGTGGGTGGAGGAAGTGATCCAACGTGGAGAGGGACGGTGGAATGAGCGAAAGCTTAGGCAGTGGTTTGACCCGGATACCTGTAAGGCCATTAAGGCCATCCCGTTGCCGCGCCAGGATATTGAGGATAAATTGATTTGGCATTCGACTCATGCTGGCCTTTTCTCCGTTAAGTCTGCGTATTACGTCGCGGTGAATTTGGACCGACTGAATGGGCAGTGGAGGGCTTTGGCGAGTTGGATGGGATAAGCAAAGCTGGATCAGGTTGTGGGAGGCGGATATTCCACCGAAGCTCCGGGTGTTTGTTTGGCAAATCTTTCATAGAATTCTTCCGACTACAGAAGCTTTGCGTGAGAGGAAGGTGGAGGTTATGCCTCGATGTCCGGTATGCTGGGAGGCATCGGAAACTCTGGAACATTTGTTCTTGGAATGTCTGGTGGCTCGTGCAGTGTGGGATCATTCTAGGCTAACCCACTTGGGTGAAGGATTGCCCCGCCATACGTTCCCCCTCTTTCTGAAGAATGTCTTGAGTATGGTGCATAGCCCTGCTCTGGTAATGTCTGTAGTGGCGGTTCTGTGGCGGATTTGGCGCTCCCGGAATTGGGTGGTATTTGAAGGTAAACAGTTCGGTATCCCTGCCTTGATGCGTTAGTACTACCAGCAATTACAGGAATGGCTTAGCTTACCCAGGGACCTGCCTGCTCAGATTACACGCCCCCCGGCCCCGCCCCATAACTCCGACTGGAGATAGCACGGCGATTTGTATGTGGGATGGGGCGGTGCGATTGGGATCGCATGCGGCAGGGGGGATGGTTATACTCAATTCTGGCAGAGAGGTCATCCTTGCTAAGGGGGTTCACTTCCCGTGTCTGGATGATCCAATGATGGTGGAAGCTTTGGCCCTCCGGGAGGCGATTGGCTGGTGTTTGGCTAATGGGTTCACTGCCATGAGGTTTGAAGGTGACGCCCAGGTGATAATTGAGAAGATTCGGCGGAAGGATACTCGAGATAGTAGTATAGGAGTCATTCTGGAGGAGATAGTGAATTTTTTTGATTCCAACATAGGGTTGACTGTGCGATTTGTAGGTCGGCGGAACAATAGGGTAGCTCATTTGGTAGCTAGACAGGCCCTGTCTTTGTCCCCGACTGCTTGTCGTTTATTTGATTTCCAGGCCTGGCTATATTCCAAGATGTAACGATCTATTGATTTCAATCTATTGATTATCTTTTGTAAAAAAAAAAAATGCCACAAATTGCCAACTTCCCTCACAGTACACATTACTCAATATCACGAATTATCAAAAGGAAGTTGACAGAATATAAAATCAACAAATAGCTCACAACCAAAGGAATAATGTCAGACTTGAGCAAAAATTAAGTTATTAAGATCCACAATATCAAACTTGGCTTTCTTCTGAATCTCCCACACCATATATTGCACAACTTTCTTTTGAAACTCAGCGTAGCCTGTAACAAGGCCAACCAAACAAATATCATATATGATCAGTCCCTCAATTCGCGGGAAAACATTAGCACTAGTCTAATACACAACCTTTAACATATTTCATCAAGCTAACATCTAATTATGGAACAAAGAACGTCGGGAAAGGAATTGAATAAGAAATAAAACACAATTCGTTTGAAATTAGAACTCACACAAGTAAAACTAATGGTTACCATTTTGAAGAAGCTTGTGTCCAACATGCTTTTCCTTGTCTGCCCATTAAAGGAAAGGCAACGATGGTTCCTGGAAAAGTGACCAAACCATAGGAAAGAAACAGGCAATGAATCCAAATTCAAGAATAATTAATACGAATAGAAAGGTGAGAAGTATGGTTATCAACAACACACAACTTGCCTCTCTCATGCGATCCGCCAGATATCTTCTTCTCAACAGGCTCTGGAGCCTTTGTAGTAATTCACATCAAATAAATATATACAATAGTTAATACGAAGAGAATAATATTAAATATTGCTTGCATTATTAATCCAGGGAAGCGCACAGGTTCTTGAGTACTCTTCTCCAATTCCCATAAGATCAACTCTATTTCCAATGTATTTAGCACTCTATGTCAACCAGAAAAGAATAAAAGCCTCAATAAAATTGATCTTAAGGAGATGCGATTTTGGTCAATAGCAGGCTTACTGACTTTAAAGGTGATAATAATTCTAACAAAAAGAATAAAAGCCTCAATTGTTACCTTTATAAACGGCACCTGCAAAAGTACATTAAGAATATTAATACATTGGCACTATTATGCCCATCTGAAGTAGGATTTTGGAAACTTCACGGATCAAAACTGCTTCAGCACCAGAATACTGAAATAGAAGTACTCAAAGACTGAAAACAAATAAAATTCTCATCGCTGCTACTAGCTGAATTCAAGGCAAAAAAATGGAATCATATATAATCAAAGACTACCAACCATGCAAGTAATGTAACATCTGCTTGATGATGCCACATGTTTGTACAGTTCTTAGATTGCAGCCCATTCATACCACCTACACCTATAGCTACAAAGCCACATATCCTTTTCAGCCATGTGCAGAGCCCAAAACCCAAAGTTAAGATAAAGCATGATAGTTCTAGTTTAGCAAACTAAAATTACCTGATTTCCCATTGATCTCAAAGGTTCCTGCACCATGGAAAGCAAAACATTATCATAACCAGAGAACACGACGAATAATGAAAGAGGAGCATGAAAAGATGCAGGGGAAGGAAAACATAAATTAATCACTAAGGCTCCTTGCCTTCACTGAACCACCCGTATGGTCACCCGAACACCATCTCCAAGCACCACTATGCAATAGATTTGAAAGAGAAAATGAGAAAGAAACATTACATAGTTTCATTCATTATTGTCCAAGCAGTAAGAAGATTATACCTGAGGCTGAGATTTTCGAAAAGTATTGATCTAGAGGTCACTGAACCTCCCCTGGGTAATTAACCTCGTTCATAGTACGAGCAGCCTTAAACTCACGAAAGCTTACAAAATTTTGACGAAAATGTCATCTAGATGCTTGAGTGGCCAATAATTATATTGGTGGTATTAAATACTAATGCTATGTCGACTAAGATTACCTGGATAGCATGTTGGACCAACAAGTCTAATCTGGGCCTATTATGATTAGACTTGAGCCAAGTTGGGTTCAAAGCAATGCAACTCCGGAAGATGAACTTTGATTCAACCAAGTTTTGAGTTTGCCCACCAGTGAACTTTGATTTGTACTGACATCAAAATAAATATACTAATTAATGACACCCAGATCTGTACTGAGTACTGTCATCTGATCTAAAAGAATCATGCATGTGCCAAACCTTGATCTAGAATAGTTGTGTAGAGAAGTTGGTTCCAATCATCAACGGCGAGATTTAAAGCGGATAGCAGTACTGGATCTGTCTAATGAGAGCAGTCTCTTAATCCTAGCTTCCCCCACTCTGTGCCACTGCTGTCTAACGATAAGCATACAAAAAATCATAGATGACAGGATAGGAGTCCTTGGAAGAAGATGATTGCTTTTTCTACATTCACGTTGCATCTACCCATTTGGTCCACGTTCTTAAAAGCACCCATTCAATCCATGTCCTCAAAAGTGGTTTCATCAACTTCATTCTTGAACATAATCCCATCTGAGATCATACGTAACATAAAACAAATAGAAACTATTGGTTTCATTTGAGCATTGGGGGGAAGGAAGTCATCATAGATGCATATATACCCATTTTCAGGTCCTCTTCTGTACCACCAGGCCCAGGTGATGAACACCAGAAAGTTCATCTCCTTCCATAGACTGCTAGTGGCATCGGAAATGAAATTAAGCTTCAACACCCAGCAAATTCCCTACATGAAGAATAATTAATTAATTCATACCTGGAATGTAGCAGTTGTAAAGTATGGGTGGGATTGAAAAGGCATGTTAAAGTTGGGGAGAGCTGCATAGAGCAGCCATTATAACGACTCACATTGATCATATCTCAGTACAAATCCCCCTTCATTGGTGAACTTTGATTCAACCAAGTTTTGACCACTAGTGCTCTAGATGATGAACATAGGTTTTACAGATTGAGAAAGCTTCTGACATTGGTTTACATGAAAAATCTATCCAAGCTACAAACATACGCTGGAGACCAATGCAGTCAAAATCGCGTTTTAAAACTTAAAATCTTACGGTTTTACGCTTCTAGGTCACTAAAACGCTTTCGTTTCCATGTAAAATCTAAAGTGCATAAAATCGGAATACATTGAGTTTTAAAGCTTAAAAGCTTATGCATTTATGCTTCTAGTTCACCAAAACGCTTTACGCTTTTACGTTTTTAGTTCATTAAATGGGTATTTTTGCATGAAATTAATTATAAAAAATATATTTTAAAGGTAAAACACCAACAATATGATAGATTCTAGATTAAAAGATACATATCGGGTATTTGGATGCATTCTCAACTTCATTAGAGTAATATAATTCACCAGCTAGGCCTTTCCCAAATTTATTAACATAGACCGGAAGGTGGCTTATTGTTAAGATCTATGTTTATGAACTTATTGTTAAGATACTATGAATTACAAGTATTTATTAACTTAACCAAATTTTGTGCACTCATATTTTATATAGTATATACCGTACTCAACAGATTTTTAGTTATTTTACAGTATGCGTAAAAAACTTGCGCTTTTACGCTTTGATTCTACGCTTTACGATTTTACTCCTTTTCCGATTCTAGGTAGAATCGCGCTTTTAACTGCATTGCTGGAGACCTTCCAGTTCATCTTGAATTTAATGCTACACCGAGACTTAAAATGGATGAAGTACAACAAAGAAATTCCGAATTGCAGTCAATAAAGGGAAAAATTTTGCTGAACCTTTCTCTTGGCTCTACAGGAAAAATCTCCTCATCAAATCCTCAAACCCAAGCTCATAGATAAGTTAATAAGGGAATACTTTTCAGCTCTTCCTAATCCAACCAAGAGATTTTTTCCAATTTTAATCATACCTTTGTAGTTCTAATTGATACAAATTCGATAATCCAAACATCTAAAAAACAAAGAACCCTAATTATCTCTTACAAGCAGTGACTTTGATCGAGTGCTCCACGTCCCGCTTCTCCTCAGCGCACACACAGCAAGCACGAAATTCATCCCCGTTCTCATCAAAACTGAAGTTTCAAAGCTTGCCAACTGCGTAACCGAGGGAGAGAGTTCACCAAAAACCTAATCAAACAAGGAGAGAACCAAAGATATCAAATACCAAGTTCTTACCGGTGGAAGAGAACAAATGGATGTGGAACCAGGGAGATAGAAAATGGTAGCCGAACCAGTATACCATGAAGTAAGTTCCAAGTCGGAGAAGGAGATCTGGCCGGAGATAGTGGTTCATCGGAGTAGCAGGGTAAATAGGGGCGATGGTCAAAGCACTGAGCTAGTAAAGGTCTAAATTTGAAATCACAAAGAGCCGAGAGAGAGGCAAAGACCATGGATTTTGTGGGGATTGGGGGTCTTGTTGCCTGTGGTGATTTTAGGGTTTAGCAAAAGGAAATCATTCCCATTGAAGAATAGAGAACCTCGCGATACAAGTTTCCACTCAGCAATAATTTGTTTTTTTGTTCTTCTTCTACAAAATTGTGTTTTTTTAACGCAAAAAAATCAAAACCCTTATTAAAAGGTGTTGGAATTCGAGCCCTTCTACTGTGCTCTATAGCACCCATGCTATAAAAAAGGTGACCTGTTGAGGAGGTAAACCCACTAAATGACTGGTCCCACATCATTAATGGCAATCTTGTAAATAATGAATCAATGTATACAAGTGTAGGTACAAATTAGAGTTGTACCATATCGTATAGGTACAAGTTTCAGCTGTACCATTGAAGAATTTGTTTCACAAAGTGTAGGTACAACTTAAAGTTGTACCATTAGTATAGGTACAGTTTTGAGTTGTACCATGAAGGGATTTATTAGAAAGTGTAGGTACAACTTAAAATTGTACCATGTTATAGGTACAAGTTTGGGTTGTACCATAAAAGAATTTTGAGAAAGTGTAAGTACAACATAAGGTTGTACCATTAGTATAGGTACAATTTTTAGTTGTACCATAAGGGATTTGTTAGAAAGTGTAGGTACAACTTAAAGTTGTACCATGGTATAGGTACAAGTTTGGGTTGTACCATAGAAGGATTTTGAAAAAGTGTAGGTACAACTAAAAGTTGTACTATTAGTATAGGTACAATTTTGAGTTGTACCATAAAGAGATTTATTAGAAAGTGTAGGTACAATTTGAAGTTGTACTATTAGTATAGGTACAATTTTGAGTTGTACCATAAAAGGATTTATTAGAAAGTGTAGGTACAACTTAAAATTGTACCATGTTATAGGTACAAGTTTGGGTTGTACCATAGAAGGATTTTGAAAAAGTGTAGGTACAACTTAAGGTTGTACCATTAGTATAGGTACAATTTTTAGTTGTACCATAAAGGGATTTGTTAGAAAGTGTAGGTACAACTTAAGGTTGTACCATTCGTATAGATACAATTTTTAGTTGTACCTTAAAGGGATTTGTTAGAAAGTGTAGGTACAACATAAAGTTGTACCATAGTATAGGTACAAGTTTGGGTTGTACCATAGAAGGATTTTGAAAAAGTGTAGGTACAACTAAAAGTTGTACCATTCGTATAGGTACAATTTTGAGTTGTACCATAAAGAGATTTATTTGAAAGTGTAGGTACAACTTAAAGTTGTACCATTAGTATAGGTACAATTTTGAGTTGTACCATAAAAGAATTTTGAGAAAGTGTTGGTACAACTTAAGGTTGTACCATTAGTATAGGTACAATTTTTAGTTGTACCATAAAGAGATTTGTTAGAAAGTGTAGGTACAACTTAAAGTTGTACCATGGTATAGGTACAAGTTTGGGTTGTACCATAGAAGGATTTTGAAAAAGTGTAGGTACAACTAAAAGTTGTACTATTAGTATAGGTACAATTTTGAGTTGTACCATAAAGAGATTTATTAGAAAGTGTAGGTACAATTTGAAGTTGTACTATTAGTATAGGTACAATTTTGAGTTGTACCATAAAAGGATTTATTAGAAAGTGTAGGTACAACTTAAAATTGTACCATGTTATAGGTACAAGTTTGGGTTGTACCATAGAAGGATTTTGAAAAAGTGTAGGTACAACTTAAGGTTGTACCATTAGTATAGGTACAATTTTTAGTTGTACCATAAAGGGATTTGTTAGAAAGTGTAGGTACAACTTAAGGTTGTACCATTCGTATAGGTACAATTTTTAGTTGTACCTTAAAGGGATTTGTTAGAAAGTGTAGGTACAACATAAAGTTGTACCATAGTATAGGTACAAGTTTGGGTTGTACCATAGAAGGATTTTGAAAAAGTGTAGGTACAACTAAAAGTTGTACCATTCGTATAGGTACAATTTTGAGTTGTACCATAAAGAGATTTATTTGAAAGTGTAGGTACAACTTAAAGTTGTACCATTAGTATAGGTACAATTTTGAGTTGTACCATAAAAGAATTTTGAGAAAGTGTTGGTACAACTTAAGGTTGTACCATTAGTATAGGTACAATTTTTAGTTGTACCATAAAGAGATTTGTTAGAAAGTGTAGGTACAACTTAAAGTTGTATCATGGTATAGGTACAAGTTTGGGTTGTACCATAGAACGATTTTTAGAAAGTGTAGGTACAACTTTAAGTTGTACCATGGTATAAGTACAAGTTTGGGTTGTACCATAGAAGGATTTTGAGAAAGTGTAGGTACAACTAAAAGTTGTACCATTAGTATAGGTACAATTTTGAGTTGTACCATAGAGGGATTTGTTAGAAAGTGTAGGTACAACATTAAGTTGTACTATAGTGTATAGGTACAATTTTTAATTGTACCATAGAAGATTTTTAGGAAAGTGTAGGGACAACTTTAAGTTTAGTGTAAAGGTACAACTCTAGAAAGTGTAGGTACATCTTAATTCCACGGCTGTTATTTTGACAAAATGAGCTGTGCGAACGTTTGAGTGGCAGCTGTGTGTTTCAATTGAATGTGAGATTTTGACGGGCGTGACAATGTCAAATAGTAGCCGTGAAATTTCCTGGGATAGTGAGAACTGCTCTTTGCATGTCATGGGACATCTCACGGTCGTGATATTTGCCTGAGGAATGAAACACTGCTTTTTACATCTCACTTGAGTATTTTACGGTCGTGAGATTACCAGTATAAGGTGTCAGATTTCCAGTAGGAGACTTTCACCTGTGGAACATCTCACGGCTTATTCTCACGCCCGTGAGAATTAACAGATGAGCCGTGAGAAGTACAGCATCCATATCCAAAAACACGGCTCATCTCACGGCCGTGATAATGTCGAAGGCAACCCGTGAAAACCTCTGGGAAACTGAGAAGTGCGTTTTTACATCCACGGTCTCTCTCACGGCCTATCTCACGGCCGTGATATTTCCAGAATTACAAATCCAAAAACACGCCTTCTTTCACGGCCGTGGGATTTCCAGAATTGGCCGTGAGATTTCCAGAAATAGTCTGCATAGACATTCACCTGTAGAACTAACCCTTGTACTTATTATAATGGTGTAAGTAACATAATATACTGTTTTTGAAAACTACAAGCTTATGAAAAGATGAGTCATAATGTTCTTTGAAGCTTGACACGAGCATTACATAGATCCATTCACAATGTTCTCTAGTAACTGTACATCATATCAGATGAGATACCCTGTTAACAAAAATTAAAAAGCAGTCAAAGCATTACATTTGTCTTATAAAACAAGCATCCATAACACGATTAAATTTGTCTAATTAATGCTTAAGTTTTAGCCCACACTGGTGCATCATAATATTCTAATTGGAAAACATACAAGCACAAACGCAAACACACATAGCTAAGTACTAAGGACTTTGGTTGGCTCATCTTCACTGCCCATCTTTCTCGTTAGTGTTCTCGTCCTCGTCTTTGTTTTCCTGGATTTGCTCATCTTCATTGTCCTCGCTAGAGTCACTGCCGTCTTCCTCATTGGTCCCTTTGACCTCTTGATTTTTTTCCTTGTTTTGGTCATCGTCGTTGCCCTCGTCGTCCTCTTCACTGCTGTCTTCCTCATCGGTCCCTTCGACCTCTTGATTTTTTTCCTTGTTTTGGTCATCGCCATTGCCCTCGTCGTCGTCCTCTTCACTGCTGTCTTCCTCATCGGTCCCTTTGACCTCTTGATTTTTTTCCTTGTTTTGGTCATCGCCATTGCCCTCGTCGTCGTCCTCTTCACTGCTGTCTTCCTCATCGGTCCCTTTGTCCTCTTGATTTTTTTCCTTGTTTTGGTCATCGCCATTGCCCTCGTCGTCCTCTTCACTGCCCTCTTCCTCATTGGTGTCATTGTCCTCTTCACTGCTTTCCTTGTTTTGTTCCTCTCCTTTTTCCTCTTGATTTTTTTCCTTGTTTTGGTCATCGCCATTGCCCTCGTCGTCCTCCTCTTCACTGCTGTCTTCCTCATCGGTCCCTTTTTCCTCTTGATTTTTTTCCTTGTTTTGGTCATCGCCATTGCCCTCGTCGTCCTCTTCACTGCCCTCTTCCTCATTGGTGTCATTGTCCTCTTCACTGCTTTCCTTGTTTTGTTCCTCTCCTTTGTCCTCTTGATTTTTTTCCTTGTTTTGCTCATCGTCATTACCCTCGTCATCCTCTTCACTTGCCTCTTCATTGCTTTCCTCGGTTGGCCTAGGAGATAGTTCCCAAGGTCTTAAGAATTGTTTGTAGTCATTCCTCAAGGACCTCATGATCTGATGGTTGCATTCGATGATGTAGCGTCGAGCTTCCTTCTCTCGATCGAGGCGGGAGAGAATGAGTGCATTTTGCTCCAGAATTTGGGCATTCTGCCGACCCAAAGCCTCAAAATGGGATATGTAGCTGTCGGTGGATGGTCCGGCTTGAGTCGTAGTTTGGTGATGTTGTGCAGGTTGTTCTGGAGTCTCCTCGACCATTTGCTGAACAACATGCTCCGATGCGTTTGCCTCATCTGTTGCAAGAGGTCGAGCAGGATGAGGGAGGCCAACAATGCCTACCACACCATTCTCCTTAACCACCAAACACAGACATGATCAATATCAGAAGCATTAGTTACATTTGCTCAATGTTCAAAAGGAACTAGATTAGTAGGCAATCCAAAACTTGCACAAAATCAATCCTAGATTGTTTGAATCCCGACTAGTTATGTTTTAGCATTCACTGTGAAAAGGAAAGTGTTGGTTGGAACATTTACCTTTGACAACAAATTTAGATCCGCAAGGTTTTTTTGGGAGATTGGTTGAGTGGACTGGGCAATGGTGCAATGAGAACCCACCGGATCAATGCCAAAATGCCGAGCTAGCCTTGTGATGTAGGCACCTCCATGGATGGTCTTGATTTGTTTGTTGGAGGTCATCTTCTGTAGGGTTTTCAATATGACTATACCAAGATGAATTGGGGGATCTTTTACCATAGAGATGAAAAAGTTCAAATCCCGCTTGGTCACACTCCCCGGGCTCCCCTCCCTAGCTGCCACAGAATGAGCGATAATGTTGTGGATGATACACCACGGGGGAAGAAGATCATTCCCTTTATAGTGGGCAGGGTCAGACTTGTCCACATGGTTTTGTTTTACCGTCGTCCACATAGCATTGACCGATGGTGCTCTTGAATGATATATGTGCTCTGAAATAAAACCATGTCCATCTGTGGTGAGAAATCCTGGTGGGTATATCTGGAGTGCCTCTGTGAACTCAGTGATGCTCATCTGTCTCGCCTGTCCTCCAAGGTGAAAAGTTATGTTGTCTTCGGGCTTGTCGAGGTTAAACTCGGACATTCTCTTGATGGAGAGAGTGCTGAGGAGCTCAATGGTAAGCTCTCGGTAGATGACCTCATTGATAGAGAGAACCTCACACCATGCCGGGAGACGGAGGCATGTGCGAACGGGGTCCGCTGCTCCGAGGCGCTCTAGGAGATCCCAATCAAAGCATCTTTGCTGCCCAAATGGGAGGGGAAGGAAGCGCTCCAAAGCCCTCCTATGTTCGACGGGTAATTGGAGGAAGCCGTGAAGTCTCCTTCCTCCAAGTTGAGCCTCCGCTTGTGGTGGTGGTGGAGATGGTTGGCGTGCCCGTCCTTGGTTGTTTTTGCGTTGTCGTTTGGGGGGAGTGTCTCGTTCTTGGGTTTGGCGGCGACGACAAGAAGGAGCCTTCCTTTTAGCAGGTGAGGCTGATGGTTGCCGGGTTTTTGGTTTAGCTTTCCCCATTCCTACAAAAACCAACTAAGCACATTTAGTCTTTAGTGAATGAGAGGGAAAAGAATTATGCATAAGCATATGCAATTCACAAATCAAGGAATCTGGTATGCTTTCCAGTTTTCAACAAAGATACTGGAAGATATAGACTTACAGACTTCTCCCTTGACGTCTCTTTGAGTATTCCATCCTCGTCGATCTCCAAGGTATCCTCTACTATTGTAACTCCCCTTGGAGTTGGGGTGATACCGGACAGAACAAATTTTCCAAGCTAGATGCAATCCTTGGTCAGGGGTCTTTCACCCATTGCATCCCTCCCACTCAAAACTTCTCTCTATGTATTTCGATCTCTCTGTATTTCAATCTCTCTCTGTATTTCAATCTCTCTCTGTATTTTGATCTCCATCTCTTTGCTTCCTTCCTTGTCCAAGGAAAGCATCCAGCTTGGAAAATTTGTTCTCCTTGCTTCCTTCCTTAGAGATCGACTAGGTGGTATACTCAATGTGACGTCAAGGGTGAAGATCCCAGGAGCATTCTAATTACGTCTACACCATCAATTGCTAGATCAAGTAAAAATCAGAAGGCAAAAATAAAGCAAAAAACCAAGAGGAAAGCAACACACTGCTCAAATTCTTACTGAAACCAGCCGAGCCAGCATGGTTATCCCCCACATATCCCTGGAAAAAACCCTAATAAGAAAAGGAAGTGCTTGATGCCTCTGGCCTAGCTAATCTAAACTCAAAAGGGGGACTCAATTCTAAGCACAAACTCTAAATCAACCACGATAATTCTATGTAGAAACAGTCTTACTATTGTCGAACCTGATATACCGAAAACCATGACGAGGAAAGAGCACAAGGTTTGTTTTTTGACAATGCCATGTCCAGACTCATAACAGGATCAATGACATCAGAAAGAAGCAACCTAAACCGACCTAATGACAACCCTGGAATAAAATTCCTTAGAAACAGAGGAGCACCACAATTTGGAAGGCAGCACTACAAGCCTAATCCATCCAATTGGGAACCCATAGACTACATAACCTACAAATTACAATTGGGCAAATAAACCCTAAAAAATGCAAGAAACCAGAGAAGAGTGCCGCTGTGGTTAAGAAGAACTCACCAGAGGCCTTGTCGGGATCGAAGTGGAACAGAGGGCAGAGACTCGTCCGGAAATGGTCGCCGTCGCCGCTGAACCTTGGAGCAGTTACCAGGAGGAGGAATCGTGGGGAAGTGGTCGGCGGCGGAAGAATCTTCGCGGGCGAGCGAGGGCGAGGGCGAGCGATCTAGGGCGATGGCGAGCGCGCGAGGGCGAGGGGGTCGAAGTAGAACAGAGGGAGTAGAGGGTTGGGGGTCGAAGTAGAACAGAGGAAAATAGGGTTCGAACAAAATATGGGGGCGGGGGGGTTTCAAATTCTAATATGCATAGGTTAGTTTTTAGGATTCCAATCTCACGGCCCATTTCACGGACGTGATAATATCGACGCCAACCCGTGAAACTCTCTGGAACTCCCCCCTTTTTATGGAAACAATCTCACGGTACATCTCCCGGCCGTGAGTTTTCAGTTATGAGGCGTGTTTTTGGATTTCAGCTGGGATTATCTCACGTCTTAGTCTCACGCCCCGTGAGAATTTACAGAGGGCCGTGAGATGTCCAGAATTCATATCCAAAATACGGCTCATCTCACGGCCGTGGTAATGACGACGCCAACCCGTGAAACTCTCTGGAACTCCCCCCTTTTTATGGAAACAATCTCACGGTACATCTCCCAGCCGTGAGATTTCAGTTATGAGGCGTGTTTTTGGATTTCAGTTGGGATTATCTCACGTCTTAGTCTCACGCCCCGTGAGAATTTACAGAGGGCCGTGAGATGTCCAGAATTACAAATCCACGGTCTCTCTCACGGCCTATCTCACGGCCGTGATATTTCCAGAATTACAAATCCAAAAACACGCCTTCTTTCACGGCCGTGGGATTTCCAGAATTGGCCGTGAGATTTCCAGAAATAGTCTGCACAGACATTTACCTGTAGAACTAACCCTTGTACTTATTATAATGGCGTAAGTAACATAATATACTGTTTTTGAAAACTACAAGCTTATGAAAAGCTGAGTCATAATGTTCTTTGAAGCTTGACACGAGCATTACATAGATCCATTCAATGTCACTAGATACTAACTTGCACAAAACAAACATTACAAGATGAAACATAATGTAGTTTGAAGTCGAACACCAGCATTACAGGTTGTGCTTGGATCGTTTGGCAAGTAGAACAGATTCTTGAGTCTCCACATGAAAGCTGCTTTCACCTGCTCCTATGGACTCGAAGTTGTATTCTTGTTGCGTGAAATGACTATCACCTCCACCTGCTTCAGCCATTCTTTTCAGCGGACAATTTCTGATTGTATGTTTAGGACGCCTACAATACTTGCACAACCGTGTTTTCACTTGAGGTTGCTTCACATTCCCTTTACTTCGAACTGGATGGGGGTCCTTAATAAACTGAGAGGAGTTCACTCCAACATCCGTAGTAGCATTATTTGTTTTGTTGGTTGTTTCTTCACTTATTGTCTTCACTCGCAATGTCAAGTCTTCAATCAACCCTTTGGCAGTATGAAATGCTTCATCCGAACTCACAGCATAATGGCACACTCTACTACATTGACCAACCAAGAATCCAAACCTGTCCAAATAAACAAGCACTTTTGTAGTTGGTTCCAAGCACAATAGAAGTAAACAAAGAACTAAATGAACACCTTAAATTTATAATACCTGCTAATATTTTGCTGGGTAGGACAGCTTCCCATACTCGAGGGATCGAACTCTTTTGCATCTTTAGTCCAACGCTTCAAAATGAGTGACTTTGGAATTTGTATTTGATTTTCTGCTTTCAATATACAGAATATATGCCGACATAGAATTCCGCAGAACTCAAAGATGCCACAAGAACAATGCACATCATGTCCACTCGTGTAAAAGACCACGGTGCACTTTGAGTCAGGGTATTTGAATCGTGACAATGTGTAAATTGTTTTATTGGTCAACACACACTTGTCTGTAATATAGTAATGAACTTCTCTCGCTATTTCTGCTCGAACGCTCCTGAACACATTTCTTGTATATACTATAGAGGCATGTCTTTCAATTTCATGTAAATGTGTCATCAAAACAACATCAGTATGTATTGTCTTAAACTGGTCATGTAACTCAGTTTGTCTCCTATACAAAGGTGCCATGTCAAACTGCTTGACAAACTCAAACAACTTCATCTTACTTTGCAAGAATTTGTCTAGATAAGAGTTCATGCTTTCACAACGTTGTGAGGTAGTCATCCCAGCAAAGAAAATACCTTTCAAGTAAGTTGTGGCCCATAGAGCTCGTCGCCTATACATCTTCTTCATCCACGCATTGTGCTCCAGGTCATACTTGGACAAAATTTCCTTCCACGTAGCTTCAAATTGTGGAATAGAACTGCAGTTTAGCATGCATCGTTTGAAATCCTCCCGGAAGCCTTCCGCATGGCCACGCGCTTCTGCGTTATTGCCCAAGTGCCAAGAACATAACCGATGTCGGGATCCAGGGAGAACCGACTTGATAGCTTTCCTCATTGAAGAACAACCGTCTGTTATAACTGCGGTTGGCTTCTTACCACCCATGCAATGTAAAAAAGCATTTAGAATCCATACGTAGTTCTCCGCCGTTTCATCCGCAAGTAAAGCACATGCAAAAACAGTGCTTGCATTGTGATTATTCACACCAATGAATAGAAGAAATGGAAGATTATATGCATTAGTCTTGTACGTCGAGTCAAAAACAAGAACATCTCCAAAGAGACTATAATCCAATTGTGAAGTAGAGTCAGCCCATAACATATTGCCTAGTTCACCACCGTCACTTACTGTATATCTACAATAAAAACGAGGATCGGTAGTTGCCCGTGCTTGTAAGTAGGCAAGTGCAGCTTCACTGTCACTATCCAAGATCTCCGACCTCCGATCCGCACTAACAAAATTGTAGACATCGGTCTTAGTGAAACCCAAGTTCTGAAAGCTTCCCGCACAATTCACTAGATAATCCATGATTTGATTGGTGCGAATACCAGCAGCCCTAAGTGATCGAATCTGAGCCTTACTTGCGTCATCTACCTTGCGATGAGAACTCAAAAACTGCACTTCATGTGCTCCAGCTAAGGGATGAAAATGTGTTGGTACAAACTGCTTCACCTTGAATCGGTTAGTTGCCTCAACAAAACTGACTTTGAAAGCAGCCGGACAATGGAGCCTTGTTACAGGCCTAGGTTCACGCTTTCTGTTCTCCTTGTCATTGTGGACTGGAAGACGCTCCCCCTCGCGTGAGCAAACCCATCGCTGCATATTTTTAACTCCATATTTTGAATATGTGTGAGTGTTCTTTCGTACGCTGAATCCCATGGCACAACCATAAGTTGAATAGAACTTGCCAGCCTCCACAAGGGTTTCAAACTCATAACCCACAACATCATCCGACTCCCATTTAGAATAAGGCTTACCATTCCCGACTTTATCAAGCAAAGTCCAGTCATACATACTCGAGTACGGTGGAACCATGGCTGGATTTGCAGCATCTTTGATGTTCTCTGAGTTGTGTGGCTGTGTTTCGAAGCTGTGCAAATGCTCATCTGAGATGTTCTCTTTATCATCATCACCAATGTTAGTGTTATTATCATCCTCAGAATCAGTATCGCTGGTGTCGACATTGTCCTCCATATCGTCACTATCTCTAACACCACCGGTATCATCTCCATAATCCATTCTCCAATCTAAACCAACATTCAAGTCAATTCCCGTGTCCTTGCCTGTGCTCATATCATCCATCAACCCTTCCATAGTTGATCAACTGAAAACAAGCAACAAAATGAAGTTTAGAGACAATTGAAATCGACATATTCACCACCCACAACCGACCGAATCAAACACTACACTAATCAATTAACAAACACGAGGCAAACACGAGACAATTGAAATGAAGGGCTGGCTGGTACCCAAATAGTACCAGCCAGACTATGAATATGGCCCTCTTAAATCTGAGGATACATTCATACCCTAATAATAGGGACGCCAAATAGAAACTTACAGTCAGTAGCCAAGTCAAGAATATGAATGATTAGCCAGTTGCTAGACAAATTGAAGCACCATCACAGTTTTAAATCAATGAAGATGGTTAACAAGGTTCTGCATTCTGCAGCAAGTTCTCTGTACTAGTTGGTAGTCAGCTTCTGGGTCATTTCAATCCTTCACAATCAAAGCTGCAATCATGCTACTTCTGAGAACCCATTCGACCCTTGTGCTGCAATTCAACTTCAAGGAAAGACTGTAAGAAACATCGAGTTGCAAGCAGAGATAGTTCAGCATAAGAACTTTCAAGCCTAAATTAAGTCTTTACCAGGGCTCAAGATCTTTATTGATTTTGTTACGGATTGCACCGCATAGCTCCACAAACCCATAGATCACCATGAATTCGAATCTAGCAATCTAGCAACTTACAAACCCTGAACCCTAAAATTCCCGTACCTGTGCTTTGGTGGCGTGAAAATGGAAGGTAAGCCTCTTTTGCAGCTCTTCAACGAAGGGGGTGACAGAAGGGTCCTTGGAATTCAGCAACAAACGACGAAGGAAGATTGCTAGATTAAGCCTCTTTCGTCGCGAAGGATGGGTGGCGAAGGATGGGCGAATAAGCCGACAGGGAGGAACCGACGAAGGAAGAATCTGGTTTCCTCGCGAAGGATGGGTAGAGAAGGGAAGACGAAGGAAGAACTGAGGCTAGGAGAGAGGGAAGCTGGAAGGAAGAAGCCGACAGGGAGGAACCGAGGATCAGTCCTCTGGCACCGACGGAGGACGAGAAGGAAGAAACGGCATCACTGTTACGACTTACGACGGTGAGGGTTTAGGATCTAGGAATTTCTTCATTATGACCGACCCAAAAAAATCATCGGTTATAATTAGATGGGTTAACCCAAAACCATAATCAAACGAAAATCAACCCATATATCAATTATCTCAATCTACATCGGTTCACAATTACATGGGGTTCAACCCAAAACCGATAATCAAACGCTCGCTAAACCATATACATAACCTCAATCTCACACCGGTTCACAATTACATGGGGTTCAACCCAAAACCGATAATCACACGCTCATTCAACCATATACATAACCTCAATCTCACATCGGTTCACAATTACATGGGGTTCAACCCAAAACCGATAATCAAACGCTCACTCAACCATATACATAACCTCAATCTCACATCAGTTCACAATTACATGGGGTTCAACCCAAAACCGATAATCAAACGCTCACTCAACCATATACATAACCTCAATCTCACATCGGTTCACAATTACATGGGGTTCAACCGAAAACCGATAATCAAACGCTCGCTAAACCATATACATAACCTCAATCTCACATCGGTTCACAATTACATGGGGTTCAACCCAAAACCGATAATCACACGCTCATTCAACCATATACATAACCTCAACCTCACATCGGTTCACAATTACATGGGGTTCAACCCAAAACCGATAATCACACGCACATTCAACCATATACATAACCTCAATCTCACATCGGTTCACAATTACATGGGGTTCAACCCAAAACCGATAATCACACGCTCATTCAACCATATACATAACCTCAATCTCACATCGGTTCACAATTGCATGGGGTTCAACCCAAAACCGATAATCACACGCTCATTCAACCATATACATAACCTCAATCTCACATCGGTTCACAATTACATGGGGTTCAACCCAAAACCTATAATCAAACGCTCGCTAAACCATATACATAACCTCAATCTCACATCGGTTCACAATTACATGGGGTTCAACCCAAAACCGACAATCAAACGCTCGCTAAACCATATACATAACCTCAATCTCACATCGGTTCACAATTACATGGGGTTCAACCCAAAACCGAAATCAAACGCTCACTAAACCATATACATAACCTCAATCTCACATCGGTTCACAATTACATGGGGTTCAACCCAAAACCGATAATCAAACGCTCATTCAACCATATACATAACCTCAATCTCACATCGGTTCACAATTACATGGGGTTCAACCCAAAACCAATAATCAAACGCTCGCTAAACCATATACATAACCTCAATCTCACATCCGTTCACAATTACATGGGGTTCAACCCAAAACCGATAATCAAACGCTCATTCAACCATATACATAACCTCAATCTCACATCGGTTCACAATTACATGGGGTTCAACCCAAAACCAATAATCAAACGCTCGCTAAACCATATACATAACCTCAATCTCACATCAGTTCACAATTACATGGGGTTCAACCCAAAACCGATAATCAAACGCTCGCTAAACCATATACATAACCTCAATCTCACATCGGTTCACAATTACATGGGGTTCAACCCAAAACCGATAATCACACGCTCATTCAACCATATACATAACCTCAATCTCACATCGGTTCACAATTACATGGGGTTCAACCCAAAACCGATAATCACACGCTCACTCAACCATATACATAACCTCAATCTCACATCGGTTCACAATTACATGGGGTTCAACCCAAAACCGATAATCAAACGCTCACTCAACCATATACATAACCTCAATCTCACATCGGTTCACAATTACATGGGGTTCAACCCAAAACCGATAATCACTCGCTCATTCAACCATACGTAGTAAAAAGCAAACGAACAATGAATTTTAGCAAATATGTTAAGTAGTCTGACTGGTTAATACGCTGAATTATTATGCCAAGTGCTCTGGTTCGAACCTTCTTAATGTCGTTTTTTTTCACTAACAAGCGAGCCCACAATCTCACGGGTGTGAGATGGTCCTTTCAAGACCGTGAGGTTCTCTGAACATAGGGAATGATTTTTTGAATCTCAAGGCCCAGTCTCACGGGCGTAAAATTACCATCATTAAGCCGTTATAAAATCCCATCGCACGGCCAAGTCTCACGCCCATGAGAATTTACAGAGTGGCCGTGAGATGTCCAGAATTACAAATCCACGGTCTCTCTCACGGCCTATCTCACGGCCGTGATATTTCCAGAATTACAAATCCAAAAACACGCCTGCTTTCACGGACGTGGGATTTCCAGAATTGGCCGTGAGATGTCCATCATTCATATCCAAAACACGGCTCATCTCACGGCCGTGAAAATGATGACGCCAACCCGTGGAACTCTCTGGAACTCCACCTTTTTATGTAAAAAATCTCACGGTCTCTCTCACGGCCTATCTCACAGCCGTGATATTTCCAGAATTACAAATCCAAAAACACGCCTGCTTTCAGGTCCATTTTCAACCATTTTTCGGTATATGATCATGCATAATTTTTTCCTTGTCGAGACATTAAACATAATATAGAGAAAAAATAACATCACTGAATAATGCTTCATTCATAACTTCATTGTAATTTCAACAGTTTCCTAAAATTCATTCAACATCTACATTCACTAAAATTCATTCAACATCTACATTATCCTAAACTTTAATCAACATCCACATTAACTAAACTCTACATTAACATCACAAGTCTCAATGCTTCTTAGACTTTCTACCCTTTTTCTCCCCATGCGCGTGCAACGGTTTTCTTCCTCGATTGAGTAAGTTTGTCTTGAAATTCACCTTCTCAGTCTCAATTTGCGCAGGTCTTGCATGTCTCTCAAAATATTCATCTGATTGTGTCTTAACTGTAGCTTTCACCTCATTTAGATCCGTAGTGAGCAAGTACATTGTAAGTTGTGCCCGCTCATAGTCACTGTGGAACTGGTCAAGCTTCTTGGAATATCGATCTGGATCCAGCAAGTAATTGATGACAAATAGTCCACAATTAAATCTGTAATATAACAAATAATTACCATGGTCATGATGCGAACAAATAATTATCGAACTTAATTAGAAAAGTGCACGATTGAACAACAACAAAGGGTACCCATTTGGTTGGCAAGCAACATCCTGGCGATATCTAACCACGAAGTCCACAAATGAAAACGCCCCGCAGATATCATCCTTAAGAAACCAATCTAGACCCAATTTCTGCAAATGAAAACATCCCCCTCATCGATATATAACGACAAAGTCGGCAAATGAAAAACAACTAACAACTAAGCAATACGTAAAGCTTGAAAACTTGAAGAACAAGAAGCAAACCAGTTTCTGCATCCTTGCATCATATTCTTCATTATGAGTTCCTCGTAATGAGTCCCAGATTTCAATTTCTTTGGCTTCCATGTTAAAGACCGCCAGATAGAAGTGCTGCAACGTGAGGTTGAAAATTGGGACATGAATATGAAATAATGGACAAACAAACAATAATTATCAATTTAACATAGGAGGGTGAAGCCATTTCCTTTTAGAAAACAACATTACAACATACCTTACTGCAGTAAAGTAGCTCACCAATACAGTATCGCTCATGTATCTTATATGAACGCATCTTAGCCATAAATTGCTCCTCGTTGCAATGACTCGCACGATCCTAGAAAAATAAAACACAGTCACCCACACAAGCTACATGTAACAAAAAATAGATTAATTTCATGACAAGAATAGACAAAGCAGACAACTGTACCGAAACTGAAGGCGGAAAGAACCAAGACAAGCCACCACTGCGACCACAACTTCGTTCTTCTAGTGTCTTGCACAGACACGCCATTTCTATAATCTAATGCATCATCATCACATATACCAAAGTCAGCAATACACGTTCAATCTACTAAATTACACACATAAATGAACTTACCCTTGTTGAAATTTTGGTCCTTGGCAAAAGCTCGACAAAATCTTCACGTAACAAGGAAAGAACCCCGCCACCAACACTAACCAATGTGTCACTGTTATACAATACCAAGTTCAAACAACACAACATTAGAATAAGGCAAATACCAAAAACATCCTACAAATATGATCCAATTTTACTTGTAATGATTTCGGGAGGTACCTTTCGGGAAGCTCACTACTAAAAGCAAATTGAATCATCTTTACTGCCTCCAGAGTCAATGGTGTCTGAACAACAAAGGGAGGAGCACGGTACAAAGGTTGTGCTTTCTTAGCTCTGGGATTTGCCCGTTCGAATGGAGAGACCACATACAAACTAGGCTTCAATTTAGACACACTACGTAGTGCACCTCCCTTTCGCCCCTTTCTTGTTCAAAAACATAAAAACAAAACCAGTTCATTAGTAACCACACCATAAGAACCAATAATTAGAAAAATTAATCAAGTGAAATACCTTCACAGCCTTGGAACAACCATCATTAGCAGCAACACTTTCATCACTCAACAATATGAATTTCTCAACTTGCGACACTTTAGGCTGCTTGCAAGGAGACTTTTTCACAACTTTCACAGAAGGAGATTCAGAACATCTCTCATCTCCAATTTCCCCCTCAGCTTCTCCCGAATTCTCAACTTTGGCAGTCTTGACACATTCCAAGGTAGGAGAAATGGGTTCCCTAGGTTTTTCAACCTCACCCTTCTGATCGTTCTTTTTCAACTCAGCTGTAGGAGAAATGGGTTCCCTAGGCTGCTCCCTTGACAACGGATCACCTACAGTTGCTTTCACTGCCTCTATAAGGGACTTCACTGCAGTACCGATTTCGTCTCTAAAAGCCCGAAATTCGTTCTCCATTTTCACAACCCGGCTCATTAGCTCATTATCTCTAGAAGCAGCATCACCCATTGCCACTCTAAATTCTTGACCAAAGTTGTCAATTCTACCCTCCATGGTACTAAATCGAGCATCAATACGCTCATAGAGAAGCAGCTCATCCCCGTCGGGTTTGTGCCGTTTCCCGTCTCTTTTTCCCCGTTTCCTTGGAGGTGATTTCAAACCGGCATCCTCAGCTGATCTTTTCCCCGAACTGCTGGAAACCTATAAATTAATTAAAAAGGGAACCAAATGTACCATTAGCATGCTCCAACTTGTCAAAAGAATCAAATATACTATCAATCTTACCACTTTTGTTAACAATAACTCCACGTCTCCGCTCTCCCAACTCATCAAATCCAAACTCCCATCAATGGTTTGAAAAATACCATTTGCATGCTCCAAGAATATTAACTACAAAAAAAAAATACTATAATCAACATGATGATTAATCATTACAAATATGTAGAAAGTCGGGATTAGCAATTATTTACCTCCAAAAACAGCAAGCAACCCGGTATATACTCTCTCCTATAAGCATTATGGTCGCAAATGCATTTGACCAATTCATTGAAGCAAAAGGATGCCCAATTCTTCTTCGGAATGTCTGCAACATCGGTGACAGCGTATACCGAAGACAAGGAAATGTCCTCTCTTCTAGTTGGTACTAATAGCACCCCCATTACGTACAAAATAAACATTTGAAGAAATAGATCGTCGCTATCTTTCATCTTCGACAACGCCTTCTGCATTAAACTTGTGGAAATCGCCTGTCGGCCACAATCACGTGTCGAAAACACTCTAAATGGTTCCAGTTCCTCTGATCTTCCCTCCACTTCTTCACCATTCAAGATAATATCAGTACCTCCCTCAGGCACGCCCATAATTCGCTCGAAATCTTTGGCCGAAATATGCACTTCCAACCCATACGCCTTAATTGTGCTTTCTTCCAGATTAAAGCTCTTCACAAGTTTCTCCAACAACTCACGTTGTAGCTTTCTTGCTTTGACTTCAAGAATACGACCAAAGCCACATCTCTTAATGGCCTCTGATTGACAAGCCTCTAAATTTTAGACTAGTGAGAATACTTTCCTAGGAGAACATCGCGTGCTGAAAATTTGATGCCTCTTCGTCTTCATTATAGAACAATTTTAGCAAACTGCAAAATTAAAACAACAGAAATATTATAAGCATGCCTTGAAACACGAATTATAAGCATGCCGAAGAGTACAAACAAAATACAAGTTCTAACTACCAGAAGAAATGAAAACCCCCTACATCAACACCTGAGTACACTAATTAACCATGAAATCCGCCATTGGCATATATAAATTTCACCCAAAACACCCCGCTTTCATTACATTTCACCCAAAATGCAAATTCTCACGGCCGTGACATGACCCGTGACATGCAAAGAGTAGTTTTCATATCTCCAGACAATCTCCAGACAATCACACGGCTTATTCTCACGCCCGTGAGAATTTACAAAGGGGCCGTGAGAATTTACAAAGGGGCCCGTGAGAATTTACAAAGGGGCCGTGAGATGCCCATCATCCATATCCAAAAACACGACTCATCTCACGGCCGTGATACTGTCGAAGGCAACCCGTGAAAACCTTTGGGAAACTGAGAAGTGCGTTTTTACATCCACGGTCTCTCTCACGGCCTATCTCACAGCCGTGATATTTCCAGAATTACATCCACGGTCTCTCTCACAGCCGTGATATTTCCAGAAACCACACACAACTTACAACTTTTGAGAGCTAAATAACATGACCACGAGCATAGCCACTAAGCTTTCCATAACCCATGACACCACCATAAACACTCGCTCTATTTCCATCCAAACTGGCTAAAACTGAAGTCACCCTGATTTCATGAAATAGTTCTTGACTAACACACTCAATTGCACCTTTCATGCAGCCAAGCAAGACCCTTCAATTAACAGTCCAAAATGTAATCAACAAGCAACGGTAACGACACTACAAACTGAAAAGAATCAAACTGAGTATGAACTTTCCTATTCGATTTGATTCCATAAAACACAAATCAAGTCTCTCCAATCAAAAACCCATTCCTTACATCCCTAAAACACAATCAAGACCAAAGAACTAAAGAAGCAAGCAGAACAACCCCAGCACAGTTATTCTCTTCAGTTTGAAAGCAAAGGCAACAACGAAATGAACAACCCCAGCACAGTTTATGGGATTATATAAACCAAGACATCTTCCTAGTTGACACTGAATCCTCCATTCACAAATACCTCCTAGGTCACATCAACGATCTGTGTGAGGAATGAAGTTATATGGTGGATGGCCACAGCTATTTTGCACAAAAAAGTGCAGACTTTCTGAAGCTTCATTAATCACGGAATGACTAAAGGTGCCCCCATCTCAATCAAACTCGGCCGTGACAAAATACAGCACAACCAAGAACTACACTTGAGAGAGCTTCAATACTCATTGCACAAGACGTTAAAGCTAAAGAGAGAGACAAACCAAATCATAGAAGAAGACACTGGAAAAGATGGAGCACATCAGAATTCCCACTTCACACAACTGATAAAACCGAGAGAGGGAAAGGAATATCGCATCTTATATCACCATATCCAATTGAGAATGCACATGAAGAAAGCAGTGGAGAAGCTTCAATTTCAATCCCAAATGGTTACACAGAATTGAGAAATTCTCTCTTCTACTTCCATAGTTCAATCTGGTAAAACGAGCATGGAATTTCAATCCCCCTACCGAAATTTGTAAATCTAGAACATCCCAATATAATCCCTAAACTGATAGCCATACTAACCCGAAAATTGAATAAAATTGTAGAACTGTAGGCATACTAACCAGAAAAAGTTGCAGTGGAGGAGGTAGGTCTTCGTTTGCTATCGATGGGAAGAGGGGGTTCTGTGCAGGGTCTTCGTTTGCTATCGATGGGAAGAGGGTCTTCGTTTGCAATCGACGAAGAGATGCTCGCTCTCGTCGTCCCCTGCTCGCCGCCTTCACTGTCGTCGTCGGAATCCGGCTCGCCGCAGTCAAAGAGATGCTGCAATCGACAAGCTTCTTCTACTCGTCGTCACCCACTGCTCGCCGCCTTCACTGTCGACGTCGGAATCCGGCTCGCCGCAGTCAAAGAGATGCTGCAATCGACAAGCTTCTTCTACTCGTCGTCACCCACTGCTCGCCGTCTTCACTGTCGTCGTCAGAATCTGGCTCGCGTGGAGAGGATCGAAGGAAGAGGATCGAAGGAAGAGTAAACGGCGGTGAGAAGAAGTGAGAAGAAGGCTGCGTGTAAGAAGAAGGCTGCGTTTAAGGTTGATTTCGTAAAAAAATTTCAGACAACCGGTTGTACCGGTTCTCCACCCACAAATAAAATAACAAATTAATAATTTAAATAAAATCTATGGTTGATATAGTTTGAACATAATCTAATGGCTGTAAATGTTTTATAGCACCAATACTATAAAGCACACTAAAATGGCTCGTTGGAATTCTCAGCAGATCTAATAACCGCCAATACCGCTGATGGATTGGCTGGCAAAAGTATCCATAGCAAAAGCCCGGAAGTGGTTAGGGGAACCGCAGGAAAAAAAAAAACCCCCTGGGCTAGGCGCATTTGGTTGTAGTGTTAAAACCACCATAATCAATTATCTTAAGAACCCATACTATCTTCACAGCTAGATAAAGAAGATAAAATTTTCATATCTTACTCCTACCACCGAAAGATCTTTAGAGATTGTATATACTCCATCATAAGCATTGTACAACACATACCTTTTTCATCAAATAAACACGTCCTAAATTTCTTTTACAACTAATAGTGTAACATCATCAGCTTTTTACGGTACAAACTATCAACAATTCTTTCCTAACTTGATCCAAATCAAGAACTCTCCCAACCCTCTAAGCTATCAACATTTATTTCCTAACTTGCTCGTTAATCGTAAAATTAACACTTTTGGACATGGCATTGACAGGGGAACCAGGAACAAAAATACGGGACAGGATAGAATAACAACACCCCTTTTGTTGTTACTGTAACAACAAGGGTATAAGGGTAAAATTACAAGAAAAATAAAAAAAATTAAAACATAAAATCCCTGCGCGATCGTAGTCGCTGAATTCGAGGCGAACGACGGGCGGCGACGGAACCGAGCTTCGCCCGGAACAGCACCGAGAAATAGTCAGGGAAAGGAAGCCCCAAATCGACCTCGCTCATGTACAAAACCCCTCTGTCGCCCCTCACAAACACGTAATCGTGGCTCAGCGCCAGGGTGAATCCGGCGGCGGCGACGGTGGGCATCGGAAGGGAGATCAGCTCGGCGACAATCGGTCGGAACGATTCCACCATTTGGTGGAGCCGCAAGAAGGCCTCGGATGGGGCTGCGGCGGATCTCGCCCAACCGAGATCGAATCCGTTGGAGAAGAATTTGCCCTGGGAGGTGGTGATGAGGACAGAGCCTCTGGTGGCCTGCGATTTTGCTTCGCGGAGAGCAGATAGGACGGCGGCGATGAGAGTTGGTACGGTGGTCGTCGTTTTCACCAGTGAGTGTCAGGATGAAGAAATCGCCGCGCTTCTCTAGAGTACACATCGTGGTCTTCGGTTTGGGGGAAAATGCAGAAAGGAGGATGGTGGAAATTGGAAGAGTGGTGTGTTCTTTGTGGATTAGGGATTTAATAAGAGCAACGAAATGCGAAAGTGTTCCTTTTTAAGGACATATCGGAGAAAATAACAGATCCCATTTTCAGTGCAATTGGATCGGCTCCTTTTTTATATTGCCTGCCTGCACCAAAACTTCACTTTAAGATAACTAAAATGCAACATAATCATAACATTCTGTGGGCTCAAACTCGGGTTAATTGCATTATTAGAGGTGTATTTGGAGGTTTATTAGTGGTATACATACCATAAATACGATAAAATAACTCACAAAAATCAAACCAAAAACCTCCCAATGCATACCACAAATCTCATAAAACAAACAACAAACCTCACAAAGCAAACCACAAAAGTTTCGAAAGCACACCAGAAACTTCTTAATGCAAACTAGAAACCTTCTAATTCAGACCACAAATCCCCTAAAATAAACCAGAACCCCCACAATGCAAACCACAACATTTGCGAAAGCACACCAGAAACCTCATAATGCAAAACCACAAACACAGTAAATCAAACCACAAAAAAGCAAACCATAAACGTCGTAATGCAAACCACAAATATATTAAAACAAACCAGAAACCTCATAATGCAAACCACAAAGTTTTTGAAAGCAAACCAGAAACTTCTCAATGCAAACCACAAACACAATAAAGCAAACCATAAAAGGCATAAAAAAATATGTGAAACATAACCATAAATCTCACAATGCTAACCATAACATCCGGTGATCGTTGACCGTTGACCGGTCAACGAAGACCGTTGACCGAACTCCGGTGACCGTCAGTGAGCGGATTCCGACGCCGATAGGCATATTCCGGCCCCGATGACTAGATTCCGACACCGGTAAGCATATTCCGGTGACCGGCGACCATTTTCCGGCGACCGGTGGCAGAATTCCGGCAACCAAATTTTTGGGCAGAAAATAAAAAAATATTTTAATTCTTTAATTTTATAGATTTTTCATAATGACAATTATACCCCTGCTTTGATTTTACACTAGGTCAACTCATCTAATAAAAAGTCATCACAATCCTAGCTTCCTATTGGTTGGGGACTAGTGTTGTTACAATAACAACACAATGGGTGTTGTTATAGTAACCGGTCCCAAAAATACATGAATGTTGGCACGAAGATCCCTAGAGCTCATGCTTGCACAACAATTGTTGTTGTTTCTCTCATTGAGAAAATGCAAACTCGGTAAATACGGATGAAGGGAACTAGACAACAGGGTCAAGCAGCATCTATATCCATGGTTCGAGGTTGGATACTCCTTTTCTCAACAGTAGATCATACTGATTGATCACCACAAGATAGAGATGGAGCGGCTGGTGGAGGAGTTCGACTACGGCGGGACGGAGGAGAATTGTTTGGACCAATCTCGATTAGCGGTGGAGGGACAACTATTCCCGGCGGCGAAGGTATCTGGAGGGCAGGTGATAGGGATTCGTTGGAAGAAGATGAATGATTTAAGGGGGGCACTTGTTTTTTTTATTTGCGATTAGTTCAATAGTTTAATTTTTGACAATAATAGTAAAATTAGGGTGATATTTAGTCGTTCAGAAAAAAAAAATGAACACTAAGTTTAAGGGTATGGGCACTATGCGGTTGATTTAATTCCCATGCAACTTTTCACTACTATTATTAAATAATCTTCTTTATGGCACTATGAACATTAGCACCTGTGGCCTAATGGATAAGGCGTTTGACTTCTAATCAAACGATTGTGGGCTCGAGTCCCACCAGGTGTGTTGAAAAATAATTCAATTGTCTTTTTCTGTTGTTGTTAAAAGCAGTAATTGTAACAGTTGCGAAAAAAAAAACAATGATTGTAGCAGTTGTGTGTTAGTTACTCAGTTTTATTTTTTCCCTCCATTTAAAGTAGTAGCTATCATACTAGTATGATTTTATATGGTATTTACGAAGAAAAGAAAATAAATAAGAAGAAGAAAAATAAGAACAAACATAGTCAAACAGATAGCATGACAAGAAGAATATTACAGCTTGAAAAATAATTCAATTTTTTTTTGTTAAAAGCAGTAATAAAAGTAGTAATTGTAACAGTTCTGGAAAAACACAGTGATTGTAGCAGTTGTATGTTAGTTACTCAGTTTTATTTTTCCCCTCCATTTAAAGTAGTATCTATCATACTAGTATGATTTTATATGGTATTTACGAAAAAAAGAAAATAAATAAGAAGAAGAAAAATAAGAACAAACATAGTCAAACAGATAGCATGACCGAAAGAATATTGCATCTTAGAGGTCGGTATATCAGTCGCTTGGCTGTGCATATGAATCGTCAATGAGCAACGATAGGTAGCAATGCTCACTAACAAGAGTAAAAACAAAAAAAAATAGTGAAATAAAGAGTTTGGCGTTAGAGAAAGAAAGGGCTTAAATCGGGATAAGACATTGATTATATTCATGTCTGCCCCGTTTTACACGTGGGGCTGGTCTAGAACGGGTCAAGTTTAACCTGCCCCATTGCAAGATAGGGTTTGAAAAATCCATTAGTGTGGGTCTAAATTTTCAACACTAATGATGGACTCCCAAAGTCTTCGACTTCTGACTTCGAAAAACCTTCTTCTCCTCACTGCCGCCACCAAGGCAGAAGATAACATCATTAACCTTGGTGAAGATAGTTTTGAGACAGAGGTCGGCAAAGATCGCTATACCCTCGTCGAATTCTATGCTCCTTGGTAATTAAAATTTTTTTTTATAATTTCTTTGTTGGGTTGGTTATGTTTCCCTATTCCTATTGTATCTCTTTCATCGTATATAGATAGAACTCTTAGCTTTCTATTGGTCATGCTTCAATTTTTGGTTATTTGAAATTTGGGTTTGAACTAATTAACTTTGAGGTGATTACATTAGTCCCATATTCTTTGCCTCCTTTGTTTTACTTGGTTCAACATCCTTTTTCTTTGCCTTTTTGCTTTAATTGATTATGTGTCTCGCTCCTGGTCGGGTTTGTAGAGCTGTATTATTGTTATTCAACAAATAAGGTTATGCAACTTCAATTGCCAGTATGTCAAAATTATACAGTCCCTTGGTGGACTTTTTTTCGGTAATTACAGGTTATCCACTAAGCACTTTCTTGGCCAAGGCAACACAAGAGTGAAAAAATGCAAGACAATGCACTGCCAACAATCATTTCCTTACGAAGAAAAAGGAAAACAAAGGACTCTAAACTAAGTCAAGGACCTTACTACAACTAGACAACTTAAGTGGTTACGTGTAAAAATCAGGTTTTGGACAGCTATATAATTGCACCTCATCCCTCAGCATAATGGCTAGAGCATCCAAAGAACGAAGACTCTCATCAAAGACACGTCTGTACCTCTCTCAGATGAAACTAACACACCACCACCAAAGAGAGCATTCAATCAATCCACTGTTGTCGCCTCCCTTCAGAGCTTTGTTGCACATAAGCTCCATCATATCATCCCATGAATTGGGCATTAGTACTGCTGCTCTCAGAACATCAGAAACAAAATCCTTGGCTAAACTTCGTTCACAAAAAAAATATTGCATAGTTTCACTTACCCGGTCACATAACACACATGTATCTACCGTAAGCATTCCCTAGTTTTTCAGTTTGTCCCTAGTGGTTATTTTGTCAAGGATAACAACCATGATAGAAATATGTTCCTAGGTTGATTAAACTTTCCCCAGAGGATCTTCCACCATATGACCAATGGCTTCTTCATTCTAATAGCATCCCAAATAGTTTAAATTAAAAAGTTAATAAGCTTCTTGCAATGCTAAGTGATGCAACCTCCATTATCAATGTCCATTCTGTATCTCAAATAGGGTATGATCTTTAGTAGCTATTTCCATATCTATGACCCCGAGGAGGTGATTTTGACTTCCCAAATTGAGGCAGCTTTAAGTCTGTAGCGGTATATCCAGCCACCAAGAAGCTACTCCCCTCGTATGAGCAACAACTAGATGATCCTTGCAACACACATAGCATTCCACGACAGCAAGTCTTTTAATCCCTGGCCTACTTTCCTTTTGCTAAGGCAAGGGTCTCCAGTTATACCTTTGCTTTTCCGGAACCATCCCCAAACCAGGAAAAAAAATCTGAGAAAAATCTTTTGATTAGACTTGATAACCTTCTTATGAATGATAAATATACTCATCTAGTATTGAATATGAGTAAAGAATTTATTCCACCAGTTGAAGCTTTCTAGTATATGATAGTTTATGTGCTCTCTAGCATCTTACTCGACTAGTAAGTTTATCAACCAAGACTACAAGTTCATTACTAGACAACTTATATAGACCAGAGGAAGTCAAAAATAATGAACAAGAAGGTGTGTTCTTGAAAACAGAAACTTGCAAAGCATTATACTTAAATTGTTGAGGCATTCCACCAAAAAAGACCTCTCATTTACCAGGATTGCATTGCAAATCGGAAAGCTTGTAAAATTCATTCATAACTCTCCTTACCCCATTTAAAGCAAATGTTGAACCTTCTGTGAAGATCAGGAGATCATCAGCAAAGTTTAAATTAGTAAGTCTCGGCTGATTATAGATAGCAGTTTCGTTCAGCAACCCTATGAATGGCTCCATGGCAATTGTAAATATACAGGAGGGGATACAGGATCCCCTACCAAACACCCTTGGTAGCTCCAAAAAAACCAAACAAACTATTATTTACTAAAATGCTCAAGTATGCAAAATCCAAACAAGGGAATATCCAAGCAAGAAAAAGCTTAGGAAATCCAATCTTCTTCATCACACAACTCAAATACTCTCAGTGCACATAATCAAATTCCTTTTTTAAGTCCACTTTCACTGCACTTCTAGATGGAATCATCTTTCGATTATAATTAGAATAATTTCTTGGGCCATGAGAATATTTTGAAGGATACATATCCCTTGTATGAATGTCGATTGGTTTCTACTGATAATCGAGGGCACAACCTTCTTCAGCCTATTATCTAAAACCTTTGAAATGATTTTGTAAATTATATAGCAAGCTATAGGTCTAAAAACATTTAGTCTATAAGCATTTGGAACCTTAGGAACAAGAGTGAAGAAGTCGCATTCATACCTCTTGGTTTAAACTTCTCCAGGAAATATTTTTGACACCAACAATAGTATCTGGACCAACAACATCCCACCACCTCAGATAGAACCCTATTGTCCTTCCATCCGGTCCAATGGCTTTAGAACCATACATTTTAAACAAAGCTTCTTTAACCTCCTAATCCAAGACTTCCCCACAAAGAGACTGTTGATCTTCATGAGTAAAGCTTCCCAATAAAAAGACCTCAATGATATTACCATCCACCTTAACTTCCTTGTTCACTGTGCCAAATAAGTCCATACAGAACTTAATAGCCTCATTAGAACTATCCTGAACTTTTGTCATCCACTTTGAGCAATAAGTTTTCTAATTTGCTTCCTAGCAATTAGAATTTGAGCAAAATTATGGAAATAATAAGAATTCTTGTCACCCAATGCTAACCATCTAATACGAGAATTTTGCCTGAAAAAATCCTCTTTCTTTTTCAATCGGATGTAAGCTTGAGTCACTTCGTTAAATTATGCTAAGAGTTCCAGAGAAGTGCTTTGCAAAGCATCTTTGTTCAATTTCATGAGTTCTCCCCTTTCAATGAGTACTTTTTCTGTTTTACACCTACGAGTCCAATCCCTGATACTCTATGCTGCCAACTATCCTTTAGACTTAGGTTAAACTGTTGACAGGGACTTTAGGACAGAGCAAAATGCCATAGTGGTTCGAGAAATATGCAGCCAAGATTTCAACCACACAATCAGAAAATTGACGAATGCAATCCACATTCACCATAAGTCTATCAAGCTTCCAGTTAATTGGATTACCTTGTTGCTGGTTAGCCTAGGTAAAAATGGGTCTAGTAGCCTTGTGATCCAAAATCTCCATCTTCTCAACACATTCTCTAAATCAGTCATTCTCCCTAATACAAAAACCTTATTTGATGCCTTGGTAGGATCCAAAATAACAATAAAATCTCCCCTAAAACCCAAGGGAACCCCTGTACCTTCCATTTGCTCAACTATTTAAATGCATATGATGTCTCCTTCTCTTCATTGGAGCAATACACTACCGTGTAGAATAATTGTTCTCCTTACTTTAAAGAGATAATAGAATGAATGAAATTCTCCTCCACAGCTAGCACTTGTTGCTTGACTTTATCATTCTACGCAAGCCAAATTCTTCCCAGTATATGCTTTGAGTAGTTATATGTGAAGTGATAGCCAAGGAACTTCTACCTTATTTCCTCTAATTTTTAGTTGTTGCTCTGAACTCTTGTTTCAAGTAATGCAAACAAATGAATTATATGTACTTTGAAGTGTTGTAGCACAAAATCGCGCTTCGAGGGACCATTAAAGCACCTAGTGTTCCATATTAGTACTGTCACCTTAGTGACTCCCCCTTACTTCTCAAACCCTCCCTTCCTATTTTCTTCTAAGGAAGCTCCTGTAACCGCTGGTGGACCTTTAATTTTTCCCTTAAAAAGCAATATATGGTTCCCTGATAACCATTTATCTTCATATATTTAGTCAAAAATCTTATTTGGAATTAGAAATATGTCCAATACGGTTCTTTTTTGTGGCAAATCGACCAATGCAATCCTTCAATAATATTGTTACGACATTGACACATTGGCAATCATAACATTTTGGAAATTACCGGGATTACGTATCTTCATTTGATTATTTGTATTAGTTATTACTTGTCATTATGTAGGGTTAATATCAATATTTAGATTTGTTCTAGTTGGAATAGGATTAGTGGTAATTTAGTAGCACATTTCTTGTGTTTATTTCTTTGAAATTTCGAGTTGGAAATGTGATGCCATACTCTCTTCATGCCTATTTTAATCCATCCTCGACCATTCATTTGCTCATTTTCAACTGTAGATCAACTTATTTTCTTTCATACTAAAACTCTACAGATTGACTTTCCCTTTGTCATGCCCCGAACTATGTTTAATAGCCCCCGTTTTCACCGTTGAACTTACTGGTTTTCCCAAGTGTGGGGGAACTTTTCCCTTTGTAATTTTGAGATCCTTCTGGCATTTCCAAAAATTATATTTTGGTTTGTTTTGAAAAAAATTTCTGGAGTGTTGATTGTATCTCATTTTTGCAGGAGAAAAGATAAGGTGAAGGGTATTGAGTAGGGAGGAAGCTCCAACCCACCTCTTAGAGCTAGTTTTGGTATCTTCTAGTATGCCAAACATACTTGGCATAGGTTTAGTCGAGATACAACAGAGGTGAGGGATGAACGAACAATGGAGCCTTAGGTGGTACAAGAGGAACACCCGCACAGGATTCTGAGTCCCAAGGAGAAGAGGTCGAAAAACAACCTCAGGGTCACTAGAGGAGAGACCCGAGGCGGAGATGCCCCACATTGATCATTCGTTCCTCCAGGCTGTCCCATTCCTCAACCGGGAGCGTCTTCAATGATACTAGATCATGGAGACGGGGGAGAGCGAATGCCTCAACTGGTTGATATTTCCCCAATTTGGAGTGGAGGGTTTGATCTGCCTAGGATCTCGGATCTAGTATGGCTCAGAATTTTAGAGATCAAAGAAAGGATCTACCGAGTTCTCACCCTAGAGTTCTTGAGTATGCTACAGATTTTGAAGATCAAGGGATCTGCTGCTGAGGACAGTCTCCAGATTCACTTCCATTTGGGAGGAGTAAAGCGAGAGATTTTGGTGAGAGAGTTTACTTTAGCTCTTGATATCTACCCTCCGAAATTCATTCATGAACACTACCCTCGTGATTGCCCTCCAATAAAGTTGGCTTGCTCAAACTGTAGTGAGGCCTCAATCATAGACTTACACTCCTCCATATTGTGACTCGACTTACCTCACCAATGATATTTCACGTGTTGCTTTTCATTGCCTTTCATAGATGATGCAAATTGATCAATTTTCTTCGAGAGTTCTTGTATATGAGCTGCTAACAAAGATAGTTCTTCAATCGTTAATAAACTTATGTTCTTCACATTCTTACCTCTTCTTCTGTCGCCCCAATAGTGGCTATTTAGGGCCATCTCTTCAATTAGTCTTTGAAGTTCACCAACTTCCTTGTTCCTGATGGCACCTCCACTAGCCGCATCGATGAGGCTCCATGACTCCCTTGTCAAATAGTTATAAAATCTTTCCACTTGTAACAGATCGGCGATGCCTTGGTGTGGACATTTGAGTAGAAGTGATGTAAACATTTCTCATGATTCAAACAATGGCTCATCTTCTTCTTGACGAATCATAGTAATCTCTCTTCTCATTAAGGCATTCGTAGTAATCTCTCTTGTCACATAGATCCGCCCACGAGGTGATGTAGTGATGAGGATGGTTATTGAACCATTGCTTTGTCGAATTGACTATTGAGGAACCCTGTTTATATTAATTCCATTTGCCAACTCATAGAACGACTTGATATGTGTGTGGGTGTCTTCACTCATCATCCCATTGAATTGAACAGCACTTTGAAGCATCAAAATAGTGCTCGACTTTATCTCATAGTTGTTGTCCGACATCGATGGGTGAAGAATAGGGATTGAACACTATCCATACTTGGCCTTGAATAAGTTCCCATTGTTCTAGACCTTGGTAGAACTTGAGGTTGATGTTGTTGGTCCTCCATTGGAGGAGGTTGATGTCTCACAAATCTTCTTAGATTCCGAAGGGTTCTCTCGATTTATGTATCAAGAGGTAATATCTCTAAAGAATCCCTTCCTCGCATATAAGAGTGCTACAAGATACAAACTCAACAACCAGTAACGTACAAAGTTGGATAACAAAACTCAAAACTCTAAAATAATATAAATACAAACAAAGAAAACAAAGACTAAACTAATAACTCGATGGTTTTCTACTAGTTACCGAGGTTCCCTGGCAACGGCGCCAAAAAGCTTGATCGATTCGTTCCGTGCAGGTCATTGTCATTAGTTTGTGTATCAATAACTAACCCATTATATTCCAAGTTTAACCTAAAATGCCATTTTCATATAGTGGCAATCAAGGTCATATTCATTTAGGTGCCGGTACTCTAGCCTACTTCCCACATTGTTGTTATCTAGCCAATCGGTTTAAGTGTTGTGTTGGAGGATTCAAGTGAAATAACTAGTAGAGAGAATAAACAAGGATAAAAGTAGGTACATCGGGTAACTATCCCTTGTCCTAGCCTAGGTTTATCATTCAAATGTCGAGACATGTTGGGTTAAGTGAATGTGGTGAGTGGGCTCTTTTTTGTGGGCCTTCATGATTATCCACACGCCTCCGAGTACCCCCTGCCTACCTCATGTTCACCTCGGTATAGGCTCACGTATCTGGGGTTTAAGAACTTCGCTCCTTCAATGGGTACTACCCACCGTCCACACCGAGGTTTCATCCTGGGTTCCATCTAGGAAGGCATTCTCGTGGCAAGGATTCGGTCACCTCATCCACCACAAGACCCTATTCATTCATCTAACCCTAATTTCCTAGATGGCGCATACCCGTCTAACCATAAAACTCCATACCCAGCTTAGAAGCTCGAGTATGCTAGTAGAGAAGTTATGGTCACTTAGCCAAGCAAAATTTAAGCTAGAGAAGCATTAAAATCAACTAGAAAAACACATTCATTCAAAAACCTAACATATTCATTCATTATAATATCCCTAAAACTAGAGTTTGGGGTTTAGAACCCCTAGTACCTTAAGAGATTACTCCATAAAGGAGGGAAGAAGATTTCGGGAAGGATTGATGTTGAAGAAGATGGCTCCTCTCCTTTAGCTTCTCCTCCTTCTCCTTCTTCTACTCTTCTCCTTCCTTCAACTTCTCTCTCTCTAAACAAGAATTTCTATCTCCAAATAAGCTCTCCTAAAATGGGGGAAGGGGTCCTATATTTATAGACTCAAGGAGGATAGACAAGTTCACAGCCGAGCAGGGGGAGATCGCGGTTGTGATCTTTTCCTTCGAGACCGCGATCTTCAAGTGTCCCTGTTTTGGTATTCATCTTTTGGGAGTTCACGGGCCAACTTCAAGGTTGTGATCCGTGAATTGCGGCCTCGAACTTCCTCGTGGTTAGGTAAGGCGGTGACCGTGATCCGTCATCGAAAGTTTATGTCTTCTCTTGGGTGGCTTCCTCACGAAGTTCACGCCCAAGGGCTCCAAGTTTGCAACCGCGAACTATGGTCCTCATGTCGTGATCTTCTCTTCTGCTTCACGATATGATGTCTTGGCCGAGTTCTTCCACGTCCATGCTGTGATCTTCAGTTTCCTGCCATTTTGCTACACTTGTGCCCTTTTCGTACCTAATTCACATATATTGTCTAAAGCACACTAAAATCACGACATAATCAAATAGGAACGAAATAGAGATGCAATTGATGATATTCTTCTGATTATGCACATGAATTAGCAGGAAAAAATCTAAATATGAAGGGTAAATAACACCAATTTAGGTGGGTGATTCAGATGAGGAAGCAGATGTTGTCTATACCTCTTATTCCATTTTTGGCACCTTAGGAGAAATTTCTATATATATTTTCCCATTCCTAGTACAGGCTAACACCAATTTAGCTCAAACTTTGAATTAAACATAAACCCACACTCGTAGCATTCAATCCATACAATCTATCACATCTTTAAGGCTAGGGTTCACATACCCAAGTGAGAAGGAGAACTACTCCATATCTAGACTAGGGATTACAATTGACTTGTCCGTGAGGTGTGCAAATGACCCTGTAAGTTTTCGATCTTCACCATCACTGGCAAATATTCACAGTCTTCAGTCCGTGTGAATCGCCCCATGCTCGCGACTTTTGGCTTTTTGTCCTTTTCGATCCACTTTCGCTCTCTTTTGTCCGACTTTCGCTCCCGAGGTCAATTCCACCTATTAACACCCGAAACATACTAAAACATGAACAAATCTAGGTAAAATCAAACTTCAGACTATGCAAACGTTTCAAACGCCACAAGAAAATGGGGTGTAAACATGTCTAATTAAGCATGCATCTAGCGATACAAGCAAAAAAGGGGAGAAAATGGGAAAGACCATAGTTTAAGGATGCAAGTTCTCGACCGAGAAGTTGAGGTCAAAGGACAGAAAGTTTTGATACACGGGTTGCAGGCTGCATTGAATGAAATCATGAAAAAGATCACAACCGCAAGACAAAAATTATGCCCCCGTTATCTTTCCCACCTCGATCGCGATCTTCCTTGAGATTTACAGCGCCTATAAATAGATGAGCTGCTAGAGAAAGAAAAGAGAGCAGACCTATAGTGAGAAAATTAGGGATTTGAGCTGCTTTTAGACAGAGAAATACCTTGGGAGACCTTTATTGAAGATCCAATCCACCCAAGGAGAGAAACACCTTGGGAGACCTCTCTTCTAATTTGTATTTTCTTTCTCTCTCTATGACTTGAATCTCTAATGGTTGCTTAGGAAAGATGAACCCTACATTGTAGTTTGTTTATGTATGGATTTATGAATTGATATGTTTGTTCTAGTGATTTTTAATGCTTCATGTATGCTTAATTACGCTTGGGTAAGTCACTCTACTCTTCCCCATTAGCCTGCAACTGAGCCATCGCTAGGCCAAAGTTTTAGGGTTAGACTGGGTAGGGCCAACTAGAAGATTAAGGGAAGATGAATATTCTTAGGGTCTTGTAGTGAACAAGGTGATCATACCCATGCTACAACAACACCTTCTAGACGATGCTTTAGGGGTATGCAAGTGTGTATCGATCTGTCTCTTTAGTGTGCACGATAGATAGAATTCATTGAAATGAGCTAAATTTGTAATGCTCTAGATACATGAGCTTTAACTGAGGTGACAATGGGTCTTGGGGGGACGTACTCGGAGGAGTGGGATAACGACGAAGGCCCACAAGATTAGAGAGCTCACACACCATATCGATAAACCCAACATAGCAACTATAGCTAGGGGAATTCAATCCTAGGCAATCAACTCATTTCTAGCGGTCTTCAAACCACTTGGTTGGTTGTTAATATTTGTTTTACTTAGGTTACAATAGCTAATTCACCCAACCTTCTGATTTTATTACATAATAGTTCGGAGCGAAGCAATAGTAAGCTTAGGGTTCCCTTCTAATACGACCAAGTTACTTTACTACATCCCTAGTGTGGTTATACTTGGCTTACTTAGGAGTGTCTAGTGAGTGTGCATCGAATTATAAATTTAAAGCTCGATCACAACACCATTAACCTTCCTTGGGTTTGCATAGGAGACTTCAACCGAATTTGAGGAGGCCAAGAAAAGAATGGAGGCATGCCTCTCTTTGAATGTATGGTGGCATATTTCAAAGAAGTTATTGAGGAATGTAATATGGTAGATTGTGTGTTTCATGGTTGTATATTTATGTGGGATGATGGAAGGATTGTAGGCTTTGTCAAAGAGAGGTTAGATTGACGTGTTTCCATACCTCAATGGCAGAGAGTTTAAACATATTTTTTAAGTGGATCATTCACCTAGATTCAGTTATGACCACTTGATGTTATTTATCCATATATTTAGGGTTTTTTAGGTCATTCAATTGTCTCACTGATTTATAATTCATCAAATGGATCACTAATATGTTCCTCGGAGAATATTATGTCATTTTAGGGTGTATTAGATGATACATACATTTTAGGTACGAAAATGGATCACAAGTGTAGGAAAATGGAAAAAATGAGAGAACGTAAAGTCAGACCATAATCTTCTAAGCCATTAACGAGTAAAGTTTCTGCATCAAAGATCACGACCTCTCTCCCTCAGATCACGGCCGCGAACTTCTGGCCTGCAGGCGTGAACTTGCCCGAAATAATAAAATATATAAATAGGGGGATCCTTCCCTTTTTACATGAGAGCTGAAATGAGAAGGAGGAGGAGCCAAGAAGGAAGGGAACTCTCCCCCATCTCTATTTTTCTTCCAAATTCTTCCATGTATCTTCTTCCCCCTTTATGGCTAGTTACCTAAGGTACTAGGTATTTAATCCCCAAACCATAGATGTAGGTTTTACTATGTAGATGGAATTTTGTTGGGGTTTGTGAATAAATGAGTTTGCCAAGAGTTTATATGCATTATCTATGTTGAACCTTGTCTCTCCAATTCTTTTCATGGTAGTCTAATACTTAGAAGTGCATGAATTAGACTAGATTTGAGCGGTTTGGCTTGTTAGGGTATATGAATGATCTAGGGGCCCAATTGGTGGACGAGTTGACAAACCCTTACATTCAGGATGCCCACCTAGGCAATACTAGATCGATGTGTGCATGACCATCAACATGTCAAGATAGTGTGCATATAGGTTGAACCTATTGTAAGGGTCTAAACTGATAGACCGATAATTACACACATTTTCACCCCTATTCTGAAGCCGTTCGTGATGAGGAATCTCGTGTTTTAAGCCGATTTCACGCTAGGGTACGTGTTTATGTCATATTTCAGGTCCCGGCGTTGGAATCGAGGCGGAGGAACGAGTTCTGGGTCGAAAGGAGTGAAGTTGGGACAAATTAAGCCGCAGGAGAAAAATACCCGGTCAGGTGGCCGAATACCCGACCGGGTATTCACCGTTTTGGGCGCCCGAGAAGCAGAGAGGGGCCCGGGCAGAATGCTAAAATCCCCGGTCGGGGATTATTGAAAGCGACCGGGGATTTTCCCTGAAGACGAAACGGTGCGCTGCGATAATACCCGGTCGAAACCCAAGATACCCGACCGGGTATTTCGACCGGGTATCGCGACCAGGCAGTCAATTTAAGGAGAAAGAAGGCCAACATTGAAGGGTTCCGAGTTTTTGAGAGAGAAAGCGATACCTAGAGAGAGAAAGCGACGAACCAGAGTTTCCAAGCGTCATAGATCGATCTTCATCACCATTGGAGTCCGGCTTGAGCTTGGAGAAGTGCGATTAAACGTCCAGGAGCAGAAATCCAACTTCACAGTATGATTTCCGCGTCTGAATCTGCTTTTGTTTCTTTCTCTATGGAGTAGTTTCCCCATTCATCTGGGTATGGGGAACCCTAGATTTGTATGCTAGGTCTGATTGTATGAACCCAAGTACAGAGTTTGTGAATTGATTATATTCGATTGAGGTTTGAATGATTGAATGACTTGAATCCTGATCAAATTCCTGTTGTTTCTGCTTTGACCTAGAATGAGAATATCTGCCTAGGTTGATAGAGTACCCTTAATCGAAGGTGGCGAATTGGTGACTTTAGTCGAGGAGCCAATTCGCTATTCTGTACCGAATTCAATTCGGTAGTGGAGGTTTGGTTCGTTAGGGCCTCAATCTGTTTACTCCGGTGGAGGTTAGTCGCCCGCTAGAGACTCAGATTGAGAGGGTCGGGAGACCTTTAGTCGAGACTTCAGGCTAATTAAGAACCTTCCGCAGTATAACTTTCATGAAAACTAAACTTGGTAAATTGCAATCCGACTTAACTGCAGTCTAGGGGGAACCATATCCGGGTGACCTCTCTTGACTTGACAACAACCGTTTACTCGCTTTGTGTTTTTGTTTTCTTGAGTTTGCACTAAAAGTTCACTGCTAAATAACGAGGATTCACCGAGTAGTCATCACGTCTAGGACCCGGGTTGACAATAAAACCCAAACCCGCTATACTACGCTTTAGGAAGTGGTTGCACTTGGCCATTTTCTAGAGTGACAGTAGGAGTGAGTCAAGTTTTTGGCGCCGTTGCCGGGGACGGCTAGGTTGTTGAAGAAAAGTGATTTCTGTTACTTTTGCATTTTCATTTTTGCATTGAGTGTTTGTTCCTTCCCACTTGTGCCTTCACGGGTTTGCATTGCTTGATTGTGTGCAGATAGTGCATGACCTGTAGCCAGTCGGGAGGTTTACTGCCGTTGAATCCTGAGATTGAGCGCACCTGCAAACAACTTTGGAGACAACAGCGAGCTAGACTGGCTACGGTGGAGCGCAGAGACGGCCAATTGAGCAGCGACTCCGAGGACGAGTACGAGATGGAAGGCGATCAGAACCCACCTCCTCAGAACCAGATCCTGGGGAACGACCCAAACCCCCAGGGAGCTGGAAACCATCATCATCCACCACCACCGGGTCCCACCTTGGAGTACAACTATACTCCACGGATTGCTGACATCCGCCCATTCCTGCAAACAACTTCGAGATCAAGCCATGCTGGATTCAACTCATCACATCCTCTATCCAGTTCCATGGCTTGAAGGATGAGGAAGCCCGGGTACATCTTTCCCGTTTTTTGCAGCTGACGAACGGGTTCAAGCTGAACGGTGTCCCGGATGACGCAATCCGCCTTCACCTCTTCCCCCATTCTCTGGCGGGGAATGCTAAGAGGTGGTTGGAGACCCAGCCCCCATTGTCCATCACCTCTTGGGACGATCTGGCTGACAAGTTCGTGCACCGGTATTATTCGGCATCGAAGACCACGGAGATTCAGCGGGAGATCACTCACTTCCGCCAAGAGCCAGATGAGTCACTTCGTGATGCATGGGAGCGGTACATGGGATACTTCTGGCAGTGTCCCCATCATGGCTTCAGCGATGCTTTCACAGTAGGGAACTTCTACAGCGCCCTCACTCCAGACAGCCAGAGGGTGATTGAGTCTCTATGCCCAAGAGGTGATATCCTTACTAAGACTCCACCCGAGCTGAACCAGATCATCAGTACCTTGGCTGCCCGAGACCATTCCTGGGGGCAGAACAACAGAGGCAGGAATTCTCGGGACCGGGGTGTGCATGCTATGGAGGCCAGGTCCGGGTTAGAGCAGCAGGTGGCTGAGTTGGTGCAGACATTGAAGCAGCCTAACAGTCTCCTTCCGGGCCGAGGTGTAGCTACGCCTCCAGTAGCTCAGTGTCAGTGGTGTGAGAGCCCGAATCACCTGGTGGAGGATTGTCAGTCCATGAGGGAGTCCTCTACTCCCCAAGAGCAGGTGGACTTCATTGCAAATGCTCGGCGCCTGGACCCATACAGCAACACCTACAATGAAGGATGGCGCCAGCATCCCAACTTTGCCTGGAGCAGCAACGCCAACAAACCACCTGGTTTCCCAGCACCAACAGGTGGTTTCCAGCAGAGGCAGCCCTTCCAGGCTAGGCAGGGGCCACCACCACAGCAGCAGCCCTACCAGCCTAGGCAGGGGCTGCCATTCCAGCAGCCCCAGCGTCAGTATGCCGAGCCAGCAGCAGCCCCAGCTCCAGACAATCAGATGGCTGATCTGAAGAATATTTTGGCGACATTCATGACCACCAGCCAGGCGAATTTCACGAGGGTGGACCAGAGCATAGCCTCTTTGGAGGCAGGACAGAGGAACCAGGGTGCTATTCTGCAAGATCTCCAGCACCAAGTCGGTGTCCTAGCGCGTCAGCTTACTGCTCGGGCCCCGGGGACTCTACCTGCCACCACCATCCCCAATCCACGGGACCCGCACGAGCAGCTGGATGCCATTTTCACCAGGAGCGGCAGGCCTACATCAGCTGATCTTGCCCCGACCAGGCAGGAGGAACCACTGCCTGCTTCAGCACTTCTAGCCGGTGATGCAGAAGTGCGGGTGGAGAAGGAAGCCCCTGCTCCCAAGCCACAACCAGTGGTGAAGGAGCACGTACCCCAGCTCCCCTTCCCCACTCGCCTTCACAAAGACAAGCTGGAGACTGAGTTTGCCAATTTTATGGCAATGTTGAAGCAGCTCAACATCAGCGTACCATTTGTGGAGGCACTGTCGAAGATGCCCAAGTACGCTAAGTTCATGAAAGATCTCTGCACCAACAAGAAGAAACTTGGGGATCTCTCGATAGTGGTGCTGAGCGAGGAATGTTCTGCTGTCCTGCAGAACAGGCTGCCCGAAAAGCGCAAAGACCCAGGGAGTTCTACTATCCCTCTTACTATTGGCAACATGCATGTAGGAAAGTCCTTGGCGGACCTAGGCGCTAGCATTAATGTCATGCCATACAAATTGTTCAAAAAGCTAGACCTAGGTGAACTTAGCCCTACTAGGATGAGCATTCAGCTAGCTGACCGTTCCGTTGTGCATCCTAGGGGTATCATAGAGGATCTGCTTGTTAATGTGGGTGCATTCACATATCCTGTTGATTTTGTTATTCTGGATATAAATGATGATGTGGATGTGCCTTTGATTCTGGGTAGACCATTTCTTGCCACCGCCAAGGCACTGATTGATGTGCATGATGGTAAACTGATCTTGCGTGCTGGGAATGAACAGGCTACTTTTTCTGTGACTGAGTTTGATCATTGTGCTATGATTTCTGTATCACCTGTGCATGTCATTTCTGACCAGGTACACGAGCCTGTTGTGTGTCCTTCTGCACCTCTCATTTTGCAGGATCCGCCTCTCACCCCTTCGCCGCCACTCACTCCAGCCTCACTGCCACATAAAACGCTCAAGGAGGAGTGGCGGCCGAAGCAGCAGGTTGCTAAGCCTGCACGGAAGAAGGGTGGAGACCACTACGAGCTGGTTCCACCCCCTGCACCACGACCACCCTGGCCATCCGAGTACTCACTCGCCTGCATCTTGCCGGATGGCCAGGTCGAGCTGACCACTGCTGGTGGTTGCAACCGTCGGGTGCACGGTCACCACCTGAAGCTGTACCTCAAGAGCGATGTGGATCCGCTCTTGGAGGTACCTGTTCCTGCACCCCGCTGAGTATCCACCATGGGCGTCCAGCTAAAAGACGGTAAAGAAGCGCTTGTGGGGAGGCAACCCCACCACGGTTTTCATTTATTTGTTTTGTTTCGAGTCGGATTGCGAATTGGTTTGTTTTTGGTGTTTTCTTTTGTTTTGGATGATGTACTATTGGGATGACCATTGGACCTAACATATCGTGTTTGAGATCTTTGGTTTCCTTTAGCTGTGCTTGTGTTCCCGACTGGTCCTCTCTCCAGTCCGTTCCATGCCGACTGGTCCATTTCCAGTCCCCTGCAGTCTGTGCACACCGGTAACATCGTTCCCCTTTCCTTCCCTCTTCTCCATTGAGGGCAATGTCGATCTTAAGTGTGGGGGGGATGTTTATCTTTTTACTGCATTAGCTCTGTTTGTGTGCTTGGAGCCTAGTCCACTGTCCAAATTTTTAAATTTGAGGGCTCCAAGTACGTGTTCCTTGCAATTGCCTGCTCAGCATGCTTTGAATTGACAGTCTCTGTAGTGATTTGCAACCTAGGGAGGTAGTGTAGCACTATGGAGGATGTTGATGCATTTAAGACGTCTCATTTCTTCTTCATATTGTGTTGGTTGATTGAGTGAATTAGTGATCTTAGGACCCTTGAATTGTGTGGTGTTGTGGACTCTCTGCCGGTCATGGACTCTTGTATCATGTTTTGAAAATAACAGGTGCTCGAAATGTGCTTTAAAATAACGTCTCCCGTGCGAATAGGGCGAAAGTGTGTAAGGGGAGACGGGAATCCGTTCCCAATTTCCACCTACTACCTCCAGCCCCCTTACATGTCTTTCCCCCACACGAGGCTCGAGACACCCGCTCCTGGCATGGCCGGTAAGAGTCGGGCTCCCGCAAAACCTTTACTAGGTGGGAGCCCCCATTTTCTGCAGAAACAGGTTGGAACCCGTGAAAAAAGAAAACAAAAACAGAAAAACAAGCAAAAAGAAGAAAGAAAAGGGTTCCAACCATCTTCAAAAAGAAAATCGAGCACCTTGAATTAATGTGAGTCCATGATCTTTTGTTTTTGAGAGTCTCTTCATCCACGATTCATTTGTCCTCTGTTCACTATTTGCCATGAGACCGACTCGAGACTAGTGCTCTCGCCGAAGAAGCTATGAGATGAATTGTGCGTCGGTTGACCTCGTAAGTTGCTAAATGATCTAGGAAGTCCTCTACCTACGATCGAGGTTGTTTGTTGCTATAGAGGTCTGGAGAGCTGCATTGGTTTGAGTTAGGTTTGCTTGGGGACAAGCAAACGGTTAAGTGTGGGGGAGTTTGATAGACCAATAATTACACACATTTTCACCCCTATTCTGAAGCCGTTCGTGATGAGGAATCTCGTGTTTTAAGCCGATTTCACGCTAGGGTACGTGTTTATGTCATATTTCAGGTCCCGGCGTTGGAATCGAGGCGGAGGAACGAGTTCTGGGTCGAAAGGAGTGAAGTTGGGACAAATTAAGCCGCAGGAGAAAAATACCCGGTTAGGTGGCCGAATACCCGACCGAGTATTCACCGTTTTGGGCGCCCGAGAAGCAGAGAGGGGCCCGGGCAGAATGCCAAAATCCCCGGTCGGGGATTATTGAAAGCGACCGGGGATTTTCCCTGAAGACGAAACGGTGCGCTGCGATAATACCCGGTCGAAACCCAAGATACCCGACCGGGTATTTCGACCGGGTATCGCGACCAGGCAGTCAATTTAAGGAGAAAGAAGGCCAACATTGAAGGGTTCCGAGTTTTTGAGAGAGAAAGCGATACCTAGAGAGAGAAAGCGACGAACCAGAGTTCCCAAGCGTCATAGATCGATCTTCATCACCATTGGAGTCCGGCTTGAGCTTGGAGAAGTGCGATTAAACGTCCAGGAGCAGAAATCCAACTTCATAGTATGATTTCCGCGTCTGAATATGCTTTTGCTTCTTTCTCAATGGAGTAGTTTCCCCATTCATCTGGGTATGGGGAACCCTAGATTTGTATGCTAGGTCTGATTGTATGAACCCAAGTACAGAGTTTGTGAATTGATTATATTCGATTGAGGTTTGAATGATTGAATGACTTGAATCCTGATCAAATTCCTGTTGTTTCTGCTTTGACCTAGAATGAGAATATCTGCCTAGGTTGATAGAGTACCCTTAATCGAAGGTGGCGAATTGGTGACTTTAGTCGAGGAGCCAATTCGCTATTCTGTACCGAATTCAATTCGGTAGTGGAGGTTTGGTTCGTTAGGGCCTCAATCTGTTTACTCCGGCGGAGTTTAGTCGCCTGCTAGAGACTCAGATTGAGAGGGTCTGGAGACCTTTAGTCGAGACTTCAGGCTAATTAAGAACCTTCCGCAGTATAACTTTCATGAAAACTGAACTTGGTAAATTGCAATCCGACTTAACTGCAGTCTAGGGGGAACCATATCCGGGTGACCTCTCTTGACTTGACAACAACCATTTACTCGCTTTGTGTTTTTGTTTTCTTGAGTTTGCACTAAAAGTTCACTGCTAAATAACGAGGATTCACCGAGTAGTCATCACATCTAGGACCCGGGTTGACAATAAAACCCAAACCCGCTATACTACGCTTTAGGAAGTGGTTGCACTTGGCCATTTTCTAGAGTGACAGTAGGAGTGAGTCATAAACCATATCCCTAGTATTGCAAACCTGATCAAGGTGGCATTGGGTCAGATAATCATATTCAGAGGGGGGTAGTTGCATGACCATTGAGCTATTCCTAACCTTAGTGAGTCCCGCACCTTGTTTCCCACAAACCGACCGAATTACCTTTTGATTGATAGGCCTAATATCTAGGGTGAGGGTGATGCCTGAAAGTACCTGCTTTTATCTTTGCTTTCTTAACCAATCATTTCCATTTGTTCTGCCAAATAAACCTAATCTCGATCGACTAGATAACGACCGAGTGAGAACCAGCATAGGCTATCGAGACCCGTGGAATACGACCTTGGTCAACCACTATATTGACAATATCATCTTGAGTTATACTTGGATTAAGCTGGGACCTCTAATAACCAATTGAATATCGCAGAGTTGTTAGTTTAGTTCTGCTTATATATATATACTAGTTTGATCTTATTTTGTTTTGTTTTTGTTATCCCACTTTGTACAACACAGGTGTTTGAGTTTGTGTTTTGAAGTTGATTTGTACCAAAGAAGAGACTTTTTTAAAGCGATGCCTCTTGATACTGAGATTGAGAGAATCCTTCGAGGAATAAGAAGAATAAAAAGACTATAAACTAAACAAATGGCAGATCAACAACCTCAACCACAACCGAGGACAAGGAAATTGGTGTCCTTGTCTAGGCCAAGTGTGGAGAATGTGCAATCCCCTATTCCTCATCCAACCCTCCCCAACAACAACTATGAGATCAAGTCGGGGACGATATCAACGCTTTAGAACGCGATTCAATTTCATAGGTTGATGAGTGAAGATGCACATGCTCACATCAAATCGTTCTATGAGCTTATGGATGGTATCGAGGTTAATTGAGTCTCTCAAGAGGCTATTCGACAAAGGCTTTGCCCTTTCACATTGAGTGGTGCGACGAAGCAATGGTTGAAAAGCCATCCTCATCATTCAATGACTCTCGAGAGGATTTGTGATGATGCCATATTACACATGTTTTTTCCGACATTTTTTAACCATTTGGCTTAGCTCTTGATTGCTTTTTCGCCCATTTTACGCAAGGTAGTTCTTGTTGATGATGTTTCAGGTCCTGACATGTAAATAGAGACTAAAACCTAGGAAAATTATCTATGTTTCAGGTCCAATTCACAATTTTCCCTTGTTGACTAGAAGAACTAAAACCTAGGAAAGTTATCAAATTTCATGAAAACACCTTATAAGCTGTTATTAAATTAAAATACACATCCAAATAATTGTTAATAATACTAATTAGTCCTAAATTAATTCCCAAACTTGTACTGATCTTCTTCCAATTTTATAAATTTTTAAACTAAATTTACCGAGCCTACAAGGGTGTCGAATAATTATAAATCGCTTAAAAATTTATTCTGGAAATTATTGATGCTTTAGCAACTACAACTGTTTGTCAGGAAAAACCCAGAAAATTCGTCACTAAAGCCCCTAACATGTGCCTACACAAAAACTCGCACTAAACCCAAACTAATTTGAAGGGAATCGCATTTCCTTACATCTGGGACATGCTTAGACCCCCAATGAATCAATTTGAACGAGGTCTCCTTGAATCAACTCGTCCAACTCTTTAGAATGATCCTTAATCGCCTCCAACTTCAAGATTTAACGATCTAAAGTTACTTATGAAAGATTACAAGTCTAGAGGAACGACGAGTTGGAGAGATTTTTGTCGGTATTTCAGCTTTTCGGCGAACGAGGCGGATAACCCGGTTGTTTCTTCTTCTCTTTTCCCTCTTCCGCCTTCTTCCTTACTCCTCTCCTCCCCTTCCTTCGTATTGTGCTCGTTCAGAACGTTTTGGTGGATTTAGGAGATGAAAAAAACGTAAATGGAAAGAGAGCAGAAAATTTGATATCTTATATATTAGGTTGAACACTAGCACGGGACACGACTGTATTACCTCCCCGTGTTCTCTCCATCCGTCGCGCCTCGTTCTGATCGTTCGTAGACATTTTACGGAACCGAAGTGACACGGCCTTGCAACACGGGCGTGTCCAAGCCGTGTTATGCTTCATCTTTTATTCCCTCCGTGATGATGCGTCCTCCAACCCTCTTTAAAACGAGCATTTAATTGAACACGATTAGATGACACGGGCGTGTTCACTAACCGTGTTCAAGCCTCTACTGTCTTGTGAACTACTTTGTCAAAATGGCACACCTAACGAACACGGCCTACCAACACGGTCGTGCTTCAGCCCTTGTTCTTGCATGTGCTTCCTTCCTCAAATGCTTTACCATTTCATATCATCCTCCGACTCGTCGATCGAACCTTAATTGAACCTAAGACCCGAACTCGGGGTGTTACATTTCCTCCCCCCTTAAAACAATTTTGTCCTCAAAATTGAAACTGTTAACTCGGGCTTTGGCTAAACTTACTTTACCTAGCTAGAGGGTATCACATCTCCCCCCTCCCTTAAAAAAATTTCGACCTCGAAATGGGTATCGTAAGGTAAGTACGAAACACAAAACATCGTTGCTAATTACTATTGAATATATTCTCCAATCCCAACAAAACACCGAACTAACTGAATTGGTCAAATGAACAACTCGGGGTACTTCTCTTTCATGCTACTCTCGGTTTCCAGGTCGCAGTCTCACTACCTTGATTCCTCTAGACAACCTTCACCATAGCAACCTTCTTCCTCCATAGTTCTTTCTCCTGTCTATCCACGATCTTGACAGGGACTTCCTCGTAAGTCAAGTCGTCCTCCAACTGAATGTCCTCATACTGGATGACATGGTCAGGGTTGGACCGATTCGCCCTTAACATGCTAACATGGAAAATGTTGTGGATCCTCGACAGGCTAGGGGGTAAGGCTAACCAATAGGCCAAGGGCCCCACACGTTCCAGCACCTCATATGGCCCAATGTACCTAGGACTGAGCTTCCCCTTTTTACCAAATCGCATCACTCTTTTCCAAGGGGACACTCTCAGAAAAACTAGATCTCCCACCTAATGTTGGCGAGAAACTCCAGGCCTCTCGACATTAATCTTCTATCGATCCTGAGCCGCCTCCAAGTTTTTGCGGATCATCTTTATCTTTGTTGCGTCCTTTTGCATCATCTCGGGGGCATCTAACTGTCTCACTCCTTCAGCATCCCAATACAACGGAGTGCGACACTTCCTCCCATACAGAACCTCATATGGGGCTGCTTGTATCGAGCTATGGTACTGATTATTATAAGTGAATGTTCATCCCAAGCTCCCTCCATGGTCATAACGCAAGCCCTCAAAAGATCCTCCAACGTTTGTATCGTCCTCTCAGATTGCCCATCGGTCTGAGGAGATATGTGGTAGAAAAATGCACCTTGGTGCCCATGGCCCTCTATAGACTGACCCAGAATCGCTATGTGAAGCTAGGATCACGATCACCTTGGGGAAACGATCAACATCACCCAGACACCATTATTCCTTCTTGGGGTCCTTGGCAACCCGTACACAAAATCCATAGTGACCTTTACCCATGTCCACTACAGAATTTCTAGTGGTAAATGCTTGATGACTGGGGTTTGATGCTCGTCTTTAATCATCTGAGACTCCAAGCATTGGTACACATGAGCCGCGACCCCCTTCTTCATACCGCGCCACCAATATTGTTCCTTGAGTGTTCGATACATCTTGGTTGCCCCAGAATGCATCGCATAAGGAGTAGAATGGGCTTCATCTAGGATATCTTCCCTCAACCTGTCGAGATTGGGTACACAAAGTCGTCACCGGAACATTAGTACTCCATCTACTATCTCAGACTTGGTATACTTTCCTTCTAATGCTTGTTTCCGTAATTTCTTAAACTCATCATCACCACTCTACTTCTGCTTGATTCGTTCCTGCAACATGGGATGAATTCTTAGGGTCGCCAATAACTTAGTTGCCTCTTCCAACTCTAACTCCAAATCATAGCTCTCAAAGAGACCAACTCCGATAGTGGGCTTTCCCCCTTCCGGCTTAGAGTATCGGCAACCACATTAGCCTTACCGGGGTGATACTTGATGGTGCAGTCATAGTCGCTGATAAGTTTTATCCACCTCCTTTGTCTCATATTCAACTCCTTCGGATTATTCAAGTGCTGGAGACGACTCTTTTGATCCGTGTAAATGGTAAAAGTCTCCCCATAGAGGTAGTGCCTCCACAACTTCAAGACGAATACCACCGCTGCCAATTTCAAATCATGGGTGGGGTATTTCACCTCATAAGGTGGTAGCTACCTTGAAGCATATGCGATCACCTTCTTCTCCTGCACCAGTGCACAACCCAGACCCTGGTAGGAAGCATCACTATAAATGGAATAATCCCCTCAACTAGTTGATAGTGAGAACACAGGTGCTGACGTAAGCTTTTCCTTCAATAGTTCAAAAGCTCCTTGACACTTCCCATCCCAAACAAACGATTTTCCCTTCTGTAAATGTTGCATCATCGGCCTAGCAATGCTGGAGAAACCTTCCACAAACCTCCGGTTATACCTCGCTAAACCCAAGGAAACTCCGAACTTCAACCACATTCTTAGGTGGAACCCAATTTATCACCGCCTCGATCATCTTGGGATCAACCACTACTCCTCGTCCAGAGACGACATGTCTCAATAACAAGACTTCTTCTAGCCAAAACTCACACTTGGAGAACTTGTCATACAATTCCTCCTCTTTCAAGCTCTAGAGGACCATCCTTAAATGCCTTTCATGCTCTTCCTGACTCCTGGAGTAGATTAGGATATTGTCGATGAAGACAATGACAAACTTATCCAAGTATTCATATAGTACTTGATTCATCAAGGCCATGAAGGTTATTAGAGCATTGGTTAGTCCAAACGGCATAACAAAAAACTCGTAGTGACCATACCGAGTACGGTAAGCCGTCTTAGGAGTGGATTCGTCTGCTACCCTTAGCTGATGGTAGCCAGACCCCAAATCGATCTTTTAGAATACCCTTGCTCCCTGAAATTGATCGAGAAGGTCATCTATCATTGTCAGAGGATAGCGGTTCTTGATGGTGGCCTTATTCAACTTCCTATAATCCATGCACAATCTCATTATGCCAACCTTTTTCATCACAATTAACATGGGTGCTCCCCAGGGCGACACGCTAGGGCGAATGAAGCCTTTGTCTAACAACTCTTGCATTTGTTCCTTCAACTCCTTCAATTCTACCGACGTCATTCGGTAAGGGGAAATAGAGATAGATGTCGAGCTAGGAGTCACCTCTATATAAAAATCCACCTCCCTTTGTGGCGGTAGTCTAGGAAGCTCCTCCGAAAACACTTCGGGGTATTCCCTCACAACAGGAACATCCTCCAAATTCTTCTCTTGGATCACCTTGACATGGCACAAATAATCTTCAAATCCCTCCCGAATTAGTGTGAAGGCCTTCACCGCCAAAATCAGGCCTCCAGGGATGAATTTCTTAGTCCCCTTGAACAAAGTCGTACCGTTGACTTCAATTTGGAGACTAACTTCCTTCCTATAGAAATCCACCTTTGCGCGGTTCTTGGACAACCAATCCATGCCCAAAATCACATCGAACTCTCCAATGGGAAGTAGAATTAAATCGGCTTCAAACTCATAGTCCGCTATGGTAACCGGACAATCGCGGACAATCAAGTTTACTACAAATTCTCTCCTACTGGAGTGTTTACCCCTAGATTCTTGCATAGCTTAACATGAGGCAACTCTAAAGCTCTTGCAAACGTGGCAGATACGAAAAAGTGCGTGGAACCATAATCGATAAGGACAAAAGCGAGGTACTTGTAAAGAGAAATCATACCCGTCACCACCTCAGGTGCTGCCTTCGCTTCCTCTCTCCTCATGGTAAAGAGCCTTAGTTGTCCCCTGCTAGAGGGCCCTGGTCTCAGCTCCTATCATTGCGGTCAAACCTCCCAGTACTTCCCCTATGGTTGTGAAAGGAAGGGCTTGGTTGGCCTCCCAACTAAGGTCTCGGGTGAGTCCTCACTCCTCCACCTCAAACCGACAGCACAGACTGTGCTCTTCCCTGCCCGCCTTTCTTGGTGCACTCTCTGAAAAAATGACCTGGTTTGTTACAGCAATAGCAGACCCCCAAGTGTTGCTTGCATACCCTGGCATGGTCTCGTCCTCATTGGTTGCAAGGAGCCCTATTGTTGAAGATTTGACTGGTCGAACCAAGCCACTCTAAATCTGAGTACCCCTAGAATTAAAGTTGTCACTTGGCCTCCTCCTGAATTGACTAGACTGGCCAGCTCCGTCAAACATGCTACTTGCCTTCCTCTTGCTATCCTCTCGCCGCATCCCTTCCTCATGCAAAGTTGTCTCAACTCTTTCTATTCGAAGGGTCGCCTGATAAATTTCCTCTATGTTATTCGACATCACCATGCTCAACTGCTTCTTGAGGGCAGACTTCAGACTTTCCAGATAGTGGGTGCGCTGGGCCGTCACCCCTTGGAATTGAGGTCCCCCGTAAAGCAGCAGTTTCTCGAACCTGGAGGTGTACTCCTCAATACCCTCCTTGCTTTCATTCCCTTACCTCTGCTTGATAAAAATTGAACTCCCTCTGCTTGCTGAGACGGTAGGCCTGAGGCACAAAATTATCGCTGAATATCTGCATCAGCTCTTGCCAAGTGATGTTGGGTGGGTCCTCCCGGCTAGCTGGCTAGGTGCTCCACCAATCATATGTCTTGCAGTAGGAATACCATCAGCGGTACCTTATCCTCATCATCCTCCCTCATTTCACTCAGCGTGCGAGTGACCTTTGCTAACCACTTTTCCACCACAATAGAGTTCGTCGAGCGGTCCCCATCAAAATCCACCACTCCTCATCTCAGGAAAGCCACGTAATCCGAAGGTTGTCTAGCTACCGCGTGATTGACATGCGCGTTACTTGCTCTGCAAGTAAGTAGTACTCTTATTAGAACCGCATTTTTGTCTCATCACGCTTGAGTATACTGGGACTCTACAGACCTTTTCAAATCGTTTGGCCAACCATTTTTCTTGAAATCCCCTTTTCCTTTTAAAACTTAACCCTTGAAAACACAAATCGTCATCCTAGTATTCCTTGGAGACCATGAAACAGAGGAATGACGGCTTTGATACCAAAATGAAACAACCTGACTCTTTTGAAAATCCAAACCGTAAATCAAACCAAAAAATGGGCACTCCGGAGCAACCCAAATCACATTTTTAAGGTCAAACCGAAATCCAACCTACGACAATATTAAGAAATCTCAAACGAAAGCCCTAAACACTTGGAAAATATCCAAAACTACCACTGTTTTTAAAAAAATTACAAAAATATCACCCATTCCGAAGAAATTCCAAATCTACCACTGTTTATTAAAAACCGCTCCACTGAGTGGCGGTTAAAACAGAAACCGTCCACCCAGGCGGCGGTTTACCCTGGAACCGCTAGGTAGACAAGCGGTTTGTGTTTTTTTGGGAAAAACACTCATCGAAGGAGAGGTTTGCATGGCTGCCCTAGCACAAAATATGTCCTCTGGGAGCGATTATGTGCCGGCAAGGTAAAACGCTCCAGAGGGAAGCGGTTTACCATGTCGACACATAAACCGCTCTACCCCTAGCGGTTTGTGCCTCGTCACCCGACATCCGACATGTTGGCATGTAGGAGGTTGCAGGTAGGGATGACAACAAAACCCGAACCCACGGGTACCCACCCGACCCAACCCGGTCAACGCGGGTAAAACCCGTGTTGACGCGTTTTGGGCCGGGTTTGGGTTTAAACCCGCTACACTATTCACCGGGTCGGGTTGGGTTTGGGTTTAGGTAAACCCGCCCCATGGGTACCCTCCCACACACATATAATTACTTTCCCGGTATATTTAATATTCTAAATAATATATCTTCCTTAAACAACTAATATTCTTTATGTTTGTGGAGACATGTATAATTTGTTCTTTCTAATTGTTTAGAATGAAGTTGATATTATGAAGTGGAGAGTGAAGAAAATTAGTTGACGAGGAAGAAGCTTTCAATTAATCTTATTGTTTATAGATGTTTATCTTTAATTTTGAACAATTTGTATTGATCATTTGCGGTTTGCTTGTATGCTCTAGATTGGTGTTTTTTGTATGAATAATTTGTATGAGAAAATTGATGTTAAACTTTTATTTTGAAAGAAACTTGTTATTGTAAATTTTTTTCCACAAAAACCCACGGGTACCCATGAACCCGCGGATACCCAGCGGGTTGGGTTGGGTTTGAGTTTTTCAAACCCAGCGGTTTTTACCCCGGGTTTTTTTGACGGATAAACCCATGGGTTTGGGTTTGACAAAACCCGCCCCAACCCGACCAATTGCCATCCCTAGTTGCAGGGGTGGGGGTTGCATGCCAGACTAAAACCGCTCCCCTCCTGCGGTTTCCAGTGAAAATTTGCCTATCAAAGGCAGGTCCAGAAAACTCAAACTCCACTCCTTCTTCTTCTTCTTCAAATTTCAGTTGTGCACCTTTAAATTATTTAGTTTTTGCGATTAACGTTAATTCGTAAGTTTGTTTTGTATTACCTTTCATTGTCATTTGTGATTTTTATGTTAGTAACTTAATTACAGTTTTATTGCAGATGGCATTCCAAAAGTTCACGCTTGGGTTGCGGTGGAATGGTTACACGGAAGACACCGGAAAGGGTGTAAGTTATGTGGGTGGCAATTTTTATAAAATAAAGGTCCGTACGAGACCGATGCTTGAAGAGCTCCATCAAATGTGCACTGAGGTTACCCGCATGGAGGGCTCTAGAAGAGTTGATCGTATGGTGTATCGATATCCAAACAGACATGTCGGGTCGTTGTGGAATGAGGAATTCCTCATTACCACTCAGGAGGACGTTGATGCCATGGTCCAATTTTTGACCACCAATAAGAGTAAATAAGCAGAGATGTTCGTTTACACCAAGGCGGTCGAAGGCGGTGTAGGTCATTCTGGAGATGGCCAAAGATCTGGTATCCACGGTGGGAGTGTATTATACGAAGATAATCCCCACTAGGAGTACCAAGACTCAAGCTGGAGGCAGGAGTATCGTGATGGAACTGGAGGTCATCATCAATCCTTCCCATCATACGAAGAAGAAGCTCAACAGGCGGATGGGAACCAATAAGCAGGCTACCAGTACCAACCCGAGTACAACTTCTACCAAAGCGGCGTAAGTGACCACAACTACCATTAAGGAGCTGGTGAAGGTGCCTTCCATGATGATCATCAGATGGAAGAAGAGGTCAATCCAAGTCCAGTTAGTGACCCTGAGGTTGAAGAAGAGGAAGGCGATGTCAGTGCAGACAGCTTCGATCCTCTTGAAGGTGCTGATGATTCCAGTCCAGATTCAGACGCAGACGGTGATGAGGTACCTCGCGACCGTATACCTATCCCGTACTACAATCACATTCCAAATGAAGATTGGTATGTTGATGCCGACATGGACCCGCTAGAAGTGCCAGTATGGGGTCCACTCACCGGCTTTACCATGGGCCAACAATTTGCAACGAAGATTGAGGTCTGGCATGCTATTGCAACTGAAGCAATGACTCAGAATTTTGAATGGCACACAACCCATTCCGACACGAAGAGGCTGATGGTTAGATACAAAAATCAAAATGAGGGATGCAATGCTAGGGTCCGGACCATCAACAGCAAGAGAGTTGGCCATTGGGTCATATCCCGTGCGGTGAACACACACTTGTGTGTCATCAATAACATCCCAAGGCCATCGATAGTTGAAATCAAGGGTGGTTGTCGCGGCTACCAAACATCTAATTGAGGAGAAGCCCGACCTGAAGGTTAAAACCATCATCGCCGACATTTCTAGTCGTTATGGTTATATCATTAACTACAAGAAGGCGTCGCATGGAAAACAGAAAGCAATGGCCGCCATGTTTGGTGACTGGGAAGAATCATATGCATTCCTTCCCAGATTGATTTTGGCTATGGAGGGGTCTAACCCTGGCACCATTTTCTCTCCTCGCTACCAAGATGAAGAAATTCAGTCGCCGGTGCCTGGTAAAAAGTGCCATTTCAAGCGTCTTTTCTGGTCATTCAAGCCATGTATTGATGGTTTTCCATTCTGTGTTCCTGTGATTCAAGTTGATGGAACATTCCTTACCGGCAAGTACAAGGGTACTCTACTGATCGCCAGCGGAGCAGATGCATTAGAGCAGTATATCCATTAGCTTTTGCCTTTGTTGAGGCAGAGAATACCGATAGCTATGGATGGTTCTTTAGACAAATTCAACTCCATATCACCAGGTGGACGAACCTAACCATCATCTCTGATCGCCAAGCCGGTATAAGGGCTGCCATCTTAGGCTTGGATCCAGCCTGGATGTGGTCACAGAGATGGTGCATACGGCATTTCAAAAGCAACTGGAACCATCATTTCAAGCGAAAGAAGCTTGCTGATAGTCAATGTTGGATCGGTAAGAGTTCTATTTCATTGGTCTATATCTTTTGTTAAATGGAAAAATGAGGACTAAATCAAAACAATACAAAACTTATTTAGTCTCTTTATAAAGTAATGCATGCCTAAGGAAATGGGGTTTTAAGCGATCATCATGATCCTCCCATTTCCTGGGAAAATCGAGTTCTAAGCGATCCTCGAATCCCCCTTTTTTTTGTCAAACAGGCTGTGTTTCTAAGGAGATGTATACCTCTCCTAAAAGTCTTACGAGTGTACTTGTATTGCTCAAAACGGAAGCCATGCTTACCTTATGCTTTTGTTCGTATATTCATTAGTTGTCGCTTACCAAGAGAAGAAACTTAAAGAGAAGATGCAGAATATCCGTCAGCTATGCCCTGAAGATGCACAGTGGCTTGATGAACATGACCTAACAATGTGGATGTTTCATAAGGACGGAGGTACCAGATGGGGTATTGCCATAACGAACTCAAGCGAGAGTATCAACAACGTCTATAGGGCATGTCGTGCACTCCCCATCTCTGCAATTGTTGAGATGACATTCTGGAAAAAAAATGCATGGTTCGTCAACTGTCTCCACTGGTGGGAGAAGAGGGAGGCACAGGGTAAGGTACACTCCGATAAGGCCACCGAAATAATGGAAAAAGAAAATCGGAAGAGCTCTCGGCACACTGTCACTGTTATGAACCGAAATGCTGGCAAGTATTCGGTCGAGACCTGGCACTGGGAGGATGAGAGACGTGGGGGTCATCGCCGATGAAGTCACCGTGAACTTTAGGACCAAAAATGGGGAGTGCTCCTGCCAGAAGTATCACGGGTAGAGGTATACCTTGTTCCCATGCAATGGTTGTAATAAATCACAGGAGCAAAGACCCTCGTCATTTCGCTAGTCCGTTCTTCAACATCGAATCACAAAAGAGAAATTATGGTAAGAGTTTCCGTGCATTGCCGGATGAAGCTTACTGGCCAGTTTATGAGGGTAAGGTCATCATCCCACCAATCGGACTTAGGTGGGAAACAGGTCGCCCGCGGGTAAAAAGGATTCCAAATGAGATGGATCAAAGTGGAAGACCACCGCGAGGGCCAAGGCGGTGTTCCATATGCAAAGTACCAGGGCATGAGAAACGAAATTGTCCCGGACCAATTGGTCCTCAAAATCAGGGCCCCGATGTGGTGAACCCGGACAATGGTGCATAGATTGATTTCATGCATTTTCACATGGTTCACAGAGTTTATTAATTTCAATGGTTACGTACTTGTATTTTGTGTGCTTAAATGGCATTGTTGATTTTCAAAATTGACACACTTTGATGCAATGTTCCATCTTTTTGAATAAACACATCACTCATACAAACACACTTCTACAGGAAAGAAAAAAAATAACTTCAAATAAAAACAACTTGTTTAACTTAACTTAAACAAAACATAACTTGAAATAAACACAATTTGTCACACTCATGCATTATTTCGATGATTCGCCCTTTGTTTCCTTGTGCGATGGGTGACTGGTCCACCAGGTGTAATAGTGGTTGAAAGTGGTGGAAGATTCCTATTCACCGTAGTAGGGCGCTGGTCCGTGCTATGCCGCCGCGGTGTCGTGCTAGGTGGCCCCTCCGTGTGCGGTCGAGGAATATCCACGCTCATACGGTGGGGAGTGGACTACCATTGTTGTTGCGGTCCATGCAAAGGTGAGAAGTCTTGGTGGGGACTCGAGAATGAACCATCGGCCCAAGTAGCCGAGGATGTGCCGTCATGAAATGTACTTGGTCGGGGATCATAGTAGAAACTGGGTAAGATATTGTATTGGAAACTTGGTGGGGGATCATAGTGGCAATCGGGCGGGGGATCGTAGTGGAAACTGGGGCGAGGCTCATGTTGAGTACTGGGGTCGTAGAAAGCACTTGGTCGCGGATCGTAGTGAAAACTCGACCGTCGTTCATACTGAGTACCGACCTTGCACCTTGGCACACCTCCAATGGAGTAGGCACCTTCCACGCCTCAATCGGCTTGATCTCAGGCACGTGAGGTCGATCCCTTGTAGCCTTGTTTGGCCTTCTATTGACCGACGGAGGCATGTGGGGGACATCTTCCGTCACCGATCGCGATGTAAATGGGGGAACAGGCGGGTATCTGTAATGGTCACGGGTGCGCACTCTCATACAGCCAAGGAGACTGTTCGCTATCCTTCGAATGAGCCCCACCTCTTGCCCCACCGCAAAGGATCTGCAGTACGAGCGAGGTCATGTATACGCTTGATGCCAGCAACCTAAATCGCAGAAAATAACAATGTTAGCCATTTAAGTAGTAATGCTTTGCATGACTAAATATATTGATGCTCAAAGTAATAAATAAATTCATATGACTGAATTACTTACCAAAGCTCCGTCCGCCGCACCTTCGGGGGTCATGTAACGTACAGATTGTCTTCGGTATGTTTCCTTGTATGGGTCTTGGTAGCCCATTCGCCCCACAGCTGATGCCGTCACAATCTCTTGATCTTGCCTATTATTCCACAGATCGATCATTTCTTCAAACTCCTTGGGCCAATTAGTAGATCCTTGTCGACCATCTTTCCCGTGGTACCCCCTCTGACTCGCAGAGACTTCCAATGGTAGGCATTGCTCACGTCTAAATTTTCATAGACATCAATCCGGCAAGTGCCACTCCACTATATGGAGGCAGATTAGTGGCACTCGGGTGCACCATTGAACGGGATGCAACGGGAACTTATGGACGTATGCGCGATAATGCGTTCTGGATACGGATCGAACTTAAGTTACGAAGGTGCAGAAAAAAATGGACCATCAAGAAACATAATAAAGCAAGTTGAAAATAGAGCAGGAAGTAATAGTGTATGTTGATGGTTACCTCTGCTTCCCAAAGGTGATCCAGCCTCCTACGATACTCATCCAGCTTATGCGCTCCTAGGTTGTTGCATGTTGTTTCACCAAGCCACCTATTAATATTGAAAAGTACACAATGTTAATACATACTAAAAATTTTGTTATAAAATACTGAATTAGTAAAAAAAAAAGGTGAGAACTATGATTGGGATAGAAAATGTTTACCTACAACCATAAGCTTCATGTCGTAGGGGATAGTCGGATCCCCATTCCTTGTCGGGGTCTACCTTCGGCGCAATCCATGGAAAATGCTCACAAGCCCAAAATTGGACGATGAACATGGCCCCGTCAATCTCCTTCACCACTCTCGAACTAGCATTACAAAGGGAGCGGTAGAGATGAGCTAGGCAAGCAGATGCCCAGCTCAGGTTTCCCATATCAGCCCAATCTCCAAATATGATCTTCAACCATGAATTGCTGATTAAATTGTTGGATTTTTTGGGGAAGAAAACTCCTCCGATCATGCCTAGGATGTAGATACGTACATAAATTTCTTTATCACGCTCCGAACTTTCCTCCGTGAGGGTAATGCCTCCGACCTCAAGGTTGTGCTTATGTCTGATCTCCATTGTAAACCAAGTGATGGATACTTGGCCCTTGGACAATGGTGGATTACCATCCGCATCGTGATCTCTCTTTTCTGGCGGACACAACCCAGTGACGGTCCATATGAAACGCTGCCAACCACTCATATTGGCAACAACTTTAGCTAGTGGTGGCGTGGAGTCCACACAAATAACATCACCATCGATGGGCAAATCGGTTAGGATGGCGATGTCCTTAAGTGTGATGGTACACTCGCCTTCACAAAAATTGAAGCAATGTGTCTCCTTTCGCTATCTCTCTACCAATGATGTGATGAGTTGGCGGTCGATCTTTCTTCCATTAAAGTGCCTAATCGGATCCAATCTTGCCCTTTTTAGAAAGGGCAAGATGACATCATTCCATTTAAGAACATTCGTCGTACCCCTATAGCGGACTATATGGTATGCATCCTAGAGAAGAATTTAACTTTCACTATATGTTTATGATTTATGCATATATAAATCTATTATAACAAACAATATAAATTAATGAAATCAAGGTTGTTTCCGAGAAATATACATAATTTAATAAACATTAATATTAAGCTAACTAAAATGAATATCATTTTCAAAATTTAATTAAATTATTTTTGTACACACATAAAATCAAATATATTATTTTGTACTTTGTATTGATTGTTTTCAATAATTTAAAGCAATACAAGTACACTTGTAAGACTCTTAGGAGAGGTATACATCTCCTTAGAAACACAGTCTGTTTGACAGAAAAAGGGGGGATCCGAGGATCAATTAGAACCCGATTGTCCCAAGTCATGGGAGGATCATGATGATCGCTTAAGATCCCATTTCCTTAGACATGCATTTATTTATAAAGAGTCTAAATAAGTGTTGTATTGTATTTATTTAAATTATTGAAAATAATCAATACGATTAACAATTAAGTAATTTATTGTACTAACAAATAAATTACGTTAACAAAATAAAAATTTCAAATGATGATAAATAATATGTACCTTGTGGTCGTTCCAAACCTCTCATGAATGATGATTGGATTGATCGTATAAAATAGTCGGATCAATCGGTCCTTGATCAACATAATATCGTTGATTGTATATATCAACATCCGGCCCAACCTATGATAGCATAACAACAACATACATCAATTAGTATATAAATTAAATAAACCATTATAACAACAACAAAAATTGGGTAAAATGAGTACGTACCGCTTGATGATCATCATAGTAAATACCCTATTCTTGGATAAAATCGGCCATTTCTCCAGGATCCGAACAGAGATTCGACGGTTTTTTAGTGAAAACCAAAGAAAAGTTTTTTGAAGGCAGATCGGACTTAGCCGCAACCAACAAAACAACTACTTCCAAGGTTTTTGGGTGGGGAGGGGGATGGGTAGAGTGAGAAACTTAAAGAGAGAGAGAGAGAGTGGAGATTGGGGGTTTGGTGTGAAGAAAATGAGAGGAAGGGGGTGGGTTTATAAAGGGAAGGAACCGCGTGCTGGAGGGGCGGTTTGGTATTTTTACCCCACCAAAAACCGCGCCTTCAGCACACAGTTTACGCTTCCCAATGCGCAAACCGCTCCCTTGCGCAACGGCTAGCAATCCACGACGCGGATCGCTCCGTTGGCAGGCGGTTAGCCGTTAGATCGCCTGCCCATCCTGCGATTTCTTGGACCGCCACGTGGAGGCACGTTTTGGCAGCTGCCCAATGGCAAACCGCCCCTTGCCCGCACAGTTTGAATGAGAACCGCGCCTTCGGGGGATGGTTGTAGATTTGGAATTTCTTCAGAATGGGTGGTATTTTTGTAATTTTTTTAAAACAGTGGTAGTTTTGGATTTTTGCCTAAACACTTGGGAAAATACCAATCCAAAATACTTTAAACTTAAACCTTGAGTTTCCCTGTATACTCATAAGACACGAAAATAAAGACAATCATGATGAAGGGTTCTCTTCTCGTTACCATTAGCCCTCTAACATCTTAAAGATTGATGCGGTGGTCCTCTTTGATTAACCTCCTCGTACTAGTTACGTCCTCTTCCCCTTTCCACACCTGGTGAGTGAAAAGAGGTCAGTCTCATTGTTGCTTTTTAAGGTCTTTGCCCTAAGCAAACCTTACTAACACATTATTAGAAATTACTTCCTCTTACATGAAAGTCGTTCTCGCTTTCATCCTTTTTACTTTAGTCCTTAACAGCGTATAGAAGTTCTCTACTTCTATATCAACTTCTAACTCATTACTAGGGTTCACCGTGTTACATATCGCCATCCGGTGTCCCTGTCCTCAAAGCAATGGTACTGCGTTAGGTATCGTCGTCCAGTCCATGCCCTGTCTACTACTGCGTTACATATCGTCGTCCAGTAGTGGCCCAACCTCCCGAGGGTTTGTCTTACCAACATCCATACATCACAAACACATTCACATACATCGCACAACCCATGCCTCCACCTTAAGTAGGCGGTGGGATGCCTCACACACATGATCTCGTAAACTCACAAATTAACTAGCATAACTTGAAATAAAATATATAAACTAAAAAACCTCGATAGAGATTTTTTCCTTTTACACTCATCTCGAAAAGACGATTCTCCGATCCTTATCCCGAAGAACTCGTTCCTCAACGTACTACTTCAATACCCTATAAACCACATCACCTTTTAGAAACAACCCTTTTTCTTACATAGCTTCACCTACCGATAATTTTTGGAATAAGTTAAACCTCTTGAAAGTTCCAATTCACAATTTTCCCTAGTTGCGCATAAGTACTAATACCTAGGAAAATTATCAAATTTTCCGAAACGGCTTATAAGATTTTATTCAATCAAATACGCATCTAAATTTGATAAAGTTTTAAACTAAATTTAGCGAGGCTACAAGGGCATTGGATAATTATAAATCGCCTAAAAATTTATTTTGGAAATTCCTGACGCTTTAGTAACCACTACTGTTCGTCACGAAAAACTCAGAAAATCCGTCACTAAATCCCCTTACTTGTGGATACACGAAAAATTCGCACTAAACCCAAACTAATTCGAAGGAAACCACGTTTCCTTACCTCCAGGACATGCATAGACTCCCAATGAATCAATTTGAACGAGGTCTCCTTGAATCAGCTCGTCCAACTCCTTAGAAAGATCTTTAATCGCCTCCAACTTCAAGATTTAACGATCTAAAGTTCCTACAAGCGGTTAACCGATCGTAGGAATGAGAATGACTAGAGGCCAAATCCTTACCTTTCTATGACGTCTGAAAAATTACAAGTCAAGAGGAACAACGAGTTGGAGAGATTTTTGTCAGTATTTCGGTTTGCTGGTGAATGGGGAGGAAAACCCGGCGGTTTCTTCCTCTCTTTTGCCTCTTCCACTTCTTCCTTGCTCCTCTCCTCCCCTTCCTTCATATTCTGCTCGTTCAGAGCGTTTTGGTGGCTTTTGGACATGGAAAAATGTAAATGGAGAGAGAGCAAAAAATTTGATATCTTATATATCAGGTGGAACACGGGCTCGAGACACGGCTATGTTCCCTCCTATGTTCCCTCCCTGTGTTCTCTCCATCTGTCGCACCTCGTTTTGATCGTTCGTCGATGTTTTACGGAACCCAAGTGACACGACCTTGCAAAATGGGCGTGTCCAAGCCGTGTTACGCTTTGTCTTCGATTCCCTTCGTAATGATGCGTTCACCAACCCCCCGCTCTTTAAAACGAGCATTTAATTGAACACGGTCAGACAATGCGGGCGTCTTCACTAACCGTGTTCAAGCCTCTGCTGTCTCGTGAACTGCTTCCTCAAAATGGTACACCTAATGAAAACGATCGTGCTTCAATCCGTGTTCTTGCTTGTGCTTCCTTCCTCAAACGCTTTACCATTTCCTAACGTCCTCCGACTCGTCAATCAAACCTTAATAGAATCTAAGGCCCGAATTTGAGGTGTTACATTGCAGGTAGTGCATGACTCGTAGCCAGTCAGTACATCTGTTAGAGCTACAAACCGAACAGACTTGTCGCAAGCTCCAAGCACTCAAACCGAGACTGGCTACGGAGGAGGAGTGGGATAAGGTCGTTGTCGCAGATGGATCGGAGAGCGAAGAAGAATAGGCGAACGTAATGCTACTGGGGCGGTATTCCCTGAGGATCATACTATGAGACAATACTGGACCGCCAAGGCTGAGGACATGAGGTCCAACATCCAACACCCTCAAGTTGCAGCCAACAACTTTGAGGTGAGCACCTCAGCTATCAGTATGTTGAGAGGCTCGGTGGTGTTCCATGGGAGAACAGGCGAGTGTCCCCGCGCGCATCTGAGGTGATTCCACGAGCTGATTGATGGGATCAAAAGGCAGTAGATCCACTGACTGGATATGGGTCATGCACTTCCTGCACACACGATGAAAACACAACTCATGAAGGCAAACAGGTGGAAGAGAGAGAATGAAGAAAAGTAAATGCTAAAGTAACAGAAAACCACATTTTTTCAATAACCTAGACGTCCCCAGCAACGGTACAAAAAACTTGACTCGCTAAAACCCATACAACTAAACTATGACCAAGTGTAATCTAGTCTGGTAATGCAGTATAATGGTTCAGTTTCGAAATATCAACCCGGTCCTAGGTCTACTGATTACTCTGTGAAATTCTAACGTCTAGTGATGGAATTTAAGTGTAGTGAATGAAAGAAAAGTACACAGGAAGCCGTAAATGTTCTGGTTTCAAGTATGAGAAAGGTTACCCAGGTATGTATCCTCCTAGTCAGCAGTTAATTCAGATTGTAATCCGTAGGTTCATTTCAATTTACAGATATACCGCATAAAGTTCTTGACAAGTCTTGAATCTCTACTAAAGAATTCTAAATCCTCTCAGTTTGAATACCCGGCAGACGACTAACCTCCACTAGAATAAGCTAACTTAGGCACTAACACTAAAAAATTCCTCTTCTGTGTTTCAATCCCAGTACAGAGTAGTGAATCGACTTCTCAACTAACATAGTCGATTCACTACTTCCAATTAAGGTTTCTCTTTTAACCTATATAGAGACTATCGCTCTAAGTTAAAGCAGGAATCACAGGAATTTGAACAGGACTCATGCAATTCTAAAGAATGTCTCAATTGAATATATGAAAGTCAATCATCCACGGAAACGGGTTCATACAATCATTCCTAACATGCACGACTAGGGTTCTTCATACCCAAATGAGAAGAGAGATTACTCCATAGAGGAGAGAAAACACAAATCTTGAAGTGGAAACATCATGTGAAGGATGCAACTTTCTCCAAGCAAGGAATCAGCACTCTAGGGGTGAAATATGGAGCTCCAATGACCTTAGATGACTCCAATCTCCTCCCAAGGTTGTTCTTCGTCAATTTCTCTCTCCAGGGCTCTCTCTTGATGTTTCGAAACTTGGAAACTCGGATAACTAGCGAAAATCCCGAGTTTCAACTTATTAGGCTCGATGGCGGAATCCACGGTCGTGGAATTGAGCTCCAGACAATGGAACTTCAAAATGGTGTGCGACACTTAGTTGACTACGGAGGAATTCCATAGTCAACCCCCCTTAATCCCCGACCGTGGAATGCAGACACTAGACTTGGGATTATTTAAACCCAAAAAGCACGATCAGAACCCCTAATCCGCTATCGTGGATTTGACTCCCTAGACTGTGGATTTTGCCTTTGCATCCTCCGAATCACGTATGCTCTCGAGTTGCCCCAATACTTGCTCCTAAGCCTTCATTCACGTACTAGGACTTGAAATATAACAAACAAGCACTACCTAGTATAAAATGGATCACAAAGCAATCAAATGCCAAGCCAAACAATTAAGACATGATGGGAAAAACATGTACAAATAGATTATTATCAGCTATTTAAAAGAGGCTGAGCTGAAGTTGAAATAGGGGGTTCTACAGAGAGAGAGTTAAGGGTTCTTTTCAAGCTTAGAGAGAGAAATCTATGTGCAAGGAAGAGAAGAAGTTTAAATTGACCTGCCCAAGCCAATTGGTGGGAAGATTTCTCCTCCAAGGATCTATTCAAGCAACTAGGAAGATGAAGGATCCATTCAAGCAACTAGGAAGCCAATTTAGTGTGTTTCAGATCCTAACAGGTGAAACCAACCCCGGAATCGAAAGTTGGAAGAAAAGGAGCAAAAACCGGGCAAAGAGGAGGAGACAGAATGTGTTCACGGTCTGCCATTAAAGTTCACGGTTTCCGGGACCGTGAACCAAGGAGTGTCTAGAGAGGGTTATGAGGTTATTGACGCCAAGGTTGTTCACGGTCGCTAAGACCGTGAACTGCAACCACAAACCGTGAACCCAAGAAGTGAAGTGGTGCGTTTTGTTTCAACCTGCTGCGTTCACGTATGCTTTTTGATCTTCACGACCGTGAACTTAGGTCGTGAACTGGGCTCGATCTTAGTATAAAGAGCCAGCTAAAAGGAAGAAGAAGGGGGGAGGCCTAGCGTGAGAAACTTCGTCTTCTTCATATTTTAGAGTGAGAAAGTGACGAACCAAAGAAGAGGAGAAGCTAGGGTTTCATCTCCAAAAAAGGATTTGGGAATTCCTTCCCCAAAGGAGGATCTCTTTAACACAAGGAGCAAGGCTTGCATCTTTTTTATGGTTTTCCTTCTTCTCTCTTGTGTTTTCTCTTCTCCTAGGATGGACTAGTCCCTTCTTTCACTTGGGTGTTGGTAAACTATAGCTACAATTATGTGAATGCATGTATGAATTGAATGATTTTGTGTGTGGTTGTGTTTAATGTGAATGTGGAGGTATTATTCATGAATGATTGTGTTGTGTGAAAGCCTATCAATCTAATTGCCATTCTAACCTAAGTAGAGAGAACCCCCCCCCCCTTCCTTTCTTTGAAAGAGGCTTGAATGCTGGGTTTTCTTGGGTAATTCGTTGCCTCCTAGTTAGGTTAATGCATGGCAAACCTCCGATTTGTATTAGCACTTAGGGTTTGGTTGTGGGTGGCCGTTCGAACACCAATTCGAGGGTGAAGTCTAACCATTCCTTAGTGAATAGGTTGAGAGGGTCGCATTAGTGGCTTGGATCGTATCCCATTTCCTCGACCTAGAGAGTAAGAGGGTAGCTTTGGCTACTTGTTTGACAACCATTCCTTTGTCAATAGGTTGAGAGGTTCGCATTAGTGGCTTGGATCATATCCCATTTCCTCGACCTAGAGACTAAGAGGGTAGCTTTTGCTACTTGTTAGACTTCCATGCGCCCTGCGGTTTATAACCCCCTAACTACACACACTCATTTGATCCTTCAAGTCGTAATTGTTAGCTAGGGGGAGCAACACCCGGGTGAAGCCTTCTCAATTAGTGTCAAAACCATTTCATCTTTGCAAAGTAATTTTAGCTTGAGAACTTTGTTTTAACCAAAACCAATCTGCTAGATAATGTTTTAAACAATCGTAGTAGCAGTACATGGGCCGGCCCAAGTTGATATTTAAACATACTTATCGTATATTGCAACCATCTAAGGTTTATACTTGGATCTTAGGTGGGATTTTATTGTGATAGTCAGAGCGAGTCAAGTTTTTGGCGTCGTTGTCGGGGTACTTCGGTCTGTTATTGTGAAAAGTTTGTTTGGTGTTAATCTAGCTTTTAATTTATGTTTTGCTAAGTTTTGAAGTTTGCTTGTGCTAGACGTTTTGTGTTCTTTAAGTGTGTATAGGGAGGTGCATGACCCGAATCAATCTGGCGCCTTTAACACCACTGGACGAGGACATCAACCGGCCTCTCCGAATTTTAGCTCAAGAGAGGGAGCAAGCGGCGGCAAGAAGGAGAAGTGAAGAGAGGGGACAACGAGTTGGTCCCGGAATTGAAGGAGAAGTTGAAGTTGAGATGGCGGGGAATCAACACTGAGGGGCTAATCCGCTTCAGATCCCAAATGTGGAAGCGGGAGCTGAGGAAGAGCTAAGCACTACATGAAAAAGGTCTTTTACTCACGGGAAATCCCATGTTTAAAAGCATGTTTTCCATGATCGATTAATGATTTTACTCACGAAAAATTTAGAGTAATATAAAGCTCCGTGTCTAATTGTATACTGACTCACACAAAACACCACACTAGAAATCCCCTCTAGAGCTCAAGTTTTTAAACTCTAGAGGGGTGCAGCATAGGGCAAGTAAGTTATAATTATCAACCCGGGCCGATCCATGTAACCCTACTTCAATCACTTCGGTTGTTATCTAGCAAGAAACTTTTGGGTTTAGAACTAATGGAACTACAAACTAAACAACCAAAGAAAAGTAAATAAATGAAAATTCTAACTAAGGGAGCTTCACCCAGGAGTCGCTTCCCCCTAACTAGCTACCATGACTCGTTGGATTGAATGGGGTCGTGTGGTGTAGGTGGTTGTGAACCGCGGGGGTGAGCAACTAGTGATCGATTTCTCACAAAATCAATTAACTAGCGATTGATTTGTCACGAGATCGATCCACTCACGACGTCTAGGGGAACCGCTAGGAGGAGAAACTAGTGATTCATTTGACACGGGATGGATTCACTAGAGATTGATTTGGAAGGCAACCCAACGTAGGTTTGTTTTCTTTTCCTTATTTTTGTTTTTGTGTCGAGTGAAGAGTTTAAGTGGTCGAGTGGTATCCCCATGCCAGGCTTTGTGATTGTGTGTTTTGAGTTATGTCGTGAATGATTGTTGGCACGGTGGAGTAGGTCGAGTAAAGATTTTCAGAAGTACCCTGTTTTCACTGATGTTCACAAACGTGTTTGCCTATTCATGGTCATACCTTGTTTTCACTGATGTTCATGGACGGATTGCTCTATTCACGGTCTTACAAGACCGTGAACAGGCAAACACGTCCATGAACTAGGGTGTTTCCACGTGTGTCAAACCCTTTGGATTGTCTGAGTTCATTGATGGATTGTAGTGTTCACGGTCATAACGATCGTGAACTGGCAAACACATTCGTGAACAGTAGGGTCTGCCTATAAAAGGGCCGTGAACGGTTTTCTTCACCTCACTACCCAAAATCTCACCGGAATCTTTCAAATCTCGCCGAAAACCGCGAAACTCCGACATTTTTTGCTCATTTCACCCACTTCCGGCGAGCCAAACCCAAAACCAAGCACAGACCCATTCTCCCCTCATCAAAAGCGGCCTTCGCATAGATTTTGGGGAGATTTGGGGCACTTTTTTCCGATGAAGTCGCCGGCGGCGAGACTTTGATGAGCTTCCGGAGAAGCTCCAACGACCCTCCTCTGGTCTATTTTCGGCCGATTTTTTGCCTTCCTCGCCCTCTCCTCACCTCCCTACCCTTCCTACTTGAGTCTCCAGGTTTGTTTTCAGATCTACCTTTTTTAATTTGGGAGAATCGGATGAGGTAGTGAAGTGAGGAGAAGTTTAGTGATTTGAATGTTGAACTTAGCATTAGGGAAAGTAATTAGGTGAATTAGGGTGATTGAATGATTGGATGATGTTTCTTGAGCTTAGTTGAGCCTTGGTGGACATGTTTTGATTCGAATTGCTTTTATTTGTGAAATTTGTCCACCAGGTGCTATTTTGTGAATGAATGTAAAATGTTTATGTTTGAGTGGTGGATGGTAGCCACCGTGGCATGATTCGGGTTTCAATTTTGTGGATAATCCGTGAACATCTAGAGCCCTGCCTCGGTGTGCTTGTGCTAATTTCTTTGATTAGCATAGGCCCGTAGTGGAATTATAAGTGTGGGGGAATTTCTTTTTCCTCCCAATGAGTTGAGATTGACAATTATTTTCACGTATGGTGCATGTTTGTCGGTTTTGCAGGATGCTTAACATGGAGCACGAGTACATCAGCTACTTGGTGAACCACGCATGGTTCGGGACCAAGTTTGCATACTAGAGGGACAGCCCGATTGGGCAACATTGACAACTGGACCTGGATGTTTAACATGTTCAGGTACCATGTCGCGATATTATGGGTCACCTGTCACCCCCAGTGGCTCCAGGTGTTGTCCTTGGACGAGCTCATCTACCACGAGCTCTGTGTGGAGTTCTACTCCACCTTCGCCCATGTCGTCCCGACTAGCAAGAAGAGCCGACCCTACGTGGAGTTTATGTTGGCGCTCAGCCATGGGTGCTGACCTATGATGCATTCGCCCAGGCCATGGGGCTCGACACGACATACATGATGATGACGGAGCGGCAGTACACCGTCGACTTCCACTACCAGGCCGCATTTCAAGCCCTCTACCGCTCCGAGCACGAGCAAGACGAGTTCGAGGTTGGCTGCACCAATGTGGTGAAGCTGAGGACCTCTTGGAGGATCATGCACACGCTGCTCACCCGATCCGTTGTCCCCAACTCGCAGTCGGCCCACTTGATCATGAAAAGAGTGCTACTTGCTCTCTTTTTTTATGAGGCATCCAGCAGAGTCGATCCACCTGGGATCACTGATTTCCACCTCTTTCGCCATGTGTCTGGGGAAGAACAGGGTGGACACCATGCATATGGGGGGCATCATCACGAGGCTGGCCTGACACTTTCATGTGGATTTGGAGCGGTGCTCCATCGTTGGCCGGACAGAGCCCTTCCCAGTGGCGACTCTCTACAACCAAAAGTTAGCGCTTCAGGGAGAGCGGGGGATAGGGTACCACGAGGGGCTCCAACCCTCAGGAGTCATGAGGCCAACTGTTGACCCGGCTCCAGTGGAGCCCGATGCAGAGGTCCCACCTCCAGAGCAACCATCTGCTCGATCTCCCGGTCGTCGCCGGCGTCTCGCGCTCCAGCGCCCTGCACCACCACCACATTCAGCAGCAGCCTCATTCCAGATGATGAGTCGAGATCTTCAACTCAGTGAGAGGTAGCTGACGAGTGAGACATGTGGCAAAGCCGATCCCTTTGACGAGGGGAGAGATGCATAATTTCAAAATTGAAAATTTTTTGTGCAATGTTCGGAAATGTTAAAAAAGGAGACTCAGAAGTTGACTCCTACTTTGAAAAGAAAGAATAAAGAGAAATTCAAAAGAGTTCATTGTTTTTCATGTTTTCTTGATAGTCCCCCAGTGCACACCTTGAATGTCTAAAACCTCTTTAGTCAACATGGTCCTCATCCAAGAGTTTGTGTTTCCATAGTGAGATGGAAGTAACGCTTTCTTGACCCCCGAATATTGTATTTAGTGCGATGAAGAACTATAGTGCATACCATTTAGATTGCTTACCAAGTTGTACACTATTGAGTAAGTTTGCTTGGGGACAAGCAAACACCTAAGTGTGGGGGATTTAATAACACCCAAAATGGTGTTATTTATCCCCTATATTTAGGGTTTTTTCGGGTCATTTCACGGTCTCATTGGTTGATAATTCGTCAAATTCATCCCTAATCCATTCCTTGGAGGAAAATATGTCATTGTAGGGTGTATTAGATGATACATACGTATTAGGTACAAAAAGGGGTCACAACACAAGTGTTATAAACGCGCTGCTACGGATCGGGAAATCGCAGGAATCGACAAAGCGAGAATACAAAAGCGAGAATCGAAAAGCACAGACACACGATTTACATGGTTCACTAACACGATTTGTGTTAGCTACGTCCACTGGCGAGAGAAAGCTAATTTCAGTATATCGAGGAGATTACAGATTATAGAGGAGTATGAGAAGTATTTATAGTACTTCTCATGTGGGTCTAAACCTAATCCAATCTAGCAAAGGAAACGGTTATAGAGCAGGCCCAAAACCCGAACCCAAATAACATTGAGCCCATACACCGCGAGACCCTCAACTACCAGTCGTAGCGGCTGATAGTCCGATTCAAGTCACAACAAATCTCCACCTTGACTTGAATCCTCTTCCTCTGAAATCTCTGATGTACTCTGCTCCTTCTCTCTCTCCCGCCATCAATGCCCCGTGGCGGAGTCACCCACTCAAGACATTCATCAAGTCCAAGCAGTGTTGGAACTTGCCATGTGGAACCGGCTTCGTAAACATATCAGCAGGATTATCCGCGGTGCCAACCTTCTTCACCTTAATCCTCTTCTCTTACCTCAAGAAACGATACCTCACGTCGATGTGCTTAGTCCTCTCATGGTATACTTGATCCTTGGCCAAGCATATTGCACTCAAACTGTCGCAATACACCACTGCCTAATCATGATGTAGACTCAGATCACCAACCGGTCCCTTCAACCATATTCCCTCCTTAGCAGCTTCTGTCAACGCCATATACTCTGCCTCAGTAGTAGACAATGTCACCGCCGACTGCAGAGTTGCCTTCCAGCTCACTACAGAACTCCCAAGAGTGAATACATAACCGGTCATTGATATCCTCGTGTCAACATCTCCAGCATAGTCCGAGTCAGAATACCCAGACACCAAGCACTCTACATCACTTCCGAAGCTAATCCCCATATTAGGTGTACCCTTAAGGTACCGGAAGATCCTCTTCACAGCCTGCCAATGCTCCATTCCAGGTTGTATCATGAACCTGCTGACAACACTAACAACATGTGCAAGATCAGGTCTAGTGCATACCATAGCGTACATCAAGCTACCTACTGCACTAGCATATGGGACTCTCGATATGTACTCCTTCTCAGCCTCTGACTGCGGTGCATAAGCTGAGGATAGATAAACATTTGAAGCACTAGGAGTATTTGAGGGCTTTGCTGAAGACATGCCAAACCTCGACAGTATCTTCTAGATGTAACTCTTCTGTGCCAAGATCTTCTGAGCAGCTCCCAAATCCATCATCTCAAACTCAGCACTGAGAAGCCCATTTAACTTCTGGATATCAGACTTCGACCTCGCAGCTATGAGCATATCATCCACATACATAACAAGATAGATCATCGAACCATCCTCCACCTTGTTGTGATACACACAACATTCATATGGACTTCTGCTGTAGCTCAGCTCAAGCATGTAACTGTCAAATCTCTTGTACCACTGCCTCGGAGACTGCTTAAGTCCATACTAGGACTTCTTCAGCTTACAAACATAGTCTTCTTTTCCCGGAACCTCGAATCCTTCTGGCTGAGTCATGTAAATTTCTTCCTCCAACTCTCCATGTAGGAAAGTTGTCTTCACGTCTAGCTGCTCGAGCTCCAAGTCATAATGTGCCACTATTGCTAGTAGCACTCTGATCGAAGTATGTCTGATCACTGGTGAGAAAATCTCATTATAGTCAACTCCTTCGCTCTGCGAGAAGCCTTGTGCAACCACCCAAGCTTTAAATTTCATGCCCTCTTTAGAAGTGATTCCTTCCTTCTTCTTGTAGATCCACTTGTTTGTAACAATCTTCCTTCCCTGTGGTCGTTTGACTAGCTCCCAAGTCTGATTCCTGTCATGGGATTCCATCTCATCTCCCATTGAGGCAAGCCACTGATCAGCTTCGCCACCCAAAATGGCTTCTCTATAGGACTGTGGCTCACCTGCATCCACTTCTTCAGCAACCTGAAATGAATACGCCACCATGTCCTCGAAACCATACCTCTGTGGAGGTACTCCTGCAGTCGCTCTCTTCGGTCTACCGGAAGCAATAGACTGTTGAGCTCGTGCACTGGAATCTGAAGTTTCTGGCTCTGCAGAGACATCCTCATCATGTTGATCTTCTCCACCTTGGTGCTCAAACTCACTCTCTTTGATAGTTTGCAGCTCCACCTATTTATCAACATTTCTGCTACCTTCAACAACAGTAACCTTCAAAATGGGGTTAAACATAGACTTCTCATCAAATATCACATTTCTACTGAGTATAACTCGATGCTCAGAAGGTGACCAGAATCGAAATCCCTTAACTCCATCTCCGTCACCCACAAATACACCCTTCTTTGCCCTTGGGTTCAGTTTACCCTCATCCACATGATAATAAACAGGACACCCAAAAACTTTCAGTGAAGAGTAATCAATAGGCTTACCATACCACACCTCATAAGGAGTCTTAAACTTGATACTTGTGTGAGGTCCACGGTTGATCAGGAAGCACGCCATGTTTACTGCTTCTGCCCATAATCTTCTCTCTAGTCCAGCATTAGAGAGCATGCACCATGCTCTCTCCAGCAATGTCTGGTTCATCCTTTCTGCAACGCCATTATGCTGGGGTGTATCTCTCACGGTCCGATGATGGGCAATCCCTTCATCCTTGCAGAATTCGTTGAACTCAGAATTTCAGAATTACAGAACTCCAGACCATTGTCCGTTCACAGCTTCTTGATCTTCTTCCCGGTCTGATTCTCCACCAATGTCTTCCACTGCTTGAACTTTGTGAAAGCCTCACTTTTCTGCTTCATCATGAAAATCCAAGTAAATCTCGAATAGTAATCAATAATAAACAGAAAATACTTGTTGCCTCCAATGGATTAAACTCGTGAAGGACCCCAACAGTTGGAGTGGATGTAATATAGTATCCCCTTCGTCCGGTGGATACCCTTCTTGGGAAACTTGCTGCGATGTAGCTTCCCAGACACACAATGCTCGCAGAATTCCAAATTCTGCACCTTGTTCCCGCAAAGAAGATCCCTCGTCGACAGAACTTGCATCCCTCGTTCACTCATATGTCTGTCTCATGTGCCAGAGAGTGGTCATATCTTCCTGATGAACCTGAGACGATGCAACTGCAGCAGAACCAGACAACACAGACCCTTGTAATGCATACAAGGTCCCAAGCTTCACGCCCTTCAGCACCTTCCTTGAACCTTTGCAGACATACACAACTCCACCTTTTCCTTTGAAACTGAAGCCCTTGTTGTCGAGTAGACTCAAGGAGATCAGGTTCTTTGTCATTCGTGGAACGTGCCTGACATCATTCACGGTACAGAATGAACCATCATGTGTCCGAACCTTTATGGACCCGATTCCAACAACCTTGCAGATAGCTCCATTAGCCATGACCACGTTACCACCATCTATCTGCTTGTAGGTTGTGAAGCAATCCCTGTTCGGAGACATATGGTATGAGGCTGCAGTATCCAGAAACCACACATCACCACGATGTGCCTTCTCATCTTCAGCCAAGGCGAGATCGTCTTTAGAACTGTTGTCCACTTCTGCCACGACAACTGAACCTTGTGTCTTCTGTTGCCCTCTTCTCTTGGACAGTTGTACTTCCAATGCCCACTTCCTTACAGTTGTGACAAGCATCACCTGGATGTGGACCGGGACCCTTGGAATTTTTGTTCGAATCCCCTTTACCAGATTTCTTCTTTCCCTTTCCACCTGTAACAGCCAAACCCGATGCCTCACCACCTGTAACAGATCCGGACGCCTTATGCTTGATCTCTCTCGTATGAAGAGCAGACTTGACATCCTCCAACGACACGCTTTCTTTACCGGCAATAAAAGGATCAACGAAATTCTCATATGAACTGGGCAAAGAAACCAGCAGGATTAGGGCAGCATCCTCCTCATCAACTTGAACATCTATATTACGCAGATCCAGCAAAATAGAGTTAAACTGTTCGAGATGTTCCCTCAAAGGCGTACCTTCTTGCATCCTCAAGCTGAACAACCGTTGCTTGAGATGCAGCTTGTTGGTTAGAGACTTTGTCATATACAGACTCTCCAGTTTCAACCACAAGCCCGCGACAGTCTTCTCAGCAGTGACTTCAATGATGATGTCATCAGACAACGATAGCATGATGGTCAAGTGGGCCTTCTCCTCTAGGGTATTCCACTCATCGCCATCAACCGCTGCCTTCTTCTATTTCGCAAACAACGGCCCCCACAACTCTTGTTGTTTTAATAAAGCCTTCATCTTGATCTGCCATATAGCGAAACTGTTCTTCCTTGTGAACTTTTCGATCTTCATGTCACCGACGTCATTCTTCTGAATCGAAAAAACCATAGCTTGATTTTCCGCCGCGGCTCTGATACCACTTGTTATAAACGCGCTGCTACAGATCGGGAAATCACCGGAATCGACAAAGCAAGAATATGAAAGAGAGAATCGAAAACCACAGACACACGATTTACGTGGTTCAATAACACGATGTGTGTTAGCTACGTCCACGGGCGAGAGAGAGCCAATTTCACTATATCGAGGAGATTACAGATTACAGAGGAGTATGAGAAGTATTTATAGTACTTCTCCATGTGGGTCTAAACCTAATCCAATCTTGCAAAGGAAATGGTTACAGACCAGGCCCAGAACCTGAACTCAAATAACATTGAGCCCATACACCGTGGGCCGGGGGCATTGCCCCGCACCCCCACCGGCGCGTTACCCCTGGACCCCACTCGCTGACCGGGGAGCGAGACCCTCGACTACCAGTCGTAGCGGCTGATAGTCCGATTCAAGTCACATCAACAACAAGTTTAGGAAAAGGAGCAAAAATGAGAGATCACAGACAGAGGATAATGATCACGGCCGAGAAGTGAAGGCGTGTAGCTAAGCATGAAGGTCGTGGCTGGTTCGGCTATCACTACACACTATCCCAACTATAGGCCAAGTGCTACCTATAATCAGGTGTCGGATAGGATAAGTATTTGAATTTCAATTCGGGCGGTCTATCTACCCTTATTTCAATTGTTTACACGTTATCCAGCAATCGATTTGTGGTTAAAGCTAAGAAAACTAAACAAATTGAACAAGCAAGCAATTAAACTTTGGTGAATTCGATTGAGAAAGAATCACCAGGACATTGCTCCCCTTAGTCTAATGTCAAGATACAATGAATGAAACTCTAATGCGATAAGAAGGATCATATACTGTGAGGAGGTCTCAATTAGCTAGGAAACCCTAACTCTCTTAATCGATCAACTTAGGATTGCAAACCCAATCCCTTGTAAGTTAATTTGGAATGAAGAAAAGTAACCAATCAAGATGAAATCATGGCACATACTTTGATGATCGAGGGATAACCCAAATTTCCATAGACAAGGATACTCAAACTGTCAAGATTGGGCTATATGGAGGTTTCCTTCTTCTATGTCAATTCGTACCTAATTTGAGAGATATGATCAACAACACCAAAATTTCATGATAATACCTCAATCATTATATAAATCATGAACCCAACACACGTAGAGTTGAATTCCTACAATCTAACACGTCCTAGACTAAGGTTCACAACATCCAAGTGAAATTGGAGACTACTCCATAGCTATAGGAGAAAATAGAAATAAGATAGAAGAAAACCCCATTGCAAGTTGATTCTCCTTCTTCTTAGATACTTTATTCAACCTTTGGAGAAGAAATTAACCTTCTTAGCTTGTAACTCTCTCTCTCTCTCTCTCTCTCTCTCTAAACCTTGAAGAAGAAGCTTTAATATCTCTCTAGAACTCTCTCCTTTCAAATCATCCAACTCTCTTTTATATAGGTCCCGAGTGCACACATCACGGTCTTATATCACGCCCGTGAAGTCGACAGTGAAACCTTAATCTCGACGCAAAATGCTCTATATCACTAACGAACTTAATGGACTGCTTGTTGATATCACAGTTTGGAGACCGTGATCTTGACACTGCCCGCGAGCCATACGAATCCTCTTGGAAGTGTGCAAACTTCAAGGTTTGCTTGTCCACTTCAAGGTCTACACCTGTGATCATTGCTTCACAACGGTGATCTCTGCACTTTGTACCTTTTTGCTCCCTTTTCGTCCTCTTTTGTCAGACTTTCGATCCCGGTGCCAAGATTACCTACTAAAGTCTGAAACATGACAAACACAAACAAGCCCCACGTACAGTAGCTCCAAGGACAGTGCAAACACATCAAATTTCGCAAGGGGTAAAAAAGTGTGTAATCTAACATGAATCAGCGGCCTCCAACTCAAAGATAGCGTCCTTTATCTAGGGAGTGATAACACCCAAAATGGTGTTAAAGCCTTCATATATAGGGTCATTTTAAGTCATTTTGTGGTCTCATTGGTTAAAATTTCATCAAATACAGCCCTAATTCGTTCATCATAAAACAATATCGTCATATTAGGGTATTTAGATGATACAAATGTTTTAGGTATGAAATGGGGTCACAAGTGTAGATAAAGGAGCAAAAACCAGAGATTGGGGCCAAAAAATAAAGATCACTGTTGGAAGCTAGGACATGAAGCTGAACACCAAGATCGCGGTCTCAATGGCAGAGATCGTGGCTGCAAACTATGCAACATCAAGAATGAACTTGAAAAAGCAACCGTCAGGGGAGGACCAGAGAGTTTCAAAAGTCGACTCGTGGATCTCGTTGTCCATTCTCGCGATATAGATTACGACCGTGATGTCAGGCCAAAAACTTCCCATCCAGCTAGGCATAAAAGGCGACCTCCGAGATCAAGGCCTCTCCCCTCAAACCATGGCTGCGAACTTCGATCTTTCAACCGTGAACTTGCTCGCGTCCTCAAAACTCTATAAATAGGGGACTCCTCCCCTTGAGTAGATGGATTTTGGCAGATTTCTTATTTTAGAGTGAGGTTAGATAGAGAAGTAGAAGCTTGAAGAAGAAGTGGAGGAGCGCTTTGGAGGAGGATTTCCAACACTTGAAGACCCTTTTTCATGATTTCTTCCCATCTTTGCATGTCTCTTTTTCCCCGCTTCATGGGGTATTTCCTCAAGGTATTTTGGGTTTTTATCCCCAAAACCTAACATAGGGTTTGATATGTAATAAAATGTTGTAGCCGGAATTGTGGATAATTTTGACCCTATCTATGTTTATGTGGTGTTTCTTCATTCTTTCATCAATTAATGTGGGATCATCTGAATCCCATTTTCCCTAGGTGCAACTTAGGTGGTACGTGATTATCCATTCTCATTCTTGTGATTTATGGATGAGTTGAGTTGCTTGAAATTTTTATGCTTCATCTATGATTCATTATGCATGGGCTTGTCTCTCCAACTCTTTTCATTGTAGCCTACCACTTAGGAGTGCATGATCTAGAGTGGATTTGAGAGCCTTAGCTAATTAGGAGTATATGAATGATCTAGGAGACTACAGTGGTGGATGAGGAGACTGTACCCCTACCCATTAGACGTCCACCTAGGTAATTCTAGGGCGTCGATTGTGTGACCCTAGACTTGACAATCTAGTGTGCGGATGGGTAGAACGCATTTAGAGGAGATAGGTTATATCCCTACAACATGAAGCTAGCAGCCCGGCAAATAGACATCTACAGGAATTAGTTTATCGACCCTCGAACAGTACTATAAGAATCCGTGTTGAACATTCCCCGGGTATTGTACATGCTTCCATAGCAATAACACATTTTGGTTCAGGCATTTGTTCATGTAATCATTGAACTAGTGGATTAGTGTAGGAGTGGGATCAGTTGCATGACCATTGAGTCGATCCCTAGATTAGTGATCTCCGCACCTCGATTGCCATAAGTCATCTAATTATCCTTTTGCATGACATTTCATATATTTAGGGCGAAGGAGGCACCCCTAGTACCTCTGCTCTCCAATCGTTCCCTAGTTCAGTAATCACCGTTGCCCACCTTCTAAGTAACTGGTCAACTAGATAACAACTTAGCCAAAGTAGCCTAGGATACCATGACCCTTGGAATACGACCTCGGTCACCACTATACTACTTCGCTGATCTAGGGTACACTTTTCCTAGATTGGGGTAGCTAGTATTGTCGACGATCAAGTTTATAAATGTAAAAATCGATGGCGACCGCATCAATTTTTTGGCACCATTGTCGGGGAACTACGGTAACTAGTTAAATGAGTTAGATTGTTAATTTAGTACCCTTACTTATTTGTTTATATTAGTAGTAGTAGTAGTAGCAGTAGTAGTATGATACTTTAGTATCTTTCTTTCGTGTTACTTTAGCCACTTGTGTGTTGTTCTCTTTTGGTTTAATACCTTTTGGTTTGTGTTTTGTTTTCCTCCCACTCTTACCTCCGAAGGGTGGTTTGTGTTTGTTTGATTTCGTTTTAGTGTTTTCGTCTAGTAGTTATTGAAACATGGATCCGTACAACTTCAACAATGTGTGGGGGTATCAACCATCCACAAAACGGTGTTACCCCGGGACACCAATGAAAGATGAAAGACAAGGATCCCAAGTTCAAGAACAATCACCTCCCCATGCTCACCAATCGTACCTCCATGATTACCAAGCTCCTACATCATCATATCAAGAACCACCTCCACAACCCAGGGTGAAGACCGAGTTGGAGTTGGCCCTTGAGCGATTTAAGGGGAGTGTGAAGCAAGTCGAGGGCATCGAACCAACTCACCCAACTTCAATCCTGGAACCAACGAGTCCCTTAGAACGCAAATTAGAAAGATTCATGGTTGGGAGTGAGAGGAAACTTCATCTTCCTCCACCATTGAAGCCTAAGAGCTTTATTGAGTTGGCATCTGAGGGCTTCAACATCTCAATGAAGTGCATCGCCAACATTCCTCCGGGGTGCTTTCGCATCAAAGACATTAAGCAAGAGGAATGGTGGATCAAAGAGATAGAGACCAAAGGGGCACGTACCAATATAGGTGGTCCCAACCCATCTACTCAAGCACTCCTCGTTGAACGTAAAGAAATGATCAAGAGGGTAGAAAAAATAAAAGAGATCTTGAACAAATTTGTTCGAGACTCCATCGAGATCACGTCTTTGACATCATCAATGAAGTGAAAGAGGACGTGGTAGAAGAGGAAGGAGTCTCGAAGGTGGACTAGCAAGTGGACATCGATGATCCATCTCCTAAAGAACTTCTTTGGAAGACCATCATTGTTCCGGATCAACAAGTAGTAATGGATAGAGAAGGGAGCATTGGTGAAGTTGTGAGGAAGGAAGACAAAAGTGAAGAAGGAGAAGAGCTTGGTACTTAAAATGTGAGATTCTTCACAAGAAGGAGATGAGGTTAAAGAAGCATGGAGTCTGAACAATGGACAAGGTCGAAGTGGATAAAGCTTCCGCGAGTTACACGTGCTACCAAAGGTTGCATTACATGGTATGGGGAAAAGAGAAGAATGAAAAAGGAAACAAGAAGAGGTCTCGTGGTTGTAGACAAAAATTTCACCAAGTCAACGGGTCATTCAAATCATTTGAAGCATCCAACGCTCGGGACTTGAGACACCACCTCACCAACAAGAACCTCAACTTCAAGGAGGTCTTAAGTTGGACCGAATACTTGAAGACAATTGTCTGGCAATAAGACATATAAGACGCACTTTGATTCGGGTATAAATGTACACATTTTGCTCCTCATTTCTGGATAGTTTGACTTTGCATTTCATCATTCCTCGACATATTTCACGCTAGATTGTGCTTGTTTTGATACATTTTAGGTCCTACCACGTGTGAGAAGGTCAAGGACGAGTTTCGGGTCGCTTGGAGGTCGAAAAGTGCCAAAAGGTAGCGATTGTGACAATTGCCCCGTAACCGTGAACATCGAGGCGGCTAGGGAGAAATTCGCAGTTACTACCGCGAGACGAGTTCACGATCTCTAACACCGTGAACTTGGAGCACAAACCGTGAACCCAAGAGAGTAAAGCGGTGCGTTTTGGAGACGACGGTGAGTTCACGGACGCGTTTAGATGTTCACGGCCGTGAACTGGTCACTTTCGGGCAAATATGAAGGCAGCAGCGCGGAGAGAGAAAGGGGGGTTGGTTTTTGCAGAAGGAACACTTTCTTTCTCTAGGGTTTCAACCCAAAACACCAAAGGAGAGTTCTAGTGAGAGAGGGAGTGATCTTGGAGCTTAATTGAGGCATTGATCAAGCTTGAAAGCTAGGAATCAAACCTAGAAGAAGAAGAAGAAGAAGAAGAAGAAGAAGAAGAAGAGGTTTGTTTGTAATCTCCCCTCTCTCTCTAGAAACTCACCCCCTTCTCTTGGGTTTAAGAACCCTAGGTCTAGTTTTGGGTTTGTTGTTGATGTATGTGACAAAATCACTAATATGATTGTTGATTTTACTTAATTGATGGATGTTTTCTTGAATGGCATGAGTGTGGTTTCCATTTTCATGCTTTGAGCTTTTGACTTAGGAGTGGGATAATCCCCTTAGAGCCCCTTCCTTGGCGTCTTCGGGTCTCTCCTATCGTATATTGTTCGGGTAGTCACCGAGGTAGTTGATTCGAATGGTCTCCTAGCAATATACGATACCCTAGGTTGAATAGAGCACTACCCATCCATTGATTTGCTATTCCGGGTCATTCCCGAGGGAGTCCATCTCCAAGCGGTAGTGTATTTGAGTCGATCGAGCTAGGAGGACACCCAACATCGATCCAAAGAACGGACCTTAGACGATTCAACCCAAGAGAGCTCCCAACCTTGTAAATTGCTAGGTTAGTGGTTAGTCAAGGTTAGTTAGTTTAACTCTATCAATCACTATCCTAGGTTGGCTAGATAACGAACCCTAAACCTGAAGTAGGGTAAGCCTAGATCCCCATGGTACGATAAGTTCTTATTGCTTGCTTGCCCTATGCTACACCCGGTCGGCGGTTATACTTGGCCGTCGATTGGGATGTTTCAGTTAGAACGAGTCACACTTGTTGGGAGGTACCCCAACAACCGGTTTGCATTTCCTTTAATAATAAACTTACATGTTTGATTTGTGGCTCGCACTCTACAACTTCCCAATCGAAGGATTAGTTTAACCAACGATTGGGTGTAGCAAAGGGTAACCAAGTAATAAAATTATCGAACCACGGGTTACTAGGTGTACCTTACTTTGGGGGTGATTCTCACAGTCGTGAAGTGTGACAACTGTGATCTTGGTCCAAAATACATCGTTTTGGGCTATCTTCACTGTTTGGGTGTTAATTTCACTCCCTCCAGGCCATGAAGTCTTACCATTACCGCGAGATGGGCATAGGCTGCTGGAAAGTGGCCATATTCACAGTTTGGGGGAGATTTTCACCCCCCCCCCCCTCGGGCGTGATATGGACACCCTACACATGAACCTTGCACAAGAACCACTTTTTGGCTTGTTTTGACCTCCGAATGACCCAAAACTCCCCGACCTTCCCACAGATACTAGGACCTAAAATGTGACAAGGAAAGCACAACCTAGCTTAAAATAGGTAGAGGGATGTCAATTACCAAGTTAAACAATCAAGATATAAGTAGGGCTATTAATCAAAGATCGGTTAGACAGTCAGCCGATAACCGAGAAAAACTCTTGGTCGGCTGTGTAGGTTGGGTGATTGAAGGCGGCGGTCAATCGTGCAATTTTTGGTGAATAACCGACCACTGATCGGCCGTCATCAACTCCTCACCTCGTTGCCACTCTCTACTCCTCCATTCGGCGGTCTCCATTTAAGATTGTGGCTTGAAGGCGTCTCACGGTTAGTGACCAACCGAAACACTGAGTCGCTGCCAGTCGGTATAGGTGGAGGTTAGCCATCAAGGTTCTAGCTAACGGTGGGCATTCCGAGGTCCTTCTCGGTGATGGTTAACCACATTTGAGGTGCGGTTAATGAAAACTGCACCGCCTAATAGACCTAGATATAAGGGGGGTAAAAGATGCGTAATTATGCCCAAATCATTTTTGTTTTATGTAGTATTTATAATTTTAGCTAGTGAATGAATCCTTTAATGTCAAGGATTACATGAATGATTGTTTGGAGACTATCTAGTTGCTTAATGAACGGTTGCAAATGTTGTTGTTATACATGAATGATTGTTTGGAGACTATCTAGTTGCTTAAGGAATGGTTGCAAATGTTGTTGTTAAGTATGTGTGATAGCTTTCCAACTAAGCCACTTTGGCCTAGGAATGGTATGGCTAGTGCAAGATGATCATAGAATGTGTGCTCATAAATTTCTATGTATGTTTAGAGGCCTTCGTGGGCTTGATCTTTATGAATTTGTAAAGTTTGATTGTCGCCCATCAAATGCTCAATGAAATGCCCAAACCACATAAAACTTGTTTTTCTTGATAGAACTTGTTCGACTAAGATAGACCCTTACGGGTGTGTCTATAACTTGAGACTGAATCCTGATGCATGATCCTTGAGTTCACAAGTTTGGTTCACATTTCATTTTGTGCTTTGATATGCTTTAGAGCCATTAACTTGAACCTTGGTTGTTCTCTAATGAATTGATTCTAACCTTTGGCCGAGGTATAGAACCTTTCGAAATTTGGTTTGAAATTGAAGTGTGGTTAGTGGTTAAATTGTAATTATTGGTCAGAGGTGGATTTGGGGAAGATTAGTGATGAATTGTGTTGCCTTTTATGTAAGATTAGTGGTAGATTCTATTAATATGGTGTTAAGATAGGTGATTTTGATTCATATCCAATTGTTTTATTAAATTCGACACAAGATGAAGCATGAACTAATTTTATCACAATAGAATCTTTTCAGTTGCAAAACCAATGAGCCGGCATAAATCGATTTGACAACCTTGATGTCCCTCACACAACAAATTAGCAAAGAATCGAAACTGCATAAACACCACCATCCCTACATTAGGTAACCTAATTCGCCAACGTATCCCCGGCGCCCCCGCGCTAATTCGCGAAAATGATATTTTTAAACAGAACGCCGAAAATTCGCGAACTGCTTTCTATGAGAGCGTGGATTTCCCTAAGCAAGAGCGCGACTTTTCACATGAACTCCTTTTCTAATGGAATTGGACGGGGAAAAGAAACTTTCACATCATCGATGCCGATTCTAACTAGGTCATCCTAAGCTTATATTCTTGGCTAGCTGTTGCCGACATTGCATGTAAGGTTCTCCCCAGCCGGCGACCCTTTTTCTTCTCCTTTCCCTCGGTGTATGCCAAACCAATAAATTGAAGGTGTAAAAAATATACCCAAATTAGAATCTAACAAAAAAGATGAGCATGCATGTCTCAAAAGGCCTACATAATTCGCGATTCTCTCATCCTTGGCTGTTAATGACATGTGAAGAAGCATTTTTAGAGCTTCCTTTTCGCATCTTCGTTCGCCGTAGATGGAAGTGATTCGATGGTAGGCAGCTGAAGAAGGTGAGAGAGAAGGAGATTGGAACGATTTTGCATCCTTTCTTTCTTGAGATTTGCTCGATTTCTAGAATGAACGAAAAAGGGGATGGAAAGTTGAATTTGAGAGAAGTAAAGGCGGCCCAAAAATGAAAGATTAGATTAGGTTTGCGAAAATTAGATAAATACTCTCGTGTTGATGACCATTATGCCCCTCATATACCCTTAAAACCTCCCTTTCTACAACTGTCTTCTAAAAGACAAGAAATACAAACAATGTTACAAAAGGAGTGGTCTCGTGAATCGGACCAACACGAGAATCAAAGCGGTAAGAGGATTTATCATAAGAAAGTAGTATTTTTTTTGTTTAAATACATTTAGAAAATAATTATTATTAATATAATATTAACACTCTATTCACGCTCTCAATTTTGAATTCTTAAGAAATGAATGCTCTTACGCTCTCGCCCCCGCTCAACGCTCTGGTTATGTAATCCCTACCACCTAGGGTTGTTCAAATGGTTACCATGGTAATTACCAAACCAAATAAGGCTAAATTTCATTAACCATAGAATACAATATCATAACCAAACCGTCCAAACTAATACAACAACCAAATTAAAGTTTAATCGGTTTGGTTGATTGGTTAACCAGATTAACCAATATAAAATCACATTATCCGTAAGTGAGAAAAAAATTCGGTTAATTTATCAATTCACAATTTATATAATGAATAAAACATAACAATAAACACATCGTTATAATTGACCCTTAACATAAATACATGCAACTAAGACAATTATCTTAAGGTTAGTATAGAAGTATTTACCTCACAAAAATTTATCATAATGGTATGAGTTAATGAATTGTTGTGTTTGTGTGAATGGACTTAGTCTCTTAGCAATTTTTCATAGGCTGAAAAGGACCTTACTTTCAAGTTTTTATCCAACATAATGTATGAGATTTATCTAAATTAGGCATTCATATGTTGTGGTCTACACTCTACATATATAAAATAAATATACATTATAGGAACAATATCAAGCTTTATATTTTATGAGTCTAAAAATGATGAACATTTAACTCTTGAGTGGCTATGCAAAGTATTAAGTATGTGTATATATTAGATATATGACTAATTATTTATCTGGTTAATTTGGTTTGGTTGATTAGTAATATCTGAAACAAAACAAAACCAGTTAAAACCAAACCAATTACCCAAATTAACAAACCAAATAGTACGAATTAAAACTATTAGGATTTTGCTAGGACTTTTCGGTCGACCTAATCCAACATGCGGTCGACCGAACGGACTAATTCATGTATGTGGGGTTCCGAGACGCGGTCGGCCTCTTACATAATATGGTCGATCGCTTTGGTGGTCTAACAGAATGAAAGGTCGACCCAAATATCTCATAGGCCGACCCTTGTGCACCTAACAGGTCGACCGCATTATGAAGATGTCGACCGCATTCACACCGTATCCGTATTGGATATGGATTCCAACACCAGAAAGGTTCCACAATTGGACAAGGAAACGAATTGGGTCGACCCATTCATGTCCTAAATCTCTATAAATACGAATATAAGTCCCCTTCAACGCCTCCAAATCTGAATTAGGTTTTTTTTCCGATTTAGAGCCTTTGTGAAGAAGATCGTTCGCGGTTGCTGTTGTACGTGTTGAAAGTGGTCGACCAGGTCTAAGGTGCGGTCGACCTATGTAGCATTCGCCGTCATCTTTTCTAATGCGTGATTTCCACCGGCTAATTTGATATATTGTTGGGTGCAGAATTCCATTCGGTTGACCGTGACGTCAACCAGGTCGACCTGACGAGACAATTCTTCGTATTTGAATTTAGGCCACAACACTTGGACTTCTGTACTTGCGAGGTAACGAAGATCAACCCAATTGGTCGACCTAATGTGTTTCAAGGTCGACCGTTTCTGTTTTTTTGGTTATTCAACCTGAATGTCGACTTTGGCTTTGTTTGTATGACTATGTTGTGCTTGAAAAGGTCGACCGCGCCAGATATCTGGTCGACCTATCCTTTTTTCGATTTAATTTTGAACTTATTTTTTGTTGTTAATTGTTATTTTCCTGCTGGATATGTAGACCTAGGAATAACCGAGGTCGACCTTAATGGTTGTGGTAGTCACTATTTGTCTTCCAGGTCGACCTAATACTTTGTCAGGTCGACCACGTCTTTGTTTTTTGGTCAATTGTAGAAATTTGTAGTTGAATTATGATTTGAATTTTTCTTTAAATTGTTTAGACGATGACGCATGATGAGAAACTGCATCAAGATTTGGGTGAAATCATGAAATTGTTGAAAGCCACACAAGAGAAGTTGGTGGTGTGTCAAACACAAGTCAATGACTTTTAGAAGTCCATGCGTGATAGAGTGGAGCAATTGTCAGTTCGACTGACAGATATGACTGGGATGATGCATGACGGGTTTGAGATGCTAGAAGGTGCTATCAAAGATATAAGTGCAGAACGAATGGAGAATGGCGGACGAAATGGTAAAGGAAAGAAATTTGACTTTGGTAAAAAGGAGGAAGACCATGATGACTCTGAAAATTGCTAGCAGAGCATAGACGATTTATTGAAAGAGCACATTTTAAAGGTATCCAAGTATATTCATATGTGATTGAAGATATTAGTATTACTATCATTAGCGCTAATTTGTTTTGTTTATATGTTTGACAGAGTGAAACAACGAATGGCAGCAAGGGTTCCTCTTCTAAGTACAAGAGACCGCGATATGAAAGTGACTCCTACACCACTCCACAGAAGGATCAATTTGTAAGAAAAGGATTATTTAGTGATGATAGCGATGAAGATGAATCTAAGAGTCCTTTCGAAAAGCACGGGGTAAGTTTACGTTACATATTCATCTATAATGTGTGTTTGTGTTCATATGTTACTTTAATTTTAACTATGATTTGTAGGTCATGAAAGTGGAGGGTCTAGAAGGATTCACCAAAAATCTTCAAAATCCAGTTGAAGACTTGTATTATGTTTTTACTAAAGAGAAGGCTGGGGACACGAATTGGGACAAGTAAGACGTTTTTTAGTACGTGTGGTCGACCGTTTAGGTCATGAGGTCGACCGTTTGTCCAATAAGGTCGACCGTGACTGTGAACAGGTCGACCTGTACGTTGCAAATCACAATTGACATTTCTGTTATTTTGATTTTTGCAGTTTGACCGTTGTGGACTTTTTTTCTGAAAACGTGCAACGACATTATTTGAGTTCGGTCATTAGCGAGAATAGCTGGGTTTGCTCATCAGTAAGTACTATACTACTACGACTTTGTATGAATTGTGCACTATCTATGTTACGATTTACGATGATTTTGTGTTTGATTGTTGGATGGTAGGTAGTGGATTTGTGTGCAAGGGCACTAACAATGTCTGAAAAACATGATGTGAAAGAGCCAAATGTGTGGTATTTGCCAAATATGTTTTCGGTAAGAGCCGTAATGTCAAATTATTTGTCATAACCTAGTTATTTATATTGTACCATGTCAATTCATCTCAATTAAAACATGGTGCAGAAAATGGTACGCGCTAACATGAAAACCAGACAAATTCGTAACAAGTTGATGAATGATGGCGTGGTGTTTATGCCGAATGTTAGTGCAGGCCAGAAGGTTAGTCTAGTCAATGTCCCTATACATTAAATTTCGAAAGTGCATTTGTTTGTATTCGCTGTTTATAACATATAGTGAGTGTTTCGTTGCTAGATATTTATGCCAGTTCTTGACGATGAAGCACGTCATTGGTTTCTGTATCTCGTCAATGTCCAGCAAAAAACTGCATTTTTGCTTGCCAGTCTACCTTCAACTAGTGAGGCGAATCGTAGGCGTAAATCAGCACTATGCAAGAAATTGGTAAGTGTTTCCTATAATTTTCTGATTACTAAGCATTACGTATTATGCTAGAAGCTTAAAATATTCATTATTTGTGTGTAGTTGTCCAATTTGGATGATATTTTCAAACCGGAGCGCATGAGCAATGTAGTAGTACCAAATTTTGGAGATTTCAATTTTGATGAGCTACGAGTTCAACGACAAAGGAATAGTACTGAGTGTGGTGTGCACGTCATGCAGTGGATGCACTATGGATCCAAGGATCTGGATAGAGTGGTGAGTATATCGTTAAACAAATAACTTGTTTAATTTACACTTTTTTTAGTTGTAACGAAGTCTTACATGGCATAATGCAGATAGGAGAAGAACACAAATTACCGGCTCGAAAGGAGATTCTATGGTATCTGGCTACACATTTTGAAAACCGTGCATGAGAAAATCTTTTCAAGCATGTAGTTGATGAATGCATGGAACGAGGCAAAGAGAGACAGAGTTCAAACAAAAAAGCAAAGAAATGAAGTCGTTAAGTTACAATGTTGCATTATTTGGACAATACATTGAATTTGTATTTGCGAGATCGTTTCATTTTGGATTTTGAATGATTATCGTTTATTAGATTTGTTATACAATTATGGATGTGACTGAATTTACGATTTCAATCGTCTAGAACAAGTGGTCGACCACATACTCAAAGCGGGCATACCCAAAGGCAGAGCACAGGTCGACCTCGTGACGCTTAAGGTCGACCTATGATACTGTAGCAAAGTCAAAAACCATGTGGAATAAGGATGGAATCTCGTCTGTTTGGCCTTAATAAAATACAGTCGACCATTCGTGTCAAGAGGTCGACCTGTTTCGCATTTATAAACAATGGTCGACCATTTCAGTAAAGAGGTCGACCTGTTTCACATTTATAAACAACGGTCGACCATTTGTGTAAAAAGGTCGACCTGTTTCACATTTACCCAAGACGGTCGACCATTTGTGCAAAGCGGTCGACCGTAATGATTCATGTCCTTGTACAATTAGGATTTTGTGTACTTGTCCTTGTCGAATTATGATTTTATATATCTTTCACCAATTGGATAAGGAATTCGTCTACATTATCTATAAATAGATGGGAGTCTTAAGACTTTAATCGTACTTCGATTTATGCAATTTTTTGGAGTGAAGTTGTAATCTCATCGCTCTTATTGTGATCGGGTGTTGGTGGCGGTTTATTTTTATTCCGGTAGACCGTAACAATAAGTGGTCGACCTCTTTGCTAAGGTATGTCTCGTATGTGCTTGTTAATGGTTGTATGTGGTTAAATTTTTCCCTAATTAGGTCCACCACCCCCACCATCCGGTTGACCGTATTTGTGTAATTATATGATTAGGTCGACCTTACAGTAAATTCAGGTCGACCGCATCTTTATTATTTAGTAATAAGGTCGACCGTACAGTTCATTCAGGTCGACCTGACGGGAGCTAATTGTGTATGTTTTTTACATTAAATTCGTATTCCGATCGTTGCAGGATGGATAACAGAGATGATACAGAAGATAGAGATGATGATGAGGTTAACTTCGATGAGGAACCTAAGGATGCTCGAGAAGGAGCTATGGATAATTCAGATGATACAGATAATACGGATGATGAAGTGGTTGGGGATGATAATGAAACCGAGGGTGCTGAAGAAGAATTTATGGATGATGAAGAAGCTACTGAATATGAACAACAAATTCCTTCCATGGAGTTCCAAACATTAGAAGATGCAGAGAAATTTTACGATTCCTATGCTAAAGCGAAAGGATTTAGCGTTCGACGTAGAGATCTTCGGAGGAGTCGTCGAGGAGTAGCAATTGGGAGGACAATGGTATGTTCGAGAGAGGGGACTAGAGATAAGATGCATATAGATAAAGAAGGTCGGACTCGACAACATCGTAAGATGACAAGACATTCTTTCAAGGCATCGTATACTGTACGCTTTGATCGGAATAAGAAAATGTGGGTTGTTTCTAAGTTTGAGAGGAAGCACTCACATCATTGCTGCAATGAAGAAGAAACTCAATTCCTTCGGTCTCATCGAAATGTGAGGGAAGGAGACAAGGCTCTGGCGATAGGGATGCGACAGACAGGAATAAAACAACGCAACATTGTTCAGTTCATGAAGAATAAAGTTGGAGGATATGAGAATCTGGGGTACACTTCAAAGGATTTGGACAATGCTGTTCAGCAATCCCGAACAGTTGACGACGATCTAATAGGAGATGTTAACCGAACATTGGGTTACTTGCAAAGTAAACATACCTCTGATGCGGGCAGCTTCTTCAAGTACACAACCAACGATGAAGGTGAATTAGGCAATCTCTTCTGGTCGGACTCCACATCTAGAGCAGATTACCATTTTTTTGGGGATGTCTTGGCGTTCAATGCATGCTGCAAGCGCAACAAGTACAATCGACCATTTGTTATGATGGTTGGTGTAAATCACCACCACTGTAACATCATATATGGTTTTGCCCAGTTGGATAACGAGACAATCCCCAACTATGTTTGGTTGTTGAATACTTTTCTGGAGTGTATGAACTCTAAGATGCCAACTTCAGTGATCACAGACGGAGACAAGTCTATGCATGGTGTCATTGCTCTCGCCGTCTGTGTATTTGGCATATTGAGACAAATGCGACAACGGTCGTTCATAATAAGGAGTTCGTTAGCGTATTCACTTACTTGGCAAAAGCATGTATATCGATTGAGGAGTTTGAGAGGCGTTGGGAGCATTTGATTAGTCAGCATGGTTTGTCTGCAAATAAGTGGTTGCAGGATTTGTACGCTGACAAATTACTGTGGGCAGAGGCATACTTGAAGGATATTTATTTTGGTGGACTCCAATCAACCTCGCGATGTGAGTCATGTAACCATTGGATAAATGGGTATGTGGGAACTCAATACAGCTTGCAATGTTTTGTTCAGGGTATTGATGAAGCACTGGAGGGGATGCGTTTCACGGAGGTGCAAGATGATTATACTTCTAGGCACACGAGGTTGGTCTGCAAGCATGCCCTTCGCACTTGGGAAATGCAAGCTGAAAGTATCTACACACATCGTACATTTGCTATCTTCAAGTCTGAACTAGAGAATGAAGCTTCTTATGTATTAGCGGAGAGAAGAAATGAATCAGATGGGACAGAGACATTCATACTGAAGAACTACATGAACCCAGATCGGATAAGGCGGTTACCATTTACTACGTCCAATCAAGATCTAAAATGCGAGTGTGCATTATTTGAATCTAAGGGGTTTCCATGCAGATGCATGCTTACAGTAATAAAAAAATATGGGATACACCGCACTACCCTCGTCGTGGTTCAAGCTTCGATGGACCCAAAATGCGAAGACACTAAATCGTCATCCTGGAGTTGGAGGTGATGTGGGAGAGAAAGTTGGTCGATTGATAAGACATGAAGGATTGGCTCTAAAGTGTAAGCGTTTGTGTGACATCGCGTGTGGTAGTGAATTTGCTTTTAATCATGTCTCTAAGACGTTGGACGACCTTACTCAATGGGCAATTGAGTTCGCGAGGGAGAGAACGGACAACACAACACCGGCAAACCCTCCAGCACCCCTTCGAAGTGTGAAAGATCCAAAAATTGGGAAGACCAAGGGGATATTTAAGTCAGCACGAACTGCATCGGGCAAAAGTTTAAGAAAGTGTTCGAAATGTGGGAAATATGGTCATTTTCGCCCTAAGTGCCCGAAACAAAGTCCCAAAAAAGGATCTTAAATTTCTTCTATTGTTTTTTAGGAGTTTATTTATTTTTTAATAACTGTGATTGCATTGTATTTTCTTCGAATTATCTTAATAATTTATGAGTTAATTGATTGTTGGTTGAAATAAACAATAGCTACAAATAACGGTCGAACGAACAAGTTACTGAGGTCGACCGCGTATTTAATTCGGCCGACCAAACCGGTTTGTTTGCAACATCCACCCAAACCTCCCTCAATCCTCTATTTAAGAAACCCTCCTCCACTCATTCTACACCACAATCAGAACCCTATCCCACCACATCCACTCATTCTTCCTCTCCTTTCCCTTCTTCATCTTCTTCTCCAATTTCCAAAATCTCCATTTTCCAAAAACTCAAAGGAACCTCCATTCCATTTCATCCTCATCACTTAGAAGAAGAACAAGGTATAACTTTCAGTCATCTTTTTCATTTTGATTCGATTTTTGTCTTCTTCTTTGGTAGATTAGATTGTTTTGAAAAAAATCTAAAGATGGAAAAGAGGTATTTTCCCTTCTGTTCGTCAGATGCGGTCGACCTGTTCATCATCGTGGTCGACCGCAACTGGCTTTCAATCGATTTTTTTCTGTTTTATGGACTGAGGTCGACCTATGATGATATTGAGGTCGACCTGTGAAATTTTGCTACGATTTTATGGGTTTTTATTTAGATCTATAGCTTGAAAAGAGGGATTTTCCCTTCTGTTCGTCAGATGCGGTCGACCTGTTCATCATCGTGGTCGACCGCATCTGGCTTTCAATCGATTGTTTCCTTTGTTGTATAGACTGAGGTCGACCTGTGATGATATTGAGGTCGACCTGTGACGTTTTGCTACGAGTATTTGGGTTTTTATTTAGATCTATAGCTTTAAAAGAGGGATTTATCCTTCTGTTCGTCAGATGCGGTCGACCTTTTCATTTTCGTGGTCGACCGCATCTAGCTTTCAATCGATTTATTCCTGTTGTATAGACTGAGGTCGACCTGTGATGATATTGAGGTCGACCTGTGACGTTTTGTTACGAGTATTTGGGCCATTTCGGACTCGTTTCAATTTAGCCGAGGTCGACCTATGATGCTTCTGAGGTCGACCTATGTAGGAAAAAGTTCGAGTTGTGCCATTGTCTTTGAATTATTTGTGCGAAACTAACTCTGGTCGACCTCTTCTGATTATGAGGTCGATCGGATATGTTTTACACTCAATCGCAAAAGTATTTGGGCCATTTCGGACTTGTTTCAATTTAGCCGAGGTCGACCTATGATGCTTCTGAGGTTGACCTATGAAGGCAAAAGTTCGAGTTGTGCCATTGTCTTTGAATTATTTGTGCGAAACTAACTGTGGTCGACCTCTTCTAATTATGAGGTCGACCGGATCTGTTTTACACTCAATAGCAAAAGTATTTAGGCCATTTTGGACTCATTTCAATTTAGCCGAGGTCGACCTATGATGCTTCTGAGATCGACCTATGAAGGCAAAAGTTCGAGTTGTGCCATTGTCTTTGAATTATTTGTGTGAAACTAACTCTGGTCGACCTTTTCTAATTATGAGGTCGACCGGATCTGTTTTACACTCAATAGCAAAAGCATTTGGGCCATTTCGAACTCATTTCAATTTAGCCGAGGTCGACCTATGATGCTTCTGAGGTCGACCTATGAAGGCAAAAGTTCGAGTTGTGCCATTGTCTTTGAATTATTTGTGCGAAACTAACTCTGGTCGACCTCTTCTAATTATGAGGTCGACCGGATCTGTTTTACACTCAATAGCAAAAGCATTTGGGCCATTTCAGACTCGTTTCAATCTAGTTGAGGTCGACCTATGATGCTTCTGAGGTCGACCTATGAAGGCAAAAGTTCGAGTTGTGCCATTCTCTTATGAATTATTTGTGCGAAACTAACTCTGGTCGACCTCTTCAATTAATGAGGTCGACCGGATCTGTTTTGCATTCAACATTGAAAGCATTTGGGCCATTTCAGACTCGTTTCAAATTAGCCGAGGTCGACCTATGATGCTTCTGAGGTCGACCGATGAAGGCAAAAATTAGAGTTATTTGTGCTAAACTTATTGAGGTCGACCTGTGATGATATTGAGGTCGACCTCGGGCCATTTAAATCGATTGAAAGCCAGATGTTCATGGGGAGTGCAGTGCAGGACATTTGGCCACCTTGTAATGCACTCGAAGACACAAACGTGCTGCCTTCACCAAGTTCTCCTTTGCAACCCTATGCCGGCCACCGGCAAGCAAACAACAACAATATAACAAAGAAGACCCTAAAACCTAAACTCTCTTACATCCATAAGAATGGGACAGTAAGAGAGTTTAGGTTTTAGGGTCTTCTTTGTTATATTGTTGTTGTTTGCTTGCCGGTGACCGCATAGGGTTGCAAAGGAGAACTCGGTGAAGGCAGCAGACGTTTGTGTCTTCGAGTGCATTCCAAGGTGGTCTAATGTCCTGCACTGCACTCCTGCTGAAAGTCACATATGGTTTTCAATCAATTTAAATTTTCCGAGGTCGACCTATGCTTCTTCTGAGGTCGACCTATGAAAGCAATTATGTACTTGAATTGTTACGGGTTTATGTCGACCCATTCTCGTTTTAAATTAACTGAGGTCGACCTATGCTTCTTCTGAGGTCGACCCATTCTCGTTTTAAATTAACTGAGGTCGACCGCTTTATGGAGTGGTCGACTGCGTTTTGTTCATTTCGAAAATGTAAGTAACGTGTATTCTTGCTTGTTTGATCGCAGGATGTTTGGGGGCAAAAAGAAAAGAAAGGCACAAAAAGCTGATGCCTCAAGTTCGGAATGGGAAGAGTTCAATCCCAATCTGTTCCAGACCAAGGAGCAAAGTGAGAACTATGAAGAGAAGAGAATGCACAACCGCAGGGTGGCTCCGGGAAGGCGCCATTGACAACATATGCGTATTCTCATTTCGAGAATTACGGGTTTCTGGGACCCTTCATCGAGCAGGAGTGGCTGAAGGTGATATCTCTCAATGTACCACACTACCCAAAACTGGTACAGTACTTCTACAACAACATCGTCTACGAGCGCAATGGCAATGGATCCATTCACGCATTCAAATCCTATGTGAATGGGGTGGCGATGCGCATCGGCAAGAATGTGTTGGCGCAAGTACTAGAGGCTCCAAACGAGGGGAAGAGAATCCATTCTTATGGTGCTTGGAATGAAACGCATTTCACGAGAGCCAAGCAAATCCAGACGGTATGTGGTCTTGATGAAGAGGAAGATGCTCAGGGTCGCAATAGGCCAACGAGTAACCACCTGACAGTTCAAGACAGAGTTCTTCACCACATGCTTTCCTACAACATTCTGCCAAAGGGTGGACATCGGGAGACAGTCACCTACTTCGACATGGAGCTCCTCACCAACCTACTGTTAAACGAGAAGGTGAACTTGCCATACTTGATCTTTAACCACATGCTTACTGCTGCAGAGAGTTCAAACAGGAATCTTCCCTATGGGATGATCCTCACTGTGCTATTTGAGCATTTTAATGTGAATTTAAGTGAAGAGGTGGGGTTAAGAATCACAAGGCAGGAGTTCTATACTGTTTCATCTCTGAAAAAGATGGGCTTTGAGCTGCGTAATGGTGAGTATGTCAGAGTAAACAATGCTCATGGTGCCCATGGTGGTGGTGATGATGATGATGATGGTGATGAAGGAGCCGGAGACGAGCCAATGGCGGAGGCACAAAGTTCAACTCCACCGATCACCTTAGAGCGTGTGTGGGAGCGCATGGATGGCATGTACGAGTACATGGGCCAGATGTCCACCCAGATGACTGGCATGTACGACTACATGGGGCAAATGACCGCCCAGATGAGCACAATGCAGGTGACCGTGAATGAGATGCGAGATGAGTGGCGATCTTTCAGCGGAAGATACATGCATCCCACCACATCCGACCACCATCATGCTAGCACCACCAATGAAGAAAATGTGGATGAGGGAGAGAGGGGAGATGAGTAGGAGCGAGGAGATTTTAGATTGTGTGTTTTTATTGTTAAGTGGTCAAAACGATTGTTGATTGTTATTCTGTTGTTTTTTTAGTTTTATTTTTATGTGTGAACAATTATGATTTCTGTTTTATTGTATTTCTTGTTAGTTTGTTTAGTTGTTATGCTATGAATTGATGAGTCATTGTTATAATTATTTATGACTATTTATGATGGGTTGAAACATAATTTAAACGATCAAAAGAACCACACAAATCGACATACATAAGCAAAAAAGACACGGGGCATAGGTTGACTTTCTTCGGTCGACCTCGTACCGGATTAGGTCGACCGCGAAACCAACACTTGATCTTCATTTTACGTCAAATGATTGGACACTTTGATAGAACAATTATCTTCTATCTGGTCGACCTCTTTCCTTATTCGGTCGACCATTTTGTTAATGACTGCCATCAAGTGGTAGACCTATATACCTTAGGTGGTCGACCATGTTGTTTCTGACGCCAACGAAATGACCGACCGAGGTTTTATTCTGATCGACCAAAAATAACAACTTAAACTAAGTGCGGTCGACCAGGTGGTCGTTAAGGTCGACCACAATGCTTTCTCGTGCTGCCCAAATTAGTCAATTCGGTCAACCGCCTTCAAAAATAGGTCGACCGAAAAGTGCATGTCACCGAAAAGTGCATGTCATAGTAGGCATACCCAAACTATTATCACCGTAATTTGGTTTCCGCGGTGTAGCAGGTAAGATCCTCCGTTTCTTTCTGCCTTTCTCTCTCTCTCTCGATTTGGTTAATAATTCCACAACATTTTAATTTCTCTGCTCTGGATCTTTACTATTTACCCCTTTTGACTCGTCGAATCCAAGCTCAACATTTCCTCGGGGTCCTTCCCTTCTTTTCTCATCCCATCCCATCCGTTTTTCTTTTTGGCCTTTATATATCTGAACAAATCGTCAATTCATTTCAATAATTTCGATTCTGTTCCCAGATCGTAGAAGGACGTTCGGATCGGGATTCAATGGCGGCAGCTCGACGCCTCCGGGATCTCCAATCGCAACCCGCAAACAAGATCTGCGTGGACTGCTCCCAGAAGAATCCGCAATGGGCCTCCGTCTCCTACGGCGTTTTCATGTGCCTCGAGTGCTCCGGCAAGCACCGCGGCCTCGGTGTCCACATCTCCTTCGTCCGATCCGTCACCATGGACTCCTGGTCCGAGATCCAGATCAAGAAGATGGAGGCTGGTGGCAACGACAACCTCAACTCCTTCTTAGCCCTCCGAGGAATCCCTAAAGAAACCGATATCGTCTCCAAGTACAACACCAAAGCCGCTGCCGTTTACCGCGATCGAATCCAAGCATTGGCTGAGGGCAAACCTTGGCGCGACCCGCCCGCCAGCAAGGAAACCCTCGGCGGCAGCGGCAGAAAGCCGCCACTTTCTCAATCCTCGCCCAAGGATAATGGTGGTTGGGATAGTTGGGATAATGAAGATGCAATTAGATCTTCCGACGACATGAGGAGGAACCAATCCGTCGGCGATTTTAGGGCTAATGGTAGCGGCGCCATGGCTGGTGGTCGCCCGAGGTCGAGATCGACCGAGGATATTTATACGAGATCGCAATTGGAGGCCTCTGCTTCTAATAAAGAAACCTTCTTTGCCAGAAGAATGGCAGAGAATGAGTCGAGGCCCGAAGGTCTCCCGCCTTCTCAAGGTGGCAAGTATGTAGGGTTTGGATCGGGCCCTCCGCCTTCCCAGATGAATAATTCACAACCAGACGTATTGTCTGTTGTCTCCCAGGTAGCTCAAATGTCTGGATTTTTGCTCTTCATAAACTGCGAGATCATATCATTCCATATTATTGATAATCTATTTGCTTCTGTACTGTTTGGTTAGGGATTGGGGAAGTTGTCTTTGGTGGCGGCTTCAGCAGCTCAGTCAGCTGCTACTGTTGTCCAAGCAGGCACCAAAGAGATCAGCTCTAAGGTATTTGGCTTTATTTATTCTGTTTGTCAGAAATTGGCGTGTTTCGACCCCTGCATCACTCCTAAAGCTGACTTTCTGGGATATAGCCCCTCGGCGAACTTCAAATTATACCAACCTTTATCTATACTATATGGTCCTCCCGGTGGGGTTAGATTCTATTAGAAATATGTTTTCATCTGTTCAACATTTTATTTATGAAATGGGTCCAGATGGTTTTTTGTTTTTCTGGGTACTCTTTCCTTGCAAGTGCGGTCAGTGATGATTTTGCTAATATGCCCAACCATGTGAACAGGTGAAAGAAGGTGGTTATGATTACAGGGTGAACGAAACTGTCAATGTTGTGACTGCAAAAACAACAGAGATTGGACAAAGAACTTGGGGGATTATGAAAGGTGTCATGGCAATGGCTACACAGAAGGTCGAGGAATATGCCAAAGATGGCGGGTGGAAGAATGAGAGCGAGAGTAACGGTTATTATCAGGAGTTCAATAAGCAAGATAACAGAGGATGGAATTCTAACCCTAGTGCTGCAGCCGGACAGTCTTCATCAGGCGGAAATGGTAGCTCGAGTGGGAACTACAATTCAAGTGGAAGCAATCATACAAGTGGCAACTGTAGTTTAGGTGGGAATATTAACAATTCGCATAGTTCATGGGATGATTGGGATCAGAAGGAGACGAGGAAAGTAGATAGCAAAAAGCCCACTGGATCAAACAGCGGTGGTGATGCATGGGCTGGATGGGATGATGGGAAAGATGATGGATTTGATGATAACTTCTACCAGCCTGCTGCGAATAACAAGAAAGCTACTGGCAACAATGGGAAACCAGATTCTTCATGGACAGGCAGAGGTTTTGATTAAGGTTAGACTTCTTGCTTACTTTCTCTGTCAGTTTGAATTCTTTTCCTCACTTGGTGAGCCTCATTAATTGCGATTCTTTCTGCTTCTGGCTAGATTCGTCGGCTTTCAGTTTGGCGCAGATCATGAGTTTTCCCTGTAATGATGGTGGGCTCGGCTTCTACATTGGGCTGGTGGGGTTGCAATGGTGGCAAATTGTTTGGTGAGGATCTGTAATATTCCAATTTCAAGTGAAGGGTGGCCGTGGATCAGATCCTTAACAATTGAGGGGATGCATCCATGGAGGATGGTATATTTTTCTGAAGACATATCGGGTCTTTCGTTCTCTTTTTTATTTCCCTTTCTTGGTGGAATCATTTCTATTGGATCTCCATTCCTTCGAGGGAATTTGTTGCGTGTGAAACAGGGAGAATTGAGTTTTCTTTCTGTCCTTTCTTATTTCGCCGGGTTGGAATATTATTCTGGGGCTTCGAAGGTCGAAAAAGTTGCTTTTCGATATATATTTGTAATGCTGCTGTAATCAAATTTGTGTATCATTTTCGTTTCTTTCAGCAACCGGTCCTCTCTACAAAGGTTGTCAAACCAAAGTCAGACCGGTCGAAAACTCTGTCTTCTTTCATTTTGTGTTATTAGGATTGACAAATGTTTCTTCATAGGAATACCAACTCAATCTTCATTGTATCAATCAATATTATATATTTTGACGAGGCAGATGTAGGTTGTCTTGGTATAGATTCATATCCAGTAATTTTGTAAAAAACGGCATAAACTGGTACAAGAACCGGTTGTACCACGGTAGAAACATTCCACTTACGAAATCGACGTACCGGCGTAAACCAATTTGACAACTTAGTCGGAAACCATTCAAAACCAGGAAAACCCATGGTTTGACTAGTTTGACCGGTTTTCGGCTCTTAGACATATGATTGTTGTTTTGGCTACGTTTCAGTTTTCGTTTATGCTTGTTGCTACGCCTGTCGTCTCCCAATTCTGGAATTCCCAACCTTACGACTGTGAGGCCGTTGCTGCTCAATTGTGTTCTGCCGACCCAAGGCCCCCTGACCACTAGCACATGGGGGAAGGAAAGTTGTTCGAAATTTGAAATCGGAGGGGAGAAGACATTATGCTCTTTTTCATGGCTAATCGATGTCGGAAATATGTTTTAACCCCCTTCAGAACTCATTATGCTCTTGTTTGCACCCAAACTTGTCACTTGTCGTCGTCGATTGAGAAGATGGAGGTTTATGGCCCTGAGAAGCAGACCCAGTAGTGCAGCAAGCTTACCATTGGCGAAGGTCAACGCAGGCTAAAACCCATTAAGTCGCGCGCTCAAATTTGGAGGAGAGGTTACTTGGCCAACAAGCAACCTAGCCCACGAAGAAAACCCACGAAGGTGGTGACCGCCGGTAGGCAGCCACTGGTCCGGGCTCATGGAATGGTTGAGAGTATCCCTTACTTCGGCCACAAGTCAAGAAATCCGCATCCCAATGATACCATGACTCTTTTGGCTGACTTCTAGGAGAAAAAACCTTAGAAAACCTATTTACTTATGCACTATCTATATCTATATAATATAAGAAGGAGATTCATGCATCAGATTTCCAGCAATTTTTTTTTATAAGATTTCCAGCAATTTGAATTTGCTGCATTGGGAGGATTTTTCGGATGGCCCCTTTCGTCATTTCAGCATCAATTAAATGATACTGTGCGTTATGGTTATTCACAACAAATATTTTTCTAAAAAATTATATTGGTCATAATTTATGGAATTAAATTTGGATATTTTTTTTTATAAAAATGAGTTGCATTGATCATAATCTATGCAATGACATTCATTTTAATACATTTCAAAATTTAAAATTTTAATTTTATTAGACCTTCAATTTACAATATGTGTTGATAAACACGAGGTTGCGTGAATGACCATTAGTGTGAATGACCACCACTATAACATGAATAAATACCAATGTGGCGTGAATAAGCTCAAAACTACGTAAATAAACACAAAACTGCATGGATTAGATGTTGTGACTCTTTAGGTCCCAACAAAAATTTTCTTTTAATATACATATTGTAGATTAAAGTGAATAACTTTTTTTTGGCGATGAACTTTTTTAATTTCATTTGGATATTAAAAAATTAAACAACATATTCATCAAGCTAAACTGTAGATAGGCGACTCTACGAATTAGTAAGCTAAACTCTAGATGTCATTTTCGAACCGTATCCGGTAGATTGTTATAAAACTTCGGAGGGACAGTAGTGAAGGTTTTCAAGTAACTGTGATGTTTCTATGCAGATTCAATGTTATCATGTTTGAAGTCAGCCGTTTCGGTATCTTCATTGATTAAACTAGCTTTTTACTCGTCCGTTGGGCGGTGCATTCGTATTGTTGTTTTATTTTTTGTTCTATTGTTTCTTATGATTATGTATGTTAAACTATTATACATTGAATTGTTAATTCACTTACTTGATTTTAGGTATTGTTACACACTTTTATATCTTTTGTTTATTAATAAAAATTTGATTTTATTAAATGAGCTCTCAGTAGACCTTTATTCATTTATTTATTTATAAGTTGGTATCGAACCCACAATTTAGGATATAAACATAAGAGATTATCAATGTTTTAGCACACAATAGTGACAAAGAAGTTTAAAAAATGAAGTAAGCAAATATGTTTCAATTAATAAAAAAAATAAGCGAAGAGCTTTTCATTTCTTCTCCCTTCTCGTATGTTGGTATGATAATACATAATATCGCGTTCTAAATTTCACGAACATCGTGCACTATCAATTACTTGTGCAATTTTAGAAGAATGAGAAAACACATTAGCATCCACATCATCAATCTTCTGCTTATTCATTTAATTTATCTTTAAAATGTTCTAGCAAAACCAACCAAAAATAGAACTATTAGTTGTCACTAATTTATTCATGGAGGTTTCTTTATCATCGATGGTGGTGTCATCAACCAAAAATAGAACTATTAGTTGTCCAACTAGGTTGACTATTGTTTACTGATGTGAATTCTTTGATGCTTTATGCATCTACTATCTATGGATTAATAAGATGCTTCTATCATTAGATGCATTTATTATTGGATGTTTACATCATTAGATGATTAGTAGATATGATGATTATAACTACAAAAAAAATAAAACCCCAGCTCTAACGAGGGGGAAATTTGGCGAAAGGCACTAAAACAATCGTTGAAGACCACATCGTTGTCCGCACTTGGCTAATAAAGAGGGGTGTCTATTTCCCCTCGTTATTAATGGAAAACTAAATAACGATGAGCAATTCCGGTCGTCATTGGCATTCACGAAAAGTTTCAAGTCTGTCTATTGTATTTTGATTTCGCAGGTTTCGCTTCACTTTCTAGATCTGAAAAAGGCTTCCCTTCCAAGAGCGGGTGGGGTGGGAGGGTATCTCAAAACTCATACCCGCCTCGCACCAAGAGCGGGTCGGGGCAGGTAATACCTGCCAAGGTATGGTGGCGGTCAACCCACTCTTACACCTTATTCTAAAAAAGTTCAGACAAAAGTTTGTTTTTTTCGATAAAATGAATAGATAACCCTTTATGAATGAAGAATATTAGAATAGTGATAATAGAATGGATAATTGAGCTAAATAGTTTGAAGATTGAGTCTAACAAGCTGAAAAAGTCAAAATATGAGAAATATGAATAGATATTGTAAGAAATTGAGAGAATGGGCTAAGAACGGGGCGGGACAAAACAAATTGGAAGTAGATACCCATGCCCCGTCCCGGCTGAGCGGGTTCAAATTGCCATACCTATCCATCACCCCCTTCCCATCTCTTCTCTTTGGCTCCTTCACAAATTCACTTTATGGAGATCAAATGTGGAGAAGGCCTTAATGGGATAGTGGTAGCAATGACTCATTCCTAACGACATTTATGCTTCGAATGTTTTCTACCATCAACTTGACATATTTTCAAACACTTTTTCTTCTTCAATCTTATTATGATTTTTTAATTTTCTTCCTCTTTCAACCACTATATTTTCTTTTTCTTGATATTTCTCAAGGTGGAGAGCTCTTTTTTAACTTTACATTTATTAGTCGAAAAATAACTTAGAAGTTCATCTTCATCAACTTGTGTGGAGGGTTAATAAAATTAAGGGGTGTCGGAAGCTCTATTTGTGCCCTTAAGAACACATTCTCATGTTGGAAATCAATTCAACGAGTGAAAATTTTACTTGTACTAGAGAGGAACTGACTCGCTCGAAACTACACCACAATAAAATCCCAACTAGAGCCCATGTTTTTAAACTCTAGTCGGGTGCAGTATAGGGCAAGTATTTAAATATTGACCCGGGCCGATCTGTCTACCTCTACTTCAGTTGTTGAAATCATTATTTAGCAAAAATGTTTTGGTTTAAAGGTTTGCTAATTGAAATGAAAAAAAACCACAAGTAATTGGTTTTGAAAACTCTTTTGTGGAAGGATCACCCGGGTGTCACTTCCCCCTAACTGCTACCATGCTATGTGAAAAGGAACGATTACTTTGGGCACAGTAATCGTGAACCGCAGAGGGATGCATATATGGTTGGAGACCACAAACTCAATTGCCAAAGCGAGGTAAGCATGAAAGGTCGTGTCACTCGACCCTCTCTCGATTTAGACAATCGGTAGTTGACTTACTCCCTCACACAACTCTAAGGTCGGTCGGCTTAATCGCGATTAACTGGTTTGCTTGATTCAATATTGAGGGTTGCCCTAACTTAACCTAGTTTAGGTGGCCAATTAGATTGCTAGCACCAACATGCATAAACCTAAGGGTGTTAAGCACAATTATGCACAATCCTTAGGTTGCTAAGTACCTATATGCACAAACCCAAGGATGCTAAGCACAAAACATGCACAACCCCCTAAGTTTCTAAGCACAAGCATGCACAATCAATCATGAAAAATACCTCAAACATTCAATTAAACAATACCCAATGACAATCATTCAATTCACTTAAAAGAAAGCTACATGACAGAGTTAGGGTTTCACAACACCCAAGTGAAAGGAGTTCTACTCCATGCTAGAAGTGGGGAAAACAAAAGGGAAAGAGGTGGAAACCATCTTGAAGGATGCCCCCAGTCTTCTTGGCCCTTGATTTGAGCTTTCCTTGGATGAATCTTCCCAAAATCTACCTTGAAGCAAAACCCTAAGCCTTCTTCTCCCTTTTGTTCGTGTTTGTCTCTCTAGAATTCAGAAGAAGGCTTCTCTCACAAAATGGGCTCCCCCCTCTCTCCTCCTTTCATCTCATCATTTAAACCAGAGACGAGCTGAGTTCACGACCTGAGTTCATGGCCGTGGAACACGAAACGCGTTTGTGAACTTCAGGCATGCGCCAAAACGCGCCGCATCGTTCACTTCTGTTCACGGTCTTGCGTGACCGTGAACTTCCTGTGAAAGTCGTGAACTGGCCCTTTTTCACCTCTTGTCCCGGTTTTCGATCCTTTTTGCCCAACTTCCGACTCCGAGGCTGGTTTCACCTGTTGAATCCCGAAACACAATGAAACACGAGGAACCTAGCGTAAAACCAACCTTTAAGGAGTGAAATTGGCACAAACACCTAAGTAAAATGGGGGCAAAACATGTACAATTAGGCCCAAATCACTCCCCCACACTTAGACGTTTGCTTATCCCCAAGCAAACCATTTCTCACAAGGTAATATTTTAACCTACATAAATACTTTGGGGACAACTCAAAGCGCACAAACTGGGAATTCTCAATGGCCATTGGCAATCAATACATGGACTGTTGCAAGCAATACCGACATCCACCACAAACGACATTCGAAGCCACCAAAAACGGGCAAACAAAAGTTCTCACCTTGTTCATAGATCAATGCAAGTCGCAACAAGATCACTTATCAATCACAATCGACCATGCATGGAATTCAAGTCCGAGGAACAAATGGAAAGGCAACAAAGGTCCTCATCAGGGTATGATATGACATGCAAAACAAGAATGAATCACTCACTCTCAAGACCAGTGGGATCGGGACCTTTTTGGTGCAAAAAATGTGCACAATCATAAACTCCCGGCCTATCATCTCAATACCATGGCGGTAACCTCTAGATGCTAGAGTTCACAGGACGGTTGTCACCACTAGCTCGTCCGGAGGTCTTAGACACGGGTTCAGATTGACAGGAAATTTTCTTGGACATGGGAAAAACGCTTTTTGGATGGTGGCAATCATGAGGTGAGGTTCTACATCTTCAACCTAAACCCGAGGGTTCTATGGTTTCGACTAAAACCCCTCTTTTCAACCCAAGGCCCCTAGCATCGGCCAAAATACTTATATTTCCTTTCCAAACTATCACCCATCATGAACTACATTGAAGCGCTCTTCCTCGGTCTACCTATGCTAGCACATTAAGGTTTGGTAGTGAAGGAGTTCAAAAATAATGTGGGGGTTTCGATGGCTTGGGTGCCAAGAAACCCCTCCTAGAGCATGTACTTTGGTTTTTCGTGGAACTCTCTACTTTATTTACCGCATTTTATTACCTCTTTTTCGTTTCTCTTTTTTTTTCTTTTCTTTTCGAGGGGGGTACTAGAGAGTAAAAACACTTGCCACCTATACTTTTAACGACCAATGCTCTCTTTTTGAGTAACTCAGTCCAACACTACACTTCATTTTTCTCATCCCTAGCAAGGACCGCACACGAACCTCCTATGTAGAACCTCTATGGAGACTCAAAGGCGAGAGCTCCGGGACACAAGGACGGCTCATGTTCAGACACGAAGAAAGGATTGGGGTCGTTCTGTTAACACCATTAAGCTCACATGCACGAAGCTCCTAAATTGAGAACGATCCTCGAAGTCACACGACTCAAAAGGGTTGACTAAAGGATGACACATTTCGGGACAAACAACATTTGGGCGTGGACTAATCCTATGCCTCCATCATACTTACTAGTGGAAAATTGTGATGATACACACCGTGGTAAGAGGGAACTATCACACCAGAAGAAAATGATCGGCTCAAAGCTCACAGGCTACCTAGTTACCTAACCATCTATTCCAATTCACAAACACGATGCATGGCAATTGTAAGCAACAAGTGATCAAGTCAAGACATCCATTCATTTATGCACACCGTGGTAAGAGGCAACTAGTGGAAAATTGTGATGATACACACCGTGGTAAGAGGGAACTATCACACCAGAAGAAAATGATCGGCTCAAAGCTCACAGGCTACCTAGTTACCTAACCATCTATTCCAATTCACAAACACGATGCATGGCAATTGTAAGCAACAAGTGATCAAGTCAAGACATCCATTCATTTATGCACACCTGAGAACTAACCTTTTGCCCTAATCATAATGAACTTCTCAGTCGTCATCCTAGCATATACTTGATCACATGCAACAAGTTGAGATCAATGCCAATAAAAACAAGAATTTCCCACCATCCGACCACTTTGATCATGAAAACATTGCTTGGAGCCCTCAAATTTTTGAATTTTGGGCATACAAAAGGCCCCAAGCATCATCACACTCACACAAGCATACTAGTAGACTACCCCTCCCCCCCCCCCCCCCCACACACACACACACTTAAACTCAACATTGCCCTCAATGGCGTAAGAAAGGGGTAGAATGATGTTCCCGCTTGGGCTTGATGAGTGAATGTTGGAATCGAACCGGGGTAGGATAATTGAGCTTCAAGGAGAGACAAAAACACACACACAAAGACAATATGACTCGCTCGAGGCGAGGTTATTACAAGCACAATACGTAGTAGTAGTAGTCCAAACTTGCTAACCTTCGTTGGGTTGCCTCCCAACAAGCGCTTCTTTAACGTCTTAAGCTAGATGGAGACTCTTGGTCATGCATCTTGCAGGAACACCACCTCCTTGTGTGGCATTACCTCTCCTCCAAGGTAACGCTTCAGGCGGTGTCCATTCACTTTGAAAGTTCCTTCCTCCGGGTGGGAGATCTCAACCACCCCGTATGTGAACACTTGCGTTACCACATACGGGCCCGATCATTTCGACCTTAACTTTCCAGGGAATAACTTCAACCGGGAGTTGTATAAGAGAACCTGGTCTCCCGGATGGAAATCCTTCCCCCTTTTCAAGCGAGCATCATGAAAGCACTTCGTCCTCTCCTTGTAAATCTTGGTGTTCTCATAGGCTTGGAGATGCCACTCCTCAAGTTCAAGCACCTGCAACTTCCTTTCATTTCCACACAAACTAGGGTCCATATTCAAAAGCTTTGTGGCCCAGAAAGCCTTGTGCTCTAGCTCTACGGGTAAGTGGCACGCTTTTCCATACACCAAATGGTAAGGCGAGACGCCTATTGGTGTTTTGTAGGCCGTGCGGTATGCTTATAGAGCATCATCGAGCTTTGCGGACCAATCCTTGCGGGATGGATCCACGGTCTTTTCTAGGATCCGTTTTATCTCCCTATTTGATAGTTCGACTTGTCCACTAGTTTGGGGGTGATATGCCATGGACACCCAGTGGGTGATACCGTAGCGAGCGAGGAGCTTATCGAATTGCCCTTGAAAATGGGTTCAGAAATCCACAGACTCGTCTTGCATCATTGGTGGGGAGAGCTTGAGCCTCAACCCACCTCGAGACGTAGTCTACGGCCACAACGATGTATTTGTTACCAAAAGAAGAGGGGAAAGGTCCCATAAAATCGATGCCCCAAACATCAAAGATCTCATAGGTAATAGAAATCGTTTGGGGCATCTCATTTTGATTAGAAGCATTACATATTTACCTGTCCTTTGGCATTTGTCGCAATGACTCACAAATTTGTAGGCATCCCGGAAAAGACTCGGCGAGTAGAATCCCAACTGAAGCACCTTTCTTGCAGCTCGGTTGCCTCCGTGGTGGCCTCAAGCTGGCACCGTATGACAGTGGTTCAGAATACCCTCCATCTCCTCCTCCAGTACACACCTTCGAATGACCCCGTCGGCCCCAATTCGAAAAAGGAGGGGATCATTCCAAAAGTAGGCACGGAGGTCGAAGAAGAACTTGTTCCTCTCATGTGAAGTCATCCCCTTGCGTAGCTTCCTTCCAACCAAATAATTGGCAAAGTCGGCAAACCACGAAGCGACACACTCTGCAGCGGCGAGGGCGAGTAAACGTTCATCGGGGAAAGTGTCATTTATCTCTCTCGGAAGAGTGCTACCTCTCGGTCCTTCAAGCTGTGAGAGGTGGTCAACTGCAAGATTTTAGGCCCCCTTTTTTTCCTTGATCTCCACATCGAACTCTTGAAGCAGCAGGATCCATTGAATTAGTCGGGGCTTGGAATCCTCCTTGCTCATCAAGAAGCGGATGGCGGAGTGGTCTGTGTAGACAACAACCTTGGAAAGCACCAAATAAGACCTGAATTTATTGAAAGCAAAGATTACTGCCAACAACTCTTTCTAGATGGTTGTGTAGTTCTACTGAGCATCATTCAGCGTCTTTAAGGCGTAGCAAATAGGTTGAAAGTATCTACCCCGCCTTTGACCCAAAACTGCTCCCACCGCTTAGTCACTAGCATCGCACATGAGCTCGAAGGGAATGTCCCAATCTGGTGAGACCATTATGGGGGTATTTGTGAGCTTCTCCTTAAGGATGTTGAAAGCCTCAAAACATTCCTTTGTGAAAGGAATGGGGCGTCCTTCTCCAAAATCTTGGTCAAGGGCAATGCAATCTTCGAGAAGTTTTCGATGAAACGTCAATAAAACCCCGCATCCCCCGGGAAATTCCTTATGCCCTTGACTGTGGTTGGATGAGGGAGCTTGCTTATTGTCTCAACTTTGGCTTGATCCACCTCAAACCCATGCTTGGAGATTTTGTGACCCAACACAATGCCCTCCCGAACCATAAAATGGGACTTCTCCCAACTCAAAGCTAGATTAGTTTCTTCACATCGCTCAAGGACCTTCTCCAAGTTGGCCAGAAAATGAGAGAATGAATCTCCGAACACTGAAAAGTCGCCCATGAATACTTCCATTATCTCCCCAACTAGCTTATCAAAGATGGCTACCATGCACCTCTGGAATGTCGCCAGGGCATTGCACAATCCAAACGGTATGCACCAGTAAGCAAAGGTCCCAAAGTGGCATGTGAATGTTCTATTGGCTTGATCTTTTGGGGCAATTGGGATATGGAAGTACCCTGACATCCCATCTAGGAAACATTAGAAATCATGTCCGGCGAGTCTCTCCAGTATTTGATCAATGAAAGGCAAAGGGAAGTGGTCCTTTCGAGTGGCTTCATTCAATCTTCAATAGTCAATGCATACTTTCCACCCTGTCACCGTTCTTGTTGGTATAAGCTCTTCCTTTTCATTGGCTACCACAGTCATTCCTCCTTTCTTGTTGGTAGTAGCTTGACCACTTATGCTTTCACCACTTCTTCCATATTAGGGTTCACTCGCCTCTGTGGTTGCTGGACTGGTTTGGCCCCCTCATCCAGGTGGATCTTGTGTGAACAAAAGCTTGGCCCAATTCCCTGAATATTTGTGATCTTCCAAGCTATTGCCCTCTCGTGACGACTTAATACCCCAATTAATTCTACCTTCTGATTGGGTGTAAGATTGGCATTGATGATGACTGGAAGCTTCCCATCATCCCTCAAAAAGGCGTACTTGAGGTGAGGAAGTAGCAGTTTTAATTCCAACTCGGGGGTTCCTCCAGAGAGGTAGGGATTTTCGGCATTGACGGTAATGCCTCCAATTCTTGATCTTGCGGGGGTTGTCTCTCATTCTCTGGGGAGTTCGGGGCGTCTATTCCTACCAAACAACACTCCTCAAAAGGATCATAGGTAAGGGCACCCGCAGACGCAAGTGCCTCCATGAAGTCGAAAACCTCTTCGCAGTAATCAAAATCATCATGGCAACGAGACAACTTCATACTATCATCAATAGAGAATGTGACCTCCTCCTCTCCTGCCCTAAGCACCAACCTACCCCCATGCACATCAATCAAGGCCTTGGCGGTGGCTAAGAAAGGTCTACTTAAGATGAGGGGGGACCTCAACCATTTCATCAATGTCTAAGATAACAAAGTCAATAGGAAAAACTAGAGGTCCTATTTTAATGAGCAGGTCCTACATAACACCTTTAGGTCGTACTACAGACTTGTCTGCCAACTGAATGTGCATCCTAGAAGCTCTAAGTTCTCCTAGTTCGAGCTTTTGAAAAAACTTATAGGGCATCACATTAATGCTAGCTCCTAGGTCCGCCAAGGACTTTCCTATGCATACGTCACCAATAAAGCAAGGGATAGTGAAACTCCCTAGATCTTAGCATTTCGGGGGCAAGTGGTTCTGCACGAGGACGGAGCATTCCTCATTCAAGCTCACAGTAGCTACCCCTTCAAGCTTCTTCTTGTTGGTGAGGAGGTCTTTCAAGTATTTTGCGTATTTGGGCATCTGGGTGACGGCCTCCAGGAAGGGAATGTTTAAGTGCAACTGGTTCATCAACTCCATGAAGTGGGAGAACTCTGCTGCCATGCGGTCATTGCGGAGCCGTGAAGGATAAGGGAGAGTTGGGGTCGATTTCCTCTTTTCTTGCTCTGGTTGAGGGGTCGGAGTGACATCCTCTTCTTGAGAGGTCGGTTGAAGAGTCGTAGAGTCGAGGTCCCCTTCACTGGTGGCTTCCGGCTGCGAGGGTAGGTTACCACCCCCTTGTTGCACCTCGGTTGCGAGCTGTTTCTTCTTTGGGGGTAGCTCTTTGGCCTCTCCTCCACTTCGAAGAGTAACAGCTACTACGTCAAGTTCGTCGGCTGACTTACAAGACCAAGCCGCTTGCGAGATAACCCCTATGCTTGTGGCCAGGTTGATCAAGTGGGTTTCCTGACTCTCCAACCCTGCCTCTATGGTAGAGAACTTCTATGTTGCCTCTCTAATGAATCTGTCAATACTTTCAAACTTTTTAGATCTGGAGGTGACAAAGGTCATCACCACCTCCTCAAGGCGGGTCATCCGGTGACACTCTACTTCATCATAGTCCCAACTTTCACCCCACTCCATAGGTGTGGCTACCCCGCTTACTTGCCCCTTATCCTCGAGCATCACCCTGATCAACTGATATAACTTCGCTTCAAGTGGGGTCATAAAGCTTCCCATCAAAGTCGAGGCTTCCTCCTCTTCTTGGCTCCGCTAGCTCTCCCTCCCGTACTAGGAGTCGGAGAGTTCGGTTTATGTCCTCGTCAATTGGTAGCAAAGGTGTCGGGTTGCTCCGGGTCATGCACCACCTACACACAACAAGAAAACACACCAAGTCTAGCAAAAGCAAAGCTAGATTAACAACCAACAGCTTTTTCAAGATAACAGACCGTTGTCCCCGGCAACGGCGCAAAAAACTCGACCCGCTCGAAACTACACCACAATAAAATTCCAACTAGAGCCCAAGTTTTTAAACTCTAGTCGGGTGCAGTATAGGGCAAGTATTTAAATATCGACTCGGGCCGATCTGCCTACCTCTACTTCAGTTGTTGAAATCATTATCTAGCAATAAAGTTTTGGTTTATAGGTTTGCTAATTGAAATGAAAGAAAGCACATGTAATTGGTTTTGAAAACTCTTTTGTGGAAGGATCACCCGGGTGTCGCTTCCCCCTAACTGCTACCATGCTATGTGAATAGGAACGATTGCTTTGGGCACGGTAATCGTGTACCGCAGAGGGATGCATATATGTTCGGAGACCACAAACTCAATTGCCAAACCGAGGTAAACATGAAAGGCCGTGTTACTCGACCCTCTCTTGGTTTAGACAATCTGTAGTTGACTTACTCCCTCACACAACTCTAAGGTCCGTCGGCTTAATCGCGAATAACCGGTTTGCTTGATTCAATATTGAGGGTTGCCCTAACTTAACCTAGTTTAGGTGGCCAATTAGATTGCTAGCACTAACATGCACAAACCTAATGGTGCTAAGCACAATTATGCACAATCCTTAGGTTGCTAAGCACCTATATGCACAAACCCAAGGATGCTAAGCACAAAACATGCACAACTCCTAAGTTGCTAAGCACAAGCATGCACGATCAATCATGAAAAATACCTCAATCATTGAATTAAACAATACCCATGACAATCGTTTAATTCACATAAAAGAAAGCTACATGGTGGAGTTAGGGTTTCACAACACCCAAGTGAAATGAGGTCTACTCCATGCTAGAAGTGGGGAAAACAAAAGGGAAAGAGGTGGAAACCATCTTGAAGGATGCTCCAGTCTTCTTGGCCCTTGGGTTGAGCTTTCCTTGGAGGAAATCTTTCCAAAATCTACCTTGAAGCAAAACCCTAGCCTTCTTCTCCCTTTGGTTCGTGTTTCTCTTTCTAGAATTTAGAAGAAGGCTTCTCTCACAATATGGTCTTTCCCCTCTCTCCTCCTTTTAGCTCATCATTTAAACCAGAGGCGAGGTGAGTTCACGGCGTGAACCACGAAACGTGTCCGTGAACTTCAGGCGTGCGCCAAAAACCGTGAACTTCAGGCGACCACAAACCGTGAACACCGAGGCGTCCAGCGAGGTTTCTGAAGTTACTGACGACAAGGTAGTTCACGGTCTCTAAGACCGTGAACTGTGGCCATTGACCGTGAACTCAGGAAGCAAAGCTGTGCGCTTTGTAGACAACTGAGTTCACGGACGCGTTTAGGTGTTCACAGCCGTGTACTGGCCAACGCGTCCGTGAACTGATCACTTTCGGGAAAATATGAAGACAACAGCGGGGAGAGAGAAGAGGAGAGCTGGGTTTTTGGAGAAGAATTGGTTTCTCTCTCTAGGGTTTGCCCAAAAAACCAAAGGGGAGTTCTAGTGAGAGAGAGAGAGTGCTAGAGTGATCTTGGAGCATCATTGGAGGCTTGGGTGGAGATTCAAGCCTAGAAGAAGAAGAAGATCTTGAGCTCAAATTTGTAATCCCTCTCTCTCTCTCTCTCTAGAAACTCACTCTTTTCTCTTGGGAGTTGTAGATCCCTAACTAATACTTTGTAATTACTTGTTTAGATTGAATGATTGTCATTGGATATTGTTTAATTCAATGATTGAGGTATTATTCATGTTGATTGTGCATGGTTGTGCATGTTTTGTGCTTAGAATCCTTAAGTTTGTGCATTTTGGTTCTTAGCAACCTAAGGATTGTGCATAATTGTGCTTAGCATCCTTAGGTTTGTGCATGTTGATGCTTTGCAATCTAATTAGCCACTTTAACTTAGTTAGAGAGGAAAATCCCCCTTTCAAGGGAGACTCAATCGAGTTGGTTTTCCTTTAGCTTTTTAAGTCACCTAACTAGGTTAATCTAGGGCAAACCTCAATGTTGAATTAAGCAAATTGGTTAAGCGTGATTAAGCCATCCAACCCTTGAGTTGAGTGAGGGAGTAAGTCACCACCGATTGCCTAAACCGAGAGGGCCGAGTGACACGGCCTATAATGTTTACCTCAGTTTAGCAATCGAGATTGTGGTCTACGGCCATATTTGCATCCCTCTGCGGTTTGCGGTCACCGTGCCCATAGCAATCGTTCCAATCCAACGAGTCTTGGTAGCTAGTTAGTGGGAAGCAACTCCTGGGTGAAGTTCCCTTAGTTAGAATTTTACTTTATTTACTTTCCCTTGCTAGTTTAGTTTGTAGTTTAAAAACCCAAAACCATTTTGCTAGATAACAACTTAAGCGATTAAGGTAGGGGGTACATGGACCGGCCCGAGTCGATATTTAAATACTTGCTCTATATTGCATCCGTCTAGAGTTTAAAAACTTGGGCTCTAGTCGGGATTAATTTGTGGTGCAGTTTCGTGCGAGTCACCCATCCCTGGTATTGATTGATGTCTCACTTGTTCAGCTCTCCTTCTTGATTCACATGTATCTCACTCCATCTTGCTATCTTCGTGGCACTAGGAATCCCACGGGGTAACTAGAGGAAGGTATGTATGGGAGCCTCAGGTTTATCCTCTTGTATCTCCAAGTTACTGTCTATCTCCATCACCTAGGCTTCCGGTGGCAGTTGTTCATTCATGCTCCTTGATCTCCCGCTATCCATTGATAGCCTTTCGCTGGTGTGACTTGAGCATCTTTGAGCAATTATGAAGTGTGAACTCAACTCCCTTGAAGATTCCTCCTCCTTGATCACGATTGTCAGCTCCCTCCTTGAGAGTCTTGCAGACCGTCATGGTGCTAAGAACTCCGAATTTGCTCTAGGCGAACTAGGATTCCTCGTCCCTCATGATTAAGAAGCACCATTTTCTCATTTATTCTTCTTATGCCATCCTAACCATGAGAATGAATATGACATTTTCCTGCTCAAAAGAAACCAAATTAGTATATATCATAGGGGATAACCCCACACTTTAAAGGAGAGACTTCTTTCATAAGCTAACCATATTAACTTCTCAAGTAGATGTTAACAATATAGTAATCCATATACTTCATCTATCATTTATGCTCGTAAAAAGATAGGTTGTATTATAGATCAAAATGTAGAAGCAGTATAAAGCACATATCTTGAAACTTTGAAAACTTTGAAAGCTCCAAGTTATAAGATTAGCCAAAGGTAAATAAGTTGGCACAAGTAAAATGACATGCATTCGGTCCAACTTAGTAATGAAATTGAAACTTACAATGTCCTACTCCTATTGTAATTTCAAAAGGTCAAAACATTTACCAATGATTTTTGAAAAGTAGCGTAACTTTTGACGTTTGAAGCTCAATTTGAAATGTGATATGCTAGAATTTTGAAAATTTTGGCATGACCTTTGCTAAAAATCATCAATCCATCCAAGCATACATACGTTAAAAATCATCATAAGCACCATGCAATCCATAAACATCGATTGTACCTAGCATAGCCCGAAAATTGCAAAAATACTCTCCTACCAATCTCATGTAATTTTAAACATTGAAATCCTCATTCGAAGTCCTAAATTCATGGTTCAAGCTCCTAAATTCATCTAAAGATCATGGGTGCCTACTTGGAGTGGAGAAACTTGAATAAAAATCGAAGAAAAAATGAAAAACAACATGATATAGCTACGACAGTGCTGCGGCAGGTATATCCGCCGTGTCGTGGCTTCTTCGACTTGTTTTTGGATTTTAGTTTAATGGGCTTTGTTTGGTATGTGACGGGCACGTTGTATCCCGAATTTGAGGGCCAAATTCTGAGTTTTGGAGGTGAAATTGGTGATTGAAAGTTGAATTGTTTAGGAGAAAATTTGAATCCCAGAGAGACTTCCCAATCGAAGGCCAAGCATAAGCGACGACCAGGTGTAGCATAGGGTAAGTAAAGTAATAGGATTATCAAACCACGGGTCTCTAGATATATTGTTACTTCAACTTAGGTATGTTATCTAGCCAAACAAGAGTAGTGATAAGAAACTAATTAACTACACTAACCTGACCACTACTCTAGCAAATTACAAGGTTGGGAGCTCACTTAAACATGAATCCCCCTAATTTCTTTATTTGGTTGATGTTGAGTACTATCCTAAATTGATTCAATACTTCTACTCGAAGAATTCTAGACTAGACTGGACTCCCTATTCGAGGTATCCAACCTCACTCAACTCCTCTACCCGGAGAGGCATACCATACAACCAACATAGGAGATTGAGGTGTTCACAACCAACTCCCACGATTGGAAAATACAAACATGACATTTTAGATCCTTTAACACTCGTTCAAAGACCCATAGTGAGTGATTGAAAGGTGCTTTATTCAACCTAGAAAAATATTCTCTCTCCTAGGTCAAAAGCTCAATTGACATGTAGTGGGATCAAGACTCAAGCAATTCATCATGAACATCAATCAAATAGATAATAGGAGTAGTCAATCATAGGCTTTGTCACATACATCAACAATCAAACCAAATTCTAGAACTAGGGTCCATTAACTTAAGTGAATGAAAGCTAATTCATAGAGCAGAGAGAGAGAACATAATATAGGATTTAGAATCTTCAATCTTCACCTTCTAGGGGATGATTTTCAAGCTCCAATGGTGATTTGCACCTCCAAAATAGCTCCAAGAACCCTCTTACTTCACACACACATTCCCTCTATAATTGCCCATAGGGTATTTTGGGGTAAAAAACCGCGGCTCCCAAGCTCAACCCATGAACCATCCAACTCCTTCATTGTTTTGGCTCGTTTTGACCTCTAATGTCCTAGAACTCGTCCCCGAGCCTCCCACACGTACTAGGATATGAAATATGACAAAAGGAGCACAATCTAGCATAAAATGGATCGAATAACGATGATTACCAAGTCAAAAAATCAAGATATGAAGAGATAAATTATGTACAATCAAAGCCAAAATCAACGACCATTGAACCCAATGGGTATACCAAGATCAAATAGTGACGCAAGGATACTATTGAAAACAAAACATTGAATTTTTATTCCTTCTAACTAACTCCTTCATTACTAACATCTCATAACAACAGTTTATATAGAGGCAATCATCATCTCCAAGCCCAAAATACATAGAGAAAAAGTGAGCAATCATAAAGTTCCACGTCAGAATATTCTCTCAACTCAGCGCCACTAATTATTGTTGTCATGTATGTGGTATGTCGGCTGGTATACCTTGTTTCAACTAGTACTAGTTACAAAACCAGTTGAAATACCACGATATTAAGTGGTAGTCAAAGTTCGTCAATGCCAATCAAAATCAATAAAAACGACATAAAATAATTTTACTACGGTGGGGTCCTTCCGCTTGCTAAACCGACATAACGATACAAACCCATTTTACAACCTAACTACAAATTAGTACTTAATTCTAATAAAATAATAACAAATAACAATCTTCAAATTTGTGTAGTGGGATGAGAAAGAAATAAATTAAAAATAAAGAAAGAAGGGAGGAAGCCAATAAAGAAAGGCAAGAGAGAGAAACAAAGTGGGAGTCAGATTATTTTCCTCCCAATTTGGAGGGGAGGGTGGAACATAGAACTTTCTCCCCACTTTCTTTCCTCGCTCATTGTTTCCATCTTTGGAGAATGAGGGATTTTTTCTTGGTTCCCCAACTTTCCCTTCCCCTTAAAAACACAGTGTGTAACCCCTGTGGAAGAAAATTTAGTGATTGATGTGTTATTTTATTGGTAGAGGGGAAGAAAATTTGGAGGGGAGGGAAAATGTTGTTTTATGAGGAAAAGTGGAAGAGAAAAAGTATATTGTGAATTGTGATTGATGTGTTATTTTATTGGTTATGTAATAGTAAAACAATTTAATTATGTGATTGATTCGGGCCTAATTGTACACTTTTTATCCCCGTTTTCCTTAGGTGTTTGAGGCATTTGCACTCCAAAAGGTTTGGTTTTACGCTAGGTTTTTCCTTGTTTTGGCGTGTTTCATACTCAAGTAGGTGGAACCAGCCCCAGAGTCGGAATTTGGACGAAAAGACGCAAAATTGGCTTAGGATGGAGACAGTCGCAGATCACGGCAGAAGTAGAGAGTTCACAGTCAGACAGACCGTGAACTGAAGCCATCAACCGTGAAGAGCCATGCGTCTATAGCAATTTTTGGTCTCACTGGACTCAAGCCAGTTCATGGTCTTGCGACCGTGAACTCAAGCCACAGAGCGTGCACTGACCAAATGAAATGGTGCGTTTTTGTTCGAGATCATGATCCCAGCCATATGTTCACGACCGTGAACTGGGTTCGTAATTTGAGATCGACCTGGGTATAAAAAGAGGCTTGAGCTGAAGGAGAAAAAGAGGCTTGAGCTGAGGAGAAAAAGAGGAGTAGACCTTGAGTGATAAAACCTTCTTCTTCAACATTCTAGAGAGAGAAAGTGACGAGCAAGAAGGAAGAAGATGCTAGGGTTTCACTCCAAGGCAAGGATTTGGGAAATTCTTCCCCAAAGGAAGATCTCTACTACACAAGGATTCAAGCATCTCCATGATGGTTTCTCTCCCTTCTCCTTGCGCTTTCCCTCTCCTAGCATGGAGTAGTGTCCCTTTTCACTTGGGTGTTTGTGAACCCTAACTTCTACCATGTGATTGATTGATTGTATGGAACGATTTTTTATGTGTGGGTGTGTTTTAATATGAATTTGGAGGTATTTTCATGAAAGATTGTGTTGTGTGTTTGCCTATAAATCTATTTTGCCATTCTAACCTAGGTAGAGAGAAACCCCCATTTTGTGAAAGAGGCTTGTAAATCTGGGTTTTCTTAGGCAAATCTTGTCTCCTATCTAGGTTAATGTAGGAAAACCCTCCTTGTTCGTGTTAGCACCTAGGTTGGTTGTGTTTTGACAGTCTAAACTCCGATTTGAAAGAGAAGGCTAGACATTCCTTAGTCGATTACGCCAAGAGAGCTACCTTGGTAGCTTAATATGAATTCCTTGGCCTAGTGACCGAGAGAGTGATTTTCCATCACTAGTTGCACTTCCGTTGCGGTTCACAACCACCTCCACCACATGTTTTCATTCATTCCGACAAGTCATGGTAGCTAGTTGGGGGGGGGGGGGGGGCGGGGCTACACCCAGGTGAATCCTTCTTATTTAGAGTCAAAACCAATTACTTTTACAATCGTCTTAGTTGTAGATCGTAGTTTTCAACAAACAACTAATCGATAGATAATGTTTCACATAATCAAAGTAGGGGTACATGGACCGGTACGGGTTGATATTTAAACATACTTGCCCTATATTTCACCCAACTAAGATTTTATACTTGGGTCCTAATTGGGAGTTTTATTGTGATATTCGGGACGAATCAGTGATGGTATTATTTTTAATATTTATGAATAGTGGATCAAATGTATTCTTTCTTGCTAATTTGATTCATTATTAAAAAGTATAATTACCTTCTCCTAATATTTTTCTTGTTATTTATCTCTTCCGCCACAAACAAATTAATAAGTATAATTATCTTCTCCTAAAAATTTTCGTAGCCACTACGTTAAAACACCTAAAACTGAAAATGAAGGAGGTTGATTAATTAATAGTTGATAAAAGTGGGTGGTGCGAAAAGAAAAGAGAAAAAGAATAAAAAAGGCAAGAAGGTGGAGCAGAGATTTCTCTCCAAAATGGAGGGTTATCCTCTACAGTGGATTTTCCTCTGAAAAAACTTTCCATTACCACTGTATCAACGCTTGGAAACGGGAAAAGTGTCTTGGTTCCCGCAATTTCCTCCTATACTTTCTTTTCCCTCCACTTTCTTTCATTCGAAAACACAGGGTTAATAAGTATAATTATCTTCTCCTAATATTTTTCCTAGCCACTACGTTAAAACACCTAAAACTGAAAATGAAGGAGGTTGATTAATTAATAGTTGATAAAAGTGGGTGGTGCGAAAAGAAAAGAGAAAAAGAATAAAAAAGGCAAGAAGGTGGAGCAGAGATTTCTCTCCAAAATGGAGGGTTATCCTCTACAGTGGATTTTCCTCTGAAAAAACTTTTCACTGCCACAGTATCAACGCTTGGAAATGGGAAAAAGTGTCTTGGTTCCCGCAATTTCCTCCTATACTTTCCTTTCCCTCCACTTTATTTTATTCGAAAACTCAAGGATAGACCACCCACAGTGGGGTGGGGAAAAGTGTGGGGGGGGGGGGATGGGGAGGGATTCTGGGTCACAAACGATAAAGGGAGAAGAGGAAGGAGGGGGCCGAGTGGGGTGCTGGTGGGAGGATTTGTTTTTTTGTTTTTTTTTTTTTGTTTTGGGTTTTCTAAATTGTAAAATGTTTTATTTTTTATCTAACGATCATAGTGTTAAATTCCAACGGACATATTTTGCAACGACTATATTTTCCAATAGTTATAAACGGTCATATTTATTCCAACTCTATAAATAACATTCATTCTTCACAAGTCTGAAAACTACGCTTTGTGCGAGACTTGGATAGAAGTTTCTCAAGATCCAATCGTCGATTAAAGTTGAATGAATAGTTGATGGCACCACTCATTCTGAATAAAGTCGGAGGAACAATTGATGCCACCACTCTTTCTAATTAAGCTAAAGGAACAGTTTATGCAACCACTCATTTTGACCAAAGTTGGGTTAATAGTTGATAACACAACTCATTTTGTAAAACATGTGATGAGTCATGATCTTCTAAAACATTATTGTGATTTCGTTATTGATGATGTCATATTTAATTAATGACAAAAAAAATTTAAGTCCAAATTTTTAAAAAAATAGATCACAATGTTCGTCTTAATTAATTATTACTAACTAAATTGATTTCAACAAAAAACACCTCTTCCACTTTTTTTTTTTTTCGGTAAGTGTTGTTTCCATTAAAGCACCCTCTTGGCTAAACTTAGCACAAGAGCTCGAAAACACAGCCTCTTCCACTTTTTCCTCCCAACCCATTTTGGGATTTCTCATCCTGAACCGAAAAAGCTCACATTTCCCCCAACCCACCCATTTTTCTTAACTGGTGGTTTTAGGGGCTTAAGATACAATGCATAACAATGAGTTATGCACCCATCAGTAACTAAATCTGGACCACTCATTCAGAAAATTCAGATATAAGGATGATGAATTAAAAATCATTTTTATTTTTCCTTGTTTCTTAATCGGCTCATATCTTCTTTGTTTTAACTCGGATTTCAATTTTTTTTTTGCACAGATGGAACGAGTTCGTTGAGCTCTACAAAACGAGATCCATTTTCAATATTTTTTTAGAAAAAAAATTTCTTGTCTCTTGATACCAACTGTATACCATATGATATCTTCTTCATTTTTAATTCGATTTTGAAAATTTTTGCAGAGAAGGAACGAGTTGATCATGATCTATTGGATCTACAAATTTCTGGGTGAACAAAATACTGGACTAAAAAATACCACACAATACCACCCTGGTGCTATCTTGTGGTACACACTGTTAAAAGTCGTAAATGACAGTTAATATACATCTACTATCATGTATTCAAGCATCCTACAGTCTTGGTTTGTTCATACCACCATGGTACGCTTTTCAAACCATAGGTATGCTCTTATTTCAATACCAGTCAATACCATATGATATAGACTGGTAAAAAGAGGTTCAATTTTTTTTTTGTTCCAAAAATATATCAAAGTGGATATCATTTTGAATAGCACAATTAATATGATCTAACTGTGCGAAAAAAATTAAATTTCGACTTAAAACGAGTGATAAATTGTCCGTTAAAGATTAAAGAGTGGAAAATTAAAAGCTTTTCAGGAGAGAGAAGGGGCATTGATTTGGCGGATGGTGATTGGATTATGCATGTTTATTGACCAAAAGATTATTGACCGGATGGTTATTCACGACTAAGCATGATAGCCCAAAATCCCGGCTCAAGATAGGGTGCATAACATTAGGGTGCATAACTATGAGTAACCAAATATGGACCCTTTTTTTAAGTGGCTGCCGATCTAAGGGTGGAGAATTAAAGGAATTTATTTCCCTAGTTTTCTTGATTGAATCATATCTTCTACAAAATGATATCCATTTTTAATATTTTTTAGAATTTTTTTTTATACCTCTCGTTACCAACTCTATACCATATGGTATCTCCTTCGTTTTTAGTCATTTTCGAAATTTTTTGCATAGACGGAACGATTTAATCATGATCTATTGGATTTCAAATTTTTCTAGGTGAAAACGTTTCATATCTCTCGTTACAAACTCCATATCATACTATACCACCCTGGTATGGGGGGGTATTTTTTATACCATATGGTATGTTGTTATTTAATACCAGTCAATACCATATGGTACAGTCACTACCATATGGTATAGACTGGTAATAACTTTCAAATTTTTTTGTTCCAAAAAATATCAAAGTGGATAGCATTTTGAAAAGTACAATTAATCTGATCTAACTGTGCAAAAAAATTAACTTTCGAGTTAAAATGAGTGATAAATCGTTCGTTAAAGTTTAAGGGAAGAAAATTAAAGATTTTTCGAGGAGAGAGAATAAGACACTGATGTGGCGGATTTTTATTGGGTTATGCATGGAGTTCTAGCACCACAAGATGGCGGTTTAAAAACTATTGACACATATATTGTATTTTTTTGTAGGTTTATAGCGATCACGCCTGAGACTCAGGCGCTGGCGCTATTTGAAATTCTTCAAAAAATTAAATGGCGCCAACGCCTGGAACTCAGGCGTCATCGCTCCCTTCTTTTTTCTTCTTATCTTCTTCCTCACCACTCACTCTCGCCCTCACAGCACAACAGCCGCAGTCGAGTCCCTCACCCCCATCCAACCCCCAACCCCACGCCCAACAGCGACGGCAGCACCGAGAGAAGGGAGGGCCACGCCAGGCCCCCGACGAAGGCGCCTTTCCTAGAGCCGTCGTCGCTTTCTTCTTCCCCGCAAGCAGATATGGTTTTCCCCGTTGAGCAGCCATGTCCGACGCCGAGTAGGCCGACCCCGATAGAGGAAGGGGCAGAGGGCGGCGAGCTCAGCGCCGCGGCGGCGACCGCTATAGGGGTGAGTTTTTAGCCGGCAGTGGCCGGATTCTCGCCAGCGCGGGGAGTTTTTTTTATGTTCTGACTATTTTTTTTCCAGTTCCTTGGCTTATGGACAATTATTTCATGAGACCACCACCTGCGACAATTAATACAGCTCTGGTGGATCCGTTACTTCTTTGGGGTCACGGTCACCATCATATTGATGCAGTTTGGGCAAACGAGGTAAGTTTTGAAACTATTTCTATTGTTTTTTTATTAGCTTAGCTGAACTGAACTGAAATTAGAATAGAATAGAATTAAATTACGAATAGAATAAGAATAGTTTAGATTAGATTAGATTAGAATAAAATAAAATAAAATAAAATTACGAATAGAATTAGAATAAGTTTAATTAGATATATAAAAATAAATATTAGGTGAACTGAATTTAGAAGTACGCATGAAATTGAATTAATATAAGTTTTGTGCACTATAGGTTGGTGATCGACCTTACCACATTCGAGTACGAGCAATTTAGTCAGATACCATCCATTTTACGAGCCGTATCTCGTCGATGCGGGCTTGTTTACGGTTCTGCCATTGGCCCCTTTTACCGGTGATCCGGGTTTGATTACTGCGCTCGTAGACCGTTGGCGACCGGAGACATCGACCTTTCTAGGGGTGGAAATTGGGGTTGGTGTGGTTACCCGCCCCACATTTTGCGGGTAACTGACACGCTAAAACACAACACCAAACTGCGACCAAGTGTAATCGCAGTCCGGAAATGCAGTAACAGGCAAGCTCTAATTGTCAACCCGGGGTCTAGATCTATTGCCTACCCCGTGAATATCTATTATCTAGCAAACTAAGTCGAGTGATTGTGGTTTTAACTAAAAGCTGTAAGAAAGCAGGAAATGGTTCAGTTTTCTAAAGCAAGGTAAGAGTCACTAGGGAATGAGTCCCCCTAGCTCCTTAGTTAGGTCGAGGTTGTAATTACCCTGGGTTGATTAACTGTTGATTAAACTGCGGAAGATCCGACAGTAGCTTGGAATCTCTTAAGCTGACCAAGCCCTCTCAGGCAGGCGACTAACCTTCACCAGGATAGACTGCTGAGGCTATAAGCACAGAACTCCACTACTGGAATTGGTTTCCAGTACAAAGCAGTAAATCGATTAACTCTCGTATAATCAATCTACCACTACCGATTGATGAAGCTCTAACAACCTAATCAGATTCTATCTATCTCAGGTTGCAGCAGAAATCAAGAAAAGATGATCAGACTTCAATAGACTCAATGAATCATGCATCAATCGATTAAAATCAAACAGTATAACAATCCCAAGTCATTACAATCAAGATCCCTAACACATGGAACTGGGGTTCTTCATACCCAAGTGAGAGAAGGTTCTACTCCATAGAGAGAAAGAGGACAACAGAAATCAGAGTAGTCATACTTATAAAGATGAGGAAAATCTGCTTTGGGATGATGATCTTCACTCCTATGATGATCTCCAAGCTCGATTGATGAAATCCAGCACCAAAATCACCTTTAGGATGTGTTCTTCTCACTTTCTCTCTCTGAAACTCTGTTTTTGCTCCAAAAAGTCGATTCCCTCCTTTGGCTCAAAATTTGGGTTAAAACCCAGAATTTCCCGACCACACGGCCAGGCCACACGACCGTTGTTATCAGGCGTCGAGCGCGAGATGCCTGTCTACTTCCACTCCTTTAGAGCTCTCCTGAAACCCTAACTCTCACTTCTGCTAAGAACAAGATCGATCAAGGGAATTATGCAACACTAGGAATTAGAAATGAAAAATGAAAACGAAAAGAGAAATGGACTAATCTGTCTGTTTCGATTGGGCCTGAGAGCTTGAGCCCAAGTCTTTGAGTTTCTCGATCAGTTCCGAAGTAAGTGGTTGATCCACTCCACTGACACGGTGCGTTTTAACTCCACAAAGTTAAAACTGATTCTTCTCTTTGGCCGATTCAAAGTCCTCTGTTTGTCAATCTCGAACCCAGCAAGTAACGAGATTAACCTAGTGCAGCTGCTGAACTTCAACTAAAATGAACACAGGGACTTTTACGTGGTTTCCAGAGCTGAGAGAAAATGTAACTCAGCTCTGACTACTCCACGGACGAGAGATCACTGATTTGTGAATCTCGCCAATTCACTAAGATGTTTTCTTGACAGCTTCGAACCTTGTACAAATCACCAACCACTCTTGGAGGGTGATTCTGATTCTCACAACTACAACTTCACTCAGCTATCCAGCTACTGTGTCCCAAGACACACCCTCTAATACCCTGTCACTCCTGAACTTGTATTAGAGCTACTTTTCTAATCGATCGTTAATCACAAAACTCCTCTTGTGCTCTCCAACGATTGATCACCCGAAAAGTTGCTTCCCTCTTCTTCTTGTCGGCTTTTTTATCTTCTCTACAACTAGCCGTTGGTCCTGAATCTGCAACTCTCTTCTTCATTTGAATTTCTTTCCTTAATTGATTCCCTTGATATGATTCTGTAGCTGTACCAAATCTCCTTCTTCTGTTTTTGGAAATTCTTCGTAAATGCATTCCTTGATGAGCAAGACTGCCTTCTCTTCTCTAGTCAAGTACTTGGTGTGCACGTTTTGTCTTCGTGGGTCGATGACTGGCTTTCATTCAACACTCTCCCCCTAAGTCAGTCAATGATCCCTTCAGCTGCTAATGCAGTTCCTGCACACACTCAAACACACGTTACGTGCAGACTGCTCTCTATATAAACTGTTTTGCGGGAAGTCGAACTATTTTCATAACAGGGGAGTTTATTCCAATAGTAAAGCTCAAACAGCCAGAGACGAGACAAAATCCAAAGATAACTGACACAGACTCAGACATGCTGAGTTATAACAAACGACAGACAGACTCATACTTAGAGACATTTTCTACTTCAGCCAGACTTGACTAGATCCAAACTTAACTAGCTCCCCCTAAGACATATATCCATACTAAAACCCATACTCAGGCAAAGAGACATAATCAGATATGCCTTCTTCATCTTCCTGCATCTGATCTCTGCTGCTACTTGCTTCCCCTTCCAGACGGAACATAGCTTGAATGACTTCCAAAGGATGCACTAACGCTTGTTTGCCATTATCCCTCATCACCCTTGCACGATTATTTGGCTCAGGTGCTTCCTTAGCCTCTTCTTCTCCAAGGTCTGCAAGGCTGAGTCCATCCTCGTGAGGGGGAACTGCATGGTCAGCTGCTTCTCCCCCTGGAGAATTGACTAATGAACGACGACGTCCAACTGACGCATCAACTTTGCGGAGCACAAACTGAGCACGGAGAGAGCTTAAGATATCAACCCTAGCTACCTTGAAACGCAAGTCCAAGCCCAGGGCCAAAAGGATCTGCGTCATCTGAGGTGCAAAAGGGAGGTCTTCATCATAGTAAGCATCGTGATAGTTCATCATGTGATCGAACATGAGGTGAGGATAGCTGATGACGCGATTTTCTTTTGCACTGGCAAGAATCCACAGATCCGAGGGGTAAAGTTTGTTCAGGCCATGGGAGCGAGGTAGAAAAGCCCTAGTGATGTAATAGTTGAGCACCTTTAGATCATCAGGGAGTCTCCCAGAATGGAAATCAGAAGGATAATAGCGGCCAGTATCACGAGCATACAGGCGCAAGGCATCCCCCTCATTGAACCCAACAGAGTGGAAATCAGACTCGTTTTGGACTTCTGCCCCAGCAACAGGAATCCCAAGGAGGAGTGATAGGAGCTCCACATTGATAGTGATCAGATAGTTGTAAACTATCGTAGTAAAGCATGGTAGAGAGATTTGGAAGCAGGGCTTCATGTTTGCATAAAACATCCTGACAACCGCAGGTCGAAAGCCAAAATTCCTATTGGGGAGGATTTCCTTCCAACCTAAGGAATTAATCAGACGTGGAACATCCATTCCATACCTGTTAAACCTGGTTGGATCCAGAGTGATTGAAGGACATAGAGCACGATCTTGGAATTTGAGAAGATATCGAGCATACCCAGCAGCATCCTCAAAGCCTTTCCCATTGAAAATGGCTGCTTGAGCCAATCGCAAGGAGGCAACATGCTGATGAGATCCAACCATAATTGCTTGGAGAACCAAAGATTCGAGTTTTTAGAAGGTGAGAAGCTGTTTGAGAGATGATAATCGAGGCTGGGACTTAAGGGTTTTATAGACTTGGAAGAGACAAAGAGATGGAAAGTCGAGATAGAAAAGAGAAAGCTCAGAGATATGGAAAGACTTTGCCCTAAAGCAAAGGTGCTCTCATAATAGAAGATCTCTGATTTCAAGTTAAGGTAAGTCGAGAGCAATGTCACTTAAGGAAAAGAGACCAAGCTCTCTTCTGATTCTTAGGAAGGAATCTGATCCCAGAGGTTTAGTGAAAATATCAGCCCATTGGTAATTAGTGGGAACAAATTTGAGGTGTATCTTTCCTTCTTGAACCAGTTCACGAATGAAATGAAAAACGGATTTCTATGTGTTTGGTTTTTGAGTGTTGTACAGGATTTTTTGACATATTTATTGCACTGGTGTTGTCACACAGTACAGGAAGAGAACCAAAATCTAACCCATAGTCTAGAAGTTGGTATTTCATCCACAAAAGCTGTGTGCAGCAGCATCCAGCAACAATGTACTCTGCTTCTGCAGTGGACAAGGCTACTGAATTCTGTTTCTTACTGAACTAAGCTACCAAAGAAGACCCCATAAAATGACACGATCCTGAGGTACTTTTCCGATCAACTATGCAACCAGCATAGTCAGAATCAGAGTAGCCCACTAATTCTAGACTAGATTCACATGAATACCAGAGTCCTAAGTCTACAGTACCAGCCAAATCTGAAAACCCTCTTGACAGCAGATAAGTGACTTACTTTAGGAGCACTCTGGAATCTGGCACACACACATACACTAAACAGAATATCAGGTCTGCTTGCAGTCACATATAGGAGAGACCCTATTAGTCCTCTAAAGAGTTTCTCATTTACTGGAGTTCCTGACTCATCTTTGTCAATTTTTTGAGACGTTGCCATAGGGGTAACAGCAGTTTTCAGGTTTCCAAACTCAAAACGTTTCAGCATATTCTGGATATATTTTGACTGACTTATAAAAATTCCTTTTGCTGTCTGTTTTATTTGTAACCCCAGAAAATAGTTTAGCTCACCCATAAGACTCATTTCAAAGTTTGTCTTCATAAGTTTTTCAAATTCTAGGCACATTTCCTTACTAGTTCCTCCAAAGATAATATCATCAACATACACTTGAACTAGTAACAGTTGACCTTCCTTATGTTTAGTGAAAAGAGTTTTATCTACAGACCCTCGTTGAAAACCATTATCTAATAGAACAGAACTCAGCTTATCATACCAGGCTCTAGGAGCCTGTTTTAACCCATACAAAGCCTTTTTTAATCTATAGACATGATTTGGATGATTAGGATCTTCAAACCCAGGAGGTTGAGCTACATAAACTTCCTCTTTCAAATCTCCATTTAAAAAGGCACTCTTAACATCCATTTGGTAAAGTTTAATTTTTGATGCACTGGCAAAAGCACACAACATTCTAACAGCTTCAAGTCGAGCTACTGGAGCAAACGTTTCATCAAAATCTATTCCCTCCTCCTGGTTGTACCCTTGAGCTACTAGCCTAGCTCTATTTCTAGTTCTCACCCCTATTTCATCTGTTTTATTCTTATAGATCCATTTAGTTCCTATGATAACCCTATCTTCAGGTTTTGGAACAAGTTTCCACACATTTGCTCTTTCAAACTGATGCATTTCATCAAACATGGCAGCAGTCCAAAATTCATCTAACAGGGCTTCCTTAACTGTCTTAGGTTCAATCAGGGACACAAAAGCAGTGTGAGAGGGCAAAGTTTTGGATCTAGTGATGATACCTGTTTCCATGGGTCCAATGATTTGAGAGACAGGATGTCTCTTGACGATGTGAGCTGGTGGCTGTAGACTCACTAGAGCTGAGCTTGCTTTTTCCACATTTCCTGTAGACTGTAGTTCACTTTCATTCTCCTCAGGTTTTGAGTTCTGGTTCTGTGACTCAATATTCAGGTGCTCAGTTGACTTTTGTTGTGGACATTGATCCTCAGTTCCCTTATCTGAGCAAGTTATAGATGATCTCCCCAACCCAAAATCATCATCATCTGATATATCTGTAATCTCAACAACAGCTTCATCAAATATCACATTGATGGATTCCTCAACTTTGAGGGTCCTTTTGTTAAATATCCTGTATGCTTTACTCGAGTTAGAATATCCTAAGAATACAGCTTCATCTGATTTTGCATCAAATTTCCCTAGATTATCTTTGGTATTTAGGGCAAAACACTTGCATCCAAATGTACGAAAGTACCCTAGATTAGGTTTTCTCCCTTTCCATAGTTCATAGGGTGTTTTGTTTAAGCCTGATCTGATTAGTGCTCTATTAACCACATAGCAAGCTGTATTTATAGCCTCAACCCAGAAATACTTAGGAATACCATAATCATGCAGCATGGTACGAGCAATGTCAATTAAGGTTCTGTTTTTTCTTTCAACTACCCCGTTTTGTTGAGGGGTTCTAGGAGCAGAGAAGTTATGAAAAATTCCAAATTCATTGCAGAATATTTCAAAGGAATCAGAGGAGAATTCCCCTCCATGATCACTCCTAATGCTGTACACTTTAGTCATGCTTTCATTCTCAATTCTTTTGAGTAAGGTTTTAAAGTTTTCAAAAGCTTCATCCTTTTTGCTTAAAAACAGTACCAAAGTGAACCTAGAGTAATCATCTACTACCACAAACGCATAGGATTTTCCCCCATAGCTTATAACATTAGTGGGTCCAAACAAATCAAGATGTAATAATTCCAAAGGACTAGAGGTGGATATGACAGTTTTGCTCTTAAAACTAGACCTAGTTTGTTTCCCTTTAGCACAAGCATCACAAAAGAAGCTTCTCTTTTCATTTATCTGAGGTAACCCTTTTACCAGACCTAACCGAGCTAATTTCGACAAGGAACTCACATTAACATGACCTAGCCTCCTATGCCAGTCTTCTTGCAAATTTCTGTCCAAACTCATTAAACAGGTTTCATTAAAGCTGTCTTTATCACTTAAGTCAATAGTATAAATTTTACCATTTCTTTTTCCTGTGAACAGAATTTGTTTGGAGTTAATATTCTCAACATAGCAACAATTTGGTTCAAAAATGACTCTACATTCCTTGCCACACATTTGACTGATAGACATAAGATTATGTTTCAGACCATTAACTAACATAACATTTTTTATAGAAGGACAAGAACCAACTTGACCTTTTCCAATTATTTCAGCCGAATTGTTATCACCAAAGAATACTTTACCAAACCTACCTTGTTCAAGACTTGAAAATAAATTTTTGTTACCTGTCATGTGGTGTGAGCAACCACTGTCCATGATCCATTTAGATGTCTCCATACTCACTTGAAGACAACTCTGCATACACAGAAGTCATGTTGTTTTTCAAACCCAGATCTTCTTGGGTTCTTGTGGTGAATGAATATTCCTGAGATATCTACTATTTTCACCTAACCTATTTTTCTTAGCTTCTGACCATAAACGTTTTTTACATTCTCTTATCAAATGACCCTTCTTATGACAGTAATAGCATTCTAAATGTTTCACTGAATCACAATTTACTTTTGACTTATGGTAAATAACTTTGTTAGTTAACTTCTTCTGCACTTGTTCTTTTAAATTTATACATTCCTGTTGAAGTTTATTATTCAGCACCTCCCTGTTCTTAAGATTATTCATCAATTCACAATTGCTTGCTTCACTTGTTTTTAATTTAAACTCTAGCTCTTCTATTTTCTTTAGATTTATCTCATTTTCTTTCTTGAGTTTAATATATTTCACTTTCACATTTCCAAATTCCAGTTGAATTTCTTTAATAGTTTAAGCAAGACTTTCATCATCACTTTCATCTTCAATCTCACTTAGCTTATATAAGTTTAGATTACTTACCTGAGTTGACTGATGACTTTCAAGCACTTCTTCATTATCATCCAATCCTTCAGCTACTGCCATGTACGATCTGTGCACAGTTACCTCATCTTCTTCTTCCCCTTCATCCTCACTGCCACTCCAAGTAGCAGCATATGCTTTTTCTTGTTTAAGCAGTGGACATTCTGCTTTGATGTGCCCTGATCGTCCACATTTGAAACATCCAGTAGATCCAATCCCCTTAGAATTTGTATCATTTCTGGTTTTTGTGAATGTTCGAGGCTGACCAAATCTTGTCAATCCATCGTTTCTATCAGCTTCTTTGACTTTCGATCCTCCCATCTTCTTCTCCTTCCGAATTCTTAACAGCCTGCTAATCTGCTTGCTTAACAGAGCTAATTCCTCATCTTCCAAGTCCTCTAATTCTTCTGATTCTTCCGTCATACTCACTGCTTTGAAAGCGATCCCCTTTTTACCTTTGTCAGTACCATCAGAACCTCCTTTCCCCAACTTATCCTCATGTGTAGTCAGAGACCCAATTAGCTCATCAATAGCAAGCTTTTCCAGTTCTTTTGCTTCCTCAATAGCTGTCACTTTAGGAATCCATTTTTCAGGTAAGCTCCACAGTATCTTCCTAACAAGATCTCCACTCTCATATGTCTTCCCGAGATTTTCCAAACTATTAACAATGTTTGTAAATCTCTCATACATATGTCGTATTGATTCCCCTTCTTCCATCTTGAAGAGTTCGAATTGGTGTTTTAGAGAATTTATCCTGGAAATTTTGACTTGGGAAGTACCTTCATACGTGACCTAAAGTTTATCCCAGATTTACTTTGCTGTCTTGCACCCTGCAACCTTGTGATATTCTTCTGGACCCAAGGCACAGTACATCAGATTGGTTGCCTTGCAATTTTGCTGAAATTTTTCGTAATCCTCGTCGCTCCACTTCTCTTGATCTGCTTTAAGCTCATATGGCCCTTTGATTACCCTAGCCCACAACTTCGGGTCTGTTGATCCGACGAACAGCTCCATTCGATTCTTCCAGTAGCCATAATTCACTCCTTCAAACCGCGGCAGGCGATTCTGTGAAAAACCATCAGCAAGGTATAACGGAGCTGCGCTTGACGAGCCTGATGCCATCCTGAATCTCGCCTGGGTTGTAGAACCTGCTTGATCAGCGACCGAGCTCTGATACCACGTGTTATCAGGCGTCGAGCGCGAGATGCCTGTCTACTTCCACTCCTTTAGAGCTCTCCTGAAACCCTAACTCTCACTTCTGCTAAGAACAAGATCGATCAAGGGAATTATGCAACACTAGGAATTAGAAATGAAAAATGAAAACGAAAAGAGAAATGGACTAATCTGTCTGTTTCGATTGGGCCTGAGAGCTTGAGCCCAAGTCTTTGAGTTTCTCGATCAGGTCCGAAGTAAGTGGTTGATCCACTCCACTGACACGGTGCGTTTTAACTCCACAAAGTTAAAACTGATTCTTCTCTTTGGCCGATTCAAAGTCCTCTGTTTGTCAATCTCGAACCCAGCAAGTAACGAGATTAACCTAGTGCAGCTGCTGAACTTCAACTAAAATGAACACAGGGACTTTTACGTGGTTTCCAGAGCTGAGAGAAAATGTAGCTCAGCTCTGACTACTCCACGGACGAGAGATCACTGATTTGTGATTCTCGCCAATTCACTAAGATGTTTTCTTGACAGCTTCGAACCTTGTACAAATCACCAACCACTCTTGGAGGGTGATTCTGATTCTCACAACTACAACTTCACTCAGCTATCCAGCTACTGTGTCCCAAGACACACCCTATAATACCCTGTCACTCCTGAACTTGTATTAGAGCTACTTTTCTAATCGATTGTTAATCACAAAACTCCTCTTGTGCTCTCCAACGATTGATCACCCGAAAAGTTGCTTCCCACTTCTTCTTGTCGGCTTTTTTTATCTTCTCTACAACTAGCCGTTGGTCCTGAATCTGCAACTCTCTTCTTCATTTGAATTTCTTTCCTTAATTGATTCCCTTGATATGATTCTGTAGCTGTACCAGATCTCCTTCTTCTGTTTTTGGAAATTCTTCGTAAATGCGTTCCTTGATGAGCAAGACTGCCTTCTCTTCTCTAGTCAAGCACTTGGTGTGCACGTTTTGTCTTCGTGGGTCGATGAATGGCTTTCATTCAACAGCCGTGTGGCTTTCCAGTCTGCCCGTGTGGATGTCAAAACGCGGCGTTTCACTTAGTGGTCCTCAGGTACGCTGCACGGCCAGAGGCACACGGCCGTGTGGATTTCCAGTCTGGCCGTGTGAGCTCCCTGGACTTTCCACACGGCCACAAGGGGTCCCATACACGGCCAGTGTGGCTTGCCCGCGTCATGGAATTCCACACGGCCAAGTCACACGGCCATGATTTAGGTCTGCCCGTGTGGAATTTCCAACTTTTCGTCAAATGTCCCAACTTCGTCCAATCGACCCCGAACTCGTGCCCAAACCTTCTTTCACGTACTAGGACCTGAAATATCACAAACAAGAACAACTTAGCGTGAAATCGGCCTAAAACACGAGAGATGAGGCTCAAACGGTATATGAATGGTGGATAAAAACATGTGTATATATCAAGTCATCAAATTCCCCACACTTCACCGTTTGCTTGTCCCCAAGCAAACCTGACCCAAACCAATGCAACTCTCCAGACCTCTATAGCAACATGCGACCTCGATCGTCGGCAGAAGATTTTTTAGATCATTTAGCAACTTACGAGGTCAACTGGTCTTCTAAAACGCCCCCTGTCTCTCTCAATGCGAGTACTAGACTCAAGCCAGGATCATGGGAAGCAGCGGAACTAAGACAGTCAATTCATGGATAAGGAGACTCACACAATTCAACAACCCATGACTCATTGTATCGGGTGCTCTTTCATTTCATTTCACTTGTTGGAACCCCTTCTTCTTACTATTTGTTTCTTTTTTTTTCTTTCTTTCTGGTTTACTTTGCTGGGGTTCCAACTGCAGTTTGTATGCGTGGTCTGCCCTTATTAGGTGAGCAAGAGCAATTTCTGTACATCTGTCACTCGCCAGAGTACCTCTTTTAACTCCTATTCCTCCATAGTGCTACAACTACCTCCCTAGGTTGCATATAACCATAAAGACTGTCAATTCAAAGCATACTGAGTAGGATTTTGCAGGGAACAGTACTTGGAGCGCTCAATTCATCAAATTGGACAGTGGACTAGGCTCCAAGCACACAAACTCATCTAGCAGCCAAGCAGCCAAACTCATCTAGCACACAAATTCATCAAATTGCCCTCAATGGAACAGAGGGAAAGATAAGGGGAAACGATGTTATCGAGAAAATGGACTGTCGGGGGACTGGAAATGGGACCAGTCAGCAGGGCTAGAGTCATCAAAACACACTGGGTGATAGAAACCATAGTTCCAAGTGGACAAACCGAAAACAAACGAAAGGAAAACAAACCTTGGTGGGGTTGCTTCCCCACAAGCGCTTCTTTTACGTCTTTTAGCTGGACGCCAGTAGGGTGGATACTCAGAGAGGTGAAGGAAAAGGTGCCTCCAAGAGAGGATCCACATCGCTCTTGAGGTACAACTTCAGATGGTGGCCATGCACACGACGGGTGTAGCCACCAGCACTCGTCAACTCAACCTGGCCATCCGGCAGGATGCAAGCGAGTGAATACTCGGATGGCCAAGGCGGTCGACGCTTAGGAGGCGGGACCAACTCGTAGTGATCTCCGACTTTCTTTTGAGCAGGCTTAGCTACCTGCAGTTTCGGCCGCCACTCTTCCTTGATCTTTTCTTTTGGTAACGTAGTGGACGGGAGTGGCGGCGAAAATATGGGAGGGGGATCCTGCAAAATGGGAAGCACAGAAGGATACACGACAGACTCGTGCTCCTGGTGAGAAAAAACATGCAAAGGCGATGAAGCGGGGAGAGTATTAGCAATGGCAAATGTTATTCGCTCCTCGCCATCCCTCAAGACTAAGATCCCATCATGTACATCGATGAGGGCCTTGGCGGTGGCCAGGAAAGGCCTTCCTAGTATAAGGGGCACTTCTGTGTCTTCATTGATGTCCAAGACAAAAAAATCCACAGAATAAAAGAATCTGCCAACCTTAACCAGAAGGTCTTCCACTATGCCCCTACGATGAACTATAGATCGGTCAGCTAGTTGAATACTCATCCTAGTTGCACTAGGTTCACCTAGGCCTAGTTTCTTGAACAATTTATATGGTATCACATTAATACTAGCACCTAGATCCGCCAAGGACCTCTCTACATGCAATTTACCTATAGAGCACGGGATAGTAAAACTACCTGGGTCCTTCTGTTTCTGCGGAAGCTTGTTCTGCAGAATGGCCGAGCACTCCTCGCTGAGCTCCATAGTGGCTAGCTCGCTCAGCCTCCGCTTCTTCGAGAGAAGCTCCTTCAGGAACTTCGCATACTTAGGCATCTGAGATAGTGCCTCCATGAAGGGCACTTGAACATGCAGCTTCCTAAACACAGACAAGAAGTTACCAAACTCTGCCTCTAGCCTGTCTTTGTGAATCCTGGTGGGAAAAGGGAGCTTAGGCTTATACTCAGCCACTACTGGTTGTGGCTTTGGAACTTGATCCTTTGGCTCCTTTTCTATCACCAGGTCTTCTTCTGGTTCTGGGGTGATCTGGGTCACCTTCTTAGCACTCTTCTGCGGTGCATCCGCAGTCACAGTCCCACTTCTCAGCATAATGGCGTGCAACCCCTCCTTATGATTTCTGGGATTCGGCAGGGGTTGGCTAGGAAGTGTGCCAGCCGATCTGGAAGCAAGGGCATATGCCAGGTGCCCGATCTTGGTGTCCATATCATGCAAGAGTGCCTGCTGGTTTCTCTGGCCAGCTTCAATCTCCATGAATTTGCATGCAGCCACTTCCATGAATTGCTCCAATTTATTGAACTTTTGGGTACTAGTGCTCGCCAAGGTAGTCACTAAATCCATCAGTTCTGACACGGGATCGCCCGGTGTTGGGACTGATAGAGGTACATCAGGTTGCTGGTACTGCTGCTGTGGGGGCTGTTGAAAAGCCTGCCCCTGTCTGGGCTAATAAAGTGGTTGCTGATGCTGCATCTGGCCTGGCCGAGGCTGGTATTGCTGCCTCTGGTTCGGAAAACTAGCTGTAGGAGCATGGAAGCCAGGTGGCTTTTGATTGTTGTTGCCACTCCAGGAGAAATTTGGAGGCTGGCGCCATCCCTCATTGTAAGTGCTACTGTATGGGTCGTTGCGCCGGACATTGTTGATGACGTTCACCTGCTCCTGGGGTGTACTGGACTCACGCATGGCCTGGCAGTCCTCTACAGTATGATGGGCGCTCTCGCACCACTGGCAATGCATTGCCGGTTGCTGCCCTGTCCCTGGAACCATCCCATTCCGATCGATGGCTGAGACCAGTTTAGACACAACCTGCACCAAATCAGAAGAGTGGGTGCCCACAGCAGGTACACCTCGGCTTGGTGCTCGCCTCGACCTCCTAGCAGTGCCCCAATCATACCCTTTCTCTGCCATCTCCTAAAAGAGCTGATTCAACTGCGGCAGCATCTTGGTCAGCATGTTCCCGCCACAAACCGAGTCAATCAGCTGCTTGTCTTCTGGGAAGAGGGCGTGGTAGAAGGTGCCCACCTTGAAAGAATCATTGAAACCATGATTGGGAGACCTCAGGAAGAGACTAGTGTATCTCTCCCATGCGTTCTGGATGGTCTCATCTTCGTCCAGGACAAAGTGGGTGATCTGCTTCTGCAAGTCCGCCATTTTTGACGAAGGATGATAGCGGGTGAGGAACTTGTCCGCCAGGTTGGCGAACGTGGTGATAGAGCCTGGAGGTCGAATGTCTAGCCACTCCTTGGCTTGCCCCTACAGAGTAAATGGGAAGTACCTCAGCTGGATTGTATCGGCTGGGACCCCATTGATCTTGATCCCATCGAAGAGCTCGTGGAATCGTCTCGGGTGTGATCGGGGGCATTCTCTCCTTGCCACGGAATACCACCGAGCCGCGCAGCATGGTGATGACAGAGGTACTCACCTCAAATTTGTTGGCAGCAACTTGAGGGTGTTGGATGGGAGACCTCATGTCTGCGGCGCGGGCGGTCCAGTAATATCCCATGGTTTGCTCCTCGGGAATGAGCACATCATTGTTCTATGGTTCACCCATTTCTTCCTCCTCGGTGATGTGCAGTTGCTCCACAGCTTCCTCCGCAGCCAGTCGTGCCTTTAGAGCCCGCTTGAAGTTCCTACAGGTCCGTTCAAGCTCTTGGTCTAATGGTAGTAAATCTCTCGACTGGCTACGGGTCATACCCTACCTGCACACAATCAGCAAAAGCAACCCGTGAAGGCACACAAGTGGAAGAGAGAATATGCAGTAGAGAAAAAGCTAGAGTAACAAACTTTCACGTTTCTACAATAACCAAGAGGGTCCCCGGCAACGGCGCCAAAAACTTGGCACGCTAAAACACAACACCAAACTGCGACCAAGTGTAATCGCAGTCCGGAAATGCAGTAACAGGCAAGCTCTAATTGTCAACCCGGGGTCTAGATCTACTGCCTACTTCGTGAATATCTATTATCTAGCAAACTAAGTCGAGTGATTGTGGTTTTAACTAAAAGCAGTAAGAAAGCAGGAAATGGTTCGGTTTTCTAAAGCAAGGGAAGAGTCACTCGGGAATGAGTCCCCCTAGCTCCTTAGTTAGGTCGAGGTTGTAATTACCCTGGGTTGATTAACTATTGATTAAACTGCGGAAGATCCGACAGTAGCTTGGAATCTCTTAAGCTGACCAAGCCCTCTCGGGTAGGCTAACCGGCAGGCGACTAACCTTCACCAGGATAGACTGCTGAGGCTATAAGCACAGAACTCCACTACTAGAATTGGTTTCCAGTACAAAGCAGTAAATCGATTAACTCTCGTATAATCAATCTACCACTACCGATTGATGAAGCTCTAACAACCTAATCAGATTCAATCTATCTCAGGTTGTAGCAGAAATCAAGAAAAGATGATCAGACTTCAATTGACTCAATGAATCATGCATCAATCGATTAAAATCAAACAGTATAACAATCCCAAGTCATTATAATAAAGATGCCTAACACATGGAACTAGGGTTCTTCATACCCAAGTGAGAGAAGGTTCTACTCCATAGAGAGAGAGGTCAACAGAAATCAGAGTAGTCATACTCATAAAGATGATGAAAATCTGCTATGGGATGATGATCTCCAAGCTCGATTGATGAAACTCAGCTCCAAAATCACCTCTAGGATGTGTTCTTCGCACTTTCTCTCTCTAAAACTCTGTTTTTGCTCCAAAAAGTTGATTCCCTCCTTTGGCTCGAAATTTGGGTTAAAACCCAGAATTTCCTGACCACACGGCCGTGTGGCTTTCCAGTCTACCCGTGTGGATGTCAAAACGCGGCGTTTCACTTAGTGGTCCTCAGGTACACTGCACGGCCAGAGGCACACGGCCGTGTGGATTTCCAGTCTGGCAGTTTGAGTTCCCTGGACTTTCCACACAGCCACAAGGGGTCCCATACATGGCCAGTGTGGCTTGCCCGCGTCATGGAATTCCACACGGCCAAGTCACACGGCCATGTGGAATTTAGGTTTGCCCGTGTGGAATTTCCAGCTTTTTGTCAAACGTCCCAACTTCGTCCAATCGACCCCGAACTCGTGCCCAAACCTTCTTTCACGTACTAGGAACTGAAATATCACAAACAAGAACAACTTAGCGTGAAATCGGCCTAAAACACGAGAGATGAGACTCAAACGGTACATGAATGGTGGATAAAAAATGTGTATATATCAAGTCATCAGTAACCATACCCACAAATGTAGAATTATACTATCCACAACCTGCCCCGTAGTGGGTAGTGGTTAACCACAACCAGTTGCGGGTTGGTTGTGGATACCCACAAAAATTTAACATTAAATATAATAATATGGTAATTAAATAGTGATGTTGTGTTTCTTCTCACACAAAAACAAAAACATACGCAATAGAAAGTTAATAAAGTGTTAAATAAATTATAAATCTCGAATACAATAGGTTTGTTAGGGTAAATTTAGAAGAGACGGATTTGGAAAGAGATTTGAAGATAACGCAGAGGCAGAGTGACCTGTTACCAGACAAACATCATTGCATGTCACGGCTCCTCCGATGGCAATAACTGCAAAACACAAAAGTGGCTCGATAAGTGGAGGCGGCCTCTTTTAATGATTTGCTTATTCTCCATTCTCGATTATAGTCTTGTATTGTTGGTAGTTGGTTGCATGTTGTGTTGTTCGTGAATTCGTGGAGAAATTGGGATTATTTTGGGTATCAGACTAACCTTTATCGATTATTCTCCCTCTTTTAACAAATTGACTAATTTATCTGACTATATCTATGGACTTGGTTTTGTTATACAGTAAACATATACAACACGGACAATGCTTATTTGATAAAAATTTCTCACATGAACATTGCCCATTGACTTGGTTTTGTTTTATGGAATAAGTGCGTATTTGATTTTGGTAGCTACTTTAATTCTTAGTCTTCCAAGTTTCACAAACTAATATAACTAATGTGGTTAATGTGGGTTACAAAGTATTTGAAGAAATAAATATAACTAATGTGGTTAATGTGGGTTTTGTGGGTAAACCGTTGTGGGTAGTGGTTAACCACTAACCACAAAAATCAATGTTTTGCTAACCACACCCAACCCACTATCCACAAATTGTGGGTATGGGTATCCACAAAGTGTGCGGTTTGGTACGGTTTGCGGGTTACCCGCAAACCAAACTTCCACTCCTAGACCTTTCACATGCCTTTCGCTGAGGTGACGATCACTTTAGAGGACGTTGCTACACTGACCGGTCTAGCGATCGACGGTGATGCCGTCGTAGTAGACATACCAGACCAGGACTGGAGGGATATGTGTCTTCGGCAGTTAGGACGGGCTCCTACTGATCTTGGTAGCGGCTCCATTAGGATTTCTTGGCTTAGGGAAATTTTCTATCAGCTACCGCATTCGGCATCACCAAAGACTACAGAGCAGTTTGCACGAGCTTATGCTCTGTCTCTGCTGGGAGGTGTTTTGTTCCCCGATCGGTCTGGAGGTTCAGTTCATCTGCAGAACCTACTTTTGATGGATGATTGGCGCAGAGAGGGGGGTTTGCCTGGGGAGAAGCTGTTCTAACCTACCTATACCGTGAAATGGGTAGGTCGGCACTATAGATGACTACGTCTTCTACTCTAGGTTTTGACCTTGGTGGATGGTCCGCCTTGCTGATGCTCTGGGCGTGGGAGTGATTTACTCATACAGCACCACTACATGTAGAGACGGGGGCGCAGATTACCGAGGATGGCCACCCACGAGGCCTTCGATGGCTTCTGGCCCATACCCGTCAGCATGGTGATCAGTTCTATCTGTACAAGCTGTGGTTTGAAGAGTGCACTACATTCGTGGTTAGTATATAACATTTCGTTGATTAGAATAGTGTTCATTGATTTGTTTTAGATTTAGGAGTAATTTGGTGCACAATTTTTGTGTGCAGTGGCGTCCTTACTTTGATAGAGCCAGGACTTTAGCAGTACTATGATCCAGTCCGACACGTTTCGAGCAGTAGTTCCACTGATTTGCTTTTCATCGGCATTGTGGCACCATCTAATTCGCGTGCTCGGACAGTTTGGAATGATTCAGGACTCGCCTCATCACCCACATCCTACGGTTGAGATTAGGTTTTTCCTTCGCTAGGGCCAGCATGGGCCATCACGTGGCCAGCAGTTTATACAGGCAGCCAACGAGTCGGTTGAGTTGTGGAACCGTCGACATGAGTTCATCGCGCGTACGAGGTACACTGATGTACCTTTAGCCTACCACTCGGAGCATCGAGAGTGGTATCAAGATGTCACTAGACGTTCAGGCACACGGAGAGCAGGTGCAATGAACGTCTTAGTTTTTTATTAATTCATATTTGTGTTTTAATTGTTTTTAGATGTGTAGAATTTCTTATATTTTAAATTTAATTTTCAGTACGACAGCATGGAGTCCGCTGAGTTGGGTTTACGTGATGAAATTCGAGATGAGGGGATATCCACATACCGGATGGAGGAGTTGGCTGACATTTTGGCAGCAGGGGTTACAGCTTTAGGTTTCAGTGAGCGCCAACATCCTGATCCTACAGGACCTATGCGCAGCTTAGACATCTGGCTAGAGCGTAGGGTTCAGCCATTGGACTAGGGAGTACCACCGCCACAGTTCACGTAGGAGCCCAGGAGGCAGAGACAATGACGTGAGCAATTCGACGTACCTCGTCCAGTGAGGTACTCAGATCGTCAGCCAGTGCAGCCAGTCAGACCTACTCTGACCTTCCAGTTCCACCCGCCTTCTCAGCAACAGTTTTAGCCAGGCGCTTTTGCCGAATTTCAGGCAGGCACCAGTTCTGGCCCACAGTTTCAGCCCGACGCGTTTGCCGGATTTCAGGCAGACACCAGTTCGGTCCCACAGTTTCAGCCACCGGAAGATAGCTTTCATACACCGCAGCATGCTGCGATGGGAGGCGGGCATATGGGATCATGTACTGATACTGTGCCAGATTTGGACCCAGATGAGTGGGAGCGTCTAGATGATGATCAGGTTTTGCGAACATTGATGTCGGCTCACGAGGAGCAGCTTCAAGCGGGAGGATCTGGTGCACCAGATGAGCAGGTTCAGTCTCATGTGGATGACATGTTCGGTACACAGGATCAGGATGATATAATGGAGGGATAAGAGCCCCAACACGATGATGGTAGGCCTCCACGGATTAGGAGGACAGCGAGGTGTGGTACTGGTGACCATTTAGTGGTAGAACATGGTGGTCGTCGTGGTGGTCGTTAGTGGGACTATTTATGTACTTCTTTGGGATATGTATTATTATTATTATTATTATTAGGTACTTCTTTTGGACTATTTATTATTATGTACTTCTTTGGGACTATTTATTATTATTATTATGTACTAATTTGGGACTATTTTTAATTTCATGTGGACTAATTCATGTTAGTGTTATTGTCTAAATGAATACTTTAAATATTAAAACCAACAAACAACAACTAGTTCATATCATAAAACTCCAAACAACAACTTCTGCAAGGCAAATCGAAAGAAAAAAAACAACTGCTACATTATATCTCCGTTCGAACAAACTACATACCACGTCTATTACCTCTACTTCCTCTTCTACCACCTCTCGCACTTTGTTGTCCACCACGCCCTCTTCGGTTGCTCCCACTCCCACTTGCTTGGCCACCACATGTTGATGCATTATGTCCCGCTTGGTTACAGTTGCCACACACTTGGTGTGATGCACCCTCCCTTGGCCAATCCATTTCGTTGTGAATTCTTGTTGATCTTGGCCTCCCCGGCTTCCTAACCATGTGTAGATTAGGATGGAGAGTAGGGTCATTATGCTTCTTCCAACCCTTAGGTTCACCAAGAGGTGTGAAACTTGTCCCATAACAAGCCAACACTATTGAAAGCTTGTAACGTCGTTTACAAACCTATACGGATCAGCCCCCATTCGGTTGCAAGTTGCAATGGCATGAGAGTAAGGAATTTTATTTCCTTGAAATTTCCCGCAAGTGCAAAATCCCGCCCGGTTGCGGTCGTCGAAGTGCACTGTGAGTGTGTTTGAACCCGTCATGTTGAAATTGTTGGGAGGAGTCTGAACTACATAGATTCCTTGACGGCGATCAACCGCAGTCACGGAATGTCCAACTGCCTTTTATGACCACGGCTTCATAAGCTCTTCACACTTGATGGAGTACTATGAATGACCACTTCTAATTTGTGCTTGTCTCCAACCTCTTCTTATCGAATTTCTCCAACAATCGCCAATAGGTATGTTGCACAAGAGAAGCTATAGGAAGTGAACGAATACCTTTGAAAACACCATTGATGCTCTCAGCCATGTTGGATGTCATGATAGACCAACGACGCCCACCATTGTAGTTGTCATGTGCTAAGCTCCAACGAATCTGATGTTGGTCCACCCAGTTATCACAAGAAATATTTCTATTAGCGGCCACCTTCTTAAATTGTTGAACTTGACGATTGAACTTCTCCAAGCATTTTTCTCGGGCTAACAAAATAAACAACCACACGAGTTAGATAGATTCATGAAAAAATTACATTAAAATAAATAATACATTAAAATAAATAACAAAATTAAATGAAAAAGGCTTACCGACTCGAAATAGTTGCTTATACATAATCCTGCTTTTAGTCTTCCTTTGCAAATTGCGTGCATAGTGTCGCATGCACCACCTCCACTCCAAGCCTCTTTCGATGTTATTCATGGCTTCATAGAGTCCCGCATGTCTATCTGAATGACGCATACATCATTTCTATCAGTCAAACCTAGAACGTGACTAATGAACCATGGCCAACTATCAGTATTCTCGCTCTCCACTAGGACAAATGTAATTGGAAAAATCTTCTTCCAACCATCAAATGAGCTCGCCATGAGTAGCACGCATTTATACTTTCCAGTAAGAAATGTTCCATCAACAACCATGACTCCTGGACAATTCTTGAATCCATCTATACAAGGTCCATAAGCCCAGAATACTCGCTGAAATATCGAATGTCCTAGTTGAGCTGAAGGAACTCTTACCCAATCAATCACCGATGTTGGCATCTTTCTCTTTACCAGCCACAAGAATGTTTGCAAATAGTCGTAGGATTCTTCCCAATTCCCATGCAACTTCTCCAATGCTCTTTGTTTCCCATACCAAGCCTTTTTGTAAGTAACTTGCATATTAAACTTATCTTTCATCTCAGCTTGCACAGTTAGAAGACTCAGATTTGGTTGGGTACGTACCAAGTGTTTCACGGACTCGGATATAACGTCGACATAAAGATGGCGATGATCCGTCGGTTGAGTGGTACTGCTACAATAATGCACCAACTCGGCCTTTCTCACAGTCCATTCGCCTCCCACATCTCGACATCCAAACCGCACCATCCAAGGACAATTGTCATCCTTGTGCTTCAAACATCTGATCTTCCAGATCGAAGGTGACGACTCCACCACGTTATACTGAAAGTTGCGTTGTAGTGCGTAGTGTTTAATTGCCACCTGTGCAGCTTGTTTGGAGTAAAATATCTGCCCCTTGTAGAATTCTCCATCAAAACCAGCAACAATAGGCATTGGAATGTTTGATTTTATCATTGATGATGCATATTTATTGTTTACATTATGGGTGAAAAATAATTTAAAAAAGAGAAGATACAAGCTAATCTCACTATTTCGGTTTTGTATGAAAACCGAACCGAATTATAATTTGTTTTGAACCGACCGAACCGAATTATAATTCGGTTTGAACCGACCGAACCGAATTATAATTCGGTTCGAATTCGGTTTGAGATTTGATAGATTTTAGGGACCCGGTATGAATAATTTCGGTTCGGTTTGAACCGAACCGACCAAATACCCACCCCTACCAGCAACTAGACAGCAACACTAGAGCTTCTCTCGTAACTTCGTTGATTTTTTTTGTGGTGAAGAACCGAAGGAAAGGTGGAGCAGTATATATAGTGCTGGAGTGGAAGAGGGAGGCAGTGGCCATGCCTCAGTCTCGGGCGCCGGCGCTGAGACCATATAAACACCGCCAACGCCCCAGTCTCAGGCGCCGCCCCTGACTTTTATTGAAAACTCAACAAAAAGTGCCAGCGCCTGAGTCTCGTGCTTTATCATTGTAAACCTAAAAAAAACATAATATATGTGTCAATTATTTTTAAATCACCATAATTTGAAAAAAAAAGACAATATTTGTGAAATTAATCCTTCCATTCTCGGGCTCTAATAAAATATCCATAATGCCACTAATCCAGTTTAACAAAATTAATATTTTTCTTCCATTGACTGACGCAAACTGCTGTATTTTTTATGCAGGCGTACCTAAAAATATCCATAATGCGACTAACCCAGTTTAACAAAATTAAGACCTTTCTTCCATTGACACCTGCAAGCTGCTCTAATTTTTATTTGTGGGTTTTCTATTTTTTCTCATAAAGGTCAACAAGTGTCGACCTCACTCGCCAAGGTCAGGGTTTCTCAACTTCTTTCCAGGCACATAATTGTAACTCGAATTCCACCTGCGTCCCTCCCAGAATATCTTATCGCTCCTTCGCTTCCAATGCTGCGAAATCTGTTTCTCTTCCATGGCGACGCTCTTTAAATTCCGATGCTTTCTTCCGCCGCTCCTTCCCCATAATCTCTTCTTATTTACCCAGCAACAGCAATCTCAGCTGCAATGTGATGGCCTCATCCATGACCATCGTCACCTCCCTTCTCGAGAGCGTTCATTGGTTTGCGCTTGTTCTGTTAGAATGCCCAGGTTTTCCTCCATGGCCTAAATATTTTCAGCTGTAGGTTCATGTTTCTCTTCTCCTTCTTTCCTTGAACGTTGGGTGAGTGATTTATTTCTGTTCAGAAAGAAGGTAAAGAGCAATGAGGAGCTTTGTAACGATATCCGGGAGTTCTTGTCTGCTGTTGGGCTCCCAGAAGACCACGTTCCCACCACAAAGGAGCTTGCGGATAATGGGAGGTGATTTCATTTCTTTTGTGTTCCTTCGCTTCTGGGTGGGTGGAATTGATTGCCAAATTCATGGAAGTCTTATTACCTTTTGCAATGGTCAAGATTAGAGTTTCGACAATGCTCATCTATTAGGAATGGGATAGAAAAGAAGATGGTGAATCAGTTGTAGAGTGTGCATTCTTGTATCATTGGTGTATTCCTAGCCGTATCCATTTACCTCCATAGCCATTTGCTTGGTCTTTCTTGGCAATGTGATATTAGTACTACTAATGCTATAATGATCAGCTTACAACCTGTTTGCCCTTGTTTTCTTTCCATATTTATGCAAATCGATTTCTGCAGAAGTGACCTTGCCAATGTTGTGAGACGTAGAGGTTACAAGCGGATAAGAGAGCTTCTTGTTAATTCGCCCTCAGTAGACGTTGATGGGTCCTCGGAATTTCAAAGCTCTGATAAGGAAGGCAATTCAATCCATGAGCTAGCATGTCTTGGAACAGGTCAAACATGTTTTCCCTGACTTCTTTTGGATACTTGTTATAATCCCAATTTCCACTCTACTTGATACCTTTTCGCTATTTAAAAGGCCAGATGAGAATGCAAATGTATAATGGTACGACTGGAGATAGTAGAAATAATGGTAAAGATCAAAATATATCCAGTCCTCTAGAGTCATCATTTCACAGCTACTCAGCTGAACATGGATGCGGAAATGAAGAGGTTAAATAAACTTCTCAAAATTGCACAACATCATCCTCCCTATCTAAGTCAGAGCAGCATGATGAAGGTGTTGAATTTGTGAAGGATGAAAAGGTTTTAGGCATTAACTTGGATGATTGGTCCCGAAGGGGCAAAACACGCATTCAGGTTTTAGGAGTAGTGACAACACTCAGGTGCCTATGGAATCAGACGATTCAAAAGGTTAGGTTGAGAAAGTCACCATATTTGTGCAAACATGTCAACAAAATTGTGGAATGAGAATTATTTCACGTTGAGTATTTTTCTAGGTCTTGATGTCGGCAATCCTAGTTGGACACGGATGGATTTGATGGTTGATGAATCATTAGAGGAGAAGGTGGCAAAGTTTATTCATACTGGAGATTTAGATGCTGTTGAAGGTAATGTTCATAAAAGTTACTGTTAGCTCAGTCCTCCATGGAAAGAACAGTACATGATAAAAAGTTTTTTCATATGTTGAGTACTTTTAATAGAAAGCCTTATTGGGCCTACAACTTATATTTGAGTAAGATAATCAATTGAATTTATCTGGGACTTTGTTCAATTCTGACTAGGTTTCATCCTTTTGAAATTTGACATAGAAATGGAAGAAAAAGAGACCAAAGTTATGACATAGCGAAGCAATGAAATTGATCAGTTCTTCAGTTTTTAGATCTTTTATGTGCTTTTGGGCTTTCGAGTATATTGAAGTAGACTAAGTTATTTGACTTGTGCTTCTTACTTTTCGATGTATGTTAATATTTATGCTGCAGAATTCTTATTGAACCTCTCTATTCATTTATGTTCCTTATTAACTGCGTGCATTACACAGTGTAATAATTCTCACTGGTCCAGTATGTATTACATGATTATAATGTCTTTGGGAAGTATGATGAACATGCTGTTGAAACCCTATCCATTTGACGGAGACCACTTATGAGGGTGATTTTGCAGATAGAGTGTTCAGTCCCACTACTGCTTTTAGTGTAAATGGAAAGGCACCAACATCAACATCAGTTACTCTCATCGGTGTGAACCAAGCTATCAGGTTCCTGTTTTGGTCATTCTCTTGAAACACAACTTTCTTTTCGTTCTTACATTTGATTAACTAGAAGACTGAGCAAGGTGACTGACTATTCATAATTTTGACATATAGTGTCTCTAATACCGTTATCTCTATTGTTCTTTCTGAGGGATTTCGCTTTGCTGTGTGCTGCTGTTTTTGGTTTCTGAAATGTATTATAGATTGTATATTTCCCATTTGTGATCCTTTATAATCTCTTTCCATCTCATACTTATCATTATTAATTGTAGGAATGATGATGCATGTACTAAATCTCATACTCTTTCTGATCTCGAGAAAGACTTCATTGTTCAGGTAGTTATCTTTTTCTGTGACGACCCATTGTTGTTATTTGTGTTTAAATTGAAAGGTTTCTAGGCTGCTTATATCTAAGCTGATTGCTGACATTTGTGTTTTGTGGTACAGACTGATAGAAAGGAGAAGCATATTGAGATAAATGATCTCGAATTAATGATGGTATATCTATATATGTTTCTTTTTGTTTAACCCATGGAGTTTAGCTGCATGAGCTGACTTGTACTGATGTATCTGTTTAGCAACAAAAGGAGTTGGAGTTGATCCGGTTGCAGGAACTGATTCAGAAGGAAACGGTAGATTGTGTACCTTTTTTATCCAGTTTTGAGACAAATGGTACTTAATGCTTGCATGTGTAATAACAGTTCACTTCCTGGTGTTTTGCAGCGTACTTTGTCTGATCTGCAAAGAAATGCTGAAACAGAGATTACAAAGGCCCAAAACCTTCTTGCAGAAAAAGATGCAGAATTGTTTGCTGCTGAAGAAAGTTTGACAGGCCTTGTTCAGGTATTTCTCTTATCGCTTTTCCTTGTTAATAAGTTCAAATTTTTGCCAAGTTATAGTCAGTCGTCTTCCCATTCTGCTGGTCTGTCGCTTCGAAAAACTAATTGGAAGATAGGTCTGCCCCAAATTCATTGCTTAGTGGTTTGTGTAATTTTTTCAGGTCACAATCCAGTACCACGGGGTTGGCCAAAGTGTGGAGGTTTCAGGTAGCTTCAATGGTTGGCATCACAAAATTGTTATGGATCCCAAGCTATCTTCAGATGAAAACATCACGGAGTCAAGGTGCTAGATCCCTTCTCTTCTATAAATATCCCAAGGATTCTGGTATATAGTTTGCCATAATTTCATAGTTAAATTTCTGTCTCGTTTTGCAGCAAAATTATGTTGGATGGTGAGCCCTCTTCTTCCGATGAAAATATTGCAGAATCAAGGTGATAGATCCCATCTCTTCTATAAATATCCTAAGCATTCTAGTCTGTTGTTTGGCATGTTCTGGGACCAACTTTCTTCATCTCCTGTGCAGCAAAATTATGACGGATCCTGAACCATCTTCAGATAAAAATATCAATGAGTCAAGGTGATAGATCCCTTCTTTTATTAAAAGAAACTAAGGTTTTTGGTCTGTGCCTCTGTGGTATGCCCTCTTTTTTGTTTAACTTTCTTCGTCTCACTTTGAAGCATATAAGGTGCAGTCTCCTCCCATTATTGGTCATGTATAGTTGTAGCAATCTAAGGATTATGGCCGACACCAAGTTGCCATTAGTCCGCGTATGGAGTGTGCCAAAGAAGATTTGGACTGCCCTATACTTGAATATTCTGAGTTCGTTTGTGGTTGTTTACTAACTCCTTGCAAGTATTTTTTGTTACTTATTCCAGGAAATCAAATATTTGGTCTATAACACTGTGGCTTTATCCAGGAGTATACGAGGTGTGTCACAGAATCAGACTCCAATGCGTGAAAATATTAGTATGCTGTTTATTGAGATTGGAACATTGAACTTGCCAACATACCTTGAGTGATCCATTGTCTTCTTTGTTTTACATTACGTTATTGCAGATAAAATTCATAGTGGATGGAGAATGGAGAACTGATGATGAGATGGAGTCCGTCAGCCAAGCTGGAATTTATAACAACATTCTTCGAGTTGCAAGAGATGATTGAGATTTGAGACGACGGTTGATTGAGAACTCCATAGTCTGGTAATGTTCATAGATAGCAGTCTTAAAGGTTGTCTAAAGAGTTTAGTAGTCATTAGTGTATATTTGATCCCTGTTCCAGACATGATATAAGATCTAATGCATCTATATGCAAAGCAGATGAGCTATCTAGTTACTCTGTAGAATCTGTTGTGTGGGGCAACAGAAACGCGAGGTATGATTCTCATATAACCCTTTAAACTCGGAATGAGATGTAACCTCCTTCTTAAATTCATCCTCCATACTCTCTTTATCATGTTTTGCATATTTATCATTCTGATTCAAACGAAACTCAGTGTAGGTTCTTCTCTGAACTAAGAAAAAGACGATCCAACCTGATCCAGCATTTGCGTATTTCATTTATTACATAGTTGTAAGCATACAATTTTGCTAGGACGTACTATTTTGGCGTTATTGACGGACAAATGGGCCGGAGGTGAAAAAGAAAAAGAAAAAGAAAAAGAAAAGCTATTTTTTCTTCTTCTAACGATCGTGTGGTGGCTGCGTGTCTAAAGGCCGGCCTTATTACGAGGGCGGATACTATGACTAAGCTGCTTAATCAATCCTATCTCAAATCTGAATACACCAATTCAACAGTTGAAAGTAGAAAGGGCTTTTTAATTAGCGGTAGAGATAATATCGGTATTACGAAAAATTAAGAAGTATACAAGTTGGATTTATAAACAGTACAACCATACAAACAATGTAAACTAGAACGACAAAAATACGAACATATTTACAAACAATACAAAATATACAAACAATATAAATTAAACCAACAAACAATACAAACAATACAAAATGAAAAAGGGTTAATTGCAAGGTTGGTCACTGGAATTACAAAAAACGTTCATGTTTGGTCACTAAAAATATTTAATTCCATTAATAATCACTAAATTTAACAAAACAGTTCAAGTTCGGTCACTCTCCATTAGTTTCCGTCTGTCTCTGTTAACACCGTCAGTTAACAGCTGGCTGGCGGGGCTAACAAAAATGCTGATTCATCCTATTTTAACAGGCCACATCATAAATCCGACCCACCATGTCACCGAAACCTGCCACGTCAGTTTTTCCATACCCAAACCCAACTCTTCCCAACCCGCGACCTGGCCCTAAATCCTATCACTGCATCCCCAGCTTCTCTTCCCTTCCATTTTCCAACGATTCTCCCCTTCAATCTTCCGGCCACTCCTATTTGCTCCCCTTTCCTCTCTTTCTTCATGGATCTATGATGGTAGATGTGAGTGGTGGCGGCGTGCGACTGTGATGGCGACGAAGAGTGGCGGCAGGAGGGAGGCCAGTTCCTCAAAGTAAATTGCAATCCCTAAAAACCTAGTGGAACCGCTATCACTCGATGGCGTTCTCGACACCGATGTCGCGCCCTCCTATTCCTCGTCCTCACCACTGGCAAAGACTTATCGGCGGCGAGTTAGCTAGAGACGACGATTCCAAACCAGTTCTCGATCAGGATTATATGTTGCTGCTTGTGTTTGCCGGCTTGACCCCCTAGGACGCGTCAATCAGGAGTTAGAGGAACCGGCGGGAGAAGTAGAGCGAGAGTTTCAGATCGAGCATGAGGGCCGGAGCAACGGTAATTGATTAACGGGATTCCTCTCCCAATCGAACATGCAGCAGCAGAGCTAGTCGGGGACCACTTGTTCAAGGGACGCAATCTTCTGTGTTCTCCGACAAGAGGCCCAAATCTGATGGCGGCAGAGGCCCAGATCTTATAGAGACAATCTCTTGAGAAATCCCAAGTTTCCAAATTTCAAGCCCTTCCTCGCTTTGGCCTTTACTCGTCACCTCCGATTTCCCACATTCGTCGATTCTGTCTGGCTTCGTTGCACTCCATTTAGCCACCCACCATTGCGACTTCTCTCCTAGCCACCGTCGAGCGAAGTTTCAAGCGCCGCAGCACCACCCAACCCTTATCAGGGTCACGTTCCAACCATAAATCCAATGTAGCCGCAATCAGCATCAACCGCAAATGACAAAGGTGGGCTAATAAAAGAGGCAGCAGGTACGGGTATCCAATCAACAATCTTGGTGGATCCATTCATTCCTTGTCGATGGAGGAGGAGAAGAGAGCTTGTTCTGGGAGAATGAAAATTGAGGCCGGGAGCGGGTAGGATCCGGTGCTTAAGCCTATACATTTAAGCATTTTGTTTAAGTCATTTTATTGGTTGATAGTGGATTAGGTAGTTAATAAAGGGGTAAGTAGTTAATAGGTAGTTGAAAATAATAAGGATATTATGCAAATATAATTAATATTAATAATTAATTATTCTCTTTCTCTCTCCTCCCATAACTTTCTCCATAACCCTCTCTCTCCAATGCAATTAAAAGGAAATTCGAAATTAATTTAATTAGATTTTAATATTTAATATTTAATAAAATTCAAACTTAATAATTTTTTCTCTTAGAAATTAAAAATTAAAAATATTCTCTCTCATTTCGTGACAACTTGCAATGTAGTATTAACGTTTTGCAATGACATTATCAACGTTTATGAAATAAATCATTTTTATTATACCTTATCATTATTAACGATTTCAATATAAGTATCAACTCTTTACAATTATATTATTAACAATTTTGAATCAATCGTTACCGTTGTAAATTTTCATCATCAACGTTTATGAATGAATCATTGATTACAACATCTTTACTAATGATTCACAATGACATTATCAACGTTTATGAAATAAATCATTATTATTATACCTTATCATTATTAACGATATAAGTATCAACTCTTTACAATTATATTATTAACAATTTTGAATCAATCGTTACCGTTGTAAATTTTCATCGTCAACGTTTATGAATGAATCATTGATTACAACATCTTTACTAATGATTCACAATATCATTGATTCACAACATTATCATTATTGATACTATTAGTAATGAGCTCTCAAAGACGCCTCACTCGTTTCGACAAACAAACAACAACTGATATCATGATACATCAAACGTCGACAGTGTTCACTATTAACAGTACATGACAAAATTGCAAATATTTTAGGTTAACTGTTAAACGTTTTGAAACTATTAGTAATGATATACTTTCACGTTGTTAACGTTTTTAACGTAAACGTGACGTTCTCATCCCAAAAAATTCATTGAAACTGAAAATTATAAATGGTTTAGGTCGATTTTTAATGATTTTAATATTATTAGTTATGATATACTTTAACAACATTTTGGTGGGAGTTGCTTAACGTTTTTAACGTGAAAGTGAAATTGTAAGTTGTAACAACTACGTGATATCACGATACATTAACAAACAACATATGATATCATGATATATTAAACATAGATAATGTAACTATATTTTATTAATAATTCACTAAAATTTTTATAATGTTCGGCTATAATGATTATAACCTTAAATATTTTATTACGTTAATAACAATTTACATTACATCAACAATGATAACATTACATTAGATTGTTAACAATGAGCCTAAACCCATTAACAAACAACAAAAAATGATTTCGGAGACGATGATAATGTTTTTGTATATCGTTGAAAATTAATTGCAAAAAAGTTGATAACAGTACCTTGGATTGATTATAATGAACCAATAAAAGTTGATGGTGTAATTGTTTGACATTTTTTCATAAACGTTGATAACTACAATAAAAACAAATAGTACACTTTATCAAGAAGTTTATAAACCCGATGTCCAAATTGGAAAACATAAGCTCCTAGGTTGATAGAGATGAAACAAACCGTTAATAATGTAACAAAAATTTATTGATAACGAAAACATCAAAAACCAAAACATTATGTTTTTATTGAATACACAAATATTTATTTTCAACTAAATATAGTCGTTATCAATGATTTAGTGTGTTCTTATTAAAGGTTACTAAAGTTCAAAACTAATAATGTCATAAAGTGTTTTATTAACAAGTCATGTAAAATTTGATAATAACATTATTAAACATTTGATAATGAAAACTATATGTGCACACATGACATGACGTTACTAATTAATGAAAAATTGACAATGTTAAATATAATCTCCAAACACGTCAAATAAATAATTAATAAAAACATTTTGGGAGCTCATAAACGTTGATAACAATTGATCCCAAATTCTTAATAATATAATAGTAAAGAATTGATACGTATATTGAAATTGTTAATAATTATAAGGTATAGTAATAATGATTTATTTCATAAGCGTTGATAATGTCATTTCAAAATGTTGTCACGAAGTGAGAAAGCAGATTTTTAATTTTCAATTTCCATTTTTAAAGACAAACAATTATTAATTTTGAATTTTATTAAATAATAAAATATAATTAAATTAATTTCATATTTTCTCATAATTGTAGTAGAGAGAGGATTATGGAGAAAGTTATCTGAAGAGAGAGAAAGAGAATAATCAATTATTAATATCAATTATATTTGCATAATAACCTTATTTATCCTCAACTACCTATTAACTACTAACCACTTATTAATTACCTAATCCACTATCAACCAATAGAATGACTTAAGCAATATGCTTAAGCATTTGGGCTTAAGCACAGGAACCCAGGCTGGCCGGGAGTGTCCTTTGCAATCGGGTTGGGAAGGGCTAGGGTTGAGGTTGGGGTTGGAAAAACTAACATGGCTGGTTTAATGACTTGGTGAGTCCAATTTTATGACGTGGCAGGTTAAAATAGGATGAATTAGCATTTTTGTTAGCCACGTCAGCAATTAATTGACGGTGTTAACGGAGACGGACAGAAACTAACGGAGAGTGACCAAACTTGGATCGTTTTTCTAAATTTAGTGATCATAAATGGAATTAAATATTTTTAGTGACCAAACATGAATGTTTTTAGTAATTCCAGTGACCAACCTTACAATTAACCCATGACAAAAAACAACCAGGTTGACTTTAGAGGCTCCATCCCTATATAGAGGGGTTCCCTCTCAAAGTTAACTCAGTTGTTTTTTAGACATACAAACATTACAAACATAGTGGACAAAAATGACAGACTAGACCGACAAAACATACAAAATGAAAAAACAGTCGGGTTGACTTTGGAGGCTACATCTCTATATAGAGAAGCTTCGTCCAAACGTCAACCATGTTGTTTTTTCGACATAAAAACATTACAAACATGGTCGACAAAAATGACAAAGCTTACAAACATTACAAAAGAAACCGATAAACATTACAAAAGTAACAAAACTTACAAACTATACAAAAGAAATCGACAAACAGTACAAAGCATACTAACCGTTCAGGATACCACTACTTATAATACAAATCGGTAAACTTGTATTACAAACAAATAAATACAAAGTATACAAATCATAACATAAAGTATACAAACTAGATAAACAAACATTATTAATTACAATATATTACAATCATAATAGACAAAAAATGACAAACAAGAATGATAAACAATACAAACTGAATTGATATAAACATTACAAACCAAACTTATAAGCATTACAAAATATGTCAAAAAAGCTTTACAAATCCAACATTGGCGCCAAAAAATTCCTTCTCTGCCATCGCCGGTCGCCGAAAAATCCTCCTCTACCATCGCCCGTCCCCAGAAAAGGCTCGTCCTCCGTTTGCCGTAAAACTCTCTCTCTCTCTCTCTCTCGCTTGCTTGCTTTATGGGGTGGGGGGAGGGGGGGCAGATTTCCCAGCCAACCGGAACAAGTCTTTTCCACCGCTAGGAGGGGAAAAAAATTTCTCAATCACCTTAGGAGCTGCCAGAGGCCGGAGCAAGTCACAGAGGGGAAAAGCTCGCCGGAATAACTTCGCGGAAGGAGCCGCCAACACTGCAACGCAGGTAAATCAAATTTTTATTAATTTATTGAAAAATACAAACCCATGCAATTACAACTTTACCCTTCATTAAATGAGATTAATTGGAACCATTGTATCTAAAACTAAATGAAGGGTTGGATTAAACTTATTCATGTGACTAAGGGACCCACTTAGTCATATGATCTTACTCCCTTGTAATTTACTCCTTGTTCTCTATCTAATATTTTTACTTGCTATTCATTACCAAATCGGGCATCTGATTCGGGCTTAATTGTACATATTTTGCCTCTGTTTTCCTTAGCCGTTTGTGGCAACTTCGCTCCTAAAAGGTTGTTTTTACGCTAGGTTTCTTGTGTTTTAGTGTGTTTCAGGATTTAACAGGTGAAACCAGCCTCAGAGTCGAAAGTTGGACACAAAGGATCGAAAACCGGGAGAAGTGCCATTGGCCGTGAACTTTGAGGCGTCTAGAGTCAAAATGCAAGTTACTGACGTCAATTGTGTTCAAGGTCGCTAAGACCGTGAACAGGAGTTGTTGGCCGTGAACTAGTGAAAGCAAAGCGGTGCGTTTCGGCGCCCATCTTCAGTTCACGGACGCGTTTCAGAGTTCACGGCCGTGAACTTAGGCTGTGAACTGAGTTCTTCTCTATTTAAAAGCTGAGCTGAAAGGAGGAGAGAAGGGAGAGCCCATTTGAGTGAGAAAGCCTTCTTCTGATTTCTAGAGAGAGAAACACGAACCAAAGAAGAAGGAGGCTAGGGTTTTGCTCCAAGGTGGATTTTGGGAAGATTTTCTCCAAGGAAAGTTCAACACAAGGGCCAAGAAGATTGGAAGCTTCCTCCAAGATGGTTTCTACCTCTTCTCCTTGTGTTTCTCCCATTTCTAGCATGGAGTAGATTTCTTTTCACTTGGGTGTTGTTAAACCCTAACTCTACCATGTAGTTTTCTTTTATGTGAATTGAATGATTGTCATTGGGTATTGTTTAATTCAAATGTTTGAGGTATTATTTATCTTGATTGTGCTTAGCATCCTTAGGTTTGTGCATGATTGGTGCTTAGCAACCTAAGGATTGTGCATGTCTATGCTTAGCAATCTAGTTAGCCACTTAACCTAGACTAGAGAGGGAAACCCCTCTTCCAAGGGAGTCTCAATTGAGTGGGTATCCCGTCTTCTAACTAGGTTAATTTAGGGCAAACCTCAATATTGGATTAAGCAATTTGGTTAAGCGCGATTAAGCCGTCCAACCCTTGGGTTGAGTGAGGGAGTAAGTCAACCATTGATTGCCTAAACCGAGAGGGCCTAGTGACAGCCTATAAGGAATGCCTCGGTTTAGCAATCATGAGCGTGGTCTACGGCCATATTTGCGTCCCCTAACGGTTAGCGATCACCTTGCCTATAACAATCATTTTGGTTCACATACCATAGTAGTAGTTAGGGGGAAGCGACACCTGAGTGATCCTTCCACAAAAGAGCTTTCAAAACCATTCACCTTTGTCTTGTTTTAATTTAATTAGCAAACTTTTCAACCAAAACTTTATTGTTAGATAATGATTCAAATGACTGAAGTAGGGGTAGACGAACCGGCCCGTGTTGATATTTAAACATACTTATCCTGTATTGCACCCGACTAAGGTTTATACTTGGACCTTAGCCGGGAAATTATTGTGGTATTTGGGACGAGTCAGCATCCTAATGAGCATCTTCTACGAGGGCTGCTTTAGCCCGTTCTTATGCTCTGCCAATAAACCATCATTATTGGATAACTAGAATAACAATTAGATTTTTTATTGAAGTAACAGAATTCGTACAGAGTTTGTGAAGAATATTTGTTTATATACGAAGTTCTTTGTTTACATGAGAGAGAGAGAAAGAGAGCACGAAAATAAAAACCTAACTAACAAAATGTACGAGAAATAGCATGTTGGAGCCTAACACACACACACCACACCACACCCCCCCCCCCCCCCCACAAAAAAAGGAGGATAAGTTTAATTAGGTATGGTCAGGAAGCGACAAAGTGGTTGAGATGTGTTGGACTTTGAGTTTGTTGGCGAATACTTGATCTCTTGTAAAATGACAGTCAATTTCGATGTACTTTGGGCGACAATGTTGGACTGGATTTTTTTTGTCATTTTTACTGCAGGCAGACTAACACAATATATCATGTAGAGTTGCTTTGGTTGTAGTGGAAGCTATAAGAAAAGAAACTTCCTCCATTGGAGTTCTTGTGTTGTGTCTGCAAGTGCCTAGTATTCAACTTCTTTAGAGGATATGGAAATAGTCTGTTGCTTTTGTGAATTCCAGTGATCAAAGAATCTCCAAGAAAGATGCAGTAGCCAGTTGTAGATCGTCTTGCGTCTAGACACCTAGCCCAATCAAAGTTAGAAAATGCAATAAGCTGGTGTTTGTGTGAGAGGGAAGTAAAGGCCTTCGCTAGGTGTAGTTTTGGGAAATCGAAACAGTTTGTGGGTGGCTTGTTCATGAGTTGTTAGTGGTTCTCCAACAAACTGACTTAATTGATTGACAGTGTAGGGAATGTCTAGTTGTATATTGCATAAGTATTGTAGTCGACCAATAATATTGTGTGCTATGTCATATAGGGAAGTGTTATGCCATATAGAGGAGTGCCATCTTGACTAGGGAGATGTGAACCTGGTGTAGAAGAAGTAGTGGTAGGTTTACTAGCTATGAATCTGGTGGCTCATAACAGATGAGAGGTTTATTTTCTTTGGCATAGGTGAATGCCTTGTTTAGTTTGAGAAACTTCCATGTCAAAGAAGTACTTAATGGTAAATGCTGAATCAAGATGTTGCTTAACCATTTGGATTTCTGGGAAATAGTTGCATGTCAAAATGATGTCAACGACATATATTAACAATGTAGTATAGAAGGATCTTGATGTTATAGTGAAGAGGGAGTAGTCACAATGTGATTTGGGGTATCCCAGACTTTCCAATGTGGCTGAAAGTTTCGCAAACTACTGCCTACTTGCTTGCTTTAAGCCATACAATGATTTACTAGTTTGCAAACCTTATAAGCATCAACTGGATGAGTAACTAAACCAAGAAGTTTAACCATATACACGTATTTCTTTTAATCTCCATGTAAAAAGGTTGTGTTAATATCTAACTATTCAAGGAGCCAGTTATTAATGAACCTAATGCTAACATGATTCTTACAATTGTCATCTAAAACCATAGTTAGTAAAATGCGGGAAAGTTACGTATAAAATACGTACGGACATTTTACTTTATCTCTAAGCTAATGTTATGTTTAATAGTACGTTAATAGTCATAAATATATAAAATTAATTATTTTTAAAAATAAATAAATATATAAACATAGTAAAGTTAATAATTTAATTTATTAAATACGGATATTAAACACGTTATACGGATTTTATACGTATTTAGTATGGGAGCCATCAAATGAACGGAAACAAATGAAACGCCTTGACAATAATACGGATACGAAAGTTTTAAACGGATAAAGTACGTACGTGTACATATACGTGTATTAAACGGAGTATTTACTAAATATGTCTAAAACAAGAGAAAACGTATCTCGGTAATCAACTCTCGGGATTTAATTATACCCCTTAGCTACTAGTCTAGCTTTGTATTTCTCCACACTAGCATTGATGACAATTTTTATATTATTTTTCACTCCCATTTTTAATACATTGTCCCTTATATCAAGGCATCTTTAGTCACTTAAATAGAATTTCCTATCTAAATCACAATCAATGAGCTTTTAATAGACCTAGGATATGTTCGTGTACCCTTTGATGCCTTTTGAGTGTTTTTTAATGGTTTTGATAAACTAGTATTTCCTATCTAAATCACGACGACTTGATCAATGAGCCTTCAACTAGAAGTTGTTTAATAAACTCAAGACAAGCCCATAAGAGGAAGACTTGGTCCAAACTGAAGAAATAACGAGTAGCGCCCAACATTGGGCCCAACCGCCACTATGAAGGATACATCCAGACGCCCCAAAGGAGTCCAGCCAATAAAGAAAAAGGGCAACAGTTCCAACCGCCGCCAAACCCTAATCCTTGCGGGAGAAGTTTACTTAACCCACAAGGTTTAGGGGACTCTTTCTTGGTCGGTTTAGGACGTTTTTGTTCGAGTTCTTCCCCTATAAATAGAGGGCATGGCTCATTAGCTTAGTGAGGATGCACAAATACATAATTTCTCTATAAACTCTATGTGAGTGATAGCTTAGTTTTGGTAGGAGAGTCTGCAGCTAAGGAGATGTTGTAATCATCAATGGTGGTACCTTACATCTCTTCTATGTAGCTAGTCAAAATTGATTGTACGAAGATGTGAACTTGTTTATTGTTATGTGAGTGAATGCAATAATTTCATCTCATGCTTGTATTTGTCTATGTGAATCTCGATGCCTATTGCCTATGTATGGATGCTTTACTTATGATGCTTATGTGATGGTCATTGATGTTTATATAGTATGAATGCTTCTTTATCATCGATTCTTGTGATTATATTATATGCTACTATATGTATGATGCTTAGTATTACATAGATTGATAATAAATTACCCTCTAGTGATACCCCATTGATGCTACACGAGTATAGAGGGAATGATCAACCATATATACCTCGAGTAGTATCAATGCTTAATTGTTAGATCATCAAAGCTCTAGACCATCAGGTGATGGCATGAAGCGAAAGCACGCATTAGTTAGTTATATCTCTATTGCAAGAAGCGCATGCACGGGTAGAGAATGACTTGAGTGGAAGGGAAAGTTGGATAAAATAGATGAATCATCGATGCATCTTGTGAATGAGCCCTAGCATGCATGAAAGAGTTCAAGCTTGCGCTCTTCTACAGTTTACTTTTCTGCATCTATAAATAAAAAAACTCTTAAACAACTGTACTCTTCTTGCTTTACTTTTCCTTGTTTGCTACTTGAATGAGATCCCCAAGTAGTCTTTCATATTTCGTTTGTCATGGATGGTTAGTGTGAGTAGTTATGCATTAGAAGACCTCAAGGAATACGACCCTAGACATCCTACGATTTTATCACTTGTTTTCACATCAAGTTTTTGGCGTCGTTATCGGGGGATTTCTAATCATATATAAAATTTTCTAACCATCTTGTGTCTTTCTTTAGTTTAAGTTCCCCCCCCCCCAGAATTTTGCATGAGTGATTCGGGTCCAATTGTACACATTTTATCCCCATTTACTTAGACGTTTGATGCATTTGTACTGCGTGAGGTGTGGTTTTACGCTAGGTTGCACTTTGTTTTATTATGTTCCAGATCCTAGCAGGTGAAAATGACCTCGGAAGCAAAAGTGGGACGAAAAGGAGCAAAAATGAGTCAAAGGGTGGAAGCAACTGAGGATCAGGGCGGATGATGAGTTTTCACGGTATTATAGACCGTGAAAAGGGTGCCCAGACAGTGAAGCGCTGTAGTTCCAGAAGCAAAATGCACACCTCACTGGAGTCCAACCAGTTTACGGTCGCAAGACCGTGGACCAAAGCCCCAGACCGTGAAGCACCAAAGAGTCTAGAAGCAAAATGCACACCTGACTGGATCCCAGTCAATTCACGGTCGTAAGACCGTGAACTCAAGCCACAGACTGTGGATAGAGTAAGTGAAAACGGTCAGATTCGAGGGTGAAGTCAAGGCATCCCTTGGTTGATAGGTAAAGAGAGCTACTTTGTTAGCTTGGATTGGATTCCCTTGACCTATTGACCAAGAGAGTGGCGTTTTAGCTTGGATTGGATTCCCTTGACCTATTGACCAAGAGAGTGGCGTTTTTTCACAAGATGCACTTCCCAACGATTACAACCGCCTTTACCACACCTATGAATTCGATCTGACAAGTCATTATTGTTAGCTAGGGTGAAGCATTATCAATTAGTGTCCAATCCATTTACTTTTCCAAACGTTCTAGTTATAGATCGTTGTTTTCACCAAAAAACTAATTCCTAGATAATGTTTCAAACAATCGAAGTAGGGATACATGGTCCGGCCCGGGTTGATATTTAAACATACTTGTCCTATATTGCACCTGGTTATGGTTTATATTTGGGACTTAATTGGAATTTTTGTTGTGATATTCGGGACGAGTCAATGAGTCAAGTAAGTACTAGAAGAAAAACCAAAACCTAAAGATTGTGCAAGACGAAGTAAGGAGCATCGAGCTGAGGAGAAGAAGAGCCCTCAAGCCCCACCAATTTCGCACAACACTTGAAAGAGGAGGACATGGATGATGAAGACAACTTTGATTCGGAAGAAAAAGGAGCTTCTTCAACTTCTTCAACACCAACAATGGTTGGAGAAGGACAAAGACAAGTGGCCATTCCACATACTCTCTATGAGTATTCAAGGTCAAGAGCATCCAACATCACGACTCACACGAAACTACATCACAATTAAACCCCAATTAGAGCCCAAGTTTTTAAACCCTAATCGGGTGCAGTATAGGGCAATTATTTAGATATCGACCCGGGGCGGTCCGTCTACCCCTACTTCGGTTGTTGAAATCATTATCTAGAGATAAAACTTTGGTTTAAAGGCTTGCTAATTGAAATGATAGAAAGCAAAGGTAATTTGGTTTGAAAATTCCTTTGTGGGAAAGTCACTCGGGTTTCGCTTCCCCTTAACTGCTACCATGCTACGTGGATTGGAACGATTGCCTTGGGTACGTAAATCGTGAACCGTAGAGGAAAGCGTATATGATCGGAGACCACAGTCTCAATTGCTAAACCAAGGTGAGGATGAAAGGCCGTGTCACTCGACCCTCTCGGTTTAGACAATCGGTAATCGACTTACTCCCTCACTCAACTCTAAGGTTGGACGGTTTAACCACAATTAATCGACTTTTTTAATTCAATATTGAGGGTGCCCTAACTCAACCTAGTTTAGGTGGCTTAGAAAGTGGAAGGAAAACCAACTCGATTGAGTCTCCCTTGAAGGATCTCCATACAAAGTAAAATGGTGATCAATCATCTTTCAATAGTTTTTTTAGAAAAAAACTTAAAGTGAGATAAATTAGAGGACTTATCCTGTTGATTTAAGTTTTGTATATCGAGGGTTTAATGTTTATAAATTATGAGTAGTTAATATGTATACATGTAATTAATGATTAACCTACTGGTTAAACGTCTGATTGTGGCCATTAACGAGGCTTTGGTCTCTGGTTCGAAACCTAGGAGTTGTTTTTAGCCAATTTCGTTTTTTAGCAGAAATCAAAACGAGGGTATTTTTGTAAATGACTAAAAACGAGGTGGCAAGGCCACGTAAAACCTGTAAAACCCTAGGGGTAAAACTGTTATTTAGCCTGTTTGTGTATATATTCGTTTTTAACAACAAAAATCTTAACCCTAAACCAATCTAATCGATCGGCCGCCTCTCACTTCACTCTCCCCCCTCGTTTTTCTCTCGCCTGTTCACCTCTTCTTCTTCCCCAAAAACACGAGCTAGCAAAAAAATATTGCAAAACCCTAGCTCTTTCAATCGCCCCCAACCTTCTTCTTTCCCCTCTCAAAACTGACTTACAGTCTCCCAAATCGAACAAAACCTAAAAAATGAATCCCCATCACCTCCCTCTCTCTCTTAAGTTCTGATGGAGACGAGGAAAAGGAAAAGAGATTCAAGCGACGGCGAGCAAGGAGAGCCGCCGACGGTTGATGATGACGGGGACGAAGGTAAGGTCTTTTTTTGGCTTGCATGATGATTTAGTTTTTTATTTGGAGTGAGGTTCGATTCTGGGCGAGGAGATTTTGATTCGGTTTTGTTCTTGTGGTGTTTTTTTTTGGGAAGTTTCAGGCTGAATCGAGTGGAGGTGAGCAGTAGGCCGTACCGTCGACGACGCCAGCAAGGCTATCGGCGGAAGAGTGAGGTAGGTCTTCCCATTTAAATTTGATTCTCATTTTTTGGGGGGTTTTGGGGCTACTTAGGCTTCTGATGATATGGTTCATTTGATTTCTGGGTTTCGAGCTTGGAAAAGGAAAGGGATCAGATATGGATGGCGGACAAGGGGAAAGAGCAAAGAAGCAGCAGAAAGGGAAGAGCAAGGTCGCCACTGCCGGCAGGTATGAGCTTTGCCGCGGCGACAGTGATGACAAACAAAGGGTAACTTATTTACGTAAGATATTTTTGGGATTAAGGGATCTTGGGTCTGATTTCGGCTATGAATTGGGGAATTGGGTTCGTTTGTGGTTACTAATTATAAAATTGGATTGTGGTTGGACATTCTGTGGGTGTTCATGGTGGGTTTAAGTCTAGAAATTTGGCGGTGCTCATGTTGAGTTTGATTCTGAGAATCGGTTGGTGGTGATTGATGAGTTTTGGTAACTGATGACTTGAGGGGTGGTCGAGCTCAAATCTGTCTTTTTTGTGGGTTTTATGGGTGAATTTGATTTTGGAAATTTGACTGGTATTTGGGGTAAATTTTCAGGGTTTATGTTTCTTGGTTTGAAAACTCTGATGTGATCATTTGATTAGGTGGGTTTCGAAAGGTTTGTCTTGGGGTTAATATGGCGGTTTTGAAATTGGAAATTTGTTGTGTGTATGGTGAATAACTGGGGAATTTAGCTTAGTGATGGTTAGGTGTATAGTCCAACATATAATAACAAACATACAAAAATAAGCAGAACGGCCAAAAAATAGTAAATGATGAACAAATATAGATTTAAAGATCTAGTAGTATAGTACGCTTAAACATGAAATATTTAAATGAAAGTACTGAGATAAATAGGAAAGTAAATATAATGAACCCATAAGGAAAAGCAATATATCTGATTTGTTAATTGCTTTTGTTATTATAGTGAGAATTGCCGACTTGTAATTTGCTTTGAAAATCGATTGGGCTTGATTGCTTTTGGAGTTTTATTTGGGTAAGATTGTAATTTGAATTGGGGTTGATTGAGTTTGGTTTTGAAAAGAACTTAATAAGATGATTTAAGATGATGAATGATAAAGATGATGGTTTGGAATTTACTTTGCTACCAACCTTTTGACTTTTTCTGTTGTTTGGGTGATGATTCTGCCTCTCCTTGATTCTCTGAGCTTCTTTGTCTGATATCTCCTTTGTGCTTTTGCTGATGTTGGTGGCAGGGGAGGATGTTTGTGGTGAGGTTTTTTTGTTGTTGTTTCTTTTGGATTTCTTTTTGGCTTCTGTTTGTGTGTGTTTGTTTATGCGGGGAAGAGGAAAGGGAGTTGTGGTTTCTTTGTTGTCTTTCGGAAAGGGAGAAGAAGAAACGAGGACAGGAAACTTGGGGAGAAAGAAGATGAAGAAGAAGTGAGGAAGTAGCCTTTTGTTATGTATGAAGAAGGAAAGAGTAAAGTCTGATTTTGCAGAGTTTATTTTTGTTGGTTTTGATTGCTCTTTTATGTTTGTTTGGTCAGGAAAGGAAGAGGGGAGTGCCAAGAAGAAGAAGTAGAAGATGAAGAAGTCGTGGCTTTTTAAGAAGGGGAAGCAAAGTGCGGTGAAGCCGAAGAAAGAACTCCCCCCCTTTTTCTTGGCCTACAAGGCCTCTCTTTTATAGCAGGGAGTTATACTGTAGCTCTACAGTAGTTAACGGTTGTGCACTGTTCTTATTGGTTGTTAGGGGTAGGGGGTAAGTGTATTTTTTTGATTGGCTAGTAGGGTAGGTTAGTTGTATTTTGTGATTGGTTGAGGATTGGGCTGGGCTTGTGCCTGGTTGAACCAGTCCGGTTCGACCGGGATTGGATCTGGCCCGAGTACGACTGGGCTTGGATTTTTGGGTTTGGTTGACTGTGATATGGGCTTGACCCAACTTAGGCCTGTTGACTTGCATTTACCAGAGTTGACTACGGTTTGGGCTTCTATGTGAGCCCAATTTCTTCTATTGTACAATTGTAATTAGAATGTAATAGCAAATTAACATTGTAATTATTATGGATTGTAATAATGATTTTAGTATTTAGCATTGTATTTATCTTAATAAAATTGTCATGTCTTATATTTTATTATTTAGAAATTGCGATCCAATTAACTCGCATGACAATCAAACTGAAGCCTAACTTGTCTAAACATGTCAAATCATCACTAATAGAATGTGTCAATTGAGATTTGCTATCGCTGATCTCGGGAGAATGAGTCATCATAAACCGAAAAGTCATCCATAAATACCTCCATAATCTCGCCGATCAGGCGGTCAAAGATGGCGAGCATGCATCGCTGAAAAGTGGTAGGGGCATTACACAGCCCGAATAGGATCCTCCGTAGGCAAATGTGCCGAAGGGTCAGGTGAAAGTGGTCTTCACCTGGTCCTCCGGTGCAATGGGGATCTGAAAATAAACGGACATCCCATCCAGGAAACAATAGAACTCGTGCCCCGCCAGTCTCTCCAGCATCTGATCAATGAATGGCAGAGGAAAGTGGTCCTTCCGAGTAGCATTATTGAGACGCCGGTAATCGATGCAGACACGGTACCCAGTCACTGTGCGCATCGGGATGAGTTCGTTCTTCTCGTTAGGCACCACGGTCATCCCACCCCTTTTTGGGTACCACCTGGTTGGGATTGACCCACTCGCTGTCGGAAATGGCAAAGATGATCCCCGCATCCATCAGCTTCACGATCTCTACCCGAACCACAACCTCCAGGTTCGGTGTCAGTCTCCTCTGGGGCTGTCGCACTAGCTGCATCTCATCCTCTAGAAGTATCCGGTGGGAGCAGAAGGAGGGGCTGATCCCCCGGATATAAGGGATCTTCCATGCCAGAGCTCGCTCGTACTGCTTCAGCAAGGCCACCAGTCTGACCTTCTGCTCGGGTGTGAGGGTCGAGCTAATGATGACTGGAAGCTTATTCCCCTCCCAGAGAAATGTATACTCCAAGTGAGGAGGGAGGGGCTTGAGCTCCAGTTCTGGTGGCTCCTCCAAGGAGCTAGTGATGCGAGGTGAGGATGAGATCGGTTTGAACAACCTATCTCCCACTATTAAAGCGCCACTCTCCAGCGCGGCCAACTGCTCCTCCAGCTACGGCTCCTGTGATGCCTGCTCCCCTAACAAAATACAACGCTCAAAAGCATCGTTAGTACCCGCACTCGTTATGGCGAGTGCGGTCTCAAAATCAGCAAGCATATCACATTAATCTAAGTCATCATGCAAATGGGAGTGCTTCCCATTCTCAGACACAGAAAAAGTAGCATGTTCATCCCCAGCACGCAAGATCAATTTACCACTATGCACATCAATAAGTGCCTTGGCGGTGGCGAGAAATGGTCTACCCAAAATCAAAGGCACATCCATATCGTCATTTATATCCAGAATAACAAAATCAACAGGATATGTGAATGCTCCTACATTAACAGGCAGATCCTCTATGATACCCACTAGGATGCACAATAGAATGGTCAGCTAACTGAATGCTCATCCTAGTAGCTCTAGGTTCACCTAGGCCTAGCTTCTTAAAAAATTTATAAGGCATGAAATTTATGCTAGCGCCTAAATCCGCCAAGGACTTCCCTACATGCATGCTGCCAATAACAAGAGGGATAGTAAAACTCCTTGGGTCTTTGCGCTTCTCGGGCAGCTTGTTCCGTGGGATAGCAGAACACTCCTCAATTAGCATCACTGTCGAGAGATCCCCAAGTTTCTTCTTGTTGGTGAGGAGATCCTTAATAAATTTAGCGTACTTGGGCATATTCGACAGTGCCTCTACGAACGGCATGCTGATGTTGACCTGCTTCAACATTGCCATGAACTTGGCAAACTCAGTCTCCAGCTTGTCTTTATGTAGGCGAGTGGGGAAGGGAAGCTGGGGTACATGCTCCTCAACCACTGGTTGTGGCTTGGGAGCAGGTGCTTCTTTCTCCATCCCCACCTCTGCATCGTCAGCTGGAAGTGTTGAAGCAGGTAGTGGCTCTTCTTACCTGGCCTGGCAGGAGCAGCAGATGTGGTCTTGCCACTCCTGGTAGTGATGGCATCCAGCTGCTGGTGAGGCTCGCGAGGATTTGGAATGGTGGTTGCAGGCAAAGTCCCCGGTGCTTTGGTGTTATTTTGGAGAGCAATGCCACCAATCTGATTTTGGAGATCCTGCAGTATAGCACCCTGGTTCCTTTGGCCTGCCTCCAGAGAAGTTATGTTCTGGTCCATCATGGCGAAATTTGCCTAACTAGTAGTCATGAATGCCTGCAAAATATTTTTCAATTGCGTCATCTAGGTATCTAGAGCTGGAGTTGCTGGTAGCTGGGCATACTGGCACTGTGGCTGCTGGAATGATTGCCCCTTTCTGGGATTGTACGGCTGCTACTATGGAGGGAAACCAGGTGGTTTAGTGGTGTTGTTGTTATTCCACGAGAAGTTGGGATGTTGGCGCCAACCTTCATTATATGTACCACTGTAAGGATCGAGGCGCCTAGCATTGGCGATGAATTCCAACTGTTCCTGGGGTGTAGAAGACTCCCGCATAGCCTGACAATCTTCCACCAGATGGTTTGAGCTCTCACACCACTGACATTGAGCAACTGGAGGCCAGACCAGCCCTCTGCCCGGAATAAGACTGTTGGGCTACTTCAATGTCTGGACCAACTCAGCCACCTCCCGCTCTAGCCCGGACCTGGCCTCCATGGCGTGCACTCCTCGGTCCCGGGAACTCCTGCTTCTGGTGCTTTGCCCCCAAGAGTGATCCTTGGCAGCCAGAGTGTTGATCATTTGATTCAGCTCGGGTGGAGTCTTAGTGAGAATATCCCCTCCTGGGCATAAAGACTCGATCACCCTCTAGCTCTCTGGGGTTAGAGCGCTGTAGAAATTCCCCACTGTGAATGCATCATGAAGCCATGATGGGGACACTGCCAGAAGAATCCCGAGTATCGCTCCCAAGCATCACATAGGGACTCATCTAGCTCCTAGCGGAAATGAGTGATCTCCCGCTGAATTTCCGTGGTCTTCAAGGCCGGATAATACCTGTGCACAAATTTGTCGGCCAAGTCGTCCCACGATGTGATGGATAGTGGGGGCTGAGTCTATAACCACCTCTTTGCATGCCCCGCCAGAGAATGGGGGAAAAGGTGGAGACGGATTGCATCATCGGGTACACCATTCATCTTGAATCCATTTGTAAGCTGCAGGAACCGGGAAGGGTGCACCCTTGCCTCATCCTTCAAGCCATGGAACTGAATAGAAGATGTAATCAGTTGAATCCAGCATGGCTTGATCTCGAAGTTGTTCACTGGAATGGGCGGATAGAAGATGACGGGGCGGATCTCGGCGATCCGTGGAGTGTAGTAATACTCCATGGTAGGACCCGGCGGCGGTGGTGGATGTTGAACCCTATCTGCTTGGGGAACTGGGTTGTTCCCCAGGATCTGATTCACTGGGGAAACCTGGAGAGGCATCCCCTGGGGTGGGTTTTGCACACCGTCCATCTCGTACTCCTCCTCGGAATCGCTGCTAAAGTGGCCGTCGATGCGCACTTCCTTCGTAGCCAGTCTCGCTCGCTGTTGTCTCCTTAGTTGGTGACAGGTGCGTTCTAGCTCCTGATCTAACGGTAATAAACCTCCCGACTGGCTACGGGTCATGCACTACCTGCACACAGCCAAGCAAGCAAACCCGTGAAGGCACAAGAGGGAAATAGCAAACAGTCAATGCGGAAGTGGAAATGCTAAAGTAACAGAAATCACGTTTCTTCAAGAACCTAGTCGTCCCCGACAACGGCGCCAAAAACTTGACACGCTTCTACCGTCACACTAGAAAGTGGCCAAGTGTAAGCACCTACTAATGCGTAGTATAGCAGGTTTAGTTCTAATTGTCAACCCGGGTCCTAGGTGTGATGACTACTCCGTGAAAGTCTTGTTATCTAGCGGTTCAAATGTAGTGAAGGTTCAATTAAACTAGCAAGCAAAGCACTGAAGGTTGTGTTCAAGTATAGAGAGGTTACCCAGATATGGCTCCCCTTATACTACAGTTAAGCCAGGTTGTGTAATTTGTTCCCACAACGATATGGCCTGATTTGTTTTTTTTTTTATTCCAGTGGCGGTATAGCCTGAGTTGATTTCATGGCGGTGTAGCATGTGTTGGTTTCCATGGCGGTATAGCCTGATTTGGTTTTCATGGCGTTTCCATGCTGTAAAATAGCTAAAAATGTGTTAAGTATGATATATACTATTTAAAACATGAGTACACAGAATTTGGATAAGTTAATAAATACCTGCAATTCATGTCTAAAGTAGAGAAACTCATAACATTTTAATAATAAGTTCATAAGCATAGATATTAACAATAAGCCACATTCTCCTCTATGCTAATCAATTAGAGAAGAGCCTAGGTGGGGTGAATTTGATTATTCTATTGAAACTAAGAAAGCATCCAAGTACCCGCCATGTATCTTTGGACTTTTTCCAGAAATAGCACTTTTTTAACAAAAGATTCCAAAGATAGAACCCAGTCCCAAAAAATTCAAAAATAGCATCCTTTCTCGAAAACCGCAGGATGGGGACGCGGTTTTCGATGAAAACTGCACGGGTAGAGGCGATTTTGTTGACCGCATGGGGCCGGAGCGGTTTGGGTGCAAACCGCCACCCCACCCGGTGGTTTTGTAATAAATTATTTGTTTTCAAATAATTGCCATAACTGGACTTGGTATAACTGCTTTAGTTGTTTCTTTGTGTGTAGACCTGCAATCGAGTCGGGTTGGGTAATTTCGGGTCGAGACCTTCGGTTATGGGTCGGGTCGTGTTTGCTAGGCTAATTTCGGGTCAAATATTGACCCAACCCATTTGGTTTCGGGTCGGGTTACAGGTTGTTACGGGTTATTAGCATTCTCAGAAACAATATCAAACATGCTCCATATTTTCTTCAAGAACACAAATTTTCACAAATGCATGACAACAGTTTACCTAACACATGCCCATTAACATATTCTCAAATCCTCCCATGCTAATTAAATGAAATACAAATTACACAAATCGTCAAAAAACAATCACAAGAGTAATGTTATTACAAGAAACACATGATATTTGATTATCCTTAAACTCCAAACATATGTCATTCAATGTTGGGACTTTTAGGGTCGAGGGTGCACGTACGATAGCCCGAAACCGGGTGATTAGGATTATGATAGAGTTATGAACAAAGTTCACTTTCCGAAAAGAATATTTTCACCCTCTACAAAGCCTTGGGTTACAGGAAATTTCTCCCGAGGATAAAACTATCACCACTTTAGGTTCTAGGCTCAAGAACACTAAAGCATACTTCGAAATTTTTGGAAGAAAGAAGAAGAATATGTTTGATGGTATGTGGTACCATCCACCCCAAACATATATTTATAGGGGCCGAATCCATGCATTGTTTCATGAACGGTTGCCTTTATCCATATGAAAGGTTGTCCTTATCCATATGAAGGGTTGTCTCTATCCATAAGGTTGTCCTTATCCATAAGGCCATCCTTATCCATAAATAATGCAACCGCCACTAGGCCAATTGGCCAAAGGGATATTGGTTCGGTCGGTCCAACCCAAAACCGGTTTGACTTGGTTAGTTCAGTTCAACCAAATTTCCAACATTCCTCCCCCATTTTAGTGTATTCTCAGAATTCACTCAAATCACAATATTCTTCCAACAAAACTTAAGCATAAATGAAAATGTCGTGACGATTGAATTCTCATCTTAGTATATTACACTTGACAAATACTCGAATACAAACCCATTGACTCATATGAATATTCGAAGATAATATACACTTAAGTTTTCAAACTTCTAAGTGCCTTGACACTATTAATCGCCATGTGTCCAATCCTTCTCATAAGCGCACACGAAACCAAAGTCCAGGATTCTTGAAGCGGCTACACTTCATGCTTACGTAGGTCGAATCTTTTATTCGTGTAACCCGCATAATACACTTTGTCAAAGATTCAATTAAGAAGTTTTGAACTTCATCCTCTTCTATCATGCAGGATAACAAGCACATACCTCGGGATGACAATTTTGTGCTTCAATTTCTGATAATAAGCTTTCAACATTGAATTCAGCCTCTAACGTTGTATTAGAGGGGAATTGGGTGTCCCATTACCAGAAATTATATGGACTTTTAACCCATCCCATTCACAGACTTTATCACAAGTCACTAGTTAACCATTTCGTCAAATGATCAACCAAATTATCTCGAGTCTGATCATATTGTCTAGACACAGCTCTATGAATGATCAGTTCACAAATATTATCGTGCCTTACTCCCACATGACCGTACTTGTCATTTTCATCACTTGACTATATGCCTTAGCCAAATTAGCATTACCATCACAAAAAATAGCAATAAGTGAGATTGGTCTAGACCATAAATACATGTCATAAACCAAACATCTCAACAATAATGCCTTTTCTCTAAGAGAAATCAAGGCACAAACTTGGACTCCATAGTGGAACTAGTGATGCAAGTTTACTTTTTAGAGGTCCAAAATATGGCATCTCACTCAAGCAAGAGGACTCATCTCAATGTTGAAGTATCACCTTTAACATGAGAAATCCAACTAACATCAACAAATCCTTCCAAAAATGAATGAAAAGCCACTATAACTCAATACAATGTGCCTTTGAGATATCTTAGTACACGGCTGATGAGCACTATGATTCATCATGTACCGACTTAATTGTTCTATCGCATATGCGATATCTAGCATCATGCAAGTCATGCATACATCAAACCCATTTAACATGGAATACTCCAGTTGTAAAACTGGTTGGCCAGTATTAACCATAAACTCCATACTTGTGGGTCCATTGTCGTATCTAACCCACGACAATTTCCACTAAGGAATTTTCTTTACGAGAACCTTCTCAATGCAGAAAAAATATTGAGAATGAATATTCTTTGTTGTACCGCTTGATTCAATAGACAGAATCACATTTACCTCCCCATGCCCCACATGGAGAATTTAAATAACAACTTTTTATCAAAAGTTCACTTATCTTTTATTGGTCCCAAAGATAAGCATGGCATATACATACAAATGTACGATGACTCCATTACCAGAATCATCATAAATTGTATATACATTTTGTCTCCTTGGTTTAAATAACATAAACCCCTGGACAAAATCACACCACCAAACCACTAGACACATCCAAATTTGTCTAGAACTTCAAAAACGTCAAATAGAGAATTAGACAAATTAACCATTGAGTACGTGACCTACACAAAGGCAACTGTCATTCTTCTATTTCTCCATTTTACGAAGCCTTCTCCTTCTTCCTCATCTTTGAATCATCCCTCTTCCAAGTTACCTTCCGAATATGGAATACACCATGAGACTAGTATGAAGAAAACCCATCTTCTACTATCATCGATGAAAAACTCATCATCGAACATTCTTATAACTCCATAGACCGGAACCGGTTTCTTGCAAAGAGCGGTTCAGCCATCATACCGGAAAATATTCTTTTCGATTGTTGGGACTTTTAGGGACGAGGGTGCACGTATGATTGCCTGAGACCGGGTGACTACGATTATAATAGAGTCGTGAACAACGTTCACTTTCCGAAAAGAATACTTCCACCCTCTACAAAGCCTTGGGTTACAGGAAATTTCTCCCGAGGATAAAACTATCAGCACTTTAAGGTTCTAGGCTCAAGAACACTAAAGCATACTTCGAAATTTTTGGAAGAAAGAATAAGAATATGTTTGATGGTATGTCGCACCATCCACCCCACATATATATTTATAGGGGCCGAATCCATGCATTGTTTACGGTTGCCTTTATCCATAAGAAAAGTTGTCTTTTATCCATATGAAAGGTTATCTTTATCCATATGAAGGATTGCCTCTATCCATAAGGTTTTCCCTTCATAAATTTAGAATATTGGTTTTGTCGGTCTAATTCCAAACCGGTTGGTCGGTCCAACCCAAAATCGATTTGACTTGGTTAGTTTAGTTCAACCAAATTTCCAACATTCAAATCCATGTGAATTTTTTTAAACATCTCACCAATTTATGAGTGATTTTATCATTTTGGGAGTAATATATAAAATGGAGCGGGTCTAACGGGTCGACCAGCTAACCCACCCAACCAGACCCAAAAAAACGCGGGTTATCGGGTTCGGGACATTCGGGTTATTAAAACTTCTACTTTTCAAGCGAATTCGGGTCGGGTCAACGGGTCGGGTTGTAATTTGCCAGGTCAATTTGTGTGCAAAAGATCCTTGGTTCGAAACACTATCATCCTATATTAAATCTTTTTATTTAGTAGACATTAAAAAAAGCAACATGGCGTGGGGGTGGTGTTTCGAACACTGATAATAAATAGTTAACTAAATTTAGAACAAAATCTACACCATCAAACTACAACTCTTTTGTTGAAACAATTACATATTGACAAAGTTTTACTCCTTGAACGGTAAAAATCCTCAATAAATTTGAACAACCATAACTTTGTGCTCTAAAATCCGAATGCCTTGAATTTTTTTTTTATTTCGCATAACTTTTGAAGGACTACAATTTTTTCTTGGAAGAAATTTTCAAAACATGTAATACTTTTGGATATATAGTATTTTGGGAATAACTTTACCTTCCCTTTTCACAAATCCACGTACATTCCGAAATTCTGTCTATGATAAAAGTTGTAGTCCTTAAAACGTTATGCAAAATGAAAAAAAAAAGTTCATGACGTTCGGATTTTGGAGTACAAAGTTATGGTCGTCCAAAGTTTGACAAAATCGTGAAAAAGCTCGTTCGGGGTAGCAAAGGATATTTTTTTGGGACGAAGGTGCGGCTTGCAAGATCTCGAAAAGTTAAGCGGAATTAAAAAAAAATCACGACGATCGGATACCCGAACACAAAGATACATTCGTTTGAAGTTTTCACCTAGGTTAGGATTTTTCGGAAAAAAAATTCATGGACCAAACCGCAGGGTTGGGCAGCGGTTTTGCCCCGTAACCATGCAGTTTTCATCGAAAATTGCGCCCCAACCTAGCGCTTTTCGTCTAAACCGCGGGGAGGGGTGGCGGTTTTGCTGAAAGGGTTCTATTTTTGGAATTTTTCGGGACTAGGTGTTATTTTTGTAAAAAAAAAATAAACAGTGCTATTTCTGGAAAAAAAATCATGTATCTTTTAATCTCAAATATAGCATATTGTTGGTGATTTACCTTTAAAATATACTTTTTATAATTAATTTCATGAACAAAATACTCATTTAGTGAACTAGAAGCGTAAAACTGTAAATCGTTTTGGTGAACCAGGAGCGTAAAAGCGTAAGCTTTTAATCATAAAAACGCAATTTAGTCCGATTTTACACACTAAAGATTTTATGTGTAAACGAAAGTGTTTACAATGCACCCTGCTCATAATCGTTATTCTGAGCAGACGATTCATGTGAAAACGATGTCAATCATCCCTTGTGGTATGATGAACAAGAACCACATGAATTTGTACAAAAATCATTCAAGATTCACTTTAATTTGAATGATTCAGGGTTTAGGAATTTAGGGTTAGAGTTAGGGTTTACAATTTGGGATTTTGGGTTTAGATTCAAAATTGAATGTTAATAGGTTAGGGTAATGGGTTGATTTGTTTTGATTCTGTGTTATATCATAATATGAGACTAATGCTACCAATTAAATTTCAAAATTTGATGTATTATGACCACTTTTAGAGGTGGGTGCATTCGGTGCACTCGTTTCATAATCGTCATTTTAAACATGCGATTTATGTCAAAATGATGTCGATCATCACTTATGATGTGATGAACAATAACGCACATGAATTTGCACAAAAACCATTAAAGATTTACTTTATTTGAAGGATTTAGAGTTTAGAGATTTAGATTTAGGGTTAGGGTTTACAATTTGGGGTTTAGGGATAGAACTCAAAATTGGAGGTCTAGGGCTTAGGGTAATCCGCTAATTAGTTGTTAGCATATGTTATATCATCATATTACACTGATTCTACAAATTAAAATTCAAAACCAAACACCTTAAGACTAGTTTTTAGTTGGGTGCATTGAACGCACTCATTTTTATGAGTGCACCGAAGTAGTCACCATATATATATATATCGAAGAACTTGTCCGGGTCCGCGTGCGGCACTCCGAGGTCGTCCCAATACTCATCCCAAAATACAGGCTAAGATCAGGTGACTAAGGGGGGTCCCTTAGTCACATGACTAAGTCAATCTCAATCATTGAACCTCATTAAAATCTAATGGTTCAGATCTATATAGTTTAATGAAGGGTAATGTGGTAATTACATAATTAATTTATTTAACAATTAAAAAAACATAATGCTATTCTCCCCGAACGCGCAACAATTTCATTTTTTGGGAATTCTCCCTGCAGCTCCTCAACCCGCGCCGCCGTTCCCAGGGTGGGGATTAATTTCCCCAAACAAGCTTTTGCCTGTGGGATTTAATTTCCCCAACAGCTACGGTCAGAGAGAGATGATGATGATGGGAATTATTTGTAGGCGAGCGGGGAGAGAGAGGTGATGATGGGAATTATTTGGGATGGGAATTATTTGTTGGCGAGCGGGGGAGAGAGAGTTTTTCGGCGGCCGGAGGAAATTTTCCAGTTACAGTGCTGGATTTGTGATGTTTGCTGACCTATTTTGTAATGTTTGTATAGATTCGGTTTGTATTGTTTGTCATTTTTACTGACATTTTGTACGGCTAGTATGTTTTGTACTGTTTGTCGGTTTATTTTGTAATGTTTGTACGCTTTGTTATTTTGTAATGTTAGTCGGGGTTTTTTTGTAATGTTTGTAAACTTTGTTATTTTTGTGCACCATGTTTATCATTTTTGTCAACCATGTTTGTAATGTTTTTTATGTCTAATAAATAACCTGGTTGACTTTTGCATGGAGCTCCTCTATGTAGGGATGGAGCCTCCAAAGTCAACCCGGGTGTTTTTCCAGTTCGTATGGATTGTTGGTCTAGTTTGTCATTTTTGTCCACCATGTTCGTAATGTTTGTATGTCTAGAAAACAACCGGGTTGACTTTGAGACGGAGCCCTCTATATAGGGTTGAAGCCTCCAAAGTCAACCCCGGTGTTTTTCCAGTTTGTATGAATTTTTTGTCTAGTTTGTCATTTTTGTCCACAATGTTTGTATGTCTAAAAAATACCCGGGTTGACTTTGGGAAGGAGCCCCTCTATATAGGGATGGAGCCTCCAAAGTCAACCCGGTTGTTTTTTCTTTTTGTATGGTTTGTATTGTTTGTCGGTCTAGTTTGTATTTTTTGTACAGTTCATATATTTGTAATGTTTGTAAATTTGTTTGTATGTTTTGTCGCTCTAGTTTTGTACTGTTCGTATGTTTGTATGGTTTGTACTGATTGTAAGTCTGGTTTGTATACTTCGTAATTTTTCATAATACCCAAACTACCCCTGTCATTAATTAAATAGTCATTCCCACTTTTTAACCATCAGATTGTTATATCCATATCTAAAGGCTGGGAGAAGCTTAGTCAAGTGACTAAGCACCCCCTAGTCACTGGATCCTCTCTCCCAAAGTACTTCTCCATTACTAGATGGTACCCCAGTCCGTTGGCCGGTTGCGATTAATTGATTATATTATATGTCAATGTCATGCGAATTAACAATAATTTAGTCGCCAAAACCAACGGGTAGAGTGCAGATGAAAACAATGTCTTCTCATATGCAAAATTAGCGATCCAGTAATTAAAAGATTGTTAATGACATTAACTGGCATCTATCGACTATCTTGCCCCGTAGGCCGTAGAATAACATCCACAATTTTGGTATTGATAATATTTTAAGTGTGTCCTAGATACACATGAGAATGATAGTATTTCCATAGTCAATTTTTTATATTCATGAACAAATAATATTTATATTCATAAAATAAAATTTTTTCAATATTTAATTGATAAATCATATCCAACAAATCTACTAAAGGTTAGAACTTTAAAATTTTGTATTTAACTAAAAAGGATAATACCTTTCGACAAAAAAGGTGTTAATAGCTTATTTGACATAAAACACAATTTTTGCCGTAATTTTCAAATAAGGCAGTTTCGTTCGAATTTTGGAAGAAATTAACAAATTTGACCCAAAATTTAGGTCGACCGTTAATACTGACGGTCAAATATTTATTTCCTCTATGACTCATTATAATATGCTGAGGTGGTTCCAATGTGGTTTTCACATCATTTATTTCAAGCTAAAATTTGTTCATTTATTCCAAAATTCAGTCAAAACTATCTTTTGTGAAATGTTTGACAGTCAATATTAACGGTCAACCAAATTTCGAGCCAAATTTGTCTACTTCTGTCAGAATTCGAGAAAAACTATTTTATTTGAAAGTTCAAACCATAATTATCTTTTATTCGGATAAATGTTAACTAAAACTAATAGTTAGCATGCCATTGGAAATTGGACCATGGACTAATAGTTTATTAATTAGTTACTGTGACATGGGTTTCGGAAATTGGGTTATTGGCCTAATAGTTGTAAAACCGTTATGATTTTGACTTATTGGTTTCTTTTTAGTGTGCTTGAATAAGAAGTGGGGGCCAAGCCAAATAAGTGCCAAACCCATGGGACTGTAGTAGAAGTTGTAGAACCCAAACAGAACGTCAAAGCACAGTATTCAAAAAGGCTAGAAAGCCCTTCCGTAAGTTGCGCAGGAAGCAGCATTCTACTGTTCCGAGAATTTTAACGGGGAACGTGTATATAATATTGGTAGGATAGGATTCACCTCTACTCTCCTCTCCTCTCTTCTCTTCTCTTCTCTTCTCTTCTCTTCTTCCACCAGCCAGCCGAGCTGAACAAGAAACCAAAGCAAAACAACCCGTCCATCTTTATCGGGCAAGCCTGGTCTATCGGGAAGCCTATAAAAGCCCATCACTGAAAAGGCCAAAGGCCCAATCGGAGACTTACCGAGGGGAGCGTGTACCGTGATAGAGCGCGTGAGGGATGAAAGTCGTCATTCGCTTCTCTCGAGCCTCGAGAGTTTCGGTCTATATAAAAAAAAAAAAAAAAAAACAGTGCCGCTCTTGGCAATGCCGGCCCTCTAGTCTAATCTGCTGCACCGAATCACGCCCTTTCTTAGTCCCTCTCTTCTCCTCTTCCCTTCTGTTGCTTCCAAATCCACTCCCAACCGCTTGAAAAGTGAGGCCATCCCCAATTTCCCTCCAAAAATCCCAACTTTCTTCCATCCCGCGCGTTCCTCATTTCGCGAAAACCCCTCAGGGCTTCGCTTTCTGGCTAGGGTTTTACCCGTCTTGCTCTTTCCTTCTACCGAATCTTTCCCTTCGGTTTGCTTCTTTCGGGGACACCCTTCTTTGCTATGGAAATTCCTTTTCAAGGGTTTTAGGGTTGTGCAATTCACTCAAGGGGCAAAGTTGGATCTGTGTTCTGCTGTTTTCTTGTCTGAGAGATCCGTCTTGAGCTGGGACTGAGTCGGATTGGTTAATCATTCTTTTCGTCTGTGCTCTTCCCTGCCGAGCTTTGGGGAGACGTGACGAGCGAATTTTCTATTATTTAGTTCGGTTAATGGTTTCTTCGTGGTGTGTATTGGGATGAGTCTAGGTTTATGAATTTTATGAGAATAACTGGTCAGGTTGGGGGTGTTTTGAAACCCTAATTTTGACATGAAGGTGCAAATATGAGCAATGGAGGTGCAGAGAGTACACCGGGAAGATCAAAAGCTGACGACTTTGGCTACGCAGTGGCAAGAAAGGCTGTTGCTCAGGTTTGTGAAAAGGTTGGCTTTGAGGGGTTGAAAGAGTCGGCCTTGGATGCTCTAACTGACGTAACCCTCCGGTACCTCCGTGACCTGGGCAAGACGGCAAGCTCCAACGCCAATATATGTGGCAGAACGCAATGTAGCATCTTCGATGTTGTTCGAGGTTTTGAAGATATTGGCTCCTATCAAGGATTTCCAGGTGCTTATAATTCCGGTAGTTGTCTTGTTAGTTCTGGCACTATTAGAAATATAATTGATTTTGTGGAGTCTGAGGAAGAGATCCCGTTTGCACAACCAGTACCACAGTTCCCCATTGTTAGAGAGAGCAAGTTAATTCCTAGTTTTGAGAAAATGAACGAAACACCTCCGGGGAATCATATTCCGGCTTGGTTACCGGCATTGCCAGATCAGCACACATATATGCATACACCAATGTGGGATGAGAGGGTTTCAGATCCTCGGGCAGAGAAGATTGAGCAAGCTCGCCAAAGGAGAAAGGCAGAGCGGGCTTTGTTGAGTCTGCAGCAGAGGCTGGCCAGTAATCGCTCAGCAGGTGCTTCGTCATCTGGTGTGCTGGCTAGTGATTATGTCAAGGAAACGGGTGTAACTGATGGAAACCCTTTCCTCAGGCAACTTTTGAAGCCTGGGGAGAAGGGTACTTCTTCGGTTCCTGTGCCAAATAATATGGAGAAGCATGTCTCTGTGATGGAGCCGTTTGCCCCAGCTATTGAGGCAGCTAAAGAAGTAGGGGTTAATGAGGATGGTGATGGTGATGGTGAAGGGGGAAGGACTTTGCTCCCAGAGAAGAGGCATACTGTGAAGTTTAGGTTTAAAACTAGGGAGAGAATGTTAGTTGAACCGTTAGATGTGCATCTTACAAAGAAGGTGGAATGGAGATCGGAGCAGTCATTAGGCCGGGAGGACGAGAGGGATGACAAGAAGAGGAGGGCAGAGTATATATACAGACAGTCTATGGAGTACCCACCAGAACTCACTCAGTTGTAAACTAATTGATTTGTTGACTGGATTTAGCTTATTCAGAAATTGGGATAATGCATTGTAGCAGGCTGTGGCGATGTATGTTTTAGTATGAGCTATCCTGGCGGGGGTTCTGGTTGCTGCCGTTGTGCTGTATCTTTACATTATTCTGTGTATTGTAGGGGTGTCCTCTTGACACATTTGTGGTTTAGATTCCCGACTGATTCTTTACCATGAAGATTTTGCATAATTCATTCCCGTCAAATATTGTACCAATGCCATCATATCATAGCCAAGTGGGTTATAGATTGATTCTGAGTTTCCCCCCTTTTATCTTCGTCTAGCTGTTCTCTAAATAGGAAACCTTTCCTTTTAGCAGTTTGATTTTTGTTTTAGGGCAGCATTTAAACAAGTGTAGCATGAGATTATCAATCAAGCTTCAAGTTGTTTATGTAACTTACTTGAGTTGTCTGTAAGTCTCTACTTTGGAAAGATGAGAAGTGTTCCAATTGATGAGGCGTTGGGCTCCCCTAGCCTGACCAGCCTCCAACTCAATACATGTGCTACTGCCGCTTGATTGTATCGGTTGATTGTGTTGCCATTTGTATGACTTTGTGCGTAGAAGCAGGTGGGTGCCAGCAAAAGACTGCAATTGCGGCCGTCGATGCACTTGTATTGCTGTTAGTCTCGTGGACCTATTGGGTGTCTGGGGATGAGAATCAGTCTTGGGATCGAAAGAGTTATAGTTAAAGGGGGCCACGCGAGCTGAATCGGGGATGTTGGTAAGGTAGCCACACTTGGGTTTCCTGCTCGGACATGACTCTTCAGCTATAGTTGAATGAACCAAGGCTTTTTACTTTTTAGGCGTTTACCCCTTTGATTCGTGATTTTTTTTTTTTTTTTGTCAGATGGAACTTGTTTTATGACTTGGTTCAGGGTACAAAACTCATTAGTTTTGCGGTATGATTGATTGTGATTTAATAAAGGAAGATTCAATTATCCATATCATAGAGGAGTAAGGTGGGAAATAAGTAGAGTTGTCTGAATTTTCTGCCCATTGTCCGAATTTTGAGGGGTGACAGCCTTTGTTCTTGTTCACAAACCACCTTGTTCATGACCCACCTGCTATTGAATCAACATAAGGAGATGTTGATGAGAGAAAAGAATGAGCTTTTGTTCAGGGCTTGAATGAGAATATTCAACTGACGCGAATTTCAAGGTGTTAGTAAAGTATTTTTTCAAATCTCTCACGAAAATTTAACAGACCATAACTCATTTGTATTACGTTGGATTTCAAAAATTGTTGCATGGTAATACTACTAGCATAGAACTTGGAGGTCTCAGGTTCGAATCCCTTAAATAGTATATTAAGTATAAGAAAATGAAACTTATATCGCCCTTATCCAAAAAAAATCTTGTATAGAAATATCCGATTTTTTGTGCTTTTCAAGATGATATCAATTTATGATATTTTTTAAATAAAAAAATTATGGTCATCATATCATGAATTATCAGTAACAACGGTATAATATCATTGTCGTATGATGTTGATATGGTAGTGTTATAATGTTGGCATGATATTGATATGATGTTGGTGTTATTGATCACTTCAATCCGTGCAGGTTATTGTTAGAGGTTTGCACGTATCCACAACTACCCCATCCTAGAACAAGTTTAACCTAGAACAAGTTGTCGTATAGTGGTAATCAATGTCGTATTCTACCCGAGTCCCGGTACCTTACTTCCCACCTAGCTGCTAATTAGTTAATCGGTTTTTTAAGGTTTTGAGTGGAGGGTATGAGGAAACTCTAGTCTAAGGATTGATCAAAGCTAAAAGCAGGTACTTCGAGGACTAATCCTCCCCCTAGTTTAGCGTCACTATGCATATATAGATATCTAGGGTCATCGAATGTGGTGAGTGAGCTCTTTTCCGTGGGCCTTCGTCGTTATCCATACGCCTCCCCTAAACCCATGTTCCCGTCACCTCGATCTAGGATATCGTATCTGGGACATTAAGTATATGGCTCATTTCAAAAGACACTATCCACCGTACACACCGAGGTTTTATCCCGGGTTTGACATAGGAAAGCCACCTATAGACTATAGTCAGGGTACGGTCGCCTCGACCACTATAGATAGACCCTCATTCACACATCTAACCTAAACTCGCCAGATGGTGCATACTCGTCTAACCCTAGAACATCGTACCCAGCGCGGTAGCATAAAGCAGGCTAAGAGGGAAGATTGGGGCCATTTGCCCAACTGTCATCATTTAGGAAAGAGTGGCATTAAAATCAACTAGGCAAACACATTCATTCAAACCCTAAAACATCTATATATACAAAGTAAATCCTAAAACTAGGGTTTGGGGTATAGAACCCCTAGTATCTTAGAGGACTACTCCATAATGGAGGAAAGAATATACATGGTAGACATAGAAGAAGACTTGAAGTTGGGAAAGATCCTCCTTGCTCCTAGCTCTTCCTTCTTCTCCTTCTTTTCTCCTTCCTTCAGCTTCTCTCTCTTCTCTCTCTCTAGAACCAGAAAATTTCACTCAAAATTAGCTCTCCTAAAAAGAGGAAGGGGGTCTTGTACTTATAGGCATTATGGACTCGGGAAAGTTCACGGCCCAAGAATGGGATCTTCTTAGGATAGGTCCCAATCTCAAGACGACATTGTCATAGCCTTCTGAAGGGGGGAAGATCCTGTGCTGACTTCGCGGTCGCGATCTGCGAGTCACGGTAGTGATCTTTCTCGCGAGCAAGATAAGCGTTGGTCGTGATTCGACTGGGGAAACTCTCTATTTCTTCGAGGCTCCCTCCATGCGAAGTTCGTGCCCTAAGACTCCAAGATCGCGGTCGCGATCTTTAGCTTCCGGGCTGCGATATCCAAATGGTCTTCGCGGCTTGTGATCCTGGCCGTGTGATCTTTGGCTTCTAGGCCACGATCTTTAGCGAACTGCCCCTTATTTACACTTGTGACCTTGTTTTGTACCTAATTTGCATATATCGACTAATACACCGTAGAATCACATCGAAATCAAATAGGAACGCAATAGGGATGTATTTGATGATGTTCAAACATTTAAGCACGTGAATTGGCAATAAAACATACCTGAATATGTAGGGTAAATAACACCAAGTTTGGTGTTATCAAACTCACTCACACTTAGGCGTTTGCTTGTCCCCAAGCAAACCTACTCAAACCTAATGCAATATGATAGACTAAATTGATGAGGTATGCATGCTAGTTCTTCATTGCATAAATGAGAGTATACAGGGATGAACGAACGCTACTACCTTCCTACCATGCAAGCACAAACTCCCATGCGAGTACCATACCCACTACCTTAGGCCGATCATAAAAATGTGCTCCGGGGGATTCTCAGACAACAAACGACTACTAGAACTATTGGAGGTGCTTTTATTCTTCCTTTTGGGGTAGGAGTTGTCATTTTTTGGTATCTTTTTTCTTCGTTTATGCACATTGCACCGAATCTTTGCAATTTTTTCTTTGCATAATAGCATCTCTCCCTCATATGACCAAGAGCGGATGAATCATAGCCTTCCCTTTCAAGGTCACATGTGGGGAAGTTAATAGTCAGATTCGGCTTAGCCTGAGCACCACGTCCCAGCCTGCACTCCACATTGGGTTGCCACACATGTTGGGTAAAAATGAGATCTATGAGGTCTCGTGAATCGCTAAAAGGTACCTTTGGTCCTTAGCATACGATTCCATGAGGAGGAGAGGTGTTTAGGGGTGGTAAGTAGTAAGAGATGATCAGAACGCAATAAAGCTATCAGAAGCCAAACACATCCTCGAAGGACACTCCGAGCCAAGAGAACAATTCTTTAACGGTTGATCTCAATTCTTTGCCCGGTTGCCACTCACGTGAGAAACTCTTTTTCCTATTTTTAAGCACAAATTCAAAAAGTTTCTAGTTCACATAAAGAAGAGAATCCTACAAACAATGCCTTCCTAAAGTAGCAAAAATTATCGACTCACAAAAGAGGAAGAACGTAGCAGAACCCATCACATACTGATACTCAAACCATGCAACTATCACTTAAGATGCACCACAAATCAATCGATCTAATCAAGTCAAAGCACATTGAGTAGGTAATTGCAAGGACAAAGTGTTTTGGAACCCTCAAATTTGAAAAAATTTGGGTGTAGCATTCAAGGTTCCAAAAACACTAAAATTTCACCATTCATCACCACAACATAAAAACGATTACTAGCAGAAACTCCCACAAGTGTTCATCAACGTCTTACATTCACAAACAAGGGAAAATGCTAGCAATCAATGGTTCAACCAATCATGATAGACATTCAAACAAACACAAACACCCCCCCCCCCACCTTAAGCGACACATTGTCCTCAATGTGGGAGTTTCCAAAGGAAAGATCGTGAATGTTACCATAGATCGGGTTGTGGGTTGGTGAAGGTTCACAAATATAGTCTTTGTCTTCCTGGTGGTTTTCACAACGATAAAGTGCATAAGATAGAGAGAAAGACAAATAGGAGTTATAGGTACGATATATAAGTGTATATAATAGGTACTACTACTACGATTACTAGCGTAATTAAAGTATGAAAAGTAGAAAGAACTTCATGCGATAATTAAACATTGTTTTAATTGAAATGGAGAAAAGCAAAGAAAAAGAAAAGATAGAACGTAGGCCATGGATGCCTAGAACTCATTCCTCCCCAGAGGGTCCTTCTTCTTCATCGTGTAGAGGTGTTGGAGAGGTGAAGCGGTTGAATGTGGTCGATACATCGTCAATCGGAATGTTCATCTTCTCCATGATCACATGGACGCACGCCATGATGTGGAACCGTGCCTCAATCTCCCTCCGTTGGTTGTGGAGGATGGTTGCTATCATTGCTTAAATCCTATAATCTCTTGCATTGTTGCTCGGTGGGTGAATCGGTTGGAGAGTGGGAATAGGCATATCTCCTCCTTCATGCACACTTTCTTCTTGATCTTCTTCAGTTGTCAAACCTCTTCGGTCCCTTGCCATTCTAACTTTCGGAAGACGGAAAATTGTCCCTTCCATCTCCAAAGTATTGGTGGTTGGTAATGGGAATCCTTGAACCCCTCAAATGCCATCATTGCTCATGTGTAGCACCTTAAGCTTTTACTTCAAAACCTCGAAGGACATAGGCACGATATGGCTATCCATTCGAAATTGAATGACTCCGAAGTCAACTTGAAAGTATTTGGCAAGTGGGGTGGCAAACACTCCTCCGTGAAGTGCGGCAAGTCGGTGATCCGTCTCGTAGCGCTTGAATATAGAAAGGATGGATAAACTGAGATGAAGAGACCGTGGAAAATGCATGCTCTGAAACATGGTGGCATCTCAAGCGGTTAGGTTGCCCTTGCTCCGGTTCTTAGCTCCCACGGATATAGCAATCACATGGTGTTTGAGCCTCCACTTCGGCTTCACCTCACTGGCTTTTGATAACTTCACATCCCATTGTCGAATATCGGATTTCTTGACTTTATTCTCATAAAACGTCTTGAAACAAGGGAAGTCAATTTCCCTTATCAAGGTAGCAAAGTCATTAGATGAATCAATGAAACTCGCATGGTAGATGTCCATTTCTCTAGTGAACTCCCGGATCGACATATGGTGATGTTCTCCTCCGAGTTGAAAATGGATGTTATCTTCAAGGTCGGCGACACCCCTCATATCTCGAATAGCAAGAGCACTGATAAATTCTAGAACAAGCACGTGGTATATATTTTCTTGAATAGAGAGTAACTTGAGCCATGCCAACTTCTCTACTTTAGAGCGGATTGCATCTTCAATTCCTAGTTGGGCGAAAAGTGTCCAATTGAAACAAGAACTTTCGCCTAAAGGTAATCCTTGAAGCCATATAATTTTGCTCGTGAATTGCTTGGGCACGTGTTCCAAAAAATAGTGAGTGATGTGCTCGACGTCACCTTCTACGTTTGCTTGATCAATTTGATGTGATACCCTCGGTGGATGTTGAAGATGTGATGTTGGACGAGGTACTTCAATAAACACTTCTTTTGATTTGGATTTCCTTGATTCCTTCTTTTGACCTTGGCGAGGCGAGAGGTGCGAGACGGTGAATTCTCACCATGTCCCGTACCTTTGACCTTGTATTTTATCCTACAAAACAAGTGGTTCACATCTGCACAACCCATCAATCATAAAATCACATTTTAAAAGAGTAGCATTCTCGTGAACTACAATTAGACCCCTAGTTTCTTCCCCTACAATTGAGTGAAACAAAGAATTTGGTAAAGGGGAAGTTAAGAAGAGGGATAGTTCCAAGATATTATACTAAAGGATATCCCAAACCAATGTAGAAACAATTAGGGATTGTCACCCCCATGCTATGAAGTAGGTGCCAAATCAAAAGGATTGCAAATAATGACCTCTATGTGGTTGGAAACTTTCTTCGAACACTTGGTGGGTGGTTTTTGAAAGTGTCATAAATGCATTAGAACAACACACCTAGGTTTCTAAAGTAACATAGATAGTTCAATAAACAGAAGAAGAGCACTTCCATGCCAAAAAGATGTAATCCTTGGTATAACATGGCATTAATGGTTCCAAACATTCAACACATGTTAGGTAAGATAAGGCATTAAAATCCCAGCAATCATGTGAAAGTGTACCTTATCTTGCTAGGGACATGATGGGAATCCAAATGCAATTAAAAATCCTTCTCAAAAGATGCTAAGAAAGGGGATTAAAGAATGTAGGTTGAAAGAGTAAAGAGGGTTGGAGAGTAATGGCATGAAGATCTAGAAAAGTGTGAGAGAATGAACACACTTAGATCTTGAGGGCTGCCATTCCTTAAATAGGGGCGGACAAGATCGCGGGCTAGGGCACCCAAGATCGCGACCGCGATCTTTAGCCCCACAACCGCGATCTTTGCCCTGTTCAAGACAACTCATTTTCTCCACTTCCCTAAGTTTAAACTTTCAACCAAACATTCAACATACATCCAAAAGTTAGGGCTAAGTTGTATCAATCATTTTCAATGCATTTCTAAAGTGCTAACTAAACTATTATTCAAACAAAAGGTAAAAGAGAAAAACCGAAATGTTGGGTTTCCTCCTAACAAGCGTGTCTTTAAAAGTCTTTTCTCCGGACTTGACTTCTTAAGATCAAATGGTGAGATCTCCATACTTCGCTAAAAACCCTTCGTAGAAGTAATACTTGTGGTGAAGTCCAAGGTGAAGACTATGGAGTCTCTCGAAAGCCGCATCCGATACTTGAGCTATAAATGATCCATTTGAGAATTGACTTGCAAGTTGGTGAGGGTTAAGCTCCTTAGTAGAGATGTCATTATCCGTGAATGGCTTGTAGCATTCCCCAAACTCTTAATTTTCAAGAATAGTAGCTAAGTCGCCCTTGACAAATCGGATTCACTTCTTTGGATGTCTCTCTTCAAAGATGAATCGTTTGAGCTTTATTCCATGACCATCGAAAAGATGGAAAACCTTGAACAACTCTTGTGTTTCCCTCTCGCAAGAAAACTTTGCCTTGCCCGGTTTCTTCATAGCCTTGCAAGAATCACTCACTCCTTCAACTTGATTGTCATGGGGGTCAACATGGGAGACCATATTGAACCATTCTATCACGGGTCTTGAAGGTGGTGTGGTAGGAGGTGTAACCGACTCACAATCCATCTTGACATCATCCCATTTGTAATACTTATGAAAATTTGGGGTTGGAGTCATCTTGTTGCTTATTTCCTCCTCACCAAACCTTAAGGTGATCTTGCTTCCACTTACATCACATGATTGCTAGGAAGAGGACGGTTACCTTTAACTACTTCAAGATATCTTTCCATGGAGCACATTCATGATAGAGATTGCTTTTCAATAACCGTCTAGGATAAGGGGCTTTCTATGTTGGCTCGGGTTCATGAGTCTTCTTAGACTTTTCCTCATCTTCAACATTGACATCAATGGAAGGTTGAACTTCCTCCCGAGCTAACTCCTTTTCTTGAACAACCTCTTGAGGAACTTCTCTTACCGGGATCCTTGGAGTTAGTGTAGGAATCTCCTTCACTGTCCAACCACTCCTTAGAGTTACCGCATGGCATCCTTCTTTTGGGTTAGGCTCGGTATTTCATGGTAGAGCTCCTTGAGGTCTCAATGAGATAGTCTGAGCCAATGAACTTAGTTGGGCTTCAAGATTTTGAAGAGAAGCTTGTTGATTTCTTTGTCCCGCTTCCAAACTCGAGAATTTGGTTGCGGTATTTTCTATGAACTTGTCAATAGCTTCAAACGTCTTGTTGGATTGTGTGACAAATTGCCCTACCAAGTCTTCAAGTTTAGCAAGTCGACCATCGGAGGGTCAACTTTGTTCTTGATATGCCCCTTGGTATGTTGGTCGACTCGGCCTAGAATATGCATTTTGCATTGGAGCTTGAGATTGAAGCCCCGGAGGTTTCCGTTCCGTTGGAGAAGACCAAATGAAATTTGGGTGACTCCTCCATCCCGGATTATAAGTCGAGCTATAAGGCTTATTTCCTCGGGATTGACCTCCAATAAACTTGAATAGAGGCTTTGATCATCGACTTGCATTCTTCCATGATATGAATCTAGTCACCACACCAATCACACTTCATAAGTTGCTTCCCATTGCCTTTCATTGATGATGCAATTTGATCGATCTTCTTGGAAAGTTCTTGAATGGGTCAATAGAGATGATGGTTCTTCGATCTTCAATAAACTTCTCTTTGATATGCTCTTACCCCTTCTTCCGTCACCCCAATCGTAACTATTAAGGGCCATCTCTTTGATTAGTTGTTGAAGTTCTCCGACTTCTTTGTTCCGAATGGCACCTCCACTAGCCGCATCGACAAGGCTTCGTGATTCCTTCGTTAACCCATTGCAGAAACTTTCAACTTGTAACCAATCGGCTATGCCATGATGAGTGTAACACCCTGATAATTTAGATTTAGGTTCAACCTTAATACGTGATCGATTGGATTGACGGTTACGTACAAAGAGTTACAACCGCGGATTAAAAATAATAATATTATAACATTATTATTATTATAACATTAATTATTAAAAAAAAAGGATCAGAGTGGGGCGGCCAAAGTGGCCAGCGCATCCACTCCCCCATCCCATAATAATTCTTCCTCCCCGCCCCCCTTTATTTCTCCACAACAGCCGCGCAGAGAGCAAAAAAAAAAAAAAACCTCTAGCCCGCCAATCCCTAGCCCGCGCGAAGAAGTCGGCAGCCGATCCCGATCCCGACCCCGACCCCATCCCTTTCGTTCTAGGTAAGGATCACGAACCCCTTCGCGGTTTCTAAACTCGATTCATTGATAGTCTAATCCGAAGCTCATTTTTTTTAGCGGGGACGTTGAGAGTTCGATCAACAAGGAGAGAAACGTCCTAGATCATCTAATCTAGTCCTAAGCACGTTCTAGAGGTAAGGGAACTCGATCCCTTTGAGTTAGATCGATCAATTTGGTGATTTTTCGTGAGGATGCAATTCTGAGGTTTTAGCAACAGAAGTTCAGGCTTTTAGTGACAGAATTTGATTAGTCACTAAAGCGGCTGGGAATTTCCAGAAACGCATTTTTAGATATTTTAAATTATTTCGAGCCTCTATGAAGGTTGTTTTCTAAATTTAATAATTTTATAAATTGAACGACGTCTAGGAGATGATTGTAATTTAATTTGGGGATTTTTGAAGATGTATTTCTATTTTTAGAAATTGTTCTAATATTCGTTTTAATTAAATAAAAAGCTTTTCGAGGGGTTTTTAAGGGTTTGATAATTTTTCAGGGTATAGGTACTCGTGATTGACATGGAAAAATTTTTGTCCAAAATTTTGAGAAGGTACAAGTTAGGTGAAAAATTCGTCCAAGATAAAGATAATTAAGAAAAATGGTCGTTTTTTATGGGATTAATTCTAGAAAGTTTTAATGGGGGTTAATTGATCCTTGGAATGAGGTTCAAGGACTGGAGTTTGAGTAGAGGATGTTCTAGTGATTCAAAAGAGGTTTTAAATCAAGAAAGGTCGTCTAAGAAAATGGATTCTTACTAATAGATTTGCCCAAGATAACCCGGCTAAGAAGGGGTTTCTTCGAGGAAGGAATTGAGGAGTCATCTTTTCGAGGTGAGTGTAAAGGGGGTAAAATCTCAGTCGTAGGTCTTTTATTTTATGCTTTTCGTTCAAGTTATCATTTTAGTTAATTTTTCTAGTATGCGCGATATGGGTGTGAGGCATCCCATCGCCTGTAAGGGTGGAGGCACGCGTTGTGCTATGTATGAATGTATGTGATGTTGTATGGATTGATGGTATGAGGAACCCCCGGGCGGTTGGGTCACTACTGGACGGCGAGCCGTAACGCAGTAGTTGACGGGCATGGACTGGACGGCGAGACGTAACGCAGTGCCATTGCCGAGTTTGGGTATGCAACCGGACGGCGAGACGTAACACAGTGCCATTGCCGAGTTTGGGTATGCAACCGGACGGCGAGACGTAACGCGGTTGGCATACTAGGGTAGGACACCGGACGGCGAGACGTAACGCCGTGGTCCTAGTGTTTTGTGTTGAGATAAGGATAGAGGTCGAGAACTTTTATGAGTTAATGTTGAAATGAGTTGATAAGAATGGTTATTTAAGAGCAGAAAGCGAGAACGGATTTCATGCTAGGAAGGCTTTCCCCTAATAATGTGTTTAGTAAGGAGTTTGCCTAGGGCAAAGACCTTAGGAAGTAACGACGAGAGTGACCCCTTCTCACTCACCAGGTGCAGAGAGGGGAAGAGGACGCATCCATCAAGAGGAGGTTAAGCAAACCAAAAGATGTCAACTTGATCCAGGTAACGAGATGGGACCTCCCATATATCTGTCTTTAGTTTCATGTCCTAATGAGTATACAGGGAAACTCAAGGGTTGTGTTTTATGTTTTGTTGCTCTGGGTTAAGGTCGCCCAAGTGTTTAGGGCATTTCACTTGAAAATCTCAAACATAGTGGTTGTTGGTTTTTGGTTTTGACTTGTAAACCTGTTTTGGGTTGCTCCGGAGTAACCGGTTTGTGGTTTGAGTTGTGGTTTGGTTTTCAAAAAGGATCGGATCGTGTCATTTTGGTATCAGAGCCTGCATTCCTCTGTTTCTTGGTCTCCAAGGAATACTAGAGTGACGATCTGGGTTTTCAAAGGTTTGGTTTAAAGAAAAAAGGGGGAATTTTCAAGAAAAATGGTTGGCCAACCGATTTGAAAAGGTTTATAGAGTCCCCAGTATACTCAAGCATGATATGACATTAAGGTGGTTCTAATAAGGGTACTACTTACTTGCAGAGCAAGTAACACCAATGTTAACCGCGCGGCAGTTAGGCAACCCCCGAATTATGAGGCTTTCCGGAAGCGAGGAGTGGTTGATTTTGACGGGGACCGCTCGAAGGATGCTAGTGAAGTAGAGAAATGGCTGGCGAAGGTCTCGCGCACATTGAATGAAATGAGGGCAGATGATGAGGATAGGGTGCTACTGACAGTATCCCTGTTCCAAGAGTCAGCATACAATTGGCGGTGCACCCTTCCAGCTAGTCAGGAAGACCCACCAGCTATCACTTGGCCAGAGTTGGTGCGGGTGTTCCGAGATCACTATGTACCAGAGGCCTATCGACTGAGCAAAAAGAGGAAATTTTTGCTGATCAAGCAAGGATGGGGCAATGAAGGAGAGGAGGGTGTTGCAGAGTACACCTCCAGGTTCGAGAAGCTGCTGCCCTATGGGGGACCCCAGTTCCAGGATGCGGCATCTCAACGTGCCCACTATTTGGAGAGTATGAAGCCTGCCCTTAAGAAGCAGTTGTTCATGCTGGCATGGAACAGTCGGGAGGAGATTTATCAGGCGACTCTTGAGATAGAGAGGGCTGACACAACTGTGCATGAAGAAGGGATACAACGAGAGGGAAGCAAGAGAAAGGCAGGTAGCATGCCAGAGTGGTCCGGCCAGCCCAGTCAGTATAGAAGGAGGCCGAGCGGTAACGTTAGTTTTGGGGGTACTCAGAGTCAAACTAGCTCGGTCCGGCCTGGTCAAACTTTCAGCAACAGAGGTCTCTGCAACCAACGTGGGCGGGATCACTCAGGGGAGTGTAGGCAGCCCCCCAAGGTCTGCTATAACTGTAACGAGCCTGGGCATTTCTCTAGAGAATGCCCCTGAAGAGGCGGACAAGGGATGGCTCGGTCCGAGCAGTCTGTCCGGGGTGGTGGAGCGAGGACTCACGCAGGACCACGGTTTGGCGGCCAGCCAAACCGCTCTTTCCAGAGCCAGGGAGGACGCACTGGGCGCTTCGACCCCACCGATCGGGACAGAGACCAGGGGCCGCAGGAGGAGGACAGCCGAGGGTTTTTTTCCATGCGAAGGATAGAGAGAGATCGTGGTGACGATGGAAGGGACAAGCAAGCACCTTGATGTGATCATGTGAAGAAATGAGGAGACTGTGGAGAAGGAGTATTTGTTTTAAGCATAGACCGCTAGTTGGTTGTTTTCTTCGAAAGACGCACTTTCAGTTTTAGTACTCGGTACCAAACCTATTAAATAAGTTCAAACCAAAATTTCGAGGTCGAAATTTTTTTTTGAGGAGGAGGGAAATGTTATATTCTAGCTTGAGAATTTTTAGACCAAGTAATTATCTTTCCAGTTTCAGATTTCGGGGACGAAATTTTTGTAAGGGTGGAGGAAATATAACACCCCGATAATTTAGATTTAGGTTCGACCTTAATACGTGATCTGTTGGATTGACGGTTACGTACTAAGAGTTACAACCGCGGATTAAAAATAATAATATTATTATTATATTATTATTATTATAACATTAATTATTAAAATAAAAGAAAAGCGGATCAGAGTGGGGCGGCCAAAGTGGCCAGCGCCTCCACTCTCATCCCATAATAATTCTTCCTCCCCCCCCCCCTTTATTTCTCCACAACATTCGCGCAGAGAGCAAAAAAAAAAATCCTAGCCCGCCAATCCCTAGCCCGCGCGTAGAAGTCGGCAGCCGATCCCGACCCCGACCATATCCCTTTCGTTCTACGTAAGGATCACGAACCCCTTCGCGGTTTCTAAACTCGATTCATTGATAGTCTAATCCGAAGATCATTTTTTTTAGCGGGGACGTTGAGAGTTCGATCAACAAGGAGAGAAACGTCCCAGATCATCTAATCTAGTCTTAAGCACGTTCTAGAGGTAAGGAAACTCGATCCCTTTGAGTTAGATCGATCGATTTGGTGATTTTTCGTGAGGATGCAATTCTGAGGTTTTAGCAACATAAGTTCAGGCTTTTAGTGACAGAATTTGATCGGTCACTAAAGCTGCTAGGAATTTCCAGAAACGTATGTTTTGATGTTTTTAATTATTTTGAGCCTCTCTGAAGGTTTTTTCTGAATTTAATAATTTTATAAATTGAACGACGTCTAGGAGATGATTTTAATTTAATTTGGGGATTTTTGGAGATGTATTTCTATTTTTAGAAATTGTTCTAATATTTGTTTTAATTAAATAAAAAGCTTTCCGAGGGTTTTTTAAGGGTTTGATAATTTTCCAGGGTATAGGTACTCGTGATTGACATGGGAAAATTATTTTTCAAAATTTTGAGAAGGTTCAAGTTAGGTGAAAAATTCGTCCAGGATAAAGATAATTAAGAAAAATGATCGTTTTTTAGAGGATTAATTCTAGAAAGTTTAAATGGGGGTTAATTGACCCTTGGAATGAGGTTCAAGGACTGGAGTTTGAGGAGAGGATGTTCTAGTGATTCAAAAGGGGTTTTAAATCAAGAAAGGATGTCTAAGAAAATGGATTTTTATTAATAGGTTTTGCCCAAGATAATCCGGCTAAGGAGGGGTTTTTTCGAGGAAGGAATTGAGGAGTCATCTTTTCGAGGTGAGTGTAAAGGGGGTAAAATCTCTATCGTGGGTCTTTTATTTTATGTTTTTCGTTCAAGTTATTATTTTAGTTAATTTTTCTAGTATGCGCGATATGGGTGTGAGGCATCCCACCGCCTGTAAGGGTGGAGGCACGCGTTGTGCTATGTATGAATGTATGTGATGTTGTATGGATTGATGGTATGAGGAACCCCCGGGCGGTTGGGTCACTACTGGACGCCGAGACGTAACACGGTAGTTGACGGGCATGGACTGGACGACGAGACGTAACGCAGTGCCATTGCCGAGTTTGGGTATGCAACCGGACGGCGAGACGTAATGCGGTTGGCATACTAGGGTAGGACACCGGACGGCGAGACGTAACGCGGTGGTCCTAGTGTTTTGTGTTGAGATAAGGATAGAGGTCGAGAACTTTTATGAGTTAATGTTGAAATGAGTTGATAAGAATGGTTATTTAAGAGCAGAAAGCGAGAACGGCTTTCATGCTAGGAAGGCTTTCCCCTAATAATGTGTTTAGTAAGGATTTTACCTAGGGCAAAGACCTTAGGAAGTAACGACGAGACTGACCCCTTCTCACTCACCAGGTGCAGAGAGGGGAAGAGGACGCATCCATCAAGAGGAGGTTAAGCAAACCAGAAGATGTCAACTGGATCCGGGTAACGAGATGGGACCTCCCATATATTTGTCTTTAGTTTCATGTCCTAATGAGTATACTGGGAAACTCAAGGGTTGTGTTTTATGTTTTGTTGCTCTGGGTTGAGGTCGCCCAAGTGTTTAGGGCATTTCACTTGAAAATCTCAAACATAGTGGTTGTTGGTTTTTGGTTTTGACTTGTAAACCTATTTTGGGTTGCTCCGGAGTAACCGGTTTGTGGTTTGAGTTGTGGTTTGGTTTTCAAAAAGGACCGGGTCGTGTCAATGAGGATACTTGAGTAGAAGTGATGTGAATCTTTCTCATGCTTCAAACAATTATTCATCTTCCTCTTTACGAAACATGGTAATCTCACTTCTCATCAAAGCCGTCTTAGAAGGTGGAATGTACCTTGCAAAGAACTTGTTGCATAGGTCATCCCATGAGGTGATAGAGTGATGTGGTTGATTATTCAACCACTTCTTTGCCGCTCCATTCAAGGTAAATGGGAATAATCTCAATCGGGTAGCCTCTTGAGGGACCCCGTTCACCTTGATTTCATCCGCCAACTCGTAAAATGACTTGACATGCGCATGTGCATCTTCACTCATCTTCCCATTGAGTTGAACCGCACTTTGAAGCATCAAAATTATGCCCGAATTTATCTCATAATCATTGTTGGGCAACGTCGGATGAAGAATAGGTGATTTATTGTCCACACTTGGCCTAGAGTAAGAACCCATTGTTCTTGGCCTTGGTGGTACTTGAGCTTGATGCTCCGCCATTGGTGGAGGTTGAGGTCTTGCAACTCTTCTTAGATTCCAAAGGGTTCTCTAGATTTCAGAATCAAGAGGTAATATTTCCAAGGAATCACTTCTTCACAAAAAACGGTGCTACAAAACACAACCTCAACAACCCGTGAAGTACAAAGTTGTATAAAAAAACAAACAAACAACAAAAAAAATACGAAAAGAACAAAACACGAAACAAATAAAGCAAGGTAAAGACTAACTAACAACTTAATGGTTTTCTACTAGTTACCATGGATCCCCGACAACGACGCCAAGAAGCTTGATCACTTCAATATGTGCAGGTTTTTTTGAGAGGTTTGCACGTATACACAACTACCCCATCCGAGGCCAAGTTTAACCTAGAATGGCGTTGCCGTATAGTGGTAATCCACGTCATATTCTACCCGAGTCTCGGTACCCTAGCCTAGTTCCCACCTAGTTACTAATTAGTCAATCGGGTTTTTTGAGGTTTTGAGTGGAGGATATGAGGAAACTCTAGTCTAAGGATTGATCAAAGCTAAAAGCAGGTACTTCGGGGGACTAATCCTCCCCCTAGCTTAGGGTCACTATGCATATATAGATATCTAGGATCGTCGAATGTGTTGAGAGAGTCCTTTTTCGTGGGCCTTCGTCGTTATCCACACGCCTCCCCTAAACCCATGTTCCATTCGCCTCAATCTAGGCTATCATATCGGGGGCATTAAGTATATGTCTCATTGCAATGGACACTATCCACCGTCCACACCGAGGTTTTATGCCGGGTTTCATCTAGGAAAGCCACCTATAGCAGGGGTACGGTCGCCTCGACCACTATAGACCCCCATTCACACATCTAACCTAAACTCGCCAGATGGCGCATTACCCGTCTAACCCTAGAATTCCGTACCCAGCACGATATCATATAGCAGGCTAAGAGTGAAGATTAGGGCTAGTTGCCCAAGCGTCATTTGACTTGCTCTGACTATCACAATAAAATCCCACCTAAGGTCCAAGTATAAACCTTAGATGGGTGCAATATAGGGCAAATATGTTTAAATATCGACCCGGGCCAGTCCACGTACCGCTACTTCGACTGTTTGAAACATTATCCAACGGATTAGTTTTGGTGAAAACAAAGGTCTAAAACTAAATTGCCTTGCAAAGGTAAAATGGATTTAACACTAGTTAAGAAAGCTTCACTCGGGCGTTCCTCCCCCTAGCTAACAATTATGACTTGAAGAATCGAACGAATGTGTGTGGTTAGGGGGTCATAAACCGTAGGGAAGCCTAACAAGCAGCCAAAACTACCCTCTTAGCATCTAGGTTGAGGAATGGGATACGATCCAAGCCACTAAAGTGACCCTCTCAACCTATCAACTAAGGAATGGTTAGACTTCACCCTCGAATTGGAGTTCGGATGGCCACCCACAACCAAACCCTAAGTGCTAATGCGAATTAGGAGGTTTTCCCTTTAACTAACCTAGAATAGGAGGCATAGAATGCCCAAGGAAAGCCATCTCTAATAGAGCCTCTTAGGTTAGGAGGGTTCTCTCTACACTAGCTTAGGAGGCATTGAATGCCCAAGGAAACCCATCTCAAAATGATCCTCTTAGGTTACAGAGGGTTCTATCTAAACTAGTTTAGGAGGCATGGAATGCCCAAGGAAACCCAACTCGAGTCGAGCCTTTTTGGATAAAGGAGGTTTCCTCTCTAAACTAGCCTAGGAGGCATGGAATGCCCAAAGAAACCCAACTCGAGTCGAGCCTCTTTGGATAAAGGAGGTTTCCTCTCTAAACTAGCCTAGGAGGCATGAAATTCCCAAGAACACCCATCTCAAATTGAGCTTCTTAACCTAAGGAGGTCTCCTCTCTAAGCTAGGTTAGAATGGCAATTATATTGATAGGCTTTCACACAACACTATCATTTCTGAATAATACCTCCACATTCACTTTAAAACACAACCACACACAAATCATTCAATTCATACAAGCATTCACATAATTGTAGCTAGGGTTTACAAACACCCAAGTGAAAGAAGAGACTACTCCATACTAGGTGAAGGGAAAACACAATAGAGGGAAAGGGAAACCATCAAGAAGATGCAATCCTTGCTCCTTGTGCTGAAGAAATCCTCCTTTGGGGAAGGAATTCCCAAAACCTTGCCTGGAGATGAAACCCTATCTTTTCCTCTTCTTCTATTCGTCACTTTCTCACTTTAAAATCTGAAGGAGAAGTTTCTCACACTAGGTCTCTCCCCTCTTTCTCCTTTCAGATGGCCTTTTAAGTTGAGATCGCGCCCATTTCACGGCCTGAGTTCACGGGCGTGAACATTGAAACGCATCTGTGAACTCAGCGTTGAGACCAAAATGCACGGCTTCAATGGCTCGGGTTCACGGTCTTAGCGCCCGTGAATAGCCTGGGCGTTAGTAACCTGCGAACCCCCTCTGGATGCTCCTTGGTTCACATGACATGGCTCCAGTTCACGGTCCTGTAAGACCGTGAACTTCAACTTAAGGCCGTGAACAACGACTGTCTCCACCTCTTTACCCTGTCTTTGCTCCTTTTTTTCCAACTTTCGACTCCGGGTTTGGTTTTACCTGTTAGGATCTGAAACACAAGCAACCTCGTGTAAAACCAACCTTTTTGGAGTTCAATTGCAACAAACATCAAAGAGAATCGCGGATAAAAAGTGTACGTTACGACCATACTTTGGGGCCGTAACTTGGCTTCTGTGAGCTGTATAAATGCGTTTTTGAGAATTCTGAAGGGGGAGAGTTGGGTTTTGGATCCCAAACACCCAAGGGACGAACCCAAGAGAGAGCACGTTGGGAACATTCTTGGAGCTATTTGGAGGATTTCTTCGCCATTGGAGCTCGGGAAACAAGCTTGGAGATGGAGATTGAAGATCTAGATCAGATTTCTGCTTTCTCTCTCTTCTCTATGAAGTAACTTCCTTCACTTAGATTTGTATGCTAGGAAGAGTTGTATGAACTTGAATTCATGATTGATTGACATTTTATATTCAGTTGAGGCATTGATTCAGAATTACTTGAGTCCTGATCAAACTTTTGTGATTCCTACTTTAACCTAGAACGATTGTCTATGCATAGGTTAATAGAGCAACCTCAATTGGAAGTAGTGGATCGATTGCTTTAGTCAATAAATTGATTCACTCCTCTATACTGGAATTAAAGCAAGTAGAGGAAGTTTGGTATGTTATTGCTTTGGTTAGTTTATGCTGGTGGAGGTTAGTAGCCCGCCATGTATTCGAACCAAGAGGGTCTGGTCTTCTTTAGTCGAGATTCCAAAATTGTCAAGAACTTTCCACTGTATATTTGTCAACTGAATTGGATTGGTTGAACTATAACTTGGCCTAACTACAAACTAGGGGGAATCATACTTAAGTGAGTTCGCAACCTGTAATTAGTAGTTTTACTTAGTTGAGTTAGTAGAGTAGTTTAATTAATCAATCCTTAATCTGATTTGCTAGATAATGAACTGAAGCTGAGTAATAGTACATCTAGAGAGGATTCAATATTTATTACTTGCACCGCTATACTGCAATCCCTTTCATTGGTTACACTTAGCCATAGTAAGGATTTGTGTTCGGCGAGTCAAGTTTTTGGCGCCGTTGCCGTGGACCTTCTTGATTATTAGGAAAATCCTAGGTTTGTTAGTTTAGCTTCTTTTTTCTTTTCCACCCTTGCTTTTCACTTGGGTGTTTTTATTTGTGATTGTGCAGTTCTGAATCATGAATCCATATGGCTTCTCCGAACAGTGGGGGTATCAAGCATCACCCGGTTAGTATTACCCTGAGACTTCATGGGATAACCAGTATGGAGAAGGCTATGGATTTGGGTTCCAGGAAGAACAACCCCCCTAATACGAAGAACAATCACACCCCTGGACATTTCAAGAATAAACTCCTTATCAAGAATTATTTTTCCCACAACCAAATCTAGGAGGAAGCTTATCCCATGTCTACAGGGAGGCGAATGAAGCAGCCCACATAATTGCAACTGCTCGCACAAGATGGAATGGACGGGAGGTTTGGCTTGATTGGCCGCCAATTTATTTATTTGATCAGATTAAGCTCGACGATGTAGTAGCGAATTCTAATTAATATAACGGTTACAGGTTTCTGTAAAAAAAATTATAGATGGTGGTATTATCTCTTTTTATATCTAATTGCCTTTCCCTATGTTTCTTTTGGGAGCATATTTAAAGGCTTTTGTTCACATCTGAATATGCTATGGATTTTAGGAAGAACAAGATGCAACATGAAGACACAAAGTTACTTTAACATTTGGTCTTCAAAGTGAGCTTTCATGTATTGAGCATTTGAGATCAATTTGGTCTTCATTGCCCACTGTTTTGTCTACCTTTACTTTAACACTAAAATATTAATACTGAAGTTAACAATGAGGTACTAAAGGCTGAACTTTTAAGTATAACTTTCGCAGTTCACAAAATACTCATTAGATTTTTCTTTTATGCCTCGAGCCCTTGACTCATGTTAAGAATGCTCACTCTGAATCTTGACACTAGATCATTTTATGGTTTTTCTAAAAGCTTCTACAACGACACTCTCATGCATGGATGCAAAATGGTCACAAATTCTATAACATATTAGTTCGTGCAAAATAAGTAAGGTTAATGTTGTATTGAGGATGGTTTTCACTTCATCGTGGTACATCTTCAACATGCTACTTCATATTGGTGATTAATTTCTACTGTACCCTATATATTCTTTCACATGATATAATTTCATATCTATAACGTACAATGATGAATAAAGATGGTAACTATTGAGAAAAAATATTTGATTAAACTATATGAATGAACAATCATTTTCTTTTATGATTAAGATTGATTTTGTGTGTAATGGAAGAGAATTCTCATGTTGTCCTACACGAAATACAAAATAAATAGACACCATTTACTTTCTAAATATCACTATTAGTTGTTTATATTCGTTATTCATTTCTATATTTTTTTATCCATACCGAAAATTACATATTATAAATGACGACAACACATCAAAATATATAATAATCAAACTCTTCTGGCTAAGGGCCGGGCCCGGTGCTAGTATAGCTTAAAGGAAGATGCCACGTAAGCAATTATAAAGTGCCAAGGTTAGGGGTGTGAACTACAACAATTCGGTTCAGACTATATCAAATTCATGAGAATTATAGTTCAATAGTTTAAGACATCTTAGAACTAATATCGGGATCAACATTTTATTTCGTCTGATATGGACTGGTTTCGTCGGTCAAAATGTCAATTCAATATATTTTTCTTTCGTAGTTCTAAAACTTATAGAATCAAAGACCAAATTATATTATATTCGATTTGATATGATATGGTTCAAACTTCGATTTGGTCCAGATGATCTTCCACAACCCTCGCCAGGGTCACAATTTTACCCCAGCTGATTCAAAATTTACTTTACCTGTAGTACCTACCTGACATATAACATTGCTTTAGTTTTGGTTTGGTTGCATTAATTATTATTTTATCCCAAGTGTAAAAGAAAGAAGGTTTGGGCGAACCCAAAAAGATGACCAAAAATTAGGGGGGCAAAAACGAAAATTAGAGGAAAATTCCGGCTTTCTTACTGTACTGTGCACAAGGAAGATCTCTCCACCCTCGCCGGTTTCGAGTTGCGCCGATCGGAAGTTTTGTCAATCTCGTTTCATTTTTCTCTAGCGTTTACCATAATTCGTCGAAAATTCATCTGTCTGCTTCGTCAGGTAATTTGACTTTTGATTCCAAAGGTTTTTGTTTCCTGTCATGTATGTGTTCGAAAGATGAAGGTCAAAACCCTAGCTTTTGTTCGTCGGTCGAAAATTGGGGAAAACCTTATCGGATGAGAATTTCAAGGATGTATATGATTTTCCTTGTGTAGGTTCTGGATGATTGCGTGTTTTGGCTTGTTAATTTGCTCAACCAACTGCTGTCAGCTTAGGTTTTCGATTCTGGGATCTTTAGGGTGTCGGAAGAAGAAATTGAGTTTCAAATTGCATTGAGTTGTATTTCTCCTGCACTATCTTTTTACTGAGCTCGTCTTGTTTTTACTCCTTGAATTTTCAGCCTAAACCTAAGCATTTTCTGCGTGGTCTTGTGGAGCAGAAATGGTATCCTTCATGGTGGTTTGCTTGAAATTGGGGACAATGAAAAGATTGAACTCCAACGATTTTATTTTCTTAGAAATGCTGCTTCATCTTTAAAGCAACTCCGTCTCTTAGAATCTGTGCTCATTAAAATAAATGCAGTGGTCGTATTTATCCGGTTGTTCCTTTCTAACCTGTATTCTTATCTTGTTTAGGTTTCTGCACCCAAGGACTTTCAAGGTGCAGCTTGAAATCCTTTGAGTTGGAGATTCAAGTTGCTGTACTTATATATCTTTAGACATTGTTACGTTTCATGCCTTTGGTATGGAGATGGAGCCATTGGTATCTTTGGGCTATGGTGCGCCCCTTCATACAGAGACTTCAGTTCAGGATCAGAATCCTTGTGTTCTGACATCTACTCCGGATCCCATGGAACCACAACAGCCTGGTAGGATATGTCCATCCATTCATTTGATTCCTTGCGTTGTTGCTTTACTATTTTCAGTGATACAGCCAGCAAGCCATGTTGCAATTGCTGTAATGATTTGTTTTTTCTTTCAAATTTGCTATGCAGTGAAAAAGCAAACTAGGCAATGGGCTGCTTGGACACGTCAAGAGGAGGAAAGCTTCTTTACTGCACTGCGACAAGTTGGAAAGGTGTGTTATTGCTAACTTTTGCAGTGATTTTGATTCTTATCTGCTGGTCCTTAACCTTAATTTTCATTTGATTGTAGAACTTTGAGAAGATCACTCATCGTGTTCAGACTAAGAATAAAGATCAGGTGGAAATGCTACCAGCTTTTTATCTATCTTTTTAGTTCGGTGTGTTGTTATTTCTGTATACCATTGCTTAATATACTCCAATTTTCAGGTCCGGCATTATTACTATCGTTTGGTGAGGCGTATGAACAAGTTGCTGGGTCCTGGATTATGTCTGGATGCAAAAGATTCTAAAGATACCAATGCTGCAATGCTTCGATGGTAATATGTATAATGTTGGTTCCTTTAAATAGAAGTATGCAATCGTGCGTTCTATCTTTCCTTTTTTCCCCTTCTTTATGTAACCTTTAATTTAAATTTAGGTGGGCATTATTGGAGAAATACAGCTGCAAAGCTTCAAAACTTCATCTGAAGCCACGAAGATTCAAGATATTCTTGGAGGCCTTGGTTAGTCCATGTAGCTAGTCGACAGTTTTTGTTTCCTTGATTATGGAACACATTTTATCTGTCCTATATACTCAACCAATGACTCGCTTATTTCTTGTAGGAGAACCAACTGATAAAAGACCGAAAGAAGAATGTTAGGAAACGCCCTTTGCAGGGGGAAACTGGTTCTCCAACGGGCATCAGCACTGTTGCAAATCAGAATAAAGCATCAACTCAAGATAGTCGGGCTGTTAAGCTGGTTCTCGTAGATGGTCAAAGTATACAAAAGTTAGGATCAAGTAAAGGACCATTAAAGCGCAATGTTAATGTGGGTGTTGTCCGACATACAAATAAAGGAGGAGACTCAGGTATAATGAAACCTCCGCGGCAAAGACGAAAACCAGGTACAGTTTGTTTCTACTTTTGCATTGCTGAAACCTTTTTCTACTATTTGAGTTGTGTGCATTAAACTTCATTTAAACTTGTGAGCAGCTTTGTTTGCTCCCTTAATTCTTTCAGTGATGAATGCAAGCAATTGATCTGTGTTAAATACTTCGTAGGTGTGACCACATCAGCTGCATACCAAAAGTGGGAGAGGGCTGCAATTGCGGGGGTTTCTTTGGTTGCCGATGCTGCTGAACATTTGGAGATGACAGAAATTGATAAGGATGTGGATGATGGCCAGGGTTAGTTGGTTGTGCTTTGATACCCTGGTAGTTTGGTCCTACTTTATGAAACTTATTGAGTAATTGTTCTTTGATTTTAGTTCAAGCACAAAAGGGTCTGGAACTTGTTGATAAAGCTTTGGTCCCTCTTCCAGCTTCTTCACATCTCCAGAATGTAGACAACAACACCTACAGTAGTACTAAGCTTAAGCTTCAGTTCTTCCCAATCGATGATACTACTCGAAGAGCCATGGAATTGGTTAGTTGCACGTGGTTTCTGACTTCAAGTTATAATTTGTTTTTGTATCTGCATAACCTTTACAATTGCGTTTTGAAAATTAATTACATACGTCTCTTTTCGCAGGATAAGCGTAATCCTTACCTAGAGCTCACTCTCAGTGCCCGCAAGAAAATATCATCTGTATTGGAACATCTGAACCGGAAATGGGGCGATTCCTGTGTGGCATTGGGAGAGCTAATGCTTTTCCCCTATGCTGCTAACATAGATAACCTTTTGGGTGATCAGAGATGGACTCAACATTCTACTGTCAGTGCAGCCGATGTATATAATTCACTTGGCAGGCCACCAGTATTTCGTTTGAGGTTTGGTTCATTTTTATGTGGGCTAGAAGGGCCATCTTTATTATACGTTATAAATGCATAGTAGAATATTTATATTAATCAATTTCCCATTGTGTTTGTGTAGATATGGTTGGTTTTCTGATTCCGGAGGTGCTGCTGCACTGTTGCAAGCACATTCAAAATTAACAAATGATGAAGTTCAGAAACTTATGGATGTCCGCAAGGATCCTCTAGCCGTAGTGAATGGAAATTCTGCCAGAGAATCCCCTCCGATGGAGATACCAAGTGACATTAATGGGTATGTTTCCCAGGGGCCCAAGTGTAATTCGTCGATTCCTCCTGAAAATAACTTATTATGTTCAAGGAAGGGCACTGATGAAGCAACTAATATGAAACAAATGGAAGATGGGGTAAGTTTACTGAGCCTGTTTCCTGTTTATATTACATTTTACAGGTGGTATGCGTTGCTTAAAAATTATGAACTTGGGTTGTCTCTTTAACCATTTCTGACCTTGTAATTTGTTTGTATATTTGCTAGAATGTGCTGGGACTGACCAATAGCACCACATTATCTGCTGGAGAATGGGCTGATAGCCTCACAAACATCAGTGTTGGAGACCTCCTCTCCGATGTGCCTAACGATTGTAATACCAGCAACATTGTGCTGCCTATGGCTCAAAATGATCAATGTCTTCAGCAGATCCCCTTTAGTTGTGATTCATTCGATGCTGCTATTGCTGCCCACATATCGAAACATCAAGACAAGTTGGGGTTTCTACCCCCAGTCCAGTCACAAACGTCATCAATCTGGGATGCTGATGAAACATGTGATGCCTTCTCCTTTCAAAGGAGTCGCATTCTTTGTCAAGAAGTTCCTACAACGTCCAGTTCGTCTCCCCGTGCAGCTGGTGAACAGGTAGCTGTGGAGAAGTGGATTTTACTTTGAAAAATCCTGAATTGCTTTGAGCTGTGTATTAACTGCTGAACTTTTGTAGGAGGTGCATAATAAGGAACGACTAATCGATTACTCTGGTGATGGAGATCCCATGGACGAAGGTCCATGTGAACCAGAAGTAATGGATACCTTGGGAAAAGATTTCAGTGCACTCGCAGACATCTATTGGGTAAGCAATACTTCTCCCCCTATTTCCCAACATACTTGGCATAGCATAGTCTAGTATTTAACATGATATTGGTAAACCATGCATGCAGCCCGACTCACTGGGGCCTTTAGATCTGGACACACCGTCATGTAAATACCATAGTGAAGATATAATACTCGGCGACAGCCTTGGTGGGTTGAATCGTCTGATAGCGAGCAGCTTGGATGCTTTTCAAAGTTGTTCCTTCTTAGGGCTGGAAAAGAAAGATTCAGCATCGACATTAGAAGCACGAGACAGTAGCTCATTTTCAGATTTTAAAGTTGGTGGTGGGGTATGAAGCTCCTTTCTTTTGAGACATTACCATGCTATGAGGAAAAAGTATGACAGCAAGCATGCTGAAGATGAAATGATGATGACGAAGATGGAACTTGGTTTATATACATATAACGGGGACTGATGTTTTTGAATTAGTTGACTGGAAGAGTGTGCTGAAGGAATGATGATATATGGCCAAGATAAAGAAAAAGTGACAACTTGCTGCCCCTAGCTTCTTCTCAATCTTCTGCCTTTGTACAAATGCAAAAAGAACCGAAACTGACTTGCAATATATGCTTGCAGTGCGCAAGGTTTCTTGTACTATTACTTATGTTTTCTGTAAATTTGCCTCCCCAACCCACCAACTGTTTATGAGTAAACGTCCTAGTAGCCCGCCCCATCTGGTAGGAGAGATGTGTTTCCTTGGTGGTGCTATATCTAATCTTCATGTATTGGAGTCGGAATCGAAAAGAAAGAGAGACATCTCCACATGACCGAGTATGTTGATCTTCCTCTCATTTATATAATTTGAACAAAAATAAATGTAAGTCGTAAGAGGAATATTGTGTGATTTCTGCCATGATCAGGGCAGTCCAGAAAGTTCAAACCCCCTTTTCTCAGTTGTCAGTTCAGTTTATTTATGCAAAGTAACAGATTGAAAAGAAAGTCGCCAATGCATGGAGAAGTCATGAGGATACATGTCATGGATTCATTTTTCAAATATCTGTACAACCAAAAACAAAACACCCTAATGAAAAACAAAAGTGGGAAAGAAAAGAAAAACACTAAAGTAACAAACCTAGGCCTTTCCTAATAATTCAAAAAGTTCTTCAGCAACGGCTCAAAAAACTTGATTCACTAAAACACAACTCCTGACAATGGCCAAGTAAAACCAATGAAAGGGACTGCTACATAGTGGTGCAAGTAATAAGTATGCACAATCATGTTGAATAATGACTCAAACATTGAATTGAACAATACCCAATATCAATCTTTCAAACCACATACAAGAAAACTACATGATAGAGTTAGGGTTTCACTACACCCAAGTGAAAGGAGATGTAACATCCCATTCCGGCAAAACTCGTATTTCGATTTCTAAAAATTACGCTATTTAAATCGGGTGTTTTGATAGTATTTACGAAAATCGAAACATCCCAATCGGATAAGTATATGTTATTATATCAATTTATAAAGATATATATCAATTATTATATCTCTCTGTACACATTATATACAACGTGTTTGCTGTAGAGAGAAGGGGATAATGAAATTTAAAATGCTATTATTAAAGAGAGGGGAAACAAAGCGGTTGGGAGATTCTGTATAAATGATCCATATCCACCATTAGTCTCTGTTTGAGCCCGATCGACGGGGTCACTCGGGTTCAAGGGGTTTGGGGTGTCAGGCATGACCTTGAGGAGGTAGGCGCCCCACCTCAGTAGATGCGGGAAAAGAGAAGCAAGAAGATGTGTATAGAGAGAGAAAGTAGAGAGAAGTTAGAGTAAAGAGTAGATAGATTGTCATTTATGAGGAGAGAACTCCTATTTATACACATATGAGGGTTAGGTAGTGGTCCGGGCGCTTGCCAAGTCATAAATGTTGTGGTCGGGCGCCTCAGACCTTCTGACACTGTACATTGTACTTTTTGGCAGAGGGTGTCCCCTCATACTTTGTCTTTGCTGATGTCAGGTGCCTGGCTTTGTCCCTTGGTCTTGTCTCTTAACCTTGTCTTCTTCTTCTGATGATGTAAGTCTCTAGGGTTTTGCCCCTATGTCTTGGCTTCTCTTGGACTCTTCTTATAGACCTTCTCCAAGTATTATACTTTACCTTCATACCCTATCAATTGCCCCTTTGGCGTCGGTATGAGTATCATGGCGGCGTCAACATAAAGTGAGTGTTTCCCTAACCTTGCTTTCTCGTCTTCTCAATCAAGTGCCAGCTCTCTTTCTTTACTTAATCGGCACCAGACTCTTCCTTTCAAGCGGGTGCTTCATTCTCTTATTAATCTTCTGATCTGTTGAGCGCTTGTGCACCCGCGTGGGTGTGCTTGCTTCCAAATAAGATGTAGTAAAATGAGAAAGAAAACACATGTCTCAAGTAAAGAAGACTAGCTAAAGAAGCAATCATGCCCCTTTTATCAAGCGCCTGACGCTTGCATTCTTCCGTTCTTCATCAATTATTTCCCAATTGACCACTTTTTCATCTTAGAGGATGCGCCTACGCTCGTGTTAGAGGATTCAATCTATCTTGACAATCATATGAAATTGAAACAAACTTGTCAGTTTTCCTTTGAACACCCTGTGCCTTGCCCATTTGAAATGAGCGCCTAGCGCTCTTTTCCCATTTTCTTCTTTTTGCCAAAAGATACCACTGGTATTCAAATGCTTTCCATTCATTGTCTGTGATGCTACATTTTTCTTTCAATTACTTGTGCTCTTTTAGAAGAGTGCTTGCTTCGATTCTTTGGCTAATCACTTGTCACCCAGCTTGTCGTTAGTTGTCCTAAGACCCAAACTTAACGAGATGTCTGGCGACTCGCTCCTTTGCCGAGGTGTATGACCTTTAGTTGGACGCCTGACACCTCACTCCTTCAGTGAGGTGTCTGACCTTCAGTGGGGTGCCTGGCGCCTCACTCCTTCGCTTATGTCTTTGATAAGCATTTGTCATCCAGCTTGTCCTTTGTTGCTTTAAGACCCAAAGTCAATGAGGTGACTGGCGACTCGCTCATTTGCCAAGGTGTCTGACCTTCAGTTGGCCGTCTGGCACCTCACTCCTTCTGCGAGGTGCCTGACCTTCAGTGTCACTACTCTTCTTGTAGACCTTCTCCAAGTATTATCCGAGGTGCCTGACCTTCAGTTGGGCGTCTGACACCACACTACTTCGACGAGGTGTCTGACCTTTAGTGGGGCACCTGGTGACTCGCTCCTTTGTTGAGGTGCCTAACCTTTGATACGGCGGTTGACACCTCACTCCTTTGGTGAGGTGCCTAGCGACTCGCTCCTTTGCCTAGGTGTCTGACATTCAGTTGGGCGCCTGGCACCTCACTCCTTCAGCGAGGTGTCTGACCTTCAGTGGGGTGTCTGGCGCCTCACTCCTTCGCTTATGTCTTTGGCTAAGCATTTGTCACCCAGCTTGTAGTTTGTTGCCTTAAGACCCAAAGTCAACGAGGTGCCTGGTGACTTGCTCATTTGCCGAGGTGCCTGACCTTCAGTTGGGCGCCTGACACCACACTACTTCGACGATGTGCCTGACCTTCAGTGGGGCACCTGGTGATTCGCTCCTTTGTCGATGTGCCTGACCTTTGATATGGAGGCTGACACCTCACTCCTTTGGTGAGGTGCCTAGCGACTCGCTCCTTTGCCTAGGTGTCTGACATTCAGTTGGGCGCCTGTCACCTCACTCCTCCACCGAGGTGCCTGTCACCTCACTCCTTCAGCGAGGTGTCTAACCTTCATTGGAGCGCCTGGCACCTCACTTCTTCGGCGAGGTGCCTAACTTTCAGTGGGGCACATGGCGACTTGCTCCTTTGTCGAGGTGTCTGACATTTAGTTGGGAGCCTGACACCTCACCCCTTCAGCAAGGTGTCTAACCTTCAGTTGGGTGCCTGGAGACTCGCTCCTTTGCCGACGCTACCCCCTTGCTTCAGGTAGCTTATTTCGTGCCTAATTTTTTGCAAGCGCTACCCTCCCTTCTTCCTAGGAGTCACCCTTTATAATTTTTGAATTAGGGACTGCGCCGCCATGTGTCCTCTTCTTCTATCGGGGGAGGCGCCTCCGCGCCCTTGTCTCTAAAATTATTGGTCCTTTTCAGGCAACGCTCCTTCCATCCGCTGGGCGCCTTCGGATCTCGCGTAGGTGAGTTCTGCTTTATTTTTCCTAGGCGCTACCCTTTACAATTTTTGAACTAGGGGTGGCGCCGTCGTTCGCCTTTTCTTCAATTGGGGGAGGCGCCTCTGCCTCCGCGTTTCTAAAATTATGTATTTTCTCAAGTGTCGTTCCTCCATTCGCTGGGCGCCTTCGGATCTCGCGTAGGTGAGTTCTGCTTTGTTCTTCCTAGGCGCCACCCTTTACAATTTTTGAACTAGGGGTGGCGTCGTCGTTTGCCTCTTCTTCAATTGGGGGAGGCGCCTCTGCCTCGTTTTACTAAAATTATGTATTTTTTCTTAGGTGTCGTTCCTTCCATTCGTTGAGCGCTTCCGGAACTTGCGTAGGTAATCTCTGCTTAATCTTTCTTAGGCGCCACCCCTTGCAAAATTTTGAACTAGGGGCGGCGCCATCGTGCGCTTTTTCTTTAATTGGGGGAGGCGCCTCCCCGTCTTTGCCCGTTTTAGGTATGCTTTTGTATCCTTATCCTTTCTTAGTTGAAATATTTGTGTTCTCTTGCTAACGACGCTGTTTTGCTCAGGCGATGCTTGACGTAGTGGCGCTTTCTGACAAGAGTCTGGAAAACCGAGAGCGCGCCCACAAGAACCACATGCTGGCCTCTCAACTGAAGACTGACAAGGCAACCCTACAAGACGTCAACTCTCGCTTGGGATACGAGTTGTCGTTGGTGAAGCAGCAGTTGTCTAATGCATTGGCTGCCGGGAGCGCCTCCGCTCGCGAGGAGATGGAGAAGGAGCTAGCACTTCGATCGAAAAAGATTGAGGATTTGGAGAAGGATTTGCATGCCGTGTCTACAGCCAAAGGGCGCCAGCAGGTAAACTTTTCTTCACGTGCCCTCTTCTTCAATCGGGGGGTGGCGCCTCGTATTTTTGGCTGCCATCTTTTGCGTGGGCTAAACTTTTCTTTCCTTTCTAGGAGGAGTTCAGGAAGAAGCTAGCCAAGGAACGTGAGGATGCTGTGGATGGTCATTTGGCATCAGCGGAGTTTCGTGACTGGCAGCGGGATCTTCTAATTGGTGTGAAGAAGAGAGCTTTCATTGGTATCCGCATGAAGGTTCGGTCCGACAACCCTGACATGAAGTGGGATACGCCGGAAGTCTGGCAAGCGATGGATGATTACTTCCTGTCTCTTGGTACGGACAATGAGCCTTCCGACTCTAATCCGTTCCCACTAGATGAGGGCGACTCCTCCGCTGATGACGTCGAGGTTGAGGTTGAGGCTGGTGACGAGGAGGTGGGTGACAATGACGAAGGTGTTGTCGGTGCTAGCGCTGGTGTTGAGGTGGAAGGTAGGAATGATGTCGCTGCCACTGATGGTCAGGGTGGTGCTTCAGATGGTGGTACTTCTGTCGACTCTAACTCTTCTGATGATGCTTCGCGCAAGTCGGACTAGTATAGTTAGGGTGTTTCTTATTACTTGTTTCTTGTTTGAACAATGTTAACGGGCTGGTTGTGTTGACGCCTTTTGCTTATTTCGCCCTCGCATGTGTCCTTGGAGGGTGTTTATTTTGTTTTCGAACTTTGTTCTCGCACTTATGATGCCCCCCTTTGATTTTAGGGAATTCATGTCCTTCTATCGCTGCAACTCGTTTTTGTGTATTGGTTAGGGCGATTGTCCTAAACCAGCGTTGAAGTCTCCCCACGCGTACCCCTGAAAAGAAGGTGACGCGCTTAGGCTTCTCCTCGACGGAGGAAGCGAGCTTGAGTATCCCGTGCGTACCCTTGAAAAAGAGGTAACGCGTTTAGGCTTCTCCTCGACGGAGGAAGCGAGCTTAAGTATCCCGTGCGTACCCTTGAAAAAGAGGTAACGTGTTTAGGCTTCTCCTCGACGGAGGAAGCGGGTTTGGGTGACCCCTTCTGTCAAGGCAGGAATTTTTTGCGAGGGATGTGGACAAAATATCGCCTCTCATGGGGACTCGTAAAACGAGCGCCCGAAACTTGGATAAAAATCCACGTGTAAGCACTAGGTCTCTTCCGCTAGTCGCGGGTAAAGGCTTTGCCAAGATGAATATCTTGAGCAAGTATCGATTTCTCCTACGCGTACCCCTGAGAAGGAAGTAACGCGCTTAGGCTTCTCTTCGATGGAGGAAGCGAGTCCAGGAAGACTCCATTTGTTTCTCTATGATCACTTTCCGCAGTAGTGAATTTCCATTTCCTTTCTAGGAAGGCGGCGTCATTAGCTTCGAACGCTTCTTCTTCTGGTGAGGCGCCTACACCCTCCCGTGGGGAGTTCATGGGTGGCGCTTCGACCTCGTGCATCTTTCCTTTCAGGCTCCTTTTTATCATCTGGGGCTCCTTGGAGGTCGGGAGGCGCGTGGTCGTTTACTTTTGTCAATGTCGACAGTGTTGTCATGACTTGATCTAACTGCCCTTGCATGTTTGCCATTTGAAGCGCTTGCCTTTCTTGGAGCTTCGCTAGTTGACACCTCAGGCGCTCCGTGTCCTCTTCGCCTTCTGGTAGATCATCGTCATCGGATGGTTCCAAGCCTTGGACGGTGAGTGGTTGAGGATTGATCGCTTCTCGACCAACAATTTGCTTGAGAGGGGTCTTTGTTGGTGCCGTGCTCTTCTCTTCTCCTTTCTTTGAGATGGAGGCATCTTTCGAAGTCATGCTTGGCCCCACGGTGGGGGCCAATTGTTTGAGCCCGATCGACTGGGGGTCACTCGGGTCCAAGGGGTTTGGGGTGTCAGGCATGACCTCGAGGAGGTAGGCGCCCCACCTCAGTAGATGTGGGAAAAGAGAAGCAAGAAGACGTGTATAGAGAGAGAAAGTAGAGAGAAGTTAGAGTAAAGAGTAGATAGATTGTCATTTATGAGGAGAGAACTCCTATTTATACACATCTGAGGGTTAGGTAGTGGTCCGGCCGCCTGCCAAGTCATAAATGTTGTGGCCGGGCGCCTTAGACCTTCTGACACTGTACATTGTACTTTTTGGCAGAGGGTGTCCCCTCATACTTTGTCTTTGCTGATGTCAGGTGCCTGGCTTTGTCCCTTGGTCTTGTCTCTTAACCTTGTCTTCTTCTTCTAATGATGTAAGTCTCTAGGGTTTTGCCCCTATGTCTTAGCTTCTCTTGGACTCTTCTTATAGACCTTCTCCAAGTATTATACTTTACATTCATACCCTATCAGTCTCATTTCTATCATTTTCAAACCGAGAGCTAATAGAACGCAGAAGCAAGGGAGGTCCAGGAAACGTTTGCGAGCTTAACCCTTTGAGAAGGGTTGTCAAAAAATACGAGAGAAATGGTACGCAAACCTTCCTCATAATGTCGTCCATCAATCCCGGTGCTTGTAGTGGGTTTTGGGGCAAGAAATTTCTACGTTTACCACAGTAGAAATTAGGGAACCAGAGGATTCGAAAGCCGGATTAAGCTCAGATTTCATATACGAACTTACTGCAGCGAGGTAATTAATTTTCTAGTTCTAATCCAAGAATTTTGGCTATTATTTAGGTCGGAGTCGGAATCGCTGAATTTAGCTCCGGCCAGGGTTGATGTGTTTTTATCGAGAATTTGATTCGGAGCCTAGAAATAACATTGACGGGGATACTGCAGGGGATATTAGGGCAATCTCGGATTTTGATTCAGGGCTTGTTTGAGAAAAGTGAAGTTGTGATACGGGAGGCTAAAACCGTTGTTTAACGACCATAACTAGTGAGGGATTAGCACGACATACCGGATTTGTCGTATCACGATAATTATATTGATTCTTAGAATTGACCTAGATGAACTAGAATGGCATGATTAGGGGTGTATGGACTTTTATGCTATATGATGAACCATTGGGTGTCGTATGATATTATTGACCTGCCCTAATCGATATGGACTTTGTTTATGTTGATGATTGCAAACATGTTGCCATTTGTGGCTGAACTGTTGATATGACTTCATGATTGTTCGATAAGGTGTTTTGACATGATATGATATTGTGGTTGTATTTGGATTCACAAGTGGGGGGAAATAAACTTCCCACGGTGATATTATGATGTTTGAAGGAGGATGACTGGCACGAGGGTTTATCCCGAGGAAGTGCAATTTTACGACTCCTGGTTTACCTATATTGAGCAAATTATGGTTAGGTTAAGTACATGTACAAGTAATGAATTATGATTAAGCAAGATGAGATATGAATCATGTATAAGGATACGAAATATGAGTATTTGGTCTCACGGTCAATTACATAGTAATTAGAGCTCCCCATGCTATTACTCTGTTATGACATGATAGTCACACCTCTCTTGTGATTGCTAGATGTATGGTAGGGGTATACTTTGTTATGAACTCACGATGCAATGATTGTCTCACTCAGCCATGAGCTGGCCCTCTTTATCCTTTTTCTCTGCTTATGCCATGTGTAAGCATATCATCATCATCATCAGCAGAAGTAGATAGGTGTATAGGTGGGAGGTGAGCAAGAGTTGAAGGCAAGATGAGGTATGGTCTTCAACTATTTTGTGCTTGGACTACTACTCGGGATTTTGGCCAGTGATCCACACCTTTTTGTAAATATGTTTTGAGAATGTTTTTCAGGTGCATACTAGCTTCTGATGTAGTGTGAGATATCCACAGGTGTGGAAAGTTGATAATATGTGTATATTTGTGTAATTATGTAAGTTGTGACGATTATAGCATGTATCAGTAATGCAATTATGTAATATGAAACTGTGACTATGGCTATGAAAAGCCAATGCATATGGTTGTGAGTATATATCTTTGTCTATGAATGCATGGATTCAGATGAATTATTTTGCAGGATTAGATGCAAGAACTGTTAGCCCATTACGCGAGTAATTCATGTCGAAATTTTATTTGGGTAAATTTTGGTAATTACTGTAACACCAGTTTTAAATTCTGTTGTAATTGTATGAACAATACGATCAGGCAAAACGTAAAGGGTAGGGTGTTACAGGAGGTCTACTGCATGGTAGAAGTGGGAAGAACAAAAGGGAAAAAGGTCGAAATCATCTTTTGGGGATGCCTCCTCTCTTCTTGACCCTTGAGATGAGATATCCTGGGGAAATCTTCCCAAAATCTTCCTTGAAGCCAAACGTTAACCCTCTTCTTCCCATTGGTTCTGTTTCTCTCACTAGAATGCCGAAGAAGGTATTTTCTCACAAAAATGGGATTTCCCTCTCTCCTCCTTGGAGCTCAACTTTTAAACCCGAGAAGAGCTGAGTTCACGGCCGTGAACCATCAAACGCGTCCGTGAACTCAACGCGAGCGCCAAAACGCTCCGCATTGCTCACGTCAGTTCATGGGCAAATGCTTGTGTTCACGGTCTTAGTGACCGTGAACTAACCTTGCGTCAGTAACCTTCACATTGGCTTTGCACGCCTTGCGATTCACAGTCAAGTTCGTGAACTGGCTTTTTTTCACCTCTTTTCCCGGTTTTCGATCCTTTTCGCCAATCTTCACGGTCAAGTCTCCTTCTTCACCTCTTAGTGACCGTGAACTAACCTTGCGTCAGTAACCTTCACATTGGCTCTGTACGTCTTCCAATTCACGGTCAAGTCTCCTTCTTCACGGTCTTGCATGACCGTCAACTCCTTCAATTAGCCGTGAATTGGCTCTTTTTCACCTCTTTTCCTGATTTTCGATCCTTTTCGCCAATCTTTCGACTCCGAGGCGGGTTCCACCTGTTGGATCCTGAAAAGCACTCAAACACGAAGAACCTCGCGTAAAACCGACCTTTAATGAGCGAATTTGACACAAACATCTAAGTAAAACGGGGGCAAAACATGTGCAATTAGGCCCGAATCACTCCCCACACTTAAACGTTTGCTTGTCCGCAAGCAAACCATTTCACGCACACGATAATATTTCAACCTACACAAATGCTTTGGGGACAACTCAAAGGGCATGAAGCGGGAATTCTCGATGTTTATTGTCAATCAACACATGAACCGTTGCAAGCAATACCGACATCCACCACAAATGGCATTCAAAGCCACCAAAACGGGCAAATGAAAAGTTCTCAACTTATTCATGGATAAATGCAAGTCTCAACAAAATCACTTATCGACCACAACCAACCATGCATGGAATTCAAGTCCGTGGAACAAATGGAATGGCAACAAAGGTCCTCACCGGGGTATGATATGACATGCAAAGCAAGAATGAATCGCTCACTCTCAAGACCAGTGGGGTCGGGACCTTTTTGGTGCAAAAGATGTGCACATTTGTAACCTCTCGGCCCTATTGTCTCAATACCACGGCGGTAACCTCTAAACGCTAGAGTTGACAGGATGGTTTTCACCGCTAGCTCGTCCGGAGGTCTTAGACACGGGTTCAGATGACTGACGATTGGCTTAGACATGGGGAAAAGGATTTTGGGTGGTGGCAATCATGACGTGAGGTTCTACATCTTCAACCTAACCCCGAAGGGTCTATGGTTTCGAATAAAACCCTTCTCTTGAATCGAAGGCCACTAGCATCGGCCAAAACCCTTATCTCTCCCTTCCAACTATCACCCATCATGAACTACCTTGAAGCACTCTTCCTCGGTCAACTCTTGCTAGTTCTTTAAGGAATGGTAGTGGAGTTCTAAACAACGTGGGGGTTTCGATGGCTTGGGTGCCAAGAAACCCCTCCTAGAGCATGTACTTTGGTTTTTCGTTGCACTCTCTACTTTATTCACCCCATTTTATTACCTCTTTTTCGTTTCTCTTTTTTCTTTTTCTTTTTGAAGGGGGTATTAGAGAGTAAAAACACTTGCCACCTAAACTTTTAACGACCAATGCTCTCTTTTTGAGGAACTCACTCCAACACTACACTTCATTTTTCTCATCCCTAGCAAGGACCACACACGAACCTTCTATGTAGAACCTTTATGGAAACTCAACGGTAAGAGCTCCGGGACACACGGGTGACTCATGTTTGGACACGAAGAAAGAATTTGGGGGTCGTTCTACTAACATCTTTAAGCTCACACATTCTTTCTGCTTGACTACCCATTTCTTATTGTTTCTAGCCAGAAAATTGCATTCATGACCATAAACAGCACAGACAGGGCAAACCCTAGGCAAATTCAGATATTCTATTTCAACCTCAAAAACCAGATCATCATCAGGATAGAGACGAATCCTAGAGGGGAATCCACAATCAGCTGCAAGATCCACACACACTTTAGCGTACCCCAACTGTCCACCCACCCTTGTGGTTTTATCCATCCAGAGAGGAGGACCTACAATACTAGCAACCCATTCCAAACCATCAAGCGAGTGGTACTCCAAAGGAATCCCCCAAATATTTACCCAGATAGGAAGAGTTTCTACCTGAGGAGCTACTGGTTGAATCCCTGGTGCCCACTTCATGAGATAGAGCTGGTTCCCTTGATAGTGCCATGGCCCCGATTTGAAGACCCACTTGCTCGTAGATGCGGAAGGAAACTGAAAGACAAACAAGCGAGGCCCAAACCTGGACACACGAACAATCTCATCTCTCCCCCAAATTGCAGTAGCCCAGGTTTGTAACTGCGCCACCTTAGGCTGAGCTCCGACGAATTGCCCAATTAGACAATCCCGCCAACAGTCTTCCCCCTTCTTCTTAACCTCCCGAGGGATTTGAAATCCATCATGAACACGCTCTAGCGGACGATATTTCATCCTATTCTCCGGAGCGATGTCAAATAATTGCGCTCAAGTACAACCCCCCGAACCCTTTCCCGTCGTCGGAGCAGATTCCGACGACGAGGCCGCCATCGCGATCGCGAGAGACGATAGGCAGGGAGAGGTTAGAGAGAGAGAGAGAGAAAATAAATGGTATTTTTCACTTAGATTAGTTAAGTAACATTTTCCATATATATATTAACCTTCAAAACATATAAGAATAAATTTAATTAGTCATGCCCTCCATATAAAAATTAAAGATTCACATTTCAAAAGTTAAAATTTTGAAAACCAAAAAGTTGAAAAAACCAAATTTTTTCTTCTTTATTTTCATAAAAAAAAGAATTAAAATACGAAAAAATTCTCTTTCTTCTTTCTCCTTCCATAAATTAGAAATACTCAATTTTTTCCTCCTCTTTCTCTTCCATAAAATTGAAATAAATAAATTTCCCTCCTCTTTCTCTACCATAAAATTGAAGAATCAAATTTCTCTTTTTCTTCGTTCCTTCAATAAAAAGATAAAAACTCAAAATTTCTATCCTTATTTCTCTTCCATAATCAAAAGAACCAAACTTTTTCACTTCTTTCTCTTCTCACAAATCAAAACCACCAAAATTCTCACTTGTTTCTTTTCTCAAAAGCTCAAAGAACCAAATTTTCCTCTTCTTTCTTTTCGCAAAAAGTTGAATACACCAAAATTTCTCTCTTCTTTAAAAACATCAAATTATCAAATACATTACATTACTTTATTTATATTTATTTGATGATTTTATTGAATAGTTAAACTAACCAAAATTTTAATTTATATGTTATGTTAATATTATCCATGATTTTAATTATTAATTCTTTATTATTAATATTGACATTGTGTTGATTTTTATATTTTACATTTACTTTTTAATTTTGTTAATGAACTTAGTGTTCAAGTGACCTTCATATTTCAATTTTTGTAATTTTCATAAAATACATAATATCAAGTGAGTTTCATATGTTTTAAACTCCCTATACGAAATGAAAAAATAATTTTACCTAAGTTTAGTCGGGTACTGGTCAATCGGGTACGGGTTACTCGGGTTGTGAATTTAATCGGGTTGCGGGTCAATCGAGTTCGGGTTAATCGAGTTGCGGGTCAGTCAGGTTGCGGGTTAGTCGTGTTACGGGTCGGGCAGGTTACGAGTTGTTGACGAGCCATCAATTTGAGTCAGGTTCTATTGACACCTATAGGGGTGATTCTGTGTATGGCCCATATCCATATAACAAGGCATTCGGTGTATGGCAACCAATGACCAGTTCTAGTGTGCTAGACAAACAATACCCATTATCAAGAACAAGCATGTCATCGTAAGACGAGCCATCAAATCGACTGTTGGTTAGCACCCAACACTATAGAATCCTCCTTGATAGAAACAAAATTATGCGTCTGACATGTTGCTAGAAGAAAGATTTACCATCTTCCACGTCCAACTCGCTCATGAAACTTGCTATCCAATTCTAAAGTATCCCAGATACTCATATTCTGAATTATCCACAACCTCACTAACTAGGGCAAACATAATCGAATGACATCCCCGGCAGAAGTTTACGCTACAACATGAAATATAGATAGAGGTAGATTCCATGTTTGTCCTGGACGTGTGTTACTTAAATCTTCCAGATTTCCAGAAAATTTAACTTTTCAACTATAGAGGTCATCTTCATCCGCAGCAGCAGCAGCAGCAGCAAATGGGTCTGCCGCCGCTGCAGCAGCTCCACCGCTGGTTTCAGAGAACCTGAACTCGGATCCGAACCCTCTTGACTGCTGCAACGTCTGTGCAAACGCTTGGTACTTCCGGATATCGGCATCGCTCACACTCCTGCGAGCATACTTCATCGACTCCTCAAAGTGTGCTGCCTTGATTTCAGCAACCTCATCCTCAACCTCATCTTCCTCCATAGCTTCAGGGTTATCTCTCCTTCTCCTTTCCCTCTCAATGTCCTGGAAAAGATGCATGAATAGGAAGCCATGGGTTCAAATGTGCTACTTGGCAAGGTAGGATAATGAGGGTGGACACGGAAGAAAGTTTTTACCTTCTCAATGTTCTCCCTAATGGCATACTTGCAAGCACGCTGGCAAATTTCAGTAATATCAGCACCACTGAAGCCTTGAGTATATTTGGCAAGAGCTCTGAGGTCAACATCTTTGGAGACTGGGGATTTCCTCAAGCAGGCCTTGAAAATTTGGAGACGGGACTCCTCGTCGGGCAAGGGAATATATATCAATTGATCAAGGCGCCCAGGACGCAAGAGTGCAGGGTCTATGATATCTGGTCTGTTTGTGGCACCAATTATGAAAACAGTTTTCTTCGCAGACATGCCATCCATCTCTGTAAGAAGCTGATTCAAGACCCTGTCAGCAGCACCTCCTGCATCTCCAACGCTGCTCCCTCTCTGCACAAAACAGAACAATTCATTTGGTCATCTAAAATGTGCAACTTAAAACTCAGATGGATAAAAAAAAAAAACTTGCGGCCTTTGAATGAGTTGAACCTGGGTAGCAATGGAGTCAAGTTCATCAAAGAAGAGCACACAAGGAGCAGAACCACGAGCCTTGTCAAAAATCTCTCTAACATTGGCCTCGCTCTCGCCGAACCACATTGTAAGCAATTCAGGACCCTTCACACTAATGAAGTTTGCCTGACACTCATTGGCAATAGCTTTGGCCAGTAGGGTTTTGCCACAACCAGGAGGACCGTAGAAAAGCACACCCTTTGAGGGTGACATCCCAAACTTCTCAAATTTCTCTGGGTGCTCCACTGGATATTGAACGGTCTGTAAATGAAATTATGGACAAAACATTAGCCAAAAAAAAAAGGAGATACCAAGTAATTTTTCCGCATTCCACATTCAATCGCATTGACAGGATATAGTGGACGTCCAATACCTCTTGAAGCTCCCGCTTAACATTCTCCAGGCCTCCAATATCCTCCCAACTACAGTTAGGAACCTCTACGACCTGCTCCAGTAATTTTATATAAGAGTTCAATCAAACAAGACGGTACACAGTTAACAAGTAAAGTGATCCCAAGGATTGCAACACCCACCGTTTCACGCAGTGCAGATGGGTTGCTGGTTCCAAGTGCAGTTGCGAAGTGCTCGTTGGAAACTGCCATGGAGTTCAGTATTTCAGCATCTATAGACTCATCTTCCAAGTCAATAACGTCCATCTTCTCCCTAATGCACTGAAGAGCAGCTTCGGTGCAGAGAGCAGCCAAGTCAGCACCAACATATCCATGTGTGTCCTTTGAAATCCTTTCTAGATCAACCTGCACATTACAAGAGCTTTTAAGAACCCACGAATACAGCAATACAAATAAAAGGAGTGCACTTATAATTTACATACACGCAACTTACATCTTCAGCTAGTTTCATATTCTTAGTATGAATGCGGAGCACCTCCAGACGGCCAACCTCATCCGGGACACCAATATCAATCTCCCTATCAAATCTTCCAAACCTCCTAAGGGCTGGGTCAATGCTATTGGGACGATTAGTAGCTCCCATGACAATAACATGTGCTCGGGATTTCAGTCCATCCATCAATGTCAACAGCTGGGAGACAATCCTTCTCTCAACTTCACCATGTGTTTTCTCTCGCTTGGGAGCAATTGAATCAATCTCGTCAATGAAAATAATAGATGGTGCATTCTTCTCTGCCTCCTCAAAAGCTTTCCTCAGGTTGCTTTCACTCTCACCAGCCAATTTTGACATAATCTCTGGTCCATTGATACAGAAGAAGAAAGCACCAGTTTCATTCGCAACTGCGCGGGCAATAAGAGTCTTACCAGAACCAGGAGGTCCATACAGTAGGATACCCTTTGGTGGCTTAACACCAATTGATTTGAATAACTGTGGATGCCTCAATGGAAGCTCCACTAACTCACGAATTTGAGCCATTTGCTTCCTTACTCCACCAACATCATCATAACCAACATCATCCAATCGATTCTCATCTTCTCGTCTCACAGGCTCTCCCTCGCAGAAAATCTCTGTGTCTGGAGCAACCACACAGTACTCTGCTGGGTCCGTCTCAATAACCTTGAACTCAACACTTCTCATTCCTCCTCTCACAAGGAAAAAGTCGCCCTTGCGAACAGGGCGATATGCCTCCAAGAAATAAGCTGCGGTATTCGAAATCAGTAAATCAGCAAACAGAGTATAACTCAAGAAGATTACACAGAGTCAGACTCATGCTAAAAGATGCACGAGATCATCAATCAATAAGCAAGTTTGTTTTCACACATCCATAATAAGCGCAGAGCACAAGCTACCGATTTACAAAACAGGCTTTTCCAACTGACAACAGACACAAAATAATCTCTCATTAGCTCCACAATTTTGAGATTCCTTTTGAAAGACCAGTCTTCGGCATAACAGAACATACTGATAATGCTTCAACAAAGATCGAAAAAGAGACCAAGGAAAAGCTAATGTTCATTTTGATTGAACTGAAATGAACTAATTCGGTAAGCAAGAGAACTCCATCACTGAGTCAGAATTTGGCAGATAATCACAACTATCACACTCAAACCTCTAAAGCATATACCTTGAATGACCAAAGGACCAAGTGCTTAGTACTTACGTTTCAAATATGCATCGAAAAGATTTCCAGTGACCCCTTCGATTGAGTCATCAATGGGTAGAATGTGAACACGCTTTCCATACTTGACATCAGGGCATTGGTGAACAGACACAACATCTCCAAGTCTAACCCTGAGGTTTGACCTAACGACCTTATTCATCCTAATCTTTGGCTCGTCACAGGTCTCATCAGCAAGGGCAATGCAGATGGTATCTTTCCTCTTCTTTCCCTGGACTCCACAAATAAAAACAAGTCAGCACAGACAACCGAACATGAGTAGACTCTGAACAATGAACTCGAATCTCCACAAAACGGTAACAGAAAAGCAGCCGCTAGGTTAGATATGAGTTCCCGGCATTGACAAATAGAACAAGCAAGCTCAACTTTTAACCAGAAAGAGAAGCAAAGAAGCTTGCCCAAAAAAGTATTTACAATAACAGGACAACTTTTATAGCCCAGAACCACAATTCGACATTACCAAGGCACTTTCAGGCAGCAGGATACAACGAACAAAAAATACAAACTCATTCAGTGATCAATAATCATTAACAATCGAGTAATAAACCCGACACATCCCATACGAGATCAGCGGAACCTAGATGAGCAAGGGCCAATTTCCAACCTGTAGTTCCCAATTACCCACAAATCCTCAATTGGAAGAAGAACAAAGAAGAAACCAAGGAGCGGAAGATCAAGAGTCAGCAAACTATAACCTTGATCAAGATCGTATCACCGCGGAAAAGCTGGAGCTTCTCCATGGTGTCGGGATGGAGAGCGACGACGGAGTTGTCATCGTTGACAGCCTCGTCGACTACAAGACGGTTGGCAGCCTTCTTGCGCTCCAAAATCGCGGTACTAAAGTCCCTCTTAGTTCCCTTACTGCAAGGGGAATAACAACATCGAGAATCATTAAACCACTGAGACGAAATCAACCGGTTAACAAGCCCACACACCGAGACAAAGCAATGGCGAGCGGCGAAATTGCAGATCTGAAGCCAAAAGAGATGGGTACTTACGAATCGGAGGATTCAGCTTGGTTCGACATGGTCGAGAGAGTTGCAGATACTTGAAAAGAGACAGATTTGGTGGGGGCATAAACAAAAATTTATTTGGGAGAGGCTTGGGTGAGAAATTCGGGATCTGAACTAGTAGACTAGATGGGGCTGTTTCGGGATATTTATAGACGGGGAGTTAAAAAGCTTCGTTTCGTGTTGTTTCAAAGAAAAGATTTTTCTAATTTTTTTACTCATGATTTTTTGTATTTCTCCCCCTCTACCTCTCCGCTCTAAGAATCCTTTTCTTCTAATTATAATTTAATTTTCGGCGAGAAAAGTATAATTTACACAAATCAGAGTGTGTTGCCAATTTCAGTAATTCTGTCTGTTCTAGAATGTTCCTCGGTGGAAAGCTTTGGTATGGTATTTGAGATATATCGAATACCGTACCGAATTTATTATTTGGTATTATCAAATATCAACTTATTTTTTAGGTATTGAGATTGTGATTTATTTTGGAGTGCTATTTGGAATTCGGGATTACGAGATTGGGATCAGTATATACCGAAATACAAAGAAATACAGGGAAAAAATGATGAAATATAGCACACAACATTATCATTCCTCACTCATCGCAACTTAGAATCTCCCATCAAACTCAATTTTGACTTTCGAGTTTAAGTCACTCTCGTATCTCACCTAATCTCTTGTTATTTTCATAACACCAAAAAGCAAGCACTAGTATTAGTCGTCTCTCACAGTCTCCAATTCATTAAATTAAAGATTACCAATGACAAAAATTTGAGCTGTCACCTCTTCTCCATTCTCTTTATTCATATCCTAGCTCTAGGCAAACTCAAGACTCTTTGCTTGGTCTCTTTGCCCTAAATAAAACAATCAAATCTAATTTATATATTTAATTATTAATTGCAAAGGTAATTAATTTCGTATTCGATAATACTGATTGGGATACCGAAGTACCGATTGGGATACTGAAATATTTAAGGATTAGGATTGGCATACCAATATTATTTATGGATTGGGATTGGGATTGAAATTGGTTTTAGGGTGTAAGTAATCTTATGATCATGCATAACCTGCCACAACACTATTTATTGAAGACCTCTAACATTTTATCCTATGAATTTTAACATAATATATCTCTTCGTTTTAAGTCACAATGTAAATTTTTTGCAAAGATAAATCAAATTAATTGTGTTATTCAAAATGATACCCACTTTGATATATTTTTGGAACAAAAAAAATTGAGACATTTACTACCAGTTAAAGATGGCAATCAAACCAATAACGCGGGTATCCGACCTTCCTGACCCAGTCAACGTGAGGAATCCCTGCATTGACTGGCTATGGGGGCGGGTATGGGTGAAACCTGCAAAAGGTTTTATGGCTTATGGGTATGGGGCGGGTATGGATTTAGCCTCCCCGCCATATACCCATACCCGCCCCATCAAGAATATATCTTCACATATAAAAAATAGTACATTGATCAAATTGAAACTTATAAATGACAATGAAGGTAAATAAAGACAATATATAGTAGAAATGCAATTGAGTGGCCACCCAAATCTAAATCTAATTCCTTTACGTTAATTCTCTCTTCATTCTTTCACTTTTCCCTCTTGTTAACAAGATAGTTATGTTAGTTAAGTATTACTTAGTATATGTATCAGAGTTAGAAACTAATGATTTGAAAAATATTATGCTATATCTTATTGATTAATAGATGTTTTATGATCATATGTTTTGAACTATAGTAAGAATTATTGTACCTTTGTTGACTTAATGATATAGTAGGTCTGTTTAGCGTTATAGTTGAAAATTTACATGTAAAGTCTCAGGTATAATGATGTTGGATGTACGGGGCGGGTATTACCCATGGGTACCCGAAACCCACGGGTATAGGGATGGGTTTGCAAAAGCTTCTCTCTCATAAGGTATGGAGCGTGTACGAGTTTGAATATTTGAAAGTGGGAATGGGTATGGCTTAGGCAAACCCGCCCCCATTGCCATCCCTAGTACCAGTCTATACCATGGTGGTAATGCTTGGTAATACATAACATCATACCACGTGGTACGGAAGTGTGTCGTGGTGGTATGAACAATATCTTAGTGTAGAATGGTTGAATATAGGATAGTAGGGATATAGGAACTTGCATTTACCATATTCATTATTGTTTACCACCAGTTACCACCCATATACCATGGTGATATGAGGTGGTACATTTTGTTGAGCATGCATGTGCACAACGTGCTCATAATCGTCTCCTACCATTGGAAGAAGCTAAGGAAGTCGAAGAGGAAAGCCATGAATACTTTGGAAGAATAAGCTCTGGCATGGATATCCAACCCCTCCCTCCACTTGATTTGACAGTTGAAGAGAAGGTTGTGCGAGCTTGCGCGCACGCCATCGTCTCTCGTCATTGTAAAAAGAAGTGGAGGTCGAAAGGGAGATCAATGAAGACTATCTAGGGCAAGAAGAACTCACCCCAGAGAGCTTTCGTGGTGATAACGATTAAGAGTGTCTCATTGGCACCTCTCATAACTTTCCCCTTCCCGAAAACAACTTTGAAGACAAGGATGGGAATGGAAAGGAAGAGGTTGAAATGGAGGAAGTGATTGTTAAGGAAGTGGAATATCTTGATTGTTCACAAAGGGAGGAATCAAATTATGAAAAAAGAAGGGATGTTGAATTTGAAGTTAAAGATGCAAGTGAGGTCCAAGATGAGGACGAGGTCATGGAGGATGAAGTTTCAACAAGTTACAAGTGCTACAGAAGCTCTCCACCCGACCTCGATGCACTTTTGGAAAAGGACCCATTTGCAGCTCTTTGCCAAGCCAAGGCCAAACCAGCGTCGATCCCTCTTGGTGGACTGATGGTGGTCAATCATGATTTCCTACGTGGTATGGGGCAAAGAGAAGAATGATGAAGGAGAGGTCTCAAGGGTGGGGGCTTCAAATCACTCAAGTGCATGAGCCATCGTCAAATACTATTACGTACGCTCATGACTTGAGGCTCCACTTAAACGATGAGAGCCTCGACTTCAAGGAGGTTCTAGGATGGAATGAAGCTTATGGATCAACCGTCTAGCTTATGACGTAAAAGTAGCGTTTGTTGGGAGGAAACCCAACGTCGGTTCGTATTTCTTATCGCTATTTTTCTCTTTTTGTGCATGTGTTTGAGTCAAGTGGGAGAGTTTTGAATGATGACCGTGCCATGGTTATGTGATTGAATGTTTAAAGGAGTGGAAAATTGTCGAAACGCCCTGTTTTTGCACATGCACGGTTTCTATGCAATTATCACGATCAGAAGACAGTGACAATTGCAGCCAGGTCGTGATGATGGCAGGAAACTAGGGGTGGGCATTCGGTCTGTTCGGTTTCGACCGAACCAAAATTATGAATACCGGGTCCCGAATTCTCCCAAACCTCAAAACGAATTCAAACCGAATTATAATTCGGTTCGGTTGGTTTAATTCGGTTCGGTTTTTCACACAAAACCGAATTTGTGAAGCTACTTGTATTTTCTCACTTTTAAATTATTTTCCACCCCTAATATAAACAATAAATATCAATTATATGCATAATCAATGATAAAACCAAACTTTTCAACACATAAGTCATAAAACATTTCAAATACTTAAGTTTAAAAACAACTACAAACATAAAAATCCACCATTTGGAGCTTGCAATTATAGTATTTCGGTTTTTCGGTCGGAACTTCGGTTCGGTTGAAAGAACCCTGATTTCCGAATTATCCATATTTTCCTTCCGAATTCTGAACCGAATACCATTAATTTAGTTTCGGTTCGGGTTTACCGAACCGTTTGCCCACCCCTACAGGAAACGCTGCATTTTGCAATCTCCACGGTCAAAGAGTAATTATCAAAGGGAGATCGCCCGTGACTTTTACAGCACGTGAAGTCAGCCCAATACTCCCTGTTTTGGGACGAAATCACGGGTGACAGGTTACTATCACAGTCTGGAGACCGTGAAAATATGCCCCCACACGTGATACTGACTCTTGGGCATTATAAAGGGGGGAGTGATCTTCCCCTCTTCACGCTCAACCCTCGTTGGAATCCTCTGCAACTCTCACCGGAAAACGTCGCTCTACGTCATTTTTTGTCGTGTTGATCAACTTGCGGCAACCCAAACTTGAAACCATCCATAGACCCCCTAACCCTCTTGGTTAGGCGCCCATTCGCCGAAGTTTTGGAGAGATTTGGGATCCGATTTTTTTGGTAACACGAGTTTTTGGCGAGCTTCAGGCAAAGCTCCAGCGAGCCGCTCCGGTCAGTTTTTCGGGCGATTTTCGACTCCCTCTCCATCTCCTCACCTTCCAGGTGTGTTTCAGCCTTCTTCTTAGTTAATTTTGGAGAATTGGATTTCGGTTTCTAAGGTGGGGAGAATTGGGAATTTTTGCATGAATGTTGAAATTTGGACAGGAGTTAGTCGAATAAGGATAATTGAATGATGCATAAAGTGATATTTAAGTTAATTGAACCTTGGTGAGCAAGATTTGGCATGATTTGTTATGTGAATTGAAGAATGCCCACCAAGTGCAGTCTATGAATGAATGATTTGATTCACTTTTGTGCATGATGGTTGGTGGTCATCGAGGCATGATCTAGGTTTGAAATTGCAACCTATATGATCTATGAAACACCTAGTTTCCCGCCTCGGTGTGATTTATGAGTGTTTAAGCTTGAATGATGGCCATCCGGCCTTGTGAAAAAACCTACGGAGGCATGTTGCATATGCCAGAATTCAAAAGGTGGGGGAGCTATTTTTCTCCCCATGGTGTTTTGTTTGACAATGTTTCCATGTATGGTGCATGTTCTTTGATATTTTTGCAGGATGGATGATTGATTCGGGTCCAAATGTACACATTTTACCCCTCATTTATTATACATTATGCTTAGTATATCACCATCCCTCGACCTTGTTGGTTGCGTCGATCGCGAGACTTTTATACCTGTCTTTCAAAAACTTAACCACAAATAAGCTGAATTATATTTATTTACCCAGTTGAACTAAAGGACTATCAAGTATTCAAATTACTAGCTACACCAACTGTATTCCTAGTGTATCAGCTGGTAAAGACCTTGGGCTGACCTCTATCAGGTAACTTACGTTATCCTTAACTTAGACTACTACTATTCTACTCAAGTAAAGCCTACGGAATTGCAAGACTGGGCTTTAAGCCCAAAAGCTCAATCCCAGCGGAGGAATTAACTCGGAACAGCAGCCCAAGTAATGTATCAATCCGATCCAATCTCTAGGTGCCCTAAGCAAAACGGCAGTGTATTAAATTCAAACTAGAACTTCCCTCCCAATTACCCCTTCGATCAGAGTTAACCAGATTCTATTGAAATGAAGAACAGAGACCAAATATTAAGAGCACTGCAGCAAAAACCCAGGTAATGATGAACTCAGATAGGCCAAACCCAAGTTAAGTGAATTCCTCAACCCTGTCCAGACCCGTCGCCTTTCCAGGCGGCTTTTGAACCTAGTTCCCCTGCAATATTAAACCTGGAACAGAATGCAAGCAGAAGCACACACACAGACTAGAAAAAGAAAAGCAGAATATGAACCCAGCACACAATTTTTACGTGGTTTCCAGTATTGGGAGAATGAGGATCCCAATACTGACTACTCCACGGTCGGAGAATCACGATTGTGTGATCTCCGACAATTCACTATGATTTTGCGTTGAAGTTCGTCGTTACAAGCTATCTACCCGAGAACCCTTTGATCAATCTCAACCCGATTGATCAAACACTCTCTTCTCAAACCCGAATTGCATCCCCAGCAACTCGAAATCAGTGTTTCCCCAACACTAACCCTCAAAGCAATTCTCCCCGAACCCTTTGAGAAAACCCCCTTTCCTATCAACCTTGCTACTCTCACAAAATCCCCTTTTGTCTTAGCTAGCTTTGTTGATCTCTTGAAAGGTTACCTACTGATTCAGTCTTGCCTCTATTTATAGTCTCCACCAACTAGCCGTTGCTCTTCAATTCTCTCTTGAGATCTTCTTGAATGGTAAGTTTATATTCTTCCTTCTTTTTGTCCTGAGAACTTGCCTTAACTGCTTTTGGGACAGCCACTGATTTCTCACCTTGGTTTGAATCTTGCCTTGGCCTTCAAGTTGAATCAAGAAGTTCTGCCATTGTCAAGTTGATGCTAACATTCTCCCCCTCAGCATGACAATGGCTGACTTACTCCCCCTGAACAGAAGGTCCCAGAAGTTGTTTCACCTTGTCAAAGTTCACCCTTTGAGCTGCTCGCATAAATCAAAACCTGCACACTTAAACACACCATTGGTGCAGCCTGTCCATTCCTTATATCATGGTAGTAAACATCAAACGTAAACTAGAGCCAAATAGGAGTCCATTTTATTGAAGGAAACATAAGACACACCACCTGATACTTGACACAAATTCTCAACACTTCTACCTAGACCCTATTTTAACCAGAACTTTAATTAACCCCTTAAGCAAACTTAACACCCAAACCAGACTTAATAACCAAAACAGACTCTTTAATCAAAGAAAAAAAAAGCATTCATGGAACTCCCCCTAAGTCTAACAGTAAGATCATTCCTAGTAGGTGTACTCCGGAGATGATGCATATTCAGATGGATCGACTTCTTCATCCTCTGAAGGCACGAACAGGACCCTGTTGACTCGCTTGCTAGAGGAACTTGCCTCTTTTCCCTTCAGAACCAATTTGAAGTCACGAATCAGGTTTTTTCCTTCCTTTTCCAGCCTTATTCCTTCCTGAACGTGGTCCATACTCTGAGACTTCTTCCGCTTTGACAACCATTCGACTACTCCTTTTCCTTTGTCAAGGCGGCTGATTTCAACAGCAGTCAGCTCTGCTGCCTTGCCCTTCATCCACGCCGTCTCTTCCACTTCATTTACCTCTTCTTCAGAATCTGTTCCAGCTTGAGCAGCTTTGTCTCCCCCTTGAACTTTGGCAAGCTTTCTGGGTTCAAGCACCGAAAGCGTGCGGCGAAGAACATGCTGGGCTTGAAGGTCATCGTGGACCTCTCGGTTAATGAGTTTCCCACGCAAATCGACCCCCAAAATTGCCAGCAAGGAGGTTATCTGCGGTCCAAATGGGAGCTTTCCACTGCAGTCTTCCTCTCTATATTTAATCATGTGATTGAACATAAGAGAAGCATAGCTGATAGGACAGCTTGTCCTTACGTTGAACAGAATCCAGAGATCAGCTTCTTCAAGAGTAGTAGTCGTTTCAGCAGCGCGAGGGAGAAACATACGCGTGATGTAGAAATGCAGTGCCTTCAGATCATCCGGCAGCCGCTCAACGGAGGACATCGATGATTGGTACTGTCCGTAGTCGCTGGCTAGGTATGACATGGTGTCTATGGGATGAAACCCATAGCTGTCGAATTCTTCCGTAGTTCCAGCGGTGTAGCCGCCATGAGGAAGGTGCAGCAAGTTGGCCAGAATTTCAGCAGTGACAGTCACACTGAAATTGTAGACAGTCGTGGTGAAGTACGACGGATTACGACCAGGGCCGCACTGCATACTTGCGTAGAACATCCTCACAGCTTCAGGGCACTGATCGAGAAGTCGGTTTTGGAGAAGGGAGCTCCACCCAAGATCATTGAGATACTCATTGACTCGCAGTCTGTACCGATTGAAGGTGGTGGGAGGAATGATGAATGAAGGATGGAGAGCTCGATCTTGAAAGCTGCGGAGATACCAGGAGTAGGCCTCCGGGTTTCGGAAACCTCGATTGGTTAAAATGGCAGCAGGAGCAATATGTGCGTTGAGGAGGGGATTGTTTGGCGCCATGACGCGACAGAGGGGAGGGCTGTTGCTTTTCGATGGTGAGGCTGAGAAAGGCTAATTTTGATTTGGAGGCTGGGATGAAGATTCCTATTGCCGAGACTGGTTAATTATACTGGCTGATCAGAGGCACGAATGGAATGTTTTTAGGAAGAGGAAGTTCGAATCTGCTCGACTGGAATGAAGAAGTCAGTCGATATGATTCTGCTGGCGGAAGATTTGTCTTTCCATTTGATGATGCAAGAGAAGATGTTGAGGGAAGAAGATGGAAGGTCGAGGTTAATCACAATCCTTGAATCGAGTGAAGGAAAGTATTTGGATCTGGGAGAAAATCAGATCAGCTCATTTGAAGGAGCAGTTAAGAGGAAAGGATTCGATTCTACTGCACCCTCTATGAACTTCCGTTGATATGCAATCTAAGAAGAAGATTTTGGAAAGAAGTTGATCGAACAGAAGTGAGGGATTCGAAGGGATATTTTTTTTTGGCAGAGAATGAATATAGAGGAATCTTTACTTTCCCAGAAACGCACGCCCGAGGACAGAGTCGGAGCGGCGGCTTGGATCGGCGGAGAGGGCGAGTGGAGGGATTTGGGCTTCGGCCCGTAATTCTTGTGAGAAGCACTCGCAGAAGAAAGATGAGAGTGGGCTTAGGCCCACAAACCCTAGTGAGTGTATCTAACCCAAGGTGGAAGATCGACAAGGAGGGGATCTTGGTTTCGGTCCATCAAGTCTTGGTAGAGACTTAAATGACCAGCCCTAAGATAATTATGGATGAACCGATAGATTGAGCAAATCAGTGGAGGTATATTTTTTTTTCATTTATGTTCAAATAGAGTCATTCATTTTAGAACAGTCAACACAAGATAATTTTACCTTAATTCATTAATCTCACTAGAAAGGATTAGCCCAAGTTCTCGACGAATGGTTAGAAATTGATCGACACTTAGAGGTTTAGTGAAAATATCAGCCCATTGATTTGTCGTAGGCACAAACTCAAGCTGAATTTGACCTTCTTCAATCAATTCTCGAATGAAATGATACCTAATTTCTATGTGCTTGGTTCGAGAATGTTGTACGGGATTTTTAGCCATGTTAATTGCACTCGTATTATCACACAATACGGGCATGGACTTAATTTCTAACCCGTAGTCACAAAGTTGATGCTTCATCCAAAGGAGTTGAGTACAGCACAGGCCAGCGGCCACGTATTCAGCCTCGGCGGTGGATAGAGCAACAGAGCTTTGTTTTTTGCTAAACCAAGACATAAGAGAATTTCCGAGAAATTGACATGTCCCGAAAGTACTTTTCCGATCAACTACACATCCAGCATAGTCCGAGTCACTATAACCAATTAAATCAAGACTTGACTCACTATCATACCATAGACCTAGATTCATTGTGCCAGCTAAGTAACGAAAGATTCTCTTGACTGCAGTCAGATGACTTTCCTTAGGAGCACTTTGAAATCTAGCACATAGACACATACTGAATTGAATATCGGGTCTACTAGCAGTGAGATACATTAGTGACCCAATCATTCCTCTATAGAACTTCTCGTCAATTGACTTACCCGACTCATCTTTGTCTAGTTTGATCGAAGAAGCCATAGGTGTAGTTGCAGTTTTTAGATTCCCAAATTCAAAACGTTTTAACATATTCTGAATGTACTTGGTTTGACTAATGAAAATACCTCGAGTTGTTTGTTTAATTTGTAACCCAAAAAATATGTTAATTCTCCCATGGCGCTCATTTCAAAAGTTTACTTCATGATATTTTCAAAGTATTCACACAACTCTTTGCTAGAAGATCCAAATATAATGTCATTAACATATATTTGAACTAGTAGCATATGTTTTCCTTTATTTTTTATAAAGAGAGTTTTATCCACTGAGCCCCATTTAAAACCTTCTCCTAAAAGAAAAGAGCTAAGTTTTTCATACCAAGCTCGAGGAGCTTGTTTAAGACCATATAGTGCCTTCTTTAATTTATAGACATGGTTTGGGTACCGAAAATCTTCAAAACCGGGTGGTTGTTCAACATACACTTCCTCTTTTAAATCTCCATTTAAAAAGGCACTTTTGACATCCATTTGAAAAAGTTTGAAACCCTTAGAGCTAGCAAACACACATAACATTCTAATAGCTTCTAATCTGGCAACCGGGGCAAAGGTTTAATCGAAGTCTATACCCTCTTCTTGATTATACCCTTTAGCCACTAACCTAGCCCTGTTTCTAGTTGCTACCCCATTTTCATTAGACTTGATCTTATAAATCCACTTAGTCCCGATAATAACTCTATTAGGTGGTCTGGGTACCAACTCCCACACATTAGCTCGTTCAAACTGACCCATTTCTTCATTCATAGTAGCATTCCAGTTTTCATCATTCAAGGCATCTATCACGTTTTTAGGTTCAACCAATGACACAAAAGCAGTATGCACAATTGAATTTCTAGAGCGAGTGATCATACCTTCATTTAGCCCTCCTATCATAAGTGAAGAAGGATGACGTTTAGCAATATGTGGAGGAGGTTGCCTTACATCATGGTCTTCCTCGATCGGAGAGTTAGAGGTACTTACTGCTTTATCTTGATCTTCAGATATGATCGTTCTGTGTTCAGATTTCTCCGTGTTTGATGTCCTTGGTAGATCATAGCTCCCACCAAGTCCAAAATCATCTTCATCTATCTCATCTGAACACTCATTAACATATTCATCAAATATCACATTTATGGACTCTTCCACTTTGAGAGTCCTTTTGTTGAAAATTCTATATGCTCTGCTAGTCATGGAATAGCCTAAAAACACACATTCATCGGACTTGGCGTCAAACTTCCCAAGATGATCTTTGGTGTTTAATGCAAAGCACTTGCAACCAAAGGGATGGAAGTAACTCTGATTTGGTTTTCTTCCTCTCCAAATCTCATAAGGAGTCTTCTTAATTCCAGATATGATCAAAGCTCGATTAGTAATATAGCATGCAGTATTTATGGCTTCAGCCCAGAAGTACTTAGGCAAACCATAGTCATGTAACATTGTTCGAGCTATATCAATCAAAGTCCGATTTTTCCTTTCCACCACTCCATTTTGTTGCGGAGTTCGAGGAGCAGAAAAATTGTGACTTATTCCTAGCTTATTGCAGAAAAGTTCAAACTCTTCTGAGATAAATTCTCCACCATGATCACTTCTAATGCTAGCAACCTTAGATTGCTTTTCATTTTCCAATTTCCTAGTTAGGGACTCAAAATTTGGAAAAGCTTCACTTTTGCTAGCTAGAAACAATACCCAAGTGAAACGAGAATAGTCATCCACAATTACGAAAGCATAAGACTTACCTCCATAGCTTACCACATTGGTAGGTCCGAAGAGATCAAGGTGAAGTAGTTCAAGAGGTCTTGTTGTGGATATTACCGTCTTACTCTTGAAGCTAGACCTTGTATGTTTTCCTTTAGCACACGCATCACAAAAGAATTCCTTCTTGCTTTTTAACTTAGGTAGACCTTTAACTAGCTCAAGGTCACTTAGTTTACACAGAATTCCTATACTGACATGACCAAGCTTCCTATGCCAATCTATTTGATCATTTTTCTCTAAAGACATTAGACAGGTTACCTTAAAACTTTCTTTATCATCTAGATTTATGACATATAACTTATTTTTACGTCTACCGGTGAAAAGCACTTTCTTATCCACCAATGACTCGATGTAGCAACAATCATGTTCAAAAATTATCCTCTTATCTTTGCCACACATTTGACTAATAGAAAACAGATTATGCTTAAGACCTTTAACTAACATCACATTTTCAATGCATGGATCTGAACCAACCATTCCTCTTCCTATTATGTCTGCAGAATTATTGTCACCAAAAAATACCTTACCACCTTTACCTTCTTTGAGTGTGGTGAATAGGTCTCGATTTCCCGTCATGTGGTGTGAGCATCCACTGTCTAGTATCCATTCAGTTGCCTCCATGCTCACTTGGAAGCAAACCTGCGCCATCAGCAGTCATGCAGTTTTGGGTTTTTGTATCCAGACTTTCTTGGATACAGTTTGTTTGTGATCTTTAAGAGAACAAAATCTACTAATGTGACCGACTTGGTGACAAGTAAAACAAGTTCTATATTTTTCATTTTGTATTCTCTTTCTGCATACTCGCCTAATGTGCCCAAATTTATGACAATAAAAACATTCTATGTTTCTATATCCTTGTATTAATGTACCATTCCTCTCATGTTTTATTGATTCTCCAAAAATCTTCGACTTACCTTTACTACATGAATTTGATCCTAATTTTTTACAACATCCCTTAGTGGAATGATTTAGGTAAGATTTACCTTCCTTTTTCAGAGATTCAATCTTATTCCCTTCTAATGATACTTGAAGTTTTGCCGTGAGACTCGATTTCTCATTTTCTAAAACTTCAACTTTCTTAGCAGTTTCATCTAACTCTTCTTTTAATCTGATCACCTCCTTCTTTAGTTCGTCATATTCAATGTTTATTTTGGCATAATCAGATTTCAGTTTAGAGTATTTTACTTTAACATTTCCAAACTCTAACTGAATTTCCTTGATAGTGGATACTAATAGATCATCATCACTATAGTAATCACTGTCACTGAAATGAGTAAGGTTGGAAGATTTTACCTCGTTTGAGTTATGTCTTTCTGATGGCTCTTCAACATCAATTGCCATGTAGCTTTCTTCTCTTATTTCCTCTCCATCCTCATCTTCTTCTTCGCTACAGCTCCATGTTGCAGCCATGGCTCGTTCTTTTCTTGCTAGGGGACATTCAGCCTTGATATGCCCAGTTTTTCCACATCTAAAGCATCCGGTAGTGTTTTGAACCTTAACCGGCTGAAGTTGTTCAATCCTGCTTTTGTGGAAAGTTCTTGATTTTGATGTACCACCTTCTTTCTCAACTTCTCTATTCTTGTTGATGAAGTTTCCTCTTCGTTTTTCTCTTCTCACTCGAAGTAGTCTACTAATTTGTTTGCTTAGTAGAGCCAATTCTTCATCCTCCATATCATCGAGATCTTCTGTGTGTTCATTGTATGTGGTAGCTTTGAAGGCTATCCCCTTTTTCCCTTTATCATTATTTCCCTTGTTGAGCTTGTCTTCATGAGTTGCTAATGACCCGATGAGTTCATCTATAGCTAACTTCTCTAGGTCTTTAGCTTCCTCTATTGCAGTTACCTTTGGAGTCCATTGCTCTAGAAGACTCCATAAGATTTTTCTAACAAGATCTCCACTTTCATATGATTTCCGAAGATTCTCCAGACTGTTCACAAAGTTTGTGAAACGCTCGTACATTTGCCGGATCGTTTCTCCTTCTTCCATTTTGAACATCTCGAATTGCTGTTTTAAGGAATTAATTCGAGATGTTTTGACTTGTGAGGTACCTTCATAAGTAACCTAGCGTTTATCCCAAATTTCCTTAGCAGTCTTGCAACCGGCAACTTTGTGATATTCTTCTGGACCGAGTGCACAATACATGAGATTAGTTGCCTTGCAGTTTTGTTGAAATTTCTCAAAGTCCTCGTCTGTCCATTTTTCTTGATCCTCCTTGAGCTCATACGGGCCCTTGATGACTCTAGCCTAGAGTTTTGGATCTGTAGATCCAACAAATAATTCCATGCGATTTTTCCAATATCCATAATTAACTCCTTCAAATCTGGGAGGCCGATTTTGAGAGAATCCGCCAGCCAAATAGAGTGGAGCATTATTCTTGGAACCCGACGCCATTTTGATTAGTAGCGGAGGTCGTTGAACCTTGTTCTACGGTGACCGTGCTCTGATACCACGTGTTGGTTGCATCGAGCGCGAGACTTTTATACCTGTCTTTCAAAAACTTAACCACACATAAGCTGAATTATATTTATTTACACAGTTGAACTAAAGGACTATCAAGTATTCAAATTACTAGCTACACCAACTGTATTCCTAGTGTATCAGCTGGTAAAGACCTTGGGCTGACCTCTATCAGGTAACTTATGTTATCCTTAACTTAGACTACTACTATTCTACTCAAGTAAAGCCTGCGGAATTGCAAGACTGGGCTTTAAGCCCAAAAGCTCAATCCCAGCGGAGGAATTAACTCGGAACAGCAGCCCAAGTAATGTATCAATCCGATCCAATCTCTAGGTGCCCTAAGCAAAACGGCAGTGTATTAAATTCAAACTAGAACTTCCCTCCCAATTACCCCTTCGATCAGAGTTAACCAGATTCTATTGAAATGAAGAACAGAGACCAAATATTAAGAGCACTACAGCAAAAACCCAGGTAATGATGAACTCAGATAGGCCAAACCCAAGTTAAGTGAATTCCTCAACCCTGTCCAGACCCGTTGCCTTTCCAGGCGGCTTTTGAACCGAGTTCACCTTCAATATTAAACCTGGAACAGAATGCAAGCAGATGCACACACACAGACTAGAAAAAGAAAAGCAGAATATGAACCCAGCACACGATTTTTATGTGGTTTCCAGTATTGGGAGAATGAGGATCCCAATACTGACTACTCCACGGTCGGAGAATCACGATTGTGTGATCTCCGACGATTCACTATGATTTTGCGTTGAAGTTCGTTGTTACAAGCTATCTACCCGAGAACCCTTTGATCAATCTCAACCCGATTGATCAAACACTCTCTTCTCAAACCCGAATTGCTTCCCCAGCAACTCGAAACCAGTGTTTCCCCAACACTAACCCTCAAAGCAATTCTCCCCGAACCCTTTGAGAAAACCCCCTTTCCTATCAACCTTGCTACTCTCACAAAATCCCCTTTTGTCTTAGCTAGCTTTGTTGATCTCTTGAAAGGTTACCTACTGATTCAGTCTTGCCTCTATTTATAGTCTCCACCAACTAGCCGTTGCTCTTCAATTCTCTCTTGAGATCTTCTTGAATGGTAAGTTTATATTCTTCCTTCTTTTTGTCCTGAGAACTTGCATTAACTGCTTTTGGGACAGCCACTGATTTCTCACCTTGGTTTGAATCTTGCCTTGGCCTTCAAGTTGAATCAAGAAGTTCTGCCATTGTCAAGTTGATGCTAACAGACCTATTTTACGCTAGGTTTGGTTTGTTTTGTTACATTTCAAGTCCTAATATGTGTGGGAAGCTCGAGGACGAGTTTCGGGTTGATTGGAGGTCGAAAAGCACAAAAAAGTGAAAAAAGCCCGAAGTGTCTACACCGCTATCGATTCACCCTTGTGTTTGGAAGCTCCATTCATACCATTTGAGCTTAACTGAGGTTCCACATGAGTGATATGTGTATGGTTTTTCTAAGAATGAAAAATTGAGTGTTGGAGGTAGTTTTTCAAAGCGAGCATTGTTCCTTAAGTTGAAAAATCTGGCATGTGTATATAGCTCTCTATAGCCCTCAAAGAAAAGAGAAAAGAAAAGAAAAGAAAAGAAAGAAAACAGAAATAAATCATTAAAAGGGCAAAGAAGAAAAGAGAGTGGCCACCAAAAAAATAATAAATGTGGGACATGCTCTTAGAACTGTTTCTTAGCATGCAAGCGATAGGAACACTTACATGATTGTTTACCTCCTAACTCTTGTGCTTAGAAATTGAATAGCAAATGTAGAAAGAAAAATTGATGTGAGTGGGTTGGTGATTGGTGTGTTTTGGAAGTGTGGGAAGTGTGGTTTTTGGCCGTTGTTAGTGGTCATTGTTTGTTGAGGAAGGTTCTAGATCGAAGCTAATGAACCTTGTACTTTGGTTCTAGGTTGAAGTTGTGGAACCTCATGAAATACGTGCCACCACCCAAAAAGCCTTTTCTGTTTTCTCCATGTCCTAGACCCTATCCAGTCATTTGAACCCGTGTCTAAGACCTCCAGACAAGCTAGCAACGACACCCTTTTTGTGAGCTCTAGCGTTTAGAGGCTACCATCATGGTAAAGGGACGTTAAGATTGAGCGTGAGTATGCACATCTTTGCATCAAATGGTACTGAACCCCTTGGTTGAGAGTGAGTGATTCATTCATCATGTTTTGTTCATTTCTTATACCCTAGTGAGGACCTAGGTTGCTCGATTGTTGTTCCTATGATGTGATCTTCATGCATGAGTGACTGTGATTGGTGAGTCGTCGAGGCATGTTGTGTGTTGGTTGATGAATAATGTGAGAATTCTTCATTTGCACAATCTTAATACAGTTGAATATCGTTTGTGGTGGTTGCCATGATTACTTTGTTTTTGTTCATAGGTCAGTGTCAAATAACCATTGTGATTCATTCGTTTTGTGCCCTATTACATTCCCCAAAAATTTTGTTGAAAAAGAAGTTGCAATCTTACCTTGTTTTGTACTTGGTTTGCTTGGGGACAAGCAAACGTTCAAGTGTGGGGGAGTGATTTGGGTATAAATGTACACATTTTACCCCTCATTTCTTATCCGTTATGCTTAGTACGTAGATCACCATATCGTGACAATTGCCCCGTGACCGTGAACTGGCCGGGTTCTAGAGCGCTTCCAGAGGTTACTGACGCTAAGTTGTGAACTTCAGCTCCAGACCGTGAAGTGTTGTAGTGAAACGGCGCGAATTGGTTCGAGTTCACGGTCCATGCTTTGAGTTCACGGCTGTGAATTCAGACCCTGAACAACCTACGATCTGGGTATAAAAGGCAGCAGTAGAAGGAAGAAAGGGGGAGCTAGTTTTTGGGAGAGGAAATAGTTTCTTTCTCTAGGGTTTCAACCCAAAACACCAAAGGGGAGTTCTAGAGAGAGAGGGAGAGTGCTTGAGTGATCTTGGAGCTTAATTGGAAGCTTGGATTGATCTTGAAGACAAGGATTCAAGCCTAGAAGAAGAAGAAGATCTTGGGCTCCAATTTGTAATTTCTCTCTTTCTCTCTAGAAACTCACCCTCTTCTCTTGGTTTAAGAACCCTAGGTCTAGATTTGGGTTTAATGTTGATTTATGTGACACATTCCATGTTTGATTGATGATATTACTTAATTGATGGATGTTTTCACGAATGACACGAGTTGGGTTTCCATTTTCATGCATTGAGCTTCTGACCTAGGAGGGAGAAAATCCCCTTAGAGCCCATTATTGGCGTCTACGGGTCACTCCTCACCCTATATCGTCCGGGTAATCCCCGAGGGAGTCGATTCTATCAATCTCCTACGATATAGGGTTGCCTTCGATTGAATAGAGCCTACCACATTCATCGATTTGCCATTCCGGGGTGATTCCCGAGGGAGTCTATATCCTAACGATAGAGTAATTGAGTCAAGCTTTTGACCTAGGAGGGAAACAACTCCTTACCCCACATAGTCCGGGCAATCCCCGAGGGATTCGATTGGATCGATCTCCTAATGGTAGGATAGTGGGTCGATCGAACTAGTAGGATACTCAACATCGATCCAAAGGTCGAAAATAGGGGGATTTAACCCAAGAGAGCTCCAAACCTTGTGAATAGCTAGGTTAGTGGATAGTCTAGTTTAGTTAGCTTAGTTTTCCTAATCACTACTCTAGGTTGGCTAGATCACGAACCCTAAACCTGAAGTAGGGTAAGCCTAGATCCTTGTGGTACGATAAATACTTATTGATGGCTCGCCTTATGCTGTACCCGGTCGCCGGTTATACTTGGCTGTCGATCGAGATGTTTTAGTTAGAACGAGTCAAGTTTTTGGCGCCGTTGCAGGGGAGCCATTCTAGTTTATTTGAAAAAGGGTTAGGCCGTTAATTTAGCCGTTTTGTTTCCGTTTTGTGTTTTGTTTACCCACTCATCGTCTTGAAGGGTGGTTTGTGTTTGTTTGATTTTGTTTTTGTGTTTTTGAGTTTGTAGGTTGAATCATTGATTTGGGCATACTTGTACACTTTTTATCCCCGATTCTCTTTGACGTTTGTTGCAATTGAACTCCAAAATGGTTGGTTTTACGCGAGGTTGCTTGTGTTTCAATGTGTTTCACATCCTAACAGGTAAAAGCAAAGCAGGAGTCGAAATTTGGAAGAAAAGGAGCAAAGACCGGGCAAAGAGGTGGAGACAACCAATGTTCACGACCTGATGTTGGAGTTCACGATCTCACAGGGCCGTGAAATAGAGCCAAAACCCGTGAACCAAGGAGCATCCAAAGAGAGTTTGTAGGTTACTGTTTCCCAGGCTGTTCACAGTCGCTAAGATAGTGAAGAGAGAGCCCTCTTTAACCTAAGATAGTGTAGAGCGAGCCCTCTTTAACCTAAGAGGCTCTATTAGATCGAGATGGGTTTCCTTGGGCATTTTATGCCTCCTATTCTAGGTTAGTTAAAGGGAAATCCTCCTATTTTGCAATAGCACTTAGGGTTTGGTTGTTGGTGGCCGTCTGAAATCCAATTCGAGGGGGAAGCCCAACCATTCCTTAGTTGATAGGTTGAGAGGGTCAAATTAGTGGCTTGGATAGTATCCCATTCCTCAACCTAGAGGCTAAGAGGGTAGCTTTGACTGCTTGTTAGACTTCCCTGCGGTTTATGACCCCCTAACTACACACATTCATTCGATTCTTCAAGTCGTAATTGTTAGCTAGGGGGAGCAACACCCGGGTGAAGAATTCTCAACTAGTGTTAAATCCATTTTATATTTGCAAAGCAAATTATTTTTAGACCTCTGTTTTCACCAAAACTAATCCGCTAGATAATGTTTCAAACAGTCGAACTAGCGGTACATGGACCGGCCCGGGTCGATATTTAAACATACTTGCCTATATTGCACCCATCTAAGGTTTATACTTGGACCTTAGGTGGGATTTTATTGTGATAGTCAGAGCGAGTTAAGTTTTTGGCGCCATTGCCGGGGACCTCGGTTCGTTATCGTGAAAAGTTTGTTTGGTGTTAATCCAGCTTTTAATTTTTGTTTTTGATAAGTTGTGAAGTGTTTGCTCATGCTAGACGCGATGTGGTCTTTAAGTATGTGTAGTGAGGTGCAAGACCCGGAGCAATCCGGCGCCTTTAACACCATTGGATGAGGACATCAACCGGACTCTCCAACTTCTAGCTCGAGAGAGGGAGAAAGCGGAGGCAAGAAGGAGAAGTGAAGAAAGGGGACAACAAGTTGGTCCCGAAATTGAAGGAATTGAAGGAGAAGTTGAAGTTGAGATGGGGAGAAATAAACACCGAGGGGCTAACCCGCTGCCAAACCCAATTGGGGAAGCGGGAGCTGAGGAAGAGCCAAGGACTATAGGCTATTACATGGCTCTACGGGCGGCGGATATCCAATATCCCATCTTACATCCACCCGTGGTCGCCAATAACTTTGAGATCAAGCCCTCTCGTGAAAATGATTCAACAAAATGCCTACTCCCCCGATGAGTAAGTGAGCTTCATTGCCATTGCTAGATGGAACAACCTTATAGCAACACCTACAACCCCGGGTGGCGCAATCATCTAAACTTCGCTTGGTCTTCCCCTACCAATCCAAGACCTCCAGGTATCCAAGGTCCAACGAGAAACTATCAACCTCGGCCAACATTCATCCAAAAAAGGCCTCAATTCCAAATTTCGAACTTCCAAAAACCATACCAACCACAAGGCGGTCAAGGTTTTCAACAACAACAACAAGTCGACAAGTTCTCTAAACTTGAAGACCTTATGACCACCTTTGTGAGTACAAGCTCTCAGAAGTTTGAGAAGATTGAGCAATTCATGGATGTGGCAACGTCCAAGTTTACCTCGATTGAGGCGGGACTCCTAAGCCATCAAGCAAGTCTCCAAAACTTGGAAGTGCAAATTAGCAATCTTTCCGGGATCCTCACCAAGAGACCAAAGGGACCCCTACCCTCTCAAACCATTGTCAACCCCAAGGATCAAGCCGGGTGCAATGCAATTTTCTTGAGGAGCGGGAAGGTGACCCCTGAGGACGTTGCCAAAGAAGTGAATGAGAAGGAAGACCCTCTACCCTAGGGTGATGAAGAAGAAACATTGAGAGAAAAGAGAGGAGTGGCGAGGAAAGCATTGCCGACGCCACCACCTGTGGCTGAGTACACGCCACCCACAACTTTTCCCACGAGGGTGCACAAGGAAAGATTGGAAGCGGAATGTGGAGGTTTCATGGAGACACTCCGAAAGGTCCACCTCAACATTCCCTTCCTTGAAGCGATGGCCCACATGCCAAGGTATTCGAGATACCTTAAGGGGTGTCTCTATAAGAAGCCGAAGTTTGAAGACCTCGCCAATTTCACTCTAGGCGAGGAGTGCTCAGCCTTCATCCTCAACAGGTTGCCCAAGAAGCAACCCGATCCATGTAGTTTCACTATACCTCTTTGCATCGGTTCTCATCACATAGAAAATTCCTTGCGGACTTAGGGGCGAGCATAAATGTGACGCCATATAAGCTTTTTAAGAGGCTAGACATAGGTGAACTAAAGACTACGAGGCTTAGTGTCACATTCGCCGATTGCTCTGTCATTAGTCCTAGGGGCATAGTGGAGGATGTGCTAGTACGAGTGGGAAAATTCTGTTATCCGACGGATTTTGTGATTCTGGATATAAGTGAGGATTCTGAGATGCCAATCATACTAGGACACCATTTCCTTGCCACCGCCAAGGCATTAATTGATGTAAATGAGGGAACTTGGATTCTGAGGGATGTTGAGGAGAGAGTTACTCTTGGAATTGAACCTAAGCCTAGGAGTGAGGATGTGAAGGAAGTGGAACCGGGTGATGTGAATGCAAGTGGAGGAGAGCCTTGCAAGGTGAACCCCACTATTACTGTTGTTCCTTGTGATGATGTGAAGTAGGAAAGCAAAGAGAGCATCTCGCCCAAAGAAGGAAGGAAAAGAGCTTGGAGGAACGGGTTAAGTCATGCTAATGCCCGGTGGAAGGAAAAGGGCAAAGCGAAAGTCATCGGCCAAGAAGGCTAGCCCATGGAGAGTAAGTTGAGAGGCGACATGCCTCGCCCCGAGATCATGGCGGATCCACTCTCGGCTGCATCACGTTCAAAAGCATGATAGATCCGCAACGTCAAGCTAGTGATGTTAACTTAGCGCTTGTTGGGAGGCAACCCAACGTAGGTTTGTTTTCTTTTCCTTATTTTCGTTTTTGTGTGTCGAGTGAAGAGTTCAAGTGGTCGAGTGTTATCCCCATGCCAAGTTTTTGTGATTGTGTTGTTTCAAGCTGTGCCGTGATTGATAGTAGGCACGATGGAATAGGTCGAGTAAAATTTTTCAGAAGTGCCCTGTTTTCACTGATGTTCACGGACGAATTGCCCTGTTCATGGTCTTATAAGACCGTGAAAAGGCAAGTGCGTATGTGAACCAGGGTGCTTCCACGTGTGTCGAATGCATCAACTGACCTGAGTTCACGGACGGATTGCAATGTTCAAGGTCTTAACGACCGTGAACTGGCAAACGCTCCCGTGAACTACAGGGTCTACCTATAAAAAGGCCGTGAATGGTCATCTTCACTTCACGACCTAAGAATTTTCAAAATCTTTCCGGAAAACTGCGAAAATCCGATGGTTTTTGCTCTTTCCCCCATTTTTGGCGAGCCAATCCCAAAACCAAGCATAGACCCCATTCTTCCCTCATCAAAAGCGGCCTTCACTGAGATTTTGGGAAGATTTGGGCTATCTTTTTTCCGGCGAAGTCGCCGCCGGCGAGAGTCCGACGAGCTTCTGATGAACCTTCGGTGACCCTTCTCCGGTCTATTTTTCGGCCAATTTTCACCTTTTTCGCCCTCACCTCACTTCCCCTTACACCCCACTTGAGTCTCCAGGTTGGTTTTCATCTCTACCTTATTTAATTTGGGAGAATCGGATTAGGTAGTGAAGTGAGGAGAATTTTAGTGAGTTGAATGTTGAACTTAGAATTAGGGCGAGGAATTAGGTGAGTTATGATGATTGAATGGTTGAATGATTTTGCTTAAGCTTAGTTGAGCCTTGGTGGGTGACACGCTAAAACACAACACCAAACTACGACCAAGTGTAATCGCAGTCCGGAAATGCAGTAACAGGCAAGCTCTAATGTCAACCCGGGGTCTAGATCTACTGCCTACTCCGTGAATATCTATTATCTAGCCAACTAAGTCAAGTGATTGTTGATTTAAGTAAAAGCAGTAAGAAAGCAAGAAATGATTCGGTTTTCTAAAGCAAAGGAAGAGTCACTCGGGAATGAGTCCCCCTAGCTCCTTAGTTAGGTCTCAATTGTAATTACCCTGGGTTGATTTACTGTTGATTAAACTGCGGAAGATCCGACAGTAGCTTGGAATCTCTTAAGCTGACCAAGCCCTCTCAGGCAGGCTAACCGGCAGGCGACTAGCCTTCACCAGGATAGACTGCTGAGGCAATAAGCACAGAACTCCACTACTGGAATTGGGTTCTAGTACAAAGCAGTAGATTGATTAACTCTCGTATAACCAATCTACCACTACCGAATGATGAAGCTCTAACAACCTAATCAGATTCTATCTATCTCAGGTTGCAGCAGAAATCAAGAAAAGATGATCAGACTTCAATTGATTCAATGAATCATGCATCATTCGATTAAAACCAAACAGTATAACAATCCCAAGTCATTACAATCAAGATCCCTAACACATGGAACTAGGGTTCTTCATACCCAAGTGAGAGAAAGTTCTACTCCATAGAGAGAGAGAGAGAGGGAAACAGAATACAAAGCAGTCATACTCATAACAATGGGAAGAATCTGCTCTGGGATGATGATCTTCACTCCAAGGGTGATTTCCAAGCTTGATTGATGAAACCCAGCTCCAAAACCACTCTTAGGGGGTATTCTTCGCACTTTCTCTCTCTAGGGCTCTATTTTTGCTCCAAAAAGTCGATTCCCTCTCCTTTGGCTCGAATTTGGGTTAAAACCCAGAAATTCCCGACCTCACGGCCAGGCCACACAACCGTGTGACTTTCCCAGTTGCCCGTGTGAGTGTGCAAAATGCGGTGTTTCGATTAAGTGGCTTCGGGTTCGCTACACGGCAAAAACGACACGGTCGTGTGGATTTCCTGGCTGCCCGTGTCGAAATCACTGATCCTTCACACGGCCACAAAGGGTCCCCTACACGGCCAGTGTGGCTTTCCCGTGCAATTTGGTGCCACACAGCCAGGTCACACGGCCGTGTGGGTTTTTAGGCGTGCCCGTGTGGCTTGCTCAGCCTCTCGCCAAACGTCCAATCTTCGTCCAATCGACCCCGAACTCGTTCCCAAACCTTCATTCACGTACTAGGACCTGAAATATCACAAACAAGAACAACCTAGCGTGAAATTGGCCTAAAACACGAGAAATAAGACTAAAACGGTATAAGAATGGTGGACAAAAACATGTGTATATATCAAGTCATCAAATTCCCCCACACTTAACCGTTTGCTTGTCCCCAAGCAAACCAAGTCAGATACAAGGTAAGATCACATATTTCAATCATACCAACATTGGGGACAAATCATAGAGGCACAAAACATGCGAATCGTGCTGGCTTTCAAACATCATCACATGAACAACTTCAACAACAACCTGGACAACCACAACAGAGGACATTCTAGTGCAGTAAAATCGTGTAAAGGAAGAGTCTCCTTCTGTTCATTAACCAACATAGACTTGACTCAACCACTCACTCAAGACAGTCAACTCATGCACAAAACTCAATATATCAGAATTTAGACCGAGCAATCTAGGTCCTCACCGGGTTAAAGAGTATAGTTAATATGAGAAAATGAATCGCTCACTCTCGACCAGTGGGGTCAGGACAATTTGATGCAAAAAATACGCATGCTTATTCTCTCAATCCCTAACGTCTCTTCACCATGAAGGCAGCCTCTAAATGTCAGAGTTCACATATGGGGTGTCACCACTAACTAATCCGGAGGTCTTAGACACAAGTTCAGATGACTGGCTAGGGTCTTGGACATGGGAAGAAGGCATTTTAGGTGGCGGCAGTATTCATAGCACAAGGTTCCACAATTCCAAACCCAACACAATCACAGTCAATCAAACCACTTACTTTCTTTCTCCCATTCTGCATTACTCACATTCTTTAGAGCACAATAGCGAAGGAGGTCACATAAATGTTAGTATTTCCAAGCCATACTGCTAAGAAACACTACTTAATGGGCATTATTCAGATTTTTGGTGGTGGCTCTCTTTTGCTTTCATTCTTTTTTTTTTCATTTCTTGAGAGAACCACCACCTATGCACATTTTTCAAACACATGCCCAACTTTTTAAGAACTACCTCCAACCCTCACATTATATTTAGTAGAAACAGCAGAGAACATGTAAAAACCACTCTGTGGAACCTTCTAAGAGATGCAAAAGGGTGATTTTCCATTGTAGACCGAAAGAAAGGATAACACACGGCTCAAAGGGCTGACTAGGGGACACATCAGGACAGTCAATTTGGTCGTGGGCTATTCCTAGGCCTCCATCATCTTAGCTAATGACAACGTGAATGCTACACATTATGGAAGAGGTAACTATCGCACAAGAAAGAAACGAGCAGGCTCAAATCTCACATGGCTACCTATATGCTCTATCTCTCATTCTGATTCCCTGAACTAGATGGATAAACTACTGTCAAGAACAAGTGATCAATCCAAGTCACAGTTGGTAAGCAAACAGTTGAAAATCTGAACCCCTACACAATTCTACTGCACGTCTCAGTCATCATTATAGGCTGTCTTAGTCACTATCCAGTTGTCATGCATCAATTCCAAAAGCCAATCGATTCATCAATTAAACACAGTGCCAATATGATCAAACAAACAGCAGTACTTGGAGCCCTCAAATCTTTAGATTTGGACAGCGGACTAGGTTCCAAGCACACAAACTCACCCATCAGTCAGAGATAGATAAACACCCCCCCACACACTTAAACACGACATTGCCCTCAATGGAGATGAGGGAAAAAGAAGGGGAACGATGTTACCAGGATGAATGGACTGCCAAGGGACGGGAAATGGGACCAGTTAGCATGGCTAGAGTCATCAAAACACATTGGGTGATAGAAACCATAGTTCCAAGTGGACAAACCGAAAAAACAAACGAAAGAAAAAGAAACCTTGGTGGGGTTGCCTCCCCACAAGCGCTTCTTTACCGTCTTTTAGCTGAACGCCAGTAGGGTGGATGCTCAGAGAGGTGAAGGAACAGGTGCCTCCAAGAGCGGATCCACATCTCTCTTGAGGTACAACTTCAGATGGTGGCCATGCACACGACGGGTGTGACCACCAGCACTCGTCAAAACACATTGGGTGATAGAAACCATAGTTCCAAGTGGACAAACCGAAAAAACAAACGAAAGAAAAACAAACCTTGGTGGGGTTGCCTCCCCACAAGCGCTTCTTTATCGTCTTTTAGCTGGACGCCAGCAGGGTGGATGCTCAGAGAGGTGAAGGAACAGGTGCCTCCAAGAGCGGATCCACATCTCTCTTGAGGTACAGCTTCAGATGGTGGCCATGCACACGACGGGTGTGACCACCAGCACTCGTCAACTCGACCTGGCCATCCGGCATGATGCAAGCGAGTGAATACTCGGATGGCCAAGGTGGTCGAGGGTTAGGAGGCGGGACCAGCTCATAGTGGTCTCCGGTTTTCTTGTGAGCATGCTTAGCTACCTGCAGCTTCGGTCGCCACTCCTCCTTGATCTTGTCTTTTGGTAACGGAGTGGATGGGAGTGGCGGCGAAGATATGTGAGAGGGATCCTGCCAAATGGGAAGCACAGAAGGATACACGACAGACTCGTGCTCCTGGTGAGAAACAGCATGTAGAGGCGATGAAGCAGGGAGAGTATTAGCAATGGAAAAGGTTATTCGCTCCTCGCCATCCCTCAAGACTAAGGTCCCATCATGTACATCTATGAGAGCCTTGGTGGTGGCCAGGAAAGGCCTTCCAAGTATAAGGGGCACTTCTGTGTCCTCATTGATGTCCAAGACAACAAAATTCAGAGGATAAAAGAATCTGCCAACCTTAACCAGAAGGTCTTCCACTATGCCCCTAGGGTGAACTATAGATCGGTCAGCTAATTGAAGACTCATCCTAGTTGCACGGGGTTCACCTAGGCCCAGTTTCTTGAACAATTTATATGGCATGACATTGATACTAGCACCTAGATCCGCCAAGGACCTCTCTACATGCAATTTACCTATAGAGCATGGGATAGTAAAACGACCTGGGTCCTTCTGCTTCGGAGGAAGCTTGTTCTGCAGAATGGCCGAGCACTCCTCGCTGAGTCCACTGTGGCCAGCTCACTCAGCTTCTGCTTCTTTGAGAGGAGATCTTTCAGGAACTTCGCATACTTAGGCATTCGAGATAGTGCCTCCAGGAAGGGCACTTGGACATTCAGCTTCCTAAGCATGGACATGAAGTTCCCGAACTCTGCCTCTAGCCTGTCTTTGTGCAACCGAGTAGGGAAAAGGGAGTTGAGGGATATACTCCTTCACTACTGGTTGCGGTTTAGGCGCAGGCACCTCAACCTCCTTCTCTGCTTCTTCTTCAACAGCTAGAGATGCCGAGGCAGGTCTCCCTCCCGCTTGTCTGGCCAGGACAGGTGGGTCTGCAGTCACTTTGCCGCTCCTTGTTGTGATGGCATTACAGTGGGCATTCGGGACCTTCGGATTAGGAATGGTATGACCTGGCAAGGTACTTGGAGCCCTCTACGCCACTGCTTGAGCCACACTCCCCAGCTGGGTTTGGATATCCTGCAAGACAGCCTGTGTGTTCCTCTGGCCAGCTTCAAGAGCCAGGAATTTACCCGAGGCCTTTTCCATGAACTGCTCTATAGTATTGAATTTCTGAGCACTGGAACTGGCAAGAGAACCCACCAAGTCCCGCAGTTCAGCTATCGGATCATTCTGCACTGGGGTTGCAAGGGCTGCACCTGCTGCTGGAAGGGTCGTGGCTGTGGTTGAGCAGCATGCCCCTGCATGGGTTGGTATAGAGGTTGTTGCTGTTGCTGGAATTTCCCCTGTCTGGGCTGATATGGCGGCCTCTGGAATCCTGGCGGTCCTTGGGAGGCTGGTGGTCTAGGATTGGCCCAGCCCATGAGAAGTTGGGATGCTGGTGCCACCCCTCGTTATACGTGTTACAGTAGGGGTCATCGCGCCTAGCGTTGTTGATGAAGTTCACCTGCTCTTGGGGTGTAGTTGACTCCCTCATCGCCTGACAATCCTCCATAGTGTGATGGGTGCTCTCGCACCACTGGCAATGCATCGCCTGCTGCTATCCTGTACCCGCAATCATCCCAGAGCGATCGATGGCTAAAACCAGCTTCGATACCACCTGCACCAAATCAGATGACTGGGTGGCATAGTATCCACACCCCGCCCTGGTGCTCGTCTCGATCTCCTCGCAGTTCCCCAATCATAGCCCTGCTCTGCCATCTCTTCAAAAAGTTGATTCAGCTGTGGCAGTATTTTGTTGAGCATATTCCCGCCACATACTGAGTCAATCAGCTGCTTGTCTTCCGGGAAGAGGGCATGGTAGAATGTGCCCACCTTGAAGGCGTCGGTAAAACCATGGTTGGGACACTTGAGGAAGAGACTGGTGTATCTCTCCCAAGCATCCCGGATGGTCTCATCTTCATCCTGAGCAAAGTGGGTAATTTGCTTCTGCAGGTCCGCCGTCTTGGACAGGGGATGGTACCGAGTGAGGAACTTGTCCGCCAGGTTGGCGAACGTGGTGATCGAGCCTGGAGGTCGAGTGCCTAGCCACTCCTTGGCCTGCCCCTCTAGAGTAAATGGGAAGTACCTCAGCTGGATGGCATCGGCTGGGACCCCATTTATCTTGATTCCATCGATGAGCTCGTGGAATCGCCTTAGGTGTGATCGGGGGCACTCCCCCTCCTTGCCTCGGAACACCACCGAACCGCACAGCATGGTGATGACAGAGGTGCTCACCTCAAAGTTATTCGCTGGCACATGAGGGTGCTGAATGGGCGACCTCATGTCCGCGACTCTGGCGGTCCAGTAGTATCCCATGGTCTTCTCCTCAGGAAAGACCACATCATTGTTCTGTGGGTCACCCATCTCTTCTTCGTAGGCAATTTGCAGCTATGTTAGGGCCTCCTCCGCAGCCAGTCGCGCCTTTAGAGCCCGCTTGAAGTTCCTACAGGTCCGTTCAAGCTCCTGGTCTAATGGTAGTAAATCTCCCGACTGGCTACGGGTCATGCAGTACCTGCACACAATCAGCAAAAGCAACCCGTGAAGGCACACAGGTGGAAGAGAGAACAAACTTTCACGTTTCCCCAATAACCTAGAGGGTCCCCGACAATGGCGCCAAAAACTTGACAGCTAAAACACAACACCAAACTGCGACCAAGTGTAATTGCAGTCCGGAAATGCAGTAACAGGCAAGCTCTAATGTCAACCCGGGGTCTAGATCTACTGCCTACTCCGTGAATATCTATTATCTAGCCAACTAAGTCAAGTGATTGTTGATTTAAGTAAAAGTAGTAAGAAAGCAGGAAATGATTCGATTTTCTAAAGCAAAGGAAGAGTCACTCGGGAATGAGTTCCCCTAGATCCTTAGTTAGGTCCCAATTGTAATTACCCTGGGTTGATTTACTATTGATTAAACTGCGGAAGATCCGACAGTAGCTTGGAATCTCTTAAGCTGACCAAGCCCTCTCAGGCAGGCTAACCAGCAGGCGACTAGCCTTCACCGAGATAGACTGCTGAGGCGATAAGCACAAAACTCCACTACTGGAATTGGGTTCCAGTACAAAGCAGTAGATTCATTAGCTCTCGTATAACCAATCTACCACTACCGAATGATGAAGCTCTAACAACCTAATCAGATTCTATCTATCTCAGGTTGCAGCAGAAATCAAGAAAAGATGATCAGACTTCAATTGATTCAATGAATCATGCATCATTCGATTAAAACCAAACAGTATAACAATCCCAAGTCATTACAATCAAGATCCCTAACACATGGAACTAGGGTTCTTCATACCCAAGTGAGAGGAAGTTCTACTCCATAGAGAGAGAGAGAGAGGGAAACAGAATACAAAGCAGTCATACTCATAACAATGGGAAGAATTTGCTCTGGAATGATGATCTTCACTCCAAGGGTGATTTCCAAGCTTGATTGATGAAACCCAGCTCCAAAACCACTCTTAGGGGGTATTCTTCGCACTTTCTCTCTCTAGGGCTCTGTTTTTGCTCCAAAAATTCGATTCCCTCTCCTTTGGCTTGAATTGGGTTAAAACCCAGAAATTCCCGACCACACGGCCAAGCCACACGACCGTGTGACTTTCCCGGCTGCCCGTGTGAGTGTGCAAAATGCGGCGTTTCGATTAAGTGGCTTCGGGTTCGCTACACGGCCAAAATCATACGGCCGTGTGGATTTCCAGGCTGCCCGTGTGGAAATCACCAAGCATTCACACGCCCACAAAGGGTCCCCTACACGTCCAGTGTGGCTTTCCCGTGCAATTTGGTGCCACACGGCCAGGTCACACGGCCGTGTGGGTTTTTAGGCGTGCCCGTGTGGCTTGCTCAGCCTCTCGCCAAACGTCCAATCTTCATCCAATCGACCCCGAACTCGTTCCCAAACCTTCATTCACGTACTAGGACCTGAAATATCACAAACAAGAACTACCTAGCGTGAAATTGGCCTAAAACACGAGAAATAAGACTCAAACGGTATAAGAATGGTCGACAAAAACATGTGTATATATCAAGTCATCAGTGGGCATCTTTTGATTCGAATTTCTTTTATTTGTAGAATTTGCCACCAAGTGCTATTTTATGAATAAACGTGAAGTATTTATGCTTGAGTGGTGGATGGTAGCCACCGTGGTATGGCTGGTGTTCGAATTTTCTGTGGATGAACCGTGAAATACCCACAACCATGCCACGGTGTGTTTGAGCTTAAGTGTTTGAAAAGCATTGATCCATAGCGGAAATATAAGTGTGGAGGGAATTTCTTTTTCCTCCCAATGAGCTGAGATTGATGATTAGTTCCAAGTATGGTGCATCCGTGCATGCATGTCGATTTTGTAGGAAAGTCGGCATGAACCACTCGTACCTTTTGGCACAGAGAGGGAACCCCAAAACGGCAAGGAGATGCGATTTTGGGCGAGCACTAACTCCGGAGAACACTGGAAACTCGACTTCACTCAATTTGATGGTCTGCACTATGGAGACATCATGAGGGAGGCTTTGACGCACCCACAATGGCGCCGACTCCTAGAAATGGAAGATGACATTTATGGGGACTTGTGTGTCGAGTTTTTCAGTACCTTCACCATCCTTACGAGCAAAAGCACGCTCGGCGATCGGCGGCGCAAGGTGACTTTCCACTTGGGAGGCAAGCTACACACCCTATCATTTGACGAGTTTGGCCATTCAATGGGAGTTTACGACGGGAATGAGGACAAGTGGGAAGAGGACGCCATCAGATTCTGTGACATGAATGCAACATATCGAAGGGTTTGCCTCCCGGAGCACCTACAAACACCGTTTCGATCGACCCTCACATTGGCATCTACACTCAAGCCACAGTGGTGCATCATCAACGCACTCCTAGTTTGTTCCCTCTACCCGAGCTATAACAATCTAAACAAGATAACTGAGAGGATCTTGCTGGCGTTTGCTTCCATGGTCGACCCGTCTAGCAATCTTCATCTTGGTTCTGTCTAGGCCACCTCTTTTTCCAGAGTCATAGGGGGAAACCGATGATATATAAGATAAATGGGGCCCTACATTACCCTTCTTGCTCATCACTTAAATGTTAGTCTGGCGGTTGTTCATATGAGGGGGGCTCCACAGGGTTCGAAGAGGGCACTTTGCGTTGCGTGCGTATGCTGTGGTCATTTGGACCATTCCGATTCATTGATGGACTGCCTTTTCCTCCTGAGGTCCCACCCCCAGAGCAGCCACCTGCTTGAGCTCCCGACCGCCGCCGGCGTCCCGTGCTTCAGCGCCGTGCACCACCACCACCAGCTGCATCATCATCCTCCGGGGTCGGACCCTCCACAGCTAGTGATCCCCTCGTCCAAAGGATGGATCGCCTTGAGACCCACGTCATGGGAGTGACTTCCCGACTCGACCGGCAGATCGACCTACTTGAGCAGATGGCTCGTCGCCAGGGAATCCTCCCAGATGAGGATGAAGGACCTTCGACTCGAGAGAGGTAGCCGTCGAGGGAGATATGTGGCAGAGCCGATTCCTTTCGTCCCACTACTCCACTTGGAACTCTGAACTCTTTTGTTTTATATTTCTTTCTTTTAATTTGTGTGTGTGATCATAAAATACTACTATCGTATTGTGATATGTAATAACTTGGCTTCAAGCGAGTCGTGTTGTGTTTTTGTATGTGTGTTTTTTATCTTCTCCTTGAAGCTTCAATCTCCTACCTCGGAAACAATTCCAACTTTCACTCACCAAGCAAAGCGGTAAAATCGTTCTACCCCTATCTTACGCCATTGAGGGCAATGTCGAACTTAAGTGTGGGGACGGGGGTAGTTTATTATTATGCTTGTGTGAGTGTGATTGATGCTTAGAGCCCTGATGTATGCCCAAATTTGAAAAATTTGAGGGCTCCAAGCAATGTTCGCATGATCAAAGTAGTTGGTTTGTAGGAGAATCTCGTGTTTATTGGCATTGACCTTGAATTGTTGCATGTGATCATGTGTGTCGAATGATGATGACTGAGAGGTAACATCTCTACTACAAGCATATCAACTTCTACATTTTCATGATCATAGTGGCACTTTTGGTGATTTGTTTTGAATTTCGTGGCTATTAACATTGATGTATGTGAACAACCTATGATATGGCTGAGATATGAATTAGGATTGTGGAAATGTTCAGTTATCATGTGTTTGCGGACTAATGGATGTTTTTGGATTGATTACTCATTTATTACCATTGTCTATGTGATAGACCGTGATTGCACATGTTTTCTCCCCTATTCTTGAGCCGTTTGAGGTGTTGATTCTCGTATTTTAGGCCGATTTCACGCTAGGTTGTGCTTGTTTGTGATATTTCAGGTCCTAGTAAGTGAATGAAGGTTTAAGAGCGCGTTCGGGGTCGATTGGACGAAGATCGGGCGCGAGGCAAGCCGCTGAGGAAGCCACACGGGCACACACAAACCCCACACGGCCGTGCAAGTGACCAATGTGGCCGTGTGGGATTGTGCGAGCCTTCACACGGGCACAAATAAATTCCACACGGCCGTGTGAAGGAGCAATGTGGCCGTGTGGAATTCTGCGAGAGCAAACACGGGCAGGGCTGAATTTCCACACGGCCGTGTGACTCTGGCCGTGTGGGAAGCCTGAAGTTCGACTTATCGAGACGCAGCGTTTTGGAAGCCACACGGTCAAATGGGTATGCCACACTGTCGTGTGGCCTGCCCGTGTGATCGGGATTTTCAGGTTTTTACCCAATTTCGGGCCACAAGTGAGAGAATCGATTTTTTGGAGCAAAATCAGAGTTTTAGAGAGAGAAAGAGCGAAGAACAAACCCTAGGAGCTATTTGGAGTGGATTTCTCACCATTGAAGCCCAGATTGCATCCCAGGAGTCAAGATTGACATCCCAGAGCAGATTTTCCCCATCTTTATGAGTATGACTACTCTGATTTCTGTTTTCCTCTCTCTCTCTATGGAGTAGAACCTTTCTCTCACTTGGGTATGAAGAACCCTAGTTCCATGTGTTAGGGATTTGATTGTAATGACTTGGGATGATTATACTGTTTGGTTTTAATCTAATGATGCATGATTCATTGAATTGATTGAAGTCTGATCAGCTTTTCTTGATTTCTGCTGCAACCTGAGATAGATAGAATCTGATTAGGTTGTTAGAGCTACATCATTCGGTAGTAGGAAATTGGCTATACGAGAGTTAGTCAGTTTACTGCTTTGTACTGGAATCCAATTCCAGTAGTGGAGTTCTGTGTTCATAGCCTCAGCTTTCTATCCTGGTGAAGACTAGTCGTCTGCCGGGTAGTTAGACTGAGAGGGCTTGGTCAGCTTAAGAGATTCCAAGCTACTGTCGGATCTTCCGCAGTTTAATCAACAGTAAATCAAGCCAGGGTAATTACAATTGAACCTAACTAAGGAGCTAGGGGGACTCATTTCCCGAGTGACTCTTCCCTGCTTTAGAAAACCGAACCATTTCCTGCTTTTTACTGCTTTTACTTTAAACAACAATCACTCGACTTAGTTGGCTAGATAATAGATAATCACGGAGTAGGCAGTAGATCTAGACCCCGGGTTGATAATAGAACTTGCCTGTTACTGCATTCCCGGACTGCGATTACACTTGGTCGCAGTTTGGTGTTGTGTTTTGGCGTGTCAAGTTTTTGGCGCCGTTGCCGGGGAACCCTCTAGGTTATTGGGGAAACGTGAGAATTTGTTACTCTAGCTTTTTCTTTACTGCATTGTTTTCTCTTCCACCTGTGTGCCTTCACGGATTGCTTTTGCTGGTTGTGTGCAGGTAGTGCATGACCCGTAGCCAGTAAGGAGAACTACTACCATTAGACCAGGAGCTTGAACGGACCTGCAGGAACTTCAAGCGGGCTCTAAAGGCGCGACTGGCTGCGGAGGAGGCGCTAGCACAGCTGCAGATCACTGACGAAGAGGAGATGGCTGATCCACAGAACCATGATGTGATCAATCCAGAGGAGCAAACCATGGGATCCTACTGGACCGCCAGAGCCGCGGACATGAGGTCACCCATTCAACTCTCTCATGTCCCAGCCAACAATTTTGAGGTGAGTACCTCAGTAATCACCATGCAGCGCGGTTCAGTGGTGTCTTGTGGCAAGGAGGGTGAGTGACCCCGATCGCATCTGAGGCGATTCCACGAGCTGATTGATGGAATCAAGATAAATGGGGTCCCAGCAGATGCCATCCAGCTGAGGTACTTCCCATTTACTCTGGAGGGGCAGGCACAGGAGTGGCTAGACACTCGACCTCCGGGCTCTATCACCACGTTCGCCAACCTGGCGGACAAGTTCCTCACCCGCTACCATCCTCCATCCAAGACGGCTGACCTGCAGAAGCAAATTACCCATTTTGCTCAGGATGAGGATGAGACCATCAGGGATGCTTGCGAGAGATACACCAGTCTCTTCCTCAGGTGTCCCAATCATGGCTTCAATGATGCTTTCAAGGTGGGCACCTTCTATCACGCCCTCTTCCCGGAGGACAAGCAGCTGATTGACTCGGTTTGTGGCGAGACGAGCACCAGGACGGGGTGTGCATGCTGTGGGCACCCAGTCATCTGATTTGGTGCAAGTGGTAACGAAGCTGGTTTCAGCTATCGATCGCTCTGGATTGATTGCAGGTACAGGACAGCCACAGGCGATGCACTGCCAGTGGTGTGAGAGCTCCCATCACACCGTAGAGGACTGTCAGGCGATGAGGGAATCGTCTACTCCCCAGGAGCAGGTGGACTTCATCAGTAATGCCAGGTGCTTCGACCCCTACAACAACACTTATAACGAGGGGTGGCGCCAGCATCCTAACTTTTCTTGGGCTGGGGCAAATCCCAGACCACCAGCTCCCCAGGGACCACCCGGTTTCTAGAGGCCTCCTCACCAGCCCAGACAAGGGCAATTTCAGCAGCTGCAACAGCCTCTCTACCCGCCCAGACAGGGGCCTGTTCCACCTCAGTCACAGGTGCGACCATTTCATCAGACAAGGGTAACACCTGCAGCCTTAGTACAGGTTGACCCGATGGCGGAATTGAGAGATTTGGTGGGTTCTCTGGCCACCTCCAGTGCAAACAAGTTCAATAACATCGAGCAGTTCATGGAGAAAGCTTCAGGTAAATTCTTGGAGCTAGAAGCTGGTAAGAGAAACACACAGGCTGTGCTGTGGGATATACAGGCTCAGCTTGGGAGTGTTGCTCAGGCTGTAGCTCAGAGGACTCCTGGTACCTTGCCTGGTCAGACCATCCCTCACCCGCAGGACCCGAATGCCAACTGCAGTGCCATCACAACAAGGAGTGGCAAGGTGACTGCCGATCCACTTGTTCGGGCAGAGGAGAGAGAGACCCCTGCTTCAGCACTTCCAGCTAATCAGGAAGAAATGGAGAAGGAGGTTGAGGTGCCTGCTCCTAAACCGCAACCAGTGGTGAAGGAGTATGTACCACAGCTTCCCTTTCCTACTCGGTTGCACAAGGACCGACTGGAGACTGAGTTTGCCAAATTCATGGCAATGCTGAAGCAGGTAAACATAAGCATGCCCTTCGTGGAGGCATTATCGAAGATGCCCAAGTATGCCAAGTTCATGAAGGATCTCTTCACCAACAAGAGGAAGCTTGGGGAGCTGTCAACGGTGATGCTCAACGAGGAGTGTTCTGCCATCCTGCAGAACAAACTACCAGAGAAGCGAAAAGACCCAGGGAGTTTCACTATCCCTTGCATGATTGGTAGTTTGCATGTAGGGAAGTCCTTGGCGGATTTAGGCGCTAGCATAAATTTCATGCCATATAAACTGTTTAAAAAGCTAGGTCTAGGTGAACCCAGTGATACTAGGATGAGCATTCAACTTGCTGATAGATCCATTGTGCATCCTAGGGGTATAGCAGAGGACTTGATAGTCGCAGTAGGGCCATTTTCATATCTTGTTGATTTTGTGATTTTGGACATAAATGAGGATGTTGATGTGCCATTGATACTGGGTAGACCTTTTCTCGCCACCGCCAAGGCACTCATTGATGTGAATGATGGAAAACTGATTTTGCGAGCCGGGGGTGAACAAATCACCTTTTCTGTTTCTGATAATATGAAACACCCCCAGCTCCATGATGATTTAGACTACTGTGATGTTGTTGCTGATTTTGAAACCGCACTCGCCATCACGAGTGCGGGTACTGATGATTTCCTTGAGCGTTGTCTTTTGCTAGGGGAACATGCATCACAGGATGTGCAGCTGAAGGAGCATCTTGCGGAGCTGGACGAGGCTGCGATCGAGGGGCGAGAGATACCATTCAAGCCGATCCCTATCTCTCCCCGGATCACTACATCATTGGAGGAGCCACCAGAGTTGGAGCTTAAACCCCTCCCCTCCCACCTGGATTATGCATTTCTCCGGGAGGGGAATAAGCTCCCGGTCATTATTAGCTCGGATCTGACACCCGAGCAGAAAAGCAGGCTGGTGGCTCTGTTGCAGAAGTATGCCCGGGCCATGGTATGGAAGATCACAGACATCAGAGTCATTAGCCCATCCTTCTGCTCCCACAGAATTCTGATGGAGGATGAGGTTAAGCCAGTCAGGTAGCCACAACGAAGATTGTCTCCTAACTTGGAGGCAGTGGTCCGGGCAGAGATTGTGAAGTTCATGGATGTAGGGATCATCTTTGCTATATCTGATAGCAAGTGGGTCAGTCCCACTCAGGTGGTCCCGAAGAAAGGCGGGATGACTGTGGTCCCGAATGAGAAGAAGGAGTTGATCCCGATGCGGACCGTGACCGGCTGGAGAGTCTGCATCGACTACCGGCGCCTGAACGACGCCACCAGGAAAGATCATTTTCCCCTACCTTTCATTGATCAGATGCTGGAGAGGTTGGCTGGCCATGAGTTTTATTGCTTCATGGATGGCATGTCTGGTTACTTCCAGATTCCTATTGCACCGGAGGATCAGGCGAAGACCACATTCACTTGCCCCTTCGGTACCTTTGCTTACCGGAGGATTCCATTTGGGCTGTGTAATGCACCGACGACCTTCCAGAGATGCATGCTAGCGATTTTCGACCGACTGGTTGGAGAGATCATGGAAGTCTTCATGGATGATTTCTCGGTATATGGAGACTCCTTCACCCACTGTCTCCATAACCTGGAACTCGTTCTGAAGAGGTGCGAGGAGACTAATCTGGCACTCAGCTGGGAGAAGTGCCATTTTATGGTTCGTGAGGGCATTGTGCTCGGGCACAAGATCTCCAAGCAGGGGATTGAGGTGGATCGTGCGAAGATTGAGACGATCAGTCAGCTACCTCCTCCTGTTTCTGTGAAGGGGATTCACAGCGTTCTGGGTCATGCAGGCTTCTACCTGCGCTTCATCAAAGATTTCTCGAAGATTGCCCTGCCTCTGACCAAGCTGCTAGAGAAGGATGCACCAGTTCAGTTCACTCCTGAGTGCACAGCAGCATTCGAGACTTTGAAGGAGAAGCTCACCCACGCTCCCATCATGGTGACTCCTGATTGGTCTCTACCCTTTGAGCTGATGTGCGATGCGAGTGACTATGCAGTCGGAGCTGTTCTGGGTCAGAGACGCGGGAAGCACTTCTAGCCCATCTACTACACGTCGAAGACCTTGAACGATGCACAGGAGAATTACACCACCACAGAGAAGGAGCTCCTCAGTGTGGTGTATGCATTTGACAAGTTCCGGCCATATCTGGTGCTCTCCCATGTGGTGGTCTACACAGATCACTCGGCGATTCGCTACTTGATGAGCAAGGCTGATGCAAAGCCTCGGCTCATCCGCTGGATCCTGCTTCTGCAGGAATTCGACTTAGAGATCCGGGACAAGAAGGAAGCCGAGAATGTTGCTGCAGATCATCTTTCACGGTTGGAAGCCCCTCCGGTGGACAACTTCGAGGAAGAGATCGATGACTCCTTCCCGGATGAGCGATTGCTAGCGATGACACTGGTGGACAGCGTGGCCCCTTGGTATTCTGACTTTGCCAATTATCTGGTGGGCAAGCAGTTACCCAATGGGATGGCCACTCATGTGAAGCACAAGTTCTTCTCCGTTCTGAAGCACTACTTCTGGGAGGATCTTTACCTCTTCAGAATCGGAGCAGATGGCGTGATTCGGTGCTGTGTCATGGAGCACGAGATGGGAGACATCCTGTCTCAATGCCACGAGGGACCTACTGGAGGTCACCATGGAGGAAACCGCACGACGCGGAAGGTTCTATAGTCGGGCTTCTATTGGCCCTCGCTTTTCAAGGATGCAGACACCTTCGCACGACAGTGCGACCGCTGCCAAAGGCCAGGTAACATTTCTTCCCGGGATGAGATGCCCTAACATATCTCTGTTATTTGTGAAATTTTTGATGTTTGGGGTATCGATTTCATGGGCCCATTCCCTCCATCTTTTGGAAATCTGTACATATTGGTTGCAGTGGACTACATCTCGAGGTGGGCAGAAGCTCAAGCCATGCCCACCAATGATGCAAGACGGGTCTGCTCATTTCTGAAGCAGCTGTTCTCCCGGTTCGGGACACCTCGCGCCATCATTAGTGATAGAGGAACCCATTTTCAAGGGCAATTCACCGAACTCCTCTCTCGCTATGGCGTTAAGCATCAGGTGTCGGTGGCCTACCATCCCTAGTCCAATGGGCAGGCCGAGCTGACGAACCGGGAGCTAAAACGAATAATTGAAAAGACTTCCTATAAAAATCCGATTGGCACTTCTCCCTATAGGCTTGTCTATGGGAAGGCGTGCCATTTGCCGGTAGATCTAGGGCACAAGGCCTTCTGGGCCATTAAGCTGCTAAACCTGGATTTGAGTGTTGCAGGTACAGAACGGAAGTTACAGCTGCTGGAGTTGGAGGAGTGGCGTTACCACGCCTACGAGAACACCCTGCTCTACAAAGAGCGCACCAAGCGTCTCCACGACGCGCGGTTGAGGGGCCCGAAGGAGTTTCAGGTAGGTGATCGTGTTCTGCTCTTCAATGCACGCCTGAAACTCTTTCCGGGCAAGCTCCGTTCGAGGTGGTCGGGACCCTTCACGGTCACCCAAGTTTTCCCGCACGGTGCGGTGGAGATCAGCAGCTCAAACCGAGCCATTCAAGGTGAATGGCCACCTCCTAAAGTTGTATTTGGGAGGTGTTGTCGAGCGTGCAGAGCTGCTGATCAAGCTCGAGGACCCTTAGTTCCTCTACTGGCGTCCAGCTAAAAGACGGTAAAGAAGCGCTTGAGGGGAGGCAACCCCACCGAGGTTTGCATTTTCTTACTTTTTTCCTTTTGATTTTTGTGTTTTTTGAGTCTTGAGGTGTTGGTCCAGAGTCGAATGTCGTTTTTGAGTGAAAACAGGTTGAATTCGGGGCTCCAGCAGTTCACACGGCCAAGCCTGGACCTCACACGGCCGTGTGGATTTGACCCCTTGGCCGTGTGAGCTCTCGGCAAATTCCACACGGCCAGGTGTGCTTTTCACACGGCCGTGTGGCTTGCCTCGGCCAGGCCCTGTGGCCGACACGGGCATCTCTTTTGCTCACACGACCGTGTGGTTTTTACCCCTTGGCCGTGTGAGCTATCGGCAAATTCCACACGGCCAGGTGCGCTTTTCACACGGCCGTGTGGAAATCCTCGGCCTGCCCGTGTCGGCCGACATGGGCACGTGTGCACCTCATACGGCCGTGTCAGCCTGCCTGTGTGGCCGAGCCACGGGTTATACATTCGGCCGACACGGCCGAGTGGTCAGAAAATTCAAAACCACTCGCCCGAATCCTCTCCCCCTCGCCGGAAAACCGCGACTTTTCACCCTCCTTGTCGATTTTCGACCATTTTTGGTCGGTTTTTCACAAATCCAACACCACACCCATCCTTTCCTCCCCATAATCGGCCTATCCCTCGATTTTGAGGTGATTTGGCTTGATTTTGAGTCGCCGGAGGCGATTTCCGACGAGACTCCGGTGAGGCTACGACGAGCACCTCCGGGCACTTTTTCGGCTTTCCGTCGCTTCCATCGCCTTCCCCTCATCATCCCCTACACCTCTACTTGAGCCTCCAGGTTTGATTTTGCCCTTAACTATGTTAATTGTGGAGAAATGGGTGTTAGGGTGCATGTTTAGAGAACCTCATTGAATCTTGTGATTTTTGTGCAATTGATTGAGGGGAATGCAGATGGCGTGATTCGGTTGGTGGGGTTTGGAATTTTTGGGTTTTTCTCTAGGGTTCCGACCCTAAACCCCAAAGGGGGATTCTAGAGAAGGAGATCTAGCGGGTTCTTGGAGCTAGCTTGGAGGAGTCATCCACCATTGAAGCTTGGAGGTAATTTGTGCTTTGTATTATAATCTCTCTCCTCCCTATGAAATAAACCCCTTCTCTTAGGTTGATGAACCCTAGGTTTAGATTTTGGTATATTGTTGATTTATGTGGCAGATTTTATATTTGATTGATGAATTAATTTAGTTGATGGATAGTTTTCATGAATTGCATGAGTTTGCCTTCCACTTCATGTCAATTGAGCTTGTGACCTAGGAGGGAGTTAATCCCTCTATAGACTTATTCAGGCCTAATTGTACACTTTTTATCCTCGTTTCTCTTTGACGCTTGTGGCAATTGAGCTCCAAAAGGGGTGGTTTTATGCTAGGTTTCTTGTGTTTCAGTGTGTTTCAGAGTCTAACAGGTGAAACCAACCCCGGAGTCCAAAGTTGGAAGAAAAGGAGCGAAGACCGGGCAAAGAGGGGGGATCAGCCTGTGTTCACGGTCCGTGATTGGAGTTCACGGTTGCCAGGACCTTGAACTAGAAGCACAAACCGTGAACCAAGAAGCGTCCAGAGGGGGTTCTGAGGTTACTGACGCGAAGGCTGTTCACGGTCGCCAAGACTGTGAATTGCAACTACAAACCGTGAACCCAAGAAGTGAAGCGGTGCGTTTTGATCAAGCTCACTGTGTTCACGAACGCGTTTCGATGTTCACGGCCCCGAACTTAGGTCGTGAACTGGGCACGATCTTAGTATAAAGAGCTAGATGAAAGGAAGAAGAAAGTGAGAGACCTAGTGTGAGAAACTTCTTCTTCTTCATATTTTTAGAGTGAGAAAGTGACGAACCAAAGAAGATAAGAAGCTAGGGTTTCATCTCAAAGCAAGGATTTGGGAATTCCTCCACCAAAGGAGGATCTTTTCAGCACAAGGAGCAAGGCTAGCATCCTTTTGATGGTTTTCCTTCTTCTCTCTCGTGTTTTCCCTTCTCCTCGCATGGAGTAGTCCCTTCTTTCACTTAGGTGTTTGTAAACCCTAGCTACAATTATGTGAATTCTTGTATGAATTGAATAATTTGTGTGTGGTTGTGTTTAATGTGAATGTGGAGGTATTATTCATCAATGATTGTTTTGTGTGAAAGCCTATCAATCCAATTGCCATTCTAACCTAGGTAGAGAGAAACCCCCCTTCCTATCTTTGAAAGAGGCTTGAATGCTGGGTTTTTTGGGCAATTCATTGTCTCCTAGTTATGTTAACGCAGGGCAAACCTCCTATTTCATATTAGCACTTAGGGTTTGGTTGTGGGTGGTCGTCCGTACTCCCATTCGAGGATGAAGTCTAACCAATCCTTAGTCAATAGGTTGAGAGAGTCACATTAGTGGCTTGGATAATATCCCTTTCCTCGACCTAGAGACTAAGAGGGTAGCTTTGGCTACTTGTTGGACTTCCCTGCGGTTTATAACCCCCTCACCACACACGGGCATTCGATCAATCAAGTCGTAATTGTTAGGGGGAGCAACTCCCGGGTGAAGCCTTCTAAATTAGTGTCCAAACCATTTCTCTTTGGAAAGTACATTAGCTTTAGATCTTTGTTTGAACCAAAACTATCCGCTAGATAATGTTTCAAACAATCGAAGTAGTGGTACATGGGCCGTCCCGGATTGATATTTAAACATACTTGCCCTATATTGAACCCATCTAAGCTTTATACTTGAGCCTTAGGTGGAATTTTATTGTGTTAGTTAGAGCGAGTCAAGTTTTTGGCACCGTTGTTGGGGACTTCGGTCTGTTATCGTGAAAAGTATGTTTGGTGTTAATCTAGCTTTTATTTTCAGTTTTGTTAAGTGTGAAGTGTTTCTTGTGCTAGACGTGGTTGTGTTCTTTAAGTGTGTGTAGGAAGTGCATGACCCGGAGCAATCTGACGCCTTTAACACCACTGGACGAGGAAATCAACCAGACTCTCCGACTTTTAGCTCGAGAGAGGAAGCAAGCAGAGGCAAGAAGGAGAAGTGAAGAAAGGGGACAACAAGTTGGTCCCAAATTTGATGGAATTCAAGGAGAAGTTGAAGTTGACATGGCGGGGAATCAACATCGAGGGGCTAATCCTCTTCAAAACCCAAATGTGGAAGCGGGAGCCGAGGAAGAGCCAAGTACTATGGGCTATTACATGGCTCCACAGGCGGCGGATATCCAAACTCCCATCTTACATCCACTTGTGGCCGCCAACAACTTTGAAGTCAAGCTCGCTCTTGTGAGATTGATTCAAAACAACGCCTACTTTCATGGGCTTGCCAATAAATCACCATGAGAGCATGTCCAAAGGTTTCTTGAGCTAGGGAAGCTTGAAGATAAATGGCATCCCCAAGGAGGCATTGCGACTGAGACTATTCCCCTATTCTTTGGTAAGGAAGGCACTCCGATGGCTCAAAACCGTCTGGCTCTATCCATCACCTCTTGGGACGATTTACTCAACAAGTTCATGACCCGATATGGTTCTCCTTCCTAGACGGCCGAGTGGAGAAATAAGATCATTCACTTTGAGAAAGAGGAGGATCAGACATTGAGGGATGCACGTGAAAGATTCTCCGACTACTTCCTTCAATGCCCTCACCATGGATTTAAGGAGCAATTTCGGATAAAGACTTTCTATGGAGGTCTCATTCAAGATGACAAGATTGTCATCGACTCTCTTTGCCAAGGGAAGTTGACGAACATTGACTCTCTTTGCCAAGGGAGGTCTCATTCAAGAGACTTTCTATGGACATGTTTTGATGTTCACGGCCGTGAACTTGGGCCGTGAACTGGGCACGATCTCAGTATAAAGAGATAGCAGAAATGATGAAGAAAGTGAGAGACCTAGTGTGAGAAATTTCTTCTTCAGATTTTTAGAGTGAGAAAGTGACGAACGAAAGAAGAGGAGAAGCTAGGGTTTCATCTCCAAGCAAGGATTTAGGAAATCCCCCCCCCCCAAGGAGGATCTCTTCAACACAAGGAGCAAGGCTTGCATCTTTTTGATGGTTTTCCGTATTCTCTCTTGTGTTTTCCCTTCTCCTAGCATGGAGTAGTCCCTTCCACTTGGGTGTTTGTAAACCCTAACTACAATTATGTGAATGCTTGTATGAATTGAATGATTTGTGTGCGGTTGTGTTTAATGTGAATGTGGAGGTATTATTCATGAATGATTGTGTTGTGTTGTGTGAAAGCTTATCAATCTAATTGTCATTCTAACCTAGGTAGAGAGAAAATCCCCCTTCCTTTCTTTGGAAGAGGCTTGAATGTTGAGTTTTTTTAGGGAAATTCATTGTCTCCTAGTTAGATTAATGCAGGGAAAACCTCATATCTCGTATTATCACCTAGGGTTTAGTTGTGGGTAGGCGTCCGAAATCCAATTCGAGGGTGAAGTCTAACCAATCATTAGTCAATAGGTTGAGAGAGTCGCATTAATGACTTGGATCGTATCCCTTTCCTCGACCTAGAGACTAAGAAGGTAGCTTTGGCCTACTTGTTAGAATTCATTGCGGTTTACAACCCTCTCACCACACACGGTCATTCGATCCTTCAAGTCGTAATTGGTAGCTAGGGGGAGCAACACCCGGATGAAGCCTTCTCAATTAGTGTCAAAACCATCTGTCTTTGCAAAGTACTTTAGCTTTGGATCTTTGTTTTTACCAAAACTATCCGCTAGATAATGTTTCAAACAATCGAAGTAGCTGTACATGGGCCGGCCCGGGTTGATATTTAAACATATTTGCCCTATATTGCACCCATCTAAGGTTTATACTTGGACCTTAGGTGTGATTTTATTTTGATAGTCAGAGCAAGTCAAAGACCATTATTGGCGTCTTCGGGTCACTCTTTTCTTGTATCGTTCTGGATAATCCCCTAGGCAGTCGATTTATACGTACATTGAGTACAATGCCAATTTTAAAATGCGGGGTGAAATTGGGTGATGCATGTTACTTGAATATGCTTATACATGACATATTTTTAACCATTCCATTTTTTTTTAAAAATGCTATATTTTGATCTATTTTGAATTTTTTTTCTCGAAAAGACTAAAGGTATTTTCCACCTAATGACTTTTAGTCATCCATACAAGCTTTTCACTGCTGATCTTACTTTGAATCAATGAGTCTAGAGAATATCACTTAATCTATGAAGGATATGATAGTGACTATGTAGGATGTGATAGTCAATGAAAATAATAACCATTTGATATGTTTCAAAGTCACGTGATTTGATTCATTCAAAGGTTTTTTATCTTGCAAAGGAGTCCCCACTTTTTGAAAGTTTTTTTCCAAGGGTGAACTGTACCTTCTAGAAAAAATGAAAAATCTACTTATCAAGACATGTTTGATTCTTTCAACTTTTGCCATGTTGTATTGAGAATAAAGTATGGTGTAAGCCCAACTTGTGATAGATCTTTTTATTGCACAAAATCGGGTGTTGGAAAAGATACTAGTTGTGCTTTAGTGGGGAAGTCCTACAAGGTGATGCTAGTTCCTCTCTAGGACAAGTAAAATTTTCATTCGTTGAATTGATCGCCAACTTGAGGATGTATTCTTGTGTTTTTGAAGGCAAAAGTGCTTAAAGGGTATGTCAAGTTGATGGTAGAAGCATACAAAGTTTAAAAATGTTCATCACAAGTTTCACCCTTGTGTTTTGAGACTATAATGCATAATTAGTTGTTTATGCTTGGATTAGATTGCATGATGTTCTTGCATATTAATGTGGTTAGGATTCTCTCGTGCTATTGTTGACCTTGTAAATTTACTTATGATCCATTATGTATGATCAAAATCGAGTGTTGGTCTTTGGTTTTCATTGAGTTGTATGATTGTGAGTAGTGTTTGCTTGGGGACAAGCAAAGTTCAAGTGTGGGGTATTTTAAATGACACTCGACTTATAGTGTTTATCATTCACATATTTGATACATTTACCCTTACAGCAATCCATCATTAATAGTTTTGATGATATTTCATATGGAATTGGTAACTATTTGATTAATGGGATTATGATAGACCATAAGTGCGTTTACGTACTATTTGATGCATTTATGGTGTTGTTTTGTGCTTTTCAAGGTTATAAACCACTCAAGACGTATTTAGATAAAAAAAGCTTATGCATCAAAAGGAGACCTAACGTTTTGAAGAGAACTTTTGATGATCTCGCCATGGTTCCTTTTCGCGTCCAGCTGTGGGATGTGAAAGAGGATTGTTGTACCTAGCAATTGGGACGGATGGTGGCGAATGCCACTATTGGACATGTTCTGGAAGCTGGCATTTTTGCTTGCCAAGAAACAGATCGCTGCTTTGTGAAAGTCAGGGCTCTAATTGACTTCACCAAGCCTTTGCGATCTCAAGTTATGGCTACAAGTGATGATATGGGATGCTACTGGGTCAGTTTGAAGTACAAATATCTCCCTAGCTTTTACTTCCACTATGGACGGGTGGGTCATTCGCTGCGCGCTTGTGCATTCAAACCACCGATGAGAAAATAAAAATTTGGCCCTCATATGTCCACTGAGAAATTAGGGACCAGGATCTACGATGCGAAGAAGAAACTCATCCTTTTGGTGGACCATTGAATTTGGTGTGGATAAATAAAGATCTCAGGGAGCATCGGGATGCTAAGGGCGGGAACAAGAATCGTACTAGGAAGGAGGCAGGGAGAATGGAGGAAAACCAGGGGCTGCCTGGTCTGAACTAAAGGTCGGTGCCCAAAGGAGGTTCTATTGCACCTACTCGCACTAGGGAAAAGAAGGGATTGTGGGTAGTGTTTCTTTCAAACTATTGTCTTGACATTACTCGGAAAAAAAGTTTCAGTTGGGTCAGGTATGCATATCCCAACACCACAGAAATCTAAGGCCGTAGGTATTTATGGTGCTGGAAAACCTCGAGTACGTAATGATACTGTTGCAAAAGGAAGGAATTAGAATCCACTCTTGAAGGTGGCTCCAAATATACGGTGAGACCCCCTGGAGACTTCTTCCACTTTGTAGATAATGATGTGTGACTCCAATCTAGGACGTGCTCAACCATCGCCGGCTTTGAGCAAGGAGCACGCCCGATGCGAAGGCTTATAATCGAGGAATCCGATGATGAGCTCTCCCCGAGGCCTTCTCCCAAGCACACCTGACTCAACCTGAATATCACAATTAAATCCCACCTAACGCCCAAGTATAAAACTTAAACGGGTGCAATATAGGGCAAGTATGTTTAAATATCGATCCGGGCCGGCCCATGTACTCCTACTTTGACTGTTTGAAACATTATCTAGCGGATTGTTGTTTGTGAAAATCTCTACAATCTACTATTAAAACGAAGGACTGGAAAAGTAAAAGTATTGAAACTCTTGGTGAGAAGCTTCACTCGAGAGTTGTTTCCCCCCTAACTAACTACCATGACCCGTGGGATCGAATGAATCGGTATGGGAAAAGGCGGTTGTGAACCGCCAGGAGGAGCACCAATGGTTAGAAACCACACTCTCAATTGATCGGCCAAGGAATGCATTATAGGCTTGACTCGCTTTGACTATCACAATAAAATCCCACCTAAGGCCCAAGTATAAACCTTAGATGGGTGCAATATAGGGCAACTATGTTTAAATATCGACCCGTGCCGGCCCATGTACCGCTACTTCGACTGTTTGAAACATTATCTAGCGGATTTGTTTTTGGTGAAAACAGAGGTCTAAGACTAAAGTACTTTTCAAAGGTAAAATGGATTTGACACTAATTGAGAAGGCTTCACCTGGGTGTTGCTCCCCCTAGCTAACAATTACGACTTGAAGAATAGAACGACCATGTGTGGTTAGGGGGTTATAAACCACAGGGAACTCTGACAAGAAACCGGGGCTACCCTCTTAGTCTCTAGGTTGAGGAAATGGGATATGATCCAAGCCGTTAATGCGACCCTATCAACCTATCGACTAAGGAATGGTTAGACTTCACCCTCGAATTGGAGTTCGAACGGCCACCCACAACCAAACCCTAAGTGCTAATACGAAATAGGAGGTTTGCCCTTAATTAACCTAGAATAAGAGGCATGAAATGCCGAAGGAAACCCATCTCTAATAGAGCCTATTAGGTTAAGGAGGGTTTTCTATAAACTAGGCTAGGAAGCTTTGAATGCCCAAGGAAACCCAACTCAAATTGAGCCTCTTTGGATAAAAGAAGGTTTCCTCTCTAAACTAGCGTAGGAGGCATGCAATGCCCAAGAACACCCGTCTCTATTGAGACTCTTAACCTAAGGAGGATTCCTCCCTAAGCTCGGTGAACAAAGCACATACCATTATCATGAAAAATACCTCCACATTCACATTAAAAGACAAGCACACACAAATCATTCAATTCTTACCAGCATTAACATAATTGTAGATAGGGTTTACAAACACCCAAGTGAAATAAGGTACTACTCCATGCTAGGAGAAGGGAAAGGAAAACCATCAAGAAGATGAAAGCCTCGCTCCTTGTGTTGAAGAGATCCTCCTTTGGGGGAGGAATTCCCAAATCCTTGCTTCGAGATGGAACCCTAGCTTCTCCTCTTCTTTGGTTTGTCACTTTATCACTCTAAAATCTAAAGATGAAGAAGTTTCTCACACTAGGTCTCTCCCTTTCTTCTTCCTTTCGGCTGGCTCTTTACACCGAGATCGAGCCCAGTTCATGGCCGTAAACATCAAAACGCGTCAGTGAACAAGGTGTTTGAACCTAAACGCACCGCTTCAGATCCATGGGTTCACGGTCTGTGGCTTATGTTCACAGTCTTAGCGACCGTGAACATTCTTGCGTCAGTAGCCTCAAAACCCTCTCTGGACACTCCTTTGTTCACGGATATGGCACCAGTGCATGGTCCTGTAAGACCATGAACTCCAATGGCAGATCGTGTACGGTAGTTGTCTCCTCCTCTTTGCCCGGTCTTCGCTCCTTTCCTTCCAAATTTGGACTCCGGGGTTGGTTTCACCTGTTAGGAATCAAAACACACTGAAACACAAGAAACCTCGCGTAAAAACACCCCTTTTGGAGTTCAATTGCAATAAACATCAAATCGAAATGGGGGTAAAAAGTGTACAATTAGGCTCGAATCACTCTCCCAAACTTAGACGTTTGCTTGTCCCCAAGCAAACCATTTCACACAAGGTGATCTCTCAACCTAACAAAAATGCTTCGGGGACATATCAAAGGGCACAAAGTGGCGAATCTCAATGGCTATTGGCAATTAACACATGGACCGTTGCAAGCAATACCGACATCCACCATAAACGACATTCGAGGTCACCAAAAACGGGCAAACGAAAAGTTCTCACCTTGTGCATGAAGCAATGCAAGTCTCAACAAGATCACTTATCATTCATAACTAACCATGCTTAACATTCAAGTCCAAGGAACAAACGAAGGGGCAATAAAGGTCCTCACCGGGGTATGATATGTTATGCAAAGCAAGAATGAATCACTCACTCTCTTTGATGCGATATCGACTACCGCGATATTTAATTCCCGTGGTCGAAAAATGAAGATTCATATCGACGATTTGAGGATCAACTGGGAGCATTCTTGATGGATAAAATGGAGAATGCATTAAGGATCCAGCCTACAATATTTCTTGGAGCCCAAAACATCCATCCTTGCTGCCCAAGTCATCCAAATGTCAAAAGGACAAGGAAAGAGATTTCTTAACCACTACGGAGCTAACTTAAGCATTAAAAACGTGTTTGGAGATTACTTAGCTGCTAATGAGCTTCCTTTGGTCAGAAAAACGAGTTATAGTCCTTATTTAAGTAGTATTATGTTTCTTAGTTAGTTTGGGATTTGATTTCCTATTCCTTTTAGGTTAGATTTATGTTTTTATGATCTCTATAAATAGAGGATGTAAGAGCTACGAATTTTGTACCCAAGATTTCAGTTATCAATTACAATGAGTGTTTACTCTAGTTCTTTGTGAACGTTTTTGCTTAATCTCTCCTTTGAGGATTCTGGAGAATTGAGTGGTATCAACTAGAGAACGCGTCAAGTTGTGGTGAGCATCGACTATATCGATTGGCCATATCCACGGGTTCGAGATTGTTTGATTGATATCATATACCAATTGGCCCTTCTCACGAGGTCGGGTTTGTTTGATCGATTTCCGCGAATATCCTTTATTTTCGTGTTATTGAAGAAAGAAGAAAACCCCAAAAGAGTTTGACGATTCGAAATAATGATTTTTGGTCAAAGTTTGGGTGGATTCTCGAATTAGGATCATATCAAGTGGTATTAAGAGCTCGGTTCAAACTCAGCTTCGTTTATAGATTATTGGTTCAAACTCAGCGGTGAAGTCAACGTATAAAGCTATGATGGAGATCTATAGAAAAGGTGTGAAGCTCTACATTCCATTGTTTTATGGGGAAAGGGATCTTGAAGCATATCTTGATTGGGAGGAGGAGATGGAAGACTTCTTTGAAGATTATTATTATTCAGATTGGAAAAGGATGCAAATTGGTGCTATAACATTCACTCATTATGCTCATGAATGTTGGGATCGATTGTGTTCATCATGGAGACAAGATGGCAGTTGACAAGTAGAATCATGAGCAACAATGAAGCGGGTCATGAGAAAGAGATTTGTACATGATGATAGATATGATGACTACTATATGCGATCTTTTCCTTCATGAGTTATCAAGTCAAGTAGGCAAACTACTTATCATAAGAAGGAAGTTCCGATACCTACAATATCTCCACAGAGCACATCACAACTTTCAAGTGAATGGAAATCTTTTCACGAAGAGATAATGGGACGCTTAGCTAGAGTAAAGGAGCAAATGGAAAAAGAGAAAAATAAGAAAGAGCAAGAGGCTTCCAGTGCATGATCCATTGATATTAATAAGCATGATGCTTCTTCAATCTCAATCCATGGCGAGGAAGTTGAGGTAGAAGTTGAAGTCGAAGAAGAGAAAGAGGAGGTTCTCGTTGATAGACTTACTATAGCACTTGTGAAGAGGATGCACAAGCTTTGATTACATCTCAAGAAGAACCACACCTTGAAGCAGAAGAGGTGAAAGAAGATGTTCTTGTTGATGTGTCAGTGTTGAGTGCAGCTGATGTTGAGCAAAGCATTAAGGAGCCAGATTTTGATCGAGGAGATGAATGCTTGGAAATTGTGGAGCATTTACCAATAGTTTCCAAAGTAGCTAATATTGATTTTGTGATTGGTGATGCAATGTTAGAAGAGGCACCCTGCCGTAAGAATCAACGAGAATTGCAGAGCTATGTGGAAGGTTTTCAACATAATAATGACTCTACAATTCGTGGATGAATTTTCTTTAAGAAGAGGGGAATGTTACAATACTCGCTACCAAGACAATTTCGTTCGAAGGCCAAGAAGGGTGGCGCTGATACAAGATCGAGATTCTATAGAGATTCGAGGTCGAATCTTCTTCAAGAGAGAAGGAATGATGCGATATCGACTAGCGCGATATTTAATTCCCGTGGTCCAAAAATGAATATTCATTTTCGACGATTTAAGGATCAACTGAGAGCATTCTTGATGGATAAAATGGAGAATGCATTAAGGATCCAGCCTACAATATTTCTTGGAGCCCAAAACATCCATCCTTGCTGCCCAAGTCATCCAAATGTCAAAAGGACAAGGAAAGAGATTGCTTAACCACTAAGGAGCTTCCTTAAGCATTAAAAACGTGTTTGGAGATTACTTAGCTGCTAATGAGCTTTCTTTGGTCAGAAAAACGAGTTATAGTCCTTATTTCAGTAGTATTATGTTTCTTAGTTAGTTTGGGATTTGATTTCCTATTCCTTTTAGGTTAGATTTATGTTTTTATGATCTCTATAAATAGAGGATGTAAGAGCTATGAATTTTGTACCCAAGATTTCAGTTATCAATTACATTGAGTGTTTACTCTAGTTCTTTGTGAACGTTTTTGCTTAATCTCTTCTTTGAGGATTCAGGAGAATTGAGTGGTCTCTTATCAAGTAGAGAACGCGTCTAGTTGTGGCGAGCATCGACTATATCAATTGGCCTTATCCACGGATTCGAGATTGTTTGATTGGTTTCATATACCAATTAGCCCTTCTCACGAGTTCAGATCTGTTTGATCGATTTCCGGGAATATCCTTTATTTTCGTGTTATTGAAGAAAGAAGAAAACCCCAAAAGAGTTCGACGTTGCGCAATTCTGATTTTTTGTCCAAATTTGGGTGGATTCTCGAATTAGGATCATATCACTCTTGACTAGTGGGGTCAGGACCTTTTTGATGCAAAGAATGTGCACAATCATCAACACTCGGCCCTATCGACTCTTGACCACGGCGAAAACCTCTAATTGTTAGAGTTCACGTGACTGTTGTCATTACTAGCTTGTCCGGAGGTCTTAGACACGGGTTCAAATGACTCGCAATTGTCTTGGACATGGGGAAAAGGCTTTTTGGGCGGTGGCCAACACATCATGAGGTATTACATCTTCACCCTAAACCCTAAGGTTCTATGGTTTCGACTACGAACCTTCCCTACAAACAATGGCCACTAGCATCGGCCAAAAACCCTACTTCTCCCTTCCAAACTATCACTCATCATGAACAACCTTTAAGCGCTCTTCCTCGGTCTACTCTTGCTATCACATTTCAACTTGGTATTGAAGGAGTTCTAAAACAATGTGGGGGGGGGGGGGTTCAATGGATTGCGTGCCAAGAAACCAAACTTAGAGCATACTCTTTGAATCTTTTGTGGCATTCTCTACTTTATTTAACCCATTTTATTACCTCTTTTTCGATTCCTTTTTCGTTCTACTTTCCTTTTCTTTCTTATTTCTCTTTCCTTTTTCTTTTTAAGGGGGGTACTAGATAGTTAAACACTTGCCACTTTACCTTTAATAACCAATGCTCTCTTTTAAGAACTCACTCCAACACTACTCTTTTCTCTTTCATTCCTAGCAAGAATCGCACACAATCTTCCTATGTAGAACCTCAATGGAACTCAAAAGAGAGAGTTCCGGGACACAAGGACGAATCACATTTAGACACGAAGAAAGGATGGGTTTTTGACTCGCTATGACACAAATCCTGACAAAGGCCAAGTGTAACCAATGAAAGGGACTGTAGTATAGTGGCTCAAGTAATAAATATCGAATCCACGGGTCTCTAGAGTTACAGGTTGGGAACTCACTTAGGTATGATTCCCCCTAGCCACTCTAGCAAACCAGATTAAGATGAAAGAACTAAAACTACTCTAGCAAACTATAGTTAAAGTTAATCTAATTACAGGTTGGGAACTCACTTAGGTATGATTCCCCCTAGCCACTAGCCAGATTAATGATTGATGATCTCTAACATGTTTCACTTTCATTCACAATGCGGAGAATCCTTAACTAGACCTTGAGTCTCGACTAAAGGAACAAGGCCCTCTTGAGTCAATTGCCTAGAGGGACGTATCCTTCTCTAGAACAACCGATCAGGGCGTTCTAAACTAGACTCCCTCTATCAAAAGAGGTTCTCAATCCATACAAAGCAGTGAATCAACCCTCGACTAAAGAAATCGATCCACTACTATCAATCTATGGTGTTCTATTGACCTAATCAGGTATTCGCTCTCATAGGATCAAAGCAGAATCAATAATCTCGACTAAAGCATAATTGAATCGTGAAAACATGCATAGATTGAATATGAACTCAAGGTTATCAAGTCAGAGTACTCATACAATCATCCAATCAAACAAACATAGCTAGGGTTCCTCAAAACCTAAGTGAAGGGAAGTTACTCCATCGAGAAGAGAGAGACTGCAGTAAGAATCTTCACATGATCAGTCTTCAAGTCCGGGCTTGTTCCTCGAGCTTCCAAGGCGAAGAAATCCTCCAATTCCACTCTTAGAATGCCCTCAAATCGCCCTCTCTTTCTTTGGTTCGTCCCTTGGGTGTTTGGGATCCAAAACCCAGCTCTCCCTTTCCTTTGGCTTCAATCTGCCTAAAAACCCCGATTCTGGGCAAAACACCGTCGAGGACACGGGCGTGTTTTGCTTTTGCCCACCCGTGTTTTGCTCTGTGTTAAAAACACGCCCGCGCGTGTCGGCCAAAACACGGTCGTGCCTAAATATGGGCACGACCGTGTTTTGATTTAGGCGCGCCCGTGTTTTTACTGCCGAACCTGTTCCCCTATATTCAATGCTTCGTTTCTCCCTCGTCCGGACTCCGAATCAGTCGCCGTTTGATCCCAGACGCTCGTAGTCTCGTCCTCTTTCTTTTCATGATAAGCTTGCATGATTATTTGTCCATAAAGTGAGGTAGAAATCCATTCTTCTTCAGGTCATGCCCGAGTTTCTTCTCCCTAATCGCCAATTGATCTCTGATTGACTTGAAACTTGCGCCTATGCTTCACTTTATGTACTAAGACCTTAAATGTGACAAAGGAACACAACCTAGCATAAAATAGGCCAAAGAAGCGATAATTAAAGCTCAAACGATCAAGAAACAAAGGGGAAAATATGTGCACATATCGAGTCATCAAATCCCCCCACACTTAACCGTTTGCTTGTCCCCAAGCAAACCTAACTCAAACCAATGCAGCTCTCCATACCTCTATAGCAACATACAACCCTGATTGTCGGTAGAGGATTTCCTAGATCATATAGCAGCTTACGAGGTCAACTGGTCTTCTAAGACGTTCCCTATCTCTCTCAATGCGAGTATTAGACTCAAGTCAGGATCATGAGAAGAAGTAGAAGTAAGACAGTTAGTTCATGGATAAAGGGACTCACACCATTCACAACCAAGGACTCGTTGTACCGGGGTGCTCTTTCACTTTATTTCACCGTTGGAACCCCTTTTTCACTTTCATTTTACTTTTTTTTCTTTTTCATTCACTTGGCGGGGTTCCAACTGCAGTCTTTTGCACAGTCGACCCTTATTAGTCGAGCAAGAGCAATTTCTGTACATCTGGCGCTCGCCATAGTACTTCTTTTAACTCCTTTTCCTCAACTCGTGTGGAGGGTCAATGAAATTAAGGGGGGTCGGAAGCTCTATCCGTGCCCTTAAAAACACATCCTCAATTAGGCAAACCGTTCAACGGGTGGAAGTGTTACTTGTACTAGAGACATCTTAGCTTCACCTTGTAGGAGTACCCCACTAAGGATCACTAAAATCTCTTCCAAAACCCGATTTGGTGCAATGAACGGTGCTGCACACGTTGGGCTTACCCCATGTTTAAGATTTTGATGATTTTGACATGGAGGACCAACTGCATTTCATTTTTCACATGAGCACCCTGTTCGATACACGAGCCCATAACACAATCCACATAGAGTCACCATTATCACATGAATTCAACGGTCCTAGCTCCACTAATTCACAAAATCAACTGGCACAGCAGAGAGCTAGATAGGAAAAATCTTATACTTCAACATCCTCCATAGTGCTACACTACCTCCCTAGGTTACACCTTACTATAGAGACTGTCAATTCAAAGCATACTGAGCAGGCAATTTGCAAGGAAACACGTACTTGGAGCCCTCAAATTTAAAAATTTGGACAGTGGACTAGGCTCCAAGCACACAAACAGCTAAACATTCACCCGCATACATAATCGAACATCCCCCCACACTTAAGCACGACATTGTCCTCAATGGAGGAAAGATAAGGAGGATAGAACGAAGTTACCAGATCAAGGGTGAATGATGGTGGACGGGGCAGGAGGTGCATTCCAGAAGGAGAGAGTAGTCGGAACACAAACACCACATAAAATCTCACAAAGGTTGAGTTATTGACTCTAAAATCAAATAACAAAACTGACTCAAACGAGGAGAAATAGGGAAAGAAATGCAAACCGACTAGTTGGGTTGCCTCCCAACAAGCACTTCTTTCACGTCATGAGCCGGACGATGGCTACTAAGTTTCGGTCCACCCCAAAACCTCCTTGAAGTTGAGGTTCTCGTCGATGAGGTGGAGTCTCAAGTCACGAGCATGTGGTATGACAGGTGATGGAAGCTCGTGCACTTGATGCAGATAACGTCTCCACCCTCGAGACCTCTTCTTCTCTTCTCTCGTCTCATTGCCCCAAACCCAGATATGACAACATCGATTGACCACCATCGCGTCCACCAAGAGGAACCGATGTCGATGTGGCCTTGGTCTGGCAAAAAGACACTGCAAATGGGTCCTTGCCAAGCAGCTCCTCGAAATTCGGTGGAGATATCACAAGTAACTCATACCCGGTGCAAGCCTCTTCCACCTCAACTTCGTCCTCAGCCTGGACGCCAATTGCTTCTTCAACCTCCCTTTCTTATTCATGTGGTATCACCCCTGGGAAATGATCAAGAACTTCTCCTGCTTCACTTTCGTCATCCTCCATAACTTCTTTCTGCACCCTTTCTTGCTCTTCTTCTTCTAGCACGGATTGGAGAGCAAGTTGCCAAGCAATTTCTTTCATGAGATCTTCTTGCATCTCCTCACTCATGCCCGCCTCTTAAAAGCTCGGTGTGGGATGTGGGAAGGGGTGGTCGGTTACGACAGGACATTCTTGATCATGATCTTCACGGGAGCTCTCCGTGATAATCTCTGTTTGCTCCACAATGTCCTTGTAGCCTTCTTCTTCCTCCTCCTCTTCTAGTATGGTAGCAGACGGGTGATCTTGAGCAAGTTGTGCACAAACTTTCTCAACCCGCTCTGGTTGCTTTGATGAGTGCGAAACAGTCTCCTCCGATTCACGGAGGGATGAAGAGTTAGGAGGAGCAACTGATGAGAAAAGGAGGTCCATCTTGCGAGCATACTGCTCCACGAGAAGCCTTAATTCATAGTTTGGATCTGGCTGTGGAGTGTAGCATGGCTTTGCAGAATGGCCTGTGAAGGCCGCCATGGGTAACTCCAGCGCCGATGGCCCTTCTGGTTGTGGGAGAAATTCTTCTTGGTAATGAGGTTGTTCTTGATATGCCCAGCGGTCCGGTTGTTCTCCGTAGTAAGGGGGTTGGTACTAGAACCCAAATCCATAGTCTTCTCCTCCTTGATTTCTCCAGGGAGTCTCGGGGTAATACCACTCGGATGGTGGTGGATACCCCCAATGATTGGAGAAGGCATGAGGATCCATGATTCAAATCTGCACCAACAGAAACAAAAACACCCAAGTGAAAAGCAAGAGTGGAAAAGAAAAGAAAATAAAAAACGCTAAAGTAACAAACTTCTGCCTTTCCTAATACTCTAGAAAGTCCCCGGCAACGGCGCCAAAAACTTGACTCGCTATGACACAAATCCTGACAAAGGCCAAGTGTAACCAATGAAAGGGACTGCAGTATAGTGGCTCAAGTAATAAATATCGAATCCACGGGTCTCTAGAGTTACTATTACTCAGCTTCAGTTCATTATCTAGCTAACCAGATTAAGATGAAAGAACTAAAACTACTCTAGCAAACTACACTTAAAGGTAATCTAATTACAGGTTGGAAACTCACTTAGGTATGATTCCCCCTAGCCACTAGCCAGATTAATGATTGATGATCTCTAACATGTTTCACTTTCATTCACAATGCGGAGAATCCTTAACTAGACCTTGAGTCTCGACTAAAAGAACAAGGCCCTCTTGAGTCAATTGCCTAGAGGGATGTATCCTTCTCTAGAACAACCGATCAAGGCGTTTTGAACTAGACTCCCTCTATCAAAAGAGGTTCTCAATCAATACACAGCAGTGAATCAACCCTCGACTAAATAAACCGATCCACTACTATCAATCTATGGTGCTCTATTGACCTAATCAGGTATTAGCTCTCATAGGATCAAAGCAGAATCAATAATCTCGACTAAAGCAGAATTGAATCATGAAAACATGCATAGATTGAATATGAACTCAAGGTTATCAAGTCAGAGTACTCATACAATCATCAAACAAACAAACATAGCTAAGTGAAAGGAAGTTACTCCATAGAGAAGAGAGAGACTGCAGTAAGAATCTTCAGATGATCAGTCTTCAAGTCCGGGCTTGTTCCTCGAGCTTCCAAGGCGAAGAAATCCTCCAATTCCACTCTTAGAATGCCCTCAAATCGCCCTCTCTTTCTTTGGTTCGTCCCTTGGGTGTTTGGGATCCAAAACCCAGCTCTCCCTTTCCTTTGGCTTCAATCTGCCTAAAAACCCCGATTCTGGGCAAAACACCGTCGAGGACACGGCCATGTTTTGCTTTTGCCCGCCCATGTTTTGATCCGTGTTAAAAACACACCCGCGCGCGTCTGCCAAAACACGGTCGTGCCTAAATATGGGCACGGCCGTGTTTTGATTTAGGCGCGCCCGTGTTTTTACTGCCGAACCTGTTCCCCTATATTCAATGCTTCGTTTCTCCCTCGTCCAGACTCTGAATCAGTCGCCGTTTGATCCCAGACGCTCGTAGTCTCGTCCTCTTTCTTTTCATGACAAGCTTGCATGATTATTTTTCCATAAAGTGAGGTAGAAATCCATTCTTCTTCAGGTCATGCCCGAGTTTCTTCTCCCTAATCGCCAATTGATCTCTGATTGACTTGAAACTTGCGCCTATGCCTCACTTTATGTGCTAGGACCTGAAATGTGACAAAGGAACACAACCTAGCGTAAAATAGGTCAAAGACGCGATAATTAAAGCTCAAACGATCAAGAAACAAATGGGAAAACATGTGCACATATCGAGTCATCAGTTTCGTTCTATCAAACACTATTAAGCTCACAAGCAAAAAGATCCTACAAGAGAACGACCCCCATAGTCACAAGGCTTAAAGCGATTGACTAGGGGATAAAACATTTCGGTACAATCAACATTTGGGCATGGACTAATCCTATGCCTCCATCATACTCACTTGTGACAACTGTGATGTTACCCGCCATGGTAAGAGGGATCTAAGCACACAAAAATAAAGGGATTGGCTCAAAACTCACATGGGTACCTAGTCACTTAATCATCCATTCCAAATTCACAAAACACAATGCATGGCAATTGAAATCAACAAGTAATCGAGTCAAGACACCCATTCATTTTTGCACACATGAGAACTAAAATTTTGCACTATCCTAATGCACCTCTCAGTCATCATCATAGGACATACTCGATCACATGCAACAATTCAAGGTCAATGCTAATAAACACCAGATTCTCTTACAAACCAACCACTTTGATCATGCAAACATTGGTTGAAGCCCTCAAATTTAGGCATACATCAAGGCTCCAAGCATCAAACAACTCACACAACATAAGAATAAACTACCCCCCCCCCCCCACACACACACAGTTAAGTTCGACATTGCCCTCAATGGCGTAAGGTAGGGGTAGAAGGATGTTACCGCTTGACTTGGTGAGTGAAATTTGGAATTTTTCCGGGGTATGAGAGTTTAGCTTCAAGGAGAAGACAAAAAACACACACACAAACACAACACATACTCGCTCAAGGCGACGTTATTACACAACACAATACGATAGTAGTAGTTGTTCACACATACTAAATAAAAGAAAAATAAAATAACAGAGTTCCGGGTGGAGAAGTGGAGTGAAAGTAATCGGCTCTGCTAGGGGTGAGATTCGGTCGGTAAACGGTAAATTGTTTACCGAATTTACCGGTTTCGGTATACCGACGTTGGCCAAACTGTTTATCGATTACCGATACCGGTTTGTAACCAGTTTACCGATTACCGGTAAAGGTTACAAACCGGTATTACCGAAATACCGTGAGAAGCGAAATTGATTTGGTGAACAAGATCGACATATGAATGAACAATTGAACGTATGTTTGGTACAGGGTCAGTAAAATTGATTTGGAGGGGCATGTAAGGTCAGCGAGGACGGCAGGAGGCGAGGATGCGAGGAGATGGCGGCCTGAACTCTCGAATCAACTACCAAGTTACCTCACTCAAGGAATGAGGAATACACAAGTTAATCCTTACAAGTTTAAACAAAGGAATACCATCACCAATGTAGTCATCTCGTGGGAACAAATACACAGATCATACCAATAAGCATCAGCCCCCAACTCATTCCAATCCCACCATACATGCTACAGAGAAACCAAATGATCTTGCCAGAAAGACGAGACCGAAATGATAACAAATGCAACCATGTATCTGAATCTAAGAGGAAGCTAGGCAAAATGGAGAATCAGATCAAGAGAAACAGATAAGCAAAACAAACAGCCTGAAATGAACATTCATAGCAATGGGAGCAAATGTCACAAGTAGGTTCCACCATCTATCAGCAGCAACAACAGAGAGAATGGCTGATAGAAAACATTAAGAAGGCACATATAGCTTTTAACATAATATAAAGCAAGGGCAAAGTCAAATACGCTCGCTCGCTCGCAAGACTGCAAATTACTTTTCCTCTTGTTATACTGTAACGAGACACGATAGAAACAGATGGGAAACAGAAAACCCCTGCTGTGAGTTCATACCACAGATTTAACAGGAGCATCACCTTTCTCGGCTTTGGGGATTTTGACATAACCCATCTTCTTAGGCGATGCATCTTCTTCCTCTTCCTCATCATCGTCGTACAATTCGTCGTAGTAGGCAGGAGAGCGCACGACGAAGAGCGACCAGACTAGGTACATAGTCGCGGCAGTGAGAGCTCCACAGCCGATGGCAAAGAGCAAAGCCACAACCACGCTTAGGATATCCTTAGTACGGTCTCGGAGAGAGCTAATCTCGTGGGACGAAATCCCGAAGGGAAGAAGACCGGCGTAGCCCTGGTGCTCCTCTTGCTGCCGCTCCCGCCCGTGGACTAAAACAACAACGCTTGGGATTCGGTATCCGTATTACCGACTTACCGTCGGTATTTACCGATACTGGATCCGGTAAACTGGGACACTCAATTCCCCGCTCGGCAGCCGATACCGTCGGTAAACGGTTTACCGTTTACCGCCGGTTACCGGTTCGGTAAAACGTTTACCAGCTTACCGTTTGTCACCCCTAGGCTCTGCTACATGTCTCAATCGTCGGCTACCTCTCACTAGGTCGAAGGCCCTGGCTCATCATGTGGAATGAGGCCCTGGCGACGAGCGATCCTCTCGAGCAGGTTCTTCTTCCGGTCTAACCAGGAAGTGATGCCCACGACGTGGGTCTCTAGATGATCCATCCTCTCCACTAGGGTCTCCACTGCAGTGGAAGGATCGGCATCGAATGGTGTTATTGCTGCTACTGCTGGTGGTACTGGGCGCTAGACCGCGGGATGCCTGCGGCGGCTGGGAGCTCTAGCAGGTGACCACTCTGGAAGTAGAGGCAGTCTCTCAATGAATCGGAATGGTCCAAATGATCCCAGCAAGCACATGGAAAGCAAAGTGTCATCTTAGAACTCCGTGGAGTGCCCCTCATATGAGCTGCTCGGCAGATTAACATTCAAACGACGGGCAAGACGGGTGATGTAGGGCCCCATTGATGTTATATATCGTCATTTTGACCCTATGGATCTGGCAAAAGAGGTGGCCAAGACTGAACCAAGATGAAGATTGCTAGACGGGGCCACCATGCAAGCAAACGCAAGCAAGATCCTCTTGGTTATCTTGTTCGGATTGTTATAGATCGGGTAGAGGGAATGGGCTAAGGGTGCGTTGATGATGCGCCACAGTGGCTTGAGTGTGGACGCCAATGTGAGTGTCAATCGAAACGGTGTTCATTGGTACTCCGGGAGGCAAATCTTTGATATGATCGCAGACTCTTTTGGCATCCTCTTCCCACTCGTTCTCATTCCCGTCGTAAAATCCCAATGAATGGCCAAACTCGTCAAATGATAGGGTGTGCCGCTTGCCTCCCAAGTGGAATGTCACCTTGCGCCGCTGATCGCCGAGCGTGCTCTTGCTCGTAAGGATGGTGAAGGTACTGAAAAACTCGACACAGAACTCCCCATAAATGTCATCTTCCATTTCCAGGAGTCGGCGCCATTGTGGGTGCGCCAAAGCCACCCTCATGATATCTCCACAGTGAAGAGCATCGAAATGAGTGAAGTCGAGTTTCCAGTATTCTCCGGAGTTAGTGCTCGCCCAAAATCGCATATGCCTCTCTGTTTTGGGGTTCCCTCTTAGTACCAAAAGGTACGGGTGATTCATGCTGACTTTCCTACAAAATCTACAAACATGCACCTTACGTTGAAATAATTGTAAATCTCAGCTCATTGGGAGGAAAAAGGAATCCCCCCACTTATATTTCCAGTAAGGATCTATGCTAATCGAAACAATTAAGCATAAGCACACCGAGGCATGGTTCTAGGTGGTCACGGATTATCCCACACAAAAATTCAAACCCGAACCATGCCACGGTGGCTACCAACTACTATTTAGGGAAAACATTTCTCATCATTCAACAATTAGCACTTGGTGGGCAAATTTTACAAATAAAAGCATTTCGAATCAAAACATGCCCAACAAGGCTCAACTAAGCTCAAGCAACATCATTCAATCATTCAATTACCCTAATTCACCTAATTCCTCACCTTAATGCTAAGTTCAACATTCAATTTACCAAAATTCTCCTCACTTCACTACCTAATCTGATTATCCCAAAATAAATAAGGTAGATCCGAAAACTAACCTGGAGACTCATGTAGGAAGGGTAGGGAGGTGAGGAGAGGGCAAGGAAGGTGAAAAATCGGCCGAAAATAGACCGGAGGAGGTCGCTGGAACTTTGTCGGAAGCTCGTCGGAGTCTTGCCGGAGCCTCACCGGCGACGACCTCACCGGAAGAAAAATGCTCCAAATCGCCTGAAAATCTCAGCGAAGGCCACTTTTGATGAGGGGAGACTAGGTATGGTCTTGGTTTTGGGTTTGGCTCGCCGTAAGTGGAGGAAATGAGCAAATAACATCGGATTTTCATGGTTTTTCGGCGAGTTTTGAAAGATTCCATCGAGATTTTGGGTCGTGCAGTGAAGAAGACCGTTCACGACCCTTTTATAGGCAGAGCCTGTAGTTCACGGACGTTGCCTGTTCACGATCGTTAAAACTGTGAACACTACAATCCGTCCGTGAACACAAGCCAATCGATGGGTCTGACACACGTGGAAGCACCCTGGTTCACGGGCGCACTTTCCTGTTCACGATCCGTGAATAGGGCAATCCGTCTGCGAACACCATGAAAACAGAGCACTTCCAAAAAATTTGACTTGACCTACTCCACCGTGCCTACTATCATTCATGACACAACTCAAAACACGCAATCACTAAAACTTAGCACGGGGAGACCACTCGACACAAAAATGAAAATAAAGAAAAGAAAACAAACCTACGTTGGGTTTCCTCCCAACAAGTGCTAAGTTAACGTCACTAGCTTGACATTGCGGATCTATCACGCCTTTGAACATGATGCCGTCGAGAGTGGATCCGCCACGTTCTCGGTGCGAGGCATGTCGCCTCCCAACTTGCTCTCCTTGGGGTGGCCTTCTCGGCCAATGACCCTTGCTTTGCCCTTTTCCTTCCATAGGGCATTAGCATAACTTATCCTTACCCTCCAAGCTCGTTTCCTTCCTTCTTTGGGCGGGATGCACTTCTTGCTTTCCTGCTTCACATCATGATAAGAACCAACAGTAATAGTGGGGTTCTCCTTGCAAGGCTCTCCTCCACTTTCATTCATATCACCCGGTTCCACTTCCTTCGCATCCTAACTCCTAGGCTTAGAATCAATTCCCAGCGTAATTCTCTCCTCACCATCTCTCAGGATCAAAGTTCCCTCATTTACATCAATTAAAGCCTTGGAGGTGGCAAGGAAAGGGTGTCCTAGTATGAGTGCATCTCAGAATCCTCACTTATATCCAGGATCACAAATCCGTCGGATAACAGAGTTATCCCACTCGCACTAGCACGTCCTCCACTATGCCCCTATGACTAATGACAAAGCGATCGGCCAATGTGACACTAAGCCTCTTAGTCTTTAGTTCACCTATGTCTAGCCTCTTAAAAACTTATATGGCATCACATTTATGCTCGCCCCTAAGTCCGCCACGGAGTTTTCTATGTGATGAGCACCGATGCAAAGAGGTGTAGTGAAACTACTTGGACCGGGTTGCTTCTTGGGCAACCTGTTGAGGATGAAGGCTGAGCACTACTCAACTAAGGTGACATTGGCGAAGTCTTCGAACTTCGGCTTCTAGGATAGAAACCCCTTGAGGTATCTCGAATACCTTGGCATGTGGCCCATTACTTCAAGGAAGGGAATGTTGAGATAGAGCTTTCGGAGCATCTCTATGAAACCTCCACATTCCGCTTCCAATCTTTCCTTGTGCACCCTTGTGGGAAAAGGTAGGGGTGGCATGTACTCAACCACAAGTGGTCGTAGCGGCAATGTCTTCCTCCCACTCCTCTGTTTTCTCCCGATGTTTCTTCATTATCACCCTCGGGAAGAGGGTCTTCCTTCTCATTCACTTCTTTGGCAACAACCTCCGTAGTCACCTTCTCGCTCCTCAAATGGATTTCATTCACCTCGACATGATCCTTGGGGTCGGTAATGGTTTGAGAGGGTAGGGATCCCTTTGGTCTCTCAGTGAGGATCCCGACAAGATTGCTAATTTGCACTTCCGAGTTTTGGAGACTTGCTTGATGGCTCCGGAGTACCGCCTCAACCGAGGTAAACTTGGAGGTTGCCACAACCATGAATTGCTCAATCTTCTCAAAATTCTGAGAGCTTGTACTCACAGAGGAGGTCACAACGTCTTCAAGCTTAGAAAACTCGTCGACTTTTGTTGTTGTTGAAACCCTTGGCTGCCTTGTGTTTGGTATGGTTGTTGGAAGTTCGAGTTTTGGAATTGAGGCCTTTATTTGATGAAGGTTGGTCGAGGTTGATAGTTGCCCGTTGGACCTTAGAGACCGGGAGGTCTTGGATTGCGCCACCCGGGGTTGTATGTGTTGCTATAAGGGTTATTCCCTCTAGCATTAGCAATGAAACTCACTTGCTCCTCGGGGGTACTTGTCTCCTTTATTGCTTGGCAATCCGCAATATCATGACTAGTGCTTGAAAACCAATCACAAGACATCACCGATGCCTTCCCTTGCTTCTTGTCCTCAAGGATCACCTCAATCAACTTGTCAAGCTTCACTTCAAGTGGAGCACTTGGTCCCACACTTCGCACTCCTCTTTCGGTGCTTCTCTTCCCACTTCTTGTGAAGCCCCAATCATATCCCTTCAGGGCCATATCTTTGAGAAACTCGGTCACTTGAGGAAGGTTCATGTTCATCAACTTCCCTTGGCAAAGAGATTCGATGAGGATCTTATCATCTTGACTGGTTGCTCCATAGAAAGTTTCTAATCTGCAAGCTCAAGAAACCTTTGGACATTCTCTCGTGGTGATTCATGAGCAAGCCCGTGGAAGTAGGCATTTTTGTTGAATCATCCTCATGAGAGAGTGCTTGATTTCAAAGTTGTTGGCGGCCACGGGTGCATGTAAGATGGGAGATTGGATATCCGCCGCCTGTGGAGCCATTTAATAGCCATAGTCCTTGGCTCTTCTTCGGCTTCCGCTTCCACATTTGGGGTTGGAAGCGGATTAGCCCCTCGATGTTGATTTCCCGCCATCTCAACTTCAACTTCTCCTTCAATTCCTTCAAATCAGGGACCAACTTGTTGTCCCCTTTCTTCACTTCTCCTTCTTGCCTCCGCTTGCTCCCTCTCTCGAGCTAGAAGTCGGAGAGTTCGGTTGATGTCCTCGTCCAGTGGTGTTAAAGGTGTCGGATTGCTACGGGTCATGCACCTCCCTATACACACTTACAAAACACAACACGTCTAGCACAAGCAAACACTTCACAACTTAACAAAAATAGAAATTAAAAGCTAGATTAACACCAAACAAACTTTTCACGATAATGGACCGAAGTTCCCCTACAACGGCGCCAAAAATTTGACTAGCTCTGACTATCACAATAAAATCCCACCTAAGGCCAAAGTATAAACTTTAGATTGGTGCAATATAGAGCAAGTATGTTTAAATATCTAACCGGGCGGGCCCATGTACCGCTACTTCGACTATTTGAAATATTATCTAGCGGAATAGTTTTTGGTGAAAACAAAGGTCTAAGACTAAAGTACTTCGCAAATGTAAAATGGATTTGACACTAATTGAGAAGGCTTTACCTGGATGTTGCTCCCCCTAGCTAACAATTACGACTTGAAGAATCGAACGACCATGTGTGGTTAGGGGGTTACACACCGCAGGGAATTCTAACAAGTAACCGAGGAACTCTCTTAGTCTCTAGGTTGAGGAAATGGGATATGCTCTAAGCCGCTAATGTGACCATCTTAACCCATCGACTAAGGAATGGTTAGATTTCACCCTCGAATTGGAGTTTAGATGGCCACCCACAACCAAACCCTAAGTGCTAATACGAAATAGGAGGTTTGCCCTTAATTAACCTGGTATAGGAGGCATGAAATGGCCAAGGAAACCCATCTCTAATAGAGCCTATGAGGTTAAGGAGGGTTCTCTCTAAACTAGTCTAAGAGGCTTTGAATGCCCAAGGAAACCCAGCTCAAATTGAGCCTCTTTGAATAAAAGAGGTTTCCTCTCTAAACTAGCCTAGGAGGCATGCAATGCCCAAGAACACCCATCGCTAATTGAGCCTCTTAACCTAATGATGTCTCCTCTCTAAGCTAGGTCAACAAAGCACACACCATATCATGAAAAATACCTCCATATTCACATTAAAACACAACCACATACAAACCATTGAATTCTTACAAGCATTCACATAATTGTAGCTAGGGTTTACAAACACCCAAGTGAAAGACGGTACTACTCCATGCTAGGAGAAGAGAAAACACAAGAGAGGGAAAGGAAAACCATCAAGAAGATGAAATACTTGCTCCTTGTGTTGAAGAGATCCTCCTTTGGGGGAGGAATTCCCAAATCCTTGCTTGGAGATGAAACCCTAGCTTCTCCTCTTCTTTGGTTTGTCACTTTCTCACTCTAAAATATGAAGAAGAAGAAGTTTCTCACACTAGGTCTTTCCCTTTCTTCTTTGTTTCCACTGGCTCTTTAAACCAAGATCGAGCCCAATTCACGACATGAGTGCATGGCCGTGAACATCAAAACACGTCCGTGAACAAGGTGTCTAAACCAAAACGCATGACTTCACATCCCTGGGTTCACGGTATGTGGCTAATGTTCACGGTCTTAGTGATCGTGAATAGCCCTGGCATCAGTAACCTCAAAACCCTCTCTGGACGCTCATTTGTTAACGAATTATGGCTCCAGTTCACGGTCCCGTAAGATCGTGAAATCTAATGGCAGACTGTGTACTGTGGTTGCCTTATCCTCTTTGCCCGGCCTTTGCTCCTTTCCTTCCAATTTTCGACTCCGGGGTTGGTTTCACCTGTTAGGATTTGAAACACACTGAAACACAAGAAACCTCGCATAAAACCACCTCATTTGGAGTTCAATTGCAACGAACATCAACGCGAAACGTGGGTAAAAAGTGTTCAATTAGGCTCGAATCAAGGCTACAAATGTAGCCCTCTTGGCCCCAAGCAATTGAGGGTTGACTTACCTTCTCCCTCAAATCGGGAGTTTGGACGGTTTAATCAAAATTAACCTAGGTATTCAATTCGAGTTTAGAGATTTTCCCTACATTAACCTAGATAGGAGGCATGGAATGCCCAAGACAAGCCAACTCAATTTTAGTCTCTTAAGATAAGGGGGTTTCCCTCTAAGCTAGGTTAGAATAGCATAATAGATTGCCCAGCACACACAATGCACAATCAGCATGAAAAATACCTCAAATCTCAAATTAAGCACCACCCACAGACAATCATTCAATATACACAATTAACTACATGGTAGAAGTTAGCGTTCTACAACACCCAAGTGAATAGGAGACTACTCCATGCTAGAAGAAGGAAGAACACAAGGGAAAGGGGGGAAAACCATGATTGTGATGCCTCAATCCTCCCTTCTGTTTGTAGTGATCCTCTCTTGAAGTGGAACTTCCCAAATCTTGACTTGGAGCAAACCCTAGTTTCTTCTCCCTCTTGGTTTGTGGCTTTCTCTCTCTAGATTCTTGAAGAAGAAGAAGAAGAAGGTTTCTCTCACTTTGGGCCCTCCCTCTTCTTTATTTCAGCTCTCCTTTTACACACAGATCGTGTCCAGTTCACGGTCTCAGTTCCCAGGTCGTGAACTAATGGCGGAGACCTCCCGATCCTTTGAGTCGCAAGATATCATCCGCCGCAAGATTTTCGGCTACCTTCTTGTCTTTGATGTCTACATCAAACTCTTGGAGAAGTAGGATCCATCTGATTAGGCCGCGCCTTGTTCATCAAGAAGCGAATGGCTGAGTGTTCGGTGTAGACAATAACCTTTGAAAGCACAAGGTAAGACCTGAACTTGTCAAAAGCAAAGATCACTGCCAACAAATTTATTTCGGTAGTTCTATAATTCTCCTGAGCATCATTCAACGTCTTGGAGGCGTAGCAAATGGGTTGAAAATGCCTACCCCGCCTTTGTCTCAACACCGCCCTCACTGCATAGTCACTAGCATCACACATAAGCTCAAAAGGAAGGATCCAATCCGGCGAGACCATTATGGGAGTGTTCTTGAGCTTCGCCTTGAGGACGTCAAAAGCTTCAAAACATTCATTTGTGAAAATTAAGGGAGCATCTTTCTCGAAAAGTTTGTCAGTGGTAATGCAATCTTTGAAAAGTTATGAATGAAGCGTCGGTAAAATCCTTCATGCCCAAGCAAACTCTGGATGCCCTTGACCGTTATTGGTGGACAAAGCTTGCTTATTGTTTCAACCTTGGCTCGATCCACTTCAATTCCCCTCTTTGAAATTTTGTGCCCCAACACAATGCCCTCTCTTACCATGAAATGTGACTTCTCCCAACTCAAAGCCAAATTGGTCTCTTCGCAACGCTCAAGGACCTTCTCCAGGTTGGCAAGACAGTGAGAGAATGAATCTTCAAAAACCGTGAAGTCATCCATTTACACTTCCATTATCTCCCCCATGAGTTTATCGAAGATGACCACCATGCATCTCTGGAATGTGGACGAGGCATTGCACAATCTAATTGGAATGCGCCTATAGGAAAATGTCCCGAAGGGACAGGTGAACGTTGTCTTGGCTTGATCTTCTGGGGCAATCGGGATCTGGAAGTACCCCGATATCCCATCCAGGAAATTGTAGTAATCATTCCCGGTGAGCCTCTCTAGAATCTGATCAATGAAGAGTAGAGGGAAATGATCTTTACGAGTGGCATCATTCAATCGCCGGTAGTCAATGCACACCCGCCACCCAGTCACCGTTCTTGTTGGGATAAGCTCTTCCTTTTCATTGGCTACCACTGTCATCCCTCCTTTATTGGGGACCAACTGTGTTGGGCTCACCCACTGACTATCCGATATGGGATAGATGATCTCGGCATCCAAGAGCTTGATTATTTCTGCATTCGCTACCTCCTCCAGGTTAGGATTGACACGCCTTTGCGGTTATCTCACCGGCTTGGCATCTTCCTCCAAGTGGATCTTGTGCGAGCAAAAGGTTGGTCCGATCCCTTGGATATCTGTGATCTTCCATGCGATGGCCCTCTTGTGATGACACAAGACCTTAATCAATTCAATATTCTGCTTCTGTGTAAGATTAGAGTTGATGATGACTGGGAGTTTGCGATCATCCCTTAGGAAGGCATACTCAAGATGGGGAGGCAGAAGCTTCAACTCCAACTCGGGTGGTTCCTCCAAGAAGGTAGGGAGTTTAGGCATTGCAGGCAGGGCTTCCACCTCTCGTTCTTGTGGAAGTTGATCTTCTTCCTTTGTAGATTCTACAATGTTCGTTCCTGCTAAACAACATTCTTCAAAAGGGTCAGATGGGTAAGCACCCGCGGACACGAGTGCCTCTATGAAATAAATAAAAAACCTAATCACAATAATCAACATCATCATGATGGTGAGACAACTTTATGATATCATCAATAGAAAATGTAACCTCTTCTTCCCCTTCCCTAATCACTAACTTTCCCCCATGCACATCAATTAAGGCCTTGACGGTAGCTAAGATAGGTCTACCCAGGATTAAGGAGACATCAATGTTGTCGTCGATGTCTAGAATGGCGAAATCGGCCAGGTAAATCAGAGGTCCCACCTTGATAAGTAAGTCCTTAACGACACCCTTAGGTCGCACGATAAACCTATCCACCAACTAAATATTCATCTTCGTGGTTCTATGTTCACCTAGGTCTAACTTTTGAAACAATTTATAAGGCATCACATTTATACTTGCTCCTAGATCCGCCAAGGATTTGCGCTTTGTGGGCAGGTGGTTCTGCAGGATGGCGGAGCACTCTTCATTCAAGGTCACTGTAGCCTTATTGGTGAGGAGATCCTTCAAGTACTTTGCGTACTTGGGCATTTGGGTGACGGCCTCCACGAAGGGGATGTTGAGGTGCAACTGATTCATCAACTCCATGAAGTGGACAAATTCTGCCGCCATGCGGTCATTGCAGAGTCTAGAAGGGTAGGGAATAGCTGGAGTTACCTTTTCCCCCCTCTGCTTTGGTGGAGGAATCGAATCACCCTTCTCCCCTCTATTTGCACTTGGGCCCCCTTGTTTTTCAGGGACACTACCGGCTCGATCTTGTTTTTCTGCCATGGGTGGCTTCCTTCTTGGGGGTAGCTCCTTCGCCTCTCTCCCACTTCGAAGAGTAACTGCTCTTACTCCCGCTTCTTCGAATTGCTTCTGGGACCGAGCTGCTTGCGAGATAATGCCCACACTTGTGGTCAAGGTTGTCAAGAGTGATTGATGACTTTGCAACCTCGCCTCTATGGTTGAGAATTTATCGGTCGCCTCCCCTATGAATCTCTCAATTTTCTCAAAATTCTTCGAGCTTGAGGTGACAAAGGTGGTCACTAACGCATCAAAACAAGACATCCGGTCGGTGTGGACAGGGGAGATAGAGTTCAACTGCTCGTAATGGGTCATTTTCTTATTCATCGCTTGGCACTCGACTTCCTCATAGTCTGAGCTTGTACCCCAATCATATGGCACTAGCGGCTCCTTCTCTTGCTTCTTGTTCTCAAGGATCACCTAAATTAACTTGTCAAGCTTTGCTTCAAGTTGAGCAATTGCTCCCGCACTTCGCACTCCTCGATCGTTGCTTCTCTTCCCACTTCTTGTCAAAACCCAATCATATCCCTTAAGAGCCATATCTTCGAGAAACTTGGTCACTTGAGGAGGGTTTATGTTCATCAACCTCCCTTGGCAAAGAGAGTGAATGAGGACCTTCTCATCTTGAATGAGTCCTCCATAAAAGTTTCTATCCGAATTGCTCCTCGAATCAATGTTGAGTGATTTGGGCCTAATTGTACATGTTTTACCCCCGTTTTCATTAGGCGTTTGTGGCAATTTTTGTTCCTAAAAGGGTGGTTTTACACTAGGTTTCTCGTGTTTTACTGTGTTTCGGGATTTAACGGGTGAAACTAGCCCTGGAGTTTGAAGTTGTACGAAAAGGAGCGAAAACCGGGAGAAGAGGTGAAAAATAGCGAGTTCACGGTTTTTCTTGGATGTTCACGGTCTTGTATGACCGTGAAGAAGAGCTTTTGCCCGTGAACTTTGAGGCGTCCAGGAATCAAACGACGGTTGTGGTTAGGGAGTCATAAACCGCAGGGAAGTCTAACAAGCATCCGAAGCTACCCTCTTAGCCTCTAGGTTGAGGAATGGGATACTATCCAAGCCACTAATGTGATCCTCTCGATCTATCAAATAAATAATGGTTAGACTTCACCCTCGAATTGGAGTTTGGAAGCATAGAATGGCCAAGGAAACCCATCTCTAATAGAGCCTCTTAATTTAAGGAGTGTTCTCTCTAAACTAGCTTAGGAGGCATTGAATGCCCAAGGAAACCCATCTCAAATGAGCCTCTTATGTTAAGGAGGGTTCTCTGTAAACTAGTTGAGGAGGCGTTGAATGCCCAAGGAAACCGAGCCTCTTGGGTAAATGAGGTTTCCTCTCTAAACTAGCCTAGGAGGCATGAAATGTCTAAGAACACCCAATGAACCTTCTAACCTAAGGAGGTATCCTCTCTAAGCTAGGTTAGAATGGCAATTAGATTGATAGGCTTTCACACAACCCAATCATTTCCGAATAATACCTCCACATTCACATTAAAACACAACCACACACAAATCATTCAATTCATACAAGCATTCACATAATTGTAGCTAGGGTTTACAAACACCCAAGTGAAAGAAGGGACTACTCCATGCTAGGAGAAGGGAAAACACAAGAGAGGGAAAGGGAAACCATCAAGAAGATGCAATCCTTGCTCCTTGTGCTGAAAAAATCCTTCTTTGGGGAAGAAATACCCAAAACCTTGTTTGGAGAAGAAACCTTAGCTTTTCCTCTTCTTTGGTTTGTCACTTTCTCACTCTAAAATCTGAAGAAAGAGAAGTTTCTCACTCTAGGTCTCTCTCCTTCTTCTTCCTTTCAACAAGTCTTTTACATGGAGATCGTGTCCAGTTCACCGCCTGAGTTCACGACCGTGAACATTGAAACACGTCTGTGAATTCAGTGCTGCAATCAAAACACACCGCTTCATTTGCTCGGGTTCACTGTCAATGGCCTTTGTTCACGGTTTTAGCGACCTTGAACTGCATGGTCGTCAGTAAACTGAAAACCCCTAATGTTTGCTCCTCGCTTCATGGGTCATGGCTCCATGAAGCGGCTGTCTCCACCTCTTTGCCCGGTTTTTGTTCCTTTTCTTCTAACTTTTGGTCGTGCACAGCGGCTGTCTGCACCTCTTTGCCCAGTCTTTGTTCCTTTTCTTCCAACTTTCGACTCTGGATTTGGTTTTACCTGTTAGGATCTGAAATGTACTAAAATACAAGCAACCTCACGTAAAACCAACCTTTTTAGAGTTCAATTGCAACAAACGTCAAAGAGAATCGGGGATTAAAAGTGTGCAATTAGGCTCTAATCAACAACTATGATGTTACTCAGCATGGTAAGAGGGATCTAAGCACACAAGAAAAAAACGATCGGCTCAAAACTCACATGGCTACCTAGTCACCCAATCATCCATTCCAATTTCACAAAACACAATGCATGGCAATTGAAATAAACAAGTAATCGAGTCAAAAAATCCATTCATTTTTGCACATATGAGAACTAAACTTTTTCACTATCCTAATGCACCTCTTAGTCATCATCACAGGACATACTCTTTTCACATGCAACAATTCAAGGTAAATGCCAATAAACACGAGATTCTCCTACAAACCGGCCACTTTGATCGTGCAAGTATTTCTTGGAGCCCTCAAAATTTTCAAATTTGGGAATACATCAAGGCTCCAAACATCAATCACACTCACACAAGAATAATAATAAACTATCCCCCCCCCCCCCAACACTTAAGTTCGACTTTTTTTCTCAATGGCGTCAGATAAGGGTAGAACGATGTTACCGCTTGGCTTGGTGAGTGAAAGTTGGAATTTTTTCGGGGTAGGAGATTTTAGCTTCAAGGAGAAGACAAAAACACACTCAAACACAACACATGCTCGCTCGAGGCGAGGTTATTACACAAAACAACATGATAGTAGTAGTTGTTCACACATACTAAATAAAAGAAAGAAAAATAAAACAACTGAGTTCAGAGTTCCAAGTGGAGAAGTAGGGCGAAGGACGCCCTTGATGTGGGGAGAATGGGTCTGTACTTGGCTCGCCGGAAGTGGGTGAAAAGGCCAAAAATCATTGAAAATTCGACGAGATTTAGAGGATTCTGACGAGTTTTGGGTCGTGAAGTGAAGGAAAACCGTTCACGGCCCTTTTATAGGCAGACCGTGAAGTTCACGGATGCATTTGCTAGTTCACGGTTGACTCGTTCTAACTACAACCTCCCAATCGACGACCAAGTATAACCGTCGACCGGGTGTAGCATAGGGCAAGCAAGCAATAAGAATTTATCGTACCACGGGGATCTAGGCTTACCCTAATTCAGGTTTAGGGTTCAATATCTAGCCAACCTAGGATAGTTATTGATAGAATTTAACTAACTAACTTGGACAAACCACTAACCTAGCTATTTACAAGGTGGGGGAGCTCTCTTGGGTTGAATCTTCCTTGGTCCGTTCTTTGGATCGATGTTGGTTATCCTCCTAGCTCGATCGACTCAACTACACTACCGTTTGGAGATGGACTCCCTCAGGAATGACCCGGAATGGCGAATTGATGGATGGGTAGTGCTCTATTCAACCTAAGGTTTAGTATAATGCTAGGAGACCGGTCGAATCAACTCCCTCGGGGACTACCCGGACAATATACGATAGGAGTGACCCGAAGACGCCAAGAGGGGAGCTCTAAAGGGGTTATCTCCCTCATAGGTCAAAAGCTCCATTCATGAAAACATCCATCAATTAAGTAAAATCATCAATCAATCATAGAGTTTGTCACATACATCAATATTAAACCAAAATCTAGACCTAGGGTTCTTAAACCCCAGATAAGAGGGTGAGTTTCTAGAGAGAGAGAGAGAGGAGAGATTACAAAAAAACCTCTAGATCTTCATCTTCTTCTTTTAGGCTTGATTCCTAGCTTCCAAGCTTGGTCAATGCCTTCAATTAAGCTCCAAGATCACTCTCTCTCTCACTAGAACTCCCCTTTAGTGTTTTAGGTTGAAACCCTAGAGAAAGAAAGTGTTCCTCCTCCAAAAACTAGCTCCTCCTTTCTTCTTCCTTCTGCTACTATTTTTATACCCAGGTCGAGCCCAGTTCACGGCCTCTGTTCACGGCCGTGAACACCTTAACGCGTCCATGAACTCAGTGTCGTCTCCAAAATGCACCGCTTCACTCTCCAGGGTTCATGGTTTGCACTCAAAGTTCACGGTCTTAGAAACCGTGAACTATCTGGTCGTCAGTAACCTCTGGAACCCTCCTAGATACCTTGCTGTTCATGGTTTTTGGTTCCAGTTCACGGCCTTAGAGGCCGTGAACTGCGGCTTCTTCCTGGACGCATGCGCTTCACTGCTTCCTGGACACCTCGATGTTCACGCCTGCGCTTCCTGAACTCCAACGTTAGACCGTAAATAGTGAGTTTGAACTTTTCTTCGGTCTTTTTGCGCTTTTCGACCTTCAATCTTCCCAAAACTCGTCCTCGACCTTTCCACACGTGTTATTACCAGAAATGTATAAAAAAAGCACAATCTAGCGTGAAATATATCGAGGGACGACGAAACAGGGTACTTCTAAAAAATTTACTCAACCTACTCCACCGTGCCTACTACCATTCATGACACAACTCAAAACACACATTCAAAAAAACCTGGCATGGGGATACCACTCGACCACTTGAACTCTTCACTCGACACAAAAACGATAATAAGGAAAAGAAAACAAACCTACGTTGGGTTGCCTCCCAACAAGCGCTAAGTTAACATCACTAGCTTGACGTTGAGGATCTATCATGGCTTTGAACATGATGTCTCCGAGAGTGCATCCACAACGTTCTCGAGGCGAGGCATGTCGCCTACCTACTTACTCTCCATGGGGTGGCCTTCTTGGCCGATGACTTCCGCTTTTCCCTTTTCCTTCCACCAAGCACTAGCATGACTTAACCGTTCTCTCCAAGCTCTTTTCCTTCCTTCTTTGGGCGAGATGCCCTCTTTGCTTTCCTGCTTCACATCATTACAAGATGTGAATAACTCGCCTAGGATGACATTAGCGAGGTCTTCGAACTTCGTCTTCTTGGAAAGAAACCCCTTGAGGTATATTGAATACCTTGGCATGTGGGCCATTTCCTTAAGGAAGGGAATGTTGAGTTGGAGCTTTGGGAGCATCTACATGAAACCTCCACATTCCGCTTCCAATCTTTCTTTGTACACCCTCGTGGTAAAAGGTAGGGGTGACATGTACTCAGCCACAACTGGTGCTGTTGGCAATGCCTTCCTCGCCACTCCTCTCTTTTTTCCCGAGGTTTCCTCTTCTCCACTCTCGGGTAGAGGGTCTTCCTTCTCATTCACTTATTTGGCAACTACGTCCACAGTAACATTCCCACTTCTCAAATGAATCGCATTGACCTCATCATGATCCTTGGGGTTGGTAATGGTTTGAGAGGGTAGGGCTCCCTTTTGTCTCTCGGTGAAGATCCCGACAAGATTGCCGATTTGCACTTCCAATTTTTGGAGACTTGCTTGATTACTTTGGAGTCCCGCCTCGACCGAGGTCAACTTGGTGGTTGCCACATCCATGAATTGCTCAATCTTCTTAAACTTCTGAGAGCTTGTACTCACAAAGGTGGTCACCAGGTCTTCAAGTTTAGAGAACTTGTCGACTTGTTGTTGTTGTTGGAACCCATCTCCACCTTGTGCTCTCTATGGTTGTTGGAAGTTCAAATTTTGGAATTGAGGCCTTTGTAGGATGTAAGTTGGTCGAGGTTGATAGTCGCCCGTTGGACCTAAGAAAGCGGGAGGCCTTGGATTGGAAGGGGAAGACCAAGTGACACGCTAAAACACAACACCAAACTGCGACCAAGTGTAATCGCAGTCCGGAAATCCAGAATAATGGCAAGTTCTATTTATCAACCCGGGGTCTAGATCTACTGCCTACTCCGTGATTATATATTATCTAGCAAACTAAGTCAAGTGAGTGGGATTTTAAGCAAAAGCAGTAAGAAAGCAGGAAATGGTTCGAAATTCTTAAGCAAGGGAAGAGTCACTCGGGAATGAGTCCCCCTAGCTCCTGAGTTAGGTCAAAGTTGTAATTACCTTTGGTTGATTTACTGCAGAATAAATTGCGGAAGATCCGACAGTAGCTTGGAATCTCTTAAGATGACCAAGCCCTCTCAGACAGGCTAACTGGCAGGCGACTAGGCTTCACTAGGATGGACTGCTGAGCCAATAAACACAGAACTCCACTACTGGAATTAGATTCCAGTACAAAGCAGTGAATCGACTAACTCTCGTATAATCGATTCACTACTACCGATTGAAGAAGCTCTAACAACCTAATCAGATTCTATCTATCTTAGGTTGCAGCAGAAATGAGGAAAAGTTTATCAGGCTTTAATTGACTCAATAAAAACACTTTCAATCGATTAAAATCAAGCAGTATCACAAACCAAAAGTCATTACAATCAATATCCCTAGCACATGGAACTATGATTCATCATACCCAAGTGAGAGAGGGTTCTACTCCATAGAGAGAGAGAGAGAGAGAGAGAGAGAAACAGAAAACAAAGCTGTCAGACTCATCAAGATGGGAAGAATCTGCTCTGGGATGATGATCTTCACTCCAAGGATGAAATCCAAGCTTGATTGATGAAACCCAGCTCCAAAATCACCTCTAGGGTGTGTTCATTGCACTTTCTCTCTTTAGGACTGACTCTGTTTCTAGCTCTGAAAATCGATTCCACCTTCAAAGACCCGAAATTGGGTTAAAAACCCAGTTCTGCCCGATCACACAGCCAAGACACACGGCCGTGTGAAATTTAGGTCTGCTCGTGTGGCTCTCCAAAACGCCGCATTCGATTTAGTTACTCCAGGTACGCTACACGGCCAAAACCACACGGCCGTGTGTAATTTAGGTCTGCCCCTGTGAACTCCCTGAGAATTTCACACGGCCAAAAAGGGCCCTTTTCACGGCCAGCGTGGTTTGCCTGCGCAAAGGGGTTCCACACGGCCAAGTCACACGACCGTGTGGAATTTAGGTCTGCCCGTGTGGAATTTCCAGCTTTTCGTCAAATGTCCCAACTTCGTCCAATCGGCCCCGAACTCATGCCCAAACCTTCCTTTACGTACTAGGACCTGAAATATCACAAACAAGAACAACCTAGCATGAAATCGGCCTAAAGCACGAGAGATGAGACTCAAACGGTACAGGAATGGTGGACAAAAAGATGTGTATATATCAAGTCATCACCAAGCGAAGTTTGGATGATTGCGCCACCTGGGGTTGTATGTGTTGCTATAAGGGTTGTTCCCTCTAGCATTGGCAATGAAACTCACTTGCTCCTCGGAGGTACTTGTATCCTTCATCGCTTGGCAATCCACAATTTCATGAGTAGTGCTTAAACACCAATCACAAGACATCACCACTCTCTTCCCGTGCTTCTTGTCCTCAAGGATCACATCGATCAACTTGTCAAGCTTTGCTTGAAGTGGAGCATTTGCTCCCACACTTCGCACTCCGCTTTTGGTGCTTCTCTTCCCACTTCTTGTCAATCCCCAATCATATCATTTAATAACCATATCTTCAAGCAACTCGGTCACTTGTGGTGGGGTCATGTTCATCAACTTCCCTTGGTAAAGAGAGTCGATGAGAATCTTTTCATCTTGAGTGAGACCTCTATATCAAGTCTCGATCCGAAATTGCTCCTCGAATCCATGGTGAGGGCATTGAAGGAAGTAGTCATAGAATCTTTCCCATGCATCCCTCAATATTTTTCCATGGAGGCGGGCCCACCTCCCAAAGTCTCCGTGCTGTGGTTGTGGGCTCCACATCTCCCTCTACATGGGTGATGGACCGAAGCCAAATTGTGGGTTCATTTTGCGGTGTGTGTCATGTTTTTGTGCCTATGAAATAACTAGTTTATACCCGACCCGTTGGTCGAACGACTCTTTTGAATTATTTCAAAACAAATGATTTGAGTCCAGGTTACCAGTCGTAGCGGCTGATAATCCGATTCAAGTCATATCAACAAATCTCCACCTTGACTTGAATCCTCTTCCTCTGAAATCTCTGATGTACTCTGCTCCTTCTCTCTCTCCCGCCATCAATGCCCCGTAGGGCGGAGTCACCCACTCAAGACATTCAGCAAGTCCAAGCAGTGTTGGAACTTGCCATGTGGAACCGGCTTCGTGAACATATCAGCAGGATTATCCGCGGTGCCAACCTTCTTCACCTTAATCCTCTTCTCTGTCCTCAAGAAATGATACCTCACATCGATGTGCTTAGTCCTCTCATGGTGGACTTGATCCTTGGCCAAGCATATTGCACTCAAACTGTCGCAATACACCACTGCCTGATCATGATGTAGACCAAGATCACCAACCAGTCCCTTCAACCATATTCCCTCCTTGGCAGCTTCTGTCAACGCCATATACTCTGCCTCAGTAGTAGACAATGTCACCGCCGACTGCAAAGTTGCCTTCCAGCTCACTACAGAACTCCCAAGAGTGAATACATAACCGGTCATCGATCTCCTCGTGTCAACATCTCCAGCATAGTCCGAGTCAGAATACCCAGACACCAAGCACTCTGTATCACTTCCGAAGCTAATCCCCACATCAGGTGTACCCTTAAGGTACCGGAAGATCCTCTTCACAGCCTGCCAATGCTCCTTTCCAGGTTGTATCATAAACCTGCTGACAACACTAACAACATGTGCAAGATCAGGTCTAGTGCATACCATAGCGTACATCAAGCTACCTACTGCACTAGCATATGGGACTCTCGACATGTACTCCTTCTCAGCCTCTGACTGCGGTGCATAGGCTGAGGATAGATGAACATTTGAAGCACTAGGAGTATTTAAGGGCTTTGCTGAAGACATGCCAAACCTCGACAGTATCTTCTGGATGTAGCTCTTCTGTGACAAGAAAAGCTTCTTCTTCAACCTGTCCCTGTAAATCTCCATACCCAAAATCTTCTGAGCAGCTCCCAAATCCTTCATCTCAAACTCAGCACTGAGAAGCCCCTTTAACTTCTGGATATCAGACTTCGACCTCGCAGCTATGAGCATATCATCCACATACAGAACTAGATATATCATCGAACCATCCTCTGCCTTGCTGTGATATACACAACAATCATATGGACTTCTGTTGTAGCCCAGCTCAAGCATGTAACTGTCAAATCTCTTGTACCACTGCCTCGGAGATTGCTTAAGTCCATACAAGGACTTCTTCAGCTTACAAACATAGTCTTCTTTTCCCGGAACCTCGAATCCTTCTGGCTGAGTCATGTAAATTTCTTCCTCCAACTCTCCATGTAGGAAAGCTGTCTTCACGTCTAGCTGCTCAAGCTCCAAGTCATAATGTGCCACTATTGCTAGTAGCACTCTGATCGAAGTATGTCTGTAGGAAACAAGATTTCCTACAGGTTGGGAATTGGGGAATTTAGCTAGATCAATTAGGGATTGATCGAACTAGGGATTAGAATTAGGGATTTAGAACAAGAAGAGGGAAGGATTTGGGGCTGCTGCTGCCGCAGCTTGGGAGGGAAAAAGAGAGAGGGAATCCGCAGGAGAGAGAGAGAGAGAGAGAGAGAGTTAGGTTTTAGGTTTTTGGTTCTGTAATTGCTTAATCCCAAAATAAGACCCTATTACAGAATATATAACCTGTCTAATTCCTATCTGCTACCCGAATAATAAAACATAACAATTAACTACCTGTTTATTCCCCCAAATACCCAAATAATCCCCCAATCAATAAAAACCGACACTAATACGAAATAACCGAAAACAGCTAATAATTATGTTTCCCACAATGTCTGACAACTGGTGAGAAAATCTCATTGTAGTCAACTCCTTCCCTCTGCGAGAAGCCTCGTGCAACCACCCGAGCTTTAAATTTCATGCCCTCTTTAGAAGTGATTCCTTCCTTCTTCTTGTAGATCCACTTGTTTGTAACAATCTTCCTTCCCTGTGGTCGTTTGACTAGCTCCCAAGTCTGATTCCTGTCATGGGATTCCATCTCATCTCCCATTGCGGCAAGCCACTGATCGGCTTCACCACCCGAAACTGCTTCTCTATAGGACTGTGGCTCTCCTGCATCCACTTCTTCAGCAACCTGAAATGAATACGCCACCATGTCCTCGAAGCCATACCTCTGTGGAGGTACTCCTGCAGTCGCTCTCTTCGGTCTACCGGAAGCAATAGACTGTTGAGCTCGTGCACTGGACTCTGAAGTTTCTGGCTCTGCAGAGACATCCTCATCATGTTGATCTTCTCCACCTTGGTGCTCAAACTCACTCTCATTGAGAGTTTGCAGCTCCACCTGTTTATCAACATTCCTGCTACCTTCAACAACAGTAACCTTCAACATGGGGTTAAACATAGACTTCTCATCAAATATCACATTTCTACTAAGTATAACGCGATGCTCAGAAGGTGACCAGACTCGAAATCCCTTAACTCCATCTCCGTAACCCACAAATACACCCTTCTTTGCCCTTGGGTTCAGTTTACCCTCATCCACATGATAATAAACAGGACACCCAAAAACTTTCAGTGAAGAGTAATCAGCAGGCTTACCATACCACACCTCATAAGGAGTCTTACACTCGATACCTGTGTGAGGTCCACGGTTGATCAGGAAACACGCCATGTTTACTGCTTCTGCCCAGAATCTTCTCTCTAGTCCAGCATTAGAGAGCATGCACCGTGCTCTCTCCAACAATGTCTGGTTCATCCTTTCTGCAACGCCATTCTGCTGGGGTGTATCTCTAACAGTCCGATGACGGGCAATCCCTTCATCCTTGCAGAATTCGTTGAACTCAGAACTGCAGAACTCCAGACCATTGTCCGTTCGCAGCTTCTTGATCTTCTTCCCGGTCTGATTCTCCACCAATGTCTTCCACTGCTTGAACTTTGTGAAAGCCTCACTTTTCTGCTTCATCATGAAAATCCAAGTAAATCTAGAATAATCATCAATAATAGACAGAAAATACCTGCTGCCTCCAATGGATTCAACTCGTGAAGGACCCCAACAGTCGGAGTGGAGGTAATCTAGTATCCCCTTCGTCCGGTGGATACCCTTCTTGGGAAACTTGCTGCGATGTAGCTTCCCAAACACACAATGCTCACAGAATTCCAAATTCTGCATCTTGTGTCCGCAAAGAAGATCCCTCTTCGATAGAACTTGCATCCCTCGTTCACTCATATGCCCCAGTCTCATGTGCCAGAGAGTGGTCATATCTTCCTGTTGAACCTGAGACGATGCAACTGCAGCAGAACCAGACAACACAGACCCTTGTAATGCATACAAGGTCCCACGCTTCACGCCCTTCAGTACCTTCCTCGAACCCTTGCAGACATACACAACTCCACCTTTTCCTTTGAAACTGAAACCCTTGCTGTCGAGTAGACTCAAGGAGATCAGGTTCTTCGTCATTCGTGGAACATGTCTGACATCATTCACGGTACAGAACGAACCATCATGTGTCCGAACCTTTATGGACCCGATTCCAACAACCTTGCAGACAGCTCCATTTGCCATGACCACGTTACCACCATCTATCTGCTCGTAGGTTGTGAAGCAATCCCTGTTCGGAGACATATGATATGAGGCTGCAGTATCCAGAAACCACACATCACCACGATGTGCCTTCTCATCTACAGCCAAGGCGAGATCGTCTTCAGAACTGTTGTCCACTTCTGCCACGGCAACTGAACCTTGTTTCTTCTGTTGCCCTCTTCTCTTGGGACAGTTGTACTTCCAATGCCCCACTTCCTTACAGTTGTGACAAGCATCACCTGGCTGTGGACCGGGACCCTTGGAATTCTTGCTCGAATTCCCTTTACCAGATTTCTTCTTTCCCTTTCCACCTGTAACAGCCAAACCCGATGCCTCACCACCTGTACCAGATCCGGACGCCTTATGCCTGATCTCTCTCGTATGAAGAGCAGACCTGACATCCTCCAACGACACGCTTTCTTTACCAGCAATAAAAGAATCAACAAAATTCTCATATGAACTCGGCAAAGAAACCAGCAGGATTAGGGCAGCATCCTCGTCATCAACTTGAACATCTATATTACGCAGATCCAGCAAAATAGAGTTAAGCTGTTCGAGATGTTCCCTCAAAGGCGTACCTTCTTGCATCCTCAAGCTGAACAACCGTTGCTTGAGATGCAGCTTGTTGGTTAGAGACTTAGTCATGTACAGACTCTCTAGTTTCAACCACAAGCCCGCGGCAGTCTTCTCAGCAGCGACTTCAATGATGACGTCATCAGACAACGATAGCATGATGGTCGAGTGGGCCTTCTCCTCCAGGGTATTCCACTCATCGTCATCGACCGCTGCCTTCTTCTGTTTCGCAGACAGCGGCCCCCACAGCCCTTGCTGTTTTAGTAAAGCCTGCATCTTGATCTGCCATATAGAGAAGCTGTTCTTCCCCGTGAACTTTTCGATCTTCATGTTCACCAACGTCATTCTTCTGAATCGAAAACCCTAGCCTGATTTCCAGCCGCGGCTCTGATACCACTTGTTAAAAACGCGCTGCTACGGATCGGGAAATTGCCGGAATCGATAAAGCAAGAATACGAGAGCGAGAATCGAAAGAACACAGACACACGATTTACGTGGTTCACTAACACGATGTGTGTTAGCTAGTCCACGGGCGAGAGAGAGCCGTTTCACTATACTGAGGAGATTACAGATTACAGAGGAGTATGAGAAGTATTTATAGTACTTCTCCATGTGGGTCTAAACCTAATCTCCTCAGTATAGTGAAACGGCTCTCTCTCGCCCGTGGACTAGCTAACACACATCGTGTTAGTGAACCACGTAAATCGTGTGTCTGTGTTCTTTCGATTCTCGCTCTCGTATTCTTGCTTTATCGATTCCGGCAATTTCCCGATCCGTAGCAGCGCGTTTTTAACAGCGACGTTCGGATTGCGGAGTACAAAGTTATGATCCTCCAAAGTTTGACAAATTCGAAAATTTGCTCGTTTATGAGTAGCAAATGATATTTTCTCGAAAGATGGCCATCCAAAAATTTCTCGTTTGGAAAACGTCATTTGTTACCCCTAAACGAGCAATTTTTCGATTTTGCCAAACTTTGGACGATCATAACTTTGTGCTCCGTAATCCGAACATCGCAAAGTCTTTTTTATTTTGCATAATTTTTTGAGTACTACAACATTTACTAGGAATACATTTTCAAAACAGGAATATTTTTTTTAATATAAGGAGTTTTGGGAATAACTTTAACTTTAATTTTCACATTTCCACATATATTCTGAAAATATTTCTTTTATAAAAGTTGTAGTACTCGAAAAGTATGTGAAATGAAAATTTTTTTTGCTACGATCGGATAACCGAGCACAAAGTTAAGGTTGTTGGAAATTTCAAAGGAGTAGTTCGAGTTCAGTGAACTCGAACCACTTCAGCCTCACATGGTTCGAGGCTTACATCATCGATTTACGTCTAGATCGATTCTCCTACACTCGAACCAGTTAGTAGTTCGAGTTTCTAAAACTCGAACCACTCCAAACTTAGGTATTTAGGAAAAAATTATAAGTGTGGTAGTTTAAGAAAAAAAATTTAAATTTTATGAGTATTTAGGGAATTCTTCCGTGGTTTGTCTACTTAGCAGCAACCATTTTTCCATGGAGGCGGGCCCACCTCCCAAAGTCTCCGTGCTGTGGTTGTGGGCTCCACATCTCCCTCTACATGGGTGATGGACCGAAGCCAAATTGTGGGTTCATTTTGCGGTGTGTGTCATGTTTTTGTGCCTATGAAATAACTAGTTTATACCCGACCCGTTGGTCGAACGACTCTTTTGAATTATTTCAAAACAAATGATTTGAGTTTGGTTGACTTATATCTGACGCTGGTCGGACTACCCTTTCAAATCATTATGAGACAAATGATTCGAGTTTGGTTGCCAGAAATTCTATTATTTTTGCTGGAAAGCATAGAGGAAATCTAATAAATAGAAGGAGAAGTGCAAAAACAATGATGTGTGTTGTTGATATGGGGATAATATGAAGATTAACAACACTATGCATTGCAATCATCCAACCCTCCAAGTTTTCTTTTGACGAACTTTGTAATTGGTGTGACATAAACTATCTTCAATATTCACTAATTCACCATCAATAATGTCATCGGTTACTTACGGTGAAGTTAGAGGGGGGGCGGGGGAATCTATGTTGTCATGGATTGGGAAGAAAAATGAGCATTGGCGAGATGACCTTGTAGTAACAAACATGTTAGCAAGAGTGAAAACATTATGGGTGTGTGTGATTCTAAAGCTTGAGTGAAAATATATAATGAACTCACTATATTATCTAGACAGTTCTCATTGTTATTGTCGATGTCTTCTCTTTTTCTTCAATGATCCTCAATAAACAAAGTTTGCTTACACTGTTGGAGTAATCGTAGTCAGTAAGCTTGATATGCACATTTGATTCTTTACCTTCAAGTGCCAAAATTCCAGCAGGTGATGAGTTGTCTTTGTTTTGAGTTTTGTCATAAAACTACAATGCCAATATGTTTAAAAGTTTGGAGGGCACATGATGAGCAATACCAAATCCGTTGCAGCAAAGTTATCGGTCATAGTAATGACAAAGCAAAACATGTGTTACCAAACGGGCATATGAATTACTTTGATGGATTGACATTAGAATGATGGAGTTGAACAATGAGATCAACCTCAGTGTAATTTGGTTCATTTGGTGTGGAGAACACCATATTTGAGTAATAAAAACTATAGAAAGTCAAACCATCACAAATAATATCAACTACATGTCCATATTTGTCTTCTATATAAGACATATGCATAGTCCTGCCAACTAGCCGTCAATCTCAAAACTAAAACTAACATATTTGAATAAACGCAACTTATAGTTCAAACGCGAGGTTGAACATCTAAGCTAATAAGCTGAAACCTGCAACGATGTTGAAAAAGAAAGCATTTTATATGAGACTTCCATGTCCTGACTTGACACGAACCTAACCTAGGTGCTTTATATTTGGTGAGGCCGAACAACTTAGTTGCTGAGGTGTACCTCTATGTAATGTAACATCTTAAGCATATTGGCATATTGAGAAAATTAAAATGAAAGTTGGAGTGAAGGAGGTGAAAAGAAGAGCTACAGATTCATAAGTGTGACAGCCAATTCACAGCTCTATGCTCAACTGAATCCTAAGGCTGCCTAATTATATATACTTATAATTTCTCACAAAAGCACCATCATAATTTCATGATTGACTCATACCAACATTATTAATAAGAGGAGAACCACATTAAAGCAGTATCTTTCATTCTCAATGTCTATGAGGAGACATATATTTTCTGTTTTTCACACACTGTCGTGAAGTGGTTTTACAATTTTCACAACAGGCAAAACTTGTACCTGCAAGAGTATAATGCAAACATATTGAGTGCTTGAGGCGAACATGGGTGCGATGGGTATATGAAATGGTACTCTTCTTTTAGTTCGAATCCAATACTGCCAATCACACCCATGTTCATATATCAACCCACAATACCTAAGGGGAAGGTAACTCGATGCCACAATCCGACCGACCCATGACCCAATTAGCCCACAACCCTCCCGACCCATGACCCAATTGACCCCACAACCTGATGAACCCACAACCCTACTAACCAGAACCCGATAAACCCACTACCCGACTAACCCGCAACTCGATTGAAATCAACCCTAACTCGTCCGTCTATATATGAGATAGATAAAAAATTTAATTAAGTATTAAACTACAATGAAAATAAACAAAATTTTAAAATTGAACTATGTTGGAAATGAATGAATAGTTTTGAAAGCTATAGAGTCTCAAGTGTAAACTACCACATTGGTAGTTTTACTTGGTGAAATGTGTATAAAGATAAGAGCCTCTCTCCTAAAGGCATGCCCCTTGGGGTGACCAACTTTTGTCGGAGAGGGAGGACCTAACGGACCACCACACACACGCGCGCGCCGACCGTTTGTCCGACCGACCGGTTGGTCGGTTGGTTGTTTCACTTGAGACTATATACTTTTTGGAGAAATTCCAAACGAAATTAATTATTAAATAATTAATTATTAATCGGTTATTCTGAGGAATATTCCTGGAGACGACCGGTTGATAGTCTACCGTGCGCATCGAGGGCAGTGCTACGAACGTCTTAAAGAGAGCGACCTAGTCCGCGACTCAGCTCCAGATTCGGTAACCTCGTCCCTGTTTGTTGTTTCGTTCCTAACACTGTCAAAACACAAATAAGTACTTACGAATATTTATTGGGCTGGCTAACTGTTCAAAAGTTCTGTGATTTTCATATTTTACCTCATGTATATTTTTAATTTAAAAAGATACAACAAATCTACATGGGCACCTTGACTTTGTTTGAAGTGACCACAGTTCATATCCCAGTATCCCAAAGGAATGCTTACCTAGCTTCGATTCCCGATTGTGAAAATGGAAGCCACCAAGAGATTTCATAAAGAAAATTTAAACTGGACTGCCCTTGGACCAAAAACCACAGTGACACAAAAGGCGATGAATCCCTGGCTGAGAAAACCAAAACCAGCAATGTCCAAATTAAGTCGATGGAATGCTCCGATTAGTTTGTCCTGATAAATAGTTTGGTTATTTAAAATGACAGAAAAAAAATTAAATACAAAGCATTGAATCTGTTGTAGAAATCTCATATACAAACAAAAGAAACAGACAAGCAACATATGCATGGAAACACCAACATATAACAACTTTTGTCGATACCCCTACCACTGTGAAATCCTGCCAAATCACTCTCAATCACTCTGCTACACTAAACACACAAATGACTTATATCTTTGTACTTTCTATCTATTCAATCTATATAAGTCAATCGGTATGTAACCTTTCCGTTATCACGATTTTTATCTTCTCGACAGCAAACACATTGATTGGTCCTCTCTTACTCCTTCTTCATGGCAGCTACATGGCATTTTGCATCAGTACAAATTCATCCAAACAACCATTCATTGATGTAACTAATGTAGATTCTCTTTTCTCCTCGGTGGTTTCGTCAAACACGTTCTATATGATCACTGTGGTTTTTGGTATAAACTGTTTCTACCTTACCAATTTTTGAATTGCAACACCAAGAGCTAACTTGGTTGGGGCTCTCCTATAGGTTAACATCTTGTATCAACATCAGCAAGACAACAAAAATTGATTTGGTCGAGATAGTATCAAAATCTTGTTCTACACTGAAGAAGCTTAGATCGTTTCTGAGGCCTCGTCAACCCCCAAGCAATTTGACGTGGGTCATTGCTCTCTTACCATCTAAACTAAAGAGGAATCTCAGGTTAGTCTATTTATAGCTTGACATTTTTTAGAGAGGAGATAAAATCACGATTCACAATTCCAGAACAACCACCTAAGATAATACAATCTTATGGAAACAACACCAATGAAGCACCCAAATTACAATTCTGTACATATTTCCTATGAGGGTATGCATGTGCAGATTAAGAAAGTTAGAAGGATTAAGGAGGGAACTTACTTGGCATGCGATTTTGATGAACAAAAATCCCGTAAATAAAATTCCAGGTAGAGATGTCCAATTGGTCGGGTCTAGGCATGTGTATATTTCAACAGGCTATACTACAAACATAAAGAGTTCGATCGATTTGTCCCTCCCATGTCAACATATGCTCACCATGTATTTATTCCTTGTAGAGAGAAGAATATCAAACCACCTTGTATCTGCTCCAATTATGGGTATCACTCGTGCTTTTTATATTGTAATTATAAGAACTCCACTTTTAAATCTGGAAGCAAGTGACCACTATCACGAAACATCATATTGTAAAAACTTATTGGCAATCATGAGGTTATTTCCGTCAAAAGAAACCATGTCTATTTGTTGAAGATCAACATTATAGTCTGAATAATTCAATGCACAACTATCTCAGCTCTTACATATAAAATCTGCACAAAAGTGGTATATGATTGAAGTTATTCCCTATGTTAACACTAAATAGAATAATCTGTGTTTACTAGAAACTAACAATAAAAACCTTCAAATTAGGAAAATGATGATACTGAAAAGGAGTATCGTAACAAAAGCAACAAAAAGTATAGCTATGTATCTTTAATCAACTCAAAAGTCAACCTAGAAGATCAACCAAATGAACTTATGGTTAAGAGATCACACATTACTATCAAAGAAACTAAATAACCCACCAATCAACTCTCCAAGCAGAACACTCAACCTTCCATATTTACCCATCCAAAATTACTTTGGCGTAAGAATAAAGGTGGAGGAGGTTAAGTTATTCTCGAGTCTGATGGGAAGGTTTGGAGAGACGGTGATGGTTGAGTGTTTAGTGGGTCGAGACACAATTTAGATATGTTTACATTAGTTTGCGTCTTTTACATCCGCGTTCGACAAACCAACGTCACTAAACCTTCCCATATTTTTTTTTTCGTTGAATCAGTTGCAATTGTATTACCAAACTATATGCAAGAAACATATAGATCCTGATACAACGAAAGGATTGCTCAAAGCAAGCAACCCTGCAAGGAAACAGAAGAGAAAAACCCTCCCAAATCACCACCTACATTCAATCACCCCATCCCAACCTATAGGAAACCAGCAGTAAGTAAATCTGCATGTAAGTCACTATCAGCACTACCTAAATACAATAGGTCAGAAACAATCATTCTACCTAGAGTCATAGCATCCCTAACAGCCACCTGATGCAGTCGATAGCATCGTTCACGCCATATGTAAGCCACACATGCACACCAGAAGAGCCCTGCTACCCTCCCTGTTGAGGTTCCTCTTCTATTCAAGGCGACAGCAGCTTGCACACTCTCCAGCCAGGTTGATCCACAAAGAAGATGACCATCCTTCCAACATGAGAGCACCTGCAAGGAGTAAGAGCACTGAAAAAACAGGTGATTTCTGCTCTCCAGCGACCCGCTGCAGAGTAAACAGGAGCCATCAGAAGCTTTACCCCATCGTATCAACTTATCCCTGGTGGTTATACCATCCAACAGAACCAACCATGTAAGCACACTGTTATTAGGAAGATGCTTCTTCCCCCAAACCAGGTTTGCCCAGTCCACCCTTTGATGCACTGTGCGTAAAGAATCCCAAACTGTGGAAACCTTATAGACAGGCATCAGTTTACCATCCCAACTAAGTGTATCACCAGCCAAAGTTAGATGAGTCTGGAGTAATGGTCGAAGCTTTAGAACCCTTCTCCATGCCCAAGAACTGCTAGGACTGATATTCATAGTCCATACACTACCTTGCCTAATCCTGTATCTCCACATCCAGGCCACCCAAATTGCACCACTTTTCATCAGTATCAACCAAATCATTCTAACAGAACAGGCCCTATTCCAAGCCAGGAGATCTTTAATGCCAAGTACTCCCTCACTTTTTGGTCTAGCCATTCTCTCCCAACCTATCCTAGCTCTGCCTTCATCTCCCCCATGCCAAAGAAACTTTGAGCAGACATAATACACCATCTTTAAAACTTTCTTAGGCAGAAGGAAAACTTGCATCCAGTATTGCAAAATGCCCATAAAGACTGAGTTAATTAACTCAAGTCTACCTGCATAGCTCAGCTTCTTTGCACGCCAGGTCCCAATCTTATGAGTGATTTTGGCAACTAACTTGTCACAGTCAGCTGAGGAAAGCTTTCCAAAGAACAGAGGAAGCCCCAAGTATCTGACAGGGAGTTTTCCCTCCTGGAAGCCAGATAACTGAAGAGCATTGTTCTTATACAACCCAGAAACTCCACCAAAATAAACTTCACACTTGCTCGGATTGCACTTCAGACCAGAAAGGGTATAAAACTCACTCAACAACTCTTGGACCTTACAAATTGCTTGTGCAGAGCCTTCTGTAAAGATCAGAAGGTCATCTGCAAAGCATAGATGAGTCAGCCTATATGTTTGCACTGAGGGTGATACACTAATCGACTTCTATTTGCTGCTCTATTGAGGAGGGAGGACAGGCCCTCCATAGCAATGGTGAAAAGGTAGGGGGAGAGAGGATCCCCCTGCCTGACACCCTTCCCATATTTACCCTCTTAAAGAATGTGCCTCATATTCACTCAAAACTTTTGTGTTAAAAATATTGTTGTTTTATGGTAGTTATGAAATTTGAGTCTAAATTAAGAATTGTGCATTGATTCTACACATCCGATACTGCAATTGGATATGCAATATTTGCACCAATGACATTAGGATTGCGATTTTAAAATTATTCTCCTTTTATAAGATAATTAGAAATATAATTAATTATTAAAATCAAATTATGAAAATAGAAGTATCAAATACCGAAAAATATTTATGGGAGAGTAAGTGAGTTAGCTAACCATGGTGGAAAATTCCTATAATTTTTCAGATTTAAGTTTCCTGTATGTTTTTAATTTAAAAAGATTAATTTTTTCGTGTAATTGGTTATGTTTCTTGTATTTCTTCAAAAAGACCACAGTTTAAATCCCATCAATAATGTATTTTTTTCTTGTAAATATGAAAATAATAAATGATTATGAAGATGAATCTTCCCTTCCTATTTTCGCTATGGATGCATGGATTTTGTAATTGGGAAAGCTCCTTTCCCATTTCACTATTATATTAGGTATAGTAAAAATAAGCGCGGTGGTTGAGTTTTTAGTTGAATTGAGCCCGTTTACATTAGTAGCACCTTAACCATCCGCGCTCGTCAAAAAATTGCTATGGCGTAACAATAAAGGCGGAGGAGATTAGCCAGTTGCTAAGCCCGATTGGAAGTTTGGAGAGACGGCGATGGTTGAGCAAATAGTGGGTCGGGTAACTATTTGGGTCCGTTTACATGAGTAGTATTTTTTCCATCCGCGTTTGGCAAATCAACATCACTCAACTTTTTCATATTTATCCCTCTTTTAAAGACACATGTGCCACATATTCACTCAAAACTTTTGTATTCAAAAAACAAAATATCATTGATTTATGGTAGTTATAAAAATTAAGTCTATGTTAATAATTTTACATCGCTTCTGCACAGTCAAGAGTGAAATTCGATTCAACGAAAAAAAGAGTGCAATTCGATATGCAATATTTAAACTAATGATATTTGGATTGCGATTTAAAATTATCCTCATTTTCTAAGATAAAAAGAAATTAAATTAATTATTCAACTTAAAATAGAATAAACAAAATATGAAATTAGATGTATCAAATACCAAAAATATTTACAGAAGAGTTAGTGGACTAGCTAATTGTGGGAGAAAAGTCCTATAATTTTTCAGATTTAACCTTCTTGTATATTTTAATTTAAAAAGATCAAACAAATTTGTTTAATTGGTTATGTTTCTTGTCTTTCTTTAAGAGACCGTGGTTTGAATTCCCTTTCCGATGCATTTTTTTCATGCAAATAAAAAGCATTTTTTCATGTAAATAAAGAAAAGACCAAAAACAATAAATGACAGTAAAAACGAAACTACCCTTCCTACTTTCACTCTAGATGCAGGAAATTTGAAATGGGGTCCAAGTTTCCCCATTTTTCTTTTATTAATTGTGTACCGGGCCCGACCCTTGGCTGGAAAAGTTTACCAGAAATTTTATGAAAATAACCATGCTAACAATATAATAATAAAAAAAGAAATACTAACGGAAAATAAATACAGTTCCTCAAAGAAGAGAAAGTTTCACTACTTTATTTATCAATAGCTTATTTGCATTAATCAAGGAATAGAAATAGAATGTTCAGACCACCGACATAGCCCAAGAGCGAAAATCAAACCCCAGAACACCATCAGGAAACAAAGACAGGGCTTTTTAGCCCCCAAATGGGCTACCCGATTACGCTCTCTGCCAACAAAACACACATTAAACAAATGAAACACTCGCTTAAGTTTCACTAATTAACAAGTCCATATCATTAAACATTATAGTTGGACAATATAGGAAGAATAGGTGAATTCCCAAATGACTCTCATGTCACGGATATAACCAGCAACAATGTAGTAATTTCCCGACAATGAAACAACATTTTTTAATGAAATAAGTTAAACTAATAGAAGTGTAAGATTAGTATAATGATAGACCAATAATTACACATGTTTTCACCCCATTCTGAAGCCTTTTGAGATGTGAATTCTAGTGTTTTAAGCCGATTTCACGCTAGGGTATGTGTTTATGTCATATTTCAGGTCCCGGCGTTGGAATCGAGGCGAAGGAACGAGTTCTGGGTCGAAAGGAGCGAAGTTGGGACAAAGTGAGCCGCAGGAGGAAAATACCCGGTCAAGTGGCCAAATACCCGGCCGGGTATTCACTGTTTTGGGCGCCCGAGAAACAGAGATGGGCCCGGGCAGATGACTAAAATCCCCGGTCGGGTATTGTGGAAAGTGACCGGGGATTTTAGCTTCACCAGAGCGGCGCGTTTTGCATATACCCGGTCGAAACCCAGAATACCCGACCGGGTATTTCGACCGGGTATCGCGACCTGGCAGCTGATAAAAGGAAGAAGAAGGCCAACATTGAAGGGTTCCGAGTTTTTGAGAGAGAAAGCGATCCCTAGAGAGAGAAAGCGACGAACCAGAGTCCCCAAGTGCCATAGCTCGATCTTCATCACCATTGGAGCCCGGCTTGAGCTTGGAGAAGTGCGATTAAACGTCCAGGAGCAGAAATCCATCTTCACAGTATGATTTCTGTGTCTGAATCTGCTTTTGCTTCTTTCTCTATGGAGTAGTTCCCCCATTCATCTGGGTATGGGGAACCCTAGATTTGTATGCTAGGTCTGATTGTATGAACCCAAGTATAGAGTTTGTGAATTGATTATATTCGATTGAGGTTTGAATGATTGAATGACTTGAATCCTGATCAAATTCCTGTTGTTTCTGCTTTGACCTAGAATGAGAATATCTGCCTAGGTTGATAGAGTACCCTTAATCGAAGGTGGCGAATTGGTGACTTTAGTCGAGGAGCCAATTCGCTATTCTGTACCGAATTCAATTCGATAGTGGAGGTTTGGTTCGTTAGGGCCTGAATCTGTTTACTCCGGTGGAGGTTAGTCGCCCGCTAGAGACTCAGATTGAGAGGGTCTGGAAACCTTTAGTTAAGACTTCAGGCTAATTAAGAACCTTCCGTAGTATAACTTTCATGAAAACTGAACTTGATAAATTGCAATCCGACTTAACTGCTGTCTAGGGGGATCCATATCCGGGTGACCTCTTTTGACTTGACAACAACCGTTTACTTGCTTTGTGTTTTTGTTTGCTTGAGTTGCACTAAAAGTTCACTGCTAAATAACAAGACTTCACCGAGTAGTCATCACATCTAGGACCCGGGTTGACATTGAAACCCAAACCCGCTATACTACGCTTTAGGAAGTGGTTACACTTGGCCATTTTCTAGAGTGACAGTAGGAGTGAGTCAAGTTTTTGGCGCCGTTGCCGGGGACGGCTAGGTTGTTGAAGAAAAGTGATTTCTGTTATTCTAGCATTTTCATTTTCGCATTGAGTTTTTGTTCTTTCCCACTTGTGCCTTCACGGGTTTGCATTGCTTGATTGTGTGCAGATAGTGCATGACCCGTAGCCAGTCGGGAGGTTTACTGCCGTTGGATCCAGAGATTGAACGCACCTGCAACCAACTTCGGAGACAACAGCGAGCTAGACTGGCTACGGTGGATTACAGAGACGGGCAATTGAGCAGCAAATCCGAGGACGAGCACGAGATGGAGGGCGAAGACATCCCACAACCGGGGAATGCTCGACAGGCTCCCCCGGTGAATCAGCATCCACCACCACCGCCGGGTCCCACCTTGGAGTACTACTACACTCCACGGATTGCCGACATCCGCCCGGTCATCCTCTATCCACCCATTCATGCAAACAACTTCGAGATCAAGCCATGCTGGATTCAACTCATTACATCCTCCATCCAGTTCCATGGCTTGAAGGATGAGGAGGCCCGGGCACATCTTTCCCGTTTTCTGTAGCTGACGAACGGGTTCAAGCTGAACGGTGTTCCGGATGACGCAATCCGCCTTCACCTCTTCCCCCATTCTCTGGCGGGGAATGCTAAGAGGTGGTTGGAGACCCAGCCCCCATTGTCCATCACTTCATGGGACGATCTGGCAGACAAGTTCGTGCACAGGTACTATCCGGCATCGAAGACCACAGAGATTCAGCGGGAGATCACTCACTTCCGCCAAGAGCCAGATGAATCACTTCGTAATGCATGGGAGCGATATATGGGGTATTTCTGGCAGTGTCCCCATCATGGCTTCAGTGATGCATTCACAGTGGGGAATTTTTACAGTGCCCTCACCCCAGATAGCCAGAGGGTGATTGTGTCTCTATGCCCAGGAGGGGATATTCTCACGAAGACTCCACCCGAGCTAAACCAGATGATCAGTACCATGGCTGCCCGCGATCATTCCTGGGGGCAGAGCAACAGAGGCAGGAATTCCCGGGACCGTGGTGTGCACGCCATGGAGGCCAGGTCCGGGTTAGAGCAGCAGGTGGCTGAGTTGGTGCAGACATTGAAGCAGCCCCACAGTCTTCTTCCGGGCCGAGGGACAACTACGCCTCCAGCTGCTCAGTGTCAGTGGTGTGAGAGTCCGAACCATCTGGTGGAGGACTGCCAGGCTATGCGGGAGTCCTCTAGTCCACAAGAACAGTTGGCCTTCATCGCCAATGCTCGGCGCCTCGATCCATACAGTAACACATACAATGAGGGGTGGCGCCAGCACCCTAACTTCGCCTGGAGCAACAACACCAATAAACCACCTGGTTTCCCAGCACCAGCAGGTGGTTTTCAGCAGAGGCAGCCTTTCCAGGCTAGACAGGGGCAGCCATTCCAGCAGCCCCAGCGTCAGTATGCCGAGCCAGCAGCAGCGCCAGCTCCCGATAATCAGATGACCGAGCTGAAGAACATTTTGGCGGCATTCATGACCACCAGCTAGGCGAATTTCACGAGGGTGGACCAGAGCATAGCCTCTCTGGAGGCAGGACAGAGGAACCAGGGTGCCATTCTGCAAGATTTACAGAACCAGGTTGGTGCCATAGCTCGCCAGATTACTACTCGGGCCCCGGGGACTCTACCTGCCACCACGGTCCCCAATCCACGGGACCCGCACGAGCAGCTGGATGCCATTTTCACCAGGAGAGGCAGGGCTACATCAGCTGATCCTGCCCCGATCAGGCAGGAGGAACCTGTACCTGCTTCAGCACTTCCAGCCGATGATGCAGAAGTGCGGGTGGAGAAGGAAGCCCCTGCTCCCAAGCCACAACCAGTGGTGAATGAGCACGTACCCCAGCTTCCCTTCCCCACTCGCCTTCACAAAGACAAGCTGGAGACTGAGTTTGCCAATTTTATGGCAATGTTGAAGCAGCTCAACATCAGCGTACCATTTGTGGAGGCACTGTCGAAGATGCCCAAGTACGCTAAGTTCATGAAAGATCTCCTCACCAACAAGAAGAAACTTGGGGATCTTTCGACAGTGCTGCTGAGCGAGGAATGTTCTGCCATCCTGCAGAACAAGCTGCCCGAAAAGCGCAAGGATCCAGGGAGTTTTACTATCCCTCTTACTATTGGCAGCATGCATGTAGGAAAGTCCTTGGCGGACCTAGGCGCTAGCATCAATGTCATGCCATATAATTTGTTCAAAAAGCTAGACCTAGGTGAACTTAGCCCTACTAGGATGAGCATTCAGCTAGCTGATCGTTCCGTTGTGCATCCTAGGGGTATCATAGAGGATTTGCTTGTTAATGTGGGTGCATTCACATATCCTGTTGATTTTGTTATTCTGGATATAAATGATGATGTGGATGTGCCGTTGATTCTGGGTAGACCATTTCTTGCCACCGCCAAGGCACTGATTGATGTGCATGATGGTAAACTGATCTTGCGTGCTGGGAATGAACAGGCTACTTTTTCTGTGACTGAGTTTGATCATTGTGCTATGATTTCTGTATCACCTGTGCATGCTATTTCTGATCAGGTACACGAGCCTGTCGTGTATCCTTCTGCACCTCTCATTTTGCAGGATCCTCCTCTCACCCCTTCGCCGCCACTCACTCCAGCGTCACCGCCGAATAAAAAGATCAAAGAGGAGTGGCGGCCGAAGCAGCAGGTGCCTAAACCCACTCGGAAGAAAGGTGGAGACCACTATGAGCTGGTTCCACCCCCTGCACCACGACCACCCTGGCCATCCGAGTACTCACTCGCCTGCATCTTGCCGGATGGCCAGGTCGAGCTGACCACTGCTGGTGGTTGCAACCGTCGGGTGCACGATCACCACCTGCAGCTGTACCTCAAGAGCGATGTGGATCCGCTCTTGGAGGCACCTGTTCCTGCACCTCCCTGAGTATCCACCATGGGCGTCCAGCTAAAAGACGGTAAAGAAGCGCTTGTGGGGAGGCAACCCCACCATGGTTTGACTTTATTTGTTTTGTTTCGAGTCGGATTGCGAATTGGTTTGTTTTTGGTGTTTTCTTTTGTCTTGGATGATGTACTATTGGGCTGACCATTGGACCTAACATATTGTGTTTGAGCTCGTTGGTTTCCTTTAGCTGTGCCTGTGTTCTCGACTGGTCCTCTCTCCAGTCCGCTTCATCCTGACTGGCCCATTTCCAGTCTTCTGCCGTCTGTGCATACCGGTAACATCGTTCCCCTTTCCTTCCCTCGTCTCCATTGAGGGCAATGTCGATCTTAAGTGTGGGGGGGTGTTTATCTTTTGACTGCATTAGATCTGTTTGTGTGCTTGGAGCCTAGTCCACTGTCCAAATTTTTAAATTTGAGGGCTCCAAGTACGTGTTCCTTGCAATTGCCTGCTCAGTATGCTTTGAATTGACAGTCTCTGTAGTGATTTGCAACCTAGGGAGGTAGTGTAGCACTATGGAGGATGTTGATGCATTTAAGAAGTCTCATTTCTTCTTCATATTGTGTTGGTTGATTGAGTGAATTAGTGATCTTAGGACCCTTGAATTGTGTGGTGTTGTGGACTCTCTGCCTGTCATGGACTATTGTATCATGTTTTGAAAATAACAGGTGCTCGAAAATGTGCTTTAAAATAACGTCTCCTGTGCGAATAGGGCGAAAGGGTGTAAGGGGAGACGGGAATCCGTTCCCAATTTCCACCTACTACCTCCAGCCCCCTTACATGTCTTTCCCCCGCACGAGGCTCGAGACACCCGCTCCTGGCATGGCCGGTAAGAGCCGGGCTCCCGCAAAATCTTTGCTAGGTGGGAGCCCCGTTTTATGTAGAAACAGGTTGGAACCCGTGAAAAAAGGGGGAAAAAAAGAAAACAGAAAAACAAGCAAAAAGAAGAAAGAAAAGGGTTCCAACCATCTTCAAAAAGAAAATCGAGCACCTTGAATTAATGTGAGTCCATGATCTTTTGTTTTTGAGAGTCTCTTCATCGACGATTCATTTGTCCTCTGTTCACTATTTGCCATGATGCCGACTCGAGACTAGTGCTCTCGCCGAAGAAGCTATGAGATGACTTGTGCGTCGGTTGACCTCGTAAGTTGCTAAATGATCTAGGAATTCCTCTACCTACGATCGAGGTTGTTTGTTGCTATAGAGGTCTGGAGAGTTGCATTGGTTTGAGTTAGGTTTGCTTAGGGACAAGCAAACGGTTAAGTGTGGGGGAGTTTGATAGACCAATAATTACACATGTTTTCACCCCATTCTGAAGCCGTTTGAGATGTGGATTCTAGTGTTTTAAGCCGATTTCACGCTAGGGTATGTTTTTATGTCATATTTCAGGTCCCGGCGTTGGAATCGAGGCGAGGGAACGAGTTCTGGGTCGAAAGGAGCGAAGTTGGGACAAAGTGAGCCGCAGGAGGAAAATACCCGGTCAGGTGGCCAAATACCCGGCCGGGTATTCACTGTTTTGGGAGCCCGAGAAACAGAGAGGGGCCCGGGCAGATGACTAAAATCCCCGGTCGGGTATTGTGGAAAGTGACCGGGGATTTTAGCTTCACCAGAGCGGCGCGTTTTGCATATACCCGGTCGAAACCCAGAATACCCGACCGGGTATTTCGACCGGGTATCGCGACCTGGCAGCTGATAAAAGGAAGAAGAAGGCCAACATTGAAGGGTTCCGAGTTTTTGAGAGAGAAAACGATCCCTAGAGAGAGAAAGCGACGAACCAGAGTCCCCAAGTGCCATAGCTCGATCTTCATCACCATTGGAGCCCGGCTTGAGCTTGGAGAAGTGCGATTAAACGTCCAGGAGCAGAAATCCATCTTCACAGTATGATTTCCGCGTCTGAATCTGCTTTTGCTTCTTTCTCTATGGAGTAGTTCCCCCATTCATATGGGTATGGGGAACCCTAGATTTGTATGCTAGGTCTGATTGTATGAACCCAAGTACAGAGTTTGTGAATGACTTGAATCCTGATCAAATTCCTGTTGTTTCTGCTTTGACCTAGAATGAGAATATCTGCCTAGGTTGATAGAGTACCCTTAATCGAAGGTGGCGAATTGGTGACTTTAGTCGAGGAGCCAATTCGCTATTCTGTACCGAATTCAATTCGGTAGTGGAGGTTTGGTTCGTTAGGGCCTGAATCTGTTTACTCCGGTGGAGGTTAGTCGCCCGCTAGAGACTCAGATTGAGAGGGTCTGGAGACCTTTAGTCGAGACTTCAGGCTAATTAAGAACCTTTCATAGTATAACTTTCATGAAAACTGAACTTGGTAAATTGCAATCCGACTTAACTGCAGTCTAGGGGGATCCATATCCGGGTGACCTCTTTTGACTTGACAACAACCGTTTACTTGCTTTGTGTTTTTGTTTGCTTGAGTTGCACTAAAAGTTCACTGCTAAATAACAAGACTTCACCGAGTAGTCATCACATCTAGGACCCGGGTTGACATTGAAACCCAAACCCGCTATACTACGCTTTAGGAAGTGGTTACACTTGACCATTTTCTAGAGTGACAGTAGGAGTGAGTCATATAAAGATTCGAAAAGAGGGTAATAAAGAAACTTACATTGACAAATGTCTTACCATGATTGGAGGACTTAATCAAAATGTAGTTAGGCCTACAATTGAACCCATTTGTGCTCGTTCCTTGGCAACTTCGTAGGAGACATCTTCAATGGTGTTTTTGACAATTTGTAGTCTAGCATAAGGAATGACATATAACAAAGTTATTTTTTTAAAATGGGCAAATACCAGTACAATACCCGAACTATCAAGAAAATGTCACTTATGTCCTATTTTATTCAATATTCCAATTATATCCCATTGTATGATAGTTTTTTGTCATTTATATCTTGTCACTTTTGTTGACTGTTATCTTTAACGGTTGACCTAACGATGGTCAAAAAGTTGTTGACTTTTGCTGACATGGCAAAATATTGACAGCCATGTAGATGCCACATCACTAAGACATAATTTTTAAATTTAAAATGAATTTTTAATCAATAAAAACAAAAGTAAAAAAGGAAAATAATCCTCAATTACCAAAAAAGAAGGAGAACAATAATTCTTTGTTCCTTTGCATTCCTTCTCTTTCCTTTCCTTCTCTCAACCAAACGCGTCGGCCTCCACGGCTCCACCCACTGCAGCCACCGAAGACGGCCCCTTCCACTTTCAGAATTTTTTCGTCTCCACGTCAGATGTCACATCAACGCTTACTAGTCTTTCTGTCAAATACTATCAGTCAAAGTCGGTCAACACTAACGAGAAAATAGTTCAGGACAGAAATGAAATATTGAAAAGATTAGGATGCAAATAAAATTTTGTTCATAGGTTATTAATACTTCAGCAGGGCATATAGTTCAATATTAGAGTTGCTTCCCCCTAAAACATACATAATGAACCCTTAGGAAGAAAGAAAAAGATTGGTCCCTGATAGAGTTCAATATCTTTTTATAGTGTTTATCCTAGTAGACATCAGTGTAACATCCCAAACCGTAAGTTTAAAAAGAAAAATGAAATTTCTATTACAATAACCATGCATAAATTTTCTATCAAGATTCTACGTTGTAAAAAATGTAACGGGAAACAATTAAATAAATGAGGATAACAAGATTTGAACAAGCAACCTCTTGCTAAGAGATAAATTTAGAAGCCTAACCGCTAGACTATAACTCGTAATTGTGTTATAGATGTGAAGCGGCTTTTAATAATTCTGACATGTCCGCCTGCCTGCAGTAACAACAAAATTCAAGCGACAACCGACTTTGGGACTTGAATACCCCTCCTCGTGAACGACTGCAGATTTAGAAGGCAACCTTTAGAGGATTTATGGGCGCTACGCTGCTGGGGAGATAAAGGAGACTGAGCAATTCTAATATATATTTTCCTCGATCCACAACTGGCCTGATTATTTTCCTAATACCATTGAAGGTTGGTTCTGTGCTTGCTTGCTCCATGCCATATGCTGACACCTTTGGTTAGAGAGAAATCGGGGCATTTTTTTGGATAAAAGTTTACCTTTCAGCATAACTATCCGAAGTATTGCCAAGGCGGTCATTGAGTGGGTGATTAGTCAGACTAAGGTCGATAAGAACCTGGGTGCAGATTGGCTGAAAAATCGATTTGAATCCGTGTCCATTGGTTAATGTTGCTAGCTGTCCAATTTAGTTGTTGTTGCTGCTATTTTGGTGATGCTGCGAGTCCCTCTTGGAGAGTTGCTGTATGTTTTATTTTGTTTGTTCACTTAGGTTTGGCCTGGCCTATTGTGATTCCTTGGGCCATTTGCATTTGTTACTTCTTGGTTTTCCTTTCCTAAGCAGGAGCTTCCTGGTTGGCTTAGCTCAGTCTCTTTTTTGTCCATTTTGATTGTTTGGTATCCTTTTCTAGACGCACGTCTTGTGCTTTTCTTGTACTCTGTTTTTATTTCGTCTTTTAATGCTATTCTCACCATTATAAAAAAAAAACAAAAACAAAAAATACTTGCCTCGTCCTTCTCTTTCTCTTCCCCGAGTAGGTAGGCAAGGTGAGGATTTGGTTTAGCATAGTGAACAACCAAAGATAGTTCTACTATCTCAAAGTCAAGTTTGGAGATCGATAGAGCTCATCGGAGCTTCGACGGAAGATTCCCGAAGTTGGAGTCGGCATCATCAACTGCGATGATAATTCCGAAGCTTGGTACCGATGCGTAGAGCTCGTCTCCAGGAGCATCACGGAGTCGACGAAATCGAATTTCGAGCTCAAACGAGGGAGAAACGAGATTCTAAAGTTTGTACGTATAACTGACTATTTTTAAGTTCCAGTACCGTTTCCAACAGTTCAAAAATATAGGGTACAGTTCTGTAATTTTCTGTACTAATCGTAATCGGCTCGCAGTTTCTTTGTTTGATGTCCAAAGGACGAACTGATTGTGCCTACAGGATTGTGGGAAACGAAGAGAATTTTTAGGAGCCAATCTCTCTAATTTTGGAAACTAATCCCCGACATGGAATCAACTAAATTAAGGTGTGTGGGGATTCAGGGGACCTTAATTATTGCATCGATTATTTATATTGATTTGCATTTTTGGATGGATGGATTAGTGTGGGTGATGACTTGGTTGCTAATATGATGATTTGGTGGTATTCTTGATTGTTGTGGATTTACGGTGTAAATATCGGTATTTCACAAGTTTCATTGTAAACATGGATAGTGATTCGGGTCTAATTATACACATTTTATCCCCGTTTCTCTTTGATGTTTGTTTCAATTGAGCTCCAAAAGGGGTGGTTTTACGCTAGATATCTTGTGTTTCAGATTCTAACAGGTGAAACCAACCCTAGAGTCTAAAGTTGGAAGAAAAGGAGCAAATACCGGGCAAAGAGGAAGACACAACCTATGTTTACGGTCTGCCATTTGAGTTAACGATCTCAATGACCGAGAACTGGAACCACAACCTGTGAACCAAGGAGCGTCCGGAGAGGGTTTTGAGTTTACTGACGTCAAGGCTGTTCACGATCGCTAATACCGTGAACTGCAACCACAAACCGTGAACCCAAGAAGTGAAGCTGTGCATTTTGGTTCAGCATGCTGTGTTCACGGACACGTTTTGATGTTCACGGGCGTGAACTCAGGCCGTGAACTGGGCTCAATCTCAGTATAAAAGCCCAGATGAAAGGAAGAAGAAGAGGAGAGACCTAGTGTGAGAAACTTATTCTTCTTCAGATTTTAGAGTGAGAAAGCGACAAACCAAAGAAGAGGAGAAGCTAGGGTTTCATCTCCAAGTAAGGATTTGGGAATTCCTCCCCCAAAGGATGATCTCTTCAACACAAGGAGCAAGGCTTGCATCTTTTTGATGGTTTTCCTTATTCTCTCTTGTGTTTTCCCTTCTCCTAGCATGGAGTAATCCCTTCTTTCACTTGGGTGTTTGTAAACCTTAGCTACAATTATGTGAATGCTTCTATGAATTGAATGATTTGTGTGTGGTTGTGTTTAGTGTCAATATAGAGGTATTATTCATGAATGATTGTGTTGTGTGAAAGCCTATCAATCTAATTGCCATTCAAACCTAGGTAGAGAGAAAACCCCCTTCCTTTCTTTGAAAGAGGCTTGAATGCTGGTTTTTTGGGGCAACTCGTTGCTTCCTAGTAAGTTAATGCAGGGCAAACCTCCTATTTCATATTAGCACTTAGGATTTGGTTGTGGGTGGCCGTCCGAACTCCAATTCGAGGGTGAAGTCTAACCATTCCCGAGTCAATAGGTTGAGAGGGTCGCATTAGTGGCTTGGATCGTATCCCATTTCCTCGACCTAGAGACTAAGAGGGTAGCTTTGGATACTTGTTTGACAACCATTCCTTAGTCAATAGGTTGAGAGGGTTGCATTAGTGGCTTGGATCGTATCCCACTTCCTCGACCTAGAGACTATGAGGGTAGCATTGGCTATTTGTTAGACTTCCCTGCGGTTTATAACCCCCTAACCACACACGTTCATTCGATCCTTCAAGTGGTAATTGTAAGCAAGGGGGAGCAACACCCGGGTGAAGCCTTCCCAATTAGTGTCAAAACCATTTCATCTATTGAAAGTAATTTTAGCTTTAGAACTCTGTTTTCACCCAAACCAATCCGGTAGATAATGTTTCAAACAATCGAAGTAGCAGTACATGGGCCGGCCCGGGTTGATTTTTAAACATACTTGCCCTATATTGCACCAATCTAAGGTTTATACTTGGGCTTTAGGTGAGAATTTATTGTGATAGTCAGAGCGAGTCAAGTTTTTGGCACCGTTGTTGGGGGTTCTTCGGTCCGTTATTGTGAAAGTTTTCTTTGGAGGTAATCTAGCTTTTAATTTATGTTTTGTTAAGTGTGAAGTGTTTGCTTATGCTTGATGTGTTGTGTTCTTTAAGTGTGTGTAGGGAGGTGCATGATCCCGAGCAATCCAACGCCTTTAACACCATTGGACAAGGACATCAACCAGACTCTTCGACTTTTAGCTCGAGAGAGGGAGCAAGCGGAGGCAAGAAGGAGAAGTGAAGAAAGGGGACAACAAGTTGGTCCCGGATTTGAAGGAATTGAAGGAGAAGTTGAAATCGAGATGGCGCGGAATCAACACTGAGGGGCTAATCCCCGTGAAAACCCAAATGTGGAAGCGGGAGCCGAGGAAGAGCCAAGGACTATGGGCTATTACATGGCTCCATGGGCGGCGGATATCCAATCTCCCATCTTACATCCACCCGTGGCTGCCAACAACTTTGAAATCAAGCCCTTTCTCGTGATGATGATTCAACAAAATGCCTTATTCCATGGGCTTGCTCATGAATCACCACGAGAGCATGTCCAAAGGTTTCTTGAGCTAGCGGGAAGCTTGAAGATAAATGGCGTCCCCGAGGAGGCATTGTGATTAAAGCTCTTCCCCTATCATTTGGAGGGGAAGGCAGTCTGATGGCTCAACAACCGTCCGGCTCTATCCATCACCTCTTGGTACGATTTACTCAACAAGTTTATGACCCGATATTTTCCTCCTTCCCAGATGGCAGAGTGGAGGAAGAAGATTACTCACTTTGAGCAAGAGGAGAATGAGACATTGAGGGATGCATGGGAAAGATTCTCCAACAACTTCCTCCAATGCCCTCACCATGGATTCGAGGAGCAATTTCGAATAGAAATTTCTATGGAGGATTTATTCTAGATGACAAGATCCTCATCGACTCTCTTTGCCAAGGAAAGTTGATGAACATGACCCCTCTTCAAGTGACCGAGTTGCTCGAAGATATGGCTCTTAAAGGATATGATTGGGGCTTGACAAGACGTGGGAAGAGAAGCACCGAAAGGGGAGTGTGAAGTGTGGGAGCAAGTTCTCCACTTGAAGTGAAGCTTGACAAGTTGATCGAGGTGATCCTTGAGGACAAGAAGCAAGGAAAGAGAACGGTGATGTCTTGTGATTGGTGTTCGAGCACTAATCATGAAATTGCGGATTGCCAAGCAATGAAGGAGACATGTACCCCCGAGGAGCAATTGAGTTTCATTGCCAATGCTAGAGGGAACAACCCTTATAGCAACACCCACAAACCCGGGTGGCGCAATTATCTAAACTTCTCTTGGTCTTCCCTTGCCAATTCAAGACCTCCTGGTTTCGAAGGTCCAATGGGAAATTATCAACCTCGGCCAACCTTCATCCAAAAAAGGCCTCAATTCTAAAACTCGAACTTCCAACAACCATACCAAGAACAAGGCGGTCAAAGGTTTAAACAACAACAACAAGTCGAAAAGTTCTCTAAACTTGAAGACCTTGTGACCACCTGTGTGAGTATCGTAGCCATCAAGCAAGTCTACAAAACTTTAAAGTGCAAATTAGCAATCTTGTCGGAATCCTCACCGAGAGACCAAAGGGAGCCCTATCTCTCAAACAATTACCAACCCCAAGGATCATGCCGGGGTGAATGCAATTCGTTTAAGAGGTGGGAAGGTAACTCCGGGGGTCGTTGCCAAAGAAGTGAATGAGAAGGAAGACCCTCTACTCGAAGGTGAAGAATAGGAAACGTTGGGAGAAAAGAGAGGAGTGGCGAGGAAGGCATTGCCGACACCACCACCTATGGCTGAGTACACGCCACCCCTACCTTTTCTCACGAGGGTGCACAAGGAAAGATTGGAAGCGGAATGAGCAGGTTTCATGGAGATGCTCCGAAAGCTCCACCTCAACATTCCCTTCCTTGAAGCAATGGCCCACTTGCCAAGGTATTCAAGATACCTTAAGGGGCTTTTCTCCAAGAAGCCGAAGTTTGAAGACCTCACCAATGTCACCGTAGGCGAGAAGTGCTCAGCCTGCATCCTCAACAGGTTGCCCAAGAAGAAACCGATTTAGGTAGTTTCACTACACCTCTTTGCATCGGTTCTCATCACATAGAAAACTCCTTGGCGGACTTAGGGCCGAGCATAAATGTGATGCCATTTAAGATTTTTAAGAGGCTAGTGTTACGACCTGGAATGTCATTCCGGGTCGTGACACTTGACATAGGTGAAACACTATGAGCCTTAGTGTCACATTGACCGATCGCTCTGTCATTAGTCTTAGGGGGCATAGTGGAGGACGTGCTAGTACGAGTGGGAAAATTCTGTTATCCGACGAATTTTGTGATCCTGGATATAAGTGAGGATTCTGAGATGCCACTCATACTAGGACTCCCTTTCCTTGCCAGCGCCAAGACATTAATTGATTTAAATGAGGGAACTTTGATTCTGAGGGATGGTGAGGAGATAATTACTCTTGGAATTGAACCTAAGCCTAGGAGTGAGGAAATGAAGAAAGTTGAACCGGGTGATATGAATGCAAGTGGAGGAGAGCCTAGCAAGGGGAACCCCACTATTACTGTTGGTTCTTGTGATGATGTGAAACAGGAAAGAAAAGAGGGCATCTCGCCCAAAGAAGGAAGGAAAAGAGCTTGGAGGGAACGGTTAAGTCACGCTAATGTCCGGTGGAAGGAAAAGGGCAAAGCAAAACTCATCGTCCAAGAAGGACACCCCATGGAGAGTAAGCTCGGAGGCAACATGCCTCACCCCGAGAACGTGGCAGATCCACTCTCGGCGGCATCACGTTCAAAGGCGTGATAGATCTGCAACGTCAAGCTAGTGACGTTAACTTAGCGCTTCTTGGGAGGCAACCCAACATAGGTTTGTTTTCTTTTTCAAGTGAAGAGTTCAAGTGGTCGAGTGGTATCCTCGTGCAAGGTTTTTGTGATTGTGTGTTTTGAGTTGTGTCGTGAATGATAGTAGGCACGGTGGAGTAGGTCGAGTAATTTTTTTTCAGAAGTACCCTAGTTTCACTCTTGTGCACGGATGGATTGCCCTGTTCACGGTCTTACTAGAACGTGAACAGGAAAACACGTCTGTGAACCAGGGTGCTTCCACGTGTCTCAAACCCATCGGTTTGCCTGAGTTCATGGACGGATTGCAGAGTTCACGATCTTAACAACCATGAACTGGCAAATGCGTCCGTAAACTGCAGGGTCTGCCTATAAAAGGGCCGTCAACAGCTTTTCTTCACTTCACGACCCAAAATCATCCCGGAATCTTTTAAATCTCGTCGTAAATTGCGAAACTCTGACGGTTTTTGCTCACCCACTTCCTGCGGGCCAAACCCAAAACCAAGCACATACCCATTCTCCCCTCATCAAAAGCGGCATTCTCTGAGATTTTGGAGAGATTTAGGGAACTTTTTCCGGTGAAGTCACCGCCGGCGAGACTCCGACGAAGCTCTGTCGACCCTCCTCTGGTCTGTTTTCGGCCTATTTTTGCCTTCCTCATCCTCTCCTCACCACCCTACCCTTCCTACTTGAGTCTGCATGTTTTTTCAGCTCTACCTTGATTATTTTGGGGAGAATCGGATTAGGTAGTGAAGTGAAGAGAACTTTAGTGATTTGAATGTTGAACTTAGCATTAGGGCAAGGAATTAGGTGAATTAGGGTGATTGAATGATTGAATGATGTTGCTTGAGCTTAGTTAAGCCTTGGTGGGCATTTTTTGATTCAAATTGCTTTTATTTGTGAAATTTGCCCACCAAGTTCTATTTTGTGAATGAATGTGAAATGTTTATGATTGAGTGGTGGTTGGTAGCCACCATGGCATGGTTCGGGTATAATTTTTTGTGTGGATAATCCGTGAACACCTAGAACCATCCCTCGGTGTACTTATGCTTAATTATTTCGAATAATATGCACACATAGTGGAAACATAAGTGTGGGGGTGATTCCATTTTCCTCCTAATGAGTTGAGATTGACAATTATTTCCATGTATGGTGCATGTTTGTCAGTTTTGCAGGATGCTTAACGTGGAGCACGAGTACATCAGCCACTTGGTGAACCAAGGACGGTTCGGGACCAAGTTTGCATACCAGAGGGACAGCCCGATTGGGCAACATTGGCGGCTGGACCTGGACATGTTTAACCTGTTCACGTGCCGAGCCGCGATGTTAGGGGTCGCATGTCACCCCTAGTGGCGCTAGCTGCTGTCTTTAGACAAGCTCATCTACCACGAGCTCTGTGTGGAGTTCTACTCCACCTTGTCCCACATTGTCCCGACCAGCAAGAAGATTCGGCCCTACGTGGAGTTTATGTTGGGAGGTCAGCCACGGGTGATGACTTATGATGCCTTTGCCTAGTCCTTGGGGCTCGACACGACATACATGACAATGACGGAGCGGCAGTACACCGTCGACTACAGCTCCGAGCACGAGCAGGACGAGTTCGAGGCTGACGCACCAATGCGCTGAAGCTGAGGACCCTGTGGAGGATCATGCACACGTTGCTCACCCGATCCGTCGTCCCCAGCTCGCATTCAGGCCACTTGATCACGAACAGAGGGCTGCTTGCTCTCTTTTCTACGAGGCATCCAGCAGACTGATCCACCTGGATCGTTGATTGCCACCTCTTTCGCCCGATGATTGGGGCGGCATAGGGTGGACCCATGCACATGGGGGGCATAATCACGAGGCTGGACCGACATTTTCATGTGGATATGCAGCAGTGCTCTATCGTTGGCCGGACATAGCCCTTCCCAGTGGCGACTCTCTATAACCAAAAGCTAGTGCTTCAGGGAGAACGCAGGATAGAGTACCTCGAAGGCATCCGACCCTCAGGAGTCATGAGGCCAACAGTTGGCCCGGCTCTAGTGGAGCCTAATGCAGAGGTCCCACCTCAAGAGCAACCACCTGCTGGAGCTCCCGGCTACCGCCGCGTCCCGCGCTCCAGCTCCCTGAACCACCACCAGCAGCAGCAACACAATCAGGTGCCGGTCCTTCCTCTTCAGGGGTACCCCTCATGGAGAGGATGGACCATCTTGAGACCCATGTCGTGGGCGTCACTTCCCGGTTTGGCCGGTAGACCGACCTGCTCGAGCGGATCGCTCGTCGCTAGGGCCTCGTTCCAAATGATGAGCCGGGGCCTTCGACTCAGTGAGAGGTAGCCGACGAGTGAGACATGTGGCAGAGCTGATTCCTTTCGCCCCACTTCTCCACTTGGAACTCTGAACTCTTTTGTTTTATTTTTCTTTCTTTTATTTAATATGTGTGAACAACTACTACTATCGTATTGTTTTGTGTAATAACCTTGCCTGGAGCGAGTATGTGTTGTGTTTGTGTGTGTGTTTTTGTCTTATCCTTGAAGCTAAACTCTCCTACCCCGGAAATATTCCAACTTTCACTCACCAAGCCAAGCGGTAACATCGTTCTACCCTTATCTTATGACATTGAGAACAATGTCGAACTTAAGTGTGTGTGTATGGGGGGGGGGATAGTTTATTATTATGCTTTTGTGAGTGTGATTGATGCTTGGAGCCTTGATGTATGCCCAAATTTGAAAATTTTGAGGGCTCCAAGCAAAGTTTGCATGATCAAAGTGTCCGGTTTGTAGGAGAATCTCGTGTTTATTGCCATTGACCTTGAATTGTTGCATGTGATCGAGTGTGTCCTATGATGATGACGACTAGGAGGTGCATTAGGATAGTGCAAAAGTTTATCTCTCATGTGTGCAAAAATGAATGGATGTCTTGACTCGATTACTTGTTGATTACAATTGCCATGCATTGTGTTTTGTAAAATTGGAATGGATGATTGGGTAACTAGGTAGCCATGTGAGTTTTGACCCGATCGTATTCTTCTTTTGTGCTTAGATCCCTCTTAACATGGCGAGTAACATCACAGTTGTCACTAGTGAGTATGATGGAGGCATAGGATTAGTCCACGCCCAAATGTTGATTGTCCCGAAATGTTTTATCCCCTAGTCAACCCCTTTGAGCCTCGTGACTTTGCGGGTCGTCTTGTTGTAGGAGTTTTGTGCTTCTGAGCTTAATGGTGTTTGATAGAAATATCCCCAATCCTTTCTTCGTGTCTATATGTGATTCGTCCTTGTGTCCCCGACCTCTCGCTTTTGAGTTCCATTGAGGTTCTACATAGGAGGATTGTGTGCGGTTCTTGCTAGGAATGAAAGAGAAAAGAGTAGTGTTGGAGTGAGTTCTTAAAAGAGAGCATTGGTTGTTAAAGGTAATGTGGCAAGTGTTTAACTCTCTACCCCCCCCCCCCAAAGAAAAGAAAAGAGAAAAAGAAAGAAAAGAAAGTAGAAAGAAAAAGAATCGAAAAAGAGGTAATAAAACGGGGTAAATAAAGTAGACAGTGCCACAAAAGAATCAACGAGTATGCTCTAAGTGGGGTTTCTTGGTACTCAAGCCATTGAAACCCCCTCATTGTTTTAGAACTCCCTCACTATCAAGTCGAAATGTGATAGCAAGAGTACACCGAGGAAGAGAGCTTAAAGGTAGTTTATGATGGGTGATAGTTTGGAAGGGAGATGCAAGGTTTTTGGCCGATGCTAGTGGCCATTGTTTGTAGGGAAGGTTCTTTGTCGAAACCATAGAACCTTCGGGTTTAGGGTGAAGATGTAGGATCTCATGATGTGTTTGCCACCACCCAAAAATCCTTTTCCCTATGTCCAAGACAATTTCCAATCATTTGAACCCGTGTCTAAGACCTTCGGACAAGCTAGTGATGACAATCGTCCCGTGAACTCTAATATTTAGAGGTTGCCGCCATGGTGAAGAGACGATAGGGCCGAATGTAGATGATTGTGCACATTCTTTGCATAAAAAAGGTCCCAACCCTAGTGGTCAAGAGAGTGAGTTCTTCATTATTGCTTTGCATATCATATCATACCCCGGTGAGGACCTTAGTTGCCCATTCGTTTGCCCCTTGAACTTGAATGTTATGCATGGTTAGTTGTGGTTGATAAGTGATCTTGTTGAGACTTGCATTGATTCATGAACAAGGTGAGAACTTTTCGTTTGCCCATTTTTGGTGACCTCGAATTTCGTTTGTGGTGGATGTCGGTATTGCTTGCAACGGTCCATGTGTTAATTTCCAATAGCCATTGAGATTCGCCACTTTGTGCCCTTTGATTTGTCCCCAAAGCATTTTGTTAGGTTGAGATATTACCTTGTGTGAAATGGTTTGCTTGGGGACAAGCAAACGTCAAAGTGCGGGGGAGTGATTCGGGCCTAATTGTACACTTTTTATCCCCGTTAATCTTTGACGTTTGTGGAAATTGAGCTCCAAAAGGGTTGGTATTACGCTAGGTTTCTTGTGTTTGATATTCTAATAGCTGAAACCAACCCTGGAGTCGAAAGTTGGAAGAAAAGGAACAAAGACCGAGCAAAGAGGAGGAATCAACCTGTGTTCATGGTCTACCATTGGAGTTCACGGTCGCCAGAACCGTGAACTAGAACCACGACCCATGAACCAAGAAGGGTCCAGAGGGGTTTCTTAGGTTACTGACGCCATGGTTGTTCACGGTCGCTAAGACCGTGAACTGCAACCACAAACCGTAAACCCAAGAAGTAACGCGGTGCGTTTTGGTTCAGCATACTGTGTTCACGGATGCGTTTTGATGTTCACGACCGTGAACCTAAGCCATGAACTGAGCACGATTCCATTATAAAGTGCTAGCTAAAAGGAAGAAGGAGAGATACCTAGTGTGAGAAACTTCTTCTTCTTCTGATTTTTAGAGTGAGAAAGTGACAAACCAAAGAAGACGAGAAGCTAGGGTTTCATCTCCAAGCAAGGATTTGGAAATTCCTCCCCCAAAGGAGGATCTCTTTAACACAAGGAGCAAGGCTAGCATCTTTTTGATGGTTTTCCTTCTTCTCTCTTGTGTTTTCCCTTCTCCTATCATGGAGTAGTCCCTTCTTTCACTTGGGTGTTTGTAAACCCTAGCTACAATTATGTGAATGTGGAGGTATTATTCATGAATGATTGTGTTGTGTGAAAGCCTATCAATCCAATTTCCATTCTAACCTAGGTAGAGAGAAAACCCCCTTCCTTTCTTTGAAAGAGGCTTCAGTGCTGGGTTTTCTTGGGCAATTCATTGTCTCCTAGTTAGGTTAACGCAGGGCAAACCTCCTATTTCGTATTAGCACTTAGGGTTTGGTTGTGGGTGGCCATCCGAACTCCAATTCGAGGGTGAAGTCTAACCAATCCTTAGTCAATAGGTTGAGAGAGTCGCATTAGTGGCTTGGATCGTATTCCTTTCCTCGACCTAGAGACTAAGAGGGTAGCTTTGGTTACTTGTTGGACTTCCCTGTGGTTTATAACTCCCTCACCACACACGGGCATTCGATCCATCAAGTCGTAATTGTTAGCTAGGGGGAGCAACACCCGGATGAAGCCTTCTTAACTAGTGTCAAAACCATTTCTCTTTGCAAAGTACTTTAGCTTTAGATCTTTGTTTTCATCGAAACTATCCGCTAGATAATGTTTCAAATAATCGAAGCAGCGGTACATGGGCTGTCTCGGGTTGATATTTAAACATACTTTCCCTATATTGCACGCATTTAAGGTTTATACTTGGTCCTTAGGTGGGATTTTATTCTGATAGTTAGAGCGAGTCATTGCTATATGATGAGTAATTTGAGAAATGATTGTTGTGGATGATGGATTAAAATGGTGCTGGTATGTAGTACCAGCGGTAAAAGAGTTGAGTTTAGCATAACTCCCAGTAGAGATTCCGCTGTGCGGGTGAACCATTAGTTTCACCTATGAGTTTTAGGATGGGGTGTTACAATCAACTTTGTTGATCACAGCCCGGGCAATGGATCAGAATTTTTATGAACTAAAAAATATTGGACATGATGCAAAACTGTCAGAAATAGTGAGTTGAACAATGTATTGTGTATTGGTGAACTCCCGAATGACTTGCATGTTGCGGATATGGCCAGCACCAATGTAATAGTTTCCCTAAAATGAAAGTTTATTTTTGAATGAAATATGATAATGAAAATGTATGATTTTTAGAAAGCATTGAAGAGAGGGTGATAAAAAAAACCCAATAATTCGAACAATTCTTACCATGAATGAAGAATGTAATTATAATGAAGTTAGGTCTGCAATTGAACATATTTTGGCTCGTTCATTAGCAAGTTCATAGGAGTCCTCTTTAATGATATATTTGACTTCTATTAGTCTAGCATAAGAAATAACATTTACAGAAGTTATTTGTTTATAGCTATTCTTTGCATAATGAAATCTACTCACGGGTTTAGCAGTGGATGCAATATAGGCCGATTCAAGTTGAAAAATAACTTGGATGCTGAGGATGACGCTGAGTAATAATTTCCTAACAATGGTGAAGCAACTTAGTAAAGAAACGATATTGTTCATCTACGGGAGAACTGTAGATCATATTGTGCAACAGTAAATAAAGCTCTAGCAATGACATACCTCTTGTTTGGACAACATATATTGAAGTAATTACACATACTGACGTTGATTGAGATTGATCAGGTATGGTAGCTTCAAATTTAGAAATCAAGGAGCCTTTCAGGACCAATCGGACCATAGCTCCCCTTAATTTCATAAGGAAATAAAGTGACTTTGACAGAGCATGTGAAGCATGCAAGTGAACATCAAATGACTAAAAGTTAGAGAACTCAATCTAGTAATTTTATAGAGTGAGAAAGTGACGAACCAAAAAAGAGGAGAAGCTAGGGTTTCATCTCCAAGAAAGGATTTGGGAATTCGTCCCCCAAAGGAGGATCTGTTCAGCACAAGGAGCAAGGCTAGCATCTTTTTGATGGCTTTCCTTCTTCTGTCTTGTGTTTTCCCTTCTCCTAGCATGGAGTAGTCCCTTTTTTCACTTGGATATTTGTAAACCCTAGCTACAATTATGTAAATGCTTGTATGAATTGAATGATTTGTGTGTGGTTGTGTTTAATGTGAATGTGGAGGTATTATTCATGAAGATTGTGTTGTGTGAAAGCCTATCAATCCAATTGCCATTCTAAACTAGGCAGAGAGAAAAACCCCTTCCTTTCTTTCAAAGGGGCTTGAATGCTGGGTTTTCTTGGGAAATTCATTGTCTCCTAGTTAGGTCAATGTAGGGCAAACCTCCTATTTCATATTAGCACTTAGGGTTTGGTTGTGGGTGACCGTCCGAACTCCAATTTGAGGGTGAATTTTAACCAATCCTTAGTTAATAGGTTGAGAGAGTTGCATTAGTGGATTGGATCATATCCCTTTCCTCGACCTATAGAGTAAGAGGATAGCTTTGTCTACTTGTCTTCCTTGCGGTTTATATCCCCCTCACCACAAACGGGCAATCAATCCATTAAGTCATAATTGTTAGCTAGGGGGAGCAACACCCTGGTGAAGCATTCTTAATTAGTGTTAAAACCATTTATCTTTGCAAAGTACTTTAGCATTAGATCTTTGTTTTCACCAAAACTATCCGCTAGATAATGTTTCAAACAATCGAAGTAGCGGTATATGGGCCAGCTCGGGTTGATATCTAAACATACTTGTCCTATATTGCACCCATCTAAGGTTTAAACTTGGGCCTTAGGTGGGATTTTATTGTAATAGTTAGAGCGAGTCAAGATTTTGGCACCGAAGCCGGGGACTTCTTTCCGTTATCGTGAAAAGTTTGTTTGGTGTTAATCTAGCTTTTATTTTCAGTTTTGTTAAGTGTGAAGTGTTGCTTGTGCTAGTCGTGGTTTTGTTATTTAGGTGTGTGTAGGGAGGTGCATGACCCGGAGCAATCCGGCGCCTTTAACACCACTAGACGAGGACATCAACCGAACTCTCCGACTTTAAGCTCGAGAGAGGGAGCAAGCGGAGTCAAGAAGTAGAAGTGAAGAAAGGGGACAACAAGTTGGTCCCGAATTTGATGAAATTGAAGGAGTAGTTGAAGTTGAGACGGCGGGGAATCAACATCGAGGGGCTAATCCTCTTCAAAACCCAAATGTGGAAGTGGGAGCCAAGGAAGAGCCAAGGACGATGGGCTATTACATGGCTCCACGGGCGGCGGATATCCAATCTCCCATCTTACATTCACCTGTGGCCGCCAACAACTTTGAAATCAAGCCCGCTCATGTGATGATGATTCAAAACAACGCCTACTTTCATGGGCTTGCCAATGAATGACCACGAGAGCAAGTCCAAAGGTTTCTTCAGCTAGGGAAGCTTGAAGATAAATGGCGTCCCCGAGGAGGCATTGTGAATGAGACTATTCCCCTATTCTTTGGCAGGGAAGGCACTCAAATGGCTCAACAACCGTCCGGCTATATCCATCGCCTCTTGGGACGATTTACTCAAAAAGTTCATGACCCGATATTGTCCTCCTTCCAAGACGGCCAAGTGGAGAAAGAAGATCACTCACTTTGAGCAAGAGGAGGATGGGACTCTGGTATCAGAGCCTGGCTCGAGAGTGAGTTCATCTGAACTCTTGAACTAGGGAAGGCAACGATGGTGACAACGAAATCGATGAAGGTGGCGGAGGAGAAGGCGCAGGCAGCCGAGAAGAGCACCGGGACGGGCGGCGTTGATCGCGATGAGGTGGTGATGGAGGACCTCACTGAGCTGGAGGCGGTGAAGGAGGTGGTGCACGAGCACTCTGCTGCGTTGGCCAGGCTCGAAGAAGGCCTGGCAAGAGTGCAGGCTGATGCGAAGAAGGATGCTGACGATCTGCGTCTGAGGCTGGAGGACATGATGAGGGCAATTACCTCGCTGCAGGCAAGGGGGAGCGGACCAGAGAGGGCGCCGAACCCGGAGGAGTTGATGAACGAGGGAGGCGGCGGACCTGGCGCGGCGGAGGAGTCGGCGGACGGAGGGAGCACCGCGGCGGCCGGAGCCGGGGGCGGAGCCGGCGGCGGGTCGGGTGCGGCAAGGTCGGCGGCGGCTCAGGCGGGCGCGCCGAGTGGAGGGGCCGAGGGGAGCAGGGTGGCGAACACCGGGCCGGCCAGGGCTGATCGGACTCCATTGGGGCTGGGCTCGGGCCTGTTACCGACACCCACGGCCCAAGAAATTGCGGCCCGAAAGGGAAAGGCTAAGATGGCTGGGTATGACGCAAATGGGCCTCCTATGATTGGTGGGCCGGGACAGATGGGCCAGTATACGAGGGTCCATAACGGGCTGGGATGGCTGGACCAGGAATATGGGCTCGAGTACGACCAACTAAGTTTGGCGGGCCAGCAGGCCCAGTGGGCTGAACAGGAGATGAATCAGAAGGGAGCGGGTGGGCCGAGCAGGGCCGCCGACCAGGTGGGCCCAGGCGGGGCGGCTCCTTTTGGGCCGGGACCGGTGGACGGGCCAGGAGGGGGGCGGACCGAACCGGAGCGGACCGGTATTGGTCGGACCAGTGTCGATCGGACCGAGTTGAGCCGAACCGGACCCGGGCGGACCGGGATGGGTCAACCCGAGGTAGGTCGAACCGGGCATCGACCGAGTCCAACTACCCAGCCGATCCGGAGGGCGGACAGCAGGGGCCCAGGAGGAGGAGAGGGCCATTATGAGGCGCCTCATGTCCCAGGCGAATACCCGAATCAGCCGGGTTGCTATCCGGGTGACTATGGACAGGGGAATCCTAACCAGATGCAGTGTTCTCAGTGGGGGCAGCCATGGAGGACGCCAGGAAATGACAGGTATGGGTCCCAGTATCCAAACTATGAGGGAATGGATGGGATAGTTTTTCGAGCTAAGCCTCCTACCATTGAGTTTCCAAAATTCAATGGGCAGGAGGATGCAGGTCTTTGGTTGTATGCAGTTGAGAGGTGGTTTAAGAACCACCCAATTCCGGAGGAGAGGAAAGCCTACCTGGCATCGTTCTATCTGGAGGGCGATGCGCTCCAATGGTGGGAGTGGATGGAGCGATCATATGCAGCAGCAGCAACCTTGATCACCTGGCCCATGTTTCAGGAGGAGCTCCGTTATCAGTTTGGGAAGTCGGATGGGTGGGCTCCTGAGCAGTTGGCTAAGCTGAAGCAGACCGGCACAGTGGCGGAGTACCGCGCGGAGTTCTTCAAGTTGGGGAACCAGTGCAAGGGGGTCTCGGAGGACACCTTGGTGGGGCTGTGCATGGCGGGCCTCAAACCCGAGATAGCAGCGGCAGTCAGGGTGTTTGAGCCCGATTCTGTGAAAACTGCTTTTCGTCTTGCAGGTCATAAGGAGGAAGAACTGGCTAGCTGGAGAAGCACCATTGGCCGCTTTTCAAAGCCCAGTGGAGGAGGAGGGAGCAGCAGTGCTAGTGGCGGCACAGGAGGGGCACCCGGGGGCTCGACTGGGGCCAATGCGGGCGGTGGAGGACCAGCCCCGGTGGCCAGGGTGGGGCCGCGGGCCATACCGAAGGGATTCGTGCGACTGACGCCGGCAGAGATTGAGCAAAAGAGGCGAGAGGGCAAGTGCTTCAACTGTGATGGCCGATTCACCATTGGTCATCAGTGCCCGAAGCCGGATTTGATGATGCTGGTTGGGCGCTGGGAAGATGAAGCAGAAGAAGAGGCTGAGGATGATGGAAATGGAGAGGAAGATGCCTAGTGAGCTGGAGGGACAACCTTGGGGACAAGGTTGTTTTTCGAAGGAAGAGGGGATGTGGGAAACATAATTATTAGCTGTTTTCGGTTATTTCGTATTAGTGTCGGTTTTTATTGATTGGGGGATTATTTGGGTATTTGGGGGAATAAACAGGTAGTTAATTGTTATGTTTTATTATTCGGGTAGCAGATAGGAATTAGACAGGTTATATATTCTGTAATAGGGTCTTATTTTGGGATTAAGCAATTACAGAACCAAAAACCTAAAACCTAACTCTCTCTCTCTCTCTCTCTCCTGCGGATTCCCTCTCTCTTTTTCCCTCCCAAGCTGCGGCAGCAGCAGCCCCAAATCCTTCCCTCTTCTTGTTCTAAATCCCTAATTCTAATCCCTAGTTCGATCAATCCCTAATTGATCTAGCTAAATTCCCCAATTCCCAACCTGTAGGAAATCTTGTTTCCTACAGACATACTTCGATCAGAGTGCTACTAGCAATAGTGGCACATTATGACTTGGAGCTTGAGCAGCTAGACGTGAAGACAGCTTTCCTACATGGAGAGTTGGAGGAAGAAATTTACATGACTCAGCCAGAAGGATTCGAGGTTCCGGGAAAAGAAGACTATGTTTGTAAGCTGAAGAAGTCCTTGTATGGACTTAAGCAATCTCCGAGGCAGTGGTACAAGAGATTTGACAGTTACATGCTTGAGCTGGGCTACAACAGAAGTCCATATGATTGTTGTGTATATCACAGCAAGGCAGAGGATGGTTCGATGATATATCTAGTTCTGTATGTGGATGATATGCTCATAGCTGCGAGGTCGAAGTCTGATATCCAGAAGTTAAAGGGGCTTCTCAGTGCTGAGTTTGAGATGAAGGATTTGGGAGCTGCTCAGAAGATTTTGGGTATGGAGATTTACAGGGACAGGTTGAAGAAGAAGCTTTTCTTGTCACAGAAGAGCTACATCCAGAAGATACTGTCGAGGTTTGGCATGTCTTCAGCAAAGCCCTTAAATACTCCTAGTGCTTCAAATGTTCATCTATCCTCAGCCTATGCACCGCAGTCAGAGGCTGAGAAGGAGTACATGTCGAGAGTCTCATATGCTAGTGCAGTAGGTAGCTTGATGTACGCTATGGTATGCACTAGACCTGATCTTGCACATGTTGTTAGTGTTGTCAGCAGGTTTATGATACAACCTGGAAAGGAGCATTGGCAGGCTGTGAAGAGGATCTTCCGGTACCTTAAGGGTACACCTGATGTGGGGATTAGCTTCGGAAGTGATACAGAGTGCTTGGTGTCTGGGTATTCTGACTCGGACTATGCTGGAGATGTTGACACGAGGAGATCGATGACCGGTTATGTATTCACTCTTGGGAGTTCTGTAGTGAGCTGGAAGGCAACTTTGCAGTCGGCGGTGACATTGTCTACTACTGAGGCAGAGTATATGGCGTTGACAGAAGCTGCCAAGGAGGGAATATGGTTGAAGGGACTGGTTGGTGATCTTGGTCTACATCATGATCAGGCAGTGGTGTATTGCGACAGTTTGAGTGCAATATGCTTGGCCAAGGATCAAGTCCACCATGAGAGGACTAAGCACATCGATGTGAGGTATCATTTCTTGAGGACAGAGAAGAGGATTAAGGTGAAGAAGGTTGGCACCGCGGATAATCCTGCTGATATGTTCACGAAGCCGGTTCCACATGGCAAGTTCCAACACTGCTTGGACTTGCTGAATGTCTTGAGTGGGTGACTCCGCCCTACGGGGCATTGATGGCGGGAGAGAGAGAAGGAGCAGAGTACATCAGAGATTTCAGAGGAAGAGGATTCAAGTCAAGGTGGAGATTTGTTGATATGACTTGAATCGGATTATCAGCCGCTACGACTGGTAACCTGGACTCAAATCATTTGTTTTGAAATAATTCAAAAGAGTCGTTCGACCAACGGGTCGGGTATAAACTAGTTATTTCATAGGCACAAAAACATGACACACACCGCAAAATGAACCCACAATTTGGCTTCGGTCCATCACCCATGTAGAGGGAGATGTGGAGCCCACAACCACAGCACGGAGACTTTGGGAGGTGGGCCCGCCTCCATGGAAAAATGGTTGCTGCTAAGTAGACAAACCACGGAAGAATTCCCTAAATACTCATAAAATTTAAATTTTTTTTCTTAAACTACCACACTTATAATTTTTTCCTAAATACCTAAGTTTGGAGTGGTTCGAGTTTTAGAAACTCGAACTACTAACTGGTTCGAGTGTAGGAGAATCGATCTAGACGTAAATCGATGATGTAAGCCTCGAACCATGTGAGGCTGAAGTGGTTCGAGTTCACTGAACTCGAACTACTCCTTTGAAATTTCCAACAACCTTAACTTTGTGCTCGGTTATCCGATCGTAGCAAAAAAAATTTTCATTTCACATACTTTTCGAGTACTACAACTTTTATAAAAGAAATATTTTCAGAATATATGTGGAAATGTGAAAATTAAAGTTAAAGTTATTCCCAAAACTCCTTATATTAAAAAAAATATTCCTGTTTTGAAAATGTATTCCTAGTAAATGTTGTAGTACTCAAAAAATTATGCAAAATAAAAAAGACTTTGCGATGTTCGGATTGCGGAGCACAAAGTTATGATCGTCCAAAGTTTGGCAAAATCGAAAAATTGCTCGTTTAGGGGTAACAAATGACGTTTTCCAAACGAGAAATTTTTGGATGGCCATCTTTCGAGAAAATATCATTTGCTACTCATAAACGAGCAAATTTTCGAATTTGTCAAACTTTGGAGGATCATAACTTTGTACTCCGCAATCCGAACGTCGCTGTTAAAAACGCGCTGCTACGGATCGGGAAATTGCCGGAATCGATAAAGCAGAATACGAGAGCGAGAATCGAAAGAACACAGACACACGATTTACGTGGTTCACTAACACGATGTGTGTTAGCTAGTCCACGGGCGAGAGAGAGCCGTTTCACTATACTGAGGAGATTAGGTTTAGACCCACATGGAGAAGTACTATAAATACTTCTCATACTCCTCTGTAATCTGTAATCTCCTCAGTATAGTGAAACGGCTCTCTCTCGCCCGTGGACTAGCTAACACACATCGTGTTAGTGAACCACGTAAATCGTGTGTCTGTGTTCTTTCGATTCTCGCTCTCGTATTCTTGCTTTATCGATTCCGGCAATTTCCCGATCCGTAGCAGCGCGTTTTTAACAGTCGCAAAGTTTTTTATTTTTATTTTGCATAGTTTTTTTAGTACCACAACATTTTACTAGGAATAATTTTTCAAAATAGGAATATTTTTTAATATAAGGGATTTTGGGAATAACTTTAACTTCAATTTTCACATATATTCTGAAAATATTTTTATTATAAAAGTTGTAGTACTCGAAAAGTTATGCGAAATGAAATTTTTTTTGCTACGATCGAATAACCGAGTACAAAGTTAAGGTTGTTGGAAATTTCAAAAGAGTAGTTCGAGTTCATTGAACTCGAACCACTTTAGCCCCACATGGTTCGAGACTTACATCATCGATCTACGCTTAGATCGAGTCCCTTACCCTTGAACCAGTTAGTAGTTCGAGTTTCTTAAACTCGAACCACTCCAAACTTAGGTATTTTGGGAATTTTTTTTATAAGTTCGGTACATTAGGAATTGTTTTTAATTTTATGTGTATTTGGGGAAAGGCCTATAATCCACGTATACAGGGGCCCCAGCTGCAGGCTAAAAAGGACCCCTCCTAGCGCTGTAGGGTCACTTGCCCTTCCCTTCCCTTCTCTTCCCCAGCTCTCTCTGATCTTTCCCCGCAGCCGCAGCCGAAGTCTAGAAAAAAGAGCAACCCTAACCATGGCCTCTCCTTCTGATATCGTTATCCACAACGGCGCCGCCGCGCAATACCAGCAGCAGCAGAATCTCAACTTGCATTCCCTCCCCCCAGCCCCCGCCGAATCTCAAGTCGCAGTTGGCCGCCCCCGTCGAAGGTCTTCATCCGGGGACCGACACAGCAAGGTCTACGGCAGGGGAAGGCGGGTGCGGTTGCCGGCGCTCTGCGCTGCTCGTATCTTCCAGCTAACCAAAGAACTCGGCCACCGCTCCGACGGCGAGACCATTGAGTGGCTGCTCCACCAGGCAGAGCCCTCCATCATAGCCACTACTGGCACCGGGACCGTACCGGCCGCCCCCATCTCTTCCTCCGCCCCGGTGACCGCTTCTCCGCCGTCCATCTCCTGCCCTGTCTTCACGCCGCCTCCTAGCTGCCGTCTCGGCTTGGAGTACCGAAGCATGCCTTTCACCGCTCTTTTGCTACAGCCACTGCCCCCCGGTCCCGGTGAAGGACGGCGTCAGCAGGAACAGGGTCATGGACATGGAGAGAGCAAGGAACAAGAGGCATAACTGCGGTCTTTTTCTCTTCTCCCTAGTGCCTGTCTGCCTGTCTGTCTGTAAATCCTTTTTAGTTTTCATGCTAGGAATGGAAAAGCCACAGGGGAGATGGAGAATTAGAGATCTCGCTGCGCTGGCTGTTCATCGAGTCAATGGAACATGTTTGCTTCGAGTACCAAGATTTTGGAAAGTTGGACCCACCATTTGCAGGATCATACATTATTATTAATTATTTATGAACTACCTGTCTGTGGCTCTGTGCTAGTCGTTTGTTCGTTTCCCCTCCCCCGACTTCCTTTGTTCTAATTCATTATTACATGGAAAAGAAACAGAAAAGTACGCAGCCGCCCCGTTAGACATGATGACACTTTAGAAGAAGAAGAAGAAGAAGAAGAAGAATTAAGAAGGCCCATGCCACACTAATAATGAACTGAAGGATACAAAAGGGGAAGACAGACTATCTGTAACTGAAGAATATTCTGGTACCAGAGCACGCAAAGGCTCTTGTTATTCCGTAATCTTTGTTTAATGCCGCCGCTACTGTCTACTCTAGTGTTTCTTGCCAAATATCCACCTTCGTTTCTTCTTCTTATTAGGTTCTGGGGAGACCGTATCTGAATCTGAATAAAGAGACCGTTGAATACCAAAAGGAAAAAAAAGACGCCTTCATCAAGCTATAGTTATTACCACCATCTTGAGCTTATGAGATGCTAAATAAAAGATTACACAAACTCACCTCCCTGAAAGTAGATTGAGTTGTAATGTACTTCTGCCCAGAAACTCAACAAGATCACTGCACCAATACCATAACTGTTTGATCAAGCATGCGGCATACCAAGAACTCGAGTATGGCCCCGTGTCAAAAGGACAATGTACATAGGTTGATAGAATCAATCAATCATTACCTCCTTTTGGCTTCTGTTTTTGAGGAATAATCTCTATGTAGTAAGTATCTTTGAATGAAGTCATGACAAGTACTCTTACACCATACTGCACAAAGTTTACACAGATGATATGCATCGATATACTTGGCAATTATCAACACACGGAAAGCAAACACTAAAGCACTACGTTCCCAAAGCAGAGACGAGCTCATAAAAGTCTTACAGAATCAGCTGCGGCCTGCAACGTGACATGATCACCCCATTCACCAGACCTGGAACATGCCCGAATGGGGAGAGGATTAAAGGATAACAGCTATTACCCTAAAAAAAAACTAAACTACCAAGCTACAAAACCACCAAGCAATAGTTCTCCCTGTACCTGGACATGTTCTTCAAATATTCCCTATACGTCATGGGAACATATCCTTCATACATCTCTGGGTTAGCTTTTAGCTGATAATTTGTAATCAATTATCCAAGAGAAATATGTTAACCACGACAAAACTTTCAGTCCATCAATCAAATGTGTGAAACAGCTGTTGATGAAAATGAAAAACAAAAACAAACCTGGTTTACAATCTCTCTTCTAACACTTTTGTGGCGATCTGGCGTCCCACACAATTGATCTGATAAAGCTCGAAACTGGGAAAGGTGCCAAATGAGCGAACTGGGGTTGCCAGGCAAAACTCACAGAATGGAACACACATGATGAAAATGAAAAGAAGGCATGAAACCTGACAGTTGCCATCTCCTTGAACCTTAACCTCAATAAAGCCAAATGCTTGCAATCTGAAAAAAATATAAAAACATAAAGAATCAAGTTAACTCTGTCTACAAAAAATTTAGCATTCTCCAAATCCAGTGAGATTACCATGATTGATATAAGAACCTAGAGGCTTATTAAATGAGGGATTAACCTAGAAGAAGAGGTAGAAAGTGATAAATGACATACCTATTCAGAAGCCTTTCATGATCCGAGGTTACTTCATCAAGAGAAGGTATTTCTCCGTTGATTTTAGGAACATGCTGTAAGGAATGAAGGATGACAGATTAGGCAGCTGGTAAAACAGAATTTGACTCAGTAGTGTGGTGGTCGAACGACAACAACTCTGCCTTTAGGGTATGCAGTAACAGTAGAGCCAATATCCAACTAACCCATGTAAAATCTTACTTTGGAATCTATTGAAACGGACAATTTTCAACGAATAACGGATTGGAGAGGAGAGGAGAGGAGAGGGTACCAATAAAAACAGTTAAAAGGTAAACATGTAGCATAAGGACCTCTCGGTATATGGTAAACTTGACAATTGTCCAAGGTGAGGAGCCAAGGCTTCAGCTTGAGGATTATGGTTGTTATAGGAAATTATTGAGAGCTAGACGGACTAGTAAGGAGTTGATTCTTGAAAGGCCCGAAGCAACAACCACTTAAATCCCACAAAGTTAAAGAACGTGCTTCAATAATCTAAAAGGGAAATTGGATATGCATTTGAACGCTGAAGAAATCAGAACCTGATGATCGTACTAAAACCAAAGCAGAAGAAATTAAACTCACGCGGATAGGGATCAATTGATTCAACTTCTTGCCCACTTCATCATCCAATCCATAATCGTCAGTCAATTCCGACGAATAAGATTGTTTGTCCTCATAACTAGGGCTGGAGCAGGAACTCGACGAACCCATATCATCAGATTCCTCATTGCTACCTGCAGGGGAGTCCAAAACCGAGAAGTTGAAATTAACAATATCGACGAAGAAGCCACAGAACCCGGCCTCCCAAACTCACCGGAGGTATTAGTAGGCCATCCGCTGGCGGCATAATAGGAAGGGCGCCGATAATAGTCTTGTTGTACTTCTTCTTCTTCTTCTTCTTCTTCTTCTTCTTCTTCTTCTTCTTCTTGGTGGGAATAGCCAGACGATTCGTTGGTGACGGCGAGATGGGAGAAATCTTCCTGAAGGGTGCGGGCGATGATCTCGTCGTTCTCTACATGAGTGTTGTCCGTAATGTCGTAATGATCTGCAACATAAGGCCCGCCGTCGTGATGGTTTTGAGGATGATAGGTTGAATGGTCGTTTTGAATTACATCGCCGCCATAGTACCCGGAATAATAGGGTGGACTCGCTTCCAAAAGGCTTAATCCCCACTGAATTACATCCGATTCGTGCTCGTAAGCCGCCATCGCTGGCCCCGGGAACGAGCTTCACGATCGCCTGATTTTCCAACCTCGCCAAATAATCAAAGACGAAACAATCCAAAGCCGAAAGATGGATACGATTCCCACAATCCCGATGATTCAATGTCAATATTTCTTTACTTTCACCTTCTATTTCCAAAAACTGGGAAAAACTCACCTGATTTGGTTCGCGTTGAAGAGCACCAAAACAAGAAAATGAAATCCAATGGAGGACAGAATCCGGTAAGGGATAACGAAGGTGTTTGAAATGGGAGCTGAATTCTAGGGAGAGAAAAAGAGAGGGCAGAGAGAAAGAGAAAAGAGGGAATCTTATTACGCGCATTTGAGGGAGGCGGAGTGTTTCCCGCGGCGTTAAAACGTCGAATCGCGATTGGGCTTATTATGCGGTGAGGTTTGGGGTGCCAATTGGGCAAACGCTATTGGCCTCTTGGCTTTCCATCGTTCTTTTTTTTTTCTACACTCCCTCGGTTCCATCTTCAAGCCGTCGTAACGTAATCATTCACCATACACAGTTAGCGATAGTTGTTTCTACTTGATAATATACATTCAATTGGATGACAAATTTTGATAACGAGATATTTGAGTATAAAAATGAAAATCTGTTGTGCTCGTGATCCCAACGTCTAGTGAGAAGCCGTTCGAATTGTGATTGGGGCTAATGTATGGGCAAAAGATCCTTGTCTCAGAATAGAGCAATGGTTCCGATGAGAAATAGAAAAGGGAGAAGAAGAAGAATAGAGAAGTAGGGAAACAAAAGAGTAGTGGAGAAGGGAGGGAAGGAAAGGGTTGGCTAGCTTCGAGGGAGCCTTTCTCCTTAAGTGGATTTCTGTGCTTGACAATTCATATCCCTTTTATTCCATATGACCACTCTTAAATAGCAATCGAAGAACAAAACGACTATCAGCTAACGAGGCCATAAAACAGAGGATAATTCTAACTAATATCAAAACAGAACAACAATTGGAACGGAATAATTGGTAGTGGTTCTCAATAGTGGGTTTCTAACGGTAAAGGCAAATAAGGCACGTGACAATCCTTCCCCCTAAAGAATACCTTTGTCCGCAAAGGTCAAACGTCGATCGGCAGCGGCTGTACGGACAACTGGTCGTCTCCCGTCTTGGCCTTCAAAGCGGAGACGTGGAAGACGGGATGGATTCGAGACTCATTCGGCAGGTCGAGCTTGTAGGCAACCTCGCCGATCTTGGCGACTACTATACAGGGCCCATAGTATCGAGGTCGCAGCTTCTGATTAGCTTGACCTCCCACTGTTGCTTGGCGATATGGCTGGAGTTTGACAAAAACTGCATCCCCAACTCTGAAACTTCGCTCAACATGACCAGCATCATAGAACTTCTTCATCTTCTCCCGAGCTCGCACAATTTGGTGGCGCAACTCCCACAGCGCAGCATCGCGATCACGAAGCTCTCGATCAACAGCAGCTACAGTAGCGGTGCCCGACACATACGAAAGTATAGTGGGTGGAAGCTTGCCATATAGTGATTCACAGGGAGTCTTCTTAGTAGAAATGTGCACGCTGGTGATGTAGCAGTACTCAGCCCACAGCAGCCATCAGGGCCATTCTCGAGGTTCTTGTCCTGCAAAACACCTGAGATACATTTCCATGGTTCGGTTGACAGCTTCAGTCTAACCATCAGTCTGAGCTGAAATTGAAGTTGGTGCCCTGCATTTTGAACAATTCCTTCCAGAACAAGCTCGTGAAGGTTGGGTCACAATCATACACAATACTCTTTTGGCATACTGATACGCCAAAACACAACACCAAACTGCGACCAAGTGTAATCGCAGTCCGGGAATGCAGTAACAGGCAAGTTCTATTATCAACCCGGGGTCTAGATCTACTGCTTACTCCGTGATTGTCTATTATCTAGCCAACTAATTCGATTGATTGTTGTTTAAAGCAAAAGCAGTAAGAAAGCAGGAAATGGTTCGGTTTTCAAAAGCAGGAAAGAGTCACTCGGGAATGAGTCCCCCTAGCCCCTTAGTTAGGTTCAATTGTAATTCCCCTGGGTTGATTCACTGTTGATTAGACTGCGGAAGATCCGACAGTAGCTTGGAATCTCTTAAACTGACCAAGCCCTCTTAGTCTAGCTACCCGGCAGACGACTAGTCTTCACCGGGATAGAAAGCTGAGGCTATGAACACAGAACTCCACTACTGGAATTGAATTTCAGTACAAAGTAGTAAACTGGCTAACTCTCGTATAGCCAATCTCCCACTATCGAATGAAGAGGCTCTGACAACCTAATCAGATTCTATCTATCTCAGGTTGCAGCAGAAATCGAGAAAAGCTGATCAGACTTCAAACAATTCAATAAACATGCATCATTCGATTAAAATCAAACAGTATAATCATCCCAAGTCATTACAATCAAATCCCTAACACAAGGAACTAGGGTTCTTCATACCCAAGTGAGAGAAAGGTTCTACTCCATAGAGAGAGAGAAGAAAACAGTAATCGGAGTAGTCATACTCATAATAATGAGGAAAATCTGCTCCGGGATGATGATTTCCACTCCTATGACGATCTCCAAGCTCGATTCGATGAAACCCAGGTCCAAGATAGCTTCTAGGATGTGTTCTTCGTACTTTCTCTCTCTAGGGCTCTGTTTTTGCTCTGAAAATCCGATTCTCCCACTTTTGGCTCGAAATTGGCTGAAAAACCAGAATTTCCCGACTCACACGGCCAGGCCACACGGCCGTGTGGCTCACCCATTTGCCCATGTGAATCAAAACGCGTCGTATCAATTAGGTCGACCTTCAGCCATCCCACACGGCCAGGGTCGCACGACCGTGTGGATTTCCTGCTCTGCCCGTGTTTGGCCTCGGCGAAAGTCACACGGCCACAAATGCAACTTGCACGGCCGTGTGATACCCAGGACTGCCCCTGTGGCTTCCTTAGAACCTCGTCATGCGTCCGATCTTCGTCCAATCGACCCCAAACTCGCTCCAATGCCTCCATTCACGTACTAGGACCTGAAATATCACAAACAAGCACAACCTAGCGTGAAATCGGCCTAAAACACGAGAATCAACACCTCAAACGGTGTAAGAACAGGGGTAAAAACATGTGTAAATAACGGTCTATCAAACTCCCCCACACTTAACCGTTTGCTTGTCCCCAAGCAAACCAAGTCAGACACAAGGTAAGCTTACAAATTTCAATCAACCAACATTGGGGACAAGTCACAAAGGCACAGAACACGTGAATCGTACGGGTTTTCAAACATCAATACATGCACAACCTCAATAGCAACCGGGACAACCACCACAAAGGACATTCGAGTGCAGCAAAATCGAGTAAAGGAAGAGTCTCCCTTATGTTCACCAGCCAACCTAGACTTGACTCAACCACTTACTCAAAACAGTCAACTCATGCATCCAACTCATGACATCAGAATAGAGACCAAGCAATCTAGGTCCTCACCGGGGTACAAGAGTATATAGAATATGAAAATGAATCACTCACTCTCGACCAGTGGGGTCAGGACAATTTGATGCGAAAAATGCGCATGCTATTTCTCTCAATCCCTAACATCTCTTCACCATGATGGCAGCCTCTAAATGCTAGAGTTCACATATGGGGTGTCACCACTAACTAATCAGGAGGTCTTAGACACAGGTTCAAATGTCTGGCTAGGGTCTTGGACATGGGGAAAAGGTCTTTTAACTGGTGGAGTATTCATAGCACAAGGTTCCACATTTCCAAACCCACACAATCACAGTCAAACAAACTGGTATTTCCTTTCTGCTATTCTGCATTACTCATTATCTCAAGAGCACAAAAGCGAAGGAGGTATAAATGTCAGCATTTCCAAGCCAGACTGCTAAGAAACACTACTTACTGGGCATTATTCAGATTTTTGGTAGTGGCTCTCTTTTGCTTTCAATTTTTTTTTCTTTGTTTTTCTTTCATTTTCTTTTCATTTCTTAAGAGAGCCACCACTTCTGCACAAATTTCAAACACCTGCCCAACTTTTAAGCACTACCTCCAACAATCACATAAACTTTAGCAGAAACAGCAGAGAATATGTAAAAACCACTCTGTGGAACCTTCTAAAAGATGCAAAAGGGTGATTTTTTCATTATAGACCAAAAGGAAAGGATAACGCACGGCTCAAAGGGGCTGACTAGAGGGTATGACACATTAGGACAGTCAATTTGGGCGTGGGCTAATCCTATGCCCCCATCATCTTAGCTAGTGACAACGTGAATGCTACACATCATGGAAGAGGGATCTATCGCACAAGAAAGAAACGAGCAGGCTCAAATCTCACATGGCTACCTATATGCTCTATCTCACATTCTGATACCCTGAACTAGATGCATAAACGACTGTCAAGAACAAGTAATCAATCCAAGTCACAGTTGGCAAGCAAACAGTTGAAAGAACTAAACCCCTACACAATTCTATTGCACGTCTCAGTCCTCATCATAGGTTGTCCTAGTCACAATCAAGCTGTCATGCATCAATCCGAAAACCATTAAATTCATCAATCAAAACACAGTGCCAATATGATCAAACAGCAGTACTTGGAGCCCTCAAATCGTAAGATTCGGACAGCGGGCTAGGCTCCAAGCACACAGATATATATTCCAACCGATACAAAGCACCCCCCCCACACTTAAGCACGACATTGCCCTCAATGGAGTAGAGGGGGAGATAAGGGGAACGATGTTAACGGATTGAAACACTGCTGGGGGACTGGAAGTGGACCAGTCAGCGAGAAACAGAAGGGAAGATGGACAGTTCTGCACGAATCGAACACCAAGAACACACTAGCACACTGTGCGTTAGGGATAAGTGTTAGCCCAGACGGCTACAACATAAACAAACCACAAAAGAGAAAAAAAACAAAAACAAACGACACTAAGTTCAAGCTCCTCACACATGGAGCAAACACACAAAAGTCTAAAACGAAAAACAAAACACACTGAGATGGGCAACGAGTACAGCCTACTCGTCGCCAAGATCATCCAAGTCGATGTCGGCCATGAAGGCGTCATCACCAGCAGCGCCATCAGCACCATCATCACCGTCAGCTGGGGGATGTGGAAGTGGAGAGTCATCCCAGGGAGTACTCCAGACGGGCTGCTCGCTCGGGAGCAGCTGGAGCAGGTGCTGCTGGACCTCCTGCATGCGCTGTGAACGGCGCTTCTCCCGCTCGATGTGTGCGAGAGTCACTCCCTGCTGGGTCTGGAGTATGTCTAGGCGCTCATCATAAGCAGCCATCCTGTTCTGGTACTCGGCCTGGTGTTCCGCGTACTGCTGCTGGAACTGCATCTGCTGGTCGAGGATCTGCTGGTTCTGGATCCGTAGCTGCTCAAACTGGTAGGAGAAGTAATCCTGGCCCGGGAAAGCGGAGCTGCTACTCCCGTAATGGAAGTGAGTCTGTGGTGGATCAGCAGCAGCCTCCACATCCTCTGGGTGGATATCCTCACCTGCCTCACCCTCTGGAACCTCCGACTGGACCTCCTCTGGGATCTGGGGTTGTGGAAACCCCTCGATCCACTTCTCCCCGCGCTCCTCTCGAAGCAGGAGCATCTTCCTGACTGTAAACTCGCCAAAGGTACTGGTGTCGCCCTGCTCTGTGCACCCATGCAGGGAGATCTTGAAGTAGGATGCCAGGCGGGTGATGAGGGGGGTACAGTGGAGTTTCTTCAGCTCGGAAGCACTCTTGTCGAAGGTCCTCGCCACCACCGAGCCCAAGTGGAGAGGATGATCCCGTTGACGCATAGACTGAATGAAGTACATGGCTCGCTTGGTGATGGCGCTGGCACTGTCCGATGCCGGAGTGTAAGACTTGGCCAGCATGTGGTGGAGGATGCGGTTGTCGATCTGCAATGTACTGGCCTTCGTCTTCCCCGTCGAGAAGGGACGCTGGCCTGGCCGAGCGAGGCGGGTGTATAGCGTCTGGAAGTTCACCCCCTCTTGCTCGTGAAGCACGGTGATGTAGTCCCTGTCATCGACAAGGCCGAGGCCGAGGGCGGTCGCCAAATCCTGGTAGCTCATGGATCGGGGTGCACCGCCGAGTCTGAACTGGATGGCTGCCCCGTCCTTGCAATCGTCTGTGTCTGCATGCCTGAAGGTCGTGTAGAACTCCAGTACGAGCTCGTGGTAGACCTTCTCTCGAACCTGGAGGAGGCGGCGCCAGGGGCGGTTGACGACTGTGGCGGAGAAGTGCTCGTAGCAGTTCAGCTTCTCCAACTCGCGCTTTGACCAGCAATGATGCTGCCCAAATTTGCAGGCCAGGACGCTCTTAAAACGATCCTGGTGGGGCCCCCTTTTCAAATCTTGAATAAATGGGTGCTTGAGATTGGGCTTCGACATCGTCCTGCTAAAGAACAACCCAAAGTGGAACCAAGAGAGCCAAGAAAAATGTTAATCACACCCCCACACTTAAGAATAGAAAACAGCCTAACCATGGTTTCATCCATGGTTCGGGGGTCAAAAACTCGAAAAAGCAAGCTTAATCTGAGTGGGGGTGCACATCCATGAACAAGTAGGCAACTCAAGGTTCACATTCATAACAAATACACCCTCAAAGCACATCATTAAGGGTCCCAACCGACTCCCACAAAATAGTACGAAAACAGGCATTTCATCGAACACCTTGTGTGCACTATTAAGTTAAGCATGAAATTAGCACATTCATAGCACACAAGGCCTCAAATCAACATTGTAAATATGCCCTAACATCAATCACACATAATCCAAGCATTCCCCACATTCAATTTCATTCAATTCACTCATTTCTTATGGATTCTCTAAACATACACCCTAATATCCAATTGTCCTCAAATCATAAGGTAAATGGAGAAATCAAACCTAGAGACTCAAGTAGGATTGTAGGGAATGATGAGATGAATGAAATGCACTTGACGAAAGTGCAAAAATCTGCCCGGAAGTGGTCGTCGGAGTCTCGCCGGAAATCGCCTCCGACAAAAACGATGGCTAAATCTCCTCAAAATGGAGGGATAGGCCGCGTTTGGTGTGGGAAGGATGGGTTTGTTTTTGGTTTGGTGAAAAAATGACAAAAAATGGCCAGAAAAATCGAAATAGGGTGGTTTGTCGCGGTTTTCCGGCCAGATTCAGAGGATTCCGGCGAGGGCTGTGAAAAGTTCTGACCACTCGGCCATGTCGGCCGTATTTATAGGTCGTGGCTCGGCCACACGGCCAGGCCGACACGGCCGTGGGAGGTATTGTTTTGCCCGTGTTGGCCGACACGGCCAGGCCGAGGAATTTCACACGGCCGTGCGAATTGCACATTTGGCCGTGTGGAATTTGCCGAGAGCTCGCACGGGCAGAGGATAAAATCCACACGGCCGTGCGAGAATTTGTGTTGCCTGTGCCGGCCGCACGGCCAGGCCAGGCCAATCCACACGGCCATGCAGATTTGCACTTTGGCCGTGTGAAAATTGCCGAGAGCTCACACGGCCAGGGGATAAAATCCACACGGCCGTGCAAGTTTATGGCCTGGCCGTGTGTGGTGCTGGAGCCCCGAATTCAACCTGTTTTCACTCAAAAACGACATTTGACTCTGGATCAACATCTCAAGACTCAAAAAACACACAAAACAAAAGGAAAAAGGTAAGAAAATGCAAACCTCGGTGGGGTTGCCTCCCCACAAGCGCTTCTTTACCGTCTTTTAGCTGGACGCCAGTATGGATGCTCAGAGAAGTGTAGGATTAGGTGCCTTCAAGAGCGGATCCACATCGCTCTTGAGGTACAACTTCAAATGGTGGCCATGCACGCGACAAATGTGGCCACCAGAATTCGCCAACTCGACTTGGCCATCCGGCAAGATGCAAGCGAGTGAATACTCGGATGGCCAAGGTGGGGGCGGGACCAGCTCATAGTGGTCTCCGGCTTTCTTTCGAGCAGGCTTAGCTGCCTGCAGTTTCGGCCGCCACTCCCCCTTGGTCTGTTCTTTTGGGGTCGGTGTGGACTGGAGTGGCGGCGAAGGTATGGGAGGCGGATCCTGCAAAATAGGCAACACATAAGGATACACGACAGACTCGTGCTCCTGGTGAGATACAGCATGCAGAGGTGACGAAGCAGGTAGAGTATTAGCAATTGAAAACGTTATTCCCTCCTCGCCATCCCTCAAAACTATGGTCCCATCATGCACATCTATGAGAGCCTTGGCGGTGGCCAGGAAAGGCCTTCCCAGTATAAGGGGCACTTCTGCGTCCTCATTGATGTCCAGGACAACAAAATCCACAGGATATTTGAATTTGCCAACCTTAACCAGAAGGTCTTCCACTATGCCCCTAGGATGCACTACAGATCTGTCAGCTAATTGAAGGGTCATCCTAGTAGCACGGGGTTCACCTAGGCTTAGTTTCTTGAACAATTTATATGGCATAACATTGATACTAGCACCTAAATCCGCCAAGGACCTCTCTACATGCAATTTATCAATAGAGCACGGGATAGTAAAACTACCTGGGTCCTTCTGCTTTTGCAGAAGCTTGTTCTGCAGAATAGCCGAGCACTCCTCGCTGAGCTCCACAGTGGCCAGCTCACTCAGCTTCTGCTTCTTCGAGAGAAGCTCTTTCAGAAACTTCGCATACTTAGGCATTTGAGATAGTGCCTCCAGGAAGGGCACTTGGACATTCAGCTTCCTAAGCATGGCCATGAAGTTTTCGAACTCTGCCTCCAGCCTGTCTCTGTGCAACCGAGTAGGGAAGGGGAGTTTAGGGATATACTCCTTCACTACCGGTTGCGGCTTAGGTGCAGGCACCGCAACCTCCTTTTCTGCCTCTTCTTCAATCGCTGGAGATGCTAAGACAGGGGTCTCTCTCTCTTGTTCCCGAGCAGATGGATCAACAGTCATCTTGCCACTCCTGGTCATGATGGCATTGCAGTGCTCATTCGGGGTCTGCGGATGAGGGATGGTCTGCCTGGGTAGAGTACCAGGGGCCCTTTGAGCCACTGCCTGAGCCACGCTCCCCAGCTGGGTCTGGATATCCTGCAAGACAGCCTGTGTGTTCCTCTGGCCAGCTTCAAGATCCAGGAATTTACCCGAGGCCTTTTCCATGAACTGCTCGATAGTGTTGAACTTCTGAGCACTAGAACTGGCGAGAGAACCCACCAAGTCCCGCAATTCAGCCATCTGATCATTCTGCACTGGAGCAGCAAGGGCTGCACCTGGCTGCTGGAAAGGTCGCGGCTGTGATTGAGCAGCATGCCCCTGCATGGGCTGATACAAAGACTGTTGTTGCTGCTGGAATTGCCCCTATCTGGGCTGATATGGTGGCCTTTGGAAGCCCGGTGGTCCCTGGGGGACTGGTGGTCTGGAATTTGCCCCACCCCAGGAGAAGTTAGGATGCTGGCGCCACCCCTCATTGTAAGTGTTACTGTAGGGGTCATTGCGCCTGACGTTATTGATGAAGTTCACCTGCTCCTGGGGTGTGGTTGATTCCTTCATCGCCTGGCAGTCCTCCACGGTGTGATGGGAGCTCTCACACCACTGGCAGTGCATCGCCTGCGCCCGTCCTGTACCTGCAATCAAACCAGAACGATCGATAGCTGAAACCAGCTTCGATACCACCTGCACCAAATCAGATGACTGGGTGCCCACAGCATGCACACCCCGTCCTGGTGCTCGTCTCGATCTCCTGGCAGTTCCCCAATCGTACCCGTTCTCCGCCATCTCCTCAAAGAGTTGATTCAGTTGTGGCGGTGTTTTGGTTAGCATGTTCCCGCCACAAACTGAGTCAATCAGCTGCTTGTCCTCCGGGAAGAGGGCGTGATAGAAGGTGCCCACCTTGAAAGCATCATTGAAGCCATGATTTGGACACCTCGGGAAGATACTGTTGTACCTCTCCCATGCATCCCTGATGGTCTCATCCTCATCCTGAGCAAAATGGGTAATTTGCTTCTGCAAGTCAGCCGTCTTGGATGGAGGATGGTAGCGGGTGAGGAACTTGTCCGCCAGGTTGGCGAACGTGGTGATAGAGCCCGAAGGTCGAGTGTCTAGCCACTCCTTGGCTTGCCCCTCCAGAGTAAATGGGAAGTACCTCAACTGGATGGCATCTGCTGGTACCCCATTGATCTTGATTCCATCGATGAGCTCGTGGAATCGCCTGAGATGTGATTGGGGGCACTCCCCCTCCTTACCACGGAACACCACTGAACCGCGCAGCATGGTGACTAGGGCTGGGAAAATAGACCAGACCGTTAGAAAAACCGTGGTCCAAACCGTACCGCACAGTTTGGTCCGGACCATAGACCGTGAAGTATGGTCTGGTCTGGTCCATGGTCTGTATTATTTTATGATTTGATCTCTTGGTCTGGTCTGGTCTAGACCGCGGTTTACCGGACCAAACCGTAGACCCAACTAACTTGTCAATACGTGTTAACAACCCATTCGACCACTCTCCAAACTCCCACAACGACACCCAAGTCTCAACCTTAATTTTGTGAATCTCTTCCCTCCTTCATTCACAACCACATTTAACCACCCAGTAGAGATAATCGTGTCTCCATATGACATTATGTTAATGTTTATGACATTATGGTGCAAGCTGAGATGCTTTTACTTTGTATCTTTGTTATGTACTAAGATTTAGAGTATCAAAATTATTCATGCATGTTAGGATTAATGTTTTAAGGCAAATAACAATTATTTTTCTTGGTTATTGGTTTAATTTTTTGTGTGGTTGACTAAACAAATTATTCATTTTTCGTTGAGTGTGGTCTATCTGGACCAGACCAGACCGAACCAGACCGCACAGACGTGGTCTGGACCAGACCGTATAGTCAGTGGTCTGGTCTGTGGTCTATACTTTAGCCTCTCGGTCTGGACCGTAGACCGTATATATGGTCTGGTCTGGACCAGACCGCACCGTTTCGCAGCCCTAATGGTGACTACTGAGGTGCTCACCTCAAAATTGTTGGTTGGGACTTGAAGGTGTTGAATAGGTGACCTCATGTCCGCAGCTCTAGCGGTCCAGTAGGATCCCATGGTCTGCTCATCTGGGTTGATCACATCATGGTTCTGTGGATGAGCCATCTCTCCTTCTCCTTCTTCTTCTTCTTCTTCTTCTTCTTCTTCTTCTTCTTCTTCGATCTGCAGCTGTGATAGCGCAACCTCCGCAGCCAGTCGCGCCTTTAGAGCCCGCTTGAAGTTCCTGCAGGTTCGTTCAAGCTCCTGGTCTAATGGTAGTAGATCTCCCGACTGGCTACGGGTCATGCACTACCTGCACACAATCAGCAGAAGCAACCCGTGAAGGCACATAGGTGGAAGAGAAAAGTGCAATAAAGAAAAAGCTAGAGTAACAAATTCTCACGTTTCCCCAATAACCTAGAGGGTCCCCGGCAACGGCGCCAAAAACTTGACACGCCAAAACACAACACCAAACTGCGACCAAGTGTAATCGCAGTCCGGGAATGCAGTAACAGGAAAGTTCTATTATCAACCCGGGGTCTAGATCTACTGCTTACTCCATGATTGTCTATTATCTAGCCAACTAATTCGATTGATTGTTGTTTAAAGCAAAAGCAGTAAGAAAGCAGGAAATGGTTCGGTTTTCAAAAGCAGGAAAGAGTCACTCGGGAATGAGTCCCCCTAGCCCCTTAGTTAGGTTCAATTGTAATTCCCCTGGGTTGATTCACTATTGATTAGACTGCGGAAGATCCGACAGTAGCTTGGAATCTCTTAAGCTGACCAAGCCCTCTCAGTCTAGCTACCCGGCAGACGACTAGTCTTCACCGGCATAGAAAGCTGAGGCTATGAACACCGAACTCCACTACTGGAATTGAATTTCAGTACAAAGCAGTAAACTGGCTAACTCTCGTATAGCCAATCTCATACTATCGGATGAAGAGGCTCTAACAACCTAATCAGATTCTATCTATCTCAGGTTGCAGCAGAAATCGAGAAAAGCTGATCAGACTTCAAACAATTCAATAAACATGCATCATTCGATTAAAATCAAACAGTATAATCATCCCAAGTCATTACAATCAAATCCCTAACACAAGGAACTAGGGTTCTTCATACCCAAGTGAGAGAAAGGTTCTACTCCATAGAGAGAGAGAGAAGAAAACAGTAATCGGAGTAGTCATACTCATAATGATGAGGAAAATCTGCTCCGGGATGATGATTTCCACTCCTATGACGATCTCCAAGCTTGATTCGATGAAACCCAGGTCCAAGATAGCTTCTAGGATGTGTTCTTCGTACTTTCTCTCTCTAGGGCTCTGTTTTTGCTCTGAAAATCCGATTCTCCCACTTTTGGCTCGAAATTGGCTGAAAAACCAGAATTTCCCGACTCACACGGCCAGGCCACACGGCCGTGTGGCTCACCCATTTGCCCGTGTGAGTCAAAATGCGCCGTATCAATTAGGCCGACCTTCAGCCATCCCACACGGCCAGGGTCGCACGGCCGTGTGGATTTCCTGCTCTGCCCGTGTTTGGCCTCGGCGAAAGTCACACGGCCACAAATGCAACTTGCACGGCCGTGTGATACCCAGGACTGCCCCTGTGGCTTCCTTAGAACCTCGTCATGCGTCCGATCTTCGTCCAATCGACCCCAAACTCGCTCCAATGCCTGCATTCACGTACTAGGACCTGAAATATCACAAACAAGCACAACCTAGCGTGAAATCGGCCTAAAACACGAGAATCAACACCTCAAACGGTGTAAGAACAGGGGTAAAAACATGTGTAAATAACGGTCTATCAAACTCCCCCACACTTAACCGTTTGCTTGTCCCCAAGCAAACCAAGTCAGACACAAGGTAAGCTTACAAATTTCAATCAACCAACATTGGGGACAAGTCACAAAGGCACAGAACACGTGAATCGTACGGGTTTTCAAACATCAATACATGCACAACCTCAATAGCAACCTGGACAACCACCACAAAGGACATTCGAGTGCAGCAAAATCGAGTAAAGGAAGAGTCTCCCTTATGTTCACCAGCCAACCTAGACTTGACTCAACCACTTACTCAAAACAGTCAACTCATGCATCCAACTCATGACATCAGAATAGAGACCAAGCAATCTAGGTCCTCACCGGGGTACAAGAGTATATAGAATATGAAAATGAATCACTCACTCTCGACTAGTGGGGTCAGGACAATTTGATGCGAAAAATGCGCATGCTATTTCTCTCAATCCCTAACATCTCTTCACCATGATGGCAGCCTCTAAATGCTAGAGTTCACATATGGGGTGTCACCACTAACTAATCAGGAGGTCTTAGACACAGGTTCAAATGTCTGGCTAGGGTCTTGGACATGGGGAAAAGGTCTTTTAACTGGTGGAGTATTCATAGCACAAGGTTCCACATTTCCAAACCCACACAATCACAGTCAAACAAACTGGTATTTCCTTTCTGCTATTCTGCATTACTCATTATCTCAAGAGCACAAAAGCGAAGGAGGTATAAATGTCAGCATTTCCAAGCCAGACTGCTAAGAAACACTACTTACTGGGCATTATTCAGATTTTTGGTAGTGGCTCTCTTTTGCTTTCAATTTTTTTTTCTTTGTTTTTCTTTCATTTTCTTTTCATTTCTTAAGAGAGCCACCACTTCTGCACAAATTTCAAACACCTGCCCAACTTTTAAGCACTACCTCCAACAATCACATAAACTTTAGCAGAAACAGCAGAGAATATGTAAAAACCACTCTGTGGAACCTTCTAAAAGATGCAAAAGGGTGATTTTTTCATTATAGACCAAAAGGAAAGGATAACGCACGGCTCAAAGGGGCTGACTAGAGGGTATGACACATTAGGACAGTCAATTTGGGCGTGGGCTAATCCTATGCCCCCATCATCTTAGCTAGTGACAACGTGAATGCTACACATCATGGAAGAGGGATCTATCGCACAAGAAAGAAACGAGCAGGCTCAAATCTCACATGGCTACCTATATGCTCTATCTCACATTCTGATACCCTGAACTAGATGCATAAACGACTGTCAAGAACAAGTAATCAATCCAAGTCACAGTTGGCAAGCAAACAGTTGAAAGAACTAAACCCCTACACAATTCTACTGCACGTCTCAGTCCTCATCATAGGTTGTCCTAGTCACAATCAAGCTGTCATGCATCAATCCGAAAACCATTAAATTCATCAATCAAAACACAGTGCCAATATGATCAAACAGCAGTACTTGGAGCCCTCAAATCGTAAGATTCGGACAGCGGGCTAGGCTCCAAGCACACAGATATATATTCCAACCGATACAAAGCACCCCCCCCCACACTTAAGCACGACATTGCCCTCAATGGAGTAGAGGGGGAGATAAGGGGAACGATGTTAACGGATTGAAACACTGCTGGGGGACTGGAAGTGGACCAGTCAGCGAGAAACAGAAGGGAAGATGGACAGTTCTGCACGAATCGAACACCAAGAACACACTAGCACACTGTGCGTTAGGGATAAGTGTTAGCCCAGACGGCTACAACATAAACAAACCACAAAAGAGAAAAAAAACAAAAACAAACGACACTAAGTTCAAGCTCCTCACACATGGAGCAAACACACAAAAGTCTAAAACGAAAAACAAAACACACTGAGATGGGCAACGAGTACAGCCTACTCGTCGCCAAGATCATCCAAGTCGATGTCGGCCATGAAGGCGTCATCACCAGCAGCGCCATCAGCACCATCATCACCGTCAGCTGGGGGATGTGGAAGTGGAGAGTCATCCCAGGGAGTACTCCAGACGGGCTGCTCGCTCGGGAGCAGCTGGAGCAGGTGCTGCTGGACCTCCTGCATGCGCCGTGAACGGCGCTTCTCCCGCTCGATGTGTGCGAGAGTCACTCCCTGCTGGGTCTGGAGTATGTCTAGGCGCTCATCATAAGCAGCCATCCTGTTCTGGTACTCGGCCTGGTGTTCCGCGTACTGCTGCTGGAACTGCATCTGCTGGTCGAGGATCTGCTGGTTCTGGATCCGTAGCTGCTCAAACTGGTAGGAGAAGTAATCCTGGCCCGGGAAAGCGGAGCTGCTACTCCCGTAATGGAAGTGAGTCTGTGGTGGATCAGCAGCAGCCTCCACATCCTCTGGGTGGATATCCTCACCTGCCTCACCCTCTGGAACCTCCGACTGGACCTCCTCTGGGATCTGGGGTTGTGGAAACCCCTCGATCCACTTCTCCCCGCGCTCCTCTCGAAGCAGGAGCATCTTCCTGACTGTAAACTCGCCAAAGGTACTGGTGTCGCCCTGCTCTGTGCACCCATGCAGGGAGATCTTGAAGTAGGATGCCAGGCGGGTGATGAGGGGGGTACAGTGGAGTTTCTTCAGCTCGGAAGCACTCTTGTCGAAGGTCCTCGCCACCACCGAGCCCAAGTGGAGAGGATGATCCCGTTGACGCATAGACTGAATGAAGTACAGGGCTCGCTTGGTGATGGCGCTGGCACTGTCCGATGCCGGAGTGTAAGACTTGGCCAGCATGTGGTGGAGGATGCGGTTGTCGATCTGCAATGTACTGGCCTTCGTCTTCCCCGTCGAGAAGGGACGCTGGCCTGGCCGAGCGAGGCGGGTGTATAGCGTCTGGAAGTTCACCCCCTCTTGCTCGTGAAGCACGGTGATGTAGTCCCTGTCATCGACAAGGCCGAGGCCGAGGGCGGTCGCCAACTCCTGGTAGCTCATGGATCGGGGTGCACCGCCGAGTCTGAACTGGATGGCTGCCCCGTCCTTGCAATCGTCTGTGTCTGCATGCCTGAAGGTCGTGTAGAACTCCAGTACGAGCTCGTGGTAGACCTTCTCTCGAACCTGGAGGAGGCGGCGCCAGGGGCGGTTGACGACTGTGGCGGAGAAGTGCTCGTAGCAGTTCAGCTTCTCCAACTCGCGCTTTGACCAGCAATGATGCTGCCCAAATTTGCAGGCCAGGACGCTCTTAAAACGATCCTGGTGGGGCCCCCTTTTCAAATCTTGAATAAATGGGTGCTTGAGATTGGGCTTCGACATCGTCCTGCTAAAGAACAACCCAAAGTGGAACCAAGAGAGCCAAGAAAAATGTTAATCACACCCCCACACTTAAGAATAGAAAACAGCCTAACCATGGTTTCATCCATGGTTCGGGGGTCAAAAACTCGAAAAAGCAAGCTTAATCTGAGTGGGGGTGCACATCCATGAACAAGTAGGCAACTCAAGGTTCACATTCATAACAAATACACCCTCAAAGCACATCATTAAGGGTCCCAACCGACTCCCACAAAATAGTACGAAAACAGGCATTTCATCGAACACCTTGTGTGCACTATTAAGTTAAGCATGAAATTAGCACATTCATAGCACACAAGGCCTCAAATCAACATTGTAAATATGCCCTAACATCAATCACACATAATCCAAGCATTCCCCACATTCAATTTCATTCAATTCACTCATTTCTTATGGATTCTCTAAACATACACCCTAATATCCAATTGTCCTCAAATCATAAGGTAAATGGAGAAATCAAACCTAGAGACTCAAGTAGGATTGTAGGGAATGATGAGATGAATGAAATGCACTTGACGAAAGTGCAAAAATCTGCCCGGAAGTGGTCGTCGGAGTCTCGCCGGAAATCGCCTCCGACAAAAACGTTGGCTAAATCTCCTCAAAATGGAGGGATAGGCCGCGTTTGGTGTGGGAAGGATGGGTTTGTTTTTGGTTTGGTGAAAAAATGACAAAAAATGGCCAGAAAAATCGAAATAGGGTGGTTTGTCGCGGTTTTCCGGCCAGATTCAGAGGATTCCGGCGAGGGCTGTGAAAAGTTCTGACCACTCGGCCATGTCGGCCGTATTTATAGGTCGTGGCTCGGCCACACGGCCAGGCCGACACGGCCGATGGAGGTATTGTTTTGCCCGTGTTGGCCGACACGGCCAGGCCGAGGAATTTCACACGGCCGTGCGAATTGCACATTTGGCCGTGTGGAATTTGCCGAGAGCTCGCACGGGCAGAGGATAAAATCCACACGGCCGTGCGAGAATTTGTGTTGCCTGTGCCGGCCGCACGGCCAGGCCAGGCCAATCCACACGGCCGTGCAGATTTGCACTTTGGCCGTGTGAAAATTGTCGAGAGCTCACACGGCCAGGGGATAAAATCCACACGGCCGTGCAAGTTTATGGCCTGGCCGTGTGTGGTGCTGGAGCCCCGAATTCAACCTGTTTTCACTCAAAAACGACATTTGACTCTGGATCAACATCTCAAGACTCAAAAAACACACAAAACAAAAGGAAAAAGGTAAGAAAATGCAAACCTCGGTGGGGTTGCCTCCCCACAAGCGCTTCTTTACCGTCTTTTAGCTGGACGCCAGTATGGATGCTCAGAGAAGTGTAGGATTAGGTGCCTTCAAGAGCGGATCCACATCGCTCTTGAGGTACAACTTCAAATGGTGGCCATGCACGCGACAAATGTGGCCACCAGAATTCGCCAACTCGACTTGGCCATCCGGCAAGATGCAAGCGAGTGAATACTCGGATGGCCAAGGTGGGGGCGGGACCAGCTCATAGTGGTCTCCGGCTTTCTTTCGAGCAGGCTTAGCTGCCTGCAGTTTCGGCCGCCACTCCCCCTTGGTCTGTTCTTTTGGGGTCGGTGTGGACTGGAGTGGCGGCGAAGGTATGGGAGGCGGATCCTGCAAAATAGGCAACACATAAGGATACACGACAGACTCGTGCTCCTGGTGAGATACAACATGCAGAGGTGACGAAGCAGGTAGAGTATTAGCAATTGAAAACGTTATTCCCTCCTCGCCATCCCTCAAAACTATGGTCCCATCATGCACATCTATGAGAGCCTTGGCGGTGGCCAGGAAAGGCCTTCCCAGTATAAGGGGCACTTCTGCGTCCTCATTGATGTCCAGGACAACAAAATCCACAGGATATTTGAATTTGCCAACCTTAACCAGAAGGTCTTCCACTATGCCCCTAGGATGCACTACAGATCTGTCAGCTAATTGAAGGGTCATCCTAGTAGCACGGGGTTCACCTAGGCTTAGTTTCTTGAACAATTTATATGGCATAACATTGATACTAGCACCTAAATCCGCCAAGGACCTCTCTACATGCAATTTATCAATAGAGCACGGGATAGTAAAACTACCTGGGTCCTTCTGCTTTTGCGGAAGCTTGTTCTGCAGAATAGCCGAGCACTCCTCGCTGAGCTCCACAGTGGCCAGCTCACTCAGCTTCTGCTTCTTCGAGAGAAGCTCTTTCAGAAACTTCGCATACTTAGGCATTTGAGATAGTGCCTCCAGGAAGGGCACTTGGACATTCAGCTTCCTAAGCATGGCCATGAAGTTTTCGAACTCTGCCTCCAGCCTGTCTCTGTGCAACCGAGTAGGGAAGGGGAGTTTAGGGATATACTCCTTCACTACCGGTTGCGGCTTAGGTGCAGGCACCGCAACCTCCTTTTCTGCCTCTTCTTCAATCGCTGGAGATGCTAAGACAGGGGTCTCTCTCTCTTGTTCCCGAGCAGATGGATCAACAGTCATCTTGCCACTCCTGGTCATGATGGCATTGCAGTGCTCATTCGGGGTCTGCGGATGAGGGATGGTCTGCCTGGGTAGAGTACCAGGGGCCCTTTGAGCCACTGCCTGAGCCACGCTCCCCAGCTGGGTCTGGATATCCTGCAAGACAGCCTGTGTGTTCCTCTGGCCAGCTTCAAGATCCAGGAATTTACCCGAGGCCTTTTCCATGAACTGCTCGATAGTGTTGAACTTCTGAGCACTAGAACTGGCGAGAGAACCCACCAAGTCCCGCAATTCAGCCATCTGATCATTCTGCACTGGAGCAGCAAGGGCTGCACCTGGCTGCTGGAAAGGTCGCGGCTGTGATTGAGCAGCATGCCCCTGCATGGGCTGATACAAAGACTGTTGTTGCTGCTGGAATTGCCCCTATCTGGGCTGTTATGGTGGCCTTTGGAAGCCCGGTGGTCCCTGGGGGACTGGTGGTCTGGAATTTGCCCCACCCCAGGAGAAGTTAGGATGCTGGCGCCACCCCTCATTGTAAGTGTTACTGTAGGGGTCATTGCGCCTGACGTTATTGATGAAGTTCACCTGCTCCTGGGGTGTGGTTGATTCCTTCATCGCCTGGCAGTCCTCCACGGTGTGATGGGAGCTCTCACACCACTGGCAGTGCATCGCCTGCGCCTGTCCTGTACCTGCAATCAAACCAGAACGATCGATAGCTGAAACCAGCTTCGATACCACCTGCACCAAATCAGATGACTGGGTGCCCACAGCATGCACACCCCGTCCTGGTGCTCGTCTCGATCTCCTGGCAGTTCCCCAATCGTACCCGTTCTCCGCCATCTCCTCAAAGAGTTGATTCAGTTGTGGCGGTGTTTTGGTTAGCATGTTCCCGCCACAAACTGAGTCAATCAGCTGCTTGTCCTCCGGGAAGAGGGCGTGATAGAAGGTGCCCACCTTGAAAGCATCATTGAAGCCATGATTTGGACACCTCGGGAAGATACTGTTGTACCTCTCCCATGCATCCCTGATGGTCTCATCCTCATCCTGAGCAAAATGGGTAATTTGCTTCTGCAAGTCAGCCGTCTTGGATGGAGGATGGTAGCGGGTGAGGAACTTGTCCGCCAGGTTGGCGAACGTGGTGATAGAGCCCGAAGGTCGAGTGTCTAGCCACTCCTTGGCTTGCCCCTCCAGAGTAAATGGGAAGTACCTCAACTGGATGGCATCTGCTGGTACCCCATTGATCTTGATTCCATCGATGAGCTCGTGGAATCGCCTGAGATGTGATTGGGGGCACTCCCCCTCCTTACCACGGAACACCACTGAACCGCGCAGCATGGTGACTAGGGCTGGGAAAATAGACCAGACCGTTAGAAAAACCGTGGTCCAAACCGTACCGCACAGTTTGGTCCGGACCATAGACCGTGAAGTATGGTCTGGTCTGGTCCATGGTCTGTATTATTTTATGATTTGATCTCTTGGTCTGGTCTGGTCTAGACCGCGGTTTACCGGACCAAACCGTAGACCCAACTAACTTGTCAATACGTGTTAACAACCCATTCGACCACTCTCCAAACTCCCACAACGACACCCAAGTCTCAACCTTAATTTTGTGAATCTCTTCCCTCCTTCATTCACAACCACATTTAACCACCCAGTAGAGATAATCGTGTCTCCATATGACATTATGTTAATGTTTATGACATTATGGTGCAAGCTGAGATGCTTTTACTTTGTATCTTTGTTATGTACTAAGATTTAGAGTATCAAAATTATTCATGCATGTTAGGATTAATGTTTTAAGGCAAATAACAATTATTTTTCTTGGTTATTGGTTTAATTTTTTGTGTGGTTGACTAAACAAATTATTCATTTTTCGTTGAGTGTGGTCTATCTGGACCAGACCAGACCGAACCAGACCGCACAGACGTGGTCTGGACCAGACCGTATAGTCAGTGGTCTGGTCTGTGGTCTATACTTTAGCCTCTCGGTCTGGACCGTAGACCGTATATATGGTCTGGTCTGGACCAGACCGCACCGTTTCGCAGCCCTAATGGTGACTACTGAGGTGCTCACCTCAAAATTGTTGGTTGGGACTTGAAGGTGTTGAATAGGTGACCTCATGTCCGCAGCTCTAGCGGTCCAGTAGGATCCCATGGTCTGCTCATCTGGGTTGATCACATCATGGTTCTGTGGATGAGCCATCTCTCCTTCTCCTTCTTCTTCTTCTTCTTCTTCTTCTTCTTCTTCTTCTTCTTCTTCGATCTGCAGCTGTGATAGCGCAACCTCCGCAGCCAGTCGCGCCTTTAGAGCCCGCTTGAAGTTCCTGCAGGTTCGTTCAAGCTCCTGGTCTAATGGTAGTAGATCTCCCGACTGGCTACGGGTCATGCACTACCTGCACACAATCAGCAGAAGCAACCCGTGAAGGCACATAGGTGGAAGAGAAAAGTGCAATAAAGAAAAAGCTAGAGTAACAAATTCTCACGTTTCCCCAATAACCTAGAGGGTCCCCGGCAACGGCGCCAAAAACTTGACACGCCAAAACACAACACCAAACTGCGACCAAGTGTAATCGCAGTCCGGGAATGCAGTAACAGGAAAGTTCTATTATCAACCCGGGGTCTAGATCTACTGCTTACTCCATGATTGTCTATTATCTAGCCAACTAATTCGATTGATTGTTGTTTAAAGCAAAAGCAGTAAGAAAGCAGGAAATGGTTCGGTTTTCAAAAGCAGGAAAGAGTCACTCGGGAATGAGTCCCCCTAGCCCCTTAGTTAGGTTCAATTGTAATTCCCCTGGGTTGATTCACTATTGATTAGACTGCGGAAGATCCGACAGTAGCTTGGAATCTCTTAAGCTGACCAAGCCCTCTCAGTCTAGCTACCCGGCAGACGACTAGTCTTCACCGGCATAGAAAGCTGAGGCTATGAACACAGAACTCCACTACTGGAATTGAATTTCAGTACAAAGCAGTAAACTGGCTAACTCTCGTATAGCCAATCTCATACTATCGGATGAAGAGGCTCTAACAACCTAATCAGATTCTATCTATCTCAGGTTGCAGCAGAAATCGAGAAAAGCTGATCAGACTTCAAACAATTCAATAAACATGCATCATTCGATTAAAATCAAACAGTATAATCATCCCAAGTCATTACAATCAAATCCCTAACACAAGGAACTAGGGTTCTTCATACCCAAGTGAGAGAAAGGTTCTACTCCATAGAGAGAGAGAGAAGAAAACAGTAATCGGAGTAGTCATACTCATAATGATGAGGAAAATCTGCTCCGGGATGATGATTTCCACTCCTATGACGATCTCCAAGCTTGATTCGATGAAACCCAGGTCCAAGATAGCTTCTAGGATGTGTTCTTCGTACTTTCTCTCTCTAGGGCTCTGTTTTCGCTCTGAAAATCCGATTCTCCCACTTTTGGCTCGAAATTGGCTGAAAAACCAGAATTTCCCGACTCACACGGCCAGGCCACACGGCCGTGTGGCTCACCCATTTGCCCGTGTGAGTCAAAACGCGCCGTATCAATTAGGCCGACCTTTAGCCATCCCACACGGCCAGGGTCGCACGGCCGTGTGGATTTCCTGCTCTGCCCGTGTTTGGCCTCGGCGAAAGTCACACGGCCACAAATGCAACTTGCACGGCCGTGTGATACCCAGGACTGCCCCTGTGGCTTCCTTAGAACCTCGTCATGCGTCCGATCTTCGTCCAATCGACCCCAAACTCGCTCCAATGCCTCCATTCACGTACTAGGACCTGAAATATCACAAACAAGCACAACCTAGCGTGAAATCGGCCTAAAACACGAGAATCAACACCTCAAACGGTGTAAGAACAGGGGTAAAAACATGTGTAAATAACGGTCTATCAAACTCCCCCACACTTAACCGTTTGCTTGTCCCCAAGCAAACCAAGTCAGACACAAGGTAAGCTTACAAATTTCAATCAACCAACATTGGGGACAAGTCACAAAGGCACAGAACACGTGAATCGTACGGGTTTTCAAACATCAATACATGCACAACCTCAATAGCAACCTGGACAACCACCACAAAGGACATTCGAGTGCAGCAAAATCGAGTAAAGGAAGAGTCTCCCTTATGTTCACCAGCCAACCTAGACTTGACTCAACCACTTACTCAAAACAGTCAACTCATGCATCCAACTCATGACATCAGAATAGAGACCAAGCAATCTAGGTCCTCACCGGGGTACAAGAGTATATAGAATATGAAAATGAATCACTCACTCTCGACCAGTGGGGTCAGGACAATTTGATGCGAAAAATGCGCATGCTATTTCTCTCAATCCCTAACATCTCTTCACCATGATGGCAGCCTCTAAATGCTAGAGTTCACATATGGGGTGTCACCACTAACTAATCAGGAGGTCTTAGACACAGGTTCAAATGTCTGGCTAGGGTCTTGGACATGGGGAAAAGGTCTTTTAACTGGTGGAGTATTCATAGCACAAGGTTCCACATTTCCAAACCCACACAATCACAGTCAAACAAACTGGTATTTCCTTTCTGCTATTCTGCATTACTCATTATCTCAAGAGCACAAAAGCGAAGGAGGTATAAATGTCAGCATTTCCAAGCCAGACTGCTAAGAAACACTACTTACTGGGCATTATTCAGATTTTTGGTAGTGGCTCTCTTTTGCTTTCAATTTTTTTTTCTTTGTTTTTCTTTCATTTTCTTTTCATTTCTTAAGAGAGCCACCACTTCTGCACAAATTTCAAACACCTGCCCAACTTTTAAGCACTACCTCCAACAATCACATAAACTTTAGCAGAAACAGCAGAGAATATGTAAAAACCACTCTGTGGAACCTTCTAAAAGATGCAAAAGGGTGATTTTTTCATTATAGACCAAAAGGAAAGGATAACGCACGGCTCAAAGGGGCTGACTAGAGGGTATGACACATTAGGACAGTCAATTTGGGCGTGGGCTAATCCTATGCCCCCATCATCTTAGCTAGTGACAACGTGAATGCTACACATCATGGAAGAGGGATCTATCGCACAAGAAAGAAACGAGCAGGCTCAAATCTCACATGGCTACCTATATGCTCTATCTCACATTCTGATACCCTGAACTAGATGCATAAACGACTGTCAAGAACAAGTAATCAATCCAAGTCACAGTTGGCAAGCAAACAGTTGAAAGAACTAAACCCCTACACAATTCTACTGCACGTCTCAGTCCTCATCATAGGTTGTCCTAGTCACAATCAAGCTGTCATGCATCAATCCGAAAACCATTAAATTCATCAATCAAAACACAGTGCCAATATGATCAAACAGCAGTACTTGGAGCCCTCAAATCGTAAGATTCGGACAGCGGGCTAGGCTCCAAGCACACAGATATATATTCCAACCGATACAAAGCACCCCCCCCCACACTTAAGCACGACATTGCCCTCAATGGAGTAGAGGGGGAGATAAGGGGAACGATGTTAACGGATTGAAACACTGCTGGGGGACTGGAAGTGGACCAGTCAGCGAGAAACAGAAGGGAAGATGGACAGTTCTGCACGAATCGAACACCAAGAACACACTAGCACACTGTGCGTTAGGGATAAGTGTTAGCCCAGACGGCTACAACATAAACAAACCACAAAAGAGAAAAAAAACAAAAACAAACGACACTAAGTTCAAGCTCCTCACACATGGAGCAAACACACAAAAGTCTAAAACGAAAAACAAAACACACTGAGATGGGCAACGAGTACAGCCTACTCGTCGCCAAGATCATCCAAGTCGATGTCGGCCATGAAGGCGTCATCACCAGCAGCGCCATCAGCACCATCATCACCGTCAGCTGGGGGATGTGGAAGTGGAGAGTCATCCCAGGGAGTACTCCAGACGGGCTGCTCGCTCGGGAGCAGCTGGAGCAGGTGCTGCTGGACCTCCTGCATGCGCCGTGAACGGCGCTTCTCCCGCTCGATGTGTGCGAGAGTCACTCCCTGCTGGGTCTGGAGTATGTCTAGGCGCTCATCATAAGCAGCCATCCTGTTCTGGTACTCGGCCTGGTGTTCCGCGTACTGCTGCTGGAACTGCATCTGCTGGTCGAGGATCTGCTGGTTCTGGATCCGTAGCTGCTCAAACTGGTAGGAGAAGTAATCCTGGCCCGGGAAAGCGGAGCTGCTACTCCCGTAATGGAAGTGAGTCTGTGGTGGATCAGCAGCAGCCTCCACATCCTCTGGGTGGATATCCTCACCTGCCTCACCCTCTGGAACCTCCGACTGGACCTCCTCTGGGATCTGGGGTTGTGGAAACCCCTCGATCCACTTCTCCCCGCGCTCCTCTCGAAGCAGGAGCATCTTCCTGACTGTAAACTCGCCAAAGGTACTGGTGTCGCCCTGCTCTGTGCACCCATGCAGGGAGATCTTGAAGTAGGATGCCAGGCGGGTGATGAGGGGGGTACAGTGGAGTTTCTTCAGCTCGGAAGCACTCTTGTCGAAGGTCCTCGCCACCACCGAGCCCAAGTGGAGAGGATGATCCCGTTGACGCATAGACTGAATGAAGTACAGGGCTCGCTTGGTGATGGCGCTGGCACTGTCTGATGCCGGAGTGTAAGACTTGGCCAGCATGTGGTGGAGGATGCGGTTGTCGATCTGCAATGTACTGGCCTTCGTCTTCCCCGTCGAGAAGGGACGCTGGCCTGGCCGAGCGAGGCGGGTGTATAGCGTCTGGAAGTTCACCCCCTCTTGCTCGTGAAGCACGGTGATGTAGTCCCTGTCATCGACAAGGCCGAGGCCGAGGGCGGTCGCCAACTCCTGGTAGCTCATGGATCGGGGTGCACCGCCGAGTCTGAACTGGATGGCTGCCCCGTCCTTGCAATCGTCTGTGTCTGCATGCCTGAAGGTCGTGTAGAACTCCAGTACGAGCTCGTGGTAGACCTTCTCTCGAACCTGGAGGAGGCGGCGCCAGGGGCGGTTGACGACTGTGGCGGAGAAGTGCTCGTAGCAGTTCAGCTTCTCCAACTCGCGCTTTGACCAGCAATGATGCTGCCCAAATTTGCAGGCCAGGACGCTCTTAAAACGATCCTGGTGGGGCCCCCTTTTCAAATCTTGAATAAATGGGTGCTTGAGATTGGGCTTCGACATCGTCCTGCTAAAGAACAACCCAAAGTGGAACCAAGAGAGCCAAGAAAAATGTTAATCACACCCCCACACTTAAGAATAGAAAACAGCCTAACCATGGTTTCATCCATGGTTCGGGGGTCAAAAACTCGAAAAAGCAAGCTTAATCTGAGTGGGGGTGCACATCCATGAACAAGTAGGCAACTCAAGGTTCACATTCATAACAAATACACCCTCAAAGCACATCATTAAGGGTCCCAACCGACTCCCACAAAATAGTACGAAAACAGGCATTTCATCGAACACCTTGTGTGCACTATTAAGTTAAGCATGAAATTAGCACATTCATAGCACACAAGGCCTCAAATCAACATTGTAAATATGCCCTAACATCAATCACACATAATCCAAGCATTCCCCACATTCAATTTCATTCAATTCACTCATTTCTTATGGATTCTCTAAACATACACCCTAATATCCAATTGTCCTCAAATCATAAGGTAAATGGAGAAATCAAACCTAGAGACTCAAGTAGGATTGTAGGGAATGATGAGATGAATGAAATGCACTTGACGAAAGTGCAAAAATCTGCCCGGAAGTGGTCGTCGGAGTCTCGCCGGAAATCGCCTCCGACAAAAACGTTGGCTAAATCTCCTCAAAATGGAGGGATAGGCCGCGTTTGGTGTGGGAAGGATGGGTTTGTTTTTGGTTTGGTGAAAAAATGACAAAAAATGGCCAGAAAAATCGAAATAGGGTGGTTTGTCGCGGTTTTCCGGCCAGATTCAGAGGATTCCGGCGAGGGCTGTGAAAAGTTCTGACCACTCGGCCATGTCGGCCGTATTTATAGGTCGTGGCTCGGCCACACGGCCAGGCCGACACGGCCGATGGAGGTATTGTTTTGCCCGTGTTGGCCGACACGGCCAGGCCGAGGAATTTCACACGGCCGTGCGAATTGCACATTTGGCCGTGTGGAATTTGCCGAGAGCTCGCACGGGCAGAGGATAAAATCCACACGGCCGTGCGAGAATTTGTGTTGCCTGTGCCGGCCGCACGGCCAGGCCAGGCCAATCCACACGGCCGTGCAGATTTGCACTTTGGCCGTGTGAAAATTGTCGAGAGCTCACACGGCCAGGGGATAAAATCCACACGGCCGTGCAAGTTTATGGCCTGGCCGTGTGTGGTGCTGGAGCCCCGAATTCAACCTGTTTTCACTCAAAAACGACATTTGACTCTGGATCAACATCTCAAGACTCAAAAAACACACAAAACAAAAGGAAAAAGGTAAGAAAATGCAAACCTCGGTGGGGTTGCCTCCCCACAAGCGCTTCTTTACCGTCTTTTAGCTGGACGCCAGTATGGATGCTCAGAGAAGTGTAGGATTAGGTGCCTTCAAGAGCGGATCCACATCGCTCTTGAGGTACAACTTCAAATGGTGGCCATGCACGCGACAAATGTGGCCACCAGAATTCGCCAACTCGACTTGGCCATCCGGCAAGATGCAAGCGAGTGAATACTCGGATGGCCAAGGTGGGGGCGGGACCAGCTCATAGTGGTCTCCGGCTTTCTTTCGAGCAGGCTTAGCTGCCTGCAGTTTCGGCCGCCACTCCCCCTTGGTCTGTTCTTTTGGGGTCGGTGTGGACTGGAGTGGCGGCGAAGGTATGGGAGGCGGATCCTGCAAAATAGGCAACACATAAGGATACACGACAGACTCGTGCTCCTGGTGAGATACAACATGCAGAGGTGACGAAGCAGGTAGAGTATTAGCAATTGAAAACGTTATTCCCTCCTCGCCATCCCTCAAAACTATGGTCCCATCATGCACATCTATGAGAGCCTTGGCGGTGGCCAGGAAAGGCCTTCCCAGTATAAGGGGCACTTCTGCGTCCTCATTGATGTCCAGGACAACAAAATCCACAGGATATTTGAATTTGCCAACCTTAACCAGAAGGTCTTCCACTATGCCCCTAGGATGCACTACAGATCTGTCAGCTAATTGAAGGGTCATCCTAGTAGCACGGGGTTCACCTAGGCTTAGTTTCTTGAACAATTTATATGGCATAACATTGATACTAGCACCTAAATCCGCCAAGGACCTCTCTACATGCAATTTATCAATAGAGCACGGGATAGTAAAACTACCTGGGTCCTTCTGCTTTTGCGGAAGCTTGTTCTGCAGAATAGCCGAGCACTCCTCGCTGAGCTCCACAGTGGCCAGCTCACTCAGCTTCTGCTTCTTCGAGAGAAGCTCTTTCAGAAACTTCGCATACTTAGGCATTTGAGATAGTGCCTCCAGGAAGGGCACTTGGACATTCAGCTTCCTAAGCATGGCCATGAAGTTTTCGAACTCTGCCTCCAGCCTGTCTCTGTGCAACCGAGTAGGGAAGGGGAGTTTAGGGATATACTCCTTCACTACCGGTTGCGGCTTAGGTGCAGGCACCGCAACCTCCTTTTCTGCCTCTTCTTCAATCGCTGGAGATGCTAAGACAGGGGTCTCTCTCTCTTGTTCCCGAGCAGATGGATCAACAGTCATCTTGCCACTCCTGGTCATGATGGCATTGCAGTGCTCATTCGGGGTCTGCGGATGAGGGATGGTCTGCCTGGGTAGAGTACCAGGGGCCCTTTGAGCCACTGCCTGAGCCACGCTCCCCAGCTGGGTCTGGATATCCTGCAAGACAGCCTGTGTGTTCCTCTGGCCAGCTTCAAGATCCAGGAATTTACCCGAGGCCTTTTCCATGAACTGCTCGATAGTGTTGAACTTCTGAGCACTAGAACTGGCGAGAGAACCCACCAAGTCCCGCAATTCAGCCATCTGATCATTCTGCACTGGAGCAGCAAGGGCTGCACCTGGCTGCTGGAAAGGTCGCGGCTGTGATTGAGCAGCATGCCCCTGCATGGGCTGATACAAAGACTGTTGTTGCTGCTGGAATTGCCCCTATCTGGGCTGTTATGGTGGCCTTTGGAAGCCCGGTGGTCCCTGGGGGACTGGTGGTCTGGAATTTGCCCCACCCCAGGAGAAGTTAGGATGCTGGCGCCACCCCTCATTGTAAGTGTTACTGTAGGGGTCATTGCGCCTGACGTTATTGATGAAGTTCACCTGCTCCTGGGGTGTGGTTGATTCCTTCATCGCCTGGCAGTCCTCCACGGTGTGATGGGAGCTCTCACACCACTGGCAGTGCATCGCCTGCGCCTGTCCTGTACCTGCAATCAAACCAGAACGATCGATAGCTGAAACCAGCTTCGATACCACCTGCACCAAATCAGATGACTGGGTGCCCACAGCATGCACACCCCGTCCTGGTGCTCGTCTCGATCTCCTGGCAGTTCCCCAATCGTACCCGTTCTCCGCCATCTCCTCAAAGAGTTGATTCAGTTGTGGCGGTGTTTTGGTTAGCATGTTCCCGCCACAAACTGAGTCAATCAGCTGCTTGTCCTCCGGGAAGAGGGCGTGATAGAAGGTGCCCACCTTGAAAGCATCATTGAAGCCATGATTTGGACACCTCGGGAAGATACTGTTGTACCTCTCCCATGCATCCCTGATGGTCTCATCCTCATCCTGAGCAAAATGGGTAATTTGCTTCTGCAAGTCAGCCGTCTTGGATGGAGGATGGTAGCGGGTGAGGAACTTGTCCGCCAGGTTGGCGAACGTGGTGATAGAGCCCGAAGGTCGAGTGTCTAGCCACTCCTTGGCTTGCCCCTCCAGAGTAAATGGGAAGTACCTCAACTGGATGGCATCTGCTGGTACCCCATTGATCTTGATTCCATCGATGAGCTCGTGGAATCGCCTGAGATGTGATTGGGGGCACTCCCCCTCCTTACCACGGAACACCACTGAACCGCGCAGCATGGTGACTAGGGCTGGGAAAATAGACCAGACCGTTAGAAAAACCGTGGTCCAAACCGTACCGCACAGTTTGGTCCGGACCATAGACCGTGAAGTATGGTCTGGTCTGGTCCATGGTCTGTATTATTTTATGATTTGATCTCTTGGTCTGGTCTGGTCTAGACCGCGGTTTACCGGACCAAACCGTAGACCCAACTAACTTGTCAATACGTGTTAACAACCCATTCGACCACTCTCCAAACTCCCACAACGACACCCAAGTCTCAACCTTAATTTTGTGAATCTCTTCCCTCCTTCATTCACAACCACATTTAACCACCCAGTAGAGATAATCGTGTCTCCATATGACATTATGTTAATGTTTATGACATTATGGTGCAAGCTGAGATGCTTTTACTTTGTATCTTTGTTATGTACTAAGATTTAGAGTATCAAAATTATTCATGCATGTTAGGATTAATGTTTTAAGGCAAATAACAATTATTTTTCTTGGTTATTGGTTTAATTTTTTGTGTGGTTGACTAAACAAATTATTCATTTTTCGTTGAGTGTGGTCTATCTGGACCAGACCAGACCGAACCAGACCGCACAGACGTGGTCTGGACCAGACCGTATAGTCAGTGGTCTGGTCTGTGGTCTATACTTTAGCCTCTCGGTCTGGACCGTAGACCGTATATATGGTCTGGTCTGGACCAGACCGCACCGTTTCGCAGCCCTAATGGTGACTACTGAGGTGCTCACCTCAAAATTGTTGGTTGGGACTTGAAGGTGTTGAATAGGTGACCTCATGTCCGCAGCTCTAGCGGTCCAGTAGGATCCCATGGTCTGCTCATCTGGGTTGATCACATCATGGTTCTGTGGATGAGCCATCTCTCCTTCTCCTTCTTCTTCTTCTTCTTCTTCTTCTTCTTCTTCTTCTTCTTCTTCTTCTTCGATCTGCAGCTGTGATAGCGCAACCTCCGCAGCCAGTCGCGCCTTTAGAGCCCGCTTGAAGTTCCTGCAGGTTCGTTCAAGCTCCTGGTCTAATGGTAGTAGATCTCCCGACTGGCTACGGGTCATGCACTACCTGCACACAATCAGCAGAAGCAACCCGTGAAGGCACATAGGTGGAAGAGAAAAGTGCAATAAAGAAAAAGCTAGAGTAACAAATTCTCACGTTTCCCCAATAACCTAGAGGGTCCCCGGCAACGGCGCCAAAAACTTGACACGCCAAAACACAACACCAAACTGCGACCAAGTGTAATCGCAGTCCGGGAATGCAGTAACAGGAAAGTTCTATTATCAACCCGGGGTCTAGATCTACTGCTTACTCCATGATTGTCTATTATCTAGCCAACTAATTCGATTGATTGTTGTTTAAAGCAAAAGCAGTAAGAAAGCAGGAAATGGTTCGGTTTTCAAAAGCAGGAAAGAGTCACTCGGGAATGAGTCCCCCTAGCCCCTTAGTTAGGTTCAATTGTAATTCCCCTGGGTTGATTCACTATTGATTAGACTGCGGAAGATCCGACAGTAGCTTGGAATCTCTTAAGCTGACCAAGCCCTCTCAGTCTAGCTACCCGGCAGACGACTAGTCTTCACCGGCATAGAAAGCTGAGGCTATGAACACCGAACTCCACTACTGGAATTGAATTTCAGTACAAAGCAGTAAACTGGCTAACTCTCGTATAGCCAATCTCATACTATCGGATGAAGAGGCTCTAACAACCTAATCAGATTCTATCTATCTCAGGTTGCAGCAGAAATCGAGAAAAGCTGATCAGACTTCAAACAATTCAATAAACATGCATCATTCGATTAAAATCAAACAGTATAATCATCCCAAGTCATTACAATCAAATCCCTAACACAAGGAACTAGGGTTCTTCATACCCAAGTGAGAGAAAGGTTCTACTCCATAGAGAGAGAGAGAAGAAAACAGTAATCGGAGTAGTCATACTCATAATGATGAGGAAAATCTGCTCCGGGATGATGATTTCCACTCCTATGACGATCTCCAAGCTTGATTCGATGAAACCCAGGTCCAAGATAGCTTCTAGGATGTGTTCTTCGTACTTTCTCTCTCTAGGGCTCTGTTTTTGCTCTGAAAATCCGATTCTCCCACTTTTGGCTCGAAATTGGCTGAAAAACCAGAATTTCCCGACTCACACGGCCAGGCCACACGGCCGTGTGGCTCACCCATTTGCCCGTGTGAGTCAAAACGCGCCGTATCAATTAGGCCGACCTTCAGCCATCCCACACGGCCAGGGTCGCACGGCCGTGTGGATTTCCTGCTGCTCGTGTTTGGCCTCGGCGAAAGTCACACGGCCACAAATGCAACTTGCACGGCCGTGTGATACCCAGGACTGCCCCTGTGGCTTCCTTAGAACCTCGTCATGCGTCCGATCTTCGTCCAATCGACCCCAAACTCGCTCCAATGCCTCCATTCACGTACTAGGACCTGAAATATCACAAACAAGCACAACCTAGCGTGAAATCGGCCTAAAACACGAGAATCAACACCTCAAACGGTGTAAGAACAGGGGTAAAAACATGTGTAAATAACGGTCTATCAAACTCCCCCACACTTAACCGTTTGCTTGTCCCCAAGCAAACCAAGTCAGACACAAGGTAAGCTTACAAATTTCAATCAACCAACATTGGGGACAAGTCACAAAGGCACAGAACACGTGAATCGTACGGGTTTTCAAACATCAATACATGCACAACCTCAATAGCAACCTGGACAACCACCACAAAGGACATTCGAGTGCAGCAAAATCGAGTAAAGGAAGAGTCTCCCTTATGTTCACCAGCCAACCTAGACTTGACTCAACCACTTACTCAAAACAGTCAACTCATGCATCCAACTCATGACATCAGAATAGAGACCAAGCAATCTAGGTCCTCACCGGGGTACAAGAGTATATAGAATATGAAAATGAATCACTCACTCTCGACCAGTGGGGTCAGGACAATTTGATGCGAAAAATGCGCATGCTATTTCTCTCAATCCCTAACATCTCTTCACCATGATGGCAGCCTCTAAATGCTAGAGTTCACATATGGGGTGTCACCACTAACTAATCAGGAGGTCTTAGACACAGGTTCAAATGTCTGGCTAGGGTCTTGGACATGGGGAAAAGGTCTTTTAACTGGTGGAGTATTCATAGCACAAGGTTCCACATTTCCAAACCCACACAATCACAGTCAAACAAACTGGTATTTCCTTTCTGCTATTCTGCATTACTCATTATCTCAAGAGCACAAAAGCGAAGGAGGTATAAATGTCAGCATTTCCAAGCCAGACTGCTAAGAAACACTACTTACTGGGCATTATTCAGATTTTTGGTAGTGGCTCTCTTTTGCTTTCAATTTTTTTTTCTTTGTTTTTCTTTCATTTTCTTTTCATTTCTTAAGAGAGCCACCACTTCTGCACAAATTTCAAACACCTGCCCAACTTTTAAGCACTACCTCCAACAATCACATAAACTTTAGCAGAAACAGCAGAGAATATGTAAAAACCACTCTGTGGAACCTTCTAAAAGATGCAAAAGGGTGATTTTTTCATTATAGACCAAAAGGAAAGGATAACGCACGGCTCAAAGGGGCTGACTAGAGGGTATGACACATTAGGACAGTCAATTTGGGCGTGGGCTAATCCTATGCCCCCATCATCTTAGCTAGTGACAACGTGAATGCTACACATCATGGAAGAGGGATCTATCGCACAAGAAAGAAACGAGCAGGCTCAAATCTCACATGGCTACCTATATGCTCTATCTCACATTCTGATACCCTGAACTAGATGCATAAACGACTGTCAAGAACAAGTAATCAATCCAAGTGACAGTTGGCAAGCAAACAGTTGAAAGAACTAAACCCCTACACAATTCTACTGCACGTCTCAGTCCTCATCATAGGTTGTCCTAGTCACAATCAAGCTGTCATGCATCAATCCGAAAACCATTAAATTCATCAATCAAAACACAGTGCCAATATGATCAAACAGCAGTACTTGGAGCCCTCAAATCGTAAGATTCGGACAGCGGGCTAGGCTCCAAGCACACAGATATATATTCCAACCGATACAAAGCACCCCCCCCACACTTAAGCACGACATTGCCCTCAATGGAGTAGAGGGGGAGATAAGGGGAACGATGTTAACGGATTGAAACACTGCTGGGGGACTGGAAGTGGACCAGTCAGCGAGAAACAGAAGGGAAGATGGACAGTTCTGCACGAATCGAACACCAAGAACACACTAGCACACTGTGCGTTAGGGATAAGTGTTAGCCCAGACGGCTACAACATAAACAAACCACAAAAGAGAAAAAAAACAAAAACAAACGACACTAAGTTCAAGCTCCTCACACATGGAGCAAACACACAAAAGTCTAAAACGAAAAACAAAACACACTGAGATGGGCAACGAGTACAGCCTACTCGTCGCCAAGATCATCCAAGTCGATGTCGGCCATGAAGGCGTCATCACCAGCAGCGCCATCAGCACCATCATCACCGTCAGCTGGGGGATGTGGAAGTGGAGAGTCATCCCAGGGAGTACTCCAGACGGGCTGCTCGCTCGGGAGCAGCTGGAGCAGGTGCTGCTGGACCTCCTGCATGCGCCGTGAACGGCGCTTCTCCCGCTCGATGTGTGCGAGAGTCACTCCCTGCTGGGTCTGGAGTATGTCTAGGCGCTCATCATAAGCAGCCATCCTGTTCTGGTACTCGGCCTGGTGTTCCGCGTACTGCTGCTGGAACTGCATCTGCTGGTCGAGGATCTGCTGGTTCTGGATCCGTAGCTGCTCAAACTGGTAGGAGAAGTAATCCTGGCCCGGGAAAGCGGAGCTGCTACTCCCGTAATGGAAGTGAGTCTGTGGTGGATCAGCAGCAGCCTCCACATCCTCTGGGTGGATATCCTCACCTGCCTCACCCTCTGGAACCTCCGACTGGACCTCCTCTGGGATCTGGGGTTGTGGAAACCCCTCGATCCACTTCTCCCCGCGCTCCTCTCGAAGCAGGAGCATCTTCCTGACTGTAAACTCGCCAAAGGTACTGGTGTCGCCCTGCTCTGTGCACCCATGCAGGGAGATCTTGAAGTAGGATGCCAGGCGGGTGATGAGGGGGGTACAGTGGAGTTTCTTCAGCTCGGAAGCACTCTTGTCGAAGGTCCTCGCCACCACCGAGCCCAAGTGGAGAGGATGATCCCGTTGACGCATAGACTGAATGAAGTACAGGGCTCGCTTGGTGATGGCGCTGGCACTGTCCGATGCCGGAGTGTAAGACTTGGCCAGCATGTGGTGGAGGATGCGGTTGTCGATCTGCAATGTACTGGCCTTCGTCTTCCCCGTCGAGAAGGGACGCTGGCCTGGCCGAGCGAGGCGGGTGTATAGCGTCTGGAAGTTCACCCCCTCTTGCTCGTGAAGCACGGTGATGTAGTCCCTGTCATCGACAAGGCCGAGGCCGAGGGCGGTCGCCAACTCCTGGTAGCTCATGGATCGGGGTGCACCGCCGAGTCTGAACTGGATGGCTGCCCCGTCCTTGCAATCGTCTGTGTCTGCATGCCTGAAGGTCGTGTAGAACTCCAGTACGAGCTCATGGTAGACCTTCTCTCGAACCTGGAGGAGGCGGCGCCAGGGGCGGTTGACGACTGTGGCGGAGAAGTGCTCGTAGCAGTTCAGCTTCTCCAACTCGCGCTTTGACCAGCAATGATGCTGCCCAAATTTGCAGGCCAGGACGCTCTTAAAACGATCCTGGTGGGGCCCCCTTTTCAAATCTTGAATAAATGGGTGCTTGAGATTGGGCTTCGACATCGTCCTGCTAAAGAACAACCCAAAGTGGAACCAAGAGAGCCAAGAAAAATGTTAATCACACCCCCACACTTAAGAATAGAAAACAGCCTAACCATGGTTTCATCCATGGTTCGGGGGTCAAAAACTCGAAAAAGCAAGCTTAATCTGAGTGGGGGTGCACATCCATGAACAAGTAGGCAACTCAAGGTTCACATTCATAACAAATACACCCTCAAAGCACATCATTAAGGGTCCCAACCGACTCCCACAAAATAGTACGAAAACAGGCATTTCATCGAACACCTTGTGTGCACTATTAAGTTAAGCATGAAATTAGCACATTCATAGCACACAAGGCCTCAAATCAACATTGTAAATATGCCCTAACATCAATCACACATAATCCAAGCATTCCCCACATTCAATTTCATTCAATTCACTCATTTCTTATGGATTCTCTAAACATACACCCTAATATCCAATTGTCCTCAAATCATAAGGTAAATGGAGAAATCAAACCTAGAGACTCAAGTAGGATTGTAGGGAATGATGAGATGAATGAAATGCACTTGACGAAAGTGCAAAAATCTGCCCGGAAGTGGTCGTCGGAGTCTCGCCGGAAATCGCCTCCGACAAAAACGTTGGCTAAATCTCCTCAAAATGGAGGGATAGGCCGCGTTTGGTGTGGGAAGGATGGGTTTGTTTTTGGTTTGGTGAAAAAATGACAAAAAATGGCCAGAAAAATCGAAATAGGGTGGTTTGTCGCGGTTTTCCGGCCAGATTCAGAGGATTCCGGCGAGGGCTGTGAAAAGTTCTGACCACTCGGCCATGTCGGCCGTATTTATAGGTCGTGGCTCGGCCACACGGCCAGGCCGACACGGCCGATGGAGGTATTGTTTTGCCCGTGTTGGCCGACACGGCCAGGCCGAGGAATTTCACACGGCCGTGCGAATTGCACATTTGGCCGTGTGGAATTTGCCGAGAGCTCGCACGGGCAGAGGATAAAATCCACACGGCCGTGCGAGAATTTGTGTTGCCTGTGCCGGCCGCACGGCCAGGCCAGGCCAATCCACACGGCCGTGCAGATTTGCACTTTGGCCGTGTGAAAATTGCCGAGAGCTCACACGGCCAGGGGATAAAATCCACACGGCCGTGCAAGTTTATGGCCTGGCCGTGTGTGGTGCTGGAGCCCCGAATTCAACCTGTTTTCACTCAAAAACGACATTTGACTCTGGATCAACATCTCAAGACTCAAAAAACACACAAAACAAAAGGAAAAAGGTAAGAAAATGCAAACCTCGGTGGGGTTGCCTCCCCACAAGCGCTTCTTTACCGTCTTTTAGCTGGACGCCAGTATGGATGCTCAGAGAAGTGTAGGATTAGGTGCCTTCAAGAGCGGATCCACATCGCTCTTGAGGTACAACTTCAAATGGTGGCCATGCACGCGACAAATGTGGCCACCAGAATTCGCCAACTCGACTTGGCCATCCGGCAAGATGCAAGCGAGTGAATACTCGGATGGCCAAGGTGGGGGCGGGACCAGCTCATAGTGGTCTCCGGCTTTCTTTCGAGCAGGCTTAGCTGCCTGCAGTTTCGGCCGCCACTCCCCCTTGGTCTGTTCTTTTGGGGTCGGTGTGGACTGGAGTGGCGGCGAAGGTATGGGAGGCGGATCCTGCAAAATAGGCAACACATAAGGATACACGACAGACTCGTGCTCCTGGTGAGATACAGCATGCAGAGGTGACGAAGCAGGTAGAGTATTAGCAATTGAAAACGTTATTCGCTCCTCGCCATCCCTCAAAACTATGGTCCCATCATGCACATCTATGAGAGCCTTGGCGGTGGCCAGGAAAGGCCTTCCCAGTATAAGGGGCACTTCTGTGTCCTCATTGATGTCCAGGACAACAAAATCCACAGGATATTTGAATTTGCCAACCTTAACCAGAAGGTCTTCCACTATGCCCCTAGGATGCACTACAGATCTGTCAGCTAATTGAAGGGTCATCCTAGTAGCACGGGGTTCACCTAGGCTTAGTTTCTTGAACAATTTATATGGCATAACATTGATACTAGCACCTAAATCCGCCAAGGACCTCTCTACATGCAATTTATCAATAGAGCACGGGATAGTAAAACTACCTGGGTCCTTCTGCTTTTGCGGAAGCTTGTTCTGCAGAATAGCCGAGCACTCCTCGCTGAGCTCCACAGTGGCCAGCTCACTCAGCTTCTGCTTCTTCGAGAGAAGCTCTTTCAGAAACTTCGCATACTTAGGCATTTGAGATAGTGCCTCCAGGAAGGGCACTTGGACATTCAGCTTCCTAAGCATGGCCATGAAGTTTTCGAACTCTGCCTCCAGCCTGTCTCTGTGCAACCGAGTAGGGAAGGGGAGTTTACGGATATACTCCTTCACTACCGGTTGCGGCTTAGGTGCAGGCACCGCAACCTCCTTTTCTGCCTCTTCTTCAATCGCTGGAGATGCTAAGACAGGGGTCTCTCTCTCTTGTTCCCGAGCAGATGGATCAACAGTCATCTTGCCACTCCTGGTCATGATGGCATTGCAGTGCTCATTCGGGGTCTGCGGATGAGGGATGGTCTGCCTGGGTAGAGTACCAGGGGCCCTTTGAGCCACTGCCTGAGCCACGCTCCCCAGCTGGGTCTGGATATCCTGCAAGACAGCCTATGTGTTCCTCTGGCCAGCTTCAAGATCCAGGAATTTACCCGAGGCCTTTTCCATGAACTGCTCGATAGTGTTGAACTTCTGAGCACTAGAACTGGCGAGAGAACCCACCAAGTCCCGCAATTCAGCCATCTGATCATTCTGCACTGGAGCAGCAAGGGCTGCACCTGGCTGCTGGAAAGGTCGCGGCTGTGATTGAGCAGCATGCCCCTGCATGGGCTGATACAAAGACTGTTGTTGCTGCTGGAATTGCCCCTATCTGGGCTGTTATGGTGGCCTTTGGAAGCCCGGTGGTCCCTGGGGGACTGGTGGTCTGGAATTTGCCCCACCCCAGGAGAAGTTAGGATGCTGGCGCCACCCCTCATTGTAAGTGTTACTGTAGGGGTCATTGCGCCTGACGTTATTGATGAAGTTCACCTGCTCCTGGGGTGTGGTTGATTCCTTCATCGCCTGGCAGTCCTCCACGGTGTGATGGGAGCTCTCACACCACTGGCAGTGCATCGCCTGCGCCTGTCCTGTACCTGCAATCAAACCAGAACGATCGATAGCTGAAACCAGCTTCGATACCACCTGCACCAAATCAGATGACTGGGTGCCCACAGCATGCACACCCCGTCCTGGTGCTCGTCTCGATCTCCTGGCAGTTCCCCAATCGTACCCGTTCTCCGCCATCTCCTCAAAGAGTTGATTCAGTTGTGGCGGTGTTTTGGTTAGCATGTTCCCGCCACAAACTGAGTCAATCAGCTGCTTGTCCTCCGGGAAGAGGGCGTGATAGAAGGTGCCCACCTTGAAAGCATCATTGAAGCCATGATTTGGACACCTCGGGAAGATACTGTTGTACCTCTCCCATGCATCCCTGATGGTCTCATCCTCATCCTGAGCAAAATGGGTAATTTGCTTCTGCAAGTCAGCCGTCTTGGATGGAGGATGGTAGCGGGTGAGGAACTTGTCCGCCAGGTTGGCGAACGTGGTGATAGAGCCCGAAGGTCGAGTGTCTAGCCACTCCTTGGCTTGCCCCTCCAGAGTAAATGGGAAGTACCTCAACTGGATGGCATCTGCTGGTACCCCATTGATCTTGATTCCATCGATGAGCTCGTGGAATCGCCTGAGATGTGATTGGGGGCACTCCCCCTCCTTACCACGGAACACCACTGAACCGCGCAGCATGGTGAGGTGACTACTGAGGTGCTCACCTCAAAATTGTTGGTTGGGACTTGAAGGTGTTGAATAGGTGACCTCATGTCCGCAGCTCTAGCGGTCCAGTAGGATCCCATGGTCTGCTCATCTGGGTTGATCACATCATGGTTCTGTGGATGAGCCATCTCTCCTTCTTCTTCTTCTTCTTCTTCTTCTTCTTCTTCTTCTTCTTCTTCTTCTTCTTCTTCTTCTTCTTCTTCTTCTTCTTCTTCTTCTTCTTCTTCTTCTTCTTCTTCTTCTTCTTCTTCTTCTTCTTCTTCTTCTTCTTCGATCTGCAGCTGTGATAGCGCAACCTCCGCAGCCAGTCGCGCCTTTAGAGCCCGCTTGAAGTTCCTGCAGGTTCGTTCAAGCTCCTGGTCTAATGGTAGTAGATCTCCCGACTGGCTACGGGTCATGCACTACCTGCACACAATCAGCAGAAGCAACCCGTGAAGGCACATAGGTGGAAGAGAAAAGTGCAATAAAGAAAAAGCTAGAGTAACAAATTCTCACGTTTCCCCAATAACCTAGAGGGTCCCCGGCAACGGCGCCAAAAACTTGACACGCCAAAACACAACACCAAACTGCGACCAAGTGTAATCGCAGTCCGGGAATGCAGTAACAGGAAAGTTCTATTATCAACCCGGGGTCTAGATCTACTGCTTACTCCATGATTGTCTATTATCTAGCCAACTAATTCGATTGATTGTTGTTTAAAGCAAAAGCAGTAAGAAAGCAGGAAATGGTTCGGTTTTCAAAAGCAGGAAATAGTCACTCGGGAATGAGTCCCCCTAGCCCCTTAGTTAGGTTCAATTGTAATTCCCCTGGGTTGATTCACTATTGATTAGACTGCGGAAGATCCGACAGTAGCTTGGAATCTCTTAAGCTGACCAAGCCCTCTCAGTCTAGCTGCCCGGCAGACGACTAGTCTTCACCGGCATAGAAAGCTGAGGCTATGAACACAGAACTCCACTACTGGAATTGAATTTCAGTACAAAGCAGTAAACTGGCTAACTCTCGTATAGCCAATCTCATACTATCGGATGAAGAGGCTCTAACAACCTAATCAGATTCTATCTATCTCAGGTTGCAGCAGAAATCGAGAAAAGCTGATCAGACTTCAAACAATTCAATAAACATGCATCATTCGATTAAAATCAAACAGTATAATCATCCCAAGTCATTACAATCAAATCCCTAACACAAGGAACTAGGGTTCTTCATACCCAAGTGAGAGAAAGGTTCTACTCCATAGAGAGAGAGAGAAGAAAACAGTAATCGGAGTAATCATACTCATAATGATGAGGAAAATCTGCTCCGGGATGATGATTTCCACTCCTATGACGATCTCCAAGCTTGATTCGATGAAACCCAGGTCCAAGATAGCTTCTAGGATGTGTTCTTCGTACTTTCTCTCTCTAGGGCTCTGTTTTTGCTCTGAAAATCCGATTCTCCCACTTTTGGCTCGAAATTGGCTGAAAAACCAGAATTTCCCGACTCACACGGCCAGGCCACACGGCCGTGTGGCTCACCCATTTGCCCGTGTTAGTCAAAACGCGTCGTATCAATTAGGCCGACCTTCAGCCATCCCACACGGCCAGGGTCGCACGGCCGTGTGGATTTCCTGCTCTGCCCGTGTTTGGCCTCGGCGAAAGTCACACGGCCACAAATGCAACTTGCACGGCCGTGTGATACCCAGGACTGCCCGTGTGGCTTCCTTAGAACCTCGCCATGCGTCCGATCTTCGTCCAATCGACCCCAAACTCGCTCCCAAGCCTCCATTCACATACTATGACCTGAAATATCACAAACAAGCACAACCTAGCGTGAAATCGGCCTAAAACACGAGAATCAACACCTCAAACAGTGTAAGAACAGGGGTAAAAACATGTGTAAATAACGGTCTATCACATACCATAAAGTTTGAGGACATGCTAAAAATAGTGAAGCAATTGTTGCAGCCGTGTAGGGATGATGGACTGGGATAAAATGTGCATACTTCGTCAATCGATCAATCACAATCATCACCGTCGAGATCCCTCGGACTTTCGGAAGTCCTTCAACAAAATCCATTGATATGTCCAGCCACACATCATTAGGAATAGGCAACGGTTGTAAGTACCCCGCTGGTTTTGTAGTGTCTGCCTTTTGTTGTTGACAAATAGAGCATTTCCGAATGAAGTCTCGAACTGAGGTACGAAGTCCCTTCCAGAAGAAGACAGCTCGAACTCTTTGGATGGTTTTGTGGAACCCTTCTCACGTGCTTGAATGCATCTCTCGGAAAATCACCGACACAAGAGAAGATGTTGCAGCCAAAAAGATTTTCTTCTTATAAAACAAGAGCCCATCCTTGAGTTCCCACATTGGATTCCCATCAGTAGATATGTGCTTGTCTATGAGTTTCTTGTATTCAGCTCCTTGTTGCACTTCTTCTCGGATGATATCCGCCTAATCGGCTACTGGTGTTGAAATGGCCATCAATTCACCCTCATGTCTACGAGAGAGAGATCGACCACTCGATTTTCAGCACCTTTCTTATACTCGATTTCAAAATCAAAACCCATCAGCTTTGACAACCACTTCTCTTGAGCCGCCGTTGTGATACGTTGCTCCCACAAGTACCGGAGGCTTCGCTGGTTAGTTCGCACAATAAATCATTGCCCAAGCAGGTAAGGTCTCCATTTCCTTACCGCTAGTACCAAAGCTAGCATTTCTTTCTCATAGGTCGATGCTGTGAGGTTCCTCCCATGTAGAGCTTGGCTAAGAAGCTAGTGGTCACTGATTTTGCATCAACACCGCACTGACTCCAACACCCGAGGCATGACATTCAACAATAAAAGGCTATTGAAAGTTTGGTAAAGCAAGTACCGAGGCAGTAGTCATGGCTTCCTTGAGATGGTGAAATGCTGTTGCACTTGATGGCGTCCAATTGAAGTTGTCCTTCTTCAGCATGTCCGTGAGAGGTGCTGCAATCTTCCCATAGTCACGGATGAACTTCCGATAATAACCTGTCAGCCCCAAAAATCCCCTCAAGGCCTTGAGCGTCTTAGGCTGGGGCCATTCCAACATTGCTTGGATCTTCCCTTCGTCTACTGCTACTCCATCAGGGGATATTAAGTGGCCCAGATAATGGATATTGGATTGAAGAAAGCTGCACTTCTCCTTCTTCACATATAAATTGTGTGCCCGCAGTGTTTGGAAGACAGCCTTAAGATGCTTCATGTGTTCTTCAATGGTGAGTGAATATACCAGAATATCATCAAAAAATACAAGTACAAACTTCCTTAAGAATGGTTTGAATACCTCGTTCATGAGTGACTGGAAGGTAGAGGGAGCATTGGAAAGACCGAAGGGCATCACCAAAAACTCATAGTGGCCTTGGTGCTTTTTGAATGTAGTTTTGGGAATGTCTTCTTGAGCCACTAGGATCTGCCAATAGCCACACCTGAGATCCAATTTGGAGAATACTTGGGCACCGTGGAGCTCATCTAGCAGTTCGTTAATAAATGGAATATGAAACTTATCCTTCACAGTCGTCTAGTTTAAGGCCATGTAGTCCACGCACATCCGCCATGTTCCATCCTGTTTTTTTTTTACCATCAACACTGGAGATGAGTAGGGACTTTGGCTATTTCGAATAATACCTGCCGCCAGCATTTCGGTTTCTCGATCTCTTCTTTCAGGTATGCAGGGTATCTCTAGGGTTGCACACAAACTAGCTCGCTTCCGGTTTTGAGAGGGATGTAATGATCGTGTGAGCGCGGCGGTGGAAGTTCTTGTGATGGCTGGTGACTCGCACGAATCTACACCACAAATTGATCCCGACTAGAGTCCAAGTTTTTAAACTCTAGTTGGGTGCAATATAGAGCAAGTATTCAAATTGTCAACCCGGGCCGATCCATGTACCCCTACTTCAATCGCTTAGGTTGTTATCTAGCAAGCAACTTTAGGGTTTAGGTTTATTGGAACTACAGACTAACCAAGCAAAGAAAAGTAAATAAATGAACATTCTAACTAAGGGAGCTTCACCCAGGAATTGATTCCCCCTAACTAGCTACCATGACTCGTTGGATTGAATGAAGTCGTGAGGCGTAGGTGTCTTCTCAAAAAACCAACTCTCCTCTCTCTCTCCCCGCTGCTGTCTTCATATTTGCCCAAAAATGACCAGTTCACGGCTGTGAACACCTAAACGCGTCCATGAACTCAGCGTCGTCCAAAATGCACCGCTTCACTGTCCTGGGTTCACGGTTAATGGCCACAGTTCACGGTCTTAGAGACCGTGAACTGCCTTGTTGTCAGTAACTTCACGAACCTTGCTGGACTGCTCGATGTTCACGGTTTGTGGTCCAAGTTCACGGTCTTAGGAGATCGTGAACTGCCTTGTCCACCCGTGAACTGCGACTATTTCTTGGGACACCTTCACTTCACTGTTACGAGGCAATTGTCACGGTCGCCTCGGACTTTTCTTCGGTTTTTGCACTTTTTGACTTCCAATTTCCCCAAAATTCGTCCTCGACCATTCCACATGCTAGGACCTGAAATGTATCAAAATAAGCACCACTTAGCATGAAATATGTCGTGGAACGACGAAATACTAAGCTAAACGGATAAGGAATAAGGGGTGAAATGTGTACATTTGGGTCCGAATCAGCTGGAACAACTCCCATACCAAGTAATGGTTCCAGCCTTGTGGAGGACATGTCTTCCTTGCACTCCCCAGATGAGTTTGTGGCTGCTACAGCTACCATCAATAAGCCTTGCTTGTTGCCTCGTGCTTTTTTCATCCATGTTGTTTGGTCAACTACTTTATTCTTCAGTGATGTTCTTCCTTTCAATTCAATCTCGCGCCCTTGGCATTGAAACTTCATTGTCATCTTGGTGAAATCCCATGTAATTGGACCGAGGGAGCGCAACCATTGTGTTACGAGCATGGCACCACAACCTTCTACTGGTAGGATATAGAAGTCAACTGTAATCGAGACCCTTGGAAACTTAACCTAGACTCGAGGGCATTTTCCTGTACACGGAATCTTGCTGCCATCTGCAACAGATACTTCAAGCTTTCCTTCTTCTTCAATGGTCAAGCCAAGTTTTTGGGATGCTTTGATACTCAAGAAATTGTGGGGGCTCCCGCTATCTATTAGTACCAATACGGGGCGTTGGCGAACCTGTCCTGAAATCTTCATGGTTCTCCCATCATTGGCCCCTGTAATTGCATACATAGATATTCCCACCGCATCTGGGTTTTCAATTTCCATCTATGCATCTCCATCCTCGTCAGGCCAGGTGCCTTCAAGGAAGAACAGCCTCTTGCAGCGATGCGTCGGCCCAAACTTCTCATCACAATTAAAATACAACCCCTTGTCCCTACGCTCCTTAATCTCGGCTGGGTTCAGTAGCTTGATTGGAAGTCCTTCGGGCGCGAAGCTGGGTTTCCGTTCAATGGGCTTGGTGTCCGGATATCCACCTCCACTCGAGGAACCCACTTGCTTATAGATAGACTATTTCGAGGCCACCTTCTGCTCGTACAATTGAGCCAATCCAATGGCGGCGGTGAGGGTTGCCGGCATACAGGCGGTGACATGCATTCGAATCTCGTCCTTTAGCCCACTTATAAAGAAGCTCACTTGTTGGGCTGGCGATAAATTACTCGCACGAACTAGAAGATTCTCAAATTGTGTCTGGTATTCGCGCACCGATTGTCGTTGGTGTAGCTTGGTTAATTCCACAAAATGATCCTCAAATTGTGCTGGCCCATAGCGACCATGGAGATCGGGTTTGAAATCAGCCCAGGTCACTCGTAGATTCCCTTCTTTCAAGATCTGTGACCACAGTTGAGCTTCCCCTTCGAGCCCGATGGAGGCGAGCAACACCTTCTCCTCTTTAGGAGTCTCATAAAATTCAAAGAATTGCTCCGGTCTACAGATCCATATGGTTGGGTCATCCGCGCTGTTGAATTTGGGGAAATCAATCTTGACGGAGGGTTGGGGCCTCTGGTTGCCGTTGTGGTGGTGTTGGCCGCGCCCATCGTCAACCACTTCATCTTCCGGCCGTTCGACCAGCTGATCAAACCGGGTGCTCATAGCGGCAAAGTTCTCTCGCATTTCCCTGAGCATGGTGGTCATGCCTGCTTCAAGTAGTTGCGCACGCTCTTCCATGACGGTAGAGGGTTTCGAATCAACCGGCTCTGATACCAAAATGTTGTGGTCGTGAGCCCAGCGTCTAGTGAAAAGCCGCTCGAAATGGGATTGGGGCCAAGGTCTGGGCAAAAGATCCTTATCTCGGCGGGAGCCATGGTTCTGATGAGAAATAGAAAAGGGAGAAGAAGAAGAATAGAGAAGTAGGAATACAAAAGAGTAGTGGAGAAGGGAGGGAAGGAAAAGGTTGGCTAGCTTTGAGGGAGCCTTCCTCCTTTAAGTGGATTTCTGTGCTTGACAATTCATATCCCTTTTATTAAAACGGCTCTCAGCTAACGAGGCCATAAACAGGGGATAATTCTAACTAATATCAAAACAGAACAGCAATTGGAACGAAACAAATTGGTAGTGGTTCTCAATAGTGGGTTTCTAACGGTAAAGGCAAATAAGGCACGTGACAAAATCATGTTGGAAATACTAGAGATAGTTGTTCTATTTAATAATCTCTCTATATTTATCTATAATCTATCTATTTATAACATATATTATGGCTCTTTTAGAGTAATCTTTGCCACATAAGATTTAGTATGATCCAAAAAATTTCATATCATTTTAATCATTAATTTTTGAAATAATTTATTATGTTCCACTAAGTTAAAAATAAATAAGAATATAATCATCCTCACTAAGATTCGAATTTGCAACCTATAAGTCCAAATAATTATTATGATATGAGTTACCTATTTGACCAATAGGCTAAATTCTATTTGTTAATACTAAACATAATAAGATTAGTAAGATTAGTAGTCTAAGTTATGATATGAGTTACATTCCCTCTAAAAAATTTATCATGACTTACATATTTGACCAATAGGCTAAATTCCATTTGTTGATACTAAACATAATAAGATTAGTAGTCAAGTTATGATATGATTTTAAAATTTAACATCTTACCACGATCGTTTGAGTTTATTAATTAACCTGATACTCCATCTTAAAAAATGATAACATTAATTTGAACATAAATTATACTAGAAAATTTCATGGATAAGTTGTTTTTATCTATGTTACACCCTGAATTTTGAGTTTAGGTTCAACCAACAATAAACGAACTAGTCGGATCGAGCTTGTCGCGTCCATACCCAAAATTTACCCTGCATTTCCTAGATTGCCCTCAATGGTTAAAACAATGATTTTATAATTGTTCTAATTAAACCTAAATATAAATACTACCCATTTAATCATAGTTTAAACCGATCCTTTCATTGTGCTTCAATTATCTCTTTTCCCCTACCATTTAGACGAACTAATTAAGCTAGAAACTTGAAAGGTGACCTATGCGAAATTAGGTATGAGAGGAGAAATTGGTTGAAACCCGCAAGGGATTCCGATGCCTCAAAGGGTGTATATATATCAAAGGCTTAAACTAACTGTACAAGCTTAATCTATGTTTAACGGTAACAAATGGTAAATCAAACTATCTACAAATCGGAAAGTGACAGCTGTACAACTATAGTAAATTCGGAAGGGGTGGTATTCTTAAATGAGATGATGCCGTCTTGGCTCAGCTCTTCAATTGCTTCTAAGGAAAAAGACTCCGTATCATGAGCTCGTTAAGCTCCCACCATGATTCAAATCAATCCAGCTCTTCTATTCTTCATCTTTAGTTCTTTCTGCAAACTGTAATACCCTCCCTCAAGCTGACACATACATGTTGTGTATGTTCAGCTTGGATAACAAGAACTGAAGTATATATCTACTAATTCCCTTTGTGAATAAGCCTGCAATTTGATTTTCAGTATCCAGGTGACTCGGACTGATGAGCTTGGATTGTAAGAATTGTCGAACCACATGACAATTGATCTCTTTATGTTTTGTTCTTTCGTGGAACACTGGGTTCTCAGCTATATATATAGCAGATCGGTTGTCACAGTAGAGTTACACAGGTTGACGATGAACAATGGATAGTTCCTACAATAGTCTCTTAACCCAAACAAGTTCACAAATGAGTTGAGCAAGAGCTCTGTAGTCAGCCTCAGAGGAAGAACGAGAAACAGTTCCCTGTTTCTTAGATTTCCAAATAATCAAAGACTTTCCAAGCGAAATGCAATAACCAGTTGTGGACCTTCTAGTATCTGGGCAAGATACCCATTCAGAGTCGCAATACCCTCTAAGAAGAAGATCAGATTGTGTTGGATAGAATAAGCCATGACCTGGTGCATTCTTCAAGTACTTAAGGATCCGGTAGGCAAGTTGTAGATGAGATGATGTAGGCGCATTCTGGTGTTGACAAAGTTGTTGAACTACAAATGTGATCTCGGGACGAGTAATAGTAAGGTAGTGCAGTCTACCTATAATCCTTCTATACAGGCCAGGATCATCAAAGAGGGGACCATCATCTGCATACAGATATGTCTTCATATCAATGGGAGTAACTACTGGCTTGCAATCAGCGAAACCAGTGTCCAGCAACAGATCAATACAATATTTACGTTGGCAAAAATGTAAACCCTCCCTTGATCTGGCAATCTCTAAAGCCAGAAAGTAGTGGGGGTTGCCTAGATCACGAATCTCAAATTGAGTCTGGAGAAAAGCTTTCAATGCTGTCATACCCTCAACATCATCTCCTGCTATGATGAGATCATCAACATAGACCAGTAAAACTGAAGTGCCAAGATTCCTATGATGAATGAATAGAGAATCATCACTGGTAGATTGGGAATAGCCAAAACGGATCATTGTTGATGTCAATTTGGAAAATCATCGACAAGATGCCTGCTTTAACCCATACAAAGACTTTATAAGCCTACAAACATGTCCTGGTTGAGAGAAGCCAGGTGGTAAGTCCATGTAGACCTCCTTCTCAAGGTCTCCATGCAAAAATTCATTACTAACATCCAACTAGGACATGCTCCAATTCTTAGCAGAAGCAATTGCAAGAAGGGTTTTGCCGGTATTTAGCTTAGCAATAGGAGAATAGGTATCTAGAAAGTCTATTCCATATATTTGAGTAAATCCCTTTGCTACTAAGCGTGCCTTGTACCTTTCCACAGATCCATCAGGATTGAATTTGATGGTGAACACCCATCGATTCCCAATTGGTCATTTTCCTTCAGGACATGGAACAACATCCCAAGTTTTGTTAGCCAATAGAGCATTAATCTCTAAAACCATGGCATTCATCCATCTGCTATCCCGCATTACCTCCTCAAAAGAATTTGGTATCCAATGTGAATCCACAACAATAACATACTTTCTATATCCCAATGATAATTGATCATAGGAAAGGCAAGCAACCAATGGATAGATATGTTTACCAGTGTTGGTTTTCAAATTGAGAACATAGTCATCATATTTGACAGGTTGTGAAACTTGTCGTGGTTGCTTTCTCGGGGCTATAGGCAAAGTTTGCGAGGGAGAGGAATGCAGGTCTGAAGGTGAGGAGGAAGAATGAGAAGAATGGGTTACAGGAGAAGTGGATCCTGCATTGGCATCAGGATGTGATGGGAAAGGAGTAGAATGTGTAATAGGTGTAGAAGGAGTAGGTGAGGATTGTGGTCATGAAGCCTCTAAAGGTTCTTGGTCTGGTGGTAATTGAAAAGCAATAGGAGTAACTGTAGGACTTGTTGGTGGGAAAAATGATGAGTCTGAGGTTGATGGTGGAAGATTTGCTTCAGAAGAAGTAGGAATAGGTGCTGAAACAATTTGGTTTTGTAGGAAAGGAATGATGTGTTCATGGAACACTAAATGTCTTAAAATTATAACCTTCTGGTCTGTAAGGTCATATAATTTGTAACCCTTGATGCTGGTAGAAAACCAAGAAAGAGACAAGGTTTGGACCTAGGTGAAAATTTTGTTTTGTTATGCATCAAAGTACTAGCATAACCAAGGCGTCCAAATACTCTAAGATTGGACAAATCAGGCGATGAACCATATAGTAATTCATAGGGGGTTTTATTGTCAAGCGCAAAAGTAGGTAACCTGTTTATGGGAAACACAACATGGAGGATAAAATCAGACCAGAACTCAAGGGGTAATCCAGATTGAAATTTCAAGGCCCTAGTAACATTCAAGATGTGTTGGTGCTTTCTCTCAACTCTGGCATTTTGTTGTGGAGTATGACACCACGTTGAGAATGAAATTGAGGAATATGGAACTATGCTCCTTGGTCTGATCTAACAACTTGAATTTGTTTTCCATACTGTCTTAATCATAATACAGTAATCTTGTAGCAAATCTCTAGCTTCACTCTTATGTTTCATGAGATAAACCCAAACACACCTAAATTTGTCATCAACAATGTTAAGGAAATACTGAAATCCATTGTAACTGGAAATGGCCAAAGGTAATTACCGGAAAAAAAAGGCCAAAGGCCCCCAAATGTCAACATGTATGAGCCCAATAATGCTCTTTGCCGCAGACTGGCTTGAAGAAAAAGGTAAATGTTTCTGTTTAGAAAGATGACAAACTTCACAATGTGAAATGGATTCTATAGCTATGTTTGGAAAGGTCCTCTGTAACTCTTTAACTCGAAAAATTGAAGGATGACCAAGCTTCCAATGCCATTAATCAAAAGACTGTGGTGTAAGGTTCTGTGTTTTGAAGGAATTAACATGGGTGGTATGATCTCCGGTAGGTATGGAAAGTTGGTACAGTCCTCTAGTCTCTCGGGCAAAACCAATCCTCTTCATGGATTGAAGGTGCGGGATATGACAAAGGTTGGATTCAAAAGTAAGTTAGACTGGCATTGACTTAGTTATATTGCTAACAGAGATAAGGTTGAAAGAGAAGGTAGGAACAAATAGCACCTCACGGATGACTAATCCAGAATCAAACCTAACACTACAAGAATGAGTAGATGGTGTTTTAGAACCATTTGGTAAGGTAATGGATATGTTCTGGATGGGGACATGTTTTCTACAATGGGACAATGAAAAAGTCACATGATCTGTTGCCCCGGTATCTAAAAACCAAACACTGGCAAACTCCATTGGGTTCTTTAGAAAGTATGTTGATAAAGTGTATTTACATGGGGAATTTGGATTACAGACATGTGCCTGCTAACAAAGTTCACCATGGGAGACTGTTGTTGATTAATGGAGTTAGGTGCTTTTCCTGGAGACACAAGTGATGTGGGAGATGCTGGAGGGCTAAACTGATTAAGAAGCTTCTGCAAGCGAGTGAGATCATCATTAGACAGCCTGATATTGGTAAAGTTGTCACTAGGGATGGCAATGGGTCGGGTTGGGACGGGTTTTGTCAAACCCAAACCCAAACCCATGGGTTTATCAACCAAAAAAACTCGGGGTAAAACCCGTTGGGTTTGAAAAACTCAAACCCAACCCAACCCACCGGGTATCCGCGGGTTCATGGGTACCCGTGAGTTTTTGTGGTAAAAAATTTACAATAACAAGTTTCTTTCAAAATAAAAGTTTAACATCAATTTTTTCATACAAATTAATCATACAAAAAATACCAATCTAGAGCATACAAGCAAACCGCAAATGATCAGTACAAATTGCTCAAAATTAAAGACAAACATCTATAAACAATAAGATTAATTGAAAACTTCTTCCTCGTCAACTAAGTTTCTTCACTCTCCACTTCATCATATCAACTTCATTCTAAACAATTAGAAAGAACAAATTATACATGTCTCCACAAACATAAAGAATATTAGTTGTTCAAGGAAGATATATTATTTAGAATATTAAATATACCGGAAAAGTAATTATATGTGTGTGGGCGGGTACACATGGGGCGGGTTTACCTAAATCCAAACCCAACCCGACCTGGTGAATAGTGTAGCGGGTTTAAATCCAAACCCGACCCAAAACCCGTCAAATGGGTTTTACCCGTGTTAACCGGGTTGGGTCGTGTGGGTACCCGTGGGTTCGGGTTTTGTTGCCATCCCTAGTTGTCACCACTCTCTGATGCATTTCTTATTTCAGGCCTAGATAGAATCCGAGAACCAGAATTGTCAACCCCTTGAACTTGCACAACAAACCCAGAAGTTCCTCCTTGTTCCTTGTTCTTTCTCTTAAGTTTGTAACAATTAGCTATAACATGATTGTCCTTTTTGCAATATCTATTAAAAAAGGCCTCCCTTGGAATTCTCCTTTCCTCTAGATTGGTTTGCAGCAAGTAAAGCAACTGAATCTACTTGTGCCTCACGGTTTAGGTTTGGCAACCTACCTCTCATGTTGTATAGCATAGTGGAAAGTATCTCAAGGGAAGAGGTTGCATCATAATCAAGTTTGCTTTGACTCCACAACTTTTTGCAGATCTGTAATCCTGATGTTATCTGCTTGTCAAATTGCTGCCTAAGATCTTCCCAAAGTAACCTTGCATTGTCCCGAGAAGACACACTATGAACCAAGCTTGGATCTAAAGATCCCAAAATCATGAAATACACAGCTGTGTTGCTTTGCTCCCATGATGCGTAGCCTTCATCTGTGTGTGCTGGCGTTGGAATAGTCCCAGTGATAAACCCAAGTTTGTTCTCACTCTTGAGAGCAACTCGAACAGTCCTGCTCCACAGATTGAAATTTGATGTTCCAGAAAGCTTGATGGGGAAGACGAATGATTCATTAGGGTTGATGTAGAATGGATTTGTGACTGTGCCCGAAGATGGAACAGAAGATGAGGTAGAATTGACAGAAGTAGAATCAGAAATAGGAGTAGTGGACATTGTTGGTATGTGCTCCTGAGAATCAAGAACGCGGGACTGGAATAGGTGTTAAAACCCTAAATGAGCCAACTAGTCTTTGATACCATGTGAAATTAGGTTTGAGAGGAGAACTTGGTTGAAACCCGCAAGGGATTCTAATGCCTCAAAAGGCGTATATATATCAAAGGCTTAAACTAACTGTACAAGCTTAATCTCTGTTTTAACTGTAACAAACGATAAATCAAACTATCTAAAAATTGGAAAGTGACAGCTGTATTACTATAGTAAATTTGGAAGGGGTGGTAAGCTTAAATGAGACGACCACGTCTTGGCTTAGCTCTTCAACTGCTTCCGAGGAAAACGAATCCGTATCATGAGCTCGTTAAGCTCCCACCAAGATTCAAATCAATCCAGCTCCTCTGTCTTCATCTTCCGTTATTTCTGCAAACTGTAATAACCTTAGCTAAAGTGAGAGCAGCCGCAACATTTGAGCTCTCTCGGGTTCTCCTCTCAAGCAAGATCAATGCTAGCCACAACTGCCCTTTTCCATTTTCTTCCTTCGGCCAGGAAATCACCAGCCCCAACCTCGAAACCCCATATCATTTCGCTTCCTCCTTCCTCTTGCACAATGAAATCCTCTCGATTCCGCTGCCACCTCCATGGTGACAGAAGCTACTAGATCGGGGAAATAGTGGTCGGACTGAAGGATTACTACTGTAAGAAAGAGACTTGCTGAATCCATCTTCAGTCTTCCGGTCCAATTAATTATTGAGAACCTGTCAGGGAAACGGTATGGAGAGAATAAGATTGAAGGCGTGATTAATCACTCTCCTTAGAGTGTTATTTGCCCCCACTACTTCGTTGCTGGTAGGAATTAGGCAAACCACCCCCAGGAGTCCCTTCAACCAAAGTCTGAAAGCAGCAACCTTTCTGACTTCTGTGTTTGTGTTTTTGGAGAAGGAAAAATGAGGAGAAGAAGATGAACGTTAGAACTCAACCTTCTGGCCAACGTCTCTTATAAGATTTGAGAAAACGGCAATTCCCTTCTCAAGGGTTGCGTCGTTTCACAAAACTTAAATCCAATTAATTATCCAAAATTAATTCCGGAAATTAATTAAATAGCCAAAAAATCAATCTCCTAGTGCGATTTAATATGTCAAACTAAATAGCCCACACTTTTTCCAAAAGCCCACTAACTACTTTATCCAATAACTAAAGTGGAAAGCAAACTTAAAAACAACTTGCACTTTCCTTCCCCCACCAATGTGGTATTTCCTTTACTCTTTGACTACTCTAACAATCCTCCACTTAGTCAATAAGAGTCGAGAATACCTGCCTCAAACAAGTAACGCATACATAAAGGTATCTTTTCGATTTGAACCTTTACTTAGTGTAAGCATCTCAAAGTTCATAGCGAATCAATGACGGGCTTAAGCCTAGGAGTCAAGATCCAAAGCTAGAACCGGAGACACCACACACGTACTAGTCTCTTCTCTAAAACACATCCACCAACAAGGGTAGCACTATTATGGCCATGTGCTTATCCTGTTTCATGAGCATATACAAAAGTTGAACTTTACTTTCGTTAGAGCAGCACCACTCCAAATGCTCACATAGGTGACATTCCAAATGAAAGTCATTAAGAGTCCTACAACTCACCCTTCTTACAACTAATTTACTTGTACAATAAACTAGTTCCCAGTTAGAATAACTTGTTATTACCACATTGAACCTTTTAATTAGGGACTATCTAAAGAAAAGTTTGGGTTTCCATTACTTCTAACTATACAAAAGGTCTCAATCCCATCCCTTGGGATGTCTCATAGATCATGCCTCTTGGCAACCCCTTTATAAGAGGATCTGCCAAATTGTTGCACGACCTTACATACACAATAGAAATGACTCCGTTAGTAATCAAATACCTAACGTAATCATGTCTTAGGCTAATGTGTCTAGACTTACCGTTGTAAATCTTGTTATAAGCTCTAAACAACGTAGCCTCACTATCACAGAATACAGAAATGGCTGGCATCGGTTGTGGCCACAACTCTATATCTAACAACATGTTCCTTAGCCATTCTGCTTCTTTTCCAGCCGCCGCAAGGGCTAGGAATTCGGCTTCCATAGTGGAGTGTGTACTACATGTTTGTTTCTTCGAAGCCCAAGAAACAGCTCCACCACCTAGTGTAAAAATCCATCCTGTTGTGGATTTATTATCACTAGCGCTCGTGATCCAACTAGCATCAGAATATGCTTCTAGTACAACGGGGAAGTTGCTATAGAAGAGTCCTAAATCTTTGGTTCTTTTCAAATAACCAAAGACTCTTCCTATAGCTCTCCAATGATCGGCACTAGGATTACTAGTGAATCTAGAAAGTTTGCCCACCCCAAATGCAATATCGGGCCTAGTACATCCCATTGCATACATTAAACTTCCAATAGCACTAGAATACTCAACTTGTGCCACTGCCCTTCCCTCATTCGCACAAAGCTTAAAAGATGCATCATAAGGGGTGTTAGCCTCCTTTATATCCAAATGCTCGAATTTCTTGAGCATCTTCTCGACATAATGTGATTGACTCAAAGCAAAACCCCCACTATGTTTCTTTACTTTGATGCCCAATATAGTATCTACTTCTCCAAGATCTTTCATTTGGAAGCAGGAAGTTAGATACTCTTTGGTCTCATTTATGCCTTTCATGTTAGTTCCTATTATCAACATATCATCAACATAAAGGCATATGTTGATGAACGTTAGAACTCAACCTTCTGGCCAACGTCTCTTATAAGATTTGAGAAAACGGCAGTTCCCTTCTCAAGGGTTGCGTCGTTTCACAAAACTTAAATCCAATTAATTACGGAAATTAATTAAATAGCCAAAAAATCAATCTCCGAACGCGTCGCGCAAACGTGCTAAGTGCGTAGTGCGATTTAATATGTCAAACTAAATAGCCCACACTTTTTCCAAAAGCCCACTAACCACTTTATCCAATAACTAAAGTGGAAGCAAACTTAAAAACAAATTGCACTTTCCTTCTCCCACCAATGTGGTATTTCCTTTACTCTTTGACTACTCTAACAAAACCTTCCCCTTACTTCTCATACAGGATGTACGCCACTAGCGAATTCCTATTGGGAAAGAGATTTAATTGGACACGACATAGCTAGGGCGAGGTGAATGGATTTGTGACCGGGGAAAGAAATTAGGTTCGGCTGCAGTTTTGGTGAAAGCGAGGAGTGGAGGAGCTAGTAGTCGACGGAAGACTTCTAAGTGGAAAGCATTATAGTGGCGAGTGTAATAATGGAATGCAAGGTAGCTTAGCTGCTCCAAAGAGGTTGGAATTGATGGCAGCAAGGATGGATTATTATAAAGTAAGTATCTGGGTAACAATCAAAAGAGTGGGACCTGTTCTATACCCAATAGAATGGCAAAAACAAGGTTAAAAAATGGTGTATAAATGCGTTCAAAGCTTTTAAGGATGCTTGGCATCGGTTATCGATAATCGACTTGCTATGTTGAGCGTAAAAGAGTAATATCTCAGTCGTATATCTTTTAGTTTTTGTATTTACTCTAAGTAATGCTAGTTAATTTATGAGTTATGCGCGATTATGTGTGTGAGGTATCCCACCGCCTACTTAAGGTAGAGGTATGCATTATGCTATGTATGTGAATGTATGTTGTAATGTATGGTTAATGGTAAGATGAACCCCCAGGCGGTTGGGCCACTACTGGATAGCGATACGTAACGCAATAGTTAATCGAGGATATTGGGTCACTACAGGACGGTGATACGTAAAGCAGTAGTTAATCGGACGTGGACTGGACGAAGATACGTAACGCAATGCTATTGCCTTGAGGATAGAGACACCGGACGGCGATACGTAACGCGGTGGACCTTAGTAATAAGTATATAAGTTAAGATAGAGATAGAGAACTTCTATAAGCTATTAAGGACTAAAGTAAGGATTAAAGCGAGAACGACTTTCATGTAAGAGGAAGTAATTTCTAGTAATGTGTTAGTAAGGTTTTGCTTAGGCAAATACCTTAGGAAGTAACAACGAGAATGACCCCTTCTCACTCACCAGGTTGTGGAAGGGATAATGGACATGGTTTTCGAGAAGAAGCATGACGAGGCGAGAAGCTGTATCAGCATTGACAAGGTCTCAAGAAGCTCACGTGGAGTCAGAGTTGAAATAGTTTACTATTTAGTCTCATGGTTGAGTATGTAATGGAGGTTCATGGTTTAAGTTGTTCAAAGTGTTTTTGGATTGTGATTTTCCCAGGTGTTAGGGCTTTTTCGTTTGATATTCTTAAACATTTTCAGTTTATTTTAAAAAGTGGTTTGGGTTGCTCCGGAGTAACCCATTTTGGTTTTGAGTTCTGGTTTTGGTTTCAAAAGGATCGGGTTGTTTTATTTTGGTATCTTAGCCGACATTCCTCTGTTCCTTGGTCTCCAAGGAATACTGGAGTGACGATATGAGATTTCCAAGGCTTCTGTTTTTAAAAGAAAGGAAAAGGAGTTTCAGGGTTAAAGTTTTGCCAAACGAGTCAAAAGGTTATTTTGAGAGTTTTTAGAATCTCCAGTATACTCTAATCAAGATTAGGAAAATAAATTTATTAGGCCCGCGTGACTATGATACGTCTGGGGAAGGAGAAAGAGCAAATTCCTAAGAGGATCGTTTAGTGAAAACCCTTTCAAGAGTGAGAAGAGGAGGTTCAAGGCACATCATATACTATGGGGATGCGAGCTCATCAGAATAAGGTTGAGGAAGATGCCAATTATCTAGTAGGTAGACAAGCAGTCGCCAAGGAGTTACGACAAATGGCAGCCATAATCTAGAGGAAAGGATGCAAGGACGGTTCGTTGAGCTCGCGACAATCGAGCGTAGGGCTACGACCCAAGAAGTAGTGTAGGTTAGACTTTAAGCAATACTAGGGGCACATAAGCAAAGCAAGGAGGAATTCCGTAGGTCATGGGGAGCATGAAAATATTCTAATGGATCAAATGAGTCAAGGTTTGGAGGAGGCACATTCGTGTACTTCAATCGATTTGGGAATCCCTTAGGGATACAGTATATATCCCTAAGAAGAGGAATCATGGATTTGGGAAACTAGATCGATGGCAAGTCCTTGAAAGGAAGGAGTCAATCATCGAGATTAACGATTGACTCGCCACGGATACACCACAATATAAATCCCTACTAGCGTCAAGCATAAACTCTAGTCGGGTGCATCATAGGGAAAGTATGTTTTAATTGTCAAACCCAGGCCGATCCATGTACCCCTACTTCAGTCGCTTAGGTTGTTATCTAGCAAACGGTTTTGGGTTTGAAACTAAGAAAACTACAAAATAAACAAACAAGTAAAGCAAATCGAGGTTGTTCCAATGAGAGAAGAATTCACCCGGGTGTTGATACCCCCTAGCTACATATCAAGATCGACCAAACCGAATGCAAATGTTTGGAGGTATGTTCATACACCACACGAGGGCACAACAAGTGAAGGAAACCTCACTCCCTTAATCAATCGGTTAAGGAAAACAATTAAGTTAGGAACCTTAGCTCTTTCAATCAATGGATGAAGGATTGCTACAATAAACTAGGAAATCTAGCTCTCTTAACCTTTCGGCTAAGAATTGAAACAATAAGCTAGGAGTTCTAACTCTCTTAACCGATAAAACTAAGGTTTGCAAGAAACAATCCCTCAGAACTTAATCCGGACGGAAAAGTAACACCCAAGTTAAAGTGCTAAATCGAAGTTTGTGGTTTGCCCTAATTTTCCCTAGTTAGGTGACTCAATTGGCCAAGGAATCCAACTTATCAAAGCCTCCTAACAAAAAGGGGAATTCCCTCTACATAGGTCAAATTGGCATAGTAATGAGAAATGAAGAACACAACCCAAACATCATGAAAATACCTCAAACTTTGCATTAAACACAAACCCACACACAAAGCATTCAATTAATATAATCTATCACATATTTCAAGCTAGGGTTCACAATACCCAAGTGAATAGGTAGGCTAGGCAAAGGAAAACAAGAAATAGGAGAGAAAGAAACATGAAGAGATGACAATCTTCCTTCCTCCTTTCTTGAATCTCCCTTAAGAGGTAAGAATCTTCACTCTTCTAGCGGTGTTGTCAAAACCGAACCAGACATCGATCCGGATTAGCAAGAGGTTCAAGGTTTATCGGATAACCATTGATTAACCTGCTTTAAAAACCGGTGATAAACCGGTGGTTGTCTAGATAACAAGAAAGAAAAATAGAATAAAAATAATAACAAAATAATCAAAATTGAAAAGAAAGAGAGTAGGTGGTTGTAAACTGTCACTTTTCATTCTTTCGTTGGTTTAATTACATTTTTTTATTCTTTCCGTTGGTTTAATTATATTTTTTATTTATTAGTTAAAAGAATGAAACAAGGTAAGCGCCAGTTTATTATTACCCATCCTGACCCTTTTTACTCTTTTGGGACCGGACTTGTGTCGGGGTCCTTTTCCTGGTGTGACCGACCGGTCCGACCCGGTTTTCATAACACAACTCTCTAGAATAGGAAGAGGAAATCTTAATCTCTCAATAGAAACCCTCCTTTATTCTGAAAACTAAATCCCTAGAAAAGCTCTCACTTCTTTCTGCCAACAACTTTCTATTTATAGAGGCCGATAGTCACTTTTCGCGGTCATTGTTCACGGGTGCACATTGGAGCACAAACCGTGACATCGGACCAAAACACAAGTTACTGGTGCATTTTTGGTCCGACATCACGGTCAACGACAAATTTTTACGGTCAACCGACCGTGAACACACCGAGGTCCTGCGAGGTGTGCAAAACCTCCTGTTTCCATTAGACTTCACGCTGACTGGGAAATTGTCACGGTCAGCCAGACCGTGACAATCCTCTCCAAATTGTGACAATCTGTTTTTCTTTGTTTTTTGCGCTTTTCGACCTTCCCACACGTGCTAGGACTTGGAATATGACAAAACAAGCACAACCTAGCGTGAAATATGTCAAGGGATGATGAAATGCACAGGCAAACTGTCGAGAAATGTGGGGTAAAATGTGTGCAATTAGCCGCGAATCACACCCCCACACTTGAACGTTTGTTTGTCCCCAAGCAAACCAATCTCAAACAAGGTAATTTTTCAACCTAACAACAATAACTTGGGGACACATCAAAGGGCACAAAATGGATGAATCTCAATGGCTATTGGGCATAAATACATGGGCCGTTACAAGCAATACCGACATCCACGTCAAACGACATTCGAATGAATTAAGAATGTGCAAACGAAAAGTTCTCACCCTGTTCACAAATCAATACAATTCTTGACCGAACTACTCATCAGCCACAACTAACCATGCATAGAACTCAAGTCCAAGGAACAAGCGAAAGGACTCACTCTCGACTATTGGGTCAGGACCGTTTGGTGCAAAAGATGTGCGCAATCATCAACACTCCACCCTATCGTCTCTCCACCATGGCGGCAACCTATAAATGCTAGAGTTCACAGGATGGTTGTCATCACTAGCTTATCCGGAGCTCTTGAACACGGGTTCAAATGACTGGCAATTGTCTTGGACATGAGGAAAAGGCCTTTTGGGTGGTGGAAAACATAGCATGAGGTCCTACATCTTCAACCTAAAACCAAAGGTTCCATGGTTTCACTAGAAAATTTACTATAATCAACGACCACTAACAATGGCCAAAAACCGCTCTTCCCTTCTCCCAAACCATTACTAACCACGAACTACAGTCAAGCACACTTCTTCGGTCTATTCTTTATATCCACATCTCAATCATAGTAGTGAAGGGGGTTAACAAATACTTAGGTGTTTCAATGGCTTGAGTGCCAAGAAACCCTTTCTAGAGCATACACTTAGACTTTGTGGCAACTTTCTACTTTATATTACCCCATTTTATTACCTCTTTTTCATTTCCTTTTTTTGTCTACTTTCCATATCTTTTTTTTTCTTTTTTTTTCGAGGGGGGTACTAGAGAGTTAAACATTTGCCAACTTAACACTTAACGTACAATGCTCTCTATTAAAGACTTCCTCCAACACTACTTCTTCATTCCTAACAAGAACCACACAAAATCCTCCTACGTAGAACCTCAATGGAGCTCAAGAGTGAGAGCTTCGAGACACAAGGACGACTCACAACGGTTTTGTCAAGAAGAAAGGACTTGGAGCTTTTATATCATGTTTCAGGACTTGGAGCTGAAAGGGAGGCTTGAAAGCGAGTTTTGGGTCGAAAACGGAGAGTTGGCGGCAAGGAGGAGCTAGAAGGCAAAATACCCGGTTAGGCCGCTTAAATACCCGGCCGGGTATATGCATTTGGAGACAGGGTATTCAACCATAAGGATCAAACGACCCCCCGGTCGAGAGCCCTAAATACCCAATCGGGTATTTTCACTCGAGGTTGGGTATTTTCCCCTGATGCGCGCCGTTTTGTGAATACCCGACCGGGTATTTGCACCGGGTTTCGGGAGTTGGGGCTGTTACAAGCAGATTTTGGGTTTTTGGTCTATCATCCCAGTTTTAGAGCTGAAAATAGAGTTTTAGAGAGAGAAAGTGATGAACCCTACCTCGAAGGTGCTCTAGATCGAGTTTTGACGACATTGGAGCTCGATTGAAGCATGGAGAAGTGTTGACTGACAACCAGAAGCTAAATTTCATTTTCCACAAGTTGATTTATGCATCTGAAGTTGATTTCTCTTCTGTCTTTGTGGAGTAAACCCCCTCTTTCACCTGGGTATGAAGAACCCTAGATTTGTATGTTAGATTTGGTTGTATGAACCCAAGTACATGATATTTTGATACTGATTATATTCAATTGAGGCATGATTTCAGAATTGCATGAATCTTGATCACATTCTTGTAGTTTCTGCTTTGACCAAGAAAGAGAATATATGCATAGGTTGATATAGCATCCTTGATTGAAGGTGGTGAATTGACTACTTTAGTCGAGAAGCCAATTCACAGCTTTGTACTGCATTTACTCTAGTAGAGGAGGGTTTCCACGTTAGGGCCTCAGTTCGATTACTCCGGTGGAGGTTAGTGGCCCGCCGGGTATTCAGATTGGGAGGGTCTGAATACCTTTAGTCAAGATTTCAGATGGATTAAGAACCTTCAGTAGTATAACTATCATGATATCTAGACTTGGTGAATTACAACTCCGCTTAACTGCAATCTAGGGGGACCATATCTGGGTGACCTCTCTCGAACTTGAATCACAACTTTATTGCTTTGTGTTTGGTGAGTTTAGTTACATCTTCACTACACTTAAACAACTAGATAACGAGAACTTCACGGAGTAGTCATCACATCTAGGACCCGGGTTGACAAATAAAGCTAAACCCGCTATACTACGCATTAGTTTGTGGTTACACTTGGCCACTTTTTAGTGTGACGGTACAAGCGAGTCAAGTTTTTGGCGCCGTTGCCGGGGGCAACTAGGTTGTTGAAGAAACGTGATTTATGTTACTTTAGCATTTCCTTACTGCATTGTTTCTTTTATTTTCGTTCCCCTTTCTGTGCAGGTAGTGCATGACCCATAGCCAGTCCAGCAAAGAACTTGTTCCCCCTGACAACGAGCTTGAACATACTCTTCGCCACATCTGGAGAGCCTCGAAGAACAGACAAGCTGCAGAGGAAGAGCAAGTTGACGACCGGATCAGCAGCGACTCCGAGCAGGAGGACAATATGGGAGACGAACACAATAGGATGACAAGGATGAAGAGGTGAGGATACACCTTTCTCGGTTCTTGAAGCTGATCAAAGACTTCAAGCTGAACAGTGTTCTAGATGATGCAATCCGCCTTCAACTCTTTCCTCACACACTGGCAAGGCACGCAAAGAGGTGGCTAGAGACTTATCCTACACTGTCCATCAATTCATGGGATGATCTGGCTAACAAATTCGTGCAACGGTACTATCCAACTTCGAAGACTTCAGATATTTAGCGTGAGATCCATTTCCGCCAGGAAATTATGAGTCTTTGCGAGATGCTTGGGAACGGTATTCTAGACTATTTTCGAAGTGTCCTCACCACGGCTTTAGTGATGCATTAACCGTGGGGAACTTCTATAGTGCTTCTTCAATAGAGAGTCAGCGGTTGATCGAGTCTTTGTGCCTGGGTGGAGACATTCTCACTAAGACTCCACCAAAGTTAAACCAGATGATCAGTACTTTGGCCGCCCGAGATCATTCTTGGGGGCAGACTACAAGAGGCAGGAGCTTGAGGTACATAGGAGTGCATGCCATGGAGACTAGATCAGGGCTTAACGAGAAGTGGTAGAGCTGGTTCAGACATTGAAGCAACCTAACAGCCTCATACTATGTAGAGGCATGGTGACGCCTCCGGTAGACCAGTGCTAGTGGTGCGAAAGCTCGAACCATTTGGTGGAGGATTTTCAGGCTATGCGGGAGTCCACCACCCCACAGGAGCAGTTGGACTTCATTTCCAATGCTCGGCGTCTCGACCCCTACAACTTTACTTATAATGAGGGGTGCCGCCAACATCCCAATTTCTCCTGGGGTGGCAGCAACAGTAGCACCACTAAGCCTCCTGGCTTCATAGCACCGAGGGGTGGATTTCCCCAAAGGCAGCAGTACCAGACCCGACAAGGTCCATTTTAGCAATAGCAGCCATTCCAGCCTAGACAGGGGCAGCCTTTTCAGCCGCAGCAACAGCAACTTCAGCAGCCGATGGCAGCCCCTGCGCAGGGTGAATGACCCAGGGAGTTTTACTATCCTTCTTGTTATTGGAAGCATGCATGTAAGAAAGTCCTTGGCGGATCTAGGCGCTAGCATTAATGTCATGCCCTATAAACAATTTAAGAAGCTAGACCTAGGCAAACCAAGAACCACTAGGATGAATATTCAGTTAGCTTATCGATCGATTGTGCATCCTAGGGGTATCATTGAGGACTTGCTTGTTAATGTGGGTGCATTCACATATCCTATTGATTTTGTTATCTTGGACATAAATGAGGATGTGAATATGCTTTTGATTTTGGGTAGACCATTTCTCGCCACTGCCAAGGCATTGATGATGTGCATAGTGGTAAGTTAATTTTGCGGGTTGGAGATGAGCAAGCTACATTTTCTGTGTCTGATAATGCAAAGCATTCCCACATGCATGATGACTTGGATTACTGTGACATTATCGTTGATTTTGAAACCGCACTAGCCATCACGAGTGCGGGTACTGATGATGCCCTTGAGCGTTGTATTTTGCTAGGTGAGCAGGTATCATAGGAGCTACAACTGGAGGAGCAGTTGGCAGCGCTAGAGTGTGGCGAGTTCCTGGAGGTCGAGAATTCATTCAAGCCGATCTCATCCTTGACCCATATCACCACCTCTTTAGAAGAGCCACCCATATTGGAGCTCAAGCCCCTCCCTCCTCACTTGGAGTATGCATTTCTCTGGGAGGGCAACAAGCTTCCAGTTATCATCAGCTCGACCCCCAAACTCGAGCAGAAGACCAGACTGGTGGACCTGCTGAAGCAGTATGAGCGAGCTATGGCATGGAGGATCACCGATATCCGGGGGATTAGCCCTTCTTTCTATTCCCACGGATACTGATGGAGGATGAGATTCGGCCGGTGAGATAGCCCCAGAGGAGATTGACACCGAATCTGGAGGCCATGGTCAGATCGGAGATAATCAAGTTGATGGATGCAGGAATCATCTTCGCCATTTATGATAATGAGTGGGCCATCCGCACTTAGGTGGTGCCTAAGAAGGGTGTGGTAATTGTGGTCCCAAATGAGAAGAATGAACTCATACCGATGCGAACGGTGACTAGGTACCGCGTCTGTAACATAATCGTCGCCTCAACGATGCCACGAGGAAGGATCATTTCCCTTTGCCATTCATTTACTAGATGCTCGAGAGGCTGGCGGGGCACGAGTTTTACTGTTTCTTGGATGGGATGTCAGGGTATTTTTAGATCCCCATAGCACCGAAAGACCAAGGGAAAACCACATTCACCCGCCCTTTCGAAAAAATTGCCTACTGGACGATTCCATTCGTGCTTTGCAATGCCTTCGCCACATTACAGAGGTGTATGCTAGCCATCTTCGACAATCTGGTCGTAGAAATTATGGAGGTGTTCATGGACAACTTTTTGGTTTATGGAGACTCTTTCTCTCACTGTCTCCATAACCTGGAACTCATCCTGAAAAGATGTGAGGAGACAAACCTGGCATTGAGTAGGGAGAAATGCCACTTTATGGTTCGTGAAGGCATAGTGCTGGGCATAAGATTTCCAAATTGGGAATCGAGGTTGACAAAGCCAAGATTGAGACGATCAGCAAGCTGCATCCTCCCACTTTTGTGAAGGGAGTGGTTCAGGCCTAATTGTACACCTTTTTACCCCCGTTTTGCTTTGATGTTTGTTGCAATTGAACTCCAAAAGGGATGGTTTTATGAGAGGTTTCTTGTGTCGAAATTTGGAAGGAAAGGAGCAAAGACCGAAGAAAGAGGAGCAGACAGCCGCAGTACACGGTCTGCCATTGGAATTCACGGTCTTACGGGACCGTGAACTGAAGTCATAATCCGTGAAAAAAGGAGCGTCCAGAGAGGGTTTTGAAGTTACTGGCGCCAGGGCTGTTCACGGTCGCTAAGACCATGAACATAAGCCACAAACCGTGAACCCAAGGATGTGAAGTGGTGCATTTTGGTTCAGACACCGTGTTCATGGACGCGTTTCAATGTTCACGGCCGTGAACTAGGCTCCATCTCATTTTAAAGAGCCAGCAGAAAGGAAGAAGAAAGAGAGAGACCTAGTGTGAGAAACTTCTTCTTCTTCTTCTTCTTCAGATTTTAGAGTGAGAAAGTGACAAAATAATGAAGAGGAGAAGCTAGGGTTTCATCTCCCATCAAGGATTTGAGAATTCCTCCCCCAAAGGAGGATCTCTCCAACACAAGGAGCAAGGCTTTCATCTTCTTGATTGTTTTCCTTTCCCTCTCTTGTGTTTTCCCTTCTCCTAGCATGGAGTAGTCCCTTCTTTCACTTGGGTGTTTGTAAACCCTAGCTACAATTATGTGAATGCTTGTAATAATTGAATGATTTGTGTGTGGTTGTGTTTTAATGTGAATGTGGAGGTATTTTTCAGGATGATGGTGTGTGCTTTGTTGACCTGGCTTAGAGAGGAGACCTCCTTAGGTTAAGAGGCTCAATTAGAGATGGGTGTTCTTGGGCATTGCATGCCTCCTAGGCTAGTTTAGAGAGGAAACCTCCTTTAACCAAATAGGCTCAATTTGAGCTGGGTTTCCTTGGGCATTCAAAGCATCCTAGACTAGTTTAGAGAGAAGCCTCCTTAACCTAAGAGGGTCTATTAGAGATGGGTTTCCTTGGGCATTTTATGCCTCCTATTCTAGGTTAATCAAGGGCAAACCTCCTAATTCGTATTACCACTTAGTGTTTGGTTGTGGGTGGCCGTCCGAACTCCAATTCGAGGGCAAAGTCTAACAATTCCTTAGTCAATAGGTTGAGAGGGTCACATTAGCCACTTGGATCATATCACATTTCCTCAACCTAGAGACTAAGAGGGTAGCCTTGGTTACTTGTTAGACTTCTTTGTGGTTTATGACCCCCTAACCACACACGGTCGTTAGATTCTTCAAGTCATAATTGTTAGCTAGGGGGAGAAACACTCGAGTGAAGCCTTCTTAATTAGTGCCAAATCCATTTTACCTTTGCAAAGTACTTTAGTTTTAGACCTTAGTTTTCACCAAAAACTAATCCGCTAAATAATGTCTCAAACAGTCGAAGTAGCAGTACATGGGCCGGCCCGGGTCGATGTTTAAAAAAAAACTTTCCCTATAGCACCCATTTAAGGTTTATACTTGGGCCTTAGGTGGGATTATATTGTGATAGTCAGAGGAAGTGAAGTTTTTGGCGCCGTTGCCGGGGAACTTCGGTCCGTTATCGTGAAAAGTTTGTTTGGTGTTAATCGTCTAGCTTTTAATTTCTGTTTTTGTTAAGTTGTGAAGTGTTTGCTTGTGCTAGACTTGTTGTGTTCTTTAAGTGTGTATAAGGAGGTACATGACCCAGAGCAATCCGGCGCCTTTATCACCACTAGACGAGGACATCAACCAGACTCTCCGACTTTTAGCTCGAGAGAGGGAGCAAGCGGAGAAAAGAAGGAGAAGTGAAGAAAGGGGACAACAAGTTGGTCCCAGACTTGAAGGAATTGAATGAGAAGTTGAAGTTGAGATGGTGGGAAATCAACACCGAGGGGCTAATCCGCTTCCATACCCAAATGTGGAAGTAGGAGCCGAGGAAGAGCCACGAACTATGGGCTATTACATAGATCCACGGCAAGCGGATATCCGATCTCCCATCTTACATCCACCTGTGGCCGCCAACAACTTTGAGATCAAGCCCTCTCTCTTGTTGATAATTCAACAAAATGCCTACTTCCACGGGCTTGCTCATGAATCACCACGGGAGCAGGTCTAAAGGTTTTTTGAGCTAGCGGGAAGCTTGAAGATAAATGGCTTCTCGAGGAGGCATTGCTATTGAAGCTCTTCCGCTATTCCTTGGCGGGGAAGGCACTCCGATGGCTCAACAAGTTCATGTCCCGATATTGTCCTCCTTCCAGGATGGCCGAGTGGAGGAAGAAGATCACTCACTTTTCAGCAAGAGCAGGATGAGACATTGAGGGATGCATGGGAAAGATTCCCCGACTACTTCCTCCAATGCCCTCACCATGGATTCGAGGAGCAATTTCGGATAGAAACATTCTACGGAGGACTCATTCAAGATGACAAGATCCTCATTGACTCTCTTTCCCAAGGGAAGTTGATGAACATGACCCCTCCTCAAATGACTGAGTTGCTTGAAGGTATGGCCCTCAAGGGATATGATTGGGGTTTGACAATAAGTGGGAAGAGAAGCACCGATCGAGGAGTGCGAAGTGTGGGAGCGAGTGCTCCACTTGAAGTGAAGTTTGACAACCTGGATCGAGGTGATCCTTGAGGATAAGAAACAATGGAAGAGAGCGGTAATGTCTTGTGATTGGTCTTCAAGCACTAATCAAGAAATTGCGAATCGCCAAGCGATGAAGGAGACAAGTACCCCCGAGGAGCAAGTGAGTTTCATTGCCAATGCTAGAGGGAACAACCCTTATAGCAACACATACAACCCTGGGTGGCGCAATCATCCAAACTTCGCTTGGTCTTACCCTATCAATCCAAGATCTCCCGGTTTCCAAGGTCCAACGGAAACTATCAACATCGGCCAACCTTCATCCAAAAAAGGCCTCAATTCCAAAACTCGAACTTCCAACAACCATACCAAGCACAAGGCGGTCAAGGGTTTCAACAACAACAACAAGTCGACAAGTTCTCTAAGCTTGAAGACCTTGTGACCTCCTTTGTGAGTACAAGCTCTCAGAAGTTTGAGAAGATTGAGCAATTCATGCATGTGGCAACTTCCAAGTTTACCTCGGTTGAGGCGGGACTCCGGAGCCATCAACCAAGTCTCCAAAACTTGGAATTGGAAATTAGCAATCTTGCCGGGATCCTCACCGAGAGACCAAAGGGAGCCCTACCCTCTAAAACCACTACCAACCCCAAGGATCATTCCTACATTTTCCCAAGAGGGTGCACAAGGAAAGATTGGAAGCGGAATGTGAAGATTTTATGGAGATATTCTGGAAGCTCCACCTCAACATTCCCTTCCTTGAAGCAATGGCCCACATGCCAAGGTATTCGAGATACCTCAAGTGGTGTCTCTCCAAGAAGTCAAACCTCGAAGACCTCGCCAATGACACCCTAGGCGAGGAGTGCTCAACCTTCATCCTCAACAGGTTGCCCAAGAAGCAACCCAATCTAGGTAGTTTCACTATACCTCTTTGCATTGGTTCTCATCACATAGAAAACTCCTTGGAGGACTTTGGGGAGAGCATAAATGTGATGCCATATAAGTTTTTTAAGAGGCTATACATAGGTGAACTAAAGACCACGAGGCTTAGTTTCACATTTGCCGATCGCTCTATTATTAATCCTAGGGGCATAGTGGAGGACCTGCTAGTACGAGTGGTAAAATTCTGTTATTCGACAGATTTTGAGATCTTGGATATAAATTTGTGATCCTGGATATAAGTGAGGATTCTGAGGTGCGACTCATACTAGGACGCCCTTTCCTTGCCACCACCAAGGCTTTAAGTGATGTAAATGAGGGAACTTTGATCCTGAGAGATGGTGAGGAGAGAATTACTCTAGGAATTGATCCTAAGCCTAGGAGTGAGGATGTGAAGGAAGTGGAACCGGGTGATATGAATGTAAGTGGAGGAGAGACTTGCAAGGTGAACCCTACTATTACTGTTGGTTCTTGTGATGATGTGAAGTAGGAAAGCAAGGAGGGCATCTCACCCAAAGAAGGAAGGAAACGAGCTTGGAGTGAAAGGATAAGCTATGATAATGCCCTGTAGAAGGAAAAGGGCAAAGCAAAATTCATTGGTCGAGAAGGCCACCCCATGGAGAGTAAGTTGGGAGGTGACATGCCTTGCCCCGAGAACATGGAGGATCCACTCTCGGTGGCATCACTCTCGGCAGCAACATGGAGCAACCCAACGTAGGTTTATTTTCTTTTCCTTATTTTTATTTTTTGTGTCGAGTGAAAAGTTCAAGTGGTCGACCCGTGCTAAGGTTTTGTGATTGCGTGTTTTGAGTTGTGTCGTGAATGATAGTAGGCACGGTGGAGTAGGTCGAGTAAACTTATTTGGAAGTGCCCTGTTTTCACTGGTGTTCACAGACGGATTTCCCTGTTCACGGTCTTATAAGAATGTGAACAGGCAAACACGTTCATGAACTAGAGTGCTTCCACGTGTGTCAAATCCAACGACTGGCTTGTGTTCACGGACATATTGCAGTGTTCACGGTCTTTGTGACCTATAGCCAAACACGTCCGTGAACTATAGGGTCTGCGTATAAAGGGTCGTGCAGGTTTCCTGGGCCATGCTGGCTTCTATTTCACTGACGCATGCATAGTAGCATTCACAACCTTCAAGGAGAAGCTCACTCATGCTCCTATCATGGTCACTCCTGATTGGACCTGACCATTTGAGCTGATGTGCAACGCGAGTGACTTCGCAGTTGGAGCTGTCCTGGGGAAGAGGCAAGATTTGCATTTCTGGCCAATCTACTATGCATCAAAGACCCTCAATGATTCCCAGGAGAACTACACCACCACAGAGAAGGAGCTACTAGCTGTGGTGTTCACCTTCGACAAATTTTGCCCTTATCTAGTTTTGTCTTGGGTGGTGGTCTACACCATTCACTCAAGATACCTGATGAGCAAGGCCGACACAAAGCCTCGGCTACGATGGATCGAACTGTTGCAAGAGTTCGACATTAAAATCCGGGACAAGAAGGGAGCATAAAATGTTGCTGCTGATCATCTCTCGGTTGGACGCACCTCCTCCGGACAACCTCGTGGAGGAGAGCAACGACTCCTTTCCAGATTAGCGGTTGATGATGATGTTTATGGTGGAGAGTGTCACCCGTTCTCCGATTTGGCGAACTATCTTCTTTGCCAGCAGTTGTCCAAGGGGATGACGACTCACGCGAAGAGGAAGATTTACTCCAACCTGAAGAACTATTTTTGGGATGATATGCATCTCTTCAGGATGGGAGCCGATGGATTCATCCGTCGCTATGTCATGGACAATGAGATGGAGGGAATTCTCTCTCATTGCCATGAAGGACCTACTAGCGGGCACCATGGCAGTAACCACACGGTGAGGAAGGTTCTGCAGTCGAGCTTTTACTGGCCCTCGCTCTTCAAGGATGCTGACGCCTTCGCATGCAGGTGCGACCGATGCCAGAGGTTAGGTAACATTTCTGCCCGAGATGAGATACCCCAGAATTTGTTTGTTATTTGTGAAAATTTTGATATCTGGGATATCGATTTCATGGGCCCATTGCCTCCATCTTTTGGTAATATGTACATCTTAGTTGATGTTGATTACGTCTCTAGGTTGGCTCGAGCACGAGCTTTGCCCACCAATGATGCCAGACGTGTTTGTCAGTTTCTTAAGCAGCTGTTCTCCCAGTCCGGGACTCCCAGAGCCACCATTAGCGAAAGAGGAACCCACCTTCAAGGTCAATTTGATAAGCTCCTCTCTCGCTATGGTGTCACTCACCAGGTGTCCGTAGCCTACCACCACCAAACGAGTGGTCAGGCCGAGCTGTCTAATCGGGAGCTTAAGCGCATAATTTAGAAAACGGTGGATCACTCTCGCAAAGATTGGTCCACCAAGCTAGACGGTGGATCACTCTTTGGACATATCGGACTCCCTACAAGATGCCAGTTGGTACTTCTTCGTATCGGCTCGTTTATGGAAAGGCATGCCACTTGCTTGTCGAGCTAGAGCAGAAGGCCTTTTGGGCCCCTTAAGCTGCTAAAGTTAGATGTGAGCCTTGTAGGTGTTGAAGGCATGATGCAAATGATGGAACTGGAGGAATGGCTTTACCACGCATATGAGAACACGAAGTTGTACTAGAAGCGAACGAAGCGTCTTCACGATGCTAGATTGAGGGGCCCAAAGGAGTTTCAGGTTGGCGATCAAGTTCTACTTTATAACTCTCGGCTGGAACTCTTTCATGGAAAGCTCCGCTCCAGATGGTCTGGACGGTTCACGGTCACGCAGGTGTTCCCGTATGGCACTATCAAAATTGTCAACCCACAAACTGAGCCATCTAAAGTGAATGGCCACTGCCTCAAGCTATCTATGGGAGGCAAGGTCGAACTGCGGAGTTGGTGGTTGAACTCGCGGACCCTTAGTTCCGCTCGCTGCATCTAGCTAAAGAAAACGCTTGTGGCGAGGCAACCCCAGCACGTTTTGCATTTTTCTTTCCCTTTTCTCTTTGATTTTTGGTTTGTTCGAGTCAGTCTGTGCATGTGTGGTGAAGTTTAGTCATCTGGTATTTGTGATGGCAATGGGGCGGGGCGGGTACCTCAATTCCCATGCCCCGCCCCACGGTACTACGGGTCAGGGCGGGTAAAACCCGCGCGGGTACGGGACGGGTCGACCCACTCTTACATGTTGTTAAAAAAAATACAAGTAAATTTTACTTTTTACAATAAAATGTAGGTAAAAACACTTTAAGAATGAAAAATATTTATAATAGAATGGATAATTGAGCCTAACAAGTTGAAAGATCGACTCTAACTAGTTGAAGAAAAGTCCAAATAGGAGAAACATGTATAGATATTGTAAGAAATTGAGATAAAATGAGTCTAGAACGGAGCGGGGCGGGTCGGAAGTAGATACCCATGCCCCGCCCCACGCTACTGCGGGTCGAGTAATACCCGCCCCATCGTGGGTCAGGTCGGGTAATACCCGCGGGGAGGGTTGAAATTGTCATCACTATCTGGTATGCCTCGTATTGGAATAAATTGGTTGAGGAGCGCCTGGGTATTTTGCCTCTAAAGGCAAAAATATCCGGCCTCTCTCTCCCCTCACATTTTTATCCGATCGCCTTTCCTCTCCCTCTCTTTTCTTTTGTCGGAAATGCCCTATCTTGCCACTAAATCGTAGTTCCCGACTACGTCCGACCTCCAAATTAAAATCCGCCGCCGCCTCCCCCGAATTTCCGGTGAGACCCCTGAAGCGATTTTTCGGCGCGATTCTGCATCCCTCACCCTCCTCTCCCCTCCCTCTAAGGTCCCACTTGTGTTTCCAGGTGTGCTTCTTGAATTTTCTTAGCTATTACTGGAAAATCATACTGTAGTTGTTAGGAGTGAGAACTGTGAATTGATTATCATGATTGAATTAGGATAACGCGAGGGATGACTTTACTTGTGCCCTCTTAGAAATAATTTTGAGAATGATTGCTTGGTTACTTAGAATTTTCCATGATCCATGCTTGACCTGTGTCTGCTTTGCCATGTTCTTACTGCAAAGCGACTACTTTGTGCTCAAATGCTTGCTTAGGTGATCCTTACGTGGGGGAAACTGGCTAGCCCCCTACCTACGTTTCTGATGACTCTATATTTGCACATGTTTTCTCCTTTGTTTCTTGATCATTTAACCTTGCATTATGGCTTCTTTGGCCTATTTTACGATAGTTTGTGTTGCTTTGTCACATTTCATGTCCTAGCACGTAAAGTGAAGCATAGGCGCAAGTTCAAGTCAATCGGAGATCAATTGGCGACTCGGGGGAAGTAACTCAGGCATGACCTAAGAAGAATAGATGTCTACCGCATTTTTTGACCATATAATCATGTAAGTTTGTCATAAGAAGTAAGAGGACGAGACTATAAGCGCCTGGGATCAAACGACACTTGATTTGGAGTTCAAACGAGGGAGAAACGAAGAATAAAAAACTGGGGACCCGGAACTGTAAAATACCCGGTCAGTAGGGTCAAAATACCCGATAGGGTATTTTAAAAATCTGATAGGGTATTTTGATCAGAACTCAGAAGGCCCCCCGATAGGGTATTTTAAAAATCTAATAGGGTATTTTGCGTAGAAAAGTGACCCGGAGCGTTTTGAAGATCCCTTGTCACCAAGTATAATTACCGGACCGGGTAATATGACCGGGTAACGTCCAGAAGTGGGTATAAAAGCATGTTTTGTGTGCTTTTGGAGGGAGAGAGCTGAGTTTTGGATCCTAAACACCCAATGGACAAACCAAATAGAGAGAGGGCAATTCGAGGGAAATCTTGGAGTGGAAATGGAGGATTTCTTCGCGTTGGAAGCTCGAGGAACAAGCCCGGACTTGAAGACTGATCATCTGAAGATTCTTACTGCAGTCTCTCTCTCTTCTCTATGGAGTAACTTCCCTTCACTTAGGTTCTGAGTAACCCTAGCCATGTTTGTTTGATTGGATGATTGTATGAGTACTCTTCCTTGATAATCTTGAGTTCATATTCAATCTATGCATGTTTACATGATTCAATTCTGCTTTAGTCGAGATTATTGGTTCTTCTTTTGTCCTATGAGAGCGAATACCTGATTAGGCCAATAGAGCACCATAGATTGATAGTATTGGATCGATTGCTTTAGTCGAGGGTCGATTCACTACTTTGTATCAATTTAGAATCTCATTCGATAGAAGGAATCTAGTTCAGAACGCCTTGATCGGTTGTTCTAGAGAAGGATACGTCTCTCTAGGCAATCGACTTAAGAGGGCCTTGTTCCTTTAGTCGATATTAAAGGTCTAGTCGAGGATTCTCCGCATTGTGAATGAAAGTGAAACAAGTTAAAGATCATTAATCACTAATCTAGCTAGTGGCTAGAGGGAATCATACATACGTGAGTTCCCAACCTATAATTAGATTACCTTTAATTGTAGTTTGCTAGAGTAGTTTTAGTTCTTCCATCTTAATATGGTTTGCTAGATAATGAACTGAAGCTGAGTAATAGTAACTCTAGAGACCTGTGGATTCGATATGTATCACGTGAGCCACTATACTACAGTACCCTTCATTAGTTACACTTATTGTTAGGAGTTGTTTTTTAGTGAGTCAAGTTTTTGGCGCCGTTGCCGGAGACTTTCTAGATTATTAGGAAAGGCCTAGGTTTGTTACTTTAGCGTTTTTCTTTTCTTTTCCACCCTTGCTTTTCACTTGGGTGTTTTTGTTTTTGTTGGTGCAAATATAAATCATGCATCCTCATGGCTTCTCCAGCCATTGGAGGTATCCACCACCACTCGAGTGGTATTACCCCGAGATTTCCCGGAGCAATCAAGGAGGAGAAGACTATGGATTCGTGTTTCAGTATCAAGAAAAATCTCCTTATCAAGAAGAATTCCTCCCATAACTAGTAGGGCCATCGGCCAGATCCAAACTATCAATTGAGGCTTCTCGTGGAGCAGTTTGTTTGGGACACCGAGAGATCCTTCCCCAACATGGAACTTATAATCAAATCAATTTCTCCTCCTGTTGTTCCTCATGACCCTCCCTTTCTCCATGAAATGGAAGATACTGTTCAACAGTCAGCAAAGCAATCAGAGTGGGTTGAGCAAGTTTGTGCACAGCTTGCTCAAGATTACATTTCTGCTACCATAGAAGAAGAGGAGGAGGATGAATGAGGCTACCAAGACAATATGGAGCATACATAAGTTGTCACAGAGAGCTCCCATGATGATCATGACCAAGAATGTCCTGTTGTAGCCGACCACACCTTCCCACATCCCATAACGAGCTTTGAAGAGGCAGACATGAGTGAGGATATGCAAGATGATCTCATCAAAGAAATTGCTTGGCGACTTGCTCTCCAATCCGTGCTAGAATTCCTGTTTTGTTAGGAGGCTTTGATAAGCTGGATTCCTTGGCCAATTGAGTCACCTACCTAGGGAAAATTAGGGCAAACCTCAATCTTCGATTTAACACTTTAACTTGGGTGTTACTTTGCCGTCCGGATTAAGCTCTGAGGGATTGGTTCTTGCAACCCTTAGTTTTATCGGTTAAGAGAGCTAAGACTCTTGGCTTATTGTTGCAATCCTTAGCCGAAAGGTGAAGAGAGCTAGACTCCCTAGTTTATTGTAGCAATCCTTAATCCATTGAGAGAGAGCTAAGGTTCCTAGCTTAATTGTTTTCCTTAATCGATTAATTAAGAGAGTGAGGTTTCCTTCACTTGTTGCGTCTTCCTACGGTGTATTAACACACATCCACACATTTGCATTCAATTTGGACGATCTTGATATGTAGCTAGGGGGAGCAATACTCGGGTGAACTCTTCTCTCATTGGGACAACCTTGATTTACTATACTTGCTTGTTTTCATCTGTAGTTTTCTTAGTTTTAAACCCAAAAATGTTTGCTAGATAACAAATTAAGTGATTGAAGTAGGGGTACATGGGCCGGCCCAGGTTTGACAATTAAAACAAACTTGTCTTATACTGCACCCGACTAGAGTTTATGCTTGGGCTCTAGTCGGAATTTAAATCGTGGTGTATCCGTGGAGAGTCAATGCTGGTGGCGATTTTTCGATTGGATAAGTAAAAACGGAGCTACTGGTTAAAGGAGACAAAATTCGCGATTTTCCTACGAGATCCATTTTTTTTCGGTGAACACAATGTTCCCGGTCGAGTAGAATGAGGTGTCTGCCTTTTATAGGGGAGGGGGAAAACCCCAGAGTCAATTACCAAGTGTGGATTTGAGGTTGGACCCCGAGGAGAACTCATAAAACCAGTTCGCTAGGGGGAAAGATCCTGGGACGGGGATTTAAGAAATAACCTCGGGGACTAAGGCATGGACTATCCCCTGGTAAGGGCCAAATTCCCTGGGCGAGGTTTATAGGTCCAACCCCGGGGATTAAGGCAAGGACTATCCCCGGGGTAAAGAAAAAATTCCCCGAGCGAGGATTTTAGGTCAAGACCCCGGGATTAAGTCAGGAGCTATCCTCGGGTTGACCGATGAATTACCCGACAAGGGATTAGAGTCTTTGGGTGGGTAATCCTAGATTAACCACGAAATGACTCGAAACCAAAACCGACTGAAAAAAATGACTCACTTGACTACGTAATGACACAAAATGCAGAAAAAGGGGAAAAAATGAAAAATGTTGTGGGGTTGCCTCCCACAAGTGCTTCTTTATCGTCGTTTAGTTGGACGTAAACGGCGGAACTATGGTCCGCAAGATCAATGACCAGGCGATGCCCATTTACCTTGAAGGGCTCAGTCTACAGATTGGCAATCTCGATGATACTAAATGGAAACGCTCGGGTGACCGTGAATGGTCCTGACCATCGAGAACGCAGCTTTCCCAGAAAGAGTTTCAGGCGAGAGTTGTATAGGAGAACGCGATCGCCCACCTGAAACTCTTTGGGTCCTTTTAACGAGCGTCGTGGAGACGCTTGGTCCCCATCTTATACAACCAGGTGTTCTCATAGGCATGATAATGCCACTATTCCAACACCACCAACTGCGTTTTTCTTTCGGTACCTGCAAGACTCAGATCAAGGTTTAACAACTTAAGGGCCCAGAAGACCATGTGCTTGATTCGGGTTCATTTGTAAACTTTTTACCCCCAGTTTGCTTAGTCATTTGAAGCATTTTTACTCCAGGAGGTTTGGTTTTACGCCGGATTGTGCCTTGTTTTGGTGTTTTTTAGGCTTTGGTAGGTGGAACCGACCCCGGAGTCGAAAGTTGCAAGAAAGGGCGAATGATCAAGTCAAACGGTGGAAACAGCAGTTCACGGTTTGGTCTGTGAGTTCACAGTCACTAAAACCATGAAATGGATCCGTTTCCCGCGAACTGCCAGGCATCCAGAGCACATATGGTTTTCACTGGACACGAGCCAGTTCACGGTCGTAAGACCGTGAACTCAGACCTCCATCCGTGAATAGGGTTAAGTTATGCTACGAGTTTCATTGTTGGTTCGCGGTCTAGGCTTTCAGTTCACGGCCGTGAACAAAGACCGTGAATTGAGCCCGATCTAGGTATATAAAGGAGGTTGAGCCAAAGGAGAAAAGGGGGGAGACCTAGTGTGAGAAACTTCTTCTTCTTTAGATTTCTAGAGTGAGAAAATGACGAACCAAAGAAGAGGAGAAGCTAGGGTTTCATTTTCAAGCAAGGAATTGGGAATTCCTCCCCCAAAGGAGGATCTCTTCAACACAAGGAGCAAGGCTAGCATTTCTTTGATGGTTTTCCTTCGTCTTTCTTGTGTTCTCCCTTCTCCTAGCATGGAATACTCCCTTCTTTCACTTGGGTGTTTGTAAACCCTAGCCACAACTATGTGAATGCTTGTATGGATTGAATGATTTGTGTGTGGTTTTGTTTAATGTGAATGTGGAGGTATTGTTCATGAATGATTGTGCTGTGTGAAAGCCTATCAATCTAATTGCCATTCTAACCTAGGTAGAGAGAAAATCCCCTCCCTTTCTTTTAAAGAGGCTTGAATGCTGGGTTTTCTTGGGTAATTCGTCACGGTCTCGGGGCGCGGCTTGTCGCCTCCTACATTTAGCTCCATAGGGTGGCCCTATGGTCTGACACTTTCGCCTTACCCTTATCTTTGTGTCGGGAGGAGGCTCGGTTAAGCCTATCCCTCCATGCTCTCTTCTTATTTCCTCCAGGCTTAGTACCCGCCTTGGTTTCCTGCACCTAATCATCAAATGGAACACACACACTACTGGGGTTTGCCTTGAGAGGCTCACCTCCACTTCCATTCATACCACTCGAGTCCATTTCTTTAACAACATCATTCTTAATCTTAAGATCAATTGAAAGACTCAGTTGCTCCTCTCCATCTCTCAAAACAAAAGTTCCCTCATTAACATCAATTCAGGCCTTGGCGGTGACAAGGAAGGGGCGTCCTAGTATGAGTGGCATATCCGCATCTTCACTGATGTTGAAGATAACAAAATCCGTCAGATAATAGAAATTGCCCACTCTCACTAGGACGTCCTCCCCAATACCCCTAGGACTAATAACAGAGCGATCAGCCAATGTGACACTAAGCCTAGGGGGCTTCAATTCACCCAAATGAAACTTTCTAAAAAGCTTGTAATGCATCACATTAATGCTTGCTCCTAAATCCTCCAAGGAGTTTTCTATATGATGATTTCTGATGCAAAGAGGTATAGTAAAACTACCTGGATCCGGTTGCTTATTAGGAAACTTGTTGAGGATAAAGGCGGAGCACTCCTCACCTAAGGTGACATTGGCGAGGTATTCATATTTCGGCTTCTTGGTGAGAAGCCCCCAGAGGTATTTGGCATACCTCGGCATGTGCACCATGGACTCCAAGAATGGAATGGTGATGTGGAGCTTCTTGAGCATCTCCATGAATCCACCACATTTTGCCTCCAATCGGTCCTTGTACATCCTTGTGGGGAAAGGAAGAGGAAGCTTGTACTCAGCCACTTGTGGTGGCGTCGGCAATGCCTTCTTAAGCTCTTCTTCCATTTCTTCCACTTCTTCGTGATCATTGGTTGTTGGAGGGGTCTTCTCCTCTTCATTCACTTCCCACTCCTCAAAAGAATAGCATTGCAACCGACATTTTGATCTTTGAGGTTGACAATGTTTTGAGAGGGTAGTGCTCCCCTTGGTCTCTCGGTGAGGATCCCAGCAAGATTGCCAATTTGCACCTCCAAGTTTTGAAGGCTTGCTTGATGGCTCCTTAATCCCGCCTCAACCGAGGCAAACTTTGTTGTTGCCACATCCATAAATTGCTCAAACTTTTGAGTGCTCGTGCTCACGAAGGTGGTCACAAGGTCTTCAAGTTTTGAAAACTTATCGAGTTGTTGGAACCCTTGACCTCCTTGAGCTTGAAACGATTGTTGGAAATTAGAGCCTTGGAATTGCAGCCTTTGTTTAATGGAAGTAGGCCTTGGTTGATAATTTCCCGTTGGCCCATGGAAACCATGGGGTTCTTGAGTTGGTAGGAGAGGACCAAGAGAAATTCGGATGATTTTGCCACCCCGGGTTGTAAGTGTTACTATAGGGGTTGTTCCCCCTAGCATTGGAAATGGAACTCACTTGCTCCTGAGTGGTGCTAGATTCCTTCATCATTTGACAATCCAAAATCTCGTGGCTGGTACATGAACACAAATCACACACCATTACTGGCCTCTTCCCATGCTTCTTGTCCTCTAAGAGTGCATCAATGAACCGATCAATCTTCGCTTCAAGCGGGGGGCTCGCTCCTACACTTTGCACTCCCATTGTGGTGCTTCTCTTTCCACTTCTTGTCAAACCCCAGTCATACCCTTTACTTGCCATGTCCTCCATAATATCGGTCACTTGGGGTGGAGTCATGTTCATCAATTTCCCTTGACATAATTTAATGAGGATCTTGTCATTTTGGTGGAGAGCGCCATAGAAGGTCGCAATCTGGAATTTCTCCTCGAATCCATGGTGTGGGCATTAGAGAAAGTAGTCGGAGTACCTTTCTCAAACATTGATCTCCAAACTACCCGCAAGTTGAATGAACTTCTGAACATGCTCCCTCGGAGACTCATTGCTAAGCCCATGAAATAGGGCATTGTTTTGGATCATGGTGACAAGCGCGGGCCTGATCTCGAAATTGTTGGCGGCCATGGGCGGATTCGAATGGCAGGTTGAATATCTACCGCCCTTGGAGCCATGTAGTAGCCCATGGTCCTTAGTTTCTCCTCCACGGCCGCTCCTCCTTGAGCAGGTTGATTAGCCACCATATCGACTTCACTTCCCCTCTTCGGAATCAAACCCTTCTTCAACTACAACTTCCTCTTCTATCCTCCTTCTTGCCTCCGCCAGTTCCCTCTCACGAGCCAAGTGTCTGAGAGTGTGGTTGAGATTCTCGTCTAGTGGCGCCAAATGTGTCGGATTACTTCGGGTCATACACCTCCTTGCATACACTCAAAAGAGCCACAACACGTCTAGCACAAGCAAGATTCACAAACTCAAAAGAGAAAAGTAAAAGCTAGATTAACACCAAACAATATTTTCAAAATAATGAACTGTTTGCTCCCCGGCAACGGTGCCAAAAACTTGACTCGTCCAGAATACTACAATAAAACTCTCAATTAAGGCCCAAGTATAAACCTTAATTGGGTGCAATATAGGGAAAGTATGTTTAAATGTCGACCCGGGCCGGTTCAGGTACCCCTACTTCGATTCTTTATAACATTATCTTGCGATTTATTTTTGGTGAAAACAACGATCTATAGCTAAAATGTTTGGAAAAGTAAATGGATTTGACACTAATTGAGAAGGCTTCACTCGGATGTTGCTCCCCCTAGCTAACAATTATGACTTGTTAGATCGAATGGTCACATGTGGTAAGGTAGTTGTAAACCGTAGGAAAGTGAAACAAGTGGCCAAATGCCACTCTCTCGGTCTCTACGTCGAGGGCATTCGATTCAAGCCACCAAAGTGACTCTCTCGACCTATCGACTAAGGGTTCCCAATACTTCACCCACGAATCGGAGTTCGGACGGCCAATTACTACCAACCCTAGGTGCTAATACGAATACATACGGGTGCCCTACATTAATCTAGATAGGAGACAATGAATCGCCTAAGAAAACCCAGCTTTGCAAGCCTCTTTCAAAGAAAGGGGGGTTTCTCTCTACCTAGTTTAGAATGGCAAATAGATTGATATGCTTTCACACAACCCAATCATTCATGAATAATACATCCACATTCACATTAAACACATTCACACTCAAATCATTCAATATATTCAAACATTCACATAATTGTAGCTAGGGTTTACAAACACCCAAGTGAAAGAAGGGACTCCTCCATGCTAGGATAAGGGAAAACACAAGAGAGAAGAAGGAAAACCATCAATGAGACACTAGCCTTGCTCCTTGTGTTGAAGAGATCCTCCTTTGGGAGAGGATTTCCCAAATCCTTGCTTGAAGATGAAACCCTAGGTTCTCCTCTTCTCTGGTTCGTCACTTTCTCACTCTAGAAATATGAAGAATAAGATGTTTCTCACACTAGGTCTCTCCCTTTCTTCCTTCATCTCAACCTCCTTTATATACCCAGATCGGGCTCAGATCACGGTCCCATTTCACCACCGTGAACTGAAAGCACGGACCGTGATCTCAAGTCAAAACGTGCACCATCAATAAGTCCAGTTCACGGGCAATGGCCTGAGTTCACGGTCTTACGACCGTGAACTAACTTGAGTCCAGTGAAAGTGATTTATGCTCTAGATGCCTAGCGGTTCACGGCTAGCGCCTCCAGTTCACGGTCTTAGTGACCGCGAACACACAGCTCAAACTCGAATATTATCGTGTTTTTTTCCATAGGTCGGTGTTGAAATAACCATTGTGATTTTACTTAATTGATGGATGTTTTAATGAATGGCATGAGTTGGGTTTCCATTTTCATGTTTTGAGCTTTTGACCTAGGAGGGAGAGAATCCCCTTAGAGCCCATTATTAGTGTCATTGGGTCACTCCTCGTCCTATATTGTCCGCGTAATCCCTGAGGGAGTCGATTACATCAATCTCCTACGTTATAGGGTTTCCCTAGATTGAATAGAGCACACCCCATTCATCAATTCACCGTTCCGAGTCATTCTCGAGGGACTCCATCTCCTAACGGTAGGGTATTGAGTCAATCGAGCTAGGAGGATACCGAACATCGATCCAAAGGACGGACCTAGGACAATTCAACCCAAGAGAGCTCCAAACCATGTAAATAGCTGGGTTAGTGGTTAGCTTCGGTTGGTTAGTTTAGTTTTATTAATAACTATCCTAGGTTGGCTAGATAGCGACCCTAAACCGAAGTAAGGTAAGCCTAGATCCCCATGGTACAATAAATCATTATAGCTTGCTTGCCCTATGCTACACCCGGTCGCCGGTTATGCTTGGCCATCGATCGGGATGTTGTAGTTGGAATGAGTCATCTGTCGGGCACTTCTTACGATCTATTGTCAGGCCCGTGAATTTGGAAGTCTGCTCGTGATCTCAGCCCAAAATGTGTTGTTTCATTAATAGACTTCACGGGTGGGTGGAAATTGTCACAGTTTGGTGACTGTGAGTCCGTGACAACTGACTTGCCCGCGAGACGTGCAAAGTCTCCTGAAAGTTGTCCATCTTCATGATCTCTGCCTGTTTGTCCATTTCGCTCAATTTTCACTCTCTTTCATTTGACTTATGCTCTAAGACCCGAAACATGCTAAAAACACACAAACCTAGTGTAAAATTGAACCTCGGGCGATGTGAACACCACAAGAAAACTGGCTAAAAACATGTGCAATTATGTCAAAATCACAAGGCAGCTCCAAAATTTCTTTTACCATTTCAATACACCATTTGGTAGGATTTTGTGCGATTTCAAGCCATAGTATCTTTGAGAGCCACCTCGCCTTGATTGGGGACATCGAAGAGCAGTGAGGATGATGAAATGCAGCTCAAACGACGAAAGAAGAAATGGCGCCCAGAACGATAGATTAAAGCTAAAAACATCGTTGTTAATGTCGTCTTTGAAGAAGTTGCGTCTTGACAAGTCAACAATCTAGATCCAGAGAAAATTAAAAAAACCCCAATGACAGTTTAGGTGCCATTTGAAATTTTGTCAAACAAATCCACCACCGTTTTTGGGAGCAGAGTATATATGATGATTTTTGGGAAAGCATCTACCACTTTTCGTCTTTTGGACGTTCAACCTAAGAATAGCCACACTGCTCGCTCTCTGTCCACCGCTTTTGAAACCCCCCGATGCCTTTTGAAACACTAAAAAATCCTTGTCCACCACTTTCCCACATCTCTGGCCTCCGGCCGCCGCTTCCACTACTCTACCCACACCTTCGACCTCCTTTCCTCACCCTTCTATTGACGAATTTCAATTTCATTGCTCGGTTTCTGAAAGCTAGTGTCTTGACAATAGGTGTTCGCAGTTTTCAACCCCGGATAAATCAATTTTTGCTCTAAGAGACCTCTCCAACGCTGTTCATTACTGAATTACTGAATTCAATGCTGTTCTACGCCAGCCGCGAAAACTGCACCTGTCAACGCTATTGCTGCTCAATCCTTCCTTCTATCTCCTTCAAGGACAACATCGAGTCCCTAAACGAGAGTTCTCCTCCAAACTGCTGGTTTATGCACTCATCGTCTACATCGCCTGTGTTCGACTTTCTATATATCGCGACCTGTTGGTGACTTACCTTTGCCATATTGGCGCTTTGATTCCCAGGGATTGTGTGGTGCTTTTATGCCCCGAAATTGATTTGATCTTTCACAGATTGTATTTGCAGCTTATCTTGTCTTCTCCAACATCAATTGGCGAGTCTTTTTGGGACGACTAGATGAGTGTTTTAAGCTGGAATTGCAGAGGCTTTGGCAATGCCTTGACAAGGAGATCTCTTCTAGCAGTTGTAAATAGTAGGGCTCCTATGCTTTTATTTTTGTGTGAAACTAAATGCAGTGATAGGAAGGTTCGGAGTCGAGTTCGCCATCTTAAATTTTTTCAGATTGTGTTTTAGTCAGTGCTATTAATACTTCTGGTGGAATGGCAATAGCTTAGACTAATGGGGTTTTATGTGTTGTTCCTATACAATCTCAGTCCTTTCTTATTGTTGAATGCTCACATCCTGTGTTTGGTTCTCTTAAGTTTATCTGTGTACAGTTGAGTTGTAATGAGGTTCTTCATCATTTATAGTTGAATGAAATTTCAGTTTTGGTTTCCTCTTTCTCTTCTCCAGTGTTTGTATTAGGCGATTTCAATTGTTTGTTGTCTATTTAAGAGAAACAGGGCGGTCGCTTTCCTTCGCCAGCTTCTCTTGCACAATTGCAGAATTTTCTTACGAATTCCTCCCTACAAGACATCAGCTTCCAGGGGCCGCCTTTTACTTGGTCAAACCGTCGTTCTCCAAATGAGCATGTTTTGGAGAGGCTTGAGAGGTGTGTATGCTCGCCTCTGGAATTCACATCGTGGCCTGGCATGCAAGTCCTCCACCTCGCCGATTTAGGGTTGGATCATCGAATGATTATTCTCCAGTTCCAGCCTTCTGCTACTAGGACTAAATCAAATTTCTATTTCGATGGGTGATGGATTGATAATCAAGAAGCCATAGACATTATTCATGATCAATGGTTACACCTTATAGATGGCTCCTCCCGATTTCAGCTTTTTAATCTCTTGAAAAATTTCAGACACAGGTTGTATGGTTGGGCTGCTACTGGAACCTCCAACTCTGCACGTACCATTCGGGAATTGCAGCATGCTATATCTACCAAACATGATAAATCTCAGGTGAATTGGTCAATCATTTCTGTACTTGAACTTCAATTATCTGACGCATACTTGCAGGAAGAGATCTATTGGCAAAAAAATCCCAAAATCAATGGCTAATTGGAGGCGACTCCAACCCTCGATTCTTTCACCTACTACTTTACATAAGAGGCCAAAGAATCGAATCTTTGCTTTACGTGATGACCAAGGATCCCTACACACTGGAGAAGATGCCAAAGGTCATCTAGTTGTTGTTTATTTCAAGAATTTGGGTACTTCTGAATCTCCTGATGTCCGTTATTTTTGTGGCTGATTTGAGACTCATTGCTCTTGTTACCCTTTCCATGAATGTTGCATTAACCTTAATGCCTTCTCGGGAAGAGATTCAAACTGCGGTGTTTAGCATTTGTGGATTTCAAGCACCTGGCTCTGATGGCTTCACCGGCATCTTCTTTCAAGCATTTTGGGGTGTCGTTGGTGATTCAGTTATTGTTACAATTCTGGAATTTTTTCAAATTGGTCATTTGTTGCACAACTTTAATCATACTTGGCGAACTCTCCTTCCAAAGGTTGCTAATGCAGAAACGATGCGTAAAATGAGGTCAATCGGCCTCTGCCAAGTCCCCGATTAGATTATAGCTCGTGTTTTGATGCTTCTTCTTCGAGACATTCTTCCTCAGGTGGTAGGTCCTTACAAAAATGGGTTTGTCAATGGGCATTTAATCTCCGATAATATTCTCTAGGGACAGGAGGTCATGCATTTCTTGAAGACTAAGACGCAAGGTCAAGACAAATGGATGGCATTAAAGTTAGACATGGAGAAAGCTTACGATCCAGTTGAGTGGAACTTCCTTTTACAGGTTCTTAGTCGCTTGGGTTTCTTTGACTAGTGGCTTCGCTGGATGCGTACTTGTGTTTCTTCCGTTTCCTTTTAGGTTCTAATTAATGGCTCTCCTATTTTATTTGCTTTATATACTGAAGCCTTTTCATCTTGCATTAACTCTGCAATTTCTGACAATTTGCTTCATGCGCTTAGGATTCATCGGCGTTGTTCAGCTATCTCCCATATGTTTTTTTGCTGATGATTGTTACCTTTTTCTCCTTGCTTCCATCTTGGAATTTCATAATCTTCTTAATTTACTGTCTACTTTTCAGTTGATGAGTGGCCAAAAGCTGAATCTTTAGAAGTCTACGGTCTCATTCAGCACTAATGTTACTGTAGCAAAAGCAAATGCTACTATGTCTCTTCTTTGAGTTTCAGAAGGTGGTGTTCATGGCCTGCTTTATGTTGACATAAGTTGGATGAGGGGCTAGGTTTCCGGGACTTCAATAGCAATAACATTGCTCTTCTTGAAAAACAAGCTTGGAGAATTCGTACAAGGGTCGATATTTTCCCAACTCATCTTTTCTCCACGCTTCTCTTGGATCTCATCTGTCTTGGGCATGGCGAGGTATTCTTGTGGTTAGAAATTTGCTGCTCATTGGTATTTGTTGGCAAATAGGATCCGATAATTTGGTACATATAACTGATGTAGTATGGCTGCCGACTTCACCTCCTTCTCGTCCTACTATCCTCTCGAATGGTATCTTCCATAATCGATCATGCTTCTGAGTCTTGGATTCGCCCTCTTCTTCATTCCTTGTTTGATGAATCCACCGTGAAGATTATTTATTCAATTCCTCTTCCACTATTTCCAGTTGCTGACCGTATTGTTTGGCACTATGAATCTTCAGGTGAGTATTCTGTGAAATCGGGATATATGCTTGCTTCTGCTGATTTTTTTCGGGATTCCTCTACAATCCCTTCTTATTTTGTGTGAAAAACCGAACCGAATTATAATTCGGTTTAAACCGAACAAACTGAATTATAATTCGGTTTGAGGTTTGGGAGAATTCGGGGACCCAGTATTTATAATTTCGGTTCGGACGAAACCGAACCGACCGTATGCCCACCCCTATCGATGGTTCCACAACTGGTTGACCAACTTCCCTTTCTTCTTTCTGTTTTATGAATTAAGTTGGGACCAAGGTTGTCAACCCACGGGTCGACCCGGATTAGCCCGGACCCGGCCAAAAAAATGGGCCATACCAACCCATTTTCATGTCAACCCGGAAATAGTCAAACCTGGAGAAACCTGGGTTGGCCCGGCCGGTTAGCCCGTTGGAGTGGGTCAGCAGGTTGCTCTCCTGAGCCCCGTTTTGGCCGCTGCGTCGTCGTTCTGCGGACTGTGCAGAGATAGAGAGCAAATAAGGAGGGGAAGCGGCATCGTTCTGCTTGGTGTTGGCGTGCTGGACAAAGTGAGAAGGAGGGGTCTGGTCGTCTGTAAACCAAAACCTTACAACATACATCGCAATCGATATCGCCACGCCGTCTCCCTCTCCCGCAGGCGCAGCCACGCCATTTCCAACAGCGCAGCCGTCTCCCTCTCCCGCAACCGATCGATATCGCCACGCCAGGGTTCTTCGGCGGTGCGCCACCGTTCAGTTAGGACTTCATTGGTAATTGTTTCAAGGTTTTGACAGTAAGCTTTCACTGATTTTGGTTATGTTCTTTGGTCATAAGGGAATGCATAAAATGGATTTTGTTCTACTAACACACTTTTAGTTCGGATGTTAGTGAAAGCAATCTTGCAGGAGGTGATTTTGACCGATGACTTTGATTTTTTGGGTTCTTGGCAATCTTGCAGGAGGTGATTTTTTCCGTTGACTTTGATTTTTTGGGTGCTTGAGTAGTTGCTATCTTCTCGCAGTTCTAGTTTTGCCTTTTAATTCTGAAACCATATGACTTGTTCATTGCCTAGTATTGCTTTACCATCTACTTAGTTGGTGTTGCTTGGTTCTGTAGCTTTTGGATAATAGGCCCTTCTATGGGATGGGTTGTTTGCTCAATTTGCATGAGCCTCTTGAAGAATGATTTAATTTCTATCGTGTAGGGTGTCCTGGATCCGTATCCTTAGTGATTTAATTTCTATCATATTTTTTATTCGGACATATTTTGTTGTTAGATTTGCAGGGTTTGTTGCTTTGCGATCATCTGAAAGCCGCAGGGACTGGGTCCTTGACTCCGCCCTGCAAAGGGTGGAAATTATGTTAAGGACTTAGTCTTTGCCGAATAGGTATTAAAGAGCTGCCCATATTGTGGAAAGGATGCTCTCTTATCGTTGGCCGGTGGTTGGTCGGCCGACGACCCTTCTTCTAGTTTCAGCCTGAAAAGGATTTATTTTTGTAGACTATATCTGTTGTTTCCCTTTTAGGGAATATCTATGGCAAACAAAAAACCAGAAATAGCCACAAAAATACGAGTAGAGGGGCTCTTTAGAGGTGACTCGCACGAAACTACACCACAAATTAATCCCACCTAGAACCCAAGTTTTTAAAGTCTAGCCAGGCGCAGTATAGAGCAAGTATTTAAATTGTCAACCAAGGCCGATCCATGCACCCCTACTTCAATCTCTTAAGTTGTTATCTAGCAAAATGGTTTTGGATTTTCAAACTAAGAAAACTACAAACTAAACAAGCAAATAAAAGTAAATAAAGGAAAATTCTAACTAAGGGAGATTCACCCAGGAGCTGCTTCCCCCTAACTAGCTACCAAGACGCGTTGGATCAGAACGATTTCTATGGGCAAGGTGACCGCGAACCGCAAAGTGATGCAAATATGGTCGTAGACCACACTCTTGATTGCTAAACCGAGGTATACATTATAGGTCGTGTCACTCTGCCCTCTCGGTTTAGGCAATCGGTGGCTGACTTACTCCCTCACTCAATTCAAGGGTTGGACGGCTTAATCGCGCTTAACAAATTTTCTTAATTCAACATTGAGATTTGCCCTAAATTAACGTAGTTAGATTGCTTAAAAAGCTTAAGGAAAACCAACTCGATTGAGTCTCCCTTGAAAGGGGGATTTTCCTCTCTAATCTAGGTTAAAGTGGCTAATTAGATTGCTAAGCACCAACATGCACAAACCTAAGGATGCTAAGCACGATCATGCACAATCCTTAGGTTGCTAAGCACAAGCATGCACAATCAACAGGAATAATACCTCGATCATTGAATTAAACAATACCCAATGACAATCATTCAATCTAAACAATTAATTACAAAGTATTACTTAGGGATCTACAACACCTAAGAGAAAAGAGTGAGTTTCTAGAGAGAGAGAGAGATGGATTACAAATTTGAGCTTAAGATCTTCTTCTTCTTCTAGGCTTGAATCCTTGTCCACCCAAGCTTCCAATGATGCTCCAAGATCACTCTAGCACTCTCTCTCTCCCTCTCTCTCTCTCTCACTTGAACTCCCCTTTTGGTTATCTGGCCAAACCCGAGATAGGGAATTGAATTTCTCTCCCAAAACCAGCTCCCCCTTCTTTCTCCCCGCTGTTGTCTTCATATTTGCCCGAAAGTGATCAGTTCATGGACGCGTTGGCCAGTTCACGGCCGTGAACACCTAAACGCGTCCGTGAACTCAGTGTCGTCCCAGACACACCACTTCACTATCCTGGGTTCACGGTTTTAGAGACCATGAACTCAGCTGGCGTCAGTAACCTCGGTAAGTGCCCTGGATGCCTTGATGTTCACGGCCCATGCCTCCTCTTCACGGTCTTAAAAGACCGTGAACTGCCTTGTCCGACCGTGAACTGCGGCTATTTCCTGGATGCATTCACTTCACTGTTACTTCGGACAATGCTTCGGTTTTTGCGCTTTTTGACCTCCAATTATCCCAAAACTTGTCCTCGACCCTTCCACACGTGCTAGGACCTGAAATGTATCAAAACAAGCACAACCTAGCGTAAAATATGTCGAGGAACGATGAAATAATAAGCTAAACGAATAAGAAATGAGGGGTAAAATGTGTACATTTGGGCTCGAGTCACTCCCCAACACTTAGACGTTTGCTTGTCCCCAAGCAAACCATTCTCAACCTGTTAATATTTCAACCTACAAAGATAGCTAGGGGACATTTCAAAAGGCACAAGGCTTTGATTCTCAAATGACTATTTGGGCATCGACACTCAAACCGTCTCAAACTATTCCGGCATCCACCATAAATGACATTCAATTGCATAAAAAATGAGCAAATGAAAAGTTCTCATTCTATGCACAATCAATGCAAGTCTCAACCAGGCCACTAATCAATCACAACCGACCATGCATAGAACTCAAGTCAAAGGAACAGACAATGGGGCAACATAGGTCCTCACCGGAATAGATATGAACATGCAAGAACCTGGGTAAAGGAAACCGGATCGTACCGGCCGGTTCAACCGGGTATCGGCCATAAAACGATACGATACAGCTATTTGAGGAAAATTTTCATGCCGGCCGGTTTTTTAGATTATACCGACATTTCAAGAAATACCGCCCGATTTTAAACTAACCGGCGGTTCGTTGATAATAAAAAAAATTGACTGAACAACAAATTACATCGTTTTTCAAATCACATATGGTTTTCACTGGACACGAGCCAGTTCACGGTCGTAAGACCGTGAACTCAGACCTCCATCCGTGAATAGGGTTAAGTTATGCTACGAGTTTCATTGTTGGTTCGCGGTCTAGGCTTTCAGTTCACGGCCGTGAACAAAGACCGTGAATTGAGCCCGATCTAGGTATATAAAGGAGGTTGAGCCAAAGGAGAAAAGGGGGGAGACCTAGTGTGAGAAACTTCTTCTTCTTTAGATTTCTAGAGTGAGAAAATGACGAACCAAAGAAGAGGAGAAGCTAGGGTTTCATTTTCAAGCAAGGAATTGGGAATTCCTCCCCCAAAGGAGGATCTCTTCAACACAAGGAGCAAGGCTAGCATTTCTTTGATGGTTTTCCTTCGTCTTTCTTGTGTTCTCCCTTCTCCTAGCATGGAATACTCCCTTCTTTCACTTGGGTGTTTGTAAACCCTTGCCACAACTATGTGAATGCTTGTATGGATTGAATGATTTGTGTGTGGTTTTGTTTAATGTGAATTTGGAGGTATTGTTCATGAATGATTGTGCTGTGTGAAAGCCTATCAATCTAATTGCCATTCTAACCTAGGTAGAGAGAAAATCCCCTTCCTTTCTTTTAAAGAGGCTTGAATGCTGGGTTTTCTTGGGTAATTCGTCACGGTCTCGGGGCGCGGCTTGTCGCCTCCTACATTTAGCTCCATAGGGTGGCCCTATGGTCTGACACTTTCGTCTTACCCTTATCTTTGTGTCGGGAGGAGGCTCGGTTAAGCCTATCCCTCCATGCTCTCTTCTTATTTCCTCCAGGCTTAGTACCCGCCTTGGTTTCCTGCACCTAATCATCAAATGGAACACACACACTACTGGGGTTTGCCTTGAGAGGCTCACCTCCACTTCCATTCATACCACTCGAGTCCATTTCTTTAACAACATCATTCTTAATCTTAAGATCAATTGAAAGACTCAGTTGCTCCTCTCCATCTCTCAAAACAAAAGTTCCCTCATTAACATCAATTCAGGCCTTGGCGGTGACAAGGAAGGGGCGTCCTAGTATGAGTGGCATATCCGCATCTTCACTGATGTTGAAGATAACAAAATCCGTCAGATAATAGAAATTGCCCACTCTCACTAGGACGTCCTCCCCAATACCCCTAGGACTAATAACAGAGCGATCAGCCAATGTGACACTAAGCCTAGGGGGCTTCAATTCACCCAAATGAAACTTTCTAAAAAGCTTGTAATGCATCACATTAATGCTTGCTCCTAAATCCTCCAAGGAGTTTTCTATATGATGATTTCTGATGCAAAGAGGTATAGTAAAACTACCTGGATCCGGTTGCTTATTAGGAAACTTGTTGAGGATAAAGGCGGAGCACTCCTCACCTAAGGTGACATTGGCGAGGTATTCATATTTCGGCTTCTTGGTGAGAAGCCCCCAGAGGTATTTGGCATACCTCGGCATGTGCACCATGGACTCCAAGAATGGAATGGTGATGTGGAGCTTCTTGAGCATCTCCATGAATCCACCACATTTTGCCTCCAATCGGTCCTTGTACATCCTTGTGGGGAAAGGAAGAGGAAGCTTGTACTCAGCCACTTGTGGTGGCGTCGGCAATGCCTTCTTAAGCTCTTCTTCCATTTCTTCCACTTCTTCGTGATCATTGGTTGTTGGAGGGGTCTTCTCCTCTTCATTCACTTCCCACTCCTCAAAAGAATAGCATTGCAACCGACATTTTGATCTTTGAGGTTGACAATGTTTTGGTCTCTCGGTGAGGATCCCATCAAGATTGCCAATTTGCACCTCCAAGTTTTGAAGGCTTGCTTGATGGCTCCTTAATCCCGCCTCAACCGAGGCAAACTTTGTTGTTGCCACATCCATAAATTGCTCAAACTTTTGAGTGCTCGTGCTCACGAAGGTGGTCACAAGGTCTTCAAGTTTTGAAAACTTATCGAGTTGTTGGAACCCTTGACCTCCTTGAGCTTGAAACGATTGTTGGAAATTAGAGCCTTGGAATTGCAGCCTTTGTTTAATGGAAGTAGGTCTTGGTTGATAATTTCCCGTTGGCCCATGGAAACCATGGGGTTCTTGAGTTGGTAGGAGAGGACCAAGAGAAATTCGGATGATTTCGCCACCCCGGGTTGTAAGTGTTGCTATAGGGGTTGTTCCCCCTAGCATTGGAAATGGAACTCACTTGCTCCTGAGTGGTGCTAGATTCCTTCATCATTTGACAATCCAAAATCTCGTGGCTGGTACTTGAACACAAATCACACACCATTACTGGCCTCTTCCCATGCTTCTTGTCCTCTAAGAGTGCATCAATGAACCGATCAATCTTCGCTTCAAGCGGGGGGCTCGCTCCTACACTTTGCACTCCCATTGTGGTGCTTCTCTTTCCACTTCTTGTCAAACCCCAGTCATACCCTTTACTTGCCATGTCCTCCATAATCTCGGTCACTTGGGGTGGAGTCATGTTCATCAATTTCCCTTGACATAATTTAATGAGGATCTTGTCATTTTGGTGGAGAGCGCCATAGAAGGTCGCAATCCGGAATTTCTCCTCGAATCCATGGTGTGGGCATTAGAGAAAGTAGTCGGAGTACCTTTCTCAAACATTGATCTCCAAACTACCCGCAAGTTGAATGAACTTCTGAACATGCTCTCTCGGAGACTCATTGCTAAGCCCATGAAATAGGGCATTATTTTTGATCATGGTGACAAGCGCGGGCCTGATCTCGAAATTGTTGGCGGCCATGGGCGGATTCGAATGGCAGGTTGAATATCTACCGCCCTTGGAGCCATGTAGTAGCCCATGGTCCTTAGTTTCTCCTCCACGGCCGCTCCTCCTTGAGCAGGTTGATTAGCCACCATATCGACTTCACTTCCCCTCTTCGGAATCAAACCCTTCTTCAACTACAACTTCCTCTTCTATCCTCCTTCTTGCCTCCGCCAGTTCCCTCTCACGAGCCAAGTGTCTGAGAGTGTGGTTGAGATTCTCATCTAGTGGCGCCAAATGTGTCGGATTACTTCGGGTCATACACCTCTCTGCATACACTCAAAAGAGCCACAACACGTCTAGCACAAGCAAGATTCACAAACTCAAAAGAGAAAAGTAAAAGCTAGATTAACACCAAACAATATTTTCAAAATAATGAACTGTTTGCTCCCCGGCAACGGTGCCAAAAACTTGACTCGTCCGGAATACTACAATAAAACTCTCAATTAAGGCCCAAGTATAAACCTTAATTGGGTGCAATATAGGGCAAGTATGTTTAAATGTCGACCCGGGCCGGTTCAGGTACCCCTACTTCGATTCTTTATAACATTATCTTGCGATTTATTTTTGGTGAAAACAACGATCTATAGCTAAAACGTTTGGAAAAGTAAATGGATTTGACACTAATTGAGAAGGCTTCACTCGGATGTTGCTCCCCCTAGCTAACAATTATGACTTGTTAGATCGAATGGTCACATGTGGTAAGGTAGTTGTTAACCGTAGGAAAGTGAAACAAGTAGCCAAATGCCACTCTCTCGGTCTCTACGTCGAGGGCATTCGATTCAAGCCACCAAAGTGACTCTTTCGACCTATCGACTAAGGGTTCCCAATACTTCACCCACGAATCGGAGTTCGGACGGCCAATTACTACCAACCCTAGGTGCTAATACGAATACATACGGGTGCCCTACATTAATCTAGATAGGAGACAATGAATCGCCTAAGAAAACCCAGCTTTGCAAGCCTCTTTCAAAGAAAGGGGGTTTCTCTCTACCTAGTTTAGAATGGCAAATAGATTGATATGCTTTCACACAACCCAATCATTCATGAATAATACATCCACATTCACATTAAACACATTCACACTCAAATCATTCAATATATTCAAACATTCACATAATTGTAGCTAGGGTTTACAAACACCCAAGTGAAAGAAGGGACTCCTCCATGCTAGGATAAGGGAAAACACAAGAGAGAAGAAGGAAAACCATCAATGAGACACTAGCCTTGCTCCTTGTGTTGAAGAGATCCTCCTTTGGGAGAGGATTTCCCAAATCCTTGCTTGAAGATGAAACCCTAGGTTCTCCTCTTCTCTGGTTCGTCACTTTCTCACTCTAGAAATATGAAGAATAAGATGTTTCTCACACTAGGTCTCTCCCTTTCTTCCTTCATCTCAACCTCCTTTATATACCCAGATCGGGCTCAGATCACGGTCCCATTTCACCACCGTGAACTGAAAGCACGGACCGTGATCTCAAGTCAAAACGTGCACCATCAATAAGTCCAGTTCACGGGCAATGGCCTGAGTTCACGGTCTTACGACCGTGAACTGACTTGAGTCCAGTGAAAGTGATTTATGCTCTAGATGCCTAGCGGTTCACGGCTAGCGCCTCCAGTTCACGGTCTTAGTGACCGAGAACACACAGCTCAAACTCGAATATTATCATGTTTTTTTTCCATAGGTCGGTGTTGAAATAACCATTGTGATTTTACTTAATTGATGGATGTTTTAATGAATGGCATGAGTTGGGTTTCCATTTTCATGTTTTGAGCTTTTGACCTAGGAGGGAGAGAATCCCCTTAGAGCCCATTATTAGTGTCATTGGGTCACTCCTCGTCCTATATTGTCCGCGTAATCCCTGAGGGAGTCGATTACATCAATCTCCTACGTTATAGGGTTGCCCTAGATTGAATAGAGCACACCCCATTCATCAATTCACCGTTCCGAGTCATTCTCGAGGGACTCCATCTCCTAACGGTAGGGTATTGAGTCAATCGAGCTAGGAGGGTACCGAACATCGATCCAAAGGACGGACCTAGGACAATTCAACCCAAGAGAGCTCCAAACCTTGTAAATAGCTGGGTTAGTGGTTAGCTTCGGTTGGTTAGTTTAGTTTTATTAATAACTATCCTAGGTTGGCTAGATAGCGAACCCTAAACCGAAGTAAGGTAAGCCTAGATCCCCATGGTACAATAAATCATTATAGCTTGCTTGCCCTATGTTGTAGTTGGAATGAGTCATCTGTCGGGCACTTTTTACGATCTATTGTCAGGCCGGTGAATTTGGAAGTCTGCTCGTGATCTCAGCCCAAAACGTGTTGTTTCATTAATAGACTTCACGGGTGGGTGGAAATTGTCACAGTTTGGTGACTGTGAGTCCGTGACAACTGACTTGCCCGCGAGACGTGCAAAGTCTCCTGAAAGTTGTCCATCTTCATGATCTCTGCCTGTTTGTCCATTTCTCTCAATTTTCACTCTCTTTCATTTGACTTATGCTCTAAGACCCGAAACATGCTAAAAACACACAAACCTAGTGTAAAATTGAACCTCGGGCGATGTGAACACCACAAGAAAACTGGCTAAAAACATGTGCAATTATGTCAAAATTACAAGGCAGCTCCAAAATTTCTTTTACCATTTCAATACACCATTTGGTAGGATTTTGTGCGATTTCAAGCCATAGTATCCTTGAGAGCCACCTCGCCTTGATTGGGGACATCGAAGAGCAGTGAGGATGATGAAATGCAGCTCAAACGACGAAAGAAGAAATGGCGCCCAGAACGATAGATTAAAGCTAAAAACATCGTTGTTAATGTCGTCTTTGAAGAAGTTGCGTTTTGACAAGTCAACAATCTAGATCCAGAGAAAATTAAAAAAAACCCAATGACAGTTTAGGTGTCATTTGAAATTTTGTCAAACAAATCCACCACCGTTTTTGGGAGCAGAGTATATATGATGATTTTTGGGAAAGCATCTACCACTTTTCGTCTTTTGGACGTTCAACCTAAGAATAGCCACACTGCTCGCTCTCTGTCCACCGCTTTTGAAACCCCCCGATGCCTTTTGAAACACTAAAAAATCCTTGTCCACCACTTTCCCACATCTCTGGCCTCCGGCCGCCGCTTCCACTACTCTACCCACACCTTCGACCTCCTTTCCTCACCCTTTGATTGACGAATTTTAATTTCATTGCTCGATTTCTGAAAGCTAGTGTCTTGACAATAGGTGTTCACAGTTTTCAACCCCGGATAAATCAATTTTTGCTCTAAGAGACCTCTCCAACGCTGTTCATTACTGAATTACTGAATTCAATGTTGTTCTACGCCAGCCGCGAAAACTGCACCTGTCAACGCTGTTGCTGCTCAATCCTTCCTTCTATCTCCTTCAAGGACAACATCGAGTCCCTAAACGAGAGTTCTCCTCCAAACTGCTGGTTTATGCACTCATCGTCTACATCGCCTGTGTTCGACTTTCTATATATCGCGACCTGTTGGCGACTTACCTTTGCCATATTGGCGCTTTGATTCCCAGGGATTGTGTGGTGCTTTTATGCCCCGAAATTGATTTGATCTTTCACAGATTGTATTTGCAGCTTATCTTGTCTTCTCCAACATCAATTGGCGAGTCTTTTTGGGACGACTAGATGAGTGTTTTAAGCTGGAATTGCAGAGGCTTTGGCAATGCCTTGACAAGGAGATCTCTTCTAGCAGTTGTAAATAGTAGGGCTCCTATGCTTTTATTTTTGTGTGAAACTAAATGCAGTGATAGGAAGGTTCGGAGTCGAGTTCGCCATCTTAGATTTTTTCAGATTGTGTTTTAGTCAGTGCTATTAATACTTCTGGTGGAATGGCAATAGCTTAGACTAATGGGGTTTTATGTGTTGTTCCTATACAATCTCAGTCCTTTTTTATTGTTGAATGCTCACATCCTGTGTTTGGTTCTCTTAAGTTTATCTGTGTACAGTTGAGTTGTAATGAGGTTCTTCATCACTTATAGTTGAATGAAATTTCAGTTTTGGTTTCCTCTTTCTCTTCTCCAGTGTTTGTATTAGGCGATTTCAATTGTTTGTTGTCTATTTAAGAGAAACAGGGCGGTCGCTTTCCTTCGCCAGCTTCTCTTGCACAATTGCAGAATTTTCTTACGAATTCCTCCCTACAAGACATCGGCTTCCAGGGGCCGCCTTTTACTTGGTCAAACCGTCGTTCTCCAAATGAGCATTTTTTGGAGAGGCTTGAGAGGTGTGTATGCTCGCCTCTGGAATTCACATCGTGGCCTGGCATGCAAGTCCTCCACCTCGCCGATTTAGGGTTGGATCATCGAATGATTCTTCTCCAGTTCCAGCCTTCTGCTACTAGGACTAAATCAAATTTCTATTTCGATGGGTGATGGATTGATAATCAAGAAGCCATAGACATTATTCATGATCAATGGTTACACCTTATAGATGGCTCCTCCCGATTTCAGCTTTTTAATCTCTTGAAAAATTTCAGACACAGGTTGTATGGTTGGGCTGCTACTGGAACCTCCAACTCTGCACGTACCATTCGGGAATTGCAGCATGCTATATCTACCAAACATGATAAATCTCAGGTGAATTGGTCAATCATTTCTGTACTTGAACTTCAATTATCTGACGCATACTTGCAGGAAGAGATCTATTGGCAAAAAAATCCCAAAATCAATGGCTAATTGGAGGCGACTCCAACCCTCGATTCTTTCACCTACTACTTTACATAAGAGGCCAAAGAATCGAATCTTTGCTTTACGTGATGATCAAGGATCCCTACACACTGGAGAAGATGCCAAAGGTCATGTAGTTGTTGTTTATTTCAAGAATTTGGGTACTTCTGAATCTCCTGATGTCCGTTATTTTTGTGGCTGATTTGAGACTCATTGCTCTTGTTACCCTTTCCATGAATGTTGCATTAACCTTAATGCCTTCTCGGGAAGAGATTCAAACTGTGGTGTTTAGCATTGGTGGATTTCAAGCACCTGGCTCTGATGGCTTCACCGGCATCTTCTTTCAATCATTTTGGGGTGTCGTTGGTGATTCAGTTATTGTTACAGTTCTGGAATTTTTTCAAATTGGTCATTTGTTGCACAACTTTAATCATACTTGGCGAACTCTCCTTCCAAAGGTTGCTAATGCAGAAACGATGCGTAAAATGAGGTCAATCGGCCTCTGCCAAGTCCCCGATTAGATTATAGCTCGTGTTTTGATGCTTCTTCTTCGAGACATTCTTCCTCAGGTGGTAGGTCCTTACAAAAATGGGTTTGTCAATGGGCATTTAATCTCCGATAATATTCTCTAGGGACAGGAGGTCATGCATTTCTTGAAGACTAAGACGCAAGGTCAAGACAAATGGATGGCATTAAAGTTAGACATGGAGAAAGCTTACGATCGGGTTGAGTGGAACTTCCTTTTACAGGTTCTTAGTCGCTTAGGTTTCTTTGACCAGTGGCTTCGCTGGATGCGTACTTGTGTTTCTTCCGTTTCCTTTTAGGTTCTAATTAATGGCTCTCCTCTTTTATTTGCTTTATATACTGAAGCCTTTTCATCTTGCATTAACTCTGCAATTTCTGACAATTTGCTTCATGCGCTTAGGATTCATCGGCGTTGTCCAGCTATCTCCCATATGTTTTTTTGCTGATGATTGTTACCTTTTTCTCCTTGCTTCCATCTTGGAATTTCATAATCTTCTTAATTTACTGTCTACTTTTCAGTTGATGAGTGGCCAAAAGCTGAATCTTTAGAAGTCTACGGTCTCATTCAGCACTAATGTTACTGTAGCAAAAGCAAATGCTACTATGTCTCTTCTTTGAGTTTCAGAAGGTGGTGTTCATGGCCTGCTTTATGTCGACATAAGTTGGATGAGGGGCTAGGTTTCCGGGACTTCAATAGCAACAACATTGCTCTTCTTGAAAAACAAGCTTGGAGAATTCGTACAAGGGTCGATATTTTCCCAACTCATCTTTTCTCCACGCTTCTCTTGGATCTCATCTGTCTTGGGCATGGCGAGGTATTCTTGTGGTTAGAAATTTGCTGCTCATTGGTATTTGTTGGCAAATAGGATCCGATAATTTGGTACATATAACTGATGTAGTATGGCTGCCGACTTCACCTCCTTCTCGTCCTACTATCCTCTCCAATGGTATCTTCCATAATCGATCATGCTTCTGAGTCTTGGATTCGCCCTCTTCTTCATTCCTTGTTTGATGAATCCACCGTGAAGATTATTTACTCAATTCCTCTTCCACTATTTCCAGTTGCTGACCGTATTGTTTGGCACTATGAATCTTCAGGTGAGTATTCTGTGAAATCGGGATATATGCTTGCTTCTGCTGATTTTTTTCGGGATTCCTCTACAATCCCTTCTTATTTTGTGTGAAAAACCGAACCAAATTATAATTCGGTTTAAACCGAACAAACTGAATTATAATTCGGTTTGAGGTTTGGGAGAATTCGGGGACCCGGTATTTATAATTTCGGTTCGGACGAAACCGAACCGACCGTATGCCCACCCCTATCGATGGTTCCACAACTGGTTGACCAACTTCCCTTTCTTCTTTCTGTTTTATGAATTAAGTTGGGACCAAGGTTGTCAACCCACGGGTCGACCCGGATTAGCCTGGACCCGGCCAAAAAAATGGGCCATACCAACCCATTTTCATGTCAACCCGGAAATAGTCAAACCCGGAGAAACCTGGGTTGGCCCGGCCGGTTAGCCCGTTGGAGTGGGTCAGCAGGTTGCTCTCCTGAGCCCCGTTTTGGCCGCTGCGTCGTCGTTCTGCGGACTGTGCAGAGATAGAGAGCAAATAAGGAGGGGAAGCGGCATCGTTCTGCTTGGTGTTGGCGTGCTGGACAAAGCGAGAAGGAGGGGTCTGGTCGTCTGTAAACCAAAACCTTACAACATACATCGCCATCGATATCGCCACGCCGTCTCCCTCTCCCGCAACCGATCGATATCGCCACGCCAGGGTTCTTCGGCGGTGCGCCACCGTTCAGTTAGGACTTCATTGGTAATTGTTTCAAGGTTTTGACAGTAAGCTTTCACTGATTTTGGTTATGTTCTTTGGTCATAAGGGAATGCATAAAATGGATTTTGTTCTACTAACACACTTTTAGTTCGGATGTTAGTGAAAGCAATTTTGCAGGAGGTGATTTTGACCGATGACTTTGATTTTTTGGGTTCTTGGCAATCTTGCAGGAGGTGATTTTTTCCGTTGACTTTGATTTTTTGGGTGCTTGAGTAGTTGCTATCTTCTCGCAGTTCTAGTTTTGCCTTTTAATTCTGAAACCATATGACTTGTTCATTGCCTAGTATTGCTTTACCATCTACTTAGTTGGTGTTGCTTGGTTCTGTAGCTTATGGATAATAGGCCCTTCTATGGGCTGGGTTGTTTGCTCATTTTGCATGAGCCTCTTGAAGAATGATTTAATTTCTATCGTGTAGGGTGTCCTGGATCCGTATCCTTAGTGATTTAATTTCTATCATATTTTTTATTCGGACATATTTTGTTGTTAGATTTGCAGGGTTTGTTGCTTTGCGATCATCTGACAGCCGCAGGGACTGGGTCCTTAACTCCGCCCTGCAAAGGGTGGAAATTATGTTAAGGACTTAGTCTTTGCCGAATAGGTATTAAAGAGCTGCCCATATTGTGGAAAGGATGCTCTCTTATCGTTGGCCGGTGGTTGGTCGGCCGACGACCCTTCTTCTAGTTTCAGCCTGAAAAGGATTTATTTTTGTAGACTATATCTGTTGTTTCCCTTTTAGGGAATATCTATGGCAAACAAAAAACCAGGAATATCCACAAAAATACGAGTAGAGGGGCTCTTTAGAGGTGACTCGCACGAAACTACACCAAAAATTAATCCCACCTAGAACCCAAGTTTTTAAAGTCTAGCCAGGCGCAGTATAGAGCAAGTATTTAAATTGTCAACCAAGGCCGATCCATGCACCCCCACTTCAATCTCTTAAGTTGTTATCTAGCAAAATGGTTTTGGATTTTCAAACTAAGAAAACTACAAACTAAACAAGCAAATAAAAGTAAATAAAGGAAAATTCTAACTAAGGGAGATTCACCCAGGAGTTGCTTCCCCCTAACTAGCTACCAAGACGCGTTGGATCAGAACGATTTCTATGGGCAAGGTGACCGCGAACCACAAAGTGATGCAAATATGGTCGTAGACCACACTCTTGATTGCTAAACCGAGGTATACATTATAGGTCGTGTCACTCTGCCCTCTCGGTTTAGGCAATCGGTGGCTGACTTACTCCCTCACTCAATTCAAGGGTTGTACGGCTTAATCGCGCTTAACAAATTTTCTTAATTCAACATTGAGATTTGCCCTAAATTAACGTAGTTAGGTTGCTTAAAAAGCTTAAGGAAAACCAACTCGATTGAGTCTCCCTTGAAAGGGGGATTTTCCTCTCTAATCTAGGTTAAAGTGGCTAATTAGATTGCTAAGCACCAACATGCACAAACCTAAGGATGCTAAGCACGATCATGCACAATCCTTAGGTTGCTAAGCACAAGCATGCACAATCAACAGGAATAATACCTCGATCATTGAATTATACAATACCCAATGACAATCATTCAATCTAAACAATTAATTACAAAGTATTACTTAGGGATCTACAACACCCAAGAGAAAAGAGTGAGTTTCTAGAGAGAGAGAGAGATGGATTACAAATTTGAGCTTAAGATCTTCTTCTTCTTCTAAGCTTGAATCCTGGTCCACCCAAGCTTCCAATGATGCTCCAAGATCACTCTAGCACTCTCTCTCTCCCTCTCTCTCTCTCTCACTTGAACTCCCCTTTTGGTTATCTGGCCAAACCCGAGATAGGGAATTGCATTTCTCTCCCAAAACCAGCTCCCTCTTCTTTCTCCCCGCTGTTGTCTTCATATTTGCCCGAAAGTGATCAGTTCATGGACGCGTTGGCCAGTTCACGGCCGTGAACACCTAAACGCGTCCGTGAACTCAGTGTCATCCCAAACACACCACTTCACTATCCTGGGTTCACGGTTTTAGAGACCATGAACTCAGCTAGCGTCAGTAGCCTCGGTAAGTGCCCTGGATGCCTTGATGTTCACGGCCCATGCCTCCTCTTCACGGTCTTAAAAGACCGTGAACTGCCTTGTCCGACCGTGAACTGCGGCTATTTCCTGGATGCATTCACTTCACTGTTACTTCGGACAATGCTTCGGTTTTTGCGCTTTTTGACCTCCAATTATCCCAAAACTTGTCCTCGACCCTTCCACACGTGCTAGGACCTGAAATGTATCAAAACAAGCACAACCTAGCGTAAAATATGTCGAGGAACGATGAAATAATAAGCTAAACGAATAAGAAATGAGGGGTAAAATGTGTACATTTGGGCTCGAGTCACTCCCCAACACTTAGACGTTTGCTTGTCCCTAAGCAAACCATTCTCAACCTGTTAATATTTCAACCTACAAAGATAGCTAGGGGACATTTCAAAAGGCACAAGGTTTTGATTCTCAAATGACTATTTGGGCATCGACACTCAAACCGTCTCAAACTATTCCGGCATCCACCATAAATGACATTCAATTGCATAAAAAATGAGCAAATGAAAAGTTCTCATTCTATGCACAATCAATGCAAGTCTCAACCAGGCCACTAATCAATCACAACCGACCATGCATAGAACTCAAGTCAAAGTAACAGACAATGGGGCAACATAGGTCCTCACCGGAATAGATATGAACATGCAAGAACCTGGGTAAAGGAAACCGGATCGTACCGGCCGGTTCAACCGGATATCGGCCATAAAACGATACGATACAGCTATTTGAGGAAAATTTTCATGCCGGCCGATTTTTTAGATTATACCGACATTTCAAGAAATACCGCCCGGTTTTAAACTAACCGGCGGTTCGTTGATAATAAAAAAAATTGACTGAACAACAAATTACATCGTTTTTCAAAAGAAAACGAAAAAAGAAGAAAAATCACTATTTCCTATTGCTACCTACCCTACCCTACCCAGCTCTTCGTCTTCTCCATCGATCCGTGCGGGTAGTCGGCGTTCGTCAATCGGGAGAAAGGGCTTGCCTCTCCGTCGCCTATGCCACGTGCGGCCTGGAGATCAGAAGAGATCAGAGAAGAAAGCTCGCCTTCCCGGCGACCGCCGAGTCGTCCTTCCCAGCAAGCAACGACCGCCCTTGGCTGAGGTAGCCCTTCGCCCACCGCTGATGAAAAGCCAATCCTGCCGAGATTTCCCCTCTAGCCGACGTTGTAATCTGTTGAGGAATTAGGCAGAAGAATAGAGTAGGGGAGAGAACAGAAAATTTGAGATTGAGAGGAAAGGGGAAAGTAAGAGAGAGAGAGAGAGAGAGAGAGAGGGTGAGAGGCGTGCGTGAGCGTGAGTCAGTGAAAGAAATAAAAAAATAAAAGCAAAAGAGATAACATATCTTCTCTCTTTAAATTATATTAAGTGCTTTCTCCATGAAAGCTTTCCAGCAAACTTCGGCAGATTTTGTTTTTCTTTTTTTTCTTTTTCTTTTCACCAAAATAGCAAAACCGCTTCATTCCCTTTTTTCAACAACTTTTCCAATATTTTCCATAATAAATTTATATATTTATTTTCATTACTTATAAAAAAAATAAGACTTCTTAATCTATTTTTTTAACGAGACGTTTTAAAGTGTTGTTTAGGCATATATCAATATGTTCTTTGCGAAGGAATGTAATGAATAATGAATAATTATTTCTCAAAATAAAATTATGTAAAAAGGAAAAAGGAGAACCAATACCAAAATTTATACCAAATGCACCACAAAATTTACCTTACCATTTGGGTATGTGTGACAGTCCTATAATAATTTAATATTTTATTGCCGGTATATTTCGGTATAGTCCGGTATTATTCCGAAATGGTACTCTGATTTTGACGGCACGGTTTTTTTATAAAAAAATATTTTATTATTACAAAAATGGTATTTACCGGTACGAAACGATTGAACCACGGTTGTACCATAAAATACACTACCATAAAGAAATCCGGTATGATGTCCGGTACGGTTTCCTTTACCATGGCAAGAACAAGAATGAATTGCTCACTCTCGACCAGTGGGGTCAGGACCTTTGGTACAAAAGATGTGCACAATCGTCTCCACTCATCCCTACCATCTCACCACCACGGCGGTAACCTCTAAACTCTAGAGTTCACGGGATAGTTGTTGTCACTAGCTCGTCCGGAGGTCTTAGACGCGGGTTCAGATGACTGGCAATTATCTTGGACATGGGGAAAAGGATTTTTGGGTGGTGGCAAACATAACATGAGGTTCCAAATCTTCAACCTAAGACAAAAGGTTCTAAGGTTTCGACTAGAACCCTCTCCTATACTCAATGGCCACTAGCATCGGCCAAAAACCGCACTTCCCCCAATTCCAAACTACAACCAATCACCAAACCATGTCACACATACTTTCTTTCTACATTTGCTAGTCAATTCAAGCACAAGAGTGTAGAGGTCAACAACATGTAAGTGTTTCTATAGCTTGCATGCCAAGAACCAGTTCAAAGAGCTTGTCCAACTTATATTTTTGGTGGACACTCTGTTTTCTACCTTGCCCTTTATTAATTACTTTTTTTTCTTTCTCTTTTCTTTGAGGGCTAAAGAGAGCTAAAAACATGCCACATTTTTTAACTTAAGGAACAGTGCTCACTTTGAAAAACTACCTCCACACTCACTTCGCTTCCTAGCAAAAACATATACAACTCACTCATGCGGAACCTCGTTTAAGCTCAAATGATATGAATGGAGCATCCAAACACAAGAGTCTCGATAACGGTGTAGACACGAAGAAAGTAGGGTCACAATATCTAAATCAATCAAGCTCATGTAGCGTGAGCTACCTAACACTGGAACGACCCTTAGACACAAGGCTTAACAGGTTTGACTAAGGGATAATATGATCGGGTCGGTCAACTTTTGGGTCGTGGGCTAATCCTATGCCTCCATCTTCCTCGCTAATGACAACTGTGATGATACACACCGTGGTGAGAGGGAACTATCACACCAGAAGAAAATGATATGCTCAAAACTCACAGTCTACCTAGCCGCCCAATCGTCTATTCCACATTCACAAACTCGATGCATGGCGATTGTAATCGAAGAGTAACCAAGTCAGACATCCCATTCATTTAAGCACACATGAGAACTAGCCTTCGCACAATCCTAATGCATTCTCGGTCATCTTAATAGGATGCACTCGACTATATGCAACAATTCAAGAATGATGCCAAATAAGCACGAGATTCACTCAAACCGGCCATTTTGAACAAGCATTGCTTGTAGCCCTCAATTTTTTTCCAATTTGGGCATACATCAAGGCTCTAAGCATTCAAAATCACACCAATCATTCACACAAAAATTCATAAAGGACTACCCCACACTTAAGCTCGACATTGCCCTCAATGGCATAAAATAGGGAAGTAGAATGGGGTTACCGGATAGTGGTGAATGTTGGTGATCGGGAGCGGAGGGCGGGTGAGATCGGAAAGAGCAAGGAGGCGGCAAAAAAAGTTCGACTTACTGATTGGAAAAGAGATGCGAACTGTTGATGGTTGGGCTTCCTCCCACCAAGCGCTTCTTTAACGTCGTGAGCCAGACGGTTGCTCTTCAACTTTCTGTCCACCCAAGAACCTCCTTGAAGTTGAGGTTCTCGTCGGTGAGGTGATGTCTCAAGTCACGAGCATTGGATGAGTCCATGATTGAGGGCTCGTGAACTTGAGTCGCTTTGAGGCTCCACCCGTGAGACCTCTCCTTCTTTCCTTCTTCACTTTTATCTTTGCCCCATACCATGTAACGCATCATCTCTTTGCTTCCATCGCATCCACCAAGAGTGATCGTCGATGGTTTGGCCTTGGCTTGGCAAAGAGCCGCAAATGGGTCCTTCTCCAAAAGCGCATAAAGTTTGGGTGGAAAGCATTGGTAGCACTTATAACTTGTGGATGCTTCATCCACCTCGACTTCGTCCTCGTCTTGGACACCACTTGCTCCTTCTCCTTCATCTTCAACCTCCCTTCCTTCTTCTTCAATTTCCTCCCCTTGGGAACACTCGAGATCTTCCCTCTCTTCAATGCTTTCATCATCCTCTTCAACCTCTTCTTTCTCCTTCCCTTTCATTTCTTTAAGCACTATTTGGAGGGCAAGTTGCCATGCAAGATCATAGAAAGGGTTATCTTGCTCCTCCGCACTCGTGACTTGGTCTTTGAAGTTGGTCTCGGAAAGGGGAAAGTGATGAGATCGTCAATGCAACCTTCTTGTTCATCCTCACCACGGGCGCTCTCCGGTGTGAGTTCGTCTTGCTCCACACAGTTTTCATTGATCGATCCTTCAACCTCCTCTTTCTCCTCAAATAATTAGAGGCGATAGCTTTCACAAGCTTGTGCCACTTTCTCCTCTAGTGTCAAACCGGGAGGAGGGAGGGGTTGGAAATCCATGTCGGAGCTCATTCTTCCAAAATTATCATGGCTCGCCTCTTCGACTTTCTCTCTTTCTTCCAATGGTAGGAGGCGATTGTGCGCAAGTTGTGCACATGCTTGCTCTACAAGCCCTCCTAGACTCTACGTGTGTCTATGGAGCTCCTCCGCCTCCTCAAGAAAGGTTGAGTCGATAGGGTTGGCGATTGGGAGGTCCATGCTAGAGCACCCTTCATTGGTGCCCCGAACAAATCACTCCACCATGAGCTCTAATTTGCTCTTTGGCTCAGGTTGTGGAGTGGCACATGGTCGTGAGGTTTGGCCTATGAAAGCCTCCATGACCAACTCCAACTTGGATTTCACCTCGAGTTGTGGAGGGAAACTTTCTTGATATGGGGAAGCTTCTTGGTATCCCCATGAGCATGGTTGCTCTTCGTGGAAGGGAGGTTGGTAGTAGAACCCGAGTCCTTGACTTCCCCCTTCTTGATCGTCTCATGAAGTTCCGGGGTAACCATTCTCGGGTGTTGGTGGATACCCCCACGCTTCAGTGAAATCATAAGGATCCATGATCCAATACCTACAAATACATAAACACTAAAAAGAAAAATCAAACACACACAAACCACCCTTCAAGACGAAGAGTGGTAAACAAAACACACACGAAACACAAAACATAAACAAAGAGGCAAGATAGAAAATGCTAGAGTAACACTAAGCGACCTTTTTAGAATAATGGACCGCAGTTCCCCGACAACGGCGCCAAAAACTTGACTCGCACAAAACTACACAACAAATTAATCCCGACAAGAGCCCAAGTTTTTAAATTCTAGTCGGGCGCAGTATAGAGCAATTATTTAAATTGTCAACCTGGGCCGATCCATGTACCCCTACTTCAATCGCTTAAGTTGTTATCTAGCAAAACGGTTTTGGGTTTTCAAACTAAGAAAACTACAAACTAAACAAGCAAAGAAAAGTAAATAAAGGAAAATTCTAACTAAGGGAGTTTCACCTAGGAGTTGCTTCCGCCTAACTAGCTACCAAGACTCGTTGGATCGGAACGATTGCTATGGGCAAGGTGACTGCGAACCGCAAAGGGGTGCAAATATGGTCGTAGACCACACTCTCGATTGCTAAACCGAGGTATACATTATAGGCCATGTCATTCGGCCCTCCCGGTTTAGGCAATCAGTGGTTGACTTACTCCTTCACTCAACTCAAGGTTTGGACGACTTAATCGCGCTTAATCAATTTGCTTAATTCAACATTGAGTTTTGCCCATAAATTAACCTAGTTAGGTGGCTTAAAAAGTTAAAGGAAAACCAACTCGATTGAGTCTCCCTTGAAAGGGGGGATTTTCCTCTCTAATCTAGGTTAAAGTGGCTAATTAGATTGCTAAGCACCAACATGCACAAACCTAAGGATGCTAAGCATGATCATGCACAATCCTTAGGTTGCTAAGCACAAGCATGCACAATAAACATGAATAATACCTCGATCATTGAATTAAATAATACCCAATGACAATCATTCAATCTAAACAAGTAAATACAAAGTATTAGGTAGGGATCTACAACACCCAAGAGAAAAGAGTGAGTTTTTAGAGAGAGAGAGAGGGATTACAAATTTGAGCTTAAGATCTTCTTCTTCTTCTAGGCTTCAATCCTTCTCCACCCAAGCCTCCAATGATGCTTCAAGATCACTCTAGCACTCTCTCTCCCTCTCACTAGAACTCCCCTTTTGGTGTTTTTGGCAAACCCTAGAGAGGGAATTGAATTTCTCTCCCAAAACCAGCTCCCCCTTCTCTCTCCCCGCTGCTGACTTCATATTTGCCCGTAAGTGATCAGTTCACGGACGCGTTGGCCAGTTCACGGCCATGACCACCTAAACGCGTTCGTGAACTCAGTGTCGTCCAAAATTCACTGCTTCACTCTCTTGGGTTCACGGTCAATGGCCCCAGTTCACGGTCTTAGAGACCGTGAACTCAGCTGGCGTCAGTAACCTCGGTAAGTGCCCTGGATGCCTTGATGTTCATGGCCCATGTCTCCTCTTCATAGTCTTAGAAGACCGTAAACTACCTTGTCCGACCGTGAACTGCGGCTATTTCCTGGACGCCTTCACTTCACTGTTACGGGCTTCGGACTTTTCTTCGGTTTTTGTGCTTTTTGACCTCCAATTATCCCAAAACTCATCCTCGACCCTTTCACACGTGCTAGGACCTGAAATGTATAAAAACAAGCACAACCTAGCGTAAAATATGTTGAGAAACGATGAAATACTAAGCTAAACGAATAAGAAATGAGTGGTAAAATGTGTATATTTGGGCCCGAATCAAGAGGTACGAAGGAAGATGAAGAAGTCAAGATCAAAGGAAATTCCATACTGGTTATCCTTGTACCTTTCTCTCTTATGATTTCCTCTATACTTATGAGTAGGTAGACATTAGGATGTTCATTTACGTAAACCCTGGGAAGGTGGTTTGATTTCTTTTTATGATTGAATTGATGTTTGTCATGAGTTCTTGTTAATCGGTTGTGTTTTAGGCAAGATATGAATCCCTTCGTGGTGTAGATCTTAAAATCTGATTTCTTGAAGGGTGAGAGCGGACACGACCGCCCCTCATATCCATCATCAGTCAATTAGACTTCACGAAACATCAAGGGAGAAAGCCTTAGGGTCCTTATTGCTTGTCATTTCGAGTAATTATCGCGACAAAAGACAGGAGGAACTGCACATGATTCAATCCTTTCGAGTAAATTATCGTAAATTGAAATTAGGGGCGCATGGTCTGAGCAATCTACTCCCTTAGGTTTAATTTTTTTTTTTATTGTTTTTAGTGTTGGTTTTAATCCACCTTAATCGAGTATTATATCCGATTTTGAGTAGTCAATCGTTGGAAACCCAAGTAGATACGATCACAATACCATTAGCATATTCAGTAAATTTGATTATACACTACAACATGGCGTGATCATATATTGTTGGAGATTTTACAAAAAAAAGAGTATATTATTGGGGACTTGAGTTAACTAATTTGGTGAAAAGAGGGCTTAAACATCAAGAGCCTCAAATTGGGGGCTTGCATGAAATTTGGCAAGTTCAAAAATTATTGTTAATTAGACATCCAGTATCTTACTGAATGCTTAATTAGGAGAAATTGTTGGTCCCGTAAATATGGCATACCCCAGCTCAAACCACAACTACAATCTACAAAAGCACATATGAGCCCAAACCAATGAAATAACTTCATGATCCTACCGAAGTATAAAAGGAGAATACAAGTTCTTGCTTCTAAATAGGATATTATGCATTCCAAGTAAGAGATCTGCCCCCCCCCCCCCCCCCCCTTCATTGAGACATATAGCTTATCCCTCTACAATGTCCCGCTACCTTTAATATCCTATTGAATATATTTGATTTTTTGAATCAACTCCAGGAATTAATAGGAAGTCAGCACGCGGGTGACGCTCTTTGATTGAAGTCTTTTCTCTGTTTTAAGTCTCAACGTTGCAACTAAAAACTATAAGAGTAATTCGGTTCATATTTCACTTCAACTCCAACTAAAAGGGGATTTACAAATGATACGCTTTGCGTGATCGAGTTTTAAATTTATAAGTCGATGCACAATCTCTATTCAATCCTAACTAAGCCAAGCATAACCTAGCTAAGATTGTAATAAAGTGGCTCAGTCGTATTCCAAGAGAACCGTAAGCTTACTATTACTTCATTCCGAACTACTATCTAATCGAATCAGAAGTTTGGTGAAAAGTCTAATCTAATCTATCCTAAAGGAAAAATAAACAACCAACCAAGTGGTTGGGAGGTTGCTAGGGGTGAGACGGTTGCCTAGGGTCGAATCCTCCTAGTTATGGTTGTCATGTAGGGTTACTTATGATTATCCACACGCCTCCGAGTAAGCATCTCCTAAACCTATATAAGTCACCTAGATCTAGGCTATCGTGTCTAGGGCATTAAGCTCGTAGCTCCTTTCAATGGATACTATCCACCATCCACACCGAGAGAAGATTTAGTGACCTTAACTTCTTCTTTTTTTTTTTTACAATCAGTGACCTTAACTAACCGTTGAAAAGTTCTGTAGTTTTTTCTACTTTCAGTGTGAAGACAAAAATACCATTGTTGTATTTTCATTCTCGTTGCAGGAAAGGTTAAATGGGAGTGTAATTTACAATAACCAACTATTATTATTCTAAATAATCAAATATTAGTATTATTTATTCAATTGTTTTGATGAATGCATTAATATATTGTTTATTGCTGTGCTTGACTGACTTCCTCTCTCAGGGGCAGCCGCGTAACGACCTTCCTGCCTCTGCAAAGTGCTAACCCCTGCCACTGGGAACAATCGAAACGAAAGGGTGTGAGTTCTCCTGCTCTTTGCGTGATTGTCTCTTAAAGTCTTGTTGACCTTTCCATGGCTAGTTGTGCTCATTGCCCATGAATCGGAAAGAATATTCTGTCGGAAATCTGAGAGTTCTAGCTTGGATTTTGGGTACTTTCTGAAATCACTCTTCTTTACACCTTTTTGGGTTTGAGATAAACCAAGTACCGGATTGGCATAGTTGACAAAAGGGTTGAATGAAAGTAAGTAGATGGTTTAACTCGCTAGTTCTTTTTTTTTTTTTTTTTTGGTGAGGTTATAATGATTTTGCCTCTTGGAGAAATGGTATGTGCTCTACTGTTTGAGTTCCTGACCATTAACTTGCGCCGAGCTGTATACAAAGAATCAATTTGCTAGGTTTTGTCCTTCTCTACGTGTATTCCTAGTGGTTCTTCAATTCTGCCTATGGTGACGATGACCTGCTCTTGAATGTATCGTCGATTTGCAAGCATGTATGCTTTTGATGTTGTTCCTTCTGCTTGATCACCTGAATCTCTTAGAGGGAACCCGTTATATGTGGTATGAGATGGCTTTCAGTTGTTAGATCTCCTTGTGACAGAAACTATTATATATGGGTATGTTTCAGGGATATGAAGTGCTTTTCATTCTACACTGGGGACACCGGGACAGGAAGGTTGAACTAAAGGCCACAAATTCTGCATCAGTTATGTCGATGGACTCTTAACTGTAGTTCACTTGGTCGCAGCTTCGAATCACAACTTGCATGTAAATACACAGAGCAATATTTTCAGAATTTCTATGATTTTTCCTTTGAGGTCCAATCTGCTAGCAGCTCTGTTCTTCTTTTGAGTATCAAACTCATTGCTAGTTGATGATGATAAGTGTTGAGAAAGCCAATCAACACGCCATGCATTTGAGATCGGGGATAATTACTCGCGCTTATGAATTACGAAGCACAAAATCAAAATTATAAAGAGAGAAAAGAAGAATCTCGGCCATAAAAGTTATGAACATAACCCCACCGTAGATGTGTCGGCGATCACAAGTAAACTAAAATGAGGGCATAAAAATTGATTAACCAAGAAAGAAAAGAAATAGAGAGAAGAAGCCCTAGTGGCAGAGCGTCATGGTCACATAAATCAAATTTCAAATCTCGCAAAAAAAAAAAAAAAGACAATTGGCAACACTTTGAGCCGTTGCTTCATCTTTGATGACCGTCACAAATGTCACCATAGTTCGCCCAAATAATTTTCTACGTAAAGTTGGGGTTCATCTCCATCAAAGCTCTGACCGACGTTGCATGCATCCTAATAACAATTCGAGAAAATGTTTATATTTGTCATCATCAGATTAACTTAGTTTCTCATGGAATTGAGGAAAGAGGGAAAACCGTGATGAATTAGAAGAAGGATCAGGAAGAGAACGAATGAAAATCAAGAAAATGAATGAGAAAAATTAATTTAAAATGAAACCACCACCCGAGGCCAACTGTTGATGAGGTCGGTTGCCGTCGTGAATTAGCCAAAACCAATAAGAAACAAAAATAAAAGGATAATATCTATTTATTAGTCAAATATTTTTATGATTTTTTTTAACCAAACCATTTGAAATACTAAAAATTAGCTAAAAGTTTTGTAATGCATCAAAATATTAATCATTTATACGTTATTGTTAATAAATTTTTTTAACTCTTTTCTTAGTTAAAATACTAAAATTTTGGAATGTTAACCTCTATGTATCTCTTCGAAGTTAGTATTATGTTGTTAAGTTAATATTACTAATAAAATTGCTAACTGAAAGTTAACATTTGGTTAATTATTAGTAATTCAATAGGTTTGGCTAATAAAAAAGAATCTGAAAAAAGTTTGGCTAATGAATAGTCATTACCCAAATAAAAAAGAGTTTGCAACACATCAATAAAGAAGCGGATGTGAGCAAATTAATTATATGTTATATAATTTATAAATATATAAATAATATAATGACTTTTTCATAAATTCGGGTTAAACCAAATTAAAATTGTCGGACCATTAACTTTCAACCAACTTAATCAACCGGGTCAACAGACTAAATTGGGATGACAACCTTGGAGATGAGCAAAAGAAAAATAACCCACAGCTCTAGCATAACTCTATTAGCCAAAATTGAAAAAAAACATAAAACAAAAATAAATATGCAACACAACAATAAGAAGTGTATTGTGAGAAAAGTAATTGAGCTTATGCCCATAAAAAATGGGCCACCAACATTGATCAAAAAACATATACTAATGGGCCAGATCCCTCTTCAGTAGTTGTGACGTGTGAATTAAACCTACCAGTCATTTTAGCCTACCTCTTATGCTACAGTAACCGCATAGTAACTTTAATTAGTATTAAGATGTATATGCAGAATAAATGACTTCACGTATTTTATCAGTCTTTTGTGACCCCCTAAAGCTTTTCAGAGTACACGGTTTTGGAGCTCCAACAATTTTTCCCCCCTTACAATCGTTTCAAACCTAACCCTGCATTCTGAAAATACATGCATACTGCAAATGACACGTCCAACGTACATGCTTTGACATCATGACCAATTAATGATACCGTTTGTTCAGGTTGTTGGTACGATGGGATACGCAGCTCCTGAATACATCCAATTGGGACGCCTCACATCCAAAAGCGATGTGTGGAGTTATGGCGTTTTCCTGTATGAACTCCTCACAGGTAGGTGGCCCCTGGACCGAAACCGGCCCAAGAACGAGCAAAAGCTCTTGGAGTGGGTGAAGCCGTACCTATCAGAGAAGAGGTTCCAACATATTTTGGACCCCAGGCTGGAGGGGAGATTCCGGCTAAGGTCAGCCCAGAAGCTTGCTAACATAGCGAATGATAGAACCTGGGATTAGGGTTCTATCGGATCTGGTTGTGAGATTGGGAATTAGGAATTTAAGAATAGAATTAGGGATTTGAGGAGAGAAGGATAGAGAATCGGCCTAGGCCTTTAGAATGATTGGGAACGAGAATTGAGAGGATTGGGAGATTAGGGTTTAGGAGAGTTTTCTTAATATTCTTCTTGACTGCCTATGAATGAAAGACCAATTACATATTTATAGCGAAAGACTAGAAAAACCTAATAGACTATCCTAATATGGCTCAAAGACTAATAACCATATCTAGATAAATCCTAATAATATTAATATTGATAATTATGGGTAAACCTAAAAAGTAGGTTTCCATCATCCCCTTCCCCTTGAAAACCAACCTTGTCCTCAAGGTTGACCAACTCGACCCACTTCTTCACATCGTTCGTGCAACCCGCGCATTTGATCCTCCATTTCTTGCGCTTTCTTTTCTTCCAATCTTGCTCTACTACTCGACTTGTACCTCTTGCGTTGACCTTGTGCTGGTCCAACTTTTTGAACTTCACTTTCATGGGCCCACTACTTGCTTCTTTCTTGTACAAGGATCCATCCTTGAGTATCAATCCATCAAAAACTTTAACTTTCATGTTGATGGCCCATGCAAGTTCCTTCTCGACAAAAGGCCGAAACACGACCCGTTCCTTGGAGATTATCTTCCTTGGACCAAGTCCATCCACTTGCTCAATTGCCTCTTCAACTGCTTTTGGGTCGTGTTATCCAACAAGCCCATCTTTAAAGTCAAGAGAATGGTCTTTCCAAGTCCTTAAGCCCACTCCATATAAAAGTGATCTAACCAAAGGGCCCATTTGAAGCCAAGTCTTCCTTGAAAAGTTGATTCATCCTTTCCTTGAATCCAGCTGTCCCTTTTATTATTGAGACCAGAACAAAACCCCTGATCGGCCCTCATAACTTCCTGGTCCGGCCCGTAAGCCAACCTTAGCTCGGCCTACTTCATTCCCAATCGAGGCCCACTACACTGCTCTTCTTGGCCCGAATGCGGCTGTGTGGCGCTACCTAACAGAGGGTTTGCGAGGAGCGACCTTGCACCCTCCGTCACCTCTTTGCTTACCGGGCTCTGGCCCGTTAGTGCAAGCCGGCTCCACTGGTTTGCTCGGCCCGCGATACCCTGGCCCAATCGAAGCAGGGGTGGCGACCAAGGGTTTGGAGACCCAAAGCTTCGCCCGCCGCCCTCGTTTGCTTTGCTCGACGGCGGTCTCCTCTCCCTCGTTTCTTCCTCCAACGGCGAACGACCCTCCAGGCGGTCGTTTGCTTTGCTCGGCGGTGGCCACCTCTCCCGTAACACCTCCATCTTCGACGACTCGCGAGAAAGTCCACCGCTATCTCCTTCATTTTCCCTCTCCGGCTTCAACTCCAGTTCCACCTCCCTTGCCGTGTTTAACCCAACTGGCTCCGCTGCCGACGTTTTCTCCCTTCGCAGGAGTCGCAGTCCCGGCGACTCGACTCGATGGCCACGAGGAGCGCCCAAAGTCGGCCTCGTCTTCTCGGTGGTCGGGCTGCTTCCTCGCCAACCCGACAGATCCGCCGCTTCTTTCGTCGCCCCCAGCACTTCCTCTCCCGGTGGTGATCTCGCCTGCATCTCATTCTTCTTCTCCACGCCATTTTTCGGGGTAGCCGACGCCGCCAGCAGCCTTATGCCCGTCCCTGGCTCGTCGGTCCCTGGCTCTGCCCGTCTGACCTTCGTCGCCGCGACTGGGGCTGCCCGCGGCGCCTCTTCTCCCATCACGACCGGAGACCGGATTCCCCCGCTGGATTCTTGGACAGCACGAGAAGAAGAAAAGTCTCCGCCCTTCTCCTTCACCTCCTCCTTTGGAACTAGCGTCCATGGCGGTCGGCGGCAGCCCTGGTCGCCGGTGGTTTTGTCTCGGACGATGATATCACAGCAGCCGTTTCCACCCCGAGGTCGTTGTCTATCAATGGCAGCAGTTCAGCTAGCCTTTCTGCCCGGTTCTCCAGCTCTGCAACTGGAGCAGCAGTGGTGGCAATATATTTCATCTGCAACGATACGAGTGCAGTTGGGATGATGGTAACGGCCGAGTTTGATCGCTGCGGTTTTGGCGATGGTTCATCTTTAGTGTTGAATGGCGAGGCTGAGTCGAGTATTGTGGTGGGCGTCCGAGGTTGCTGCTCGTCTTTGATCTCAACATCTGGTCCTTCATCTTCGATTGCAGGTTGGGTAAGTACGGCGGTGATTTTTGCTACCGGTGGTGGTGAAGCCGCAGCGATGATGGTTGGTTGAGGAGCCAATTGAGGAGCTGCGCCGATTGAGTTGATTTCCACGGCGACAGGAGCAAACTCCACGATAGTAGGGGCGTCTTCAATGGTGGCTGATGCTGATGAATCCTTTGACGTTGACTCTGGCTGGTTGCGGCTCGCGCGGCGGCGAGTCACGCGACGCTCGAGTTTGGCTCGAAGTTCTTTCAGGCCTGCCATCATATAGTTGTTGTGAGCTTCCCTCCTAGCTTCATACTCTATCCTGCTAGCTTCACATTTTACAAGACTGGCTTGGAGAGCTTCAAACGCGTGACAGATTTTCTGATGACAATTCCCTGGTGAGAGTTGTGATGAACTCAAATCTGTGACTATGGCTCTGATACCAAATGATAGAACCTGGGATTAGGGTTCTATCGGATCTGGTTGTGAGATTGGGAATTAGGAATTTAAGAATAGAATTAGGGATTTGAGGAGAGAAGGATAGAGAATCGGCCTAGGCCTTTAGAAGGATTGGGAACGAGAATTGAGAGGATTGGGAGATTAGGGTTTAGGAGAGTTTTCTTAATATTCTTCTTGACTGCCTATGAATGATAGACCAATTACATATTTATAGCGAAAGACTAGAAAAACCTAATAGACTATCCTAATATGGCTCAAAGACTAATAACCATATCTAGATAAATCCTAATAATATTAATATTGATAATTATGGGTAAACCTAAAAAGTAGGTTTCCATCAGCGAACATGTGTTTGGTCAGAAATCCAAAAGCACGTCCAAAGATGAGTGAGGTGCTAGAATTGGTGAACCGAGTGGTGGATTCATCGATAGAGCCATCGAGCCCTGAACGAAGCTTCAAGAACTCGGTGTCAATGGGGAACAAGAGGAAAGCAGATTCAAGTGCCCGACACCATAGCAGTAGCAGGTGGTTCATGGGAATGTGCTCTCCAAGCCTTGTCAAAACATGCTGATATGTGGGATAAGGTCAACATCGCTCATGTGAACAGGTGCATTACACATTTGTGTTAGCATGGAAGCTTTAATGGTAAGCTTGATATAGAGAAAGAAAGAGAACTCACTAGAAGTGAATTCGAAAGAAGGGCCAAGGGTAAGTTTTAGGCCCGGAAAGTGTCGGTTACCGGCCGGTAGCAGTAGTATGCCTTGGAAATCGATGCTTGCTTGTTATTAGTTAGAGGTTTAAGAAGCTTCCCCAAGTCCTGACTGTCACCCACTTTCTGGTTAACTTAGGCGCCGGATGTTATTTTTAGCAAACGTCGTTGAAACTATTGTAATTTTGAGGTTTCTAATGTACCCTATATATATTGAATACTAGCTTGTTACCCGGCCCGTTGGTCGGAGGTAGCTGAGCCGAATATTGGATTATTGATATGGAGATAATAATGCTCATCTCATTAGTCAACATCTCATTAGTCACTTGTTGGTTTATGTATGTTGTAGAAGGCAACATCTCATTAGTCACTTGTCATTAGTTGGTAACGGAATAGGAAGTACAACTTAGAATGCAAGTTTGTTTGTGTTGAAAATTGAAGCAGCCAAAAATTGGTTGCAAAAACATTAAACATTGATATGATATAAGTTAAAGGTTGATGGTATTCCAGTTTCCTCCTCGAACCCTCAAAAGTTGGCATATAAGAAAAGAAATCTTAGCATATACATTCAAGAAGTACAACTTAAAAAAACCACTTGCAGAGGAGCGAAAGGGACCAGCTTGAGGAAAGGGGTTTTCTTCAAATACTCGCCTATGCATATTTTTGTAATTCAACGAGGAGAAACTTCATACCAGGAAATTACATGAATGCCAATCGAATAGATAAATTCCACTTGAATAGTAATCAAGTATCCAACTACGCATTGTATTAGATGATATAATGTTCATACTATTCTAAGCAAAAAATAAATAATTGTAGGAAGAATAATAATATTAACTCACGGGAAGTTACTATAACCCACCTCTGTATGAGCAACCAGAGGGCGGAACCCTGGTGACCTTAGAGTTAGAAACTGAACTGAAGGCTTTGAAGAAGGCAATAGAACCCTAAATGCAACTACAATCAAGCACAAATCAGCAAGATTTTTTATTTGTCTGAAAATCGAGTACATAGAGAAAACAATTGAAAAATATATTAAATGCTCTAAGCAAGTTGAAGGAAAACCATAATTTTAAGATTTGGTCATTATAATAGCCTTCAAGTATTGATGCTTCTGAGAAATATCAAGTCCAACCACCACTTATACAACTAATGTAAACCATAGTAGTTAGTTCTATAATGACGAAACTTTACAAAGAAAACTACGTAAACAACCAATGTACGTAAGTAAAGATTGATACTAACAACATATAAAACTTAAGAGCTCTATATTGGTTTGAACATACCTCTTAGTAACAATTATGCAATCGAGTATAGATGATTTTTAGGCGTTGAATAAGAAAAGCATAGATGGCTCACAAATGAAGACCCAACACCTGAAGGTAGTAAACAAAAGCAAAAAATAGGAAAAGAGATAAGGAAATAGGCGAAAAATAGGCAAACAACGGAAAAAACCCGCATAGGAATACCTCGTTAGCTCTAAGGACTCTTTGTCACAACAAACAACCCTCTAGAAAATCCCAAACCCTGAGACATCAAACAAGCCTCCCATAATACTAATGTATGGCATTCCCATTTTTCAACATGTTTGTCCAATTCAAACTTCAAAACAAAATTCAAGCATTTGATTATTTCTAAATAAATGGAATTTTCACCATTAAACCATAACTCACCATCATTTACGATTAGTGCAAAGACATACATTTCTCTAACCAATCACAACATTTAAGCATAACTTTTAGTTGAAAAGAACAACTGAGCACTTAACTAAGTGATATATTAGAATGGATACAACTTCCAGCTAATAATATAAACGTATACCGGTACCTTCATTGTCTCCTGACCTATCGTTTGTGATGAGTTACTTTGAACTATAGCTGCATTTTAGAGAATAAACACCCATAAAGGCATTATTAAACCAAGTTTAGTCCAAAATCTTCATATTTCAAATCGAAGGTTCCATTTCAAAAATTAGAGAGTTTAACATGTCAAATCACAGGCTCATTTGAAAAATCTCAAACCACTATTAATAAATGCAACATAAATGCGCGTTCTAAATTCTATATTTGTTGGAAAAGTCTCAAATCATTATCAATTAATGCCCCCAACTACATGATGTTCAAAATAGCTCTGGAGCTAAATGATGTTTGCATTGGTTTACCTTCAAACACAACCGAATCACGAACCACAATAATTAAGCAAAAATCTTCATATTCCAAATAGAAAGACTCAATTCAATCTGATCTGTGCTATATACATATTGGTTACTCCTAGACCTGTTGCACTTGTTGCCTTCAGATCTTCATGAACTCAATACAATTGAGGAGATGAGGCTGTCAACGAAGAGCAGTGTGTTAATTAAATGGATCACCATACAGTTGAACAAACATGGGCCTCTTGATTAGCAATTAGAATAGTGGGGGTAGCTGCAATCCGTCGGTTGCTCTTTCTATGCATTCCAGTTAGAATCTCTGGCCTAGACAGTAGAGATTAGGGTTCAATGAGAATTTTAGGTACAGGAGGAGAAGACCCGGCGAGTAGAATGGGAAGCTTTGGCAAGGCTGCGATGGGTGCACGGTTAGTGGGCCAAATTTCACTTTGGGCCCGTTTAAATCAAAGCATGTTTTTACTTCGTGCTCAACAAACCGACCGCACTGACGCCTTCTAACTTACTTCTCCAAAAATTGCTCTGAATCCAACAAAATGAAATGGGATCCCAGTTTTCTCATTTTCCATTTATATTATGTGTTGATTGTAATGACTGATGAGTGTAGATGTAGACACGTCATTGCACAAAAAGTTCTTTAATACGTCAAAAAGTGGTGAAATGAACCACCCTATTAAACGCAATCTCGTATAATGATCGTTGGATCCAATCATGCAAGATTAGAAAGAGATTTAAACCTTAGCGGTAAACCCGACGAAACCTTAAAAGAACCAATCCCATATAGTTTGCACAAAGATATGATTGCTTCATAGTAGTTCTGAAAACTAATACTAATTTAAGAATTCGACATCGCTTCTACATATTTAGTATTGCGATTCGATATGCAATATTTGAACCGGTGATATTTATGCTGCAGTATGAAGGTTATAATAATTTATAGGGTAATGTCTATTTTTTATCCAAACATTTTTCAGATTCTTTTATATTATTCAAACCTATTAAAATTCTATTAATTATCCAAATCTTTCGTAATCTATCAAAATATTAGCCATTTTTACGTTAACGTTAATAATTTTGTTACCCTTTTCTTAGTTAAAATACTAAAATTTTAGAATGTTGACCTTCATGAGTCTCTTCCAAGTTAGTATCATGTTGCCAAGTCAATATTACTAACAAAATTGTTAACTGGAAGTTAACATTTGACTAATTTTTAGTATTTTGATAGATTTGGATAATGTAAAAGAATCTGAAAAAAAATTTGGATAAAAAATAGACATTACACTAATTTATAAGATAGATAGAAATTTACATTATTAAAATACAACTAAAATAATCAAAATATGAAAATAAAATTATCAAAACACCAAATAAGTACTTTTGGGAGATTTAGTGACCAACTAATCATTGAAAGAGTAATATAATTTTTAGAATTTAGGTTCGTGTATGTTTTTAATTTAAACAAGTACAACAAAATTACTTAGTCTGATTGGTTATAATCCTTGTTTTTCTATAGAGTGACCATGGTTTAAAGCCCACTATGTATCTCTTTTTTATGAATAAATAAGAAAGAAATAGGTCATTGTAAATACCCAAATGTCTTTTCTACATTCACTCTCATTGCAAGAAATTTGAAATGGAGCAACACTTTTCTTCCTTATGCTATTATATTATGGATAGATAGATAGCATCAACTACGTATATAATCGGTGATATGATGCATATGACTTATGAATTAATTAAGGACTAATAACACTCTAGGCATATACTTTACGATTTTTGTCATTTGTGTCAAAAAATATTTTGATATGACAATTGCATCGTCAATTTTGTTCCTCCGTTCATTTTGATCATTGATGGTCAATGATCAACGCATTTACCAATGATGTATCAACTGACTTGCATTTTTGGATTTTCCCCAAAATACAAGAATTATTATTCCCAATTCCAACTACATCAAACTTTGCAAAAATTGTCCCCAAATATACAAGAGTTTGAGGCTGTTTGTTGGAGTGTATAACGATCTGTGAGATGGTTTGTTAGAAAGAGCTACCTGGATTATCGTCGACCCAAGAATAACAACCTCAAATTGACATGGGTCTCGATACACTCAAACGAACCCACCTTGGATCAATGTGGTTCATGTCACACTCCACGTAAATTGTTTATGACATCTGAGATCTACACCTTACCAGCAAACTTTTAACGACTGCACTTTACACCCGATTATTCGATAGTACTAATCTCATAACTTTTCTAGATCTTAGAAGCCACAAATAGTCAAAGGTAGTTGGTCCACCTTCGTCGCAAAAATCACCATTGGCTACCCCAAATGGGCCATTTTTCAATTTAGCAAAACTTTTGACAGTCATAATGATTTTACATTTCTTTTCAAGGACTACTACTTTAACTAGGGATCAATTTCTAAAAGATAAAATGTGTTCGGTTTTAAGAGGGTTTGAGAATAAGTTTAGATTTAATTGTCACCTTTCAACATATATATATATATATATATATATATTTATGGGTAACATCAAATTGACATGGGTCGCGATACACTCAAGCGAACCCACATTGGATCAATGTGGATCATGTCACACTCCACGTAAATTGCTTATGACATCTGAGATCTACACCTTACCAGCAAACTTTTAACGACTACACTTTATACCCGATTATTCGATAGTAATAATCTCATAACTCTTCTAGATCTTAGAAGCCACAAATAGTCAAAGGCAGTTGGACCAACTTCGTCGCAAAAATCACCATTGGCTACCCCAAATGGGCCATTTTTCAATTTAGCAAAACTTTCGACAGTCAAAATGATTTTACATTTCTTTTCAAGGACTACTACTTTAACTAGGGATCAATTTCCAAAAGATAAAAATGTGATCGGTTTAAAGAGGGTTTGAGAATAAATTTAGATTTAATTATCACCTTTCAACATATATATATTTTTTATGGGTAACATCAAATTTCATTAAGACCAGGCTACCAGTAACAAACCGATGCGGGGCTCCTCAAGAACCAACAAAGTTTGTACATTCCAAACTTTCATTAAATAAAGAAGGAACCAAAGAAAAAAGGTAATCTACCCCAAACCCCTTTGCTCGAAACAAGTAAGCAAACTCTGATCCTGCTGGCATCTAAATCGAATAACCCACAATGCCTCATGCACTAACTGAGAAGGACTTCTTGCACAACTGGACCCATACATTCTGGAGCAACGCTCTCGCCATATCATACTGACTGCCACACACCAAGATAAACGATTGAAAGCTATTGTAACAAACTCACCATTCCATCTTGCCACACACCATTGCAGAACCTACTGTCAATCGTCACTCAACATCGGGGGAGCTTCTTCCTTGAGTAGCAGCAACAGAACATATAATGTGTATGAACACTGTACGAAGAGGTGATCTCGAGTCTCAAGCCCCCCAGGACATAGGAGACAATGCCCAGTAAGAGGCTTTCCCCATGGAATGAGCTTATCCTGCAACTTCACCCTATCATGAATCACAAGCCAAAAAATAAAACCATGCCTAGGCACAATAAATTTATCCCAAACAAGCTTGTACCATGGGACAATACCATCTCGCTGCCTCAATGAGTTCCAAACTTTTTTAACAGAAAAACGAGCCATCACTTCTCCATCCCACGCCAATCCATCCCTCATTTGTGATACAAAAGGTCTAGCCACTGCTCTGCACTTGAGAACTCGTCTCCAGATCAAAGACCCTGCTGTAGAATCCTTTATATCCCAAACTGAAAGTTGCTTGACCCGAAAGCGCCTAATCCACGCTACCCAAAGGGACCCTTCCTCCATAAGAAAAGCCCAAAGATGTCGTAGCACACAAGCTTTGTTCCAGATAACAAAATTCTGGATCCCTAGACTACCCTCTCGCTTTCAACATATATTATATAAATACTTCTACAACAAAAGTTGTAGTGCTTGAAAAGTTTTGAAAACAAAATAAAAATTTTCAAGTTACAGTTGTTCAAAGTTAGCCGAATAGTTGGGGTACATTATAAGTTTTGACCTAAGTTGGGTGTAGATCACTAACATGTCCAACAATTTTTGGGGCGCTAGATCGTAGTATTCATCAGCGATCTGGGTGGTTCACTGACTCGCTACTAAGTATTCTCCCAATCAATGGCCAAGTATAACCATCAATCAGGTGTAGTATAGTGTAACTAAGTTTAATTTATCAACTCGATATTCGGCAACATATCAGCCACCAATTTCGTCAGGTGTAGTATAGTGTTAACTCCGTCAGATTTTTAATGACATGGCAAACAGAAGTGATGACTGGAACGTTAACTAATGACATGTCAATTTTAAAAAAAATAAGAAATAAAAAAATTTCGCTGCACACTTTCTCTTATCCTTCCTCTTCGCACTACCAGCTCCCAACAGCAACGACGCTGCCGCCCTCCTCCGTCCGGGTTGCAGCCGCACCAACCCTTCATCCGCCTACACCATCCTCTTCTTCTTCCTCTTTCGTGTCCCTTGGTCCTTCCCGGAATCCACGAAAATCTGGAAATCGAGACCAGCTAGAGCCAGCCGCTCTTTATGCCTTGTTGATGTCCTTGTAATTAGGGATTTCGCTTGGCAAACTTAGAAATTGGGCTTCAGCGACGCGTCCACCACGACCGCAGCTTTCCCCCTCCGCTCGCAGGAGAGGCCCTACGGCTGGTCGATGGTGAGAGAATCAAGGAGGAGGAGTTCCCGGTTGAATAGTGGGGAAAACGGGCGGATCTGGTCGTCGATGAACACTTCCTCGGCGGAATCAATGGAATCAGCACCGAATGTTGTGGAGAAACTGAAATCCTCACCCTTGTCTTCCTTGTCGACATCCTAGACTTCTCCATCTTCGGGATTTACTTTGGTTGGAGATAATCGGATTGAAGAAAGAAAGGGCGGCTGACTCTGGCTGGTGGCTGCCAAATAGGATTCTCCAGAAATCTGTGATTTTGATATGAAGCTAATCATCATAGTCCCTGAACTCGTTGACAAGATCTTTGGTTTTGATCTTCCTTTGATTCTGCTGAATAATTCCTCTAATCTTGTCGAATTCGACTCGACGGGGACAGTTTGGCGGTACTCAAAACTGATCGGCCGGTGAGGGAGAAGTGGAAACAGAGTTGCGGGAGGCAGAGGTGAAGCAGAGCAGCACGGCGGCGTTGTTCAACTCGTCGGGGACGGGAGGGAAGAGCAAGGCGCTGGTGTCGAGGCCTTTTGTCTCCTTGGTTTCATTTGCCTGCAGAAGGTAGAAGATCGAAGGAAAAAATAGAGAGGAATGATTATTGCTAGGTTGGGTTTCATTATTTTTATTTTTATTATTATTATTATTTACTGTGCTGACTAGATTGTCAAAAATTGCATGACTCATCAATTTGTTAGTCAAGTCAATAATTCTGTTTGCCACATCATAAAAAATTTGACGGAATTAACGAAATCTAACGGAGATTGACGGTCGGTGACTAACGATGAAATGATTCATAAAGTTAGTGGTGAATAAGAAAGAAAAGTGGTTCGGGTGGCAAACGTGAAAGATTTGTGTTATTTGAGTGACCAAACATGTAATGTAGCTCACAAAAGAGTAAGAAGATACTAAAATTACCCACACACCATTACTCTAATCATGCAACTATCACCTAGCGAGCATAACACATCAATCATCTAACAAATCAAAACACATTGAGTAGGGAGTTGCAAGGAACAAGGTGATTTAGAACCCTCAAATTTTAAAATTTTTGGGTATAGCATTCAAGGTTCCAAAACACTATTTGACTCGCTCTGACTATCACAATAAAATCTCACCTAAGGCTCAAGTATAAACCTTAGATGGGTGCAATATATGGCAAGTATGTTGATATATCGACCTGGGCCGGCCCATGTATCGCTACTTCGACTGTTTGAAATATTATCTAGCGGATTAGTTTTTGGTGAAAACAAAGGTCTAAAACTAAAGTACTTTGCAAAGGTAAAATGGATTTTACACTAATTGAGAAGGCTTCACCCGGGTGTTGCTCCCCCTAACTAACAATTACGACTTGAAGAATTGAACGACCGTGTGTGGTTAGGGGTTATAAAATGCATGAAAGTCTAACAAGTAATGAAGGCTACCCTCTTATTCTCTAGGTTGAGGAAATGGGATATGATCCAAGCCACTAAAGCGACCCTCTCAACCCATCGACTAAGGAATGGTTAGACTTCACCCTCGAATTGGAGTTCGGACGGCCACCCACAACCAAACCCTAAGTGCTAATATGAAATATGAGGTTTTCCCTTAATTAACCTAGAATAGGAGGCATGAAATGCCCAAGGATACCCATCTCTAATAGAGCCTCTTAGGTTAAGGAGGGTTCTCTCTAAACTAGTCTAGGAGGCTTTGAATGCCCAAGGAAACCAGCTCAAATTGAGCCTCTTTGGATAAAGGAGTTTTCCACTCTAAACTAGCTTAGGAGTCATGCAATACCCAAGAAGACCCATCTCTAATTGAGCCACTTAACCTAAAGAGGACTCCTCTCTAAGCTAGGTCAACAAAGCACACACCATCATCATGATAAATACCTCCACATTCACGTTGAACAGAACCACACACAAATCATTCAATTCTAACAAGCATTCACATAATTGTAGCTAGGGTTTACAAACACCCAAGTGAAAGAAGGGACTACTCCATGCTAGGATAAGGGAAAACACAAGAGAGGAGAAGGAAACCCATCAAGAAGATGAAAGCCTTGCTCCTTGTGTTGATGAGATCCTCCTTTGGGGGAAGAATTCCCAAACCCTAGCTTCTCCTCTTCTTTGGTTCGTCACTTTCTCACTCTAAATCTGAATAGCAGAATGAACATATTATCAAGTAGGGGTGGCAGTTCGATTGTCTGTTAGTGACTAACCGGTCGGTCCAACCGATAATCAGTTGTTTCCAAGCTGGGTCGATGGTCGGCGCGTCTGTTTGGAGCTTTGGTTAGTCGAGTAACCAAATTCGGTTAACCGGCTAACCGAAGCTAACCGACCGCTGTATACCCCCGAATCCAAATGTCGTCGTCCTTCCATAAACGACTACGTTTACCCTAACAAATTACCCAGCCCGCCCCTCCCCAAACCTTATCCTCCTCCTTCGTCGACCTCCTCTATAGTTCCCTTCCCTCACACCAGACCACTCACCCCCCGCCGTCAACACCCTCCATTCCAGACAGCCAAATCATCGGCGATGCCCGACGAGCACCGTTTCCCGTCGACCCCGCGATTCCGACGACCATCCTGGGATCCAACCATGCGACCGCCGGCTCTAGCAGCAACTACCTCCGTCCTCCGAGACTTGCCTCGCCGGCCGCTAGCTCCCCAGTCCACCATCTCCCTCCCCCGTTGGTTCCAGCAATCCCCCGCGGTCCATCATTAACCACAGCCAGTCGTGCAGTCTGCCATCACCCTCCCCCGCGACGGCGCGACCCCTAACAAGTTGTCGTCCCCTTTGAATCATCGTTCCCTTTGAATTCTCAACGAAAATGTAAGTTGTTGTCTTGATGATGGGTCGATTCTTGCCTGTGGCAATGAGAATTAGATTGATGATAATTGAATTTGTGGGAAACTGGGAATTAAATTAATGAATGATTATAATTGTTTTCCTGGAGGTGGGACTGATTTCTGTCGGTTAGGCAGTAAAAATCTAACAGATGGGATGTGTCACGGTTACCACGGTTAAACCAAACCAAAACTGAAAACCGGCCGGTCAGTGATCGACTAACCGTGGCTTGAGGCCCGGTCGGTGGTCGATAGGCATCAAGGGTGGCTCGATTTAACCAATAACTGATAAATCGGTTTTCGGTTAAACCAAAACCGACTGACCGCTATTATCAAGCAGCTTCATTCCACCGTACTTCTAGTCAAACTGAGATCCTTAAAAATATAAAGGAGCATTAAGAAAAAGATAAATGCATATGTTGTATTTGAATTAAAAAATCTAATCAAAAGCAAAAGTTGGGAAGGAAAAAAAGATTAATTTAGAAAGACGATAATCATGCCATCAAAAAAGATTTGCGGAATCCATTTCCCCTCTATTCCTTACCTAAGTAACTATTTTGTTTGGGAGATTTACCGTAACTAACTATTACAAAGGAGCATGGTAATTGGTAGGTGAATGAAAGTAGAGAACATGCGAGAATGAACTCCAATTGTCCTCTTCTGAAATTGATTCGGCGTGCCAAAAGGTATTCAATCTTTACTTTTGCTCTTTGTCATTTGTATGAATCAATTTTATGTGATTTGCAGTTCTAGCTTAGATGAGAGATTAGGATAATAAAGTTTGGTAGGGGGTGTGCACGACTAATGCCTAGCAAATATGGGTCGACTTTTTTCTTAGCATTGGCAATCTGTGGTGTTAATTGCATGGTTAGTCACTGAGTTTACAAAAAACGTTCTTGTTTGATCACTCGAAATACTTAAATCTATTAGTCATCACTCGAATTAGTAAGTTGGTCCACGTTTAGTCCCTCTCCATTAGCCTCCGTCAATTCTTATTAACACCGTTAGTCAATTGCTGACGTGGCTAACAGAAGTGCTTATCTATCCAATTTTAACCTGCCACGTTGAGGAACCTATTCCCGGGGAGGTCGAGGAATTGTAGGTTGCGGAAGGAGCGAATCGATTTGGGGACCTGGGTGGCGAAGAAATTGTTAGAGACGGAGAGCGATTCCAGTTGGGAAATGTTTCAAGAAATTCGGATCCCCAGATAATTTGTTGGAGGCGAGATTCAGAACGGCAGCCGGAGGAGGAACGAACGCCAGGGGGACCTGAACTTTGCCCGCGCGTCGGTTGTTGGCGAGGTTGAGAATCTCGAGCTTGTTCGAATTTTGCCAACGAGGCGGTTGTCGGGGAGGGAGAGCTCCTTGAGCTCCGTCAACCGGCCGATTGTCGGCAGCAGGGTGCCGGAGAGGGACTGAGATTTCAAGACCTGCCTGGTGATTCTGGGCTCGTAGGTATGGTCCTCGGAGGAGGGAGAGATGCGGCGCTCACAGAAGAGGCCGTGGAGGTAGCAGCGGGAGATGGATTTACAAATCCTAATGCCAAGCCCATCCAAAGCTAATTTTCAGATTTCATCAATCTTCACCGATTTCTTCCCCAATCTCATCATTCGCATCAGCCCTCCATGGAAAACGAATCTCTCTCCCTTCTTCCTCCGTGTTTGTTCTCTTGCTCTTGGAAACCTAGTAACCTATCAGGAGGAGGAGGAGGAGAATAACTTGTTGTTGAGCGTGGAAGCAAGAAGGGTCGCCATCATCGGAGAATGAATCGCGTCGGATGCAACTGAATTATAATTGTTAGAATGAGACGCGCTGCCGCTGCCGATAAATGTACTCGCCATCGATGGGTTTCCGAAGCCGTTGGATGATGCAAAGGAAGCCAACTGATCGTACGACGGTCGGGGGAGGGTTGTTTTGCTGCTTCCCGGGGCTTCATCTGGTCGATGATTTGGAACTGGCCGCCGCTAGGGTTTCCCGCCGCGAAGGTTGGGGCAGGTGGCAAGGAGGGTTGGTAGTGAGTTGGAAATTTTAAGATATTAAATATTAATTTTTTAATTGCCACGTGGCATATTTAACGGTCAATTGTAAGAGTTGACCGCCACATAAGAAAAACTTAACGGAGATGGATGGAGAGTGACCAAATTTGAACTCTAACAAATATTAGTGATCATGAATGAAATTAAATATTTCGTGTGACCAAAGACAAACGTTTTTTTGTAATCTCAGTGATTAACAATGCAATTAATCCGCAATCTGTGACTAATAATATTCACAAATCAAAAGCGCGTTTGATATAAAACTAATCCAATCTCAGTTACTTTCCAAGGCTGCAACTTTAAGTCCATGTCTAGTCGTTTACATGTAATGGAATTGCAATTATCAATCATTTATTCGTGTCCCTTGTGATATGAAATGATCAATGGTTTACAATTGGATTGATCAATGTCAAATATTTAATTTTACTAACATTCTTATTTAATAACTAAATTAAAATTGCATACATATCCAAGAATGAGAATCGAGAAGTCTGTTGATGAAATGCAGCGTGCTCAGAATATGAAGATATGAGAGAATTGTTTCTTTCTTAATGAACTTTTTAAATTGTATGGTTGATAAGAAAACATCTGTGTACCATTTATGATTTTCATTGTTTTGGTATTCTATTAAATATTGCTAGTATAAAAATTGTATTTTAAGATATACTTTTATTAACTAGTGGATTTGATTTTATTATTATAATAACCATTCTTGTCACTATTTGTGCTTTTATTATATGATTGTTTGTCACCAAAGTAGTGTTAGAGTTAGTCAATAGAGTTGTAATACGATATTGATGGAAGAAGTAAATTATAAAGATGGTGTCTTTTGGCAAATTAATTAATTAATTAATTTTATATTAATTAATTAACGTTTGAATATTGTGAAAAGAAGTGTCCTTCCAAGAAAGGTAACTCCCTTTTTCTGTGAAAGGATATGTCCTTCCATAAAGGTAACTACCTTTTCTATGAAGGGATGTGACTCTTCGGAAGGTAACTTTCAGTTTTCACAACTATAAATAGATGACTGCCATAACTCTTTTAAGACGAGAGAATTCTTCTTCTTCCCGTTTTCCTTCTCTATTTCATAAACACAGAAGTCTGCAAGATTGCTGCTTCCAGACTTAGAATTGAAGGTACTCCTGGGGGTGGTTTGCTCGAGCCTACCAGCAATTTGTAGTGGGGGCAAATAACACTCTAAGGAGAGTGATTAATCACGCCTTCAATCTGATTCTTTCCTTCAGTTTTACGACAATCTTAGAGTGTTATTTTGCTATTAGAAAAATGGATTCTGGAGTGGAGAGTACGTTGAAGGCGTATACTTCTCACTCCAACAAACTCAATCGATTTAATGGAACCAATTTACTCGCTGGCAAGAAGAAGAAGTTTATGTTAACTGATTCAGAGAAACAAAACTTAGATAAGTTTGTAACTTTCCAGTTCCTCGAATTTGCTATGATTGATAAGCGTTAGGTACTGGTTTGTTTTAAAAAAAGTGCATCAAATTCGTGTGCATGCCATTCAATATCAAATTAATCTTTTTCCTTTAATTTGGTGTTGATTTCCATGGATGCCAATATGTCATGCAATGATTTTGTTTGTTAGTGAAAGGACTATAACTTCATGATGTCAGTTGCCGTGCATATATCCAGAAGTTGCCCTGCATTTTAATTGTTTCTATTCGGTTTACCAAGCCTTTGGATGGTATGGTCACCGAAATGATGAAGCGGTGGCTAGAAATGAAAAATGGTAATGCATTTGATAGTTGCTTGATGAAAAGCGACGTCCGTTCAATTTAGAAGCGACGGCAGTAGGGCATGATGCAACTGAAGTTGTGCCATTATGTCCTTCCATTCTGTCCAAAATTGTTAAAGCTATCCAGGTGAAATTCGGGGTATCACATACCTTGAGTAAGAAAACGCTATTTAGAACTTGAATTGACTGATCTTTCGCACATGATACTATACTCTAACCTTTAAAGATCAAAATCTAGGTCTTAATTCTCTAAATATTATATCCTAAGATCAATTGAATTAGAAACAATAATCAACGGTTATGATTCGTCCAAATATAGGCAAAAAAATCAACGCACCATCTTAGGGTTTATAGTTTATGATTAAGATAATTAGGACCTATGGTTCACTCATTAAGGGTTAGGGTGTAGTATCATGCCCAAAAATCTTGATAATTCGAGGTCTAAATAGCGTTTTCATACTCAAGGTATTCGGTACCCCGGATTTCACTCGGGGTACAGTAGAAGGCACCATATATATATATGGTGATGACTTGTGTACGCCAGGCGTATAGTATACGTCAGGTGATCTAACCGTTAGATGTAGTTAGATGAGCTCCGACTGATCTCAACGGTCAATTTTTGTTTTTCATTAAATCATACTTCGGGTTGGGGTTTAGAAAATCGGTGCCTGGGGTTTATCCATTAGAAGTTAGGGTATAGTATCATACCCCAAACTCTATTTAATTCATGGTCTAGATAGAGATATCTCACTAGTAGTACCTGACGTATAGTATACGCCTGACGTACACCAGTATGACCCATATATATATATATATGGGAAATATATATGTTTATTTTTTTTTCTACAATGGAAGCAAAGAAAGGAAGTGTTGCAACTGATGGCCTCTAATGCCATGCGATTGGTGGAGACAGTGCACTGGCAATAGCCATTTCGGTACACATTGTCACCGGTTATTTGATTCAATTAATTCAGACAATGCAGCGTTTTTTCTTTTTGAATTTGCAATGGATCCGATGGCTATGTGATCCAATCATTCATGCATGCTAAATATGTGTTTCTTGCACAGTACGTTTGATTGGCAATATACTGTTGTTTCCTATGTTTATGGTATAATAACATGGTATGAGAACAAACTCATAATTCATATTATGAGAAAAGTTTGGAAGAATTCAATGAAAACAAATTTTGTCCCCAAAATTTGTATGAGTTTCAATTTTGATGCTCTCAAGATGTAACAATTTTGTTTATGTAACAAAACTATTTGAGTAGTGATTTTGAAGTATATTGAAATAATGGTGGCAAAGCGTTTCCCCGACATGGTAATTTGTTTATCGTGTAAATGATTTATGTCTTGGAAAAGGAAACTAAGATGGATCCTTATAGGGATTGAATAAGCTTGTCAAGGTATGATAATCATCAAAATAATCATCGTCAGAATTGTTTATGGTATATGTACACTATACCATTGGAAAACAATTTGACTTGTGATTATGAATGTGAAGCTATTTGTCAGAATTGTTTATGGTATATATAGACAAATACCATTGGCAAACAATTTGGCATGAGAGTTAATTGAGACGAGTTTATTGAACTTGAAGTCTGAATTACTTATGGTATATGTGTGAATTTATACCATTGGCAAGTAATTAGACGATTGACTTAGAATATTCATTTGAATTGCTTGTGGCATGTCAAGTTACCTTCATGAAATGTCATTGGTAAGTAATTAGATGGTATTTTCAATACAATATGGAAATGCAACTGAATTACTTGTGGCATCTTAAGTTACCTTGACCAATTCCATTGGTAAGTAATTAGATGATATTTCTAATATCTGAATTGTTTGTGGTATAATAATTGAATTAGTCCATACCATTGGTAAACAATTAGATCAATGTAGTGGTTGTAAAAGTTCAATAAGTAAAACCGTGGAAAATTAAATGGAATTATTCCATGATAGTTCGGCAAGTGGTAGAATTGTGGGGGAGATGTTTTTTATGCTAGTTGGATTACAAATGCTAGTAATAATAAATCTACAACGGGTAGATTTTTATACTAAGCGGTGGAGTTGTTTCTTGGGCTTCAAAGAAACAAATGTGTATTATACTCCATCGTGGAAGATGAATTTCTAGCCCTTGCGGTGGCTGGAAAAGAGGCAGATGGCTAAGAAACATGTTGTTAGATAAAGAGTTGTGGCCACAACCGATGCCAGCCATTTCTGTCTTTTGTGATAGTGAGGCTACTTTGTCGAGAGCTTATAACAGATTTACAATGGTAAGTCTAGAGCTACTAGCCTATGACATGAACACGTTATATATTTGATTACTAATGTAATCATTTCTATTGTGTATGTAAGATCGCTCAATAATGTGGCAAATCCTCTTACCAAAAGATTGCCAAGAGGCATGATCTATGAGACATCCCAAGGGAAGGGATTGAAACCTCTTGTGTAGTTAGAAGTAGCGGGAACCCAACCTTTTCTTTAGGTATTCACTAATTAAAAGGTTCAATGTGGTAATAACAAGTTACTCTAACAGAGGCACTAATTTATTGTACAAGTAAATTAGTCCAAAGAAGGGTGAGTTATAGAACTCTTGAGATGAGTTATAGAACTCTTAATGAATTCATTTGGAATGTCACCTATGTGAGCATTTAGAGTGGTGCCGCCCTAACAAAAGTAGAGGTCAACTTTTGTGTATGTTCATGAAACAGGATTAGCACATGGCCATAATAGTGCTACCCTAGTTGGGGGATGTGTGGTTTAGAGAAGAGACAAGTACGTGTGTGGCATCTCCGGTTATAGCTTTGGATCGTGACTCCTGGGCTTAAGCCCG